>OX104028.1:43915015-45317524 GCA_944470205.2 Schistosoma margrebowiei | reverse complement strand
GCTTGAATTACCGATGAAATGCATATTAATTCTCCGTTCAATTAGCTTCCAATTAATTACAATTTCTCAACTAAAGATATATATCCAACCAATCAGTCAATAATTTCAAAATGAAAGGTTCTTTCTATCTTTTTGTGTTGGTGTTACACGATATATTTACAAGCTGAGTTTTGGGAGAATTACCCGGAATTACTATACATATTGAATGAAAACAGAAATTTTGTTAACTTAAGTAATTATCTGGATACCGGTTACTACTAGGACATTAAATTGCTTTCGATATCTGCTCCAAAAAACCATATTTTACATATTATTCTGTAAAGTCTACCAATATTAGCTGTTTATTTAACTTTGACGAGGCGACATAAATATTTTTTTCATTTTATCTCACCAAACAATTATCTTAACAGGCTTTTAAAGAATTACATGAAAACAGAATGGAGAATATATGTAGAGCCGTCGAGTTAGACTATCATTTAATCGAGAAGAACATTGACTGAATAAACATGAGATTCACTAACACAAAAGAAAATGACTGGACACATTTCTTTTATAAGAAAAATGTTGACTTTTAATTTTTTACCATTCCAAAGACTCTAAGTTTGATGACTTTTGATGGATTACTGATAACACCACAAATTATAAAAACGATTTATTATTTTCTATAAGAATGACTAAATGAAATGAACAATCAATGACAATGTATATAACTGAACAATAAAAATTTTTTACAAACCTATCAAAAATTTACCCTAGTAGTCTAAATTGAACCAGCAAGTCAAAGCAAGAAAAGACCATGAACCCACATAAATGTAGCGTATTCTAGTATTAATAAAGTAGATAATAATGTATAAAACACTAATTATTTAAATAATTGAGATCATGAGTCAATTGAATCTAGACCACCATGAAAAACCTAGAAACCTTGGACGGCCGTTTCGTCCGATCGTGAGCCTCCTCAGTAGTGCGCATCCACGATCTCACCTCGCTAGATTCCAAACACCAATCTATCCGTCTCGTGGGCCAACGCTTAACATCTAGACCACTGAGTCGGCCGGCATCTAACGTTGTTAATGCTTAATTTCAACCAATACACGAAGTTGTGCTATCATCCACAATTATCTTCAGTGAGTTACTACCTCATGTGAACTCCACTTTTCACTGCTTCTCACTAGAACTCCAAGAAATACCTTTTGAAGCCAGTCATTAGTGAGCATATTTTGATTAATTTGAAAAGGGGTTTGAGTCGATATTATAGTAATTTTTAATAGTTGAGATTATAAGTCAATTGAAGCTAGATTACCATAAATACCCCTTTCTGTCATGAATTATTTCTTTAAGAAAAGACGATAAATATATAAAATATTTGAGAAAATATATAAAACTTCGTTTGAATAACCATTTGATAAATATTTGCCATCAAAAACTTACAAAAACCAAATGAGTGTTTTTTTTTCATTTTCATTAAAACTTGCATTATTTCTATTTTATTTCAGTTGCATAAAATTTCCTCATAACTAAATGACTTAACACAAATTGTCAGGAAAATAATTCGATATATATATTCTTAACTGTTGGGGACGTTAGATCCTCAGAACTCACTTGGGAAAGGACCTAATTTTGTAATTTATTTAGAAATTGATTTTCCTTGTTTTCACGCCAAAGGCACTCTTGTCACCTTCATGTCGTATTTTCCACTGTAAAATATCTTAAGTGCTATTGGTCCTTTGCGTCTTTTAGTATGCTACTTGGTAACTCTTCGCAAGGACAGTTTAGTACTGTATATATACGTTTTGAATTGTGTTTGTGGTTATCGCTCGTTTCTGACTGATTCGCAGAATATACTTCCCATTCCAAGCTTTTGACTTCTCCTTCTAGTTAGTGGGGCTGAGACGCATCAAGTAGCTAGCTTACTGGTCTCTAGTCACCGAGTCTAGTTCTCGTTCGCCGATTAGGCGAACTCGTGATAGCTTCAAACCTAGTAATCCTATCGAGTCTCTGAATCCTTGATTCTTCGTTCCGTTCCAAATAAGACGAATCAGTAGTAGCATTCAAGTAACGAACATAACAAATACAGTCTATATTTATCAGTAATGGATTTTGTGGAGATTTTAGGAACTTCATTAGTTAAAATCATTAGTCGATTGAAGTTAGACCACCATGGAAAACCTGGAAGCACTGAACGGCCGTTTCGTCCTAGTATGGGACTCCTCAGCAGTGAAAATCTAGATTTGTTGATCTTTTTTTGAATAATATACAATTATATAAAACGAATTATTCAACTATAAATTATAAAAGTAGCCAAAATTGAAATGTACATCCTTTCACAATAATGTCGGAAAGTTTAACAATCTTATAATGAGTTTCGTGTATTGACGTTATAAAATGCAAAAAATTATTGTCAACAAATTGTTACGTTGAAATGTATATATATATATATATATATATATATATATATATATATATATTCACCGAATCAATTATAATATGATCTATGACATTTGTTTGTTGTCTTTTTTTCTCCTTTATATTTAGTCTATTGTCTTCTGTTGTATTCTTCAGTTTTGAGTAAAGCTCATTCAAACACAATAAAATAATGAATAGGTTGATGGGTTGATTGAATATAGTATATCCATCTACATTTTAAGACTATTCATAAATATTTAATTTATCAAGTATCTATTTTTAAATATTCTCTTTTTACGTTGTCTCTTTCCTTCTCTATATTCATTCCTTCATTTACGGAGTATATACATGGGCACACACTTACCGTATATATATATATATATATATATATATATATATATGGAGAGAGAGGGAGAGAGGGAGGGGTGAGGGCAAGGGAGACTTTTAGGTAGCCAGACGGATTCCTCTATCTATATGACAAGTTTCATCATACCATGATTAATGATCTGACAATAAGTAGAATACCACTTTAATATCACTTGTCTAAAATGAACAAGCAAAGTCATCTTACCGATGGTAGATCAGTCAATGTATAGGGTAAAAAGCACACAAAAACTAGTTTACTTTTTTCTAGAACATTAATAAATATTGTCAAGGTAGGAAGAGAAAAGAAGAAAAAGTTTAATTTTTCATAGTCAACATTGACTTATTATCATCGTCATCAACATCATTATTGATATTAGGAAGATGGAAAATGTACACATATACCTTTATGATTTATAAATTCTCGTAATCAGGACAAGACAGATAAGATTTATAAACCAGTTATTCTCCCACGATCTTGCACTTTTCGTTTATTCTTTTTCTTATATTACAGTATACTAATTTGTAATTTTATTGGTATATCTCTAATTATACATGAGAGATTTTTTTTGTACGTACATTTCCATGCAAAAACATTAAGTTAATGATATTCGTTGCTTTATGTATTAGATAGTTAATTTCATTAAACAGTCCTTATTAGTTAAACTGTCATTGTAACCTGAAGTGTATGCAATAAATCCAAATGGTATATTTTTAAACTTCTGTATTTTGTATTTCTTGATAGAATTCAAGCATTTAAAGCTATGTAATTTATTATGGTACCTGACAAATTTATAAATATAATACTATCAGATAGTACTTCCACTAAAAACAAGTTTATTGTACATATTATTTTTGTCTACAATATCTAGTTCATTTGTTTATTTTACCAGTTTAAGTCTACTCCATAAGACTAGCAGATCATATATGACTAGGACTTATTCATTCATTCAATGAATAACTTCAACATTATTGTTCTTCTTTGATTCACGTTAGTTATTTTATGTCTTTTCACTTTTAAATCAAATAATCATTCTTATTTCAACTGTTGATTGGGATAGGTGGTGTAAGATTTACAGATGAACATAATTAATAATGAACAGAAGTTAATGAAATTGATGGGAAAGTGATGATATATGCCTTAAGGTTAAACTTCAGTTTTATCAAGTATTCATTGGTAGTTATTTTTATGATCCAAGCATGTTGTAAATTACTATTTGATTCTGGTTCTACTACACTTCTATTTAATATCAATCTAATGTCAGGTTCTCTTTAATTTGTAATTGATATAGGATTTTTAAGCATTTTATCTAATAAAACTATACAACCCATTATTTGATACATCTCTTCCATTGAAACACCTACAATAAACATAATGTTAACGACTAGATGAGATCAAGACACATATAGAAATATTATAAGCACAAATAGATGATGATTAGTAGTGGGATCCATGATGCTCGTTTTATCCTATTAAGGACTTGTTAACTAGTGGTATCCCCATTTCAAAGTTGATACTCACTATTGGACTCAAAGCGAGTACTTCAGTTGATCATTCTCATTTAGACAATATCAAGTCAATCCACTCAGAATGCTCATATACGAAAAAGTTGACTAATCAATTCCATTCCTTAATATCAGTGAGAAGATTCAAATAACCAATACAAATGAATATCTAAAAATAGTTTCATAATTTGATTTCATTCACTGCCAAAATTCATCAATAACATACATGATATAAAACAATTCATATATTGTATTCCTATTTTATTTAAATGATAAAAAAAATACTCATACCTTAAACATGAAAACTTTCTAACTAAATCTAAACGTACATCGATACTTGGACACTTTAAACGAGTTAAATAGCATAGATACACTAAACAATTACTTCTCTCTATTTATCTCTCTCTCTATCTATCTATCTATCTATCTATCTATCTATCTATCTATTCATTAGGCTTTATCTATGGATTTTGATAAATTAAGTATTTAATTTGTATATGAATGTATCATCTATAAAAATGTTAAAAAAAGAAGTTATGTATAACTAAAACTTGAATCTATATTTCATAAGAGAACTTCTAATAGAATAATATTAACATTATATATAACATAAATTAGCTTTTATAAAGAAAAAAAGAACAAAAAAAGCAAAAAAAAGTAATAATGACAACTTAATTTTATTAAAAGTCGATTTTTTTTTATTTTATCATGCATTTTATCGTTTACTCTTTTTTTTTCTTTAATTATCAACTATTCATCTGATTGAAATAAGTAAACTTAAACAAAAATTATCCATTTATTATTGAACAAAAAAATGTTGTTTTCTTTCTTTTTTTCTTTTCTTTGCTTTTTTTGTTTTTTTATGAATGGAATTAACATTTATCCAAAAATACGGAAGTTTTCTTTCTTAAGTAAAAAAAGAAACAACTAAAATTGTACATTCAATGAGTTATTAATACAAGTTTTATTTGTTTTATTTGAAGGAATTAATTATGTTTTAATTCATTACATAGTTTGAATCAAGTCAATTCATCATTTGTCTAGCTTCAATTGACTTATGATCTCAATTATTGAAATTACTATAATATCCACAAACACTCCTTCTGATATTAATCAGCATATGCTCACAAGTGACTGGCTTCAAGAGGTATATCCTGGAGTTCTAGTGAGAAGCGGTGGTCAGTGAAGTTCAACCGGGTCTGTTATGAGATAGTAATTCACTGAAGACAGTGGTGGACGTATGACTCAATTTCGTAGATTAGTTGAAGTTGAACATTAACACCGTTAGATGCCAGGCGAATCAGTATTGTAGATGTTAAGCGTTCACCCACGAGTCGGATAGATCCTGGTTTGGAATCTCGCGAGGTGGGGTCGTGGATGCGCACTGCTGAGGAGGCTCACAATCTGACGAAACGGCCGTCCAATGTTTCCAGGTTTTCCATGGTGGTCTACATTCAACTAAATCATGATCTCAACCATTTAAATATTTTTGTATATTGAAATTTATATGAAGATGTGTACATCTGTTATTATTTGTATTCTAGAAAATTGTATTTGAACATTAAATTTGTAAATTTAAAAAAATGAAATACCAAAAAAAGATTTTATCAATTTTAATAAACTATAATCTTAGTATTGGAAGGGGTTTTGTGTAGATCGTAGTAATTTCAATAGTTGAGATCATGAGTTAATTAAGGCTAGACCACTATGAAAAACCTGGAAGTACTGTTTTTGATGTTTCACTTAAAATTTACTGTTACGTTTAAAAGTTTTTACCACAGAATACAGTTTAATTCAACTTCAATCCGACTGTTCACATTTATAGTTTGAAATAAACAAGATAAACTATTATAAGATGTCTACTGAAAAAGACGTTCCATAGTTAGATAATAGTTTCAGAAATTGAATTTATTTTTATTAATCTCGTCCTATCTATAGACACTTATCGGAATAACTTATGAAAGAAAGTTAGTTACAAAGTTATTATTTGTCTAAGTTTAACAATTTAATTTTCAGAATGGAAATCTTCAAAATCAACATTTTAAATTTACTATATCGTTTTCATGTACCTAAGGTGATATTTGCTTGAATATCTTATCATTACGTAATTGTATAAACCATAATGTAGATTTGTTACTAGTCACAGTCTTTACTCAAATCAAAGTAACTATTAACTTGTCTTATTTTGTTATTTAAAAAGTCCAATAAAACTTTTCATTAGTTTTTGTAGATTTTAGAATCAATGATTTGGTATTTTTAATACGGAAATATTTCAAACTTTGAAAACAAGAGAACTATTCAGATTGTATGTGAATAATATTTTAAGGCTTAACGACATTTCTCATTATAACTTATAGTCAATTGAATTATTAATACAAATCAGAAAATATTGAACATCTGTTTCACTTCAGTATAAACAGTTTTAAACTGTCCTGCATTATCGTCTCTAACTGTGAATCAAAAAATTCTAACTCGTGACAAAAATAATCCTTTTATCTATTTATAAATATATCGTTACTAGTTTGATCTTTAATTGTTTTTCCACAACTACTAAAGACATTGTAAGTAGTAAGTATATGTTTAGTATGTGATAATACTGAACGAATAGTACCGTATGTCTACTTGTAACTAGCTTTGTGAGATGGTTCTCGAAGTTGCCATGCAAAGCAATGACCAGTGGAGCTAATCTGTGTCAAGTAGAGACAGGTTTCTACCTCAGACAATGGAAGATTGTCACAGAATTTCGTTGATTGTTTGAAGTTAGACATTAACACCGTTGGATGCCGACTGGCTTAATGGTCTAGAGGCTAAGTGCTCGCGTGCGGGTTCGTGGTTGGGCACTACTGAGGAGTCCCACACTAAGACGACATGTCTGTCCAGTGCTTCCAGGTTTTTAATGGTGGTCTAACACTGATCAATTCATGATCTCAATCAAAAATGTTAAGATGTGAGTTCAGAGTTAAATAGTAATCTAGATAAAGTGTTTGAGCCAAAGGATATTAAAAGATGCATACACTAATCACTATTTAATAGGATATTCGTTTCAGTTGTAGCTAATAGTGGATTCCTTGACCTGAGTTTTGTTCTACTCAAGACTCGTAAGCTTAATATACTTGCAACAAAGTATGGATATTCACACGGAGAATCAAATCAAGTTTCTACTGCTGTTTAACGTGGACGCGTTATTAGCCAAGCTGCTGAGGTCATATATTCATTAACGCGTTTAACCGTTACCGAGACATTCTCTCAGGATGCGTATGTGCCAATAGAAACTAATCAAATACTATATTGATAATAATGCAACGAAATAATCTAAAACGTTACAAATAATATGTATATTACTCCAACTTTTAATAAACTACTAGTAATCAATTAAAATTTATGTTCAGTTTTTCACTTTTAACTAGAATAAGTTAAACTGTAGCATATATTGTATATTGGACGTATGTATTTGAAGTAAAATAAGTAGGTGAACATGGTAACCCAGCTTGTGAGTTATTCAATTTCAATTAGGAAATTTGTGATTTTCTATTATTTCACTTGTTTAAAATGATGAAAACCTTTTGTTTAGTGGTATTTTCTAGGTTATCAAGATTGTAAGTTACTTATTGAATAACAGTAACATTAATTATACAGTGTAGTGAGTTACACTTCACTTTTATTCAGCTTTTCTTAATCCTTTCTGTTTTGCTAAATGAAAAGATAAATTGGCACACTTAAAGTTAGTCAGTTTTAAGAGCTAATTAAAATGTTTGATACAATGATAAATACTTTCTGTTGGAGAAGTGTTAAATGGAATTCGTCATAAGTGTGAATTGTTAAATGAAAGAATGTAATCAACGTAATCAATATATAAAATAAAAAAAAATATGGAGAGTATTATTTCATCAACTTTGATGATTTTTGTAGAGAATTTTTTATGCTTTGAAGTAACCCCATCACAAACAGAAATCAAAGAATCAGAGAGTAGTAAAAATTACCCTAAACCTTCTCAGTTTTATTATGTAACTCTTCAGAGATGTGCATCCATAGTCATAAAAATGAATCAAATCTACGAATTTAAAGTCCGGTTAAGAGCTAGACGCTGTTTGACCAGTAAATCATGATTCAATAGTCTATATTTTTAAATTTAATTCATATATAAGAAAGTAAAAGTTTTATACAACTTCATCAGTCAGTTCATATTTATATATCATACATGGTTGATTCTATTTGGTCTTAGCTTATCTAAACAGTTTTGAAAAATTCATCTATAAACTGGTAGTGAACAAACATTTATTATTTACTGGGTTAGTTATATCAATCCGAACTGATATCAATTATAAAACTATTGTACAAATTTCAAAATTAGGTATCTATTTTGTTTAATTATATACATTGATGTTTAGTTATAATTAGTAAAGGAAAAGAAGTATGGTCTGATATCCGTTCATTTGTGTCCTTAATTTAACTTATAACTCAAAGTAGTATTACATTTTTATTCAAGCCAAATCTGGTACTGAAGGCAGTCAAAGAACAGATTCTTTATTAGTATATACTATGAAATGAGACTAATCAATTCATCTAGTTTATAAAATACTAATATTTCTCATAAAGTTAACCAGTTTCCAAATATGAATTTCAAAAAATAGGCGTCTAGTTTACTATCAGAATAAAATATTCGTTACATTATGGAATAAACCAATAAATATTGATGAAACTATTTATTGTTTAATGTAACAACTAATATACACTTTTTGTTGTTGTTGTTGTCATCAACATGGATTTATTGAGTGGAAAAATAAAATTGAGAAAATCTCTTATGAAACCAAGCAAAACCGAGTCATTCTTAACATTCACATTGTTCAAGATTTATGTTCTTTTGTAAAAAAAGAAAAAGAAAACTCTTTCAATTTCAAGAATTCTACATAATCAAATTGAATTTACACTTGGTTACAAAGTAAAAAGGAATAGCTTTGATATATATATAAAAGGATAATTATTTTATGTTCAACTAAACAGAACAAACAAACGATTAGATAATCAAATCACTTGAATATCCCAATAGATGATTATAAAGCGGCAAGATGTATTTAAAGAAATAATTGAATTCCTATAAATCGACTTTACACCCTAATGTCATAAATTTATAAAATTTGAAATATACTAGACAGTTAATGAAGTCTTCATTGAATATGTCAATGTTATACGTTGAAAGTATTAGATTTCATATTACGGTACAGTTTCAATACTTACAAAAATTGCAATCAACACGTTTTTTTGAAAGTTATATAAGAAAAAAGATGAAAAGAAAATTCTATTCAAAGTTTTCGTTGCTGATATTTCTCAGAAAAACAATGAAAGTTTCTTAATTAAGCCAGTCAGCTCTGAGAACAAACTCCATCAAAAAGTATTGTTTGATTGTCAGTTATAAATAACAGTATAGAATCAACTGAATATATTACAAATGAAGGACAATATTATAGTAAATTTAATACGATCATTGTATTAAGAATATCATACGAGTTAAAACATTCTATCGCATAATTGAGAACATTTTTTAGGCAAGTGAAAGAGTACTGGTAATTAGGAATGGGTCATATATTAAAATGTATAAAAATGTCTCAGACTTAAGCACTGCAGTTAAAAATGGAATGGACCGATTTTGAGCATATCCCGAAATGGCTGAATAGACATATTCGTTAGAGTGAATACAAGCAACCTATTTCTTATCACTAGTTTTTATATTTGTACCAAAGTAATAATAATATAATATGATATAATAATATAATAATAATAGTATATATATATATATAGTAGAGGTTACAGTCTAAATGTTCAATGTTTTCCGAAAATTCCTAGTTTAATCAAATAAAAGTATATTAACGAAGAGAATACTTCTCAATATATATCCCCCTTAAGTTTTATAGTTATAAATCAAAATTAATGATCTAAAAAGATGTTCGAATTTAAGACAGAAATACTTTTTGAAATTAAACTATATGAATTTGAAACTGCTAGTTAAATGAAATGAAATTATAATCAGAGAGGATTTTTGTCGATATTAATAGTAATTTAATAGTTGAATTCATGAGTCAATTGAAGCTAGATCACGATGGGAAACCTCGAAACACTGGATGACTGTTTCGCTTTAATGTCGAACTCCTCATCAGTGTGCAACCACGATCCCGCCTCGCGAGATTCGAACCCAGGATCTATCGGTCCCACGCGCGAAAGCTTAACATTTAGACCGTTGAGCCGGTCGGCATCGAACGGTGTTAATGTTTAACTTCAACCAATCCACGAAATCGCGCTATCGTTCACCATTGTCTCTAGTGATTTACTTTTCCCTTCTGATGCTAATCAACATATGTTCACTAGTGACTGACTTAAAGAAGTATTTTCTGAAGTTCTAGTGTGAAGTAGTAATACGTGTAGTTCAACCGGGTCTGCTATGAGATAACAACTCGCCGAAGACAACGGTGGATGTGTCGCGCAATTTCGTGGATTAGTTGAAGTAAGAAATTAACACCGTTCTATGCCGACCGGCTCAGTGGTCTAGATGTTAAGCTTTCGCGCGTGGGACCAATAGGTCCTGAGTTTGAATCAAGCGAGGTGGGATCGCGGATGCACACTGATGAGGAGTTCGATATTAGAACAAAACAGCCATCCAGTGTTTCGAGGTTTTCCATCGTGATCTAGCTTCAATTGACTCATGATTTCAACCATTGGAACTAAATGATTATTAATGAAATAATTAAGCGAATTTTTTGCTACGTTACATCACGTGTTTGATTGAAAAAAATTGGTACTGAGTAGTAGTGCTTTGAGATAGATTCCAATTATAGTTGATATATAGGTCCAGATTTATGTTATCATGAGATATGTTTAAAGTGTGTATATCTGTATAAAAATGCATTATTATCTAACTGTTTTTAGTTGTTAAAATACACAACTGAGGAAATTTTTAGATCATTATGACGCAGCGATACCATTTAAATATTATACAGTTTGATATTAAATCCTTATTTAAAGGCTAAACATTTCCTTGACAATATTTAAATGCAAATCACAGAAATGACAATAAGCATTTATTCATGAACTGTGTATTACTTTTGATCTACAATCAATAAGTATGCTTCTGGAAGAGACATGTATTACTTTTAGTCATCGCGAATACCAATTACCTTCAACCTTATTAATAATCTATTTCTTACCATAACTATAGTTTTCAAACTAAAAGGGTCATCAGAAATACAGCACCAAATGGAAATTTTTCTTGTGAGACATTTTTCAGTTCTGTAGCCTAATTTTATTGAGTCAAATTACTAATGCATTCATAGAATGTTATATTTCTTAATTACTCAGAGAATGTTAAGATATGTAAACTGTTACTGGTTGCTTCCACAGACTTAATCAATGGGTCAATAACTCTTTGCATTTGAACTATAAAACGTCATTATCTTAAAACTATGGTGAATACATCAAAAAATCTGAAAAAAGACATTTAAATATCATACATAAACATCACAAATTGATACGAACGATATTCGGCTAACTTATGAGTATCAGGTGCTATTTATGGATCGCGCTACACACAAAAATTGGCGGTGGAAAAACCTATTCAACTACACAAAACCTTAAAAAATCAATCATTAAAAAACGAACTATAAAACTGCTTTACCTAACACTGTGAGGGAAAACCGATACTAGGAGAAGCTTGTAAACGAACAATAAATCAAGAAAATAAGACAGAAGGAAGGACAAACAGTGGGAAATTGTTGTCTCTTAGTCTGTCATTTGGAGTTGACACACCCAGCAAAATGCTAATACTGAGATCACAAAACAATTAGACGAACAACCAACGTCGAAAAATGATTGTTATGATCAAGACTTCTATCCTAGTCTATTTAGTTTAGACAGGTAATATAGACAGTCTAAACCAATCTCTTACAGTAATCTGTCCCGTTAGTAATTATGTACCAAAATATTTCAGATTCAGAGACCTTCGAACGAAAAAATCTGAAATTAATCGATTTAATAATAAAGCTATTACTGTTAAGAAAAACTACAAACAGCCATTTATTGCATATAAGCCAACCACAGGACCAAAATTTCAATGGTCATCTTAATTACAATACGACCTATTTTGATTCTCTTACGTATTTTATTTAACCAAAATTATCTTATTTCCACATTATTGTTATTCACGTATCGTTTTTCATTATTACCGTTCATGTAAACACTTAAAGAATCTAACTAGTACTTATCACATTTATTCATTTGTAATTTGTATCATTTTATATATCAATCTGTACATTAATCTTCAAGAAGATGTTTGATCTGATTTGTAACTACTTCAATATTTTCCTCGTCATATGTTATTTTTATTTTTTTCCGATTATTAATTTCATGATTCCAATTGACCTATAGATCTTTCCAAGTACATTCTAGTCATCACAAGATAAACAATTTCACTGAAGACAATGGTTAACCGTGACCGAATTTCGTGGATTATTTGAAGTTAGACATTAAAATCGTTGAATGCTGGCCGTCTAAATGGTCTAATGGTTCGGCATTAGCGCGCAAAACTGATAGGTCTTGGGTTCGGATCTCGCTAGGCAGGATCGTGGATGCACACTGTTGAGGAGACCCACAATATGACGAAACGGCTGTTTAGTGCTTCCAGGTTTCTCATAGTGGTTTAGATTTAATTGACTCATGGTCTTAACTATTGAAATTACTATAATACCAACAGAAACCTCTTCTGATACTAATTATATAGTTATTGATGTAAAATTAATTTCAGTAATATATATGTAGTTAGTTTATAAATGAAAGTTAATATTTGTTATGTTTACATTTTATATGGTTTAATTTAATTAATTAAATTTCATACTGAGATAAGTTATACAACAACAACAACAAAAGTGAATTGTGAGAAAATCATCAAAATTAAAGTTTAATTAAACCGGTTTAATTCACCGATTTAATTCACATTTGAAACATTGATCAGACATAGAGTGATTTCAATGTAACAACATTTTAATTACATTATCATGTTACTTGTAATTTGAAACGAAGATAATTTTCTTATTAGAATACTTGATGAAATTATTAGTTATTTAAATATATGATTGACTAAAGAAATTTCTGTAAGATTGATGGTCAATCTATATATTAGCTAATGCATTTATTAATTCAGTATGGAGGATAAAATGTGAATGTCAACATAACTAGTATATATGATCTTTTGCATCTCTGTGTACATTATTAGATATTGCATTTTTAGTGAGTAAATATATATAAAAACTGAGTAATATAAATATCCAACTATCATTTACTTTCTTGAATAACATTGGCACTGGTGATTTACTTCGCTGATAGTTGTCGATAAATATAAAGCATGGTTTCCAAACACCTTGAACATGTCATAAGAAGATATACTTTAAGGAAAAAATATCGGGGATATTATAGTTAGTAAGATAAATTATTTTGTTACGATTAACTGAGAAATTTGAGAATAATTGTGAATTAGGATCGTGGATGTGCACTGCTGTGGAGTCGCACAGTAGGACGAAACGGCCTTCCAGTGATTACAGGTTTCCAACGGTGGTCTAACATCAATCGGTTCATGATCTCAGTAAAAAAAATAATTGTGAATGTCGATGAAACTAGCGTACACAAAAGCGTTTCATAATAATATAAGAATTTTCTTGAAGATAAATGCTATAAAATCAGCTTGAGTGTCACAACAAGTTATAATAACACTCTGTAACTTTATTGTGCTGTTTCGTTTTCATTTGTTTCACCAACTTAATACTTATAGTCAATCCATGATTGTCATTATAACAGTTTTACGACAAATAGTTGCAGTTAGCATTACTTTAAACATATACATCTTAGTGAATGAAGCCTGCTTTTCATAAATATGTCTTTGGAGAGATCATTATCACTTGAGATTAACAGAAAAATTATGTGATAAAAATAGCCAAATTTTTGGATCATAAAGAGATAATTGTGTTTTTTGCTCTTACAATAACTGAACCAGATCTTATCCAGGAATATTTAATTTAATATTTTAAAAAAGTAAATGACAATATAAAGCATCGAAGTGACAACTAATGTTTGACAGTTAGTAACATGAAGAACAGTGATCAAGTAGAAATTAATGAAAAGATAACTACATATCTTATGTAATTTATTTCGTGATATCTAGTGTTATTGGTTATCATAATGTACGACAATCGTCATACAAAACGATACTCACGAAATACATTTTGTTTACGGTAACATTTTGTTGTAACGTGTGAGACTGCAGGTTTTGATACGCAGCGTTTTATGTCGATCGATTTAGTGACACGTAAACACGTACAAACGACCTAGATTCCCGATTGGCCCTGCTTCGCTGTCTATCCCAGCCAGTTGAGTCCAGAACGCAAGTCACAGCCTCTGAGATATGAATCATTATATTTCAAACACACTATGTTTATATACTAACCAAGCAGACCACATCGTACCATAAAAATAGAAAACAACATTTACACAATATTAAACAAGCGAAGCAAATATCTACCAATAGGGAATGTACATTTAGCGTCCAAGGACAACATTAGACTTAACATGATAACTATTGGTATATTTTTCTGCACATCCTAACACATTTAAATAAGTGGGTATTTATCTATGTCCAGTTATAACTATTTACTGTGGTAACAAATCATCGTGATTAATGATAATTTAGACAAGTTTGAATAGATTGTATTGATGAGCGCTACTCTCAGTAGCTATTATGCTGTTTACTTAAAAAATGTAACTAAATGGATGAAAAACGTCGTTCAAGAAGCTCTATCAAGCTAATAGGTAACTGTATTATGAAGAAAATAAGTAAAAGTAAAAACTGTTACCTGTATTAAATAGTCATGATATTCTGAGTGTATAGGAACTTGATGAGTAGGATAGTAATCCAATTTCTTGATATTTGAGATTGTTATTTTAATTCACCTCTATTGACTACTGCATTCATCAGTAGGCGAAAAATGGAAGTGCTTTAAGCTAAATGAACCTTTTTATAAAAGATGATAGATGCTATACTTTGCTTCACAGTAATTAGGCAGTGATATTCATAGTCACACATTTGTGCTTCTAATTATATCAGTTTAATTCAAAGACAACCTTTATATATTATTTTTTGACTAAATTAACCTTGAAGGTAATACTTATTTGTTAAGTCCCCAAATAATTAAACAAACAGATTTCAAAAGAACTTTATTAAATCGGCTAAGAACTAAAAAAGTTAAAAGTAATCATGCATTAAATAGTTGTAGATCAGAAAGTACTATTTATAAATAATGTCAATTAGTGACTGAGCTCATTGTGTAGTTACTTCCCAATGATTCTAATACACATTGACATCATAAGATCAGAACTCTGTATTGTTGTCGCGTATTAAGAATAATTCTTTTACTCCTTCTTTCACAGATTCAAATAATCCGTTTGATCGTACGGACACGGTTTACAGCTAGAGTTGTAAATATTCTCATTTAAAACTCACGGCATAAATACAGTAATTTTTAACCAAGTTCTTTATAATTACTGTTATTCATATAACTGTACCTCAGCGGAATGAAATCCACTATTTACATAATATGGATAAAAGTCGATTTAAATCTAGTTTATTAATATAACATCATATGACTGACTATACAATAATTGCAGCCAATTAGATAACTGAATTTTTACTCAATCTCAATTATCAATTAGAATTATACCAAATATAGTGAGATATCATTGTAATGCAGTGACTAAAACTAAATTCATGAACAATTTTTTTTAAACAAATAATAAAATTCGTTTGTTTAAGCAAAGATAGATTTCATTGATAGTCACCATCCATCTTTGCTTATAAAACTTGTGACTTAAGGCAATATCGAAACAGTTTGTACAAGATACACATATGACAACGAGAGACTGATCAAGTGCAAACCTAAACAATAATACAAAGACATAAGTAAACAACGCCAAGTGAATTTAAAATTCATTTTGTTATTCCTTTTATTGGATAAAAATAATCTATTATAATCAGATTTCTTTCTATACATTGAACTCAGTGACATTTACCATCAATAGATCAATTGAGACAGAATATTTTAAAATATCAAATTTTTAGACACTAGTTCTCGGCACATTGTTCCATCCCTATATATATATATATATATACCTCTTCAATTCATTTCACTTTGAAATTGCCTAGGCATCATTTGGATGAATACAAATGTAAAGAATAATTAGCAATTTATGATTTTGTTTTGTCATTGACATTGTCAAAAAAAGTGAATAAGTAAATAAACAAAAATGACAAAAATGGCATAAAATAAAAATGATTCACAATTGATATGAATTATTAATGGAAATGTATTTGGGTTGCAATTTTTATCAGAAATGATCACTTATTGATTCCCTTTTCACATTATGATCATTTTAATATTAATGTTAAACAGTAATCACAATTGATTGATCACCGGGTGGCGATCAATCTCATGCGTGTCTAGTCCTTATTAGTGCAGATCGAGTGCTATGGATCATGTTGCAATATGGCCACCAGTCTAGGTGACTCGACATTGCGGGCACTATATGTTGAGATTAGATGGTGGTTGGCGGTAGTCGACAGGAAACCATGGACCCGGGTTTCATGCTACTTGGCACTCGTCAGGTGTACCTGTAATCTTGAGGGAACTGGTGCTCCCTGGTGGATTCGATCTCGTGTCACCCAGCTTCACAGTCAGAGACGTTACCACTGAGCGATCCGAGCCGCAACCGACCTCCTGTAGGACTGAGATGTAATCACAATTGATTGATCACTGGGTGGCGATTAATGTCATGCGTGTCTAGTCCTTATTGGTGTAGATCGAATGATTTCGATCATGTTAAGCAGTCAATGTTTCAATGTCATATTGTTTTAAATCGTAATTTCTAATAGTAACACCCTTATCTCTCCTTTGGCCCTAATAAATGATTTAATTTATTATTTTCCATACTTTCTCTTCGTTTGTTTTTCTTCACCCCCTTCTACCATTTTGTTTTTTCTCTCAAATATACGTTTCACGGTCCAATTACGTAATCTTATAATCTTTATCAATGTTATTTCAGTGTCTATATTTTTTTGAATCATTGACCTATATCCCACTATGTAACATTATGTAACAAGCCTTTATTATTCTTATCACAACTTATACACCTGTCATCATACTACCAATTTATAGTTTTCACTTAATATGTGCATTTATGTAATTTATTCCACTGTTATCATTGCCTCATAAACTGTCTTGATTGGTTTAATAATTTCGTATATGCGTATAAATACAACTGTATATTAGTATAAAGCATGATGAGGATCTAGTTGGAAACAATATTGTTAGCTTATATATGTTGTTCTAATTGTCTGTTTTGTTATTTATGAACTTTTCCAAACATTTTAGATTGTTTAAAGTTGTTTTTTTTTTATTTATTAAATATAGAATTATCATACTAAATTGCAGTGACATTGTAGTTAAAACATTGAAATTTCGATAGAACTTAATCGTTTATCATGTAACAAAATTTGATCGTTTAAAGATCCTCATCATATTAAAAGAAGAATATTCTTTTTGATAAATTCTCTTCATATTCTACAACTACATATATATCTAAATTAATAATCCGGTAAATGGCCAGGTTAAGGGTAAAGCCATTTTCGAATTATGAATTTAGTTATATATATTGTTGTAGAACTTGGAGAGAATTTATTGTAACACAATTTAGTTGTATAATAGTTTTTTTTGGATTCTACAAGATGGGATTGAGTGAACTGGTCAACTATGGAGAACTAAGCAACTTTTCATCATTAAAGCATAAATAATTAAATGAACCGTCTTGTTTAAAATACAACAATTGAGTTTAATGGTTTTAAACGTTTCTTTTTCAGTTTTCTGAAACTTTCATTATGAATAGAATATTTTTGGTTAAGATCTGTTTATAATTTCAATAAAATTTATGATAATTCAAACCACTATTACTAAGTGCTTCAATTTCGAGGTGTAACCATTTGAGACCGATTTCTCATTGAAATTGAATACACTAACTAATCACTCGAGAAGAAATAACGTCATACTCTATGATTTCTAATCTTAACATAATTTTGTCAAAGAAGTCTGTACATATGAACAATAAGCTATGGGCTGAATATAATTTTACACTGTCATTAGTATTGGATTTTTGAAGATGTCCAACAAGATATCTTGAGCTCTTCCTCATAATTAACACACAAATCACTTTATGCCTGAAAGCCTAATTCTTTCGATGGTAAAACTAGAAAACTACAAGTTTAATTTATGTCTGCTGTCTTCAATAAATATTTTATAGGTCCTCAATTTTTTACATGCCAATTTACATACTATATCACTGTACTGATATTGAGAAAAATTGTACAAGTAGGATTCTTTCATAATTAATTGTAAGTTTTTGATACATTTGGTGTTATCAACAAGAATATTGGTTAAATAGTAAGCAGTTAATTTTCAAGAAACAATTTGATAATCTGTCTTTGTGTAAATTAATATTTTTTGATACAGTCTGTCAGTTTGAATCAATGATATAAGTTATACAGACTGAATACTTTAGCACTAGTCATTCTTCGTATTTATCCAAACGTTTCAGCTCATTCTGACAAATTATTAAAGATATTAGTATTATTTATTTAGTTACTGAAACTTCCGTTTAGTGATATTAACTTTCTAAGAGATATTTTTGTGTTGGACACAAGCAATTTCAATGTTTGAGTGTTTTTATTTAGACAAAACAGTACCATATGTACTTAATAACAATGCCAAAACAGTTTGATGACATGAATCTTTAACTACGCTTTACTGTTTTAGTCTATTTAAACATTAGAAGGAACAACAGATGGTGATATTACCTTCTTTTACAACTGCCTAAAATTACACTACATCTATTTTAAATTTTTTATAATTATGTGAACTTAATTAAAAAAAACTTCACAACCTATGGGCATGCTGAATGTTGCACAGATATTGCAGTGTTTTGTCTATTTTTTCCCCCAAACTATGCAACTATATTAAAATATTTATATACACATAGAGAGAAAAGAAGCAAATATCACACTTCATTTACCTAGATATTATGTGACAAATAAAGTTTTATGTTAAGAATTGACTAAAGCATTGTAACTAAACAAGAGTAATTTTTGACCACTCCTATATAGTCATTATTATCATAATTTTTAGAATTTTTGTCAAGAAACAATGTATTATACAGGAAATTATGCAGCCAAACTTTAGAAATCTTTCATAGCTAATTCCCTACAGTAAAAGAAACATATAATTGTTTTAAAATAGAGTTCAAATTTAACTCTGAACAATTCATTGAAAAGAGAACAAAAAGAAAGTTGAGATGCCTGAACTGAATAAGCCAGAAAACTTCCTAACTGATAGCGTAAAATAAAAAATGGACAAAAATACGTAACTCACTTATTTACTTACGCCTGTTACTCATGATGGAGCATAGGCCGATGACCAGCGTTCTCCAACCCACTCTGTTCCGGGACTTTCTAGTTCGATCCAATTCTTGCTCATTCTTCCCATATCTGTCTCCGTTTCTCGACGTAATGTGTTCTTTGTTCTTTCTCTCCTCCTTTGGCCTCGAGGATTCCAAGTGAGAGCTTGCCTTGTGACACAGTTGGGTGCTTTCCTCAATGTATGTCCCATCCACTTCCAGTGCTTCTTCCTAATTTCTTCCTCCATTGAGATCTAGTTTAATTCTCCCATAGTAGGTTGTTGATGATACTGTCTGGTCAACAGATCCAAAATATTTTACGTAGACAACTGATAATAAACACTTATATCTTCTGGCTTTCGTAGTTCTCCAAGTTTCCGCCCCATACAATTGTATTGAAAATTCTAACTTTAGTGTTGGTTGACCGGAACCCTTCTGTAGATACTGCCGGCCCCAAGCTTAGATAAATGGGGGGGTGTGGATGGGGCTAACAACCTCATCCCGTAAAAAACTTACTTACTAGAAAAACGCCAATCAAAAAAATAATTCAAAAGTAACTTAGCCTAGAAAATTTAAGATGAAATAACAAATATCTACAATTAATTGAGTTTCTAAATTAACTAATAGATATAATGATGATTTAGAAAAGAAATATAGACCTTAGTATAGATACGATACTGATGATCGTTAAACTTTATTTTTCTGAAATCTTTATTGCTTAAAATAAATTAACACAACTTAATGTATATGAATAACTCAAATTGCTGGTATATTTGATCAATGGTCATAGTATTAGTAGTGTAAAATGATATACTTGAAAATTACTTCTGAAAACACCAACTACTGAAATGTCAAACTGGTTGAGACTATTTGTTGGTAATCCCTTAATTTACTCTTTTTACTAGTTTACACTTATCATCAAGTTATTTACAACCACTGAAACACATTGTTCCTTCCTCTGATATGGGTACTCATTATACACCAATGCTAAAGTTAGAAACATTCAAATTACAACTAACTATCTATTGGACTAATTATTCACTATTAGGGAATTAATATTTCTAGAAATGAACGTACAAACAAATTGAAATCATCTGTGACATTGCTGAATTATATAAGAAAAGTGTAAAAAGTAATTTACTTAATCGAATTTGTTATGTATATCATAAACTGATATGTGTTTAACTCATTTAACTAAATGTTAATGAAAGATCACTGTGTAACTAACTACTTAGTTTATCATTAGGATTTTATCATTTTTATGATGACTATATGCAACTTATGATATAAATCTCATTCTACTATGAAAGTTTTCTTTGCAAATTATAATACCTTCGAGTTTCGTAAACTTATATATTCATTATAACAAATTAGAATTCGGTAAATGATTTTTTTAAATTTAATGAATTCATTCCAGTGTTATACACTCTAAAGTGAATAATTCATCTTTAATATGCAAAAATTCTTATGCTTAATCTAGTTTAATGAAAAATATTCTAAGTGTAATGGTTATATTATCCAAAGGTGTTTCACCTGAAACTTTTGGTTATGATAGTAATTTCAATAGTTGAGCTCATGAGTCAATTAGAGTTAGGCCATAATGGAAAACCTAAAAGTACTGGACGACCATCTCTCCCTAGTATGGGACTTCTCATCAGTGCTCATTCACGATCCCGCCTCGCGAGATTTGAACCTATCGGCCAGGCGCGCGAACGCTTAACCACTAGACCACTGAGCCAATCGGCATCCAAAGGTGATAATATCTAACTTCAACTAATCCACGAAATTGGACCACCGTTCACCATTGTCATCAGTAAGTTACTATTTCATAACACATCCGCTCGACACCATATTTAATAAGTCGGATGGTATTGCGCAAGAGATATATCTAATGAAAATAGGAGTAAAAATGTAGAATTAATAAAAAAACAATATTAAACTGGTAAAATAAAATATGAAGCTTGAAGTATGTGATTGAAATTTATCTTACCAAACGTTATTTCACACTAAAAGACTAGATAAGAAGTGAAGAAAGGTCTATTCTCCAATTTCCCTAAGTTCAATAACCTAAAGAGAGAGTTTTAAACTGTTTAATTCTATTTTAGCATTCCATTAGTAGTTCTAAAACGTAAAATGTGTTACATATTAAACTTTGATTGTCAGAATATATATCTTGGATGTGTGTGAGGGGGGTATTTTCCATTTATTTAAAAATAGTTGCCAAGTCTAAATGAATTTCTAAAATCCATGTCAATAATTCTTTTGATCATTTCATTTAAAATACTTTATTGAATAGTGGTCAGTATTAACAGGAGTTTTGTAACTATGTAATAAGATGCCTTAATATTTGATTTTAAATGAAAAGAAAACTATTTTTATTATTTCTGTGTATCGCAAATGATGACAAAATGCTAAATTCATTAATTCAAAAAATAAATCATTCTACCATATTACGTCACACAATAATCAGACAAACAATGAATTATATTATTAACCATTTCAATGAATTAAGTTGAATAATCGCAATGTGTAAAATTATATTGGTTATTTAAAGGATTTTTGTTAAAATTATTTTTAAAAAAAACATAAAGTTATTAGATATTTAACAAAATTAAATGTCTCTGTTGCTATAGCAACTATTTAAAAAAATGTTCTATAACTTGAATGAAAATGATATTTTCAATGTTGATGAATTGATACATATGTATATATATAAACACTGGTGATTTGATTAAAATGTCATTTGTGTCTAATATAATGTCGCCAAAATGTTACTTAGACTAGACTGTTACAAAATGAAAGCACATGACATTATTTCATGTAATAATAATGCAGAACTGATTAATCAGTAGTATTTTATTTGGATCAAGAACTCAGTGAAAACTTATATTAAATGTTTAAGCTTTAATCATACGAAATAATATGATAGAAATTCAATGATAAAGCATGAAGTAAACCTATTTTTGATGAGGTTTGTCTGGAGGTTAGTTTAATGAGAAGATATGAAGTCGACAATCTAATTCATTGTTTGAAAAGAAACATATGTTTGGCAAGGCAGAAAATTTTTTATTTCAATTTCTGATATGATTATGTGCACATGACTGAAAAGTTCTGGTTTTGAACAACATAGTTGTGCAATGAATCCTGGGTCTAATTGGTTACATGTTTGATGAATATCCTCAACGAATACCATTTATGTGTAAATTCATGTTAGATTTTTTTTAGACCACTTGTGATACAAATATCACATACCGCTTATTCAATTATGAAGTCTGGTATGACATAAAGTTTTCAGCTTTAACTATTATTTTAAACGTGAATTTGACTAAATTGATTAACTAATTATGTATTCCGTGCTGGCTACTAATGATTAGGTACTGATCAAAAGTTCTATTTATGAGAAGTACCATTTCTAATCTAAGCGTTTAGTTTTATCAAATGAATATATCTTAATAAATAATACAAAAATGTATAAATTAATGTTAAAGCTTCCAATATGAATAATCATGTCTTAGAATTCTTAAATATAACATGATGGACAGTTGTTTTCTGTTTGTTCTTTGTGTCGTCTTAGCATTATACAGACATTATACCCTCGTAGGAATTAAAAATAAAACATAAATCTATTGAGCTTTTAAAACAACGTTTCATTACTTTTATAATATTAACAACAAAACTTAATGGTAGAAAGTTTTGACATTAGTCAATCATTATTTAATCATACTGTTATTGTAAGTCTTTATAAAATGTTTATAATTGTATGGAAAAAATAAACACTTCTACTTTATCGGGAAACAACCGGCATCTATCATGCATTATAAATTGGTTTTAAAGTCTAAAATGTACTTAGAAATAAAGCAGAGTTTATTTTATTAAAAAAACACAGTCACAAATTTCACATTATCCAATATCAATTTAATAAATCTTAAACTTGATAAAACAGATTAATATATTTATTTGACTTCATTAATGCTACTCGTAATAGCAATAGCAGTAGTAATAGTAGTAGTAGTAGTGATAGTTGTAGAACTATTGAAAACTTACTAAAATGTTAAGATATAAAAAAAATTTAAAAAAAAGAACAATAACAACTTAATAATTTATTTTTTATTTTACTACACAACACAAAATTGATAAGATGTTTATTCAATGGAAATAAACGATTTTTATAGAAACTGTATTATATATGTATATATACTTATGTATTTATGCATACATATCACTGGAAAGATAATATGCATATTAGTATTATTAAATATTAGTTATTATTATTATTATTTCTCTCTTTCTCTCAATCTCATCTCATATTTTATATGAAACTATTTAATTTTGAATGTTTTACTGTGCTTTTTTTGTTACTCTGAAAGTATACAACTTTATAACTCTTAAGTTATATTAACTAATTCTTATTTTGTTCGGCTTATTTTTGTCATTGTACATAGAAACAAAAGTATATATATATATATATATATATATATATATATATATATATATATATATATATTCGATAATATGTAGAGTTAAAAAAAGAAGTAAAGATTCATATGATAAGCTATTCCAAATAGAAATAATGTTTTATCTTATTAATTACCATTTGAGACGAGTAGTTAATCTACGCAAGAAATCAAACAAAAACAACAACAACAAAAAGAAAAAGGATGAAAACATCACAGTATTGTTCATCTTTTTAGTTTCCATTAAAAGGTAATAGTGAATATTTATTGACTTTAATTTATAAATGAGACTTGAAAAACTTTGTCCGTTTGGTTTTTTTGTGTTTTTTTTTACAAAAAAATACAAAAATATCAGAATGAGTATAGAATTAATTTTCTTAAATTTTAAAATCGATAAGATAAAAATTTAATCTTAAAAATGTCATGCTTTAATGTATAATTCCTTAAACAAAATGGTTCATAGAAATTATTTCCATCATCTTTTTTTTAACGATTCTATCTGCTCTGTTTATTTCATTTAATGAATTCTGTTTAATAATAGAAATAAAGTTGTTATCATCCTTGTTATTATTATTATTATTGTTGTTGTTGTTGTTTACTCATTTTAATGGCTGATTCATTTCTTCCTGCTTTTAGAATAAAGCGATAAAATAAAGGAGTAATAAAGTGTTACTCTGAAAATTCGAAATCAAATGTTATATATATATATATATATATATATATATATATATATATATATATATATATATATATATATATATATATATATATATATATATGGATAAGCATTAACATCCTTCTTCGATCTCCATTAGAATGTATGTATAAAGTTAATTGAATAGAGATTGAAATTCAATGTTTTGGTTTATTCACATGAAAGATCTTATCAATAAATTCCTATTTTTAAAAAAAACTAATCTTTTTTTTAATAGTTAGATAATGCAGTGAGTTAGTGTTAGTAGTTAATGACACATTTATAGAATGTTTTAGATCATTTGAGATTTTCATTAAAAATAATTTTTCCAGACTCAATGTTGAAATGATTCTACAAACTTTCAAATTTCCAGTGTTAATGTTATGCAGTATATCAATATTTTGTAAGATACACTGATGATAAATGAATAACTATAGAGAGACCATAACTAATTCAGATATTTTTAAGGCTTAAAAGTATAAAGTAGATATCCATTATGTTAGTTAGGAAGAAATACAGTTTTAGGGAAGAGACGTGTTTTTTTTTCATTATATCATTTACTAACGCTGTGCACTATTACATATAACAATTGAAAAATTATTTTAAATTATTGAACAAAAGAAACAAATTACATCCTAATGTGCTTAGATCTTTTAGGTAACACAAATACGTTTCCTAGGAGTCTAAATATAGAACACAAATCAAAAATATGAGAGATCATTGTTCATTTAACAGACGTGAAGAAGAAATGAAAAATTAAAAGTGATAATAACTACTAAATCATAATTACGAAAAATTTTAAAAGGCTATTGATTAGTGATTAAAATGTTAGAAAAAATAACATGCACACTAAAAAAGTGATGTAAAATTAATGGAAGAATAAGAGAATTTACATTCTGCCTTCACATATGGAGTTTAGGCTTAAACTGTTCAGTTGCTAAGGTATCCTGATGCTTTTGAGCCTATACATATCACTGTATAGATCTTGTAAGGTGATGCTGGAGAAGTGTGACTACAATTAAAGAAATTTTGTAAAATTGAAATGTCGGTTGTTTTGCGTTCCTTGTTTGAAAGCCACAGCGTGTAATACACTGCTGAGAGATTATAAAGTATTCACTACTTACTGTCAAGGTATTATAATCGCTCTTAACTACTACACTGTGATTATATTTGTCCAGTTTGTAAAGTGATTTTGATTATTAACCACATCGTGTTCGTAGATTGAATAATAAAGTAAAGAAACTTAAACATAATAAGGTTGAAATTATTGTAGCTAACATCTTCTGCCTTCATAATCAGTTAACATTATCACTAGTTATAATATAAACAATGAAAATGTTGTTCTAACTAACAAAATGTACATTCCATTATCTTATAATCTAAGAAACTTCTTTTATCCATTTAAAAATTGTTTGTTAAAATTGTCAATAAGAAATATTTCCATTTAATAAAACTAATTTTTGTCGAATAGGGTTACTATTCTTATTTCCCATACATCCCTACTAATATCCCTATTACTACTTCTGTGTTCCCATCCTCCACTATCCTTTAAAACTTTGAAAAAAATCAACTGATTTACATTAACTTAATTGAACATTTTACTAAAATCAAGTTTTCAGACATCGGTTTTCAATAAATCAATTCAGTTTTAAAAAGAAACAATTATGAATAAAACATCTTTTTTTCTTTCAAAAAGTAAGATGCTTATATAATAAATATGACTAAAAAAAAGATACAAGAATATATGATTGAACAATTTAATAAAGCCCTTGACGACAAAAACAATGATGCAAGAGAAAACTTCATTCCTCTATTATAATAAGTAAAGAATTTTATTCATTCTTCTTTTCAAAATGTACAAAATACTGCCATGTCATAGGATTAATGGAGATTATTTAACTTTATAGTTAAGACCATGGAAGTGATTTTAGTTAAACAAATATTGAATACTAGAACGCACTAAAAGATCAATTTTTCCTGGTAAAGGATTATTCAACTTTGCCTATTAACAACGACACTATCTAAGAACTTTAGGTCAATATGTGAAAATTTAACTTCTGGGACTTTGACTTGATATTCGATTATATTCATGTTTAATATTAATTTTGCAATGTTAATATTGTATAAGTAGTTTCTACACGATACGATTAAACTCTGCTGGTCACGACTGTTTACGAGAATTCAAAAATTGGTCACTAACGAGCACATGATTCGCAACAATATATAAGGGCTTTAAGATGACATTTGAACTATGCACTTAGTGAAACAGATTGATTCTAGTTAAACAATGTTGTTCTTCTTTAATTAATGTAAAAAATTAAAAGTTATTTTAGCAGAAAAATATTTTTAAATTAATAATGAAAGAAAATGACGTATTTATGTGGACATCAAATTATAGTAAATAGTTTCTAGTACTTTTTGAGTAATTTGAGTCGACTTAATTAAATCGAGTAGCTTGTATTGTCATTCTGAACAAAATCATAAGCCCCTGTAATCAAAGGGTAAAATACAATGAAATTAAGGTTTTAGTAAAAAAGGGATCTAAAAAGCCATTTTGATACATATAACTGTAGATCCAGGTATGGAACTTTAAGTATGTTTCCCTCTGATAAATGACAGTGAGTGAATTCTTGAAATCGTAAAGAATCAGCCCTATTTTACGGAAGTTATTGAGTACTATAATATGAGACAACTGTCTTACACTTTTCATTGGATTCTTACGCCTAACGTTTTAAGTAATTTTTTTTAATTAGTGGATTAAGTATGGAAGAGAGAAATTTTCTTCGGGCCAATTAAGTAGTTCTTTAGTTATTCACCGGTTTTTTTATCTTTATTATGAAGTCTAAAACTAAGTTTAACCTTAAATATCAAGTATCTTAGATAAGTAAAACTAATCTACTAACTTAACTAAGCTAATAATGATTTATCACTTAATCTTTTTGAAATATGTTGACTAATATCTATTTCCTACATGTAATTGTTTGGTTACAATCTCTATGTTATACTAAACAATTTGTACATAAAAAAATAATTCACACTACAAAATGATATCAAAAGCTATCGAAAGCTCAGGACTACCAAGGAGCTGTGTTCTACAATTTCCAATTATTTCGTTTAAAGACATCATTAGATCATTGGAAACTAATTATTTTGACATAAGAACGGAACATTATATAAACTGTTTTAATACAGCCAGATTTTATGATAAAACCTAAAATTATGGATAACTGTATTATATGATAGAATCGTTAACTTCTGAATATTACCCAATTTACATGACTTCATCTCAATAATAAAGTAAAAGAGGTTTATATTCAATTGCCTTTTCTACAATAAATAATTATTGTGTCAAAGCATTATGTCAAACAATTTCAGATCAATAAAAATCTTCAAACAGTAATTGTCGATTGTTCACCAACATTAAGTGAAACGTTAATAATTCCTATTTGGAATCAGTTTAGTTGTTCAATATTTTCACTTCTCATCTACAACAGTTGTGATGAATTTATATTTTCTTTTCTGAATTATACAATTTTAATTCAATAGTGCAAACGTTCTTTCATTGAATTAATACTTCAATATTTCAGTCAATATGAAGACGATAAAATGAAAGCAGTACTAATGACTGTCTAAATAAAATGGAATGACTTTTGATTATTATTAACTTTAAATAACTTACTATTCCGATTTCTCATCTTTGAAATATACTCTGTTCCATACTCACCGATTTACCAAGAATGAAAATTATGTTTTTGATGGACATAGTAGATATTAAATGATAATACTAATAATAATACATAGACAAATATAGCCACTATTCATTTACATATAACCACTTATACATTAGAAATACATTTAATATTTAAATGTTCATCAAAACAGTTATTTCTGCTTCACAAATAATAAGTTCTGATTTCACAGAGTTTATTATCTTAGTTATTAAGGGATATGTATAATTGAACATATTTGTCTACTGAATATATGGATTACGTGATTTGGATATATGATGGTTCAAAGTGTTATTTAACTACACTGTTGTTATGTAATACTTAACTAACTATTTAGTGGTATAATACAGAATAGACTAATCAAGACAATCATCTTTCTGGTATTAATAATAGACTAGTAGTTGTCATAAACAATTTTGACTGTTTGACTTATTTTTCCTGCGTCTTTCATTTACTTGAACATTGGGATGATTAATGGTTCTTTTCTTCATTTTCTCATTAACTGACTTTTTATTTTGTCTTCGCCCTATTTACACCCCACCCTCAGCCCACTTCACTTGCTTCCACCTCCATTAACTTTGTCTGCTTTCTTTGGATAGTCTACTGATAGTTCCTCCATACTTCTTTACATTCGTATAACTTGGTCTTACGTAAGCAAGGTAAACATATTATTACATGTAACCGGTTGGTAACCAAGTCGTTTGTTTTATATCTTCAAAGGAAATGAAAATTGAACATATCATCAATTATTAGGATAGTTCAATTACATAAATGATGTACTAGATTTTTGAATTTTTATTAGACTTGATTAATTGACTATTGCATAGTTTAGAGATTAGATAGAATAAGTTATTTATAACTAATGTTAGATTGAAGCGGGTCAACCTAGAGAATAGTATCTGAGATTCTAGTGAAGTACTGTAAACATATTTCCTGTATGAAAGGAACCTTTTCACGTTGTTCATGTCAGGAGCCTGTGATGCCAACCGACAGGCTGACTAACATTTGTGTTTCACTAGAAATAAAGTGATATTTTTCAGTTGTATGCTGATAATTAGTTACTTTGTTGTCCGTTCTAGCATAATGCGAATTAACAGCCCATTTACACAAACTCTCTGATAATAAAACATAGGATTGTCACTTCTTAAGGAACCTCTCTAAAGAAAGTTGTGATTACACGTCCATTAAAGCCACAGGTGAACACAGAGTTATGGTTTAATTTCAATATTAACATAATCGAAGTTAATTTTTGACAAAAAGTATTTATCAAGTCAAACCTATCCCCCTACAAACTTTAAAAATAGATGGAAATGTCAGTAAGGCTATAGATGACATGGATTTCATTTTGTATTTCACTTTTTTGGAGAATGTTATAACTGCTAATCTGTAATTCACATTTTCCTACAGCTTTTATTACTGTAGTTTGAATGTGTAATTTAAATCACAGCTATTTGTATACACTATTCAAACCAAGGATTTATAACTTGTGAAGCTTATTGTTGAATATTGTGTTACCATTCTATATATATATATATATATATATATATATATAATATAAGCTTAATAGTATTTGCAGCTCATACCGATCTCTTAAACTTATACAATTATTAATTAATTACAGGAGGAAGAAACCATGCAGTATTAATCATATTTTACGAACTAAGAAATAGACTATATGATAAAGATGAATAAATTATAGAATTATTCAGTGTATTTTTATTTATATCCATAGTGTGTGGAACAAAAAGAGTAGTTTATACAAAAACACAATATCAGCAAAGAATTAGATTTTCAATGGTAGTCTATCTTAGAACGGATCGTCAATTCTATTATGAAAATAGTCTTTTATACAATGACAGGCACTTTAAGAGTTTGAACTACTGTTAAAAAAACAACTTGAGATATGTTTCATTAACTCAATAACTAAGTTGAAAATAGTTGTTTAGTTTTCTATAATTTACACATTTTTACCGCTACGAATCATCACAGGAAACAGTATACATGTTCAAAATGTTTTCTCTTTATATTTAAATCCTAAAAGCTATATAAAATTGAATTCAAAAAAGTAATCTTAAAAAGTTTGTGACTTAAGGCTATATCGATGTAATTCGTATAGGATACACATATGTCAACAAGAGACTGATGAATTGCAATGGGAAGATACAAGTAAAACAACATCAAGTGAATTTATGCAATTTTGTTTATTTTATTATTATTTGGTACAAAATATAGAATTCTCAGCGCAAAGTATCTCAGTGAGTATCGTTTCTTATTTCTTGATCGATAATGACTATAAATATTAAGTGATCGCCAATTAAATGTAAGCATTTCATGAATCGTCATCTAAATAATGTACATTCTTTTCAATGCACATTGCCAGCTATTATGATATCTCCGACTGCAAATATTTTTAACTTGTACAGCGAAAGGTTTTAAACTCATCACAAACTTTATTAATCGTTTTAAGATATCATTAATGTATATTTGTTGTATATAAGAAACGTATATATATAAATATATATTGAATATCCAATAAATATTATATATATATATATATATACTTCAAAACAGAATAATATGACTATCTCCTATCACTGACAGATTATTTGTTATTGAACATAACTATGTACTCAAACGTCACATTCCTTTATAGAAAAAAGTTTAACTGCAATGAGTATGAACCATTTTATGAACCAATAAATATTATTTAATCTTATTTAACTCGTTTAGACGTTTATTTTATTTTAAATTTATTGCTTTACACTACTTACAATGACTATCAGACAAATATTAAAACAAAGTTTCTTGTATTGTCGATTTAGTTTTTCTTCTTTACCGATAATACATATATCTATATGTCTACACAGTAGTCAACAAATGTCGGTAAGAAAAAATTTATTAACTTTAACGTCATATAAATGAATTTCAACACACAATTTAGTTTTTCCTCGCCTTCTCGTTTTCCTCTATATTTTTTTCTCAAATAATTCTGATGTATTTTAATTTTGCATGACTCAACTTTTTTGAGCCAAAAGATATATGTATATTTATAGGTTATATGGATTTAAAGCATTTTGTGACATATTTTCCCCCCAATAATAATACAATCAAATGAAGTTTTTTGTTGTCGTTGTTGTTGGTGGTGGTGTTCTAATAAAGATTTAAACAAATGTCAACATTTCGGCAATTAAATGTCATTATACCGTTCAATTTTTAGGAGCAGTTTTACAAGAGTATAGATGTTCAGTTCTTCAATGTGTATTATTTTGTATGTGTGTGTGTGTATGTGTAAAATGAGACAGGTAAGTGTATGTACTTTTGTATAATGAAAAAAAAAATTATATGCGTCACAATATGAGACAGCTTATATCCGTCAACTGTGTCAAAGAAAATATACCAATAAGATAAATTTTGATTGATCAGCTTAATAAAATAATTTTACAGGGTGTTTCCTGTTTTTGTGTGAATCCATGAAAATTATCATGATCTAAATAGATTAATTATATTTTCTATGTCATTCTTGATTAATTAGTCACCTTATTATTATTATTATTATTATTATTATCATCGGCTAATTGATAAAATCTAATGATATCTATATTAATTTTATTTGTAATTGTAGTGAACAAGAAGTTAAGTGAGAAACGACCAATTATACAATTCATTTCTATTTCCATTTCTATTCCCTTCAACTCCATATTTTTAGCCTTTTGCTGCTAGGTTTTTTATTTCTGATTAGTGTTATATACTTACTTATATCAACAAACATAAGTAGCATACATCACAGAATATTTCCAATTATTCTTAAATGATGGCTATAGTTTCACTAAATGGTTGAGATCATTTTAAATTAGTGTTTAGTTACCTTTCTTTTTGATGAAATTATTGTAATACTTAAAAAGTTCATTGCTTTCAATAGTAGTTCATGAAATTGAAATAATAATAGTTCTTCAATAATGAGAAAGCTTTTATAATTGTATCCAAATGATTGAAGTATTTGACTAAGATTTATCAAACGATATATAAATGAATATGATTATTAGCAGTTTTAATCATCTTTATGTTGAGGTTCTTGATTCAATTTTCACTCAATACCACTACTGGTCAAAATCCAACTGTACAGTAAAACTTGTATCAAATTGCTAGATCAAGGCAATGTGAGCAGTCGGCGAAAAACCAACAGTTGATTATTTTCGATCCTCTATAAATATTTTTATAAACTTTATATACACTGCACATGTAAGTGACTATCTCATATCCGTAGCTAAATTGATATCTCGTTGGTAGTTTGAAGCGAATGTAGTTAGTATGTAAACGTCATCACTAGGGCTTATTTAAATTGAGTTGACCTGTCCAAGACAAGGTGAAACTGCGTACTAATTTCTATCGCTAGCCAAAATTCATTTATTTCATATATCCGTGAAAATCTCATTTTTTGTTTCCAAAATATTCATTAAAATCATAAGAAAAGATGGATGGTGTCTAGCAATAGAATCCAATATGCGCGCTTTTTCTTATTTGGGACTCGTTAGCTGGATGTACTGGCATCCCAGAGTTGCTGTTCAAACTGGGGTTCGAGCCCAGGATCGTTTGTTTCAAGTGACGTCGCGTTATCTACTTAGCTACTTAGTCCTGTTAGCTTATATATCTTTTGACTTGGGGCGATTGCCGAAGAATTCCCATATGCTGAGACTTCATAGTGTTTATTTTTAGATTCAAGTGTTATTTCAAAGGACTTGACTTGTTACATCTCGATTAAGTAACTTAAATTTATATAGAGTGACCTAAACGTTTTGGGTATAACTTCAACCAGATAGTTTTATAATACTCTTCCTGGGTTTCAACAATTACTCAATAATCATCAGTCTGCCATAATCTTCAAGTTGGTCAAAGCTCTGCAGAATATACAAATGAATAATTATAATCTACAAATGTAAAATACAATTTCTTAAAACTAGTGATCACTAAAATTAGATTGATTTGTATTTAGTATGCCATAATGAAAGATAAGTAACAAATACTATGACTTAACGTAATGAATTAATATGACAATATAAATAAATGGACGTGGTAAAAGAAATAATTTTATGTAGAAAAGTGGGATAGTAAGTAGATTCCACTTAATTCACTTTAAAAAGAATCCTTTATTCATATTTATTATTGTTCTGCGTGCTTGGAAACGACAATATGAATTGAGCGGGTACATACACATCCGGCAAATTATTTTACCATTATAGAGTGATGAAATTAATTAGGATTCACTTATTCGTTCAATCAAATTATATTTGTTAACTGATTGATATTGAGCGATATTGAAGTAGTCTATCATTCATCGATAGTCAAGTGATAAGTCTTGTTAATTTGAATGCTTTATTCGGTTCCTAAGCTATTCTGGTAACCCGCAAGCTAGAACTACGCAGCGACCTGAACTCGAGAGAAAATGCACAAAATAAGCGAAAAACACTTTACTCCAAAGGCTCATTTTTGGACAGAAAAACACGGGTATTTATAGATGTTAACATTTGTTAAATCAACATCACATTTTGGCCAATCCGCTAAAAGACATGTTATGCTACTGACCAATAGTAGCACACCATGTTGATATCCTAGAAAACTCCATCATGCTCTGATTGGCTAGGACTCTTCGGCTCCTTTAGGGACTCTGGAGGCTCCGTTGCAGTTCTCGAAGAGCCGACTCAACATCAAGTCAGTTTTTATTGAAAATAACTGCATAATATATAAATTACATTATTATGACCGGCCACTTATGATATAGTCGAGGAGCTGTATAGTATCAAAACCCGGTCATCTGAAAGTGATCATATGAAACGTTTCAGCTTTGAAATCTAATAATTGATCAAATTTTTCACTAGTTTAAATGAATGTAAGTATATTTAAAAAAAGTTTATAACAGTTTAATCCTGGGAAGAAATAGAAAGCAATCAGTGACCAGTTGTTGTCTATCTATTGAAATTAAACAAAAGTTATTTTTCTCTTCGAATCCTAACTAAACTCTTAATTTGCTTATTTGAAATAATTTAATATCATTGATGTTATTGTTTTATATTGTGTGTATAAAATGTGTACAATTTCATTTTCATATACATGCCAGTGACTTACAACAATATTGTGTATGATGTTTTGATACACGATCATTGTTTTAGTTAAGTAGATTGGTCAGTTTGTCTAAACAAATAAAATGTATTTATGTTCAAAATTATGTTAGTTAAATGTTCTTTATATTTCAAATCAGTAACAGACTATATATAATCCTCCTTTCAAATTATAGTTATCCTACTAACTACTACTTAAATATTGGATAATAAGTTCTATAGAACGCAAGTGTCGTTAAATAGCCATTTCCCAATGTATTTCATAAACTATTTCCCAAGTTTAGGTAGTTCTAGTTAGTTCTTGAGTTATGGTTAGCAGACGAAACCAAGCTGTCCATTTTGTCCTACTAAGACTGATTATATAGTTATATCTGCTACTTGGTTTTAATGTTTACACATTGCACTTACCTGAACGTTTTAATTACGTTTTATCCACTCTTTTATTTCTAACGAATTTTGATATTTTGTATGTTTATACTCTATTAGTTATGGAATGAAGTGAGTAGTCTTTTTTAATTGAAAATGTTTTTATCAACAAGAGACAGAAAACAAAAGGATCACTAGGTTGTATTAATTTCATGTTATCAAGTCTTTACTGCTAATCGAATTCTATTGATAAAGTTTCAATGCTACCACTGGTTTAAGGAATTTGACTTCTTAATTGATTTCTTTTTTCTATCTTACGCTATTATTGGTAATCAATGAAAGTGAGTAAACCTAAAGTTTTGCTATATAAAGGTTTTTAGCAAGGTATATCCTATGATCATACATGTACTTGACGTGTTAAGTCATATATATTACTGTAAATTTTATTCAACAATGATCATCATCTTTGTATCTTGTTCCATATCTCCAAAGAAAATGTAATCTTTTCTAAAAGTCAATTTTGATTTTGATTTTTGTCTTCTAATATGGTTTTTATAATGTATATAATACGCACAGTAATGACTATTATCATTAATCTTGGAAATCAGTTTATGGGGAAGAAATGAAATTCCATTAAATTTCAATTAGTTGGATATCGATTATTTTTTAAAAACCCAGATTATGTTCTATATAATTTAATACCAGAATGTAAACTGAAACTTACTCTTAACCCTTCAGTAAATAACTTCAACACAATTATCGATTCGTAAATCATATGAGCATACATGGCTCGATGGATGTGAGAATAGACATATACTGATTTATTTAATATCAAAGTCAGACTTTTTTTAAAAACTTTTCTAATTCACTGGCTTTTATCGAGTTAATCTATATTGATAACTAATCAGATCATGGATAACGTTCAGATGTGCAAAATTCATTGCTGATTAATCAGTGACTTAATGTATAAAATCACTCGATACATATGGTAATACTAAAAAAGTGTTACAATCGATAGGAGTAGATTACTAAGTCATTTGCTTGATCCGATTATTAACATAATGAAAGAGTAAAAAGAAGAAAACTTATAAAACAAAACTATCAATGAATGAAAAGAACAATAATTGAATGTAAATATAACAGAACAAAAAAAATGGTTAGTAATTGACAATATCTACACACAATAGCACAAACATTTTTCCATGAAAACTAAAATCATTAATCATTGATGTATACTACTAATCTTATTCACTACATAGAAATTCACGTGCAGATCTCTGTAACTATTGACTAGCTGTCATTGTAGGTCACTAAATTTCACAAAAAGCAATTTGATTGTTTGTTTTTCTTTTTTAGGAAAAGAGACGAAAAATTACAATCCCATATAATTACACATATTTTGTTTGACATACTTTACAAAAGTAAAAGTGAACTATCAAGATAGTAAAGGTACAGTAATTATAATAAATATCTATTTAGTTGGTGTGTGTGTGTTTTGTTCTTTTTTCTTTCTAATCATATCTAACCATAAAAGGCAAACAAACGAAAACTTGTGTGTATATTCTTTTATTTTCACTCTTAAAATTTAAAGTGGAAAATTTTCTGATGACAACCATTCGCAGTGTGTGTGTGTGTGTTTCTGTTGATGTTGTTGGTAGAATTCAAAATCAACGATTCACAACATGATTAATTTCAAGTATTAAAAAGACAATTTATTATCATTAGTTATGCTTGTAATAATGAATAGGTTGTTATGCATATTTAATTATATACAGTAATCTTATTTAAATGAACTAATATTGATAGTTTATAAACTAATTAAATAATTAATAAATTTTTTTGTATCATTTGTAAACTATACCATACTATTTTTGATAATGTTCGGAATATTAAAGAACTGATATATTAAACAAAGGTTCTTCACAAGTAATTCTGCTTTTAAAACCAGCAATCGTATCTCTTTGATGTCCTACACTGTATATATATATATATATATATAGAGAGAGAGAGAGAGAGAGAGAGAAAAGGAACACTGAGGTAGGTGCTCAAAGCAAAATTACACAATGCTTCCGTAAAATATGAAACTCATACATTAAATATATTATTTACAGATCTTTCATCAATTGTCCCTTATATAAGTTATGGTTCTTCTAATTATGTTGTTACTCCAAATGCTTACTATTTCTCTTCCTGTTCTCTTTAATTCAATTTTCTACTGGTAGACATTCTACTTTCGATTGTTGTTACACTTTACCTATATCTGTCAACATAACAGTGTACATCATAATTTATGGTTGGAATCTGTCAATATTTTTTTTTACTGTTTAACTACTTTTGATCATGCTTTCTTCAATTTATGTGATAATTAAATAACTATTATCCTGTATTCTGCGTCAGGTTTTGTTTTAATAGTATACAAATACGTATTGTAAGTATGATTTATCGTAAATAAAAGATCATACAAAACATGCACAATTATCAAAGTTCTAATTGAGAAGTTTCATTAGGCTGATAATTTATCTTATTTGCTAAACCACTTGGTAAAACATTACTAGGTATTTGTTTTTAAATAGTAGCATGATAATTTCAACTAACTAATCAAATAGTATATGTAAAATTTAAATAGACCGCACTCCAATTATCACTTTAACTTATGACATGTCTTGGTTATATCGTTTTTTTTTCGAGAAAAGTTAAGTCATGGTAGATATACCATGTTGCAGTAATTAGTTAATGATGTATATTTTGTCCTTGTTATCATTAGGCAGAACTCTTGTTTTTCTGGGTTTTTTTTAAGGAAAACAAATAGTACAACAACAAGCCATATGAAACATAAAGATGTATATCGATCAAATTTATTGAACTTTTTTTCGATTTCGTTTTTATTAAAACTGTAGTGAAAAGTATTTACTTCTTGCCTGTCACAGTCTGGGAATCTTGTTATTCACTGAAATGACTTAACAAAACAACATTGTTCTTGAAAATTAAAAAAAATGCTTTAAAATCAGTAGACAAAAGTTTACATAACTTAATTATGAGGTAGATACTTCTGAAGTGTTACTACTTCTATATTATTAGGTAGTTGGTGTGTTTTAATAAGAGAAATTGGGTATAATAAATAAAACAATAATTATAGAGTTTACGTGTTTAAATAAATTAATATCTTCTAAATAACTTTTAACAATGAATTACATTTTGATAAACATAACTCATTTATCGTATATATGATAAAATTAATTAGTGACTGGCTTCAGGAGGTATTTCCCGGAGTTCTAGTGAGAAGCAGTGACCAATGGATTTCAGGCGAGTTTATTAAGAGATAGTAATTCACTGAAGACAATGGTGGGCGGTGGCGCAATTTCATGGATTGGTTGAAGTTAGATATTAACACAGCTGGATGCCGGCCATCTCAGTGGTCTAGATGCTGACTGTTAGAGCGCGAAGCTGATAGGTTCGAATCTCTCGTGGTCAGATCATTAATGCGCACCAATGAGGATTCTCACATTAGGACGAAACGGCCGTCTAGTGCTTCCAGGTTTCCTATGGTGGTCTAGCTCCAATTGACTCACGAATTCAACTATAAAATAATTATCTGTTAAAAAGATTTCAGAATAAACCTTGGTGTCAATAAGAATAACTTTATCTTGTTATTCAAGAGTATTATTATTTAAAGCAGTTAGACCCCTTTATAAATTTCGATAGAGTGACGAGAAGACGGAGTTTATCTGGAAAATGTGATGTATTTGCGCTATACATTTCGAACAGTTTGGTCACATACATACTTATCAGGACATTTTATATGAAAATTAATAAAAGTCAATTAAATGACAATTTAAGTAAAAAAAAGTAAATTGGCCTAACCTGAAATATATCCTGGTAATCCTTAAGTCATTTTATAGCCCATGATAGCGCGATAATTTCTTATTCTTTCTATATAATGTAAAAAATTATTCTCTCCCCTTTGTTATCTCTCATTACTTGAACTTACATTTAATTGACCTATATTAATCTTCATCTAAAATGTTCTGACAAATATGTATGTGGCCAGATTGTTCGAAAAATATAGCGCAAATGAATTACATTTTTCGGATCAAATTCGTCTTCCCATTGCTCTATTGGTATCATTATTTAATGATTTCATTTAATATTATATTTTTGGTACAATATAGAATTCTTGTTACTCATAGTAAAACTTGACAATAATTGAGTTAAAAAAAGTCTAATTTAGTAGTATATTACATGTGTATCAGTCAAGGCACTCATCTTGACTATCATGACAATGATATTTACAACACCAACTTTGCTTCATTTATTCCCTACATCTTTTAATTAGGTTCAATTTCTTAACCATAACGCATGTATTTATATAAGATTTATAAACATCGAAAAATTGAATAATTTTCTGAGCCAAATGAATGGAAATTGTGAGGTCACTCTCGGCTGTAATTATATATGAGCACAGGTAGGAGCTGTAACAGTACAGTTACCTGGTTGCTTTAGATTTCCAGATTTTAGCTGATCGATATTATCATTTAGTCAATATTACTTTCAAAACGTTTCTGAAATTATTTAAAGGAGTTTTGTGAAGATCTTTTTAATTTGAATGTCGTTTAGTTACAGATCGATCTAAGTTGCAGTATCAATGAATACCACAGAGCACTGGAAGAGTGTTTAATTTTAGTATATGACTCCTCAGTATTGTACTCCTATGACCTGTGTTTGTTCCTTTGTGAGGTAATTCCATACTAAAATGAAATTACTTTTTGGTTTTCTGACATTTTCAAATTTCAATACAATTTTAGTTACAGTAAATTTTTACCTACTGGACAAGAGTAGTGACATTTCAAGTCATTAGATAAAAGTAATAAAACGATCAAGAGATTTCAAGACGAGTTACATTTCAAGTTTTCTCATGAAATGGCGAGTGTCTTTTAAATTAATTCTAACAGTTAAAAAAATATTCAGTTTATGGGATGCTCTAACAACCACAATGTCCAAAATCAACAGGATTTTCTCCACAAAGAGTTTAGATATGTTAACAATACGACTAATTGCTGCCATTTTAGGGACCATTTCGTGTTTACAAAGATAAAGTTACTTACATAAATCAATGAGTGATCAGTTATAGCTAATTTGAAGTTAGACAATACGTGATGTCAAAACATTCACTATCCATACTTTCAAGAGTGTTCACTAACATTTCCAATTATTTTCCTTTCATCCACTGTGTATAGCGCAAATATGGTTACATTGCATTCTTTAATAACCAATGGAACAGTCCAAAGTGTAAACCATAAATTGAAAAGTAAATAAATATTATGAAAAAGAGATATAATTAAATTTATGAGTTGTATACTTTATATTTTCCTAATTATTGGTAGTATATATATCTGCAGTATTGAATATTTCGGCTTAGTTCATTCTGTTTAACACAAATCTATGTTGCAATAGACGGAGAGATTCAAACTGAAAGCACAGTTTCTACTAAATCGCTATTAAAATATGTTATCAAATTACTCGATTGTGTTCATGCATTCACTAACTTGTAGGCAAATTAAAAGATCATTACACAGCTTTTTAATTTGATTTTTCTACGCTTGATGGATAACTTTAATTTATTTACTATCTCTGAACGCTTAAATGACCGCATTTTTTACTTAGAGAATTCACTTTTACATTTTCTTGTCAATGGATAGCTACAACATTATTCGTTAGTATATTGAAATATTCGGTCTCTAGTTTATAACAATTTGCCAGTAACAATGGTCAATTTTAAATGATACAACGACATGATTAGAACCAAGAGTTAGCTAATAAGTCAGTAGATAGTTTTATAGTAGTTTATAATTACTAATGATATTCTATCTCATTACATATAATCAAAATTAATCTGTGAAAATAATAAGTAAGGTTTTCATTTTAACAATTGTAATGTATTCAAGATGAATGGATCAGTTACGACACTGAATTATACTGGTATTAATTTAGAAACTGTAATTTTTTCTGAGATGAATAGTACATATTGAACATATTCTTCTTATGGTAATCAAAACTCTATTCATCACTTAATTTTTGTAATTGATTACTTACAGATAGATTAGCGAACAGCAGTGTATTTAATTAAATCCTCATTAGGCTTTACTCTAATATATAACAGTATTTATATGCATACACGAAATTATTAAACCAATCAAGGTTATGAAGATCTAATTGAAAATAATGTAGTTCGCTTATATATATCGTTCAAATTTACAATATGGAAAATTTTGGTGTTTCATTGAATGTTCATCAGAAGATAAAGAATAATTGATTCTGTAGTTTTTGTAGTAATTTTAAAGGTTCACGTCAACCTTGAAGATACTATGTGTACTCGGAGATCATGCGGAGTAATGTGTATGAGGAAGGGTGAAAAAGAGAATAACTAAAGAGAAGGTGAGTCGGAGACCCAGAAACCTGCACATTGATTTACATTTAACAAAGAAGGCAATAACGCATGCCTCAGATTAAGATAATTTTAAAATCGAAACTAGAAGCAGATAGTTTAGACAGCTACAATAATATATTTTTAAGTAAACCGCCAAACAACCAATTACACCTGTAAAACTCTTGTTTTAACTAATTTCGCAGTAGTAATGGTAACAAAGAGCGTCGATTACTAACTGAAATGTTGTAAATTTAATGCCTTCATCATTGAAAAATTCAACCACAGCTATTAAAAGTCAGGTACCAGTCAAATGGTGATTTGTTTTAATTATTTTAGCTTTTAGAAATCAAAACATAGGATCAACTTTACGAATTAAAGTTCTTGCGATGCATACGATATTATTCAACTCTTAATTGACTGTTTCAGAAATGTTTATGCGGTTAAATGGGGATTAAAAACTCACAACCACCTTAAGATATATGACAAGCTAAAAATAAATATTACCCGGTATTTTAATGTTGCATCACTCTTTAAAACTGAGTGATTGAAATGAAACCCAGATGAAAAAAAAACAGTCAGTATAGGGTTGTCGAAATTATTAAGTTTTTGATTGAGATCATGAACCGATTGATGTAAGACCAGGTTTTCAATGATGGTCAAATATCAATCGGTTCATGATCTCAATCAAAAACTTAATAATTTCTACAGCTCTATACTGATAATTATCATGTGATCACCAGTGACTAGCTTCGTGAGTGAATTCTCGGAGTCCTAGTGAGAAGCAGTGATCACTGGAGCTAATCCCTGTCAGGTAAAGACAGGTATCCACCTCAGCACAATGGAAGATGGTCGCGCAATTTCGTGGGTTGGTTGAGGTTAAACCTTAACGCCGTTGGATGCCGACTCAGTGGTCTACAGATTAAGCATTCTCAAGCGAGACCATAGGTCCTGTGTTCGAACTTTGAGAGTGGAATCGTGGATGCGTGCTGCTAAGGAGTCCCACACTGGGTAGAAACGGCCTTTCAAGGCTTCCAGTTGGTGGTCTAACATCAATCGGTTATTCAATAGGAGTTGAAACTTGTCACTATTTTAGTTTACTTTAAAGTCTTATTTTAAGTATTATTATTCAAAACTTTATCATGATTTATTAATTTAACATTAAAATGGGTTGTTTTTTCTTTTTGTTTAAATCACGTCTTTATTCCAGTTTATTTTAAATAACCTACTAAAACTTTCCGCTTATAACTCAATCACATTGAAGGAGAATGATTGAAATTAATTACTAACTATAACATTTTATATAATAAAACTATTTGATTGATGAGATTACCTTCTTGTTCAAGAAAACCATACAATAAAACATTTTCTTCTGTTATTCATGCAAATGTAAATGTAATTTATCATACAGAACTTTCATTTATGATTGTCACTATTGTAAACCAATGTAATCTTAGAAATATTTCGATTTAGATTTATTCTATCCAAAGTTTATTTTTAAAATTTCATTTATATTTGACAGAAATCTGTCAAAGATTTGAGGTTCTTTTTTTTAGAATGTTAGACAAAAGAAAAACCTAACTTCAATAGAAAATCTGTTAAATGAATGAAGTTTGAGTAGAAATGTTTTTCAAAAGGAATCAATGTGAAATGAATTGAACAATGACATGAATTGTGAAGTGTCCACTTCTAAATTTATTTCACTAATATACATTTTTATTTTTAAAAAAAGGAATTTTTGGCGAGACTCTAATTTATGGACGAAGCAATCAGAGGCGTTCGAAGGATTTCAAGGTAACGGCGCCAACTTCAGTGCTTAATGTTAACGTACGATCGGTTCACTGGGAATTTTGTACAAAACGTGATAAATGAGCGGCTATAACAAATAAAACGGCAAGACTATAATTTGTGGGCAAAATAATTAGGTACAAGATAAGAGATCTCGGATTTTAAAACGATAGTCTTTCATCCATTTGGCTAAATAAATTTCTGGCATTATAGCTGATGTCAGTTAGTGATGAAAACCACATATATAATTCCCAACTAAGGCAAATTACGAAAAGTATTGCGAACTGGATAATAAACGCACCAGTAACACTAACTGCAGTCAGGTATTACAATATATATGGATGTTTGGATAGCGTACAGACTCCTACAAAGGCTTGGTTATGTGCATCGTGTTGTTATCCACAAGTAGCATTTTGTGCACTCAACATCCAGAGTGCACATAAACAATACTGAAGCTATTTGGTTGAGGTTGCAAGAGTTTTTGAGACTTTATCATGGCTCCAGAGGCCGAATATTTGTAGCCCTATGGATGATTTCCTCTACTGCATGTACTACTATTTTAGAGCCTCTGAACCTCTTTCTAACCTTAAGACGTTTTTGAACCACGTATAAGAAGTGTGTCTATTTTATTTCCTTGATTTTGTATAACATATTTTTACTCTATACTTACTGTTTGCTGATTGACTAATATTTCTCAAAGTCACTTAAGATTCGTTCAAAGGTCGTCCATAAATTAGAGTCTCGCCGAATCTTTTTATTTGATCGAAGCTGAACCATTGTAAAATGAGAAATTAGTACGAGATTGTAGAGGTTGGTACTATGTCATGACTATATAGATTATTGTAGTCCCTCAATAGACCAATCTATTCACTCTTCTCAAGACATATTTTTATCCTACCACTAAATGGTTTATTATTTCTGACTACTTTTTTATATGATTGTGTGTGTATATGCCATCTCCGGTCCGTTTCACTGCGTTTCTCAGATCGTTTGTTTGGATCAATGATTTTTTCAAATATATGTATTCAAAATCTATTCTCGTATTTGACTTATTTAATTCCGTTATTCCCCAACGTAATTTAAATCGATGATAGTATAGGAAATTCTGAGATATTTATGTTTCGGTAACAATCAGAAATGATCTAACTGGAATCAGATAGCGGGCAACTAATAAAAATTATATACACGACGTCGTCAAGATCGAAACTAAGTTTTAAGCAGTGACGAGTTTATAAAAAAACTTAAAGAAAAATAACTAGTAAGGATCGAATGTGGACGTAAAGGCGAGTATTAGTAAAGTAAGAACAGCATTCGTACAGTTGAACAACATATGGAACTCAAAACATCTGTCAACCAATATCAAAGTGCGAATCTTCAATACGAACGTCAAGACAGTTAGTTCTATTGTACGGAGTTGAAAGGCGGATAACTACTACAACCATCATCAAAAAGGTGCAAGTATTTATAATCAGATTACTACACATGATACTGAATGTCCGTTGACTGAATACCATCAAGAACAGCTTCCATCTGAAGAGAAAATCAGGAAAATATGTTGTGAGTGAATGGGAAATACATTGTGGAAATCATCAAACTGCATCACGAGGGAAGCTGTAACTCGGAATCTTGAAGGTAAATGGTAAAGAGGAAGGCGTCGGAAATCGGAAGCAGACATGGAAAGGATGAATAGTAACTGAAAAGAACTAGGAAGGAATATTCAGAACAGAGTTGGATAGAGAGTGCTGTTGGGCGGCCTGTGGTCCTCCACCAGGGGTAACAAGCGTAAGTAAGTAAGTATACTTTTTATTATGTATTTACAAATATACTCTCTGATTTATCACACTTTCACATAAGTAGATAAAAAGATTTAGCATTAGTTGATCTGTCAGGATCCTGCTGTATTTACCAAATAATCATATTCAATGATTCGTCTAATAATTCACAAAATATCTCACGTTACTTACAGATATTTCAACTTGTGTAAAAAAACAGTTTTTTTCTATTAATACTTAATTAAGTCAACTGATTTACAAATAACAAACGATTTACTTATTCAGTAGTCCAGGACGTTTAAGGTTTATTTGATCGTAACAGATTCTTAATTTGTCTGAAAATATTATAAATATATTTAAATATAAAATTTTCACAAAGTACATGATTTTAAAGATAACCGTTTCTTTACTATTGAATGAATTCCAAATGGATTTTAAAAGAAGTTGGTGGGAATATATGCCTGCGTAGTCAGCCAATTCAAGAACGACAGAGTGATTCCCCAGTGACGTTTGACAGAGATTATTTCTCAACAAAAAAATCCACTAAATTTAGTGATCAAAATTATTACATTCTAAACTCAATACTTAATATACTTGAGATTTAATTCCGTTTAAGGTCATTTCTTAGTAAAGCTGATAAGTTTTAAACTTAAACAGTTATGTCCAGTCCTCCATTACTTCCAATAGTTTACCAACTGACATTGGTTTCTCAATAGAATGAATTTCTAATTTCAACTAATCAGTTATATGTACAAAAAAAATTGTATTCTCAAAATTAAATCAATATGACCGACCGCCTACAGCACAGATACACAAATACAATCTCCATAATCACATTAAATCATAAGACATTACTAATAAACAAACAATATCAATCGACCAAAAAAAAGAATTGTCATATAAACTAAGAATTCATAAATCATTACAATGTTTATTCCTTTATATTTTCTAGTAATAAACTACACAAAAATAAATATATTTTTTTAAAATTTATCTTAGTTATTGTTACTTATGAATGAATGATTATTCTCTGCATAAAGAGTTATGAATCTATACATAAACATTGGCATTAACACTTATGTTGTTACATTATAACAATAATAATAATTCTAAAATATTCCACTCCTAGCCATTGAAGTAAACACTGAATATGAGTAGTCCCAAAGTAGTATATAAGCTAATGGAGAAAAAAGCAAGGAATTATGCTGAAAATTTCCATATATATATAGTTCATTTTTTGACGAATTGAATTTCAGTAATAAATCATATTCACTGTAACATGTTTCTATGCAAAGGTCAGAGAAATCAAACAAATTCAATTACAGTTTTATGTATATACTTGCATGTCTGTTTGTATAAATGAATAAGAAGGGAAATGAAAAGTGAAATATTCTTTATTTTTCTTTCTTTTTTTAAAAAATTATTCATTGTTTTTATTTTTACAGAAAATTGACAACTATGATAAAGTATTATAAACAATCTCATATGGAATAAAACATTTAGAAATGTATGTATATAGATAAAGAAAATAGATGGTATTTTTGAAAGTGTATATAAGTCACAATAAAGAAAAAAATTGTAAGGGAGACATAAAGAGTTAATAGTTCATAAAATTCCCTTGATAGGATGCATGAGACTGAATTTCCAAAAAAACAATAACACTACAATCATATTACTTGTCACTTTTTGTTTGTACCCTTATTTTATTTTATTCGTTTTTACCATCTTGATAAGATGAAAATATCACTAGATGCTATTCCCTTTATTTTACTGTACTCTTCAAAATTATTTACGCTAGTTCACATGGATAATAATAATAAGTGTTATATATAGGCAGATAGACAGATTATTAACTATGTCAAATTTTAAATGTATCTCTATAATTGTTCCTTTCTATTGTTTGATTGTATCTATGATTTAATGGTAAATAACTTGAGCCACAAGAGAACAATCACTGAAAAGTTAAAATAAAATTGGAAGGAGCATAGATATAATAAGATTTAACTTGAGTAGACAATGACAATGAGTACAATAAAGCTCAGATAAGAGTTTCTGCGCTTTCGTGTTTATATAGATGGAAAAGAGTACTTCTTTCATTTTAAGACAATATAGTAACTTGGGTTTTTTTCGATTATATTCTTCGTATTTACCCTAAAGAATAGTTTGCATGTGTTCATTTAATGCTTTATCTGAAAGCAATACATTTGATCATTGCAAGTATTTAGAAAGTTATCTAATAATCTAGTCTATATATATATATATATATAATCGTTCAAGCTAAATCAATAAAATTTAATCTAAGTCCCTTTTACATTTTTGCACTAAAATGATAAATAAGGACTAATACAGTGCAATGTGAACGAGAGAGAGAGAGAAGGAGAGAAAACAAAATACAAAGCAAAACATTTTTGGTTCAGGTACATTTTTACTTAGATAACTTCTACATATCATGATCACTTAAAAACAAAATATAAAAAAACTCTGATTTATTTTCTAGTAGTAAATAAATATAAATTAATTCAGGTAAATGGACTTTGAGTAATATTGAAATGTAACATCAAAAATAACTTAATTCAAATGGCTATATAATATATTAACAAAACAATTGTACATTAAGTAATTGTACTTTAAATTCTTTGAAAAAGCTTAGACCAGATTACTAGGCGAAACGTTAGATTTACTTCAAATTCATTCGCTAAGATTTTACAAATACATTCTCCTTCATTAAAGTTTATTAACCTCAAAAAAAATACAAACTTGATTATTGTTTCCGGTAAAAGTTAACACTAACGCTTTATTACCATTTTACATTCCATGAATCAAATATTAACCAAAGTTTATTTCATGTCATTTTCAATTTTTAAAAAGACTTTCACTTAACTACCGAATCTGGATAGTTACTCACTTGTAAAATAATTATGGACTTTAATTTATTTCATTATTGTTTATATTATTTATCCTTTTATTGATATTTGGTTGAATTTTCAACAGTTATAGTTGACTTATATGCATCCTGTGTAGATATCACACATTTCAAATAGGATAGATAAAATTTCTTTGGGATAACAAACTACCAAGCTTCATAGATTAGCTGATGTCTGTACATTTATATTTTAATGGTTGAAATCATGAGTCAATTGAAACTAGATCACCATAGAAAACCTCAAAGCAACAGACGGCCGTTCCGTCCTATTTTGAGACTCCTTAGCAGTGTGCATCCACAATCCCGCCACACAAGACTCGAACCTATCGGTCTCGTTCGCGAAAGCTTAACATCTAGACCATTGAGATGGCCGGCATCCATCGGTGTTAATGTCTAACTTCAACCAATCCACGAAATCGCGCCACCGTACACCACTGTCTCAAGTGAGCTGATATCTCACAACATACCTGGTTGAACTCCACTGGTCATTGTTTCTCACTAGAAATCCAGGAAATTCCTCGTGAAGTCAGTCACTAGTGAGCAGATGATTATCATTAGAAGGGGTTTTGTGGAGATTTTAGTAGTTTCAATAGTTGGAATCATTAGTCAATTGAAGCTAAACGTACATGTAAAACCTGGAACTACTAAATGGCCGTTTCATCATTTTGTGGGACTGTTCAGTAGTTAGGTTCTCGCGCGCGAGACCGATAGAGCCTAGGTTCGATTCTTTTGAGGCGGGATCGTAGATCCGCACCGCTGGGGAGTCCCATACTAGGAAGAAACGGCCGTTCAGTGCTTCGAGGTTTTACATGGTTGTCTAGCTTCAACCGACTAGTGATTTCAACCATTGAAATTACTAAAATCTCCACAAAACCCCTTCTAATTTATATTTTACTCAAATATTCCTTAATTATAATCAAAAATATAAAACTTTTCGTCATTCTCTACATGTTTAAACCTTACAAATTAACAGCATATGTCATCCTTTCAGTCTGTGGTTATCAGTCACGATCTGTTTTCTATCTTATCCGTATTGCTCGAATGTTCACTGATGTAGCATTTTAAATCAGTTTCCACTCATTTAACTGGCGAAGGCTGTACATTAGTGTGATTTGTTTTGGAGAATTTTCAAAACATCTAAAGATATTCACAACTTTTATTATCAACAAGTTTAGTGTAGTGCAGCCTTATTTACGCTATAGAGAACATAAATAGTGTAAAATACATTGTGAGAAATGAAAACTTCAATGTAAGTAACATTATTACACGTCACTTATTCACTAAGTGAATGAAAAAATGATCCAAAATTTTATGTACAGCTCATTGTGCAAACATTAAAAAGGTTATGAATAACCGTAATATTCTTTTGACGATCTAAACATGAACACAAATTTCTGTAAGTCATTATAAAAACTTATTCAGTAATATCATATGTCATATAATGAAGAGAATACAAATTCTTAAATAGCAAATCTTATACTTTATAATGAATAAAAACACATTTTGTAACGAAATTTAATGTTTACTATACAAGTTAATCGAGTATTGAATGCTCATTAAGTTGCAAACTTTAATAATAAGGAAAGATTAAGTCGGTCAGTCACAAATGCTTTAAAATTGATTAGAATATATATATATATATATATATATATATATATATATATATATCACTTCAAAATGTTACACTTTACATCATTACAGTTTGAAGAAGTTAACGAGATTACAAGCCGAAAATTGTAAACAAACTTAATAACAATGATAATGAGATATTGAACATGAAAAGTTCGATAAACGAAGAAATATCAGTCAGCCAAATGAAATCCTAAGGCTATTATTAGAAGCTCAAGATTGCAAAGAAAATGAAAAAGAATAATTAAATATAGGTTTATCCCTTGCTTTTAAATTAAAGATATATAATCGTAAAGTACAATTGGGAAGTCCAGGTATAGTGTAAAAATACTTAGTAACTACAGATTGATGTCAGTTACTTATTCGATTACCCTTTTCATCTATAATGGTCTATATATTCATACCAGTTTTTATTTATTTCAATATTATGGTTTTATGATGGCAGCAGTAAATATTCATGAGTACATTATAATTTCATATATGTAAAAGTGTAAATAGAAAAATACTATTGCGTTACAAATTATGGGATGATAAACTGGTCTAAACTACGTTCATCATACGAACAAGGGGTATACCAAAACGTAACAACGCATTGGCGATATCATTTGATGATAATACACCTAAAACTACATGACAGGTTGGACATGAAAAAGGCGTTTCATGTATGTTAATCTAAGATAACAGAATAAACTTGAAAATTCAACATGCAGTTCTAAGGATGATGATATATGTTTACTAAAAGATAAGACAGCAAGGAACTGAAAAGTTTAATTATTCAGTTACATTAATAGACATAACTTGATATCTAGTAAATTTAAAGATTTTTCCTAGTAATTTCACTATGATGCATTTTATCATGGAACTCATTTTATGAACAACTTATATGTATCAAGTGACATTTAAAAATAGTGTTTATTGTTCAATTTAAAATGGATTGAATTATCCCGTTGTTAATATTTTTTTAAGAGAATCTTTATCAGTTTTGGTTGACACATTTGCATTCTGTACTAATTGCCTCGATAAAGTCAATCATGACATAGGTTATTATAGAACAGATGGAATATAGATGGTAGTGGAAAATAGGATTTGCATTTCTCAAATATTAATGATTTTCTAATAATCACTGTTTATTAAGATTATGGTACTTTGTAAAAACTGTCTTTAATTAAATGAAATGGGTTATTGTTAACTTCACCGATAATCTTGGCCAGTCTAACGCTTAAACGCAAAATTGGTCATGGATTTCATTATTAAAACAAATGAGATTATTGTTTCAAATTCTCTATATTTATGATCATTACAGTCTGTAGTATTAAGATAACTCGACTTTAAGAGAAGATTACTTAAAGTTAACTATTTTAAATGAAAGTAATAAAAACAAACATTCTGAGTTGATTATTAAAATTTAATCCATGATAATCTGTTTTTTTTCCTTATGAGTGCATTAAATTTCATCAAAATTAATATACTACTCACTATTTATACCTTATTATTTCTAACTTTATTTAATCCGTTCCCATTATTGATTTTCTTGTTTATTATTCTTATTCTATTGTTAAATTTATAATACTTAATCAATTTCTTATTATTTACACTTTAACTTATACAATAATACATTAACAAAAAGACTATTTTCACCCTTCACTAACTTCGTTGAAATAATTGTACCTTTATTTATTAAAAAACAAAAATAAATTAAACAAATAAAATAGTTAACTAATAGTAAAACAAAAGAAAATTATTGAATACATTTAACAATTAATTTTTTTCATTTACTATTTCTTTATTTTTTTTAAAAAATATATTGATAATTAATGAGTACTTCCTTTTTTCTTTGGAGGGGGGGTAGCATTTAGAGTGGGGGGGACAATATCAACTTCTCTATTATTTATTTCTATGAAGTTTCACTTTTCATTTACTTCATTATTTATAGTAATTTATAAAATAAAAAAAATACAATTTATTTAAAAACAACAAATAATTGTTGTTGTTATTGTTGTTGTTGTTTTTCTTCAATCTTTTATTTATCTCATATAATCTTAACATTTTATTTATAACTGAATGAATTTACTATTGATTATTGAACAATAATAGTAAAACAAAAATGAACGAATTCAATAAAAATTAATTGACTATTTAAAGAAATTACAATGTTGATGCTTCATTTTAATAAGCCTAAACGTAATATGTTGTAGTTAGATTTTTCTTATTGATTTAGTTAACGGAAATCAAGATGACTTTTGTTTTGTATTATTTGATACAATCAATGTTTGAACAATATAAATAGTGTTTCCTGTGAGCAAACATTTTTTAGCTGAGAAGAAAGAACATTAAACATCTTTAGATAAATAAAAATGACTATTGTTATTCTAATTAAATAGGTGGTAAAAACATTAGATGAGCAAGAGGTGAAATCTGTAAATGTTTCTTTGTCGTAGCTAAATCAATAGACCTAAGTTTAAGTAGTGTAATATTTTGAATATACTGAAAGTTCATTTTATGAATGTATCACAATCAAATGTTATGATCCATTGTACTTCAAAAAGCATGGAGAGAGTACCTTATTTTGAATTATTTAGTTGGTTATGACAATTGAAATAAATTCAATACATTTAACGTAAATTGAAGCGATTCCAATACTTAAGTCCTTTAAATTCAAGGATCAGATTTTTTTAAAAGTGTTTCTTCAATCAAAATTTGGCTAATGAACGTTGATCGTGAATATTTCAACTTGATTCTGGGATTCATTGTATACTCTTACAGATTGTTTGTTGAGATCTTCTGCTTGGACAATATTCTCTTTAATTTAGCTTTAAAGTGTCTGATTTCTAGTCACATTTAACATGCCCAATATAATGACATTTTAACAATGTACTGAGTAATATTGCGTCATTCTCACTCAGTTTTAATTCTATGAGTGTTTTTTTTCAATCAGCTCTATAATTTGTAAAGTAATTTATGCTACAAAATTATTGACGTACACTGTCTGCAATTGACTCAGATGACACAGAGAATTTTCGCCACGATTTATAGATGGGAGATTAACTGATTTGAATTTGTTACACTTGAATGTACAAAATTCTTATGATTCACAGGGATTTGCTTTTATTTCATCGAGTAGATATTTAGTAGTAAACTAAGATTAACTCGTATATAGAAGTATTGTAAAAACAATGATGAAACCAATATCACTTCATCAAACACAATGTTTAAATTTGGCATTCAAAAATTTATCGTTACTGGTGTCAGGTGATCATGGTTGATGATGTGAAATCTTCAAAGATATGTTTGGATCAGCGTTACCAATGGTTTTTAACATGGCCTATCTAAAATAATTGCAATACAACTGATGTCACATTAAAGAATTAAACTTACTGTACTCAGTGTAATGATCAGATACAGATATTGGTTTATTAGTGTTTCGATTAATATCCTAAAGAAAATTTATATTTACAATGCTTGATCAATTATCAGTAACTAGCCCTTATGCAAAATAACCCTGCTTACTATCAATCAATCATTTAATATACATATAAGTATTTTAGCAAATCCAATGGCTTAATGTACGTTTGCATATTGTGAAATGAATCTAAATAAAATCCATCGAATGACCGTCTGATCGTTAAAGTATCATCATATTTAGAAGTGAACCATTAGAATCAGCTCTTAATTCAGAAACAATGGATTTATACAATCTATCAAAATAAATTAGTTCATATCATCCTTTACAAAAAATTATAATTAAGATGTTTCTCTAGTTCACTTCTAAACAAAATGACCAGGAACTAAATGTTTTTTTGAAAGTTATTCTAAATTGTCAAGAACAATTAATTTCTTCTAAAAGTGAAAAATATTGATCTTTAAATTAAATTAAACTCAATTTAGTGAAGGTATTTCGACTACTTATTTTTCCAATCGCTTCATTTATATCTAGAATTTATTTTATCATTGGTTAATACAAAGCTAAAATAAATAAAATAAAGAGTAACATCGTTGTATTCCGGCCGGCTCAGTGGTCTAATGGTTAACCTCTAGCACGTGAGACTGATAATTCCTGGGTTCCAAATCCACTGGACATGGGTCGTGGATGCTCACTGCTGAGGAGTCCCACCATAAGATGAAACGGTCATCCAATTCTTCCAGCTTTTCCATGGTTGCCTAGCTTCAATTGATTCATGATCTCAACTATTAAAATTACTATAATATCCACAAAAACCCCTTCTCAAAAATGATCAACATATGTTCACTAATGACTTCTACTGAGAAACCGTGACCACTGAAGTTCAACTAGGTCTATTATAAGATAGTAATTCATAGAAGACAGTGGCGGACATGTGACTCAGTCTCATGGATTGGCTGAAGTTAAATATTAACACAGTTGGATGCCGACCGTTTCAATCGTCTAGATGTTAAGCGTTCGCGAACGAGACCGATAGGTTCGAGTCTCGTGGGGAGGGATTGTGGATGCGCACTGATGAGGAGTCTCAAAATAGAACGAAATGGCCATTTAGTACATTGAGGTTTTCCATGGTGGTCTAGCTTCAGTTGACTCATGATCTTAACCATTAAAATAAGATAAATCTTGATAACTTATTACAGCAGTGACAATTATAAATGATTGTAAATAAACCTGTATTTTATTTTAATATTTATACAGATTATAACTTTACATTAATATTAATGCGTTTACAACATGTTAGAACATGTTCTTGTCAATCTCTATTAATAATTCAACTGAAATGTCAAAATACATTTTTTTGTAAATGTAGAAAATCAAAACAAAAATGGAACAAAACCAATGCACATGTTCATCCTCAACTGTATTTTTTTTTATTATATTCTCAATATCATTTTATTTGATAGTTAATTTTTATTTATGGAAAAACCGTCATAGATTATTTCCATTTGAAAACATGTTTCAAAAATCTATCATGATAATGATCTTGATGGAATAACATTGAATTGAATATAAAATGTTCTCCTTCATCATATATTTATTGACTACTTTTATTATTATACACAATTAATTGTGTATTTCCATGAGAAAAGAGATAAATATCTGTTATATAGAATAAACTCAATCTGTTCTATTAATAAATAAGTAATAAATAGGGTGTTAAATAGTACATATGTCAAATCAATCTAAAACAACTGATATACTGATTTATACAGTGTATATCTCAAATGAAGATTATAGACCTTTTCCAATTATTCTCAGATAATAGCAAATTTTGTGAATGACTCATATATATATATATGTCTTGTGACGAAGCTTTGGCCTTCCAACATTGAGAACTTTGACATAAGTGAAAATACGTTTGTTGAATTAGTTAAGTACCAGTATGATTTAAACTTATTAATGATTTGTAGTGATCGTATCTATTCTCCTTCATAGCATATATAGAAGAAGTGGATATTTTTTTCTCCTAACTGGAACTAAATCATAATTCTATTGTTTAAAAGGTTAAATATCGAACATGTTGAATAAGATAGTGACTACCTGAACTCGATAGTTTAGTGGATAACGCATTAGGCGTTTAGTAAATACACACAACTGACTAGTTTCTGATAGAATGAATCTCGTGTCCTTGATTCCACTACCAGCCACAATCTCTGCATTTTATAAAACTAGAATAATTATTTAAATGAACTTGAGCGATTATTTTATTACCATTTAAATGTGAGTACTTAAGGTAACATAGTCAAATATAGTATGGGGACTAACCAATCAGAATAGAAAGAGGTGCTCTCAAGATTTGTATATAATTTAAAAAATGAATAACTTTGTTCATTGATCATATAAAAGAATGGTGAAAATAACTGTGTATATTAATTCATTTGATATTGTTTTTACTTGAATCTTCCCATTGATGTTTTAGGACTGAAATTGATGAGTCCCAAACAGGACGAAACGTGCGTCCTGGATTCCACTGCTAACTGTGTATATTGCCTAGAATATTGACAATTGTTAGGAAATTTTTTTTTAATCATCACGCGGTGATAAGGTATGTTAAATGGAGCCACGTGGTTATTTCTTTCTATGTAGATTTACTTATAAGATGTAAATAAGTCAACTTTCGTTTCAATTTACAGTTTTCATAATGAACCCAAACAAATTTACTTTCTTGGTGTTTGCTGAATAATAGATGAGCTATCGAAGTAGGAATGCTAGGACACAATGACGTCCACTTACAACTTTTTCATATTGACATGGAAACAATGATGGTTCTCCTAAAATTTGAGCTTAATAACTCTTCACCATTGACAAATTTTCCGTAAAATTTTATGATTATAAGAAAGATTATTGAAGAAACCTTTTAATATGTGTATTAATAATGTTGTGATGTGATATTTTTACAGTACTGATATCAGAAAACTGATAATAAAAACTAATAATCCGTCCTAAAGTCAACTAAAATTTGAAATCACTTCTGTTGAAGAATACCACTGATTTATACAAATGCTTCTCGTTGGTTGAAAAAGAGCCATAGAATCATGTGGTCCTTTTGATAATTTCCCAAGTCCCCTCTTTTAATATACTTTTATGATCACTCATCAGATGGGAGTTTTTATACACACTTGACAAACTATGTCTCATAAATTACTTTTACTGAGCTAAGTGGCTTAGTTGTTAAATTTTGATAATTGATCTGCATAACATCTTCAGTGCATACTTTATGTATAAATGCCTAATATGAAAAAAATTGAAATGATATATCTTACCAATATCAAAAACTATATGCTCTGATTACAAAACCAAAAAATTAGACAGGATAAGGCGCCTAAATTCTATTGCTGCTGATTAATGTATTACTAGGACCACCACCACCTCGATCATGCAATACTCTCATTTACTGTAAAAAAAAGATAAATATTTAATCACGTGCAATTAAAATTCTAATATCCTCATATCAAGCTAGTGACGTTGTTAACTGACAATTTTTTATTTCCAATAAATGATTAAGAGATACCAGTTTACTAATCTCTTAAGGAAGTCATCTCGAATAGAATAAAAATTTTCTCTTCAATACAACTTGTAGAACTCAAAAATGAAAGTCTTATGTAATGTGTCAAATATCAACTAAGTTATGTATAGGTTCGTTACATTTCAATCACCTCTGTTTCTTACTAGTTGACTAACTAATCATAAATATAGTTGAATCTGTAACTGAACAGATAGAGACTAAATTCTCATAAAGCAATCTATTCTGTGAATTTTCTTTCTTTTTTACATTTTTTGTTTGTTTTTGTTTAATTATTATAGTTTACCATCTAAGTAAAACTAGCTACGAATCACGTTTTTAAAAAAAGTTTAACTGAATAAACACAGTGGTCAATGAATACTGATAACTAGCTACTTGTCTGCATTATATAAATAATGCATAAATAATTTACCACAAATGAATACCATATCATGAAAAAACAACTTTTTTAGTTGTTAACAAATAATACTTATTAGAAAATAAATAATACATACACACTCATAAAGTATCGTAACCATGGTTACAAACGAAGTAATCAGTATTTTCTACATTTCGAAGAAACTTTGAAACGTTTATCTGTTCTGCAAAAGCAAGATACTTTTATTATCTCTTACCACTGTAGTTAAGTAAACTATTATTAAACATAGAAGACTGTAAGTCGATTTTATATGGGTTTCAGTAACTATAAAAGTGTCTTTCAAACCTCCTGACATCTGTCTGATAGGTCTTTTGTAAAGTTTGGTACTACCGTAATCAAATTTTAATCTGTCAGACTATCAGTACTGTCATTCGTTGATCTTCAGATACGATATATGAATTGAAAAAGAAACCATTTCGTAAATAATATATCTATTCTAAACGTTTAACTTTTTGTTTCAACTGATAAACATGTTTACATTCCTATTGGTCTTAATGACCATTTTGGTTTTGTTTATTCAATTTGTTTATCATATTCCAGATAGTTTTTTCTAAGTTTGGTTGTATTCCCTCTTCATTTATTGTTAGCGTGGAGAAATTTGGTCGTTTGATCCTTCGATTTTTGCCTCGGATTTATGTGAATCATCTTATATATAACAACTGTTATCAGATATCATAAATCTTTTCAAATACAGATATCTATGAATACATATTTTATAAATTATTAGTTGATCAATTACAAGTTTGGCAGCTGGTAGACTGGTGAAACTACCTACGTACATCATATTAAATGGTATTCTCTATTAAATTATTAATTGAATTGTACATGACTGTGAACTTATTTTCTGTTTAATTACGTGTGTGTGTATATATATGGACCAGAACAATGAATCCAGGACTATATTAAGTAACTATAGTAAATGTTACTTATTTATGTAGATACATGTATCTAATTTCTCTTATCTAAACGAATGATAATGAGAAAAATAGATTAAATTGAAAGTTAATTAACTTTTAAATACGAAAGTGTTAATCTCTTAATCTTTAATGCTATTGTCTGCTTATGTGTGTTTGCGTATATATATATAAAGGGAACAATGTATGTATCACTCTTAGAAATAAAATAGACAACATTAAAAATAAAAGCAACAGCAACTAAGATATTTTTTATAATGAATAGACGATAAATTATCATCTACTTGTCACTAATATTATAACTTAATACTTAAACAAGTAAATTTTTTTATCAAATTTTACAGCAAAGATACTTAAGTAAGTAAGAAATGTAGAGACAGGTAATTTATAATTTATCGTTAAGCAATAACATTGGGAACTATGGCAAATATTATATACATATATATATACATATAATTTGAAAATAAATAAATGAAATAGAATATGATGTGTAATGTGTGAAATGGATCGACCAGTAAACAGATGACGACAGATTATCAGGAAAATAAATTTTTATTTTTGACATTTTAAATGAGATCATCATCAAATAATCCAGATTGTCTAGACGTTTCAGAAGATACTTTTTATATAATACAATCATTTTCTGTCATATTACAGGTTTGTGTATTCAGATTAACTATAAATACTATTATACAGATTAAGTAAATACTGTCATTGAAAACAAAAAATTTCTTAGTTGAATTATCTGAATTATCTGTATTGAGATCCCTCTGTTCATTAATTATCATTAATGTCTTTTGAATAATTTCGTATGAGAAAATGTAAGAAATCCTAATAAACAATCAAATGTTTTCCTAAAAATGTAATATTCAGAGTGAAGTAATAACTAAACAAATGATCTCAATTAAAAACTATTAATAATCTCCACAACCCCTATACTGATAATTACCATATGATCACTAGTGACTAGCTTCGTGAAAGAAATTCTCGGAGTTCTAGTAGGAAGCTGTGACCAGTGGAGCTAATCCTTGTTGGGTAGAGACAGGTATCTACCTCAGTACAATCGAAGATGGTCGAGCAATTTTGTGGATTGGCTGAAGTTAGACATAAACACCATTGCATTTTGACTCAGTGGTTCAGTAGATTAAGCGTTCGCACTCGAGACTTGAAGCCCATTGTTCGAATCCCCTGAGCGGAACCGTGAATGCGCACTGCTTAGGAGTCCCAAAATAGGACGGATTGGCAGTTCAGTGCTTCCAGGTTTTCAATAGTGGTCCAAAATCAGTTGGCTCATGGTCTAAATCAAAAATGAGAAGGACTTGATGAATTAAGTATTGACTATCCAGAAAGTATTTGCTCTATTTGACTAGAAGAATATTGATCAGTAAATAAACAGTAAATATGAAAATTTATAAATTTTTGCTAAAAATGAAGAGTTTCGTGGTGAATTGATTTAGAGAAGTTTGAAAGAGAAATATGAAGCATTCAGCTACGTAAAGCAGTTTCTGAGAAAAAATGTGTTTCAATGAACTGACACATTGGAAACTGGTTTCTTTAATACACTCTTCATACGAATAAAGTTACTATTTTGATAGAAATTGTTGATTAATTATCAAGACTTCCTGATTTGTAAAATCTTTTCAAAATTGTTAAGTGATATGTTCTATCCAAAAAATTTTACCTTTGGGCCTAAATAAGTCAGTTTTGATTCAAAAGTATTATCATTACTTTGTTTCAGTTAGATTTACATTATTCAGATACGTTCATAATTATGTAGAAACTGATATCATTTCTCAATGAAACTTATTTGCAGGTAAAAAAAAACACTACGAAATACAGAAGCACTTAAGAATTGTACATTCATTTTACTTTCATAAGATAAAACTTTTCACCTGCTGAAGAATTTGAGTTACCTATATTTTAATAGTTTAAATATTGTAAAGAACCTTCATGTTTTATATTTGTCGTAATTAAATAATGTTGGATGGTTTTAGATAGTGTGCAAGGAAGCTGAAACCCAGCTTCCGTCCTAGTTGGGATTTGTCAGGAAGACATACCTAAAATTGAACAGAGTGATTAAAATTTCTATTTTTTACAATATGCGTTATCAATTTAACTTATGAAAATCCTCCAGTAAATTGATACGTTGACCTGATAGCTCTTTATACAGAGTCGTAGAAACCCATTTTAAAGATTATGTATCGTCAAGATAGAGGAAATAATTTAAATGAAACAAGTTACGTCTTCAGTATGGAATCGTGGCTTAGACATTAAATCACAGAACTTTTGAACATTGAACTGTGTGTTCGAACCCTATTTCATCTCTTCTATTATGTACGATAGTATTATAACTCTCTACATTACTGAATTATGACTCACTACCTAGTGTACAAACCTGTACGAGACTACTGAACTAGTTAGTATGTATGTTGTGAACGAGAAGTCACTAAATTACAGAGTTCTTCCATTATATGTGAAAACCATACATTAAATACCTCATGTGTGAATCCTCCATCAATTGTCTCGATCTTTATCCTTCCTTCGTTGTTATCACAATTACTCTCTGTTCCCGTTCTCTTTTATTTGATCTTCCCAACCTTCGACTGCGAGATGTTCCACTTCTGATTGGTGTTACATACTGCTTATGCCTGTCGACTTAATTAGTATACATCACATGCATTTCTTTCCTACAGGTTGTAGGTATGAACTATTTTTTATCACTGTAACAACCGCTTTAAATGAAGGTTGGATGACAAACCATGATTAACGTGCAGTTAGATTATGAGAATTCGTATTTACTTCATCATTATGAATGTACTAGCATAGCCATTTCAGTGGTGAGTAATACTAACATAACTGAGAGTGTCTCTACAAGTTCCAATAAAATGTTTTGATCAATACAGTATAACACTATGTAATTAAATAAAAGAGGATCTTAAGTTGATTTGCATTAAAAGTACGCATCAGAAATTTCCATAGTATAAACAAGTTCTTTTTAGATCATTTATAAATGTTATTTAAAGAACAGAACTTGAATATACTGATATATTAAATATTGATTTAAGATCAAATGGAAAAATGGTTGAATTTTTCTTATCTTAATAAACTCATCCAAAACTTCTTCCTTCAATCAGCCAGATCCTAGAATATTGTACTTTGTTTTACCTTGTTCATTATCTGATTCATTTGTTCAAAGTTTATTTAATATAACAGACTTTTTCGTAAATGGTAAAAACGAATTCATTTTTCTATTCTAACTATATGAGTAAAATATTCTTGTCAAACTACTATGATTGTTCGAATGTTCAGTAAATACAACAATAAATGTAACAATCATGATAAACCATACACCTTTGACTAGGTGAACAATAAGTAAGTTGACACAAATATTGTTGACGTTTGATTTGATGAGTTGAATTAGATTATTTTTTGTAAAATATTTAATCAGTGTCTATCGGCAAACCCGTAAATAAAGTAGACATTTTCAGTAAGGACATGTATAAATGTGTACGTTCACTAGAGTATTTCACAATGAGATACGTGATGCGCGACAATGTCAAACTGTTAAACTATTCGATGATGTTTGAAAGTGACTAGTCAAAGCGAACTGTTTAAAATCTCAAAAAATGTTTAACATTTTGTATACTATGTATTTAAAATACACATTTCAATTTAGACTACATAGTTACGACGTGAATGAATTGAATATGTGACGTAAATTGAAATTATATTAAATTGGTAGGACAATATAAAAAAATATCCATACAATAATTTATATATATACCTGTTACTCCCAATGGAGCATAGGCTGCCGACCAGCGTTCTCCAACCCACTCTGTCCTGGGACTTTCTTTTTAGTTCAATCCAATTGTTGTTCATTCTTTTCATGTCTGTCTACATTTCTTGGCGTAATGTGTTCTTTGGCCTCCAGGGTTCCAAGTAAGAGCTTGCCTTGTGACACAGTTGGATGCTTTCCTCAATGTATCTCCCATCCACTTCCAGCGCTTCTTCCTAATTTTTTCCTCCACTGAGATCTAGTTTCTTCTCTCCCATAGTAGGTTGTTGCTGATGCTGTCTGGTCAACGGATCCAAAATATTTTGCGTAGACAACTGTTAATAAACACTTGTATCTTCTGGCTTTCGTAGTTCTCCAGGTTTCCGCCCCATACAGTAGAATTGTCTTGACATTTGTATTGACAATTTTGACCTTGGTGTTGGCCGACTGAAATCATCCGCGTGAGTTATAAATCTTCTCTACTCAGTCTTTCATCATGTACTCATCGGTATCATAATTTCGGTTACTGTACTGTAAGATGTTGCATATCGGTCAGGATGATAGTGGTTACTATCCTACCACTAAGTCACAGGAATTACATTGATTTTGACACTAATCAATCATTATGTACCAACCAATATCCTTTACTCCTGGTCGGTTGAATTATATTATTAGTCCTTACGATTTAAGAAAAAGCTAAGTAGTTCGGTATCTTGTTGAACATTCCCTGATTTTAAATGTTTGGAGATAATCTACTGGGAGGCATAAACACAAGTTTTCTATTGCAATTAACTCTTCAGTAAATACTATCTCCAATCATGTGCATTTTAACAAACAAGTATTCTTAGAAAGTAAAATATTACATAATTAATTGTAAACTGTTTCAAAATATAAAATCCGTCGTTTTGTATTCAATCTAAAGTAAGTAAATTTTCATAAACAGAAATTTCTTCTATGCTGTCCATGCTCATCAGAAATGGTTATCCACCGAGATTCGTCGATAGCAACCTGATACCCAGACGTCATGATAAAGCATCGACAGTACAGACGAAAATTCAGTTTATGAATATGGAATTTAAAGGAGACACGGCTGCTGAAATCCTAAATAACCGAATTTCAAGTTCGTTGAATAAATACGTTTTTATCAGAATGGGTTTTATGGAGATTTCTAGAAATTTCACTGGTTGAAATCATGAGTCAATTGAAGGTAGACCACCATGGAAAACCTGAAAATACTGGATGGTCGTTTTGTCTTAGTATGGACCCCTCAGCAGTACGTATCCACGATCCCACCCCCCGCGAGATTCTAACCAAGTACCTGTCAGTCTCGTTGGATACCGGTTCATTGGTCTAGTTGGTTAAGCACCTGGCGCGAGACTGACAGGCTCTGGGTTCGAATCTCACGAGGAGCGGAATCGTGGATGCGTACTGCTGAGGATTTCCATACTAAGACAAAACGGCCATCCAGTGCTTCCAGGTTTTCCATGGTGGTCTAGCTTCAATTGACTCATGATTTCAACCAGTGAAATACATTTTTATTCATATTAGTATAAATGAAAATAATCATTGATGAATAAAAACAACCAACTAGAATGTATCATAAAACTTCTTTTTTATTACATCTCTAGTGTTTACAATTTTTTCTATAAACTTGAATTAATTTAATTGAACATACTCGTAAATAAAATAGTTTTATGATTTTTATTGTTATTTTTATTATTTTTATTTCAAGTGATGTTTTTGATGAGTTTTTTCTTTCGAATTTTTATTTACTTTAAGTGTTTATTGTTTACTTACTTTCGATTCAGTTGAAAACTGTATAAACAATCTTCATTATATTAAGAATAGTAGCATATAAGAGTTGACTATATAAATCCAGGAAATTAGTTAGTTCTCTCAAGTGATATTCATTATGAAGTGAATAAAGTTGGAATATCGCTGAAAATCAAGAAATATTGAAGGTTATTATACTCATCTATAGTGTAAATAGATAATCGTAATAGGAATGGAAACGAAAACTGTTGTATCTCTCATCTGTTAAGTTAAATTTTAGACTGCAGAAATGGAATTCCTCAGTTTACATTTTTAGCTTTAATTAATTCACGATATAGAATAACTATCAAACAGTAACATCGATGACGATAAACCTCTTATTAAAAATGTTGGTAATATGACTAATAAAAGGCTATATCATCATTAATTTGCTATTTAAAATAAGTAGGATGATTTATGTAAAAAAATAACTGCAAACTATTTACAGATCGAGTAAATTTACTCACTTAAACCTTACCCGTGAAGTTGTATAGAATTAAGCAAACACATACAACAGTTGTTACAACTGAAAGTCACTCAATAAAAACTTCATCGCCCTGGCAACTGGTTTATGAGCTATTATTTTGATAGCATACAAAGAAAGGGGTAGATAATTGTATTAACTAACTGAATTCGAAATGTATTTTGTGTCTTAAAATGAAACTGATCCCTGTTTTTGGTCAATAGCCTGTTATAACATTTTATGAGTAAAAATCAATATTAAATGTTGATATGTACAGTCATCAATTGCTTAACATATTAGCTTTTTATATAAAGAAAATGATCAAACTTTAATTACTATTTTCCATAGAAACTCTTTATTCAATGTGGTCTTATGCATAAATGTCGAAAATCAAAGAAAATTGAATGGTTGTTTCGTTAGATTTACTCGTCCTTAATGTACACTCATTGACCCATATAATAATGAATTCAACTACTTCAGACTCTACAACAGGAATCACCACATATAATGTGTAGATAATTTAGATGGTATACGAAGTGTAAGATTAAAAATGGAACGACTAAGGAATTAATCATTGAATGTTTTAGATTTAAAGATGAATAAATCAGATTACATTTAATTTGTCAAAGTTCAGATCCTAACATCATTCAAATTATAGTTGATTTATTAGACATAATGTTGACCATGTAAGGAGAAGAACCTTAGTGTATTTTATAAATCCCTTTTATTTCATAACAGTCAGTATGAATAAATGGTTGGTTGATTGATTAGAGGTGTAATTATTTTATCATTAATAATTTTTCTATACATTTTAAAGTAATCTATCTGCTCAAAGATCAGTGTTGAATAAAATAAACGAATGGTCATGTCCAAAACAAATCAGGCAATTATTCAATAGTTTACTATTCTATTTTAATGAAACCAACAAAACAAGTGCACATCATTTATGTCAGATTATGAGTAGAAACAAATCTATGCATTAGTTACAAAATTTACATTCATCTTACTTATAGGTGAATGAATTTTCAATTACACCATTATTGTCAGTACTAATCATATCTGCTTCAAAAGTAAACAGTCAAGGAATGTAACATCTTTTGTAATAAAGTAGTTAATTATAAATCTTTACAGGGCAAAAGGAAAATCAACAACTGAATATCACTCATCGATAAATTAAACAAAACAAAAATCTTTAAACAATTTAAAACAAACATTATCAATTAGATGAATAAATAAATAGCTATTGGAAACAACTGAAAGGGATTGCCTAGGGCAGAGTTGGATGAAGAATGGTGGTGAGTGGCCTATGCTTCTCAACGAGAAGTAACAGATGTAAGTAAGTAAATAAGAATGACTATCTTATATTAAAATTATTTCAAATTAAAGTACAAATATTTCAATGTATACCGAAAAAATCCTCCTTTTGGATTAAGATCATGAATCGATTGATATTAGAGCATGATTGAAAATCCTGGAAGCACTGAATATCCGTTTCGTCCTATTATGGGACCCCTCAGCAGTGCGGATCCACGATCACGCTCGCGGGATTCGAACTCAAGACCTCCGGTCTCAGGTGCAAACGCTTCGCCTCTAGGATGATAATTCATTTTCAAGATTTGAGGTCATGAGTCAATTGAAGCTAGACCACCATGGAAAACCTTGAAGCACTGGACGGGTTTACCATGGTGGTCTAGCTTTAACTGATCTTAACTATTGAAATTACTATAATACCCTTCTCATATTTTTTGTTGACTAAGACAGTCATCAGTAACCAATAGGACACATAGTACTTTCCAAAGATAAAAGTGAAGGTCAAAGTTGTCTACCTAAGGGATATATCGAATAATTCATGTTTAATGCAAAAATAACCTATTGTACAAAACTTTTCAACATATGTTCATACTCTCTTAGCTGAATCAAAACACCTTACAGCTAATTATGACAATCATTCCTCATATCGATTAGCGTATATAACATTTTTAAAAAATCTTGTCTATGGTAATAAAAAAGTATAAAGACAATCTCGAGTATTAATTTCCCTCTAATGAATTTTAATTTCGTCTCTTTTTCCAGGTCACTGAAATGATAAGAAAAACTAAGTTCAAATAGTCTAGACTACCATTATTTTTTAAGGCCAAGCCTATAATATCTAACCTTAATCATAATTTGATTGGTTAATAAATTTTATGTCAATTACAAAATTACATTTTGAGTCATAATGATAAATATTAATCTCGGAAAAAAACTTAATTTTGAATTATCCCCCCCAAAAAAAAAACCTGTCTGTCTTGAATTCCTTTGTTAGAAAAAAGAAAGAAGAAAAAAGAAAGAGTAAGACTATCATCATATTTATATAGTTTTTTCGTTCATTTTTCTTTTTAAGTAAATATCTTTTACATAAAAATTTAAATAATGATAATACCATTGAAGTTTGAACGTATACACTTCTGATCACAAGGTCATAGATATTTATTATACCTGTCTGTCTGGTTATAACCACCAACCAAACATGTCAAATACATATATCATCCCTATATTTATACTAGTTAAACATATAATTTATGTATCTATACATATATATTTATACATACTTACATATTTATATCAAGTAATAGAATATAACACGTTCTTTTCTAGTTTATAGGCATATACAATAAATGTTTAGATATTTTATCATCACTATTAATATTTGATTATAATATACTATTCAATAATAAACAGTTTATATGACTTGAAGCAAACTATCTTCATATTATACACACTTGCATATTATTACTATTATAATCATTTGTGCAAAAGAGACATAATTTATGTATCGATAAAAAATTTGTGCTAAATGGACTAAAATTGAATCAAGGATAATGAATTCATTACTACTACTTATATGGTTCATAATAGCCTATATAATTGTCGGTAAGTTTGTATATATTGTATATTTCTTTCTAAGTATTATTTATTTTTACTGTTTTCAAAAGTGAATGGATATAGTTACATGATTATTTGTTAAATGATATTCAGTTTAGTAAAGAGTGTACAAATGTATTTTCCATGGCTTATGTTATAACATGCCATTTTTAGTATTATGTAGTATATATATATGACAATAAATCTTAATTTATTAGGCCATAGTTTTTTTTCATGTTTCACTGCTTACAATCAACTGACTGTGTAATAAATTATAACTCTAGTGGGAGAAAAATGTGTACATGTATAATGGCGAATTGTTGATGTTTATTACTCTCTCGACTTATACCTTCACATATTGGATGTTGAGTGAATGAAAAAGTGGGAACGTATTAAGAATACGGTAGTACATATTATTATTATTATTTAATTAGTTTCTATCGTGAATTTTTGATGAAGAAGATAGAAATAAAGTCGAAACTATTCAGTTGTAATCTAATACAAAAGGAAAAATTTCAGCTGTTAATCTATACATATTTTGTACATAATGTATAAACTAAAAACGAATTATGTAATCTATAAAATATCAACTAATGATATATGTTTATATGTCCCCCCTTGACATTGTCAAGTCACACATAGAAATAAATGTGATTTATTTGCATTCTAATATTTATGTACAATGTGTTCATATATATATAACGCGTTCACTTTAGTTACTTAGTATTCACTTTGTTTACTCAGTTCTAATGCTAAGTACTGTCGAAAGATATTTCAAAGTTATAACAGAATAATTTTAAATAATTCATGTTTTCTTTTTGATTACTTCAAATTTAGCTAATAATTTAAAATATGCTTACAAAATAATCATAATTTCAATATTTGATGAATTACTATCAATATAATTTATAGTTTTATTAGTTGAAATAGTATTTTATCATTGAAACAGCTCAGATTACAGTTAAATAGTCAAATCGACATTCAAGCATTTTTTCCAACCTTTCATTCGAAACTACTCGTTATAATTTATCTATGAAATACGAACCTATTTTTGAAAACTATTGTTAATTTATTTTCCTATAATATTTGATAATAATGGTTCACAGTTGGAATAACTTTCAGGAATCTTTATAGCATGATTGTTTATAACTTAACGGGTCATAGATCATTTGTGTTTATTTTAGATTTTCAGTTATCATTACAAATATCTTTTAGTTAAGTCAATAATAGAAGCCCAGATACGTGATAACTGATTTCTTTGTTTAATCTACACTGTAGAGAAATACTAACTAATATAATTAAGAAATATTAACTTACTTATCAGTTATTCCATACATACAACTGATATATTATTTGAAATTTCTAATTATTTTAGATCTGTTCTCTATGAATATATACTTTCTTAATTGGCAAAAAGATCATTTTCTCACAGTATGAAAAATGTCTTTAGGGTAACTTTTCTTTAATTTTTTTTGTAAACTATGCCTTCTCATTTTGGTTTTTACAAAAAATGTGAATCCAGTAATTACAGAGTACAAGTAACATAACTAATTTAAAAGGAAATGTGTTACGAATGTAGTTCATGACTTTCTTACAAAAAAACTCACAAAATTTTCTAACAACTAAATAAACATTTATTTAAAATTTCACTGGTTGAAATCATGAGTCAATTGAAGGTAGACCACCATGGAAAACCTGGAAGCACTGGATGGCCGTTTCGTTCCAGTATGGGACTCCTCAGCAGGGCGCATCCACGATCCTGCCCCTCCGCTAGATTCGAACCCAGGACCCATCAGTCCCGCGCCAGGCGTTCAACCAACTAAAATATTTGTCAATTCTAGTTCTCAAAACTAGTAAATAGTCACACTCCAACAAACTGTAGATTTTTTGGTTAAACTTCAAGCACACATCTTTATTACCTATAGTTTAATTTAACATTGTATAAAATTACATTTGCTAGTTGCTATGCTTGTGGACTTCTTGAAAAAAACTCCACCACTTATACCGTTATCATGGAAAGTGTGAAGATTAAATTCCTCTTAAACCATAACAAATAATGAAACTTATTGACTTCTATTTCTACCTTAATAATGAATTATTACGTATTGTGAATCAATGTTATCATTGATTAAAATGTTCTTAATAGTATCTTCTTCCAAAAATCAGTTTTATATCATTCAATCAATCAATAATATAGTTTCATCATTTTCTTTATTAGATTAATTAAATCACTTCTTGTATAGATATTATTTTCATATGTAGTCAATTTGTATCCCTAAATAAAATGTCTTACATTAAAACGATTCAAGTTACTGTGATCTGCTTTATTATTACTGTTTACTCTCAAAGAGAAAGTTGTTGAATAAAACTGTTATTAAAAAACAAAATTTTACTTTCTATATTTCTACTCATACAATAAAATCGAACTGTCAGTTCAACTGTAATAATAAATACACTTTTATTGTGTTCAGTAGACGAGACATTGAAACTTGTTCTTAATTAAATGTAACATTTGAATGATCTGTTAATGAAAATATAATTAGGTTTATAAAAAAACTAATAATAATTGTAGACTATAATAAGTTGATGATACACTTACTGAGCCAAAAGATTCATAAAATATTACTAGAAACTAAACTAAAAGATTGAAGTAAAGGATTTTCTTGAATGGTTAACAAGCATGGAATCTGACGTTGTATAAAGTTGAGAGTATAACCACTGACTAGTTGACTATTATTTGATATTAATTAGTTAATTATTAGTTCCAGAAAACGAAGATGCGATTATGATGGTCGAATTTTCACAATTTTTTCTGGTTGATTAAAGAACATTTAGGTTAACAAACCAATGAAATATATTTATTTCTCTTGGACAGACGAACTTTAGAAATATGAGAGTCATGACGGGTAACAATAGATGATAATTGCGATTTATTGTAAATTGACTAAAGTTGGTAATGTAAAGTATCGAAAAGCAACTCAAAGCATTATAGAGATCATTCACTACAAAACATGAAGGTTTTAGGTCGGATCAATAATGAAATCGTATATTTAAGCTACGGAGGAAACAGAAACTGCAGTAAAATATCCTTCATTTTCAATGAATTTTCAGCTCAACATGACATTCATTTTTGTCACAGTCTGTGCCACGCTTTCCGTCTAAATGTCAAACCCATCGACACGTTGGTCTCCGTAGATCCGTCGACTTGCCAGGTAATCGACATCCATCGTCCTCCTCCTCTTAGGCAGTGATACCCATTGTAGTGAACGAAAACTCAGACAGAGAAAACCATTATATGAATCAATGCAAAATCACACGGATGGTTAATAAAATTTGAAAATCATACATCAAATACATCATTTGCACATCATCTTTGCGTTGACCTTTATATACTCCACTATTTCTCTAACCCTGTTGTTATTTCAATTACTTTCCAACTTTCTTTATTTAAATGCTCTTCTACGAAGTATTATACTTCAGAATGGTGATATATCCTACTTATATCTGTCAGGAAGGTACCTATCTACCACAGACTGGACTGAGTGGAAAAAATCATTATATCTTGGAAATCTTAAACAATGGATTGAATTATGGGGTGAAACTTGAGATTATTGTTACAATGAAGGGGAAATAAATGATTCACTTATCGAAGTGATTTCACAATTCAAATTTATTAACTGTTAAGTGATAGGATACTGTAGCTTGTTTAAATTTTTAAAAATGCACTGTTTGACGGAGATACCAATGAAGTAATATTTTCAACATGATTAAGAAACGTACATTAAGAACGTCCTAATTGTACTATCAGAGAACATTTTCAACAATGGTTTTGATTCACAAAGATGTAAGGCTAGTATAACCTGCGAGAACGCAATTCACGAACACTCTGTTCATGATGATATTTGACTTGGGAGGCTTCAGGATTCGCCATCGATAAATTACACAATCTAAAAATTATAATTTTGAATTTGTTTAAGATTCAGTTAAAAATTTAGTAAATAACTGTGATTGAACTGATACAATTAGATTCATGGTTTTAACACACACAAAAACAAAAATACATATGATAGTAGAATTTATCTTTTTTATCTTTATAATACGAATTTAGTATTCATTTGTACTTTTATAATGTAATATAATAATCTGTGATGTGTTGTCATCATTATCAATGCTTTATTTAGCATTCAACTTGACAATAAGTAATTAAAACTTATACTGGATATTATAGGTTAAATCAGAAGAGTTATTTAACAATTCATTAGTTTCAGAAGGGTCTTTGTGGATATTATAGTAATTTCAGCAGTTGAGATCGTGAGTCAATTGAAGCTAAACCACTATGGATCAGTTGAAGTTAAACATTAGAACCGTTGGATGCCGGCCGGCTCAGTGGTAGGTCCTGGGTTCGAATCACGTGGGACGGGGTCGTGGATACGCACTGCTTAGTAGTCTCACAATATGACGAAACGGCCATCTAGTGATTCCAGGTTTTTCATGGTGATCTAGCTTCAACTGACTCATGATCTAAACTATTAAAATTAATTGGTTGTTTTTTTCTTAATTATCATAGTACATGATTATACCATATAAAAATTATATGCCTGCTAGAATCCTGTGTGTAAATGTAAAATATTATTATTTATAAACTTAATAAATATTAATAATTTGACAGTTAATTGTATATGTTTAAATTTGATTAATTTATTAGCCAACTGAATTAGTTGAATTTCATAATGATAAACTAATTAAATATGCTGAAACATACATGTGTTAATCTTTATTGGTCCAATTCACCGTTACATGTTGTTGCATAATAAATCAAGTTAATTTGCTCTCTCAGTTACATGCTCTAAGGAGTTAAAAGCGCCTAAAGCAAAGCGCTACACCAATTCATGAAGTCACTTGAAACTGAACTGCTAGTAGGTGTAAATTATCTGGAATTGGTTTAATTATTGTAATGAATGGTGAGAAACTTTGGGTGGCAAGGTTCAGAATCGTCCACAACGACTTAGGTTTATTCAATTTTGTCTTCCATTAGAAACTGATTCCTAAAACTTTCTACCTTCTTTCCTTTTTCTATACTTAATTCTCTCTATTATAACCGATGCTATTATTACTTTTAATACTCTAAGATTTATCTTGATAACTTATCTCTCTGTGCTAATGAGGTTTAGCAACTTGAAACTATATACATGTGTCAGGTTGCATAATATACATAACTGGTTAACTGAAATTGCTTCAACTGATCGATTTCCATCTGTAACATCTATAACATCATAAATTGTTAGTAGACTATTTTATTGTCTGAAATATTTGAACACGAAACTTATGAATGTTGTTTAATAAAAGGATACTGTTATATCTGTGTACTTCTGTTAATTATTCAGTAATTAGATTATTTTAGAATAATAACGTACATCTTTTTCACTGATATCCATATCATACTGTTAGCTAAAGAATTGAGAAAAAATATGATAAAAACTCTCTGATGTGCATAATACACTTTAGTCTTATTGTCAACTTTTCTATATTCTGATGTTCAATACATAATAGGCATTGTTACACATGTCACTAAAATTGTTGTTCATTTAAATTTACTAAACAATATTGTTAATGATATTTGACATTTGTATGAGATATATCCTAATCATCACTATTCTGATAACAAATTATTCATAATTCTTCTAAACTATAGTTTGTGTAAACTTAATCGCAAATCCAGTCATTTAGCGCCAAACACTTTGTCTTCTGATAAGATATTTCATCACGTTGAATTGTTTATTGTAGAAACAAACTGTTCACAGTTAATAATTCTTGATAAGTTAATATGTAATCAAGTCAATCAAGTTGACTGATGTAAAGTTTAAGTTTCATTTGAATTAATTTAAATAGCTTCAAGTGTAAGTTCACAAAAATGCTTGTTCTGTATGTGTATACACCTGAGGACATCTGTTTGTGTGTGTGTGCGAGAAAGTCTTTGTTTCTTTGTAAACTTAACATGTTGTGAATATGCCAATTTTTATGTAAAACTTTTCAAACATGGTTTGTTTTAGGACCTGTGTACGATGATTACAAATGTTAAATTTTCAAAAAAAATAATTGTTTAGATTGAGTAATTTAACCGAAAAATCATGCATATTTTCTTTTGACAGAGAAGAGAGATATTATATGCAGATGTAACAATGTAATATTACTCATTTTACCAACAATACCTTATCTTAATGTATATTACATTGCTAAAACACTAGTAAAATAACGAAAAAAATTGGTCACAGCTACAAATTGGGAACAATTAAAACTGCTGCCATAATCGTTGAAGATCAGGAAACTTATGGTAAACTTATGTTAACGAGGTGCTCACACTTCGTGATTACTTTAGAATATTTGTATTTGTCAAAAGTATATTAGTATATAATTAGTGTTTTAGTGAATGGCATTAAACAGCCTTCTTGTTGTAGTACAAAGTCGTGTATGTGCACTGTTAACGAGTCCTACACCAGAACGAAACCGTCATCTACTGCTTCCAGGTTTTTAATGATGCTCTAACTAACATCGATTTGTGATTTCAACCGTAAAAATTCTCATAATCTATATAAACTCCTTATACTATTATATAATGTAAATGTAAATTCAAAGTATCAAATAACAGTGTATATCAAATTCAGGCCAGTGATATATGAACCAAACACAATGTAACTATAGATTAAGGAAAAATATTCTCATTCTATTTTTGAGCCCTTTCTTTATAACCGTCTTCATTGTGACACTTCTACTTCTACCATTATAATATTTGTCTCAGTAATTTGTTCTCACTATACTGATGTGATGTGACAATTTGGGCCGATATATACTCTTCCCAGTTCCTTCACTACTTATGAATGATTAATGATCAGAGTTTATTTGACTTAAAGCTACAACTATTTCAAACTCCTTATAATAATATCTGTTTCTTTAAATAAGTAAATGCTTCTTATAACTACTGCAGAAATATGCGCCAAATAATTAATTCTTTTGATGAGTTCTGTGTCGATGACTATAAACAAATAGGATTTAACTCAAGAATAGATTATGAAAGGTATATTTTAACTGATAATCTAAGATTTCACAGATTGAAATCATGAGTAAGTTGAAGTTAGACCACCATTGAAAAACGGTGTTAGATTCCGGCTCAGTGGTCTAATGGTTAAGTGCTCGCGCGCGAAGCCAGTAGGTCCTGGATTCGAATCCCGCGGGGTGCGGGATCGTGGATGCACACTGCTGAGGGGTTCCATACTAGGACGAAACGGCCGTCCAGTGCTTCCAGGTTTTCAACGGTGATCTAGCTCCAACTAACTCATGATTTCAATCTGTGAAAATTTCCGAAATCTCCACAAACCCCTTCTGATAATCTAAGATTTTACCTCAATTTCGTTGTCACATTTTCGTAACACTGAAAATCGAAATATTAGCAATATTCTGTAAGCATAGTTGATCTTTTTTTTAAGGAACTGTTATGAGTGCAGTTTCTAAATGTCAGAATTTCGCTTGATCATATCGAATGAAACAAACAAATGAACGTCATCAAATGTCCAAAAGTAATCATAGATGTATTACTATATATTAGTTTAGTTATTCCGAAAAATCGAAGCAAATAATTTTAATCAAACAAAAAATCATACCAAATCAAATTTGCATAATAAATAAGTTATATTACTCAGAAATTAGGTCAACCTTCATCTACATATGTATTTTTCATAAAAATAACGATAATACTAATAATAACTATTACTGTTAGTATTGACTCAAGCTAAACGACGGGGATTTTTCATCGTTCTTGGTTCGTTCATGAAAATTAACTGATTTCGAAATAAATATTTAGGTTATTATTTACCGTAGACTGAGAACGAGATAACCCTTTTACCTCACAGACTACAATATCTAAACGCTTAAACATGGTTTACATGCTTTTTTTCAGGAATTTATTGACATCTTTTGAGTTTTCTGTTTGTTAACAGAAAAACCGTAGTATGAAGTTGAAATGTAATAGCCAATATATTGTAACTAAAAGTTGATCTGTTTATAATGTTATAATGTTAATTGTCAGAAGAACGACTAAACTTTCTGAAGAAATAGCTTTCAAAAACCATAAATTAATTGACTTCAATAAAGCTTTGTAGAACAACAATCATTGTTTATGTAAGTGTTATAACTTCTTTTGTATTCTGTATAAATCAACAAAAATGTATGCTCCAATTCAGTTATTTCATTTCAATAATAATCCAAGAGTTTACGCAATCAAATTCTTCTAATCTTCTTTTTCCATTATTTAATCACTTGAAAATGTAAGTAGAAGAAATAGTAAGAAGATTATAGTGTTTAATGAGTATTTCTTGTACATCTCAGTAGACTGATTTATCCGAATCTCTACACAAATCTATGTATACATGATAGACTATAGGAGAAATCGTTTTAGAGCAAAACATATATAAGCGAGCAATATATTTTACATCGGAAGACGTTTTCGTGGATATTATTGTAATTTCAGTAGTTGACATCATCAGTCAATTGAAGCTAGATCACCATGGAAAACCTCGAAGCACTGGATGATCGTCTCATCCTATTATGGAGTTCCTTAGTAATGCGCATTCACTATCCCGTCTCGCGAGATTCGAACCCAGGACCTATCAGTCTCGCGCGCGAAAGCTTAACCACTAGACCACTGAGCCGGTTGGCATCCAACAGTGCTAATGCTTAACTTCAACTAACCCACGAAATCGGGCGACACATCCACCATTGTCATCAGTGAGTTACTATCTCACAACAGACCCGGTTGAACTCCACTGGTCACTGATTTTCACCTCTTGAAGCCAGTCATTAATGAGCATATGTTGATTAATATCAAAAGGGGTTTTATGGATATTATAGTAATTTTGATAGTTGAGATCATGAGTCATTTGAAGCTAAACCACCATGAACTAGTTGAAGTTAAACGTTAGTACCGTTGGATGCCGGCCGGCTCAGTAGTCTACAGGTCAAGCTCTCACGCGCGAGACTGATAGGTCCTGGGTTTGAATCACGCGAGACGAGGTCGTGGATACGCACTGCTTAGTAGTCTCACAATATGACGAAACGGCCATCCAGTAATTCCAGGTTTTCCATAGTGATATAGCTTCCATAGACTCATGATCTCAGCTATTGAAAATATCATTTACATTTAGATTATCATCAGGTTTTACTTGAATATATGAAACTATTTAAAAAGCATTATTTTAAATGACACACAAACTACCTTAATTAGTTTAATATTTAATTTAAGAATAATAATATTAGTGTGTATTAGAGTAAAGCCTGATGAAGACTTAATTGGAAAAAAAAACATTGTTCATTTATATACGTTATTCTAGTTTTCATTTTGAGAATTTTCAACAATTTAGAAATGTTTTCTTGAATTTGTTGCCTGAACATCTTTTATTTTGTAGTTTGTCTATAATAGTTTACATTGTTGTTATTGTCAACGTGTTTAGTGTGTAATTCAATGATGAATAAAAGAAATGCTTCGAATGACCTTAATTTATAACAATTTACTTGAAAAGGTTAAAATTACAATAACATCAATATGTTAATGATGGCTAGTTATATTGGGACACAGTGTTTGTGTTTATTTATGTAAATAAATTTTTATATTTGTTTGTTTGCCTTGTTTATTTGTTTGTTCCACAGAGTAGCATGCATGACTCATTGAATTAGAAAAAAGAAGAATGAGCTCGACTAGAATGTCAACAAAGCAATTTCGCCTTTTATTGATTACTAACATTACTTTGAAGGCATATATTCCTCTTGATCGTTAACCGAGTCATATATATATATATATATATATATATATATATATATATATATATATCGCTCTGTCATGAGGGTTGAATTAGTTTCCATTGTTTACTGAAAACTATTGATTCGTTGTCATTCTAGTTGTTGTTTTTGTTATGGTTAGTTGTTTACTCATCAACTGATTTGATTGTTGTCTATTGTATCCTGAGGTGATTAATTAAACTCGGATTCTTTTTTCTCATTATTTCGATAAACATAAATATTAACCGCCTATTAGTTTGTTTGACTGAATTTGCTTTCAATATTGATTTTACAGTAATATGTTGTTTGACAAACAATAAATATTGATCACTGATAATGAATAGGAAAATTAAGTAATGTTGAGTTATTGTTCACATTCAAACTATATATATATATATATATAATAAGTTGTAAAATTACTACAATAAGCTTTCATAACTATCTACACGTTGCTGCCTGATCTATAGTTTGGTTGGAATCAATACCATTGATTTAAGAGCACCTTTCTGACAAGGATTAATTGCTCAATTTCGTTTCAGATTAATCGTTTTATTCTCATTTGTACTTTCGGTTGATCTCAGCTATGTGGATTACATAGTAACGTCTAACATTGGAACAACAGATGATTATAATGACTTATCTTAATTATTTGATAAATTCTTGAACAAAATTCATTGCTAACAACTTCATAGAAAATCTCACGACTCAATGAACGTTTCTTAATTTGATTTATTAAGTATATTTTATTTTATGGTAAATAATGTTTAGAGAAATTTATTATTATGGTTCTGAAGAAAGTACACTTGTAAAGGAGAACTTCGATAAAAGATTTTAATTCTATTGAATTCAACACTAATCGATTGGTAATACAGTGATACTCAATCATCGAATCTAAATTAATAAGTTACAATCAGTATTTGTTCAATCCTAACGAAGGTCTGTATTCTATTTCTTGTATTGCAGATAGATTACTAGTATAGTAATATAGTAATTTGGTTATTTATTCTCTGAAGAAGTGACTTACACTAAGTCACGAAACGTCAGAAAATCCAATTTTCTACTCATTGGGATATTACAAATATATTATTTTTATTTATAGTAAACTTTATTTTCAATCTTTCCACTTGGTAAAATATCATTCTATTTTACATTATATCTGACAAATCGACTAGTACGTATTTTCAAGTTAATTTAAAAGCATTAGAATGCATTAAGAATGTTAGCTTCGTAATTCTTACTGAAAAAAATACATGCAGATCGAATATACTACTGAAATTGAAATGATTTATTTTATCTAACAAGATATTAAGTGAAATTCACCTGTTCACCATAATTGAAAGAAAAACGTTTCATTTTAATGTAACGGGTACTAAACGTTATTCAAAATTTTAAAATCAACTATAAGTGTTACTTAATATGAGTGAAAAGAAAAATCAAGTTGAGATCATTTCTGTTACGCAAAAACAAAAAAGAACAATTGCGTACATTAATGCATATCCATCACTACAATGTCCTGAAAAACGTAACTTTGTATCGACTTTTATTTTAAATCATCTCAAAGTTTGTTTTGTTTTTAGTTTTGACTAACTTTGAAGTGATTTTTATTATTTTTCTTTATTGTTTTTTTTTCAATTTTTTTTCTTCATTTTCTTTTCTTGATTAACTTTTTTTCATTTTATTTATTTATTTTTCGGAGAAAAAGGTGACAAACCAAAATTAGTGCAAATTCATTGAATAAAGTAGTTTGTTAGTTAATTAATTTTAAAGAAAAATATTTTGATTAGATGGATAGTTTATAGATTGTAATTGTCAATGTATATCTATGTGGTTATAGATGTGATGTTGCCTATGTCTATATAACCATTAATTCTGCTTAAGAGAGTTTCATTCTAGTGTTTATTAGATAGAAAAGATATTATATAAAGCCACTGATTAATAAATTTACGCATCAACTATCCATAAAGAATAACTAGAAAGAATCAATGAATCTTTTACTTTGAATAATGAATAGAATAACAACAAAGATCATCTATGTATATTTATTAATTAGGATTGATATTACAATTCAATGATTAATCAGTGTTTGCTGATTTAAGAAAGCTTGAAGCAACCAATTCAAGATATGAGATTAGTTCATTAAATGATTAAGTGATGAACTGGGCTGTGTTTTTAAGAGCAGACTACCAGATTAGAGTCTGTACCACTATTGTAACAAGAAACTGGACGAAGCTCAAAACCTATCACGATGACTTGGATGCACTAAAGTTTTATCTTTCTTTAGATCTTAAGTTTTAAAATTATCATATACTTTCTATCCTTGAAAATCATTTGTTTTTTCAGATCATACTGTTGCCACAGACACTGTCATTACTTCTACTGCTTCCGCATTTATCTTAATAATTTCCTCTCCCACTATATTGATTTGTTGTGGGTTCTACGTTGATTATGACTGACTGGTTGAGCGACCTGTGTGAAACACCTCAATTCTTTAAAGGATTAGTCTCAGTATGATGTACACAATAATCACATCTTCCAATGTGACACTGAGTTACTTGTGTTCAAATCCAACAACAAATATCATTTTCTTCAAGATTACATATACCCCTTGTTGCTGAAAACCAACCGATACAAACCCTAGTTGTAGGGAATTCTATTTATTGATTATAACTGTCGAACACCATCGTTAAAAATACGACCTTAAAGTTAAACTGAAATCATTCTTAATAACATGAGAGAATATAATTTTCCACAAAGCACGTTTTACTTGCTATACCTGTACATTAGCATTTGTATGCATTTTTACTGATAATCGTTTATAATATAAAAATAACCATGTGGTTGACTGGATTATAGAGATCTCCACATCTGAGGGGAAGAACGGAATACAATGGATAACTTGGATGTAACTTTGCAGATGATTTAGCTCTTTCATCCCATACACACCGACAAATGAAGGTGAAGACAGTTAACAAAGCAGCAGTCTCTATATCAGTAGGCTTCAACATATACAAGGAATAAACCAAAATCCTGAACTATAGCACGCCGAGCACCAGCTCAATCACACTTGATGGAGAAATTCATGAAGAGGTGGAAATTTTCCCGTATCTGTGATGCATCATCCATAAACAAGGAGGATACGATGTCGACGTAAAAGCGAGTATTGGTAAAGCAGGTACAGCATTCCTACAGTTGATCAACATATGGAACTCAAAACAACTATCAACCAATAACAAAGTGCGAATCTTCAATACGAACGTCAAGACAGTTATTTTATTGTACGGAGCTGTAACGTGGAGAACTACGAAAACCATAATAAAAAGTAAGAGTATTTATAAACAATTGTCTACACATGATACTGAATATCCGTTGATTGGATACCATCAGCAAAAGCCTACCATGGGAGAGAACAAACCAGCTTCCAGCTAAAGAGGAAATTAGGAAAATGTGTTGGAATTGTATAGAAAATACATTATGGAAATCATCAAACTGCATCACAAAGCAAGTGTTAACTTGGAATCTTGAAAGGAAATGGTAAAGAGGAAGGCTTGAGAGCACATTGCGTCGAGAATTGAATTCTGATATGGAAATGATGAAAAGCAACTATAAATTAGTGCCCAGGACAGAGTTGGATGGAGAAGGTTAATGGGTGGCCTATGCTCATCCACGAGGGCAACAGGCGCATATTTTGGAATGAGTACCAGGAACATTCGTTTTTACAAGGCATATCAGGTTGGTACATAATACATGCGTTACTTAAAAGTCTGAGGGTATATTCTTTGAGAATATGTGATTCATAATTTGTTTTGACTGAATACTCAACAAAGAGATGCTAATATTGTGAAGCACTTGATAAGAGAAAAATGTTTTGTTGTTCAGAAAAGATTTAAAAACACGATAACAGAATGTTCAAAAGTCTGCTCCACTTTTGATTCGTCAGCTAGATATACCCGGACCATAATTTTAATATTCACAACAGAACACAAAACGTAATATATTATTTACTTAACTATTGAGTTCATGTAATCACTGACTCGTGTAACAGAATGAATTCGAATTCATTTGTAAGAGTTGTTCAAATTCTCTCGTCGATGTTAAAGACTGCATAAAATCCTTCGACTTAGTGACAGTATGGAGGCAATTCGCTCTGAATGCACATTTCCAAAAAGAGACTGACCAGTTTAAATACTCTAAACTAACAGGAAGATTTAAACCATCTTTTTAAATGAATTAATAATAAACTGTTATAAAAGTTACATTCATTTTTTTAAAAAAATATGCAGAGGTGACATAACTGTCGATTTACTAACCAAATTAATCATTATTTCCTCACCGGATAGTTATTGGTATACAAAACTACTGACCAGTTAACTTATGATACAAAAGAAAAAGAAAATTTTCATTTATTTACAAATTAATTACTTAAGGTGGTATACATTATTTATTTACTAAACGGAAAAAAACTGACTCATTGAAGCTGGAAATAAAGTTCATAAATCAATCACTGGTTGCTGATCAATACCATTTATCAGGAGCAAGACACTGGATTTCAAAAGTAATTAAAAACGTTCTGGAAAACTAGAAGAATCGATACAAAATTTGGAAAGTAGATCACTTAAAGTGATAATAACAGCATTACCTTATAAAATCTGATCAACTCTAGGGATGAAAATAATAAATCAATGGGGAAATAATTTAATTTTGGAAATGTAGGACTTCCAAATAAGTCAACACTACATTTTAAAAATTATACACACAACGATACTACTTAAATAAACTGTGTATTAAATGTTGGGTATATATGATTTCAAGTGTTGAGTAAAGTTAGGTAGTAGCTATTGGTGAAATATACGGTATACATTCCATCCCGTTTAAGACTTATCAACTGTATGTACCTGAACTTCGGTGTTGATGTTCACACTGGGAGTTTTGAGCTTTATCAAACACCATGTCAAGGTGATCCACTCAAGATACAGCTACTTTAAGACTGATGGATAAGTTCTAGTCTTCAATATTAAAACAGGGAAACACAAACCTTTATAAATTTATGATTTCTATCTGCAAACTACTTAAAAGGCCGAGAAACTCTCTCAATGTATGGTAAAAAGACTATTTAATCAAAAAATTTGTATAATATGTATATTATAATGCAGTGAATGAGAATATAAGTGGGACAACCAAATGTTTTGGTATGCAAAATTGCAAAATGTCTTAGTAAAATCTGAGAACCATACAATAAATATTTCATTTGTAAAAAATCAATCAATCGTCTCAAACTTTATTGTTCCTTCGTTTCTAGATCAATCATTCTCTGTTCTCGTGCTTATTTCTTCGATCTTCTTAACCTTCTGCCGCCAACTATTTCACTTTTAATTGATGATACATATTACTAATATCTATCGATATCAGTAGCACACAATAAAATATTATCATTCTATTGTACATAGTCTGTAAGCTTAAAAAAATATATAATAATTATTTCATAATCGTTATTTTTGAAAATAATCAAATGAATTTGGCACACTTATACACAGATATATATTTCCTAGCTTATGACATATTATGATAATCAATAAAGGTAGACTTAATTACAAAAGTATATAAAGGTGACTTAGATATAGGCAAATGTAATAAACTCTCATATATTTCTTCCAGTACTTCTTTTATTTTTCAATAGAGAAATGTTTGATAAATGTCATGTCACAAATAACAAATGCATATCTATATGTATATACTAATGACAAGGTGTATGAATAAGCGGAGAGGAGAAGAAAAAAAAACAAATTACAGAATAAATGATGAATTAGGCTACTTTAATTTCTATTAGAACCAATAACAATAAATAAATAGATAAAGAATAAAAATCAAATATTAAAATTATTTGTCTTATTACTACGTTGATTATTCACTGTTTAGTGTTATTATAATCGTTATTAAGATAAAACATTTAGTTTTACATGGTTCAATTGTGATAAGTATTAATTATGAAAGAACAAAACGATTCTTCAGTACATTGATATTATATAGATAATCTGAAAGTAGACCATGTGCATAGATGATAATTCGATTAATTTTAAAATGTATATTTAAAGATAAATATCTTTGTCTGTGAATTCTTTTTTTTGTATTATTAGAAACTACATAGTCTATTCAATGAACACAGTTACTGAACTACTAAAGTTGATTTAATAAAATAAGTGACTAATTCCATGATACTTAATCATTCATTATTTTGAAAGTATGATGTACATGAATATTCTATTGATTTTATATTGTGGGGCCCGTTATTTTGTCGTCGTTTTGGATCGGACAATGTTTGTTGAAAGAGCTCTTGATTTTAGTGGCCCGAGATCTGACTCCAAGGAGATCTTAATGAGGATTGTTGTTGAAATATATATGTCGCCTATCCTCGTATATAATCGTCGACTTTAATCGCGTTAGTCAATAACGGATTTAGATAAGTCAAGTAACAAGAATGGACTTTTGAATGCATATATTTTGCATATGAAGCGAATGGAATAGAGAGAAGAGAAATGACGCGCAGTGGAGATGGCGGGTAAGCCAACTTCCATTTAACTAAGCGTTAACCAATATTTATAGTTACACCAAAATAGGTTACAGACATGTGATGAGTAATGGGATAAGTGTACACACACCTACGCGCTCATATAAAAACAGTCAATATTGATAAGCGAATGATTAACAAGGTCAAAACGTGACTCAACTAGAATGAATAGATTGGGCTGTCCGAAGGCTAGAATAAGGTATATGGGCTTAACATAATAACCGAAACTACAATGTTATACTGATGGGGATGATGTCTGCATCACACAAATGAGCACATATATATATATATATATATATACTCAGCATTGTTTTTAAGTGAATACTCTGGACAATGATTTGATCACTGAAGCAGGTCAAACTCTGTAATCATCGGACATAAATACATTGGGATCCATTTTTTGATAAAGAGTTATTTGTACTACGTAGACGAGAATAATATGAGAGCATTAATTAATGTTTTTAACAGTTGAGATGGAGATAAACCAAGTATATCGTTGTAAATGGGAAGTAATTTGAAAGGAGTAATTTTAGTGTGTACTATATTTCTTTAAAAGTCACTTTAATAACACCACTTCATACACTTTAGGAAATGACATTGTACTGCTGTCGTACAACAAATGTTCCTCTTTTCAAAAACATTAGGTGAAGAAGTAATTAGAACACAAAAAGTATCCTGCATTTTCATATTCATTCATTTGTAAAAGATCAAAACTTCAGTTAGAGTGTAAATCTACCAGTTAAGAGTGAACAATAATAATGGTTAGATGAAGGTAGAGTTCACACTTTAAGTGAGACTTGTTTACTAGAAATTATTCATCATGTTTCTTACTTGTCTTTGCTGTAACATATTTCATTCTTGTAAATAATGTTCTTAATAATAGTTATCTTTAATCTAGACGAAATTACCAATAAACCCAATGCAATATGAAGTAATCATTTGATCATTACTGAATATAACGAAAATGGGTCTTCTGAACAGTCACGACAATCAAGTTAGAAATAAAACAGTAATACATTGAAATCATTGAATTAGGATATAATTATATCACGACTTTGAGGTAACTAAATTAATCTCAGTGGTTTGGTGATTGTCTAAAGATTTGAAGATCGTGTTCATAATCTGGTACAACATAAAAATTTGAATCGCTAAAATCACGTTTAGTACTATCTATTTAATGATGACAGTACAAAATCCATGTTTAAGCAAGATACACTACCTATGATGATAGAAAACGCGATTTACATTCATATAAAATAAAACTGAAGTTTTTGACGAAATGAATCTACCTTCTCTACATTATTTATCTTGTTTTCGTTAATAAAGAATAGTTTTACTAGGAACTTAACAAATTTGATAAAGTAGCTAATTCACAAAATATACATCGATATTAAGAAATAAACCAAAAGTGTTATGTTACTAAAGCCTCAGTGATGACTCATTATTAACCACTAAGTTTTAGTTTTCACTCTGGGTTAAATAACTCTCAATCATAGTGGATCGTTTTAGAACTAGCTAGTTGGTTATGTGTATCGCATAGCCTAGAGGTTAATGGTCATAACGACTATTCATTAGTAAATGATGGATGTAATGTCATAGAAATTCAGTATCATAAGAAGCGACACTGAAACATATTAATACTACACCGTCAACGTCTCAGCTTATACCATCAATATTAAAACGTCGAACTAGACTTTTATTTGTGGTGAAACGAATGTTTACATCACTGATAAACATCTGAAACAAATATTAAAGAAACGTTTTTATTAACCTTGAGTAACATATTACTTTTACTAACCAGTATTTCTGCCACTATTTAGCTTATTTATTTATATGTTATTTTGTTATAATGAAAACAAATTCGTATTTATGTGTGTGAATTTTTAAAGTTCGAAAAACAGTCATAATTTATAGCTTGGAGACCTATAGCGTACTATGACACGAAAGAGGCCCCAGCAATCTAGAAGTTTTAGACATTTCCTCTTACTTTTCTGATGTGAAATGTAATAACTTACACTGACGCACATATTGTCAAGGTCATCACTGATGAGTGATTGAGGCCAATTAAGCTTCAAAACATTTAGAAAAATAAATTTTTATAGTTACAGATACATTTGTAGGAAGATAATTGATAAATTGTTTCCTTGAACATCACATTCAAATATATTACTGAGTAGGATTTTCATTTTCAATCAATTTGTAATTAGATGAGAATTCTCATCATTTTTATTTGATTATACCAAGTTCATCTGAGAACAGAATAGATCATACACTAATAGATTGACTACTCGAAATATTTTGTATAAAATTTCCTTCTTCCTTTTTCCTTATTAATCAAAAAAACCTTAAAAATCAATAACATTGAATGATTAGTAAACAAGTATTACTGTTTACTATAGAAGTCAACTGAAATGAATAAAACAAAGTGAAATATAATTTACTAAGACAAAAAAAAGTGTGTTGTACATGAGACAAATGATTATTTCTTATAAAAACAGAGTTATTTTCATAATGTTTATTGTCTGCTTATGTGTTATGTCTTATCTCGGGTAAATAACTATTAGTTTATATCTATTTTATTATGTACACAAATATATAATATTTATTTAATAGTAATCAATAAGTAGATCTGTGTTATACAAATATTTATCCTTTAATATTAATGATTAGATGTGATTGATTGTATATGGGGAAATAACAGGAAAGCAAACTCTAAATAAGATTTCTTTTTATAAAAAAAAGGTTTATATTACTTCGATCTATATCTTATCTCTAGATTAGTTGTACTAAGTTTTGTCCTATTGATTAATAATAAATAAAAAAACTTCTAAACTGAATTTGATAATATTACTCTGGATAAAAGCATAGCTACTCAAACAACCTAATCAAAAACAAAAGTCTTATGAATCAAAATAAGCTATCGAAAAATCACTCACAAAAACTAAGTAATAGATCATCTTATCACATGGAAGAAATGTCTCAGAAATTAAATTAATGATTCTACGGCCCTTTTAAATTAACATAGCTCATGAACTGATACAATCATTCATTCTGTTCTATTCACGTCAAACGATATAACAATAAAGTTATAAATCTAACATCATCTACAAAATAAATTATATCAAATGTGAGCAATTTTATAGTGAACAAAGTCGGTGCTCTTTTCACCTATGAAGAAAAGAAACACAAACTAGCAATTAGGCGACATAATATGCTACCAGTGATATTATTTCATGCAGGTAACCATGATCGGGAAAAGGTTGAAATTCTGAACCAGGCACATACCAAGAGTGACAAAGAATTTCCAGAAACACAGAATTTAGATCACCTTGCGATCAAAAAAAATTTACAGGTATAGGTCCAATTGATCAACTTTTACGGATGAAGTTAACTGGTCACAAATCAGAATGTTAGTCTACAAAACTAGTCTATTTGAATACAAGGTCAAATGAAGACAACTAAGTCCGAAAAGTCACTTAACCATAACGAAGGACTTCATAACATGTAGAATAACAGTAAAGCTCATTCCTACACGAAGTTGACCTTGAAAATGTTGTTCAAAGTGGTTAAAAAGCTCTTCAATTAAATTATCAAGCTCATAGAACACGATAAATCCAAAAACATCTACCTATCCTTCCCATTATAGGAAACTAAACAGACGAATATTCATGCATGATCTTCAACATTTATATCATGTAATACTTTCCACTGTGTTGTGTTATAAACTATGCCTGTAAATTTTAAATTTATTTTACATGTTAACACTATAGATAGTTTAAAACTGTATATGATGCTCCCAGTTCACACATACACTTACATACAGAAATTTATAACATTGCAATTGATAGAATATCTTTTTTTAAATTCTGAAAAAAGTGAATCATGATTTATGGATATCACGGGCACTTTCAACAAGTTTGTCAAAATAGTTGAAAAGAACAAAAGTTCAGACCTGTCAAAAGTATTTTTTTGTACATATATTTCGATGAATAGACAACTGAACAACAGTTCAGCTCATTCATAGATATGTAATTGTTTACAGTTGTTTTGTCCAGAAAATTACCATAAAAATACCAAAATTAAAAATATTTGAAATATTCTTTATTCTATAATAGATTTAAAAATGACACGAAATAATCTCAATGATTGTGATGTAAATAATCTTAACGTTTTGTGTGGTTGAATTACCTCACTGAAGAATCTCAGATCAGTTTGAATAACAACAGAATTTATTCGTTTGCAGACAAACTTGTCTTCATAAATTACTAACAATAATTTTATAAATTTCACTGGTTGAACTCATGTGTCAATTGAAGCTAGACCACCATGGAAAACCCGGAAGCACTGGACGGCCGTTTCGTCCTAGTATGGGACTCCTCAGTAGCGCATATTCACGATCATGCACCCCGCGAGATTCAAACTCAGGACCTATCAGTTTTGCGACAACCGCACTGCTGAGGAGTCCCGTACTAGGACGAAACGGCCATCCAGTGCTTCCAGGTTTTATATGGTGGTCTAGCTTCAATTGACTTATGATTTCTATCTGTGAAATAATTTTATACCTAATTATATCCATCAAATCAAGTATGAATATGTTGATGTACAGAATGTGAAATGGCTTGATTTTTTTGTTCAGATGTGAAAGATTTTCGACAGATCGTTAATTTCAAATAACAAAGGACTTTTGATAGCATTTTCACTATAACAGAAATTTTTTTCCAGTGTAGAAGCTATTTTATATACATAAGAAAATATCTAAAAATGTTTTGTCCTTTGGTTTTACGAAAAGTTGGGATCACGTTTCAGAAATTAAGGTAATACTTCACCAAAAATTATTATTTTAGTGGAGATATACATAAACCATATAAAGTCTTTGAATGACAGGATCTATCGCAATCATGCAGGGTCATTCACTTTTCGTCGTCCTTCAGAGCATGAGTTTTAAAATTACTTTATACTTTCTGTTCTGCAAATCCACTGTTCTCACATCATACTGACCATGACTTATCGTTTCCACCATCACTGACACTGACACTACATGGGATACTATGGTATTCATTTTGATCATTTTCCCTCTTTCACTTTCTGTGCTATGTTGGGACAACGATAACCGATATAAACATATCAGATTTTGCGTTATTTGTGACTGACTAACAGTTAATGTTCAGACAAAATATCCATTCTTATTATAGAATTCGCTAATGACTACTCACTGATTTCTTATGATATTGTATGATTACACTGTATCACTTGAAATCTTTGAGCTAGATTATGGTCAATAAAACGCTGGAATACTTTATCACAGTTGATATATAGTCTGTCTTTACAATGGACATTCATTCAAAGAAAAGATGGATGGTGGCCAGCAGTGGAATTCAGGAGTCGCGTTTTGTCATACTTGGGACTTGTCAACTGGATGCTGGTTCATCCCCGAGTTAATGTTCACTCCAGGACTCCGACCCCAGTACCGTGATAGAAAAGAAAACCAAAACAATGTTAAATCGAATGCATTAAAAAATTCAACCCATATTTTTTCACATCTTTTTTGATGAACAATGCACTTTAGCGTTTCTATGATGAAATTTTTACGATTTAAAATTAGCTTTCATCACAAATTTATATAAGGTTGAATGAAAAGTAAAAAGCCTTGTTTGTTTACAAATAGCCACTCTTGTTGTCCGCTCTCTTTCATTCTCTTTTACTATGTCTTGCTGCGTTTCTTTTTGTTTAACGGACAAGTAATCTGATAAACAGATGGTGAAATAAGAATTTTTCTACAAATTTAAAAATATACATCAAACAGTAGGCAACAATGAAGCTTACATTATTATTATTTTTTTATTACTGTTCCCATCAGTACTAATGTGTTTAAACGAATTTGTTTGTTTCTTTCAACGATGACCTTTTTTGTCCTTTTTGTGCTTTGAACTTTCATTAAACACCTGTTGTGACTGTAAATCATCTCAGGTCATAACAAAGTTAGGCATATATATTTAGTATGAAATTCTACATGAAGCTCAGTTATTCCTTGTAATATGGTATGTGGGTTATTGCTACGATGTATTTATAATTATTGTGATATAATTAAATAGAGATATTGCAAATTAAACAGTTGAATTATAGGTCTTGTGAAAATTATTATTTATCGTTAAACACGTGCAGACTTGCTAGATTGTTAAACTAATTCATAGGTTTGTATAATTCACTCAAAACAGTCCAAATATCATGAAATAAACATTTGGGGAATTCTAAACAAATAAAAATTGAGTAAGATATGCATTTGACAGATCGCCAAAATAAAAACATTCCATACATAGTTTTATTTATTAAACTGGAAAGAAAAATTATAACTTATTTCCAGCATAGGGATTATGGAAACTCTTCAACAATCGACACCCACCATCCAACCCCCATGGATCTAATCCAATACATTTGGCTCGTCATGAGAACGCTTAACGTCTAGCCTGCTAAACCAGATTAACTTAAGTCAGATTTGTACTCCATTGAATTGAGACTTCGCACGTGAGCCCAAAAATGTTTACAGAAGTAAGGCGAGTTTGAAGTTGGTGTAAATACATACCAATATGACTCGGGAAAGGCTTTTAAAATTGTATAAATAAATTACATGTTGTCAATAATTATTATATGTTAAAGAAGGCTCGGGAATATCGATTAGAATAGTAACCAAAGTACATGAAGCTGATTCTAACTGTTTACTTCGTAAAACAACGAAATTCAAGTTTTATTGGATTAATAAACTGATCAAAGCTAGACACTGGACGTCCATTTCTGCCCAGTATGAGATTCCTCAACAGTAGGCACTCACGACTGAATAGGTGGGAATCAAACGCAGATCATTCACTATCATGCCCGAATTCTTAACCTCCAGACCAATGAGTTATGATGTGCTGTTGCTCAAATCTAAATTCTTTCAGCCGACTTAACGATAACTGAAAGTAAAATGAGTTACAATTTGTTAGCTAAGGGCATTTTAAGATTCTAATCTAAAATGACGTCTATAAATCAATATAATGATACAATCGAGTAAGAGTTAGCAAGAATACGATACGGTGTAATAACAATTAATCTATTACTGCTTTGACAAACTAACACTTGTTTCCTTACGAATAAATCAATAATTTTTCAGTGATACACCTATAACTGCAGTAAATTTATTAAAACTACGGTATGATCATTAAATCATAACTATACTAAAGATTTCACGATATCTACTTGGTTTCCTGTTCCACTAAGATATCTTTGAACCAGACTATTAAAACCTTGTATTCCTTTTTTTTTTACTGAAGATCCTTTCTCTCATTTCAATTTCTCAACATTACAAGTTGTTATCAGTTACTGAAAACCAAATAAAAATAACAATTAATGTATTTCGTTGATCTCTCGCTCTTACTCTTTCTTTTTCAAAAAAGAACCATTCAATCAGTGATCCACCAGTTTAAAAAGTGTTGATAATCAATAATTAATAATTAATAACTAATAAAATAATAAATCAATAAACAATTTCTTTAATGACATTTGTAAGAGTTTGTTTTATGTAAAACAAAAAAAAAGACTTTTTTTTCTAAAAGATTTTCAATATGATGATCCTGATTGGATTTATTTTCTCTTATTTACATAAAAATTACTATGAAATCATTTGACTTTATAGTACTTAATCAATTTTTTTTAAAAAAAATTAAACTTTACACAGTTTGATTTGAACTTTATCATTAAATAATTGTGAAAAAAAATCAATAATAATGGGGGTGATTTTTTCTTCAAAAAATGAACATTCCTAAAAATCCGATAATCAATCAGATGTGATTATATCAAATAGTTTATCAAGTTGATATAATGATGATGGTAACAAAAAGTATTGAAATCAATAGATTACAATAAAATAAAGAGTTACATATGTTAGGGATTTATATGGTGGTTTGATTAAGGAAAATTGTAATGATTTATGATTAAATATCTTACAACTGAATTGTTTGAAGGTTTGAATACCTTTTAGAGTTAAATCCTTTTGAATTCTTTGTGACATTATAATGATAATCAAATTTCAATAGTATGTGATTTTCACAAATCCAGAGTTGTATAATAAACATGTTGTTGTAAGTGATAACTATGATGATGGTTTTTCTAAAGTTTAGTGAATAGTCTCTGTTTGTGGAATCTAGGATTTGTGATATAGTAAATCACAAGCGATATCTGATGTAGATAGACAGATACCACAAATTGTCTGAATTGATAATGTCTAACATTGAATTAATCTGAATGAAATCTTAGTTCTCACTAGATTTCAATATTTTACGCTTGACCATGTGTGATGTAAATGTACACAAATGAAAAATTTCAAATTGTAATGAAGCATCTTTCTGTTACATATCGGTTTTCAGTAATTTACCACTTGATGACTATTTGCAATGAGAAAACTCCGAAATGATAACAAAGTGTATGCATCGTTTCATAAATTATTAGTTTCAATTTAATGAAATAAGTTTTAATAGTATAGTACTTTTTTAAAACAACATTTTACTATGTGAATGATATGATGACCATATGGTTCAAATAGAGTGCTACTATAGTTGCAAGGGTAACGAAAACTTAAGGTAAAATCCAATTTTCATGACAGCAAATTTTGTTTTACTTTCTTCATTTGATTACTGTAACTGCCAAAGTGAATAATATTATTGGATTTATAAATCACACACTGATCTAAGCGCTTATCTTTCTGGTCACATCACTTTTATGGGTGCTATAGATATAAATCGGTGGACCAAAGTCGCTTTATGTGTATCAGGGCTCAAACCAGGAACCGATTGGCTGAAAGTTACGTACTCCAGCATGTGCACATTTAAACCATGTATTGGTATTGTCATAGAATCTTACTAAATTTTTACTTGCAACTTCTATTCACTAGTTAATTTATTATGCTATACTCTTTGAAACAATAATGATGAGTATGACTAATAAAACAAATATACACTTGTAAGCTTTAAGAATTAAGTCAAACAGATAGATTATAGATAGGTAAAGTCCATCAAAATTTAACTAAAAAATCAGGAATATCATGAAACCAGTTCTTGAACGAAAAATATTTGCTAATAACATCTAGAAAACTACTAATGGAACATATAATTGATCAAAAGTCACTTGAAGAATATTTAACCAATCAAAATAATCGATATAAAGTTTGTACTATATTAGGTTCTTAATTGATTTGAGATTATCTATTAAGGTTTTTTTTCATGAAGTTATCATTACCCATATTCACGATTGTCAACTTGATGAGTAGATCAAATGGTTTGATGAAGTGGAATGCAAATTAATTGTTATTATACTACAAATAATATTCTTTCGTTAAATTTACTATTCTTATATATATTAATACCGTCACAGTAGTGAAATAACGAAAATGATAGCGGGTTTATGATATATGAACTATTGTCAACCACTAATGTATAGTTAGTGAATTTCCAGTCAAATTATCATTACTCTAAACGATTTCCTTCAATAGACGTTCATCTTTTGAAACTTTTAATTAGCTATTTAACATTTTATTAAACCTGTAATGTAAATATGTATGTCCATTCTTTGGACTTTACATACTGAGTGTAAATATCAAATTAAAACGAACAAACAAAATATCACCTTTAACTATCTAATGAAAAACAAACGAACATATTGAAATTCAATAATAATTTAATATATACAAAATAAAAACAGAAATTATATTTTGGTTATCATTTTTTATCTATAATTAGTTATTTGAAAAATAAACGAGAGGGAAACATGAATTTATTCATTTTTGTTTTAACTATTTCCTGTATAATAATTAAAGCGCGCACTCAAATTTCAATATAATGAACAATCATTGTATCCTCTTACATTGTATACAAACATACATTATAAATAAAAGTAGGATTATTCAATTTTATTATCATTTAAAAAGATGTTATCTATGCATTATTAACATTATCAATATAATTTGTCTAATGTAAACAAGCACATTCATATTTCAATAATCAATTTCAATAATCAATTTTGTTTTAATAACATAATTTTCTGTTCTTGTTATTCAAAATGATCAATTGAATAAGTTAGTTTCAAGTTTCTTTTTACTTCAATTTTTTTGTATAAAGAAAATGACTCTGTTTATTTAGTTTTTTTCTATTCTAACAGAAACCAGTTCATAAAATTAACAGTTTTGATATGATCAATTTATTTAGGTATACACATATACCCATACCCTATACCCATACTTATACATTTACTAATCAGTCTTGGACTAACTAATTAAAAATAAGAATGTAAATCAAAAAAAAAAAGATTTAGGAAGTAAAGTTTACACTCATTGCACTATTATATTTGTTAAATGACACTATTCATGAATAATAATAATAATAATAATAATGGTAATAAAAATCATTACTATTATTATTATTACTACTACTACTGTTATTATTGTTATTATTGCTATTATCATTATCGTTATTATTATTATTATTATTATTATTATTATTAAAGTTAAAAGTAGGCATGGATAAAAAATAAAGAAATATTGTCAACTTAGTATATTTTCGGCCGACTGTAATAATCATTAATATAGAAGTTATTTTCAATATCTGTCATGGTTATATTGAAAAAGTGAATGATAAGAAAAAAAAGAGAAATAAGAATTTTATAGTTTTATTATTGGAACTGATGTATTTTCTCTTTATTATCTTTCTAAAATTATAAATATATAAAAGAGAAAGAGATAAATGAAAGGTATTGATCATACAACTCAGAACTAATTAATACGAATAATAGGCTATTTACGATTTCAGCAAATAGACACATACTATATACATAAAAATACATATACATACACACACATGTATATATATATATATATATATATATATATATATATATATATAAAGTTAATCAGTTGTTGACAAATGCACAACCATATCTTCATTTGAATACTTCATCTATTCTTCCTATCCAATGACCAGGATGGTTAGGTGGGAGAGGATAGTTTTTAAGAATATATATATGAATGTAAGCAATCATGCGTGTCCATTTTCCATCTGTCATTAGCGTGTATTGCATGACGGGAACAAGCGCGACACCGCCGATAACAATTCTGACGCACTTGTCAAATTCACCGTTTCCGTTGCCGCCATTTTGACATGATTAAATTACTAGTATACTAGTCTCACAGATGGTATCAAATCAATAAATTTGCTGGTTGCATTTAAATGTATATATATATATATATATATATATATATATATATATATATATATATATATATATATATATATATATATATATATATATGCTGAATAATTGACAGTTGGTTATATGTTAGTTATTCAATAATTTTGGAAACTTATAAATCATATATACATATATATATCGGGGGGGGGGTAGACATATTTTAGCCCAAATATAAACTTCATAATATAACAAACAGCCAAACAATTTATTTGTCTATTTTGAAAATTATTTGATGATTCGTTAGAAATATGATCAGGAAAATAATTCTCATGTTTATGATGACATAATGAAATAACCACAGAAATTGATTTGAATAGTAAATTTAGAATCAAACTCAGATAATATTCAATTTTGATCAACAGATAAAAGTATGAAATTCTTAATACAACTTTTAGTTTACTTCTATATTTGACTTATTTATATTTTTCAATAGTTGAGATCTTGAGTCACTATAGAAAACTTGGAAGCATTGGTGAGGAGTCCCACAGTAGGACATAGCGGCCGTCCACTGCTTCTAGGTTTTCCATGGTAGTCTAGGTTTAATTGAATCATGCTTTCAACTATTAAAATTACTATGATATCCACAAAAACCTTTTCTGTTATTTATGTTTCTCGTTCATATTCATTCATCTCTGTAGAGTTGATGAGAAAATTTGTACTTGACCATTTCAATTTTTCAAAGTGGATCTTTTATCACAATTGACATTTCTCAAACCAATTATTTCTTTTCACTTTTGTTTTAAGTAAAATCAATGAGAATATAAAAACTGACAGATCAGAGATTTATTACATGAAGTCACCATTGAATACCTTTTTTGTTGTTCTAAATTATCCCAAACAGGTGATTTCATTTGAATCTACATTTCATGTAGCCTATTATACTCCAGAATAAATAAAATATAAATGACATCATTCTCTAATGCTATACAGTCTTATTTATAGTTAGCTTTTATATTTAGTAATAAAATAGATGATTTAAAAGGTAGATTTTATCACAGGTAAGCATTATTTAAAGAAACCAAACGGCAGAGAAAATACGAAAATCTTTGTATCAAAATAATTAGGTTTATATCGTAGCTGAATGAGTTAATTGGCCACGTAGTAGATCGGTCTCTTGACATTACTGAAAGCTACATCATCATTTTTTATCAGAGATGATCAATAACATCACTGAATATATGTAGTCCATGTCAGTCTACATAATTTTTTCATATCTTATTCATTTATGTTAGAAGTAGTCCTCTTCAGGTTTATCCAACTAAAATACTCCAACATAGTTAAAAATGGAATATATATAATCAGTTAAAATCAAAAGCCATTGGTCACGATCGAACTACAAACATTCAAACTATATTTTGAGTTCATTACCTATTTATCATTCATGAGCCCAGCTTTTCCCATTTCCAACTACATTTAATACAATACCAGACGAGATATTGGATGATCACTACTGGAGAACCTCATATTAAGACAAGTAGCTCTCCAGTACATTTTGAATTTTAACAATGAAATTGTTAAATTCATTTCATTCCTCATTATGTTAGGTAATCTTGAAGTAGGCTATTTCTAAAATAAATTAATAAAATGTAAAGAGATTATGTCAATTCATACAATACAACACAATCTTCACAAACTTTATATCATAATAATTAATTACATTAATGTATTCATATACTATTTATCAAACACAATCAATATAATTCAGTCTATTAATTAATGTTCTTGTCATTCGGTATATGTAGATAATATTGTTATATACAACTGTACAATGGAAGGTATTCAGCTAAAATGTTTTATAAATAAATTTAACAACGTCATTTAAATAAATAACTTACAAATAATAATAGTAATGGTAATAATAATACTACTATTATAACAATAGTAATAATAATAGTAGTAGTAATAATAAGCCTATTATAATAATAGTAATAACAGTAATTTATGTTCACAATAAGTAAATTCTATTTCGAAATATATACAAATAATTTATCATGATGAATCACTTAAATTCATAATATTCAATATGGAATACACATTGTAAAACTAATCTCTATAGTAATTAATAAGACTTTTAAATTTAATAGAATATTTATTAGTCAAGGGGTTGTGGAGATTGTTAAGTTTTTCACTGAAATTATGAGTCAATTGAAGCTAGACCACCATGGAAAACCTGGAAACACTGGACGGCCGTTTCGTCCTAGTATGCGACTCCTAAACAGTGCGCACCCACGATCCCGCACCCTGCGTGATTCGAACCCAGGACCTATCAGTCTCGCGCCAGTAGACTAGTAGACCAGTAGATCAATAGAGCTAATCCGTGTCGGGCAGAAACAGGTGTTTACCTCAATACAATCGAAGATGGTCGCGCGATTTCGTGGGTTGTTAGAGGTCAGACATTAACACCATTGGATGCCGGCTCAGTAACCTAGTTGACTAAGCGCCTGGCGCAAGACTGATAGGTCCTGGGTTCGAATAACGCGGGGTGCGGGATCCTGGATACGCACTGCTGAGGAGTCGCATACTAGGACGAAACGGCCATCCAGTGTTTCCAGGTTTTCCATGGTGGTCTAGCTTCAACTGACTCACGATTTCAATCAGAATATTTATTAATCATTAAATTCATGTCAAATTATGTTTCCTTTCATCCATTCGATAAATACAAATATTCACATTCAATTTTGTAAAAGTGTTTTTATGAGAGCTAATGATTATTTATATTGACTCAAATCTAAGTACATAAAACACCGTTCAATGTCAAGCCTCAATAAATGAAAAAACCTTTATGTCTTAAATAGTAATGTTGAGATTCCTTAGGATGAATTAAACTTAAGAAGTCTACACGTATTAAACACGATATTTTCTGGACAGAAAGTTGAAAGTGGATGATCTATATTTTTCGGCTTTAATAGATTAGCAATTCAGTTTTACCATTAAGCAGTTTTATCGTTAAAATCATGGTTCTCTTGAGTCTCAGTCAACACTGTGTACAAAATCCTATAAAATCACAAAAACCTATAAAAGCTCATCTAGAATGGGTTCTCTGATAGTCGTTGGACCAACATACAAGGGGCAAAATATTCTTTAGAGAATTCAACTAGTTATCTTTAATAACATACATACGATCTTATGATGTGTTTGTCCGATTGATAATTATGAAATATCATCCAGTTGGGTGATTTTCCACTTCTCCCAGAAAACATTGAACTATTATTCAAGAACTGAACATTAGACAGTGTAAGTTTGTAATTACTTAGTCCGTGGATATACCTCTGAGTCTAAGCTAATCGGAATAAGCTACTTATCACTTTTTTCAATAAAACAACAAACGTAGATTTTTATGTCAATATGTCCGCAAATTTTCACTAGTTTTCAGTACTTCTCAAGAAGAGTTGTGGATCCTGATCCAGAATCCATCTGTCAAAAGTTAGAAATAAACACAGTTATAAGCAATAACCATGAATTATAAAATGTCTGTTTTGGAAACAACTAGAGTTAGCGATCTTTATACTGTACCAGACACCCTTGTGCACTACGAAAGAAAAAATCACCACAATGAAAATAGATTTTCTGAAAATATAAGCCAATACTTATTAACGTATGGACTGAATAAATGAAAGTTGAGTAACTGCGATTAATTTAATTAGTTTATTAAAATAAAAATACGATAATAGATTTAAAAAAGTTACTTAACTGCTAAACACCTTAAGCGAGGATGATAAAATATCTGAATAGTACTTCCCACCACTTAAAAGCAGAATACTGTTTCTGGAATGGGTTGTGCCATTGGCTAATTTAACCATGGAGAGTAAGTTTGCCTACTGTGTTGGCTGCTTTTCTTCTTTTAAGTTTTACCAACCTTCGTATGTCAGCGGCTGATACAATCTTGAGATGACTACAAAAGTTGTGCTCACCTTTCTTAAACTTGTATCATCAATACGGAAGGCGGTATGTCCGTCTCTCTGTCAATAGGTAAATACAGCGGATACCAATTTTCTTTGTATTACTACGCTTCTATGATACACATTTTTATGGAACACAAAAGCATAAAAGTTGCGGGAAAATTATAAGTAACTTTGAAACATCCCTTTCACATGACAAAATCACGAAGCGAATAGCGTTGAGGTTACCTTTATGTCATTGATTAGGAACATTGGATTGATTGGTAAGAGTATAAATCATCATTGATATGTATTACACTTCTCGAGCCACTCCCTACCTTTATATGTTATAATGACTAGAATAGGGGTAAGTTGGGCAATGGCTGGATACATTAGCTGTTGGTCTGAGCTGTGTTGATGGATGAAGACTTCCTGATTGGAATACATGTCATAATAGTGATAGTTGAAATTTGTCACAGCAGTAAGGTTGTAGTCACTCTTCGTATTCTTTTAAACCATTAGTTTATACCCTTCAATTCTCATCAGTCTTATTATGTTCACTTTGCAACCACAATGTATATTAGCAATTCTTCTTATCTCTTTTTGATAATCTGAAATTCTCGGATTGTGCTAATATAAGATATAGCAATCTGGACTAATACCAACTTGTACAAAATCTTACTTTTTTTAATTTATGACTGAGCAACTGATTAAACATCTCCGAAACATTGTATTTTTCAATATAATAACGATGGTTTATATTATTTGACAATACCATACAAAGAAACTGAACTGCTTAACTATTCCTAAATATAATATGATTATTATTTTTACCGTTCATAAATCAGTTACATGCAAATAATTACTTAGATTACAGAAAATATTGTCAACTGAAGTACATGCGTCACAAACATCATTGTATCAGTTGTCCATTTTACATTTCTAATTAACTGATGCACCAAATAAAGCCAATAAACTAGTTACAAATATGTTAAGAATGTTATGAGTATATGATTTTATATTTTCAATCAAATTTTCTGCCCACATATCAAGTCAAACAACCTAAGAATATCATCAACTTTTCGACGATCGAAATTTACACAATTCACGTTCCTTTCTTATTCTGGATAACATAGAATTAAGAAAGCAGCAGTAAATGGATTCAACTCCGCAATACAACAATAATATATACTAATTGGGAAATTTCTTTTAAGAAGGTGGTTGGAGGTAGTCAACAGGAAACCCTGAACCCGTGCTACTTAGTACTCGTCAGCAAGGTGTAGCTGTAATCCTGAGGGAACCGGTGCTCCCTGACGGATTCGATCCTGTGTTAGTTATAATCTTTATACAAATAAATAAGTAATAAGATAAAATTTACAGCACATAATTTTATTTAACTTTAAACTGGCTTAATTTTCATTTCATTAAAAATTAATGAATGCTAGTAAAGGCAGTCGATTTTATCTTAATACATTTAAAACAATTATATATACTTATGTTCGCTTATATGTAAATGGCAAATGATATTTTCATATTGAATAATTGCCCACCCAGCATATGGATATCTAAACAATAGTTAGTGTAACATCAATTGACCAATTTAAGTGTTTCACAAAGTTAATACTTAAAAGTATATGTTCGGATAGGTGATTACATAAATCGTATTATTACTGAATACCATACTTCAGTTAATTGCCCAGATCAGACTGTTAAAAAAAGATCGATGTGTGTGGTAGAAGTGTGCTGTAGGCTACTTATGTCTGTTAACATAGGTAGTATGTAACACCAATCGGAAGTGGAAACCCTGGCAGTAGAAGGGTAAAAAGATCAAGTTGAAGTGAATAGAAGAGGAAATAGAAAGAAATTGTGAGTAGAAAGAAGCATACAGAATGTAAAGTACACTGACGTAAATTTACATATGAAGTATTCAATGTATGCATCACATATTCTGTGTTCTCGCATTAACGATAATAATAATAACGATGATAGTGTTGGTAGTTATATTAGTAACGTTTCTGAAATCTAATTAGTACAGATGAATGATTTGAATTTGAATGACTTTGTGTGTTGAAGTCATGTCAATTAAATGAATTTCCTATCATCTATACCTCGTATTCATTTTAACATTAAACTTTGATTGTTATATCCTCAAGGGACAATATGTACATTAAATATGACCATAATGTTATGTGGGGTTGCTTATTTGTTTGTTTGTTTTTTACACTGAGATTTTGTCTAGACATATTGTACTTTTTATGGCCAGGTCATTTTATTGTTACTCTAATAAAATTTAATGTGAATTATAAGCAATTTACATAGCTCTATTTATACAAAACATAAACGTGATACATGTCTTAATATATATATATAGCTCAGGGCTATATGTCTTATTTAATCTTCGCTGATTCACAGTTGATGATTTGAATATATGCATTAAATATGTACTCATGATTTAGCTTAACGTCACTATGACGAACATTACTGATGTAAATAATTTAATTATCTTAACGTGATAAAATCCATTTACTAACAATAATAATCATTATTATAGAACATGAGGATAGATATATATGAAAAACGATTTGCAATAAATTACTACATTTGCTGAAACATTCAACTTGGTCTTACAAAACCATTATCAAGTGAAAGGTCATAAAACACATTAAGTTCAATTCAAGATACACTTATTAATTTTAATAGTTGAAATCATGCGTCATTTGAAGCCAGACCACCATGGAAAACCTGGAAAAACTGGACGGCTGTTTCATCCCATTGTGGGACTCCTCATAAGTGCGCATCCATGATCCCACCTCGTAAGACTTGAACCCAGGACCTACCAGTCTCGCGTGCAAGAGCATAGCCTTTAGATCACTGAGCCGGCCGGAATGCAACGGTGTTAATGTCTAACTTAAACTAATCTACGAAATTGAGCAACACATGCCGACTCAGTGGTCTAGAGGTTAACCGCGAGGCCGATAGGTCCTGTGTTCGAATCTTACTAGGTGGGATCGTGAACGCTCACTGCTGAGGACGAAACGGCCATCCAGTGCTTCCAGGTCTTTTATGGTGGTCTAGCTTCAATTGACTCATGATCTCAACTATTAAAATTACTACAATATCCACAAAACCCCTTAATATACTTATTACGTAGATATACTTGTTTTCAGGTTAGAAAATAGTGTTATAATTTCATTCATTTTTCCATTCTGTAGCGATTACAGTGAACAAGTTATCTGTCATCATTCCATTTTACTGAGAGAATATATTATTGATGAGAGTTTGTTCAATTTTCAAATGATTTTTATCACATATTAACTTCAGTCGGGATACCATTAGGATCTAGGGCTAACTAAACGTTTGTTTCGCCCTACTATGAGACTTTACAGTAGTTCTCGCACATAACCCCTCCAAAGATTCTTTAGAGATAAGTAATAACGAAATTCGTAATAATTAATTTTCTTTATGTGAGGGTTAAATGTTTCATAGTTTGAATAACGTTTTCATCCGTTGCTTTACAAGTTAATCATCAAGTATTTTTATTCAGTGTCCAAGTCATATAGAATATGAAAACATACATAGATGTTCCCGGTTTTCCGAAACAATCATATTATAATCACAAGGTTTATACAAGGTCAATGTAACTGTCATTTTTAGTGTTGTTTCAAAAATACACACACATCTGTGTTTGTGCATATGCTATGTAAATTCATTGGGAATACTTTTGGGGCATAATGTTGTCTATTATTCTATATGATGTAAGACGATGATAACGATGATGATGATGATGATTTCTACATAAGGAATAGGATAAACTCGCTTATATAACTTTGTGTTTTACTTACATGTGTATTTGTATGCAACTATGTACGTGAGCATTAGTATTTGATTTGTTAAGTGTATATTTTCTATTTCCTACCTTTTAAACAGCCTTCTGTAAATAATTTTGACAGTTACATATCATCAAATTCTATTATACAATAATTTATATAAATAACTTTATTTTTACATTTGCATAACTTGATTCAATGAAATAAAGTCGAATATCATTAGAACTCTGATTTTTACACTTATCAGTATTTGTAATCTCTATTTTGAAAGATTGGGAGAGAGGGAGAGAAAGCGAAAAGTAGGCAAAAAGAACGATATAGTAAGCAAGTAAACAAAACAAAAGGAAGAAAAAACTGAAAGAAATCGGGTCAAATAATATTAATACTACTACTAAGTAAACTTAATCTTGAAATTACTTGTTGACTACACTTGATTTTCATACTTGTTACAAATATATATGTAACGAAAGGAATACAAAACAAGCTACAGGCAAAACTCATCACGTAAATCTTTATCAAAGTTAAAATACTTTTGTGTTATTGTTTTTTGTTTATATTCGAAAATAATTAATTGACCTTAAAAACATTCAATGTATTCATATATATCTTCATAGGAAGCTAATCATTCCATTTGATTAATTCAGTACACATGATTTATTATAAATAATTGATAATCTTAGATTGATCGACTGTTTTATTATTTCTCAATCGACCATAAACACAGGAAGGATGCTATTTCAAGTACAATAGTTGATAAGAAACATTACAATTCATACAGGGGGCATAAAAACAAAAAACAAACCAAAACTATTACTTCAAAAAGTAGTTTACAATATAAATTAACCTTTTGGCATTATAATTGTAACTTATAATCAGTTACTTGCTTCTATACTACGGAATTCCAGTTCAAGCCTACATAACTCAATGATAACTTCTCAGGTTGAGATTGAATGATATGGGATTTAACTCATCAGGGATCATTATACCTTTTAAAATTTCAGGTGCACCTTATCGACAAGCTCTAGATAATACGAAAGGGGGGTTCAGGGTTTTCTGTTGATTATAGTCAACCCCCTAACATAGATCAAAAATTCTTTAATCTCTAATATTACACTCACATTCTGTCTTCATAAGCTTAGAATTTCTAGGTTCCAAATGATAATTTTACTATTTTGCAAATGTGTATGTAGTAAATGCTTATCAATTTACAAATCCGTTATAAAAGTTAGGGATCAAGGATATTAGTTAGAGAAATAAGGACTAAAACTATTTTGCAGTAGTCATTAGAATTTTAGTCGGTTCTTTAATGGTGCTACAGTAACGATATATAATTAATTTTTCTTTTTTCATTCACTACGAATCCTAAAGATGCTTTATTGAACAAAGTAACATTAGACGAAAACTGTTAAAACTAGAGTCTAATCTTTACTTGAAAATTATTGATAACGAACATTTTAAAAACTCAAAACATAAATGCTTTACGAGCTATATAAATTGTGCACGAAATTACAACCATTTGTTAACTATAGTGATGCTCTTCGTTTGCTGAATTTCGTGAATGTTTCTGAAAGCTCTGTAACTGCATTTGTGTACTTGGTGATGCTTTGATTTCATGAAAAACAAACAGCTTTCTTGAATTATTTGTAGTCAGCGTTACTGGATTATAATACAGGAGCGCAGTTGCATTGGACTAGTCCAAGTAGTTCACATACATCTTCTACCTGGTAGCAACGGCATTTTGTCAACTAGTAACACGATGATAGTAAGAAAACAACATAAATCTACACACTAGTCCAGGAGTTCTCCCACTCCCATTGCCCCCATGCTAGAATAGGAAACAAAATTTCAAATTCAAAACTCCTGTTTGTACAATCCGAAGTATAGGGTTGTGAAGAGAGTTGAGTTCCACTAAAATCATGAACCGATCAATGTTAGACAACCATTGAAAACCTGATGAAACTATTACCAACCAAAGATAGAGCTAGACAGTCACGCAAGTTTCGTTGATTGATTGAATTTAGGCATTTACACTGTTTGACTGTATTCACGAATAGTAATAATGAACAATACAAACTGATGCATACTTTTACCTGATTATGACCTATAAGGAAATAAATTTTCCCACTAGAAATTTGTAAATTAAATAAAAAATTCTCTATCATCACTAGTAAAAAAAAACCCAGATCTTAGATAAATCAGAATTGTTTTCCAATAATAAACTGTCGTATATTATTTCTTCTTGATTTGACCATAATACAGTTTACCTTTATTAAATATTATGTTAATGATAGTTTTGTTTTAATGTGCAGATACCTTAATAGGAACACATTATTCAATTGATATGAATCACATGTTAAATCAGAAATCTTTGATATGTTTTAATTTTATGAGGGTTTTTTACGTAAAGAACTAATGGTAATTATCGTAAATCCTATTGTTACGTTTAATCTATCGTGATTATGGGACATTCAAATTATGAGAAAATAACTGAGCATTAAAATCACTTTTCTATTCTTTAAAAATACTACTAACAAGTAAACTGACATATCAATATCATTTATTTGATTAGTACGTATAGATGATTTACATGAAAAGCTTATGCGAATAAAATGAGTATGGATCATTATACTGATATTACATGGTTTACAGTGGTTCTTTAGTTTATTTTGATGTTCAAATACAACAGTAGTTCTCAATACATATATGGACATTTGTCTTCACCTTTTGAATAGATCAACTACAAAAGGTATGATTCATCGTCAGAATGTCAGGGCATTGAATCAAAACATGTCATTCATGACTATTATTACTCAGTAAAAATGCTTTGTGAAAAAATTGAGTTAACTTAAACATCATCAGCTGGAGAAGTATAAAAAATTAATTGAATAAAACAACGACTTTATAAAACTAATTACAATGCATTCGTTACAATAAAGTGTTACATTATAAACTCTGTGGCTAAATGGTACCATGATAAATTGTCATTTATGCAAATAATTTAAGTTATTTGTTAAAATATTCATTTTAAACGAGTGTTTATGATTATCTCAATACATTAGCAGACTGTCACTGTTTCTATGGGTTTTTCTCATATCAATAATGAGCAATAAAAACAAAGAATGCGAGCATTCTCTCTATCCGTGTAATTGAATAAAAAGATGAGTAAAGTGATACATAAAGTGTTACATTCGACTATTAGATACATTATTTTCACATATTGTTTTGTATGACAATTCATGCATAAAACTGCATGCAAAAATTATCCAGAAAAATATGATTAAAAGAAACCAGTTCGAAGATAAATGTATTAGAGAAAAGCTGCACTAATAACACATACTCACATAATTACTTCCACATTTTACTCAACTATATCCATAATTGAAAGGGGACAGAAAGGTAACTTCAAACCAATATTCCGTACAGGAATATGTTTTCGGATATGAGATACTTTTATAAGTTTAACTGGTCAACCGTGGGAATGAAACCTGATGAAATTCAGAATACAATACATGAGACTAGAATACCCGACAGTGACAAGTGATTTGATTTATTTGCGTGAATGAATTTATTGACCGTTTTTTAAATACGAATTTTATAGTAAAGTCCTTTTGGAACAAAATCGTTACAGGAAAGTGATTCAATGATACATATCTTATTTTCTCATAAATGCTTTCATAAAGTTTTGTTCAGTTCAGTGGTCAAATTTTTCCGTACTACTGTCAGGATTACTGTGTGAAATGCATGCATACCTTCAAACTACTTAAAAACTTAAAAGTAGTCCGACGATATAACATACATTTGTTTACATCACAATTCATGTTTGTATTGTTTGTTTGAATCTTCCTATTTATATCCCTCTTTCTTCAAATTCGAAGTCCTTTGTACTACTTACAATTGTTAAAGTAGTTTGAAACGATAAATAAAATACTTTGACAGTGTTACTAAGAAGACTATTGATGCAAGGTTTTCTGCTTTCTGCTCTCTGACGGTGAAACACTTTTCTCTTCGAACATCAAAATATATTATACAAGACCACTAAATTATCACGGCTACATGTTCAACCGACATTATATGTCATTTGGGTTTCATATTTATGTGTACTATAAGGCACTACCGAATCTGGATGAAAAGCTTATATAATCTACAATAAAGTATCAGCATGAGATAAATCATTAATAAACATAAATTTTTAAAAATTCCATAAATCAATAGTGAGAACGCTTGAGACTCATCATTCTTCAATGTGTTGCTCATAATGATATCTTCAATAGGCTATTTCCCTATTTTACTATTAGAATTTAACTGACTCCTTTTACGTGTAGTATACTTGAATTTTTATTATGGTGCTAACGAGGGTTCCGAGATTATTGCTAATGCGGCATTTGCAAATTGTACATTTCCATAGGTAATCGAAACCGACATTCCATGGAATTCTATAACTTGATGATATACATGCATATAACTAAATTCGTCATCAAATATAGGTACCCCGAAGTTTTTATTTCTGAAAATTTCTGAGGCTAGGTATATGCTGATTTTCACTGACAATTTTTATTCTACTTCCCGATAAATGTTTCTTATTCAAATCTCCCTGCTTATGACAAATAATAAGTAGCCAAGGTATTATATCAGCAAATAAATGACTGAAAGATGGATTGTCTAGAGATTCTATAATAAGTAAATATAGTGCAAAATGGTATCACGAGACGAAACAATGTCCAACATTTTTGATAGCTCTATTTATTAAATTACACTAATAAGATAAATTAATCAACCTTTAGTTTTCTGAAGGGGAATAGACCTTTTGTTAGTTATATTTTTGATAACAATGTATCTAGACTAGGGCATAAGTATAAATACTATTCATTTTCACTTTACTTTTCGCATAATCATTTATGTTTGTGCTCATTTCTCGGCTAAAGAGGTATTCATTTTATCATGAAGCTGAAGCTTTCCATATGATGCTTGATCCTACTGCTTTCAATAGAAAAGAAGGTCTCACTATATATCCGACTTGGACCATCTATCCAAGTTACCGTGTCTGATAAAATTCACATTTCACACTAATATCGTTCATACGAATTAAACTATCATTTCGCAAAATAAAGGTCATATTTTTTTTAACCCTGACCTTACACACATACATACATGTCGCTTACAAATGACCTTGACCGAAATAACTTGACTTGTTCAAACCTGTTTTTGGACTGACTACTCATAATATCCTTCCGTTATTCTTTGTGCTATTTAAACTTCGATTAATTACGATTTGGTTGTTTATTCTCTGAAGAAATGGCTTACACTGAGTCACAACACACCAGAAAATCTGATTTTTCTACTCATTGGGATATTACAAATATAGCGTTTTATTTATATACTAGAAACCGTTAGATTTTTTCACCATCTAAGATGTCTTTTTCCAGATACATTCCACAAGAAAGTGCAAATAAGACAAGAATTGTTTTATATATTCAATTGTCGACTACTATCTAAAATATAGTCAATGGTGTAAACAGTTAGCTTACTCAAACACTAACCACTTAATAAACACCACTTGACAACGTCGTTTATTGAGGTCTATCTCTTGAAATTGACGATTTAACCTGTTGATATTTTAAAAAGGTAGTTTTATCTAATGGCATGCATATTCATTATAATTTTCAGTGACTTTCAACCACTTTGATTACAATAATATACATTCGTTGCTTAAGAACGTACCGAAGCTTATTCCATCCGTTCATTGGTGTGACTTTTGTGGTTTAAGATACATTAATATAGTTATCGATGAGAAGTATCCACTGAAGTTGGACGAAATAGATTTTTGTCCAAACAATAAACAATAGAATATATTACGTAAATTTTCATGGCAATTCATTCACTAAAATTTCAATCGTCACTAGAACTTGAAAAAATATAGAAAACATTGAAATATAAATATCGTTTATATAAGAATGTTCACATCCTTATTCTCGTAAAATATTATATCCATTCTGAGCATGGTTGCAAATAAATTTTGTATGTTTTTATCAACTACTGTGTCTTTTGTCAGTAGTGTGACGTTTTTTTAAAAATAGTACGAGGTTGTTAAACCAAACTGGAAATGGAGACCGATATACACCACACAATAAATTAATACCCAAGTAATTATTTTTATTATGTAATTTTACCTATTGGATGAATTACTGGTCTAGAAAGGTGTGTGAGGATTGATGTAAAATATAATCCTATTGATTAATTAGTAGCTGTATGTAGAAAATTGTAGAAGGCATTGTTTACTTCACTTTACCAGTAATACACTAGATTCAGATACATTTTGTACACTAATTTGAAATAAAGTGATTTTCGCAGTTTTGCCATTGTTATTACGTTCCATAGTACCCTAATAAGTTAAACATCATCTAAAAACTAAGCTTCAAATGAATAACTAGTTTCTGCCTTTAATCTTGAATGATGCTCATTGGTTCAATTTTTATGTGACAAATGACTGTCTGCTCATGTTTTATGGATATCGGAGAAAGTTTCCCGTCTGGCTTATTATGTAATAAGGCCAGATGCTTTTGGAATTATTTGACATTTGATTTTAAGATTTGCGAATTCCTGATTACTACTTATTGTTCCTTACTGTTCAGCATTAATCCCTACCTGGCTTTTAAGAAAAGATTTTGCTGCGTTGAGTATAGTTCTGAAGATAGTTAGTAGGATGTGTGGTGAATTATTTGAGGTCATTGTAAATGTGGTTGTGGATAGACATGTAAAATTTTGAGAATTTCTGGCTAGTGTTATCCTCTCAGATAGTAATCGTCCACCTTATTCATATCTTTCTCTTTAAAGAGCGAGACGCTGATACATTATAAACTATGCACACCACCAAAGATAAAAAAGTTTTACAATACTTTATTTGGTAAACATATTATTTGCCGGAAAGGTTTGTAAAAGCTAATCTGATCAAGAACATTTATTCTCACGCATGTTGCTAATGTAAACGTGTACCAGTTTGTCCACTTAATTTGGTCTTTGTGTCTTATGAAAAAATCTAGTTGAAATTCTCTGTGTCCAGAATTCTATATTATTTCAAACACGTAATATTAACTAAAGCTAATAATAATAGTAAGGTATGTTTACTATACAACGTTCGACTACTGGTAGATACAAATAACTGTGTTGAACGTAAGCACATTCTAGAATGATTTCAATATATGTGTGTCAAATTTTTATCTCACAAGCCGCCTCATATTTCTTCGATAAATTAGATCAAATTCGGTTCATTGAATAACTTTGAATGAATCTGTGGTATAGGAATGAATACCTGAGTATATTATGGAAATATTTTGTCTTTGACTGAAACCTATCGATAATCTCAGATTTCAGTTCCAAAATAATACAAAATATAATGAAAACCACTGAATGAACATTATGTTCAACAAGATTATGTTCTTCTTTCTTCAATCTCCAGATAATGAATTCACGAAATAAAAATAAACTCCCAAATCTCCGCTCCTCAAAATGTTTTAACCAGTTCAATGGCTCCTATGAAGTCAGTTATATTGAGCGTATAATCGTATTCCTGATTGACCAAAAAAAACTAGAGAAAACGATAAAAAGCCCTATCTTGGAACATTTAGTCGATATCGATCACCATACTGACTCAAATTTAACTTTCAACGTTACCTATATAATTACGTCGAAGGTGTCTTATGCTTTCACGATCCATTCTTTGCACATATGATGGAAGTCAACACATCAATGATGAGTAGTTAACTCATAAAAGCAAATATTGCAAGGTTTCTTAATTCATGTTTTTGTTGAAACAGGTAGTCTCAAATATATGACAGTCAATATTTTCGATTACATTAATCTTTGTAAAAATGTAGTCTGTTTTAAGTTGATGAATAGTCTTGAAACGAAGTGAATTCAGATAACTCTCCAAGTTCATAGGCTTTAACAAATATAATTTTCCTTTTTACTATCTAACATTAACTCAGAGCTCAACTACTGTCAAACTATTAGTTCAAATTTAGACAAAATCTCTTACAAATTATTCATAAATTATCTTTTCCATTTATATGTTTGTTTGTCGAGTTGTTAGACTTGTTAGTTTATCTCAATACTGTTGTGCAATTTAAGTAAACTCTAGTTATTAATCTATGATTCAAACATTTTGGGAACACTTATAGGATATGAATTGAACCAATAGTATTCATTAAACAAATTTTCAATACATCTAAATTGACCAATAGAATTCATGTTTTGTGTTAACCAATTAGCTAAGAGTATCAGATACACAAGTTACTGGTCTATGCTTATTATATAGTTAAATTGACTTATTAAAACGTGGTCAAACATTGTGAACAGACAACAGTAACCATATTATGGATTGTTGAATATAACATTACACTTTGGAATATTTTTATACTTTCATTCTTGCATTAAATACACTAATTACAATATGAGAATTTTCATTCTATAAAAGAGTAACTGGATTACAAATTTTATTTTGGATTTATTCTAATGTTATACAATATAATGAAATTAATTTATGTGAATAAAACACTTTTAATGCTGAGCCAAGTTAAAGTATAAGCATATAAATACGGATAGAAATATTAAAGTGTATGGTAAAATCAATCATGTTCATTTCGAATAAGAATTGTAAATTGTTTGTGTGTTATTTGATCGTATTGTTGATAAAGTTCTTACATCTAATCAATAAATGTGGTAAGTAAATAGTAATTTGAATCAATCATTGATAATTAACAATAATGAAAACGTTTTGGAAGTATTACATTTCTATGATATTACAGGATTAATGTAATGTGACGAAAAATAATATATATCTTGGAGTAAACGTTACTCACAGTTGTTTGTCTAATATGTATATTTAGTAATTTAAAAATAAAGCGGTTTGATACCGTTGCTGATGTTATATTTATTGTGAAGCTGTAGCTAATTGATTCATCCATCTCGTTTTCATACCACAGAAATCAAATTACAGATTCTATTTATTAAAGTCCTATTGACAATGCTTCACTAAATCTCTTAGGTTATGCATATAGTCACTAAGTTACAGCGATCATGATGATAATTGTGATGGCATTTGGAGGAATCTGAATATTCAAATAGTACTATACTTATTACCGCATAGTACATATATACATATACATAAGGTATAAGTTATTCGGTCCTCACATCTGCAGATAGATTTTCAAACAACGGGAACGAGTATATAGCTGACATCCATTGGCCCTAGTTTTCAAGATTATTAGAATGCTAGAATGTGGATGCTAATACTCTGATAGCTATTATGTCTGTCAGATTAAGAATACAAAATATAATCTTTCTCAACATGTTAGTGTTTATTCAACTATCGCACGAGAAATTTGCACCTAAGTAATCGATTATTTAAGGTATATTTTAGGAACACTTTTTCACCGACCAAGAGGATTTAATCTGTGAATTTCTTATGCGTCTGCTGCTTTCATTTTTAACTTGATTCTTAAGTACATACAGTGATAACTATGCCAAGCATGAATGCCTAGATTATCTGATACTTGTTTCACTATTGGTAAACTGTCAAAGAAGAATTGGTAATATTCGTAGAATATAAATATGGTGTGTATTTGTTTAATAAAATCACTAAAATAAACAAAGAGCTAAACTTAAGCGCCCGCTACGAGACCTGAAGAGCCCGAGTTCAATCCATGATGAGTTTGTGCATGTGTATTACTCAGCAGTCCCATACTCGAATGAAATAACTGTCTATTACCTATTGGTTTTTAATGAATGTTTGACCAGGATCTGCTTGTGTTGCAATCTCTAATACTTTCACCTGAAAATGCATATGGTAGTCAATACAATTCGAAAAATGTCTCGATTAAAATTCTTGTTTTTCATCTTGACACTATTCGATTCCATATTGATATTTTGTATTTGTTCAAAGAGGTATTACATAACGAACAATCAAACATGGAAAATGTTTACAAGTATTAGTTGGTAGGAGTAAACCTTAAAATAACAGAAATCATTGATTTGGGACTTTAATTACTTAAATGGCTAATAAATATTGTTTGTACCACTGCATATACATTCATCCTTTCAAGTTTTTACTTGTTTGATTGTTTATCCTTATATAAAATTTTTGATCAAGTGGATATAATTACAAATAATTTTAACCCAATCATATTAAAGACTGATGTGTTTATGTGTGATTTCTAGTTATCCTCTGAACTATAACTGTTGTGTAACACTTAAGGATATCAATTTGTTCACATGAGTGAATAGAGGAAATATGTTTTTGATGCAGTCGGCAAAATATAGTCAGTTTTATCTTATAGTTCATTAATATCATGATTATTCATTATAGCACGCCACTTTTGTGTTTATACTCTGATTGAATGAGTCTAATTTTATAGTTGAAATCATGAGTCAATTGATGTTAGACCACCATGGAAAACCTGGAAGCACTGGACGGTCGTTTCGTCCTGGTGTGGGACTCCTAAGCAGCGCGCATCCACGATCATGCTTCACGGGATTTGAACCCAGGACTTATCAGTCTTGCGCACGAACACTTAACCTCTAGACCACTGAGCCGGCCGGCATTCAGTGGTTTTAATGTCTAACTTCAACCGATCCACGAAACCCTAATTCATTTACACATTCATATGTACTATATAATAAATCCCAAGATTAATTCATTTGAAAAAGTTTGTACAAGTTCTCATCTTCAGTATATATTAGAATGTTATTCTTCAATTCAACGTATGATACTACTTTAAAGTGATCATTCATTGGATAGCAAAGATATAAAGTGTAATTGGTACATATCATCATCTAAATACGAGATTTTTATTCTTATATACTGTTTTTTTATTATTCTAGTCTATTTACATAGTTTTCAAATAGTAGAACATAAGCGATTTGTATTAGTTATCGTACAATAGTCTGATTATAGTTATAGAGTTAGATGAACTATACGACACAGTGTACAATAAATAACCGGTCACTTTCTTCATACACTCCTTATCTCTGAATTGAATAAAGAATACATTTTCTTTTATCAATTAAACAAGTTGATAAAATAATTAATCATTTTTATATGAACTTAGTTTTAACTGCGCTACGTATGGTCTAAAAACTGAAGGCTATTTAATGTACAAAGAACAATTGTATTAAAATCTGTATCATGATATATTGTATTTAATATGAGTTAGATAAACGTATCCTAATAGATTGATTCACAACAAGAACTAGAATCTTTTTCACTTATTGAACAAGCTTCAATTTTATACATTTCAATAATTGATACTGTCTGTGTGAATGATTTGCTTACATATTATACCTGGAAACCGATATTGATAATTTTGTATATGTTATATGTCATAGTTAATATTCTTTCAGTTTGTTCAATAATACCATGGATAATTGTTAACTAAGCTCATAATATGAAATAGACTTATCTACTGAATAATCACGTTTCACTTCTTAGTGCTGAATTGGAATTCAAAAATAAAAATTATTAAAACAGTGAAAAAGATCTCTTCAACCCTTAACAATTATGTCATTATACTAAGCAAAACATAAAATCATTTGAAATAATTGATCATATAGCAACTCGATTAGAAAATTATCATGTACACATAACCAATAAAGGAAATTAGAGCCAAGGAAGGATGATAGATTAGATCAAATTAGGATCGAAAAGATGTTGAATCAATATTTTATACACTGCTAAGGCAATGGCAATCTACGAACTCAAACTTGAACTTTGAGTACAGAAACGATTCGTCCAACCTCTTATTCTTCCTTGGCTTTAATAAATTCATTTACTTAACTCTACATTCAACCAACCAACCTACTTACAATCTATTTATTCTTTATCGATAACAATTAACTTTGTAATTATTTCAAAGTCGATCTAATTACAAATCCCATTTGATTTCATGTTTAAATTAAATAAAATAGATGATAGAATTAATTTCACTACTTTTATTTCTATTTGATTACACGCTTCTAATATAAGTATGATATTTATAATCATTATAAACAACTTTTCCGAAGATATTAGGTATGTGTGTGTGTGTGCTTATACATACAGTTGCAATATATTTCCCTGTGGGATAATTTCACCAATAACATGACTATGATTAATAATAACAATTGTGTTTATTTATGTAAACATGTGCATTCTATTTTATTCAGTGTTGTTTCTTTTAATTTTTATTTAAAAAAAACTATTGCTCCCTACACAAAAGAAACTGGCTTATCTGTATCACATAATAATTATGTTAACAATAGTGGCTATTATTATTATTATTATTATTATTATTATTATTATTACTTCATACACACTTACATTTGATAATATTTCACTCGTTTAAACAAATGACAATATTGTTTTCATTCTTTAATTCATTTATTCCACATTTTTCCAACCAAACAACAATAGCAATGATGAAGTATATACAATCGAAGAATCTAGACTGAAAGTTAAACAAAGAATACAAATTGTAATACAACTTTTGATTACAACAATAACAAGTCAGAAGAGGAGGGTTTTAAGATAGAGGAAAGATAATGTAATGAGTTTTTCTCCTAAAAAAATGACTAGAAGTAATCAGGTGAAATTAGGGGATTGTTGGTAAAAAATTAAGAAATAGAATCACCAAAGTATATGTGTGAGCACGTGTATGTGAGACATTATTGTTCATCTTACTTGTATTTCGTTGTTCTCTTTGTCTTTACATTGATTCCATCAATTTTTCTACACTTGTAAACTTTGTCAGACATGTTATTGAAGCATTACTCGACATTGTTGTTGCTGCTTCATTTGTGTCTGTGTATAGGACAGGTGGAGCGACAAGGTATGGTGAGGTAATCTGGGTTTTTTTCAAAAAGTAAGAAATTGTTTATAAATAAATACAAAACCACTTTTTGTCCTAAATTTAACCCCCAATGGTTAAAGTAAAACAATTACTCGTTGTTATATATGTTTGGTTTCTGTTGTAAAATAAGATAAACAGATAAATTCTACTTGTTCGTAATACATACAGAGAATTCATCCATTACATGTGTCTATATCTTCATGTATGTATGAGTGTGTGTACAGTTGTATCGAAGTATGGGATTGCGTGAAGTTGACATTTTCTTATTCGCAATAAAAACAATATTGTTAACCTTGTTGATAATGTCGGTAACCATCAGACTAAAAGAATAGCACTGTCTATTTGTGCATAAGACGAATAAGCAATATATATATACATATAAACATTTTGGGTTTGGACTAATTGTATCTGTTCTTGCTGTACATTCAACACTTTATTCTCTCATTAATTAAAAATGAAGTACGTAACGCACATTTTACTGTCCTATTGTTGTTCTCGTTTCTTTGTTACTTTTCTTCTTACGAAAAAATATCGTCTCTGCTTCTGTTTATTAATTAAAACACTTTAACTAACATCTGTTGCGCAAGGCTTTATCGTTACTTTTTTGTTTCAGTGTGTATGTGCGTGCCTATTCATATCTGTTCATTTGCCTTAGTCAACATATATCCCAGTATGCACAATTTATTCACTTCAGTTATATAAGTAATTCAAATGAGAAAGATCACTTTTTTCTTCTTTTATGTGTAATGAAATTGTTAGTTTAGTTAATAAACAATAACTATTAATGATACATTTGTATTCTATCATGTGCTTTTTAGTGTATTTACTTGTTTGCACTTTTTTCTTCCCATACTCTTTGACCCCCATCACATTTCATACTACGCTATAATCTACACATCTGTTCACTTGTTCTTACTTATTCCTAATTTTGTACTCTTTTATATGCATATAAAAGATGATACTTAGTGTATGTACTGAATACAAATGCATATTTAAAAAATAATAATTTTCTTCGAACTCGTTTTCTAATTTAATGAAGTCCATTAGAAGGTAATTATTTGATCGATTATTAATTTGAGAACATTTTTTTTTTGGATATCACACTTAGATATTTACTCTTACTCTCTATAAGATCCTATTAGATAAAATTAGTAACATTCATCATTCATAAAAATTCCAAACTAACTTGACATGTTATAAATCTGTTAATTCTATTCAGAAATAATAACTGACTTCGGTACAGTTGAATAGAAGACTAAAAAGAACATTTTCATATTCATTCATATGAAATCCTATAAGTCTTTCCTATTGGAATATTTGTCCAACTGCTTTGTTTTATTGTTAGGTTCTTGTATTCACATTGATCTATAATTTTAAGTGATGATAAATATGGAATGGAAATAGATTATTTTTTTTACAATCTTATGCTGAATAAGCCACAGTTTATAGTGTTAGTTATTTACTAGAGATCAGAAAAAAAAGATACAAAAAAATAGTACCAATTGAAGCGTAAGCGAATTCATTCAAAAGCATTTACATTTTGAATTCACTTGAAGTTGTTTACTTGTAACTTACCATTGTTATTTAGATCTGAAATCGATCCGTCTCTTGTTAGAATACGTACATCCTGTGCATACTGCCTCGATATTGCCTTAGGTCACAAGCATTATAAGCAAAGATAGATAGTGACATCTACATTTTATTTCCATCTATTTCTACAAATTTCAAATGAATTTAATTCATTATATTACTGAAATATTTTCCCAGTTACATCAATAAATTATTATGTTAAGATTCATTCGAGACAATTTGTTTATTGTAATTATTATCAAAAGGGGTTTGTGGAGATTTTAGAAATTTTCACAGATTGAAATCATGAGTCAGTTGAAACTAGACCACCATTGAAAACCTGGAAGCACTGGACGGCCGTTTCGTCCCAGTAGAAGTTAGACATTAACACCGTTGGATGCCGACTCAGTAGTCTAATGGTTAAGTGCTCGCGCGCGAAGCCATTAGGTCCTGGGTTCGAATCACGCGGGGTGCGGGATCGTGGATGCACACTGCTGAGGAGTCCCATACTTGGACGAAACAGCCGTCCAGTGCTTCCAGGTTTTCAATGGTGGTCTAGCTTCAACTGACTCATGATTTCAATCTATTGTAATTATTCTATATTTATATTATACATCAATGGAACAGATTTAGAATAGTGAAAAAGGTAAACGTTTTCTACATCACAACAAATATTTGCTCTAAAAAGAAGTCAAACTGTATGATTGAATATTTAAGTTTAAAAAATAACCTAATAACTAAACATGTATCGTAATAATTTGTCAAAAATTTTCATATACAAGTGTGAATAGTCGATAGTTGATGAATGATATTAAGAGAAATAACAAATAAAAATTTCTAACATCAGCCAATCCACGGAACTGAGCCACCGTCCAACATTGTCTACAATGAGTTACTATATCAGTGGTCTCTAGGTTAGGCGTTCGCGCGCGAGATCGATAGGTCCTTGGTTCGAATCTCTCGGGGTAGGATCGTGGATGCGCACTACTGGGGAGTCCCGTACTGGGACGGAAAGACCGTCCGGTGCTTTCAGGTTTCCCATGGTGGTTTAACATCAATTGACTCATGATTTCAACAGTAAAATTAATAAAATCTCCACAAAATCCCTTCTGAAAATAAAAATGTCCTAAATTCGTTCATTTGTTTATGTCATTTGTTAATAATAAGTAATTTCAAAGGTTAACATCATCAATAATGACATCCGGTTGTCATTAGTGTTTATTAAAACAATAATCACAAAATTTATTGAAATTTATTAATAAATTGACTACTATCTTATATAATCTCATTATTTCAATCATGTTCATTTTTCAGTAATAAAGTTTTATGGCTTTTCGTCAGTGCACTAAACTTTTACAGTTTATGTTAGAAGATAGATATATACTATACTAGACTGATTATTAGCCTTTAAGCTAAATACATTTAAAAGCGTATACGCAACTATACATAACCAAGTCAGATATTTATTATAATTATAAAAACAGAGAACCAACATAAAAATTTGATTAGTGTCATTGAACATTAACTGGTAGATCAGTTTGCATGAATTTGTGCCTATGCATGAATAGATGCGTGTTTACATGAGGTAGGTCAATCTATAGAATTTGAGATAAATTGTAGTACGCATATATAGGCTTATCCACTGTTGTCTTCCCATTCATATCTAATGACTTGAAAGGAATGGAAAATAATAGATTTGTTTGTGAGTTTTTCTCTCTTCTAGTTCTTATTTACTCATGTCGCCAGACGAGTTATATTCTGGGGGTATATTCTACATATGTAAGTTATATTTCTTCAGTATATCAATAGATGTGTGTACCACAATGTTGGCCACACACAGTACACTAAAAATGCATCAGTATTCACAAACGATTTTTGATTTATGGGATTTTGAAAAGCAAAATAACAAAGATTTAGAAATGAGAAAATAGACAACTTAATAAATAAATAACCAAATGTTACGACCGGCCTGTCGGTTGATTAGTGATCGATATCTACATATTCATGTAAAGTCTTTTTTTAAAAACCCAGACAAGCCAAACATTGGAACGTTGATTTGGAGAGAAGTTAAGCTGTTAAGATTTGTCTTTTTTATACCAAACCATATAAAACCAAATGTTTTTTTCTAACCATTGACATATTCGTCATTCTTTGGCTTATACAACTTATTTACTGATCAAAAAGTTTCGAATACAAATAGCGTTGCTCTTAATGATCCTTAATGATCAACTACCCAACCGTTATTTTGTTAACTTTAGGGGCATATGGAAAACGATTAATTGTTGTAGTTAATTCTCATTCATAAAATAAATGTAGCGAGAAATATTTTCTTAACTGAGATATCAATTGTAACAATTAATTTATTCATAAGTCTGGAATTTCTGTTGTTAAAACAAATGAGTATGGTTAGTCTGCATACTAAATTGGTAGTTCTTGATATCAGATATTATGAGTCTTATGTTTCAGTGTATCCATCTGAATTTTATCGTACATTCATTGAAATTCACACAATACACATTCTTGAAAATGTGATATTGAAAGTTGGACATACCTCCAACTTTACTGTTCATTGTAACGCTTTAAATCTTCTTTTTATTGACATTTAAGATTGAACTGATCATATACAACAACACAGGGATTGAGATAAACAGTCCTGAAATACCAAATAAAACAATGTAAAAACAAAAATATCTCCAAGTAATAATTAAAAATCATGTTAACTAAACAAGTTGGCTAACACTTTAGTATTTAGATCAGTGGTTACTGAGTACACGTCTCAATGTGAGCATTAATACTTCGATTCAGATACATGTATCTAGCTAGTCCCAATTAGGATAAAGAATTGATACTGAATTTCAATCTTAACAACTATCCCAAATATAATTTAATCTCACCTTTAATCTTATCATCAATACGTATAGAGAAAAATAAGCTTTATTATATTCATATTCTAATATCTAATTATAACTTATCTAAAATTATTTGGTTCAAATTTTTGTCCATCAATCATGCAAACATTTAAAATATCTTGAAAATCATGTTTTCATGTATGTTATACTGTGAAATCAATTAAATTATGTTGTTTAAATGAAAGGTATATCGTTTGCCACCTCTCTTTTTTCTAAAAGCAACTCTATTCAATTGATCAAAATTCAATTACTTTCTTTGAAATTATATACACATAGCAAAGAAGTATTAGATAACTGTATAATCCATTTCAATGTTTATGTGATATTGATCATGTTTCATGTAATCTAATTATTGTTACTGATGATATTACACATAAAACAATAATAATAATAATACTGAAACTCGCTTCTTCTATTGATAAATTAAAACTTGTTTATATGCATAAAAGTTAGTAGTCAATGGAATATATGAGCACATTCTAACAAGTAACTTAAGCACTGTAACAAACATTCATTAGTGTAATATTTCGTTCGCGATAAGCTATCTATCCATAACTTAATCATTAATTTCTTAAATTTCAAAAATGATAATATGATTGAGAATAGTCAAGTTCTATTGAGCTTGTTTAATGTTTTGGTATACAATTAGGTTTTATTCATGAATGGAAAAAAGTTGATTCAGAAATTTAGTCACATAAATTCATTAGAAAGCTTGAAAGATTTTCTATTCAATAAACCAAGAACAAATTGTTGATATATTCCTATACTTAATTGATGGAATAACTAATAGGGTCATATATACTATGATGTCTGAAGTAGTATGTTATAACAAAACAGTATTCAAGGAAATGTAGTTACATTTTCTTATCTCTTTTTTTGAAAACTATTGCTAAAAAGTGAGAAAAAGCTTGTCTAAGTGTAGATTTGTATATGTTAACCTATTTCTACCAAATAACTTCGATTTTGGCAATATCCCAGCTCTCACATAAACCGAATGATTTATGTGGTGTATATCTGTTTAGTGACTCCTTGTACCAATGTTTATGTGTTTAAATAAATAAAAACTTTGTCGTGACAATTCTTAACATTTTTCTTTATAGTTAAGTTGTTGGATGGACAATGACTGTTTTTAGTTGTATCCCTACAAATGTTTTTGACAAAAGACACAAAGGTGATGTAAAAAGTAGATTTTTTCAAGTTATCTATTAACTTCTATTTAATTTACATTGTATTTTAAGCACTGATATTCTTAAACACATCTACAGCCATATGAGTTTTCACAAATATGTTTATTCTATGTTTGTAATCAATGCTTTTCTCTCCTTTGGAACATATATCCTGTTCAGTTGGTTCAAATAAAGTATTTCTACATTCAGTATTTGCTTTAAAATGTTTGATTTGGAGTATTCACATGATTGAATAATGTTGAAATCATAATTTTAAAGATCAACAACTTTTTTAATTAATTAATTAATTCAAAACTTCATAAAGACTATAGATAACTTGAGTAGTTCCGCTAGTTTGAAGAATATCGACTCAGGCTTTCCCTACTAAATTTGATAATGTTATCTAGTATGCGATAGATATTTGAGATTTAATTATTGTTCCATTTATGGTGAACTTAAATGTATAAGAACTCCAAAGTATTAAAAGAGACTTTGTTTATAACCACTGAAAAATTAATTTTCGGGAGATCCCGAATCACAGTTGTTGCATAGTGAATAAGAGACAGATATGTTATACACTAACAAATTGTATGGTTAATGTCGCAGACCAATCTTGGCTAGACAGTTAGAGGAAACCAGAACATAATGACAGTTGCGATCCTGAGACGTATGCTTCTAAGACACTCCAACAAGCAACAAGTGAATAATTTTCAAGCCTTACAACAATCACCTTACATTGTAAGCCACTTAATTGACATCTATGGTTTACATTTTCAGCTTAATGGTCTGTAGAGTATTGTGTTTATCTTTGGGAACATTAGTTTTCCAGGTTAAATACTCTCAGTAATATCAAATTTTTGCTTATGAAAATGTGGAAATTTCAGGATTGTATCAATCGCGAATAATTCAAATTTCAATAGTTGAAATCATGAGTCGATTGAAGCTAGACCACTATGGAAAACCTTAAAGCACTGGACGGCAGTTCTGTCCTAGTATGGGACTCCTCAGCAGTGAGCATCCACAATCCCGTCCCTCGCGAGATTCGAACCCAGAACCTGTCAGTCCTGTAGGTTCTTTTATATTGAACTCAATAGTTCAAAAACATTACACTTATTTATGATGAAAATAGTTTAAGGAATATGTTTCTTCTATATACGGATATCACTCTAGTATGTAGTTAATTTTTCTTCCTTCAATGAATACATAATGTGACGTATTGATTTCTTACATTAAAAATCACTCAATAATAAACATTAAAAACAAACTAACTAACTTGTAATTTATCTGAAAATATTCAATTTATACAATAATATATATTATCTAACTTCCTGTATACATGAATACGTCTGTGTTTGTATTAGTGATTGGTTAATTGAGAAACTTTTACATGTTTTTGTCACATGATGGGTCATTTTTAACTGTGTTACCACCTTTACGATTTTTTTTATCATTATTACTATGATTATTATTATTATATTAAATGTCTAAATACACGAACATGTGTGACATTCATTTGCATACAAATATTGACTTCTGTTGTTCTGTTGTTGTTGTTGTTGTTGTTGTTGTTATTTTTTTCTTAAAGAATAACTAAAGAAAACATGACTTATTCCTTTTTAACTGGAATATATATAAATATATGTCTACATTTTTAACTTGTTTGTTCGTCTATCTATCGATCGTGCTATGTTGATTTGGCAGTTCATATACCTGTATATATACACAATGTACATTATTGATTTAATCTGAAATGACGATACAGTTAGTCACAATATAGAATATGTCATATTTACCTGTTTTAAAAATACAAAATATTGTAGAATCTCAATATTTCTACATTATCTACACATTAATAAAATTAATGTTACCCAGTGAACTGAAATTCAAACATTTTCTGTATTTCTTATTACATCATTAGATATGATGGTTTATGAAAAAAAAAAAAAAGAAAAGAAAGAGTTATGTACGTGTAAATTGTATGAATGTGTTTACATCATATCATTGATTGCTGGTTGATGTTTAATAACTTTCGTAGGATAAATATATGTCAATAAATTAACTACAAAATGAGATTTTATTCAATCAATTTTATCTTCTCTACAGTTTAGTAATAATGACCAAGCGAAAGGAATAATTAACATATAGTTGAATGACTGATAATGATTCAATCCTTTTTGATCGATATATATTGAAATTATCAAACTAGAAAAGTTGGTTTTTATCATGGTAATTCGGTACCTATCTTACGAACTCGATATACTATTTAGTAATAAAATAGAATTTAGTGAATTTGTATGGATAATTGACTTTTTAATTTACAGTGGTCCGTTAAAGAGTAACATAACATTTATCATTACTCAGTGATCAATATTAAAGTCTTAATGCAGGTTGGGCATAACCTAAGCAGCTTAGTGATAACATACCACCGGTTTATCCAGATTCAAATCTTACAGGTAGAATCTATTCATACAGGATTGAAGATATATCTTTCTAACGATCGTCAACCTACAAGAAACCTATATCTAGTGCTATCTGATGATTACTTTAAGATACATAACAGTAAAGAGTTCCTGTACACCTATCTGTTACAACTTAAAGCTTACTCACACTGCATCAAGTCAACTCCAAGTTATCTTAATCTGATTTTATTGTGCTCAATTGTTCATTTATATTATCCAATTTTGATAAAAACTGGGAGAGATAAGTAAGCATACTCTTTTATTCATATTTTACGATTTTTAGGTGCATCCAGTGATAGTTTTTACTTTACTGTCAGTCCAAATGACCAAGATGTTGAAGAAGGACAACCATTACGTTTGAGATGTGCTGTAACTCCATCAAAAGATATTTATTACTCATGGTTACATAATGGTACACGTTTACAATTGGAAAAAGAGAGTGGTCGACGTTACCTTGAAGTGGATAGTAATTTACAGATTTTACATGCTGATCGTGAATTAGATCCTGGTACCTATCAATGCCAAGCGTTGAACCGTTCTTCAACTTTCACGACAGCTAGCAGAGAAGCAAAAGTAAACATTTACTGTAAGTTTCATTATGATCAATGCGGAAAATTAGTCCTATGGTAGTACTTTTTATTCTTGGCTGAATTTGATCAAATGATTGTCTGTTTTATAGTAGAAAATCTTAGTATCTTACTTGTCATGAATTATTATTAGGGTTTATCAGGTATATCTTAGTGATGGAAGCTCTCGGCTTCCAATCATTAGATCAGAATTCCAAACACCACAATACCCATTTTGGTTTGATAAAACGGATTCATATTACTAGCTCTCACATGACTAGTGTAGCTCAAGGTCGAGTAGATAAACATGTGTTTGGCAAATTGGTAACATTATCAGATATCTTGTAAAATTGATTAATATCTTTAATGATTTTGATAAACCGTCTAGTAAAATTGCACTGGTGATAGTACTGTTTGGGAACTATTCTGTTCATTGTCAGAAGATTAATTTAAGGTTTATGTGCATATCATCACTGAATGGGTTGGATAAATGAATATGAATAAAGAATACAAGTTTTAACCACCCATAAAACGGAATGTATTTTTGTTTGTTTAAAAGACTATAACTTTCACACTGTTAAAGTTTGGTGCAGCTAGTTATGTTATTGCTATATTTTTAAATTCATAAGCTTGTCTTATCGTTCGTTTTTCTGAAATTAAGAAACCCTATTTTTTAAATATGCAGAATATAAATGAGACTAACGTTCTGGTCATTGTAACCCTTCCTTTCAAATAATGTGGTGTCAGCTGCCTTAGCAAATAAAGTATATTTTTCGGTCTACAGTATACGAAATCGAAAATAAGTGCCAGCATATGACTAGATCATTTGACCGCCCCCTGATATAATGCATTCTTTTTTTGGATTGAAATACTAAGTGAGGTAGTAATCGCCATCGTTGAATCACGAAAATACCGACTTTCTTAAATCACCAGTTTAACTATGACTAGGCGTAAGTAACCATTTTATATTCACACAACTATATGCTTAAATTACAAGGCCGCAACATACAATATGAAACAAGCCTCATCAGGTCCATATCTAGGACACACTGAGTACATATCTGAGTAAAAAAATTATCATTTATGGATGGCAATACACTAAAACAACTGATGAATTAACGCACAAATAACATATTGAATTATTTACTGAAGTATATCTATTCAATCTTCATATGGTGCTGTTTACTAGCCATCATAACAACAGAAACAATGAAGCGTAGAACATGATGAATGCAGTTAATTTTCTGCTTTTTGTTGTAATAATAAGCAAATAATAGTCGTGTTATGTATATGTTAGCAGCTCATGCATCAACATCTGAATAATGTACATTCCTTTTAGATGCATATTCACAGCAATCGCAATGTCTTTCATTGTACTCTTTCCTAACTTGTAAAGCGAAAGGTTGTGAACGTTTCACAAACGCACCTAAATAATTTATGCAATTAATTAATACAATGATCTGTTGAAGCAAACAAAATACACATAACTTGTTGTAATATCTAGATGACAGGAACTGGTAGACCAGACATTCAAGCAGTCCCCCAATATACTAAGATACTCGTTGAATTCCTCTGAACAATTTTGATATGTGTTTTATGCATATTACTGTTTTCGCTTCTCATTAAGGTTATTTGAATTGTATTATTATTATTACTTGTTTATTTTCTTTTAAGGGATGGATCCAGATGTTCATGTATCTCTAATTAAACCATTACGTTATGAAGATATTCGTTTAGGTGAAGAAGTTGAATTAACATGCAATGTTAAGGCAAACCCACCATTAAGTCCAGCAAATATTAAATGGTTTCACAATGGGAATGCGTAAGTTATGTGTTTATATACATATTAAATACTATATTTTCAGTTTCACAATATAATGAATTCTTTATTTTTTTAAACATTAGAGCTCTATGGGCATTTTACAGAAATGGATTGTTTTTTTGAACTATACTTCGATAATTATAAAGTTTCAGTATTGTTTTAACATTATAACATCATAACATACTAAACAACAATTCATGGCTTTCTGATTATGTACTAAACAACTTAATATTATAATTACTATTCTCTGAAGAAGTGGCTTACACTAAGTCACGAAACATTAGAAAATCTGATTTTTCTACTCATTCGGATATTTTTTAAAAATATTATTTATTTATAACAATCTACCCAACGCTCAATTTATTCGAAATTATCAAGTCAAACCTTGGTAATGATAACTAATATTATTACTATTGTTGTTATAGCTAAACAGTTTTAGAAACTATTCATGCGAAAAACTAATGATTTCATATTTTCTTCAAGATTATTCACATTCTCATCTACTATCTCATAATAACATGTTTATCTATAAAGTCTACAATTGAATAACTATCTAAGTTAAAATGAGGATGCCAGTTTTCTTTTTTCAGGAATCAATGAATTCATCATAAAGATTGTTTGATATAATTTATGTTATGTACTTCTTGATAGTGAAATATTCTTAATTATTTTGAATTGGATATGTTACTTTTGGTAAACTATGTTTCTATACGAATTCAGAAGTGTATTATTCTCTTTAATTATGATATATATTCCCAATAGTGTATTTAGTTTATGACTAACTTGTGAATGCATAAAATTTTGACTAGTTAATCAATAATATCTCGTAATTTTGTCTACTTTGTAGGTTTGACAAATTTAGTTTAATTAAGTTTAAAGTGTAACCTCTAAGCTAAGTTTATCCCTATTCATAATGTTTGTTGAATCGTGTTTGAGGTTAATGGAAATTTAGAACATCGTAATGATTTTTTTTTAAGACTTGGGGTACTATTGGGATTGCAGTATAAAATGAAGTCAACTACCTCATAAATCTTATAGCACATATTGTATAGAAAAGAGTTTATATGTTATTGATTTTATTTAGTGTTATCAGTCAAAAAAAAATAAACGCAACTTACAATCCGTATCTTCTTTACTTTTCACTGTGATGAGATGAATTCCATAAAGTATTGGATACCATATCATTACTGGAATATCTTGGCGTGTGTTGGTATTCAAATGCTTGTTAATAACTTCCTAAAAGGTTTCCAAATTTCTTATATACTCTTACACTTGAGCCCTGAATAGTAGAGAAAGAGAGTGAATTAAGATTATTTTTACCTCAAGGTTCCTCAATGCATACAAAATAAGAGTATTTACTGGTTTATCGGCAAACTTTAAAGACTTCCAACTTTTGGGAGAATGCTAAAAATGATAAAAGAATGAGTAATCTTCCAATCATAGAATGGTACAAAACCTGTCAGTTTTCTAGAATTTTCCTTTGCGTATACTGACTAAACAAAATGTTCTCAGTCTTCCTTTAATTTCTGGAACTTCATCATGAAATTTCTGTGGGATCTCTAGGCGGATTTACTTAAAAAGCACTATAACTGCCTAATTAATTTGTTTAGCTTATATCGACTTATGAATTCAACTATTAAAAGTAAATCATTAACTCAAAGTGATTATAAATATTACGTCTGCTATGTTTATATATCTGGGAATTATTCTCTAATCACGTTATGATCATATTAATATAATGGTACTGGCTAAATTTTCCTAGGATTATTTATGTCAATAGTTGAACGTGACAAATTAATAAATCTCTAATTATACTTTAATGTTTTTTTTTTAAAAAAAAACATGAAAGCCATTCCCCTTATATTCAATTGTATAAGACAGTGATTTAGTCTTGGAATCGGAGCATTTGAAAAAGAAAATATAATGAAGAAGTAAAATTAACTTGTTCTAACATAAATTTTAAACAACTGAAATGTTTCGAATAGCATATCCAAATAATGTCATTCTGTTTCCTACATTGCACTGTGTCTTATTGGATTATACAATATATTTACAATAACTTACACTTAAAAAATTCTCTTCTTTGTGATGTATCCACTCATTTGAATTTCCATTTATATATATTTATTTGATCTAATTTCAAGGTGTATATACTGAATAGAGTTGTTCACGGCAATTCTAATATCAACAGGGATATTTTTTGACTTACTGTTATTGTAGGTATAAATCATAGTATTTTGATACTATTAATTTTGTTCTTCATAATATAATATCAGTAATACAAAGTAGCATACATTGAGATGACGTTTATGTATAGTTCTTATAATTAACAACTTAATGAATCGTTTTCCATTCATGGACATTCGAACCCAAGTCGCTACGTGCATTTTCGCTTGTATAATATTACTTATTCACTTACGTCTGTTACTCCCAATAGAGCGTAGGCCGCCGACCAGCATTCGCCAACCCACTCTGTTCTGGAACTTCCTTTCCATATTTATCCAATTTTTGTTAATTTTTCTTATGTTTGTCTCCGTTTCTCGACGTGATGTGTTCTTTGGTCTTCCTCTTTTCCTTTAACCCTGAGGATTCTAAGCATGGGCTAGCCTTGTAATGCAGTTGGATCCTTTCCTCAATGTGTGTCTTATCCACTTCCAGCTCTTCTTCCTCCGCTTGAATCTGGTTTGTTCTCTCCCATAGTAACTTGTTGCTGATAGTGTTGGGCCAACGGATCCGAAGTATTTTGCGTAGACAACTGTTAATAAACACTTGTATCTTCTGGATGATTGCTTTTGTAGTTCTCCAAGTTTCCGCCCCATACAGTAGAACTACTTTGACATTTGTATTGAAAATTCCGACTTTGGTGTTGGTTGACAGTTGTTTTGAGTTCCAAATGTTCTTCTATTGTCAACATACTGCTCTTGTTTTGATAATCCGTGCCTTCACATCTGCATCAGATCCACCGTGTTCATCAATGAGGCTGCCCAAATATGTAAAGGTTTTTACATCTTCCAAATCTTCTCCCTTAAGTGTGATTCGCTTGTTGCATGCTGTGTTGTATGGGAGAATCTCGTTTTTCCTTTTGTGTATGTTGAGACCTACTACTGCTAAGGCTGCTGACTTGTATAATATATGTGTGTATTACAAGCTATTGTTTAACCTTCTTAGCTAACTGGATCACCAATGTATTTCATTCAATATATGAATCTATGATAGGCGGGATGAGTATCTCTGACTCATTAGTATAGTTTAACAGTCAAGTAGACAACAGGAAAATGGGAATAAATAACATAAAGCAGAGGACTTCTGTTAATGAATTATTATGAAGTAATTGATAGAATTATGACATAGTATAAATGCTTTGAATGATGTTTGATGCAACTTGTATCTTAACTTGTTACATATACATTGTTTATATCACAATTGTAATTTATAATTTTAAGCTATTACGTCCATAGTCTGAAAAACAGTGACAAGAATACTTTGAAAGTTATAGTACAAACTGATCGGGAGGTTGATAAAATTGATTTTAAAGATAAAATTAGTGATATCTAAATAAAAATATTTATGAAATTCGTTTTATTATATTCACTATTTGTGTTGTTGTATGTATTGTCCCGTCAGTACATTACTGTACTGAATCAAGAGAAACTAACTATCAATAGTCACAGGTGATTAAGGAAGAGAATCATAGACTTCAATCTAGTTAGAGACATTTAATCCATTTTATATGGAAATATCTAACAGTAACAGTAATATTAATACATGAATCAGGCGAAAATCAATCATAAAAGAACTTTTTTAGATTTTTTTATAAACTCTGTTTGGCAACAAGTAATTTTAGCTTATCGTGTTTATGATGATAGTCAATAGTTGATTATTAAACTGTTAGAAAAATCATCCTGTAATGTTGGTAATTTTATCTTATTAATCAGTTTGTAAGCATGTTGACAAGGTTTAGGAAGAATGTAATAATTCTGACAATATAAGTCTCTCATGTGAAACTGTTACTACTACTAACAAACTGACATGAACTTGATGAATTTAATTAAGAAGAGCGCATTCCAATGTGACTACCAAAGTAATCTCATGTTTCTAACCCTATGTCTACTAACAAATTATTAATTATTATGAAATAAAATGCAGTTGAATATAATTTTTATTTAGTAAACTAAATTGCATGAAATATTTATTATAGAAGTATAACTAACAATGATTCCTCAATAACAGATAATTGGAAATTGATAATGTATGGAATAAAGTTTAAAACAATTTTGAATTTGGCTACTAATTATTAATCGACTAAAACAAATTCACTGAATTTTCGGGGATTGATCTCCATCCAAAATATCCACTTATCGACTTAGAATACACAGATGACATAATCCTGTTTAGTGAAGACGCTGATAAAATGCAAAGTCTTTTAATAGCACTGAGCAACAATGCCAGGATGTTTGGGATGTGTTTTTCCCCCTCCAAATGCAAGTTGTTGCTTCAGGACTGGTCTGCGTCAACACCTGAACTAAGGATAGGGAGTGAAGTAGTCGAGCGCGTTGATAACTTCACTTATCTTGGGAGTCTGATCAGCCCTAATGGGTTGGTGTCGAAAAGCTCGTTTGGCTTTTGCCAACTTACGTCACCTATGGCGAAGGCGAGATATCCCTCTATCAATTAATGGACGAGTATACTGCGCAGCAGTTCGTTCTGTTCTTCTTTACGGCTGCGAAATGTGACCATTATGAGTAGAAGATACTCGTAAGCTACTAATATTTGACTACAGATGCCTTAGAAATATTACTTGCATCTGTTGAGATCACTGGGTAAGTAATAGTGAGGTTAGACGTAGTGTATTAGGGAATGATGGTAAATCAGTTGATGAGATTGTGAATCTTCGTCGACTGAAATGGTTGGGCCAAGTGTTACGTATGCCTGAACACCTGATTATCACGAAGCGCACTGCTGACTATTGTTGGGGATGGTTGGAAGAAAGTTAAGGGTGGTCAAAGCAAAACATGGCATCAGTGCTTTAAGCCACTAACTTCTAGTCTCAGCCATGTTGGTAGATGCAGACTACTTGGTTTGGATCCGCGTGACTATTGTAACCACTGGTTGGAGACTCTGTGTCACATGGCTCAGAACCGATCACAAGGACGTAGGTGTATATACTCTCTGTCTTCCCTGAAACCGTGAGATCAAAATTGCTTTATACCTTTCTTTTTACGAATTAATTCTTTCTCCCTGTATCAGATCCTTATATGAAATGCTTTTTTATATATTACCATTAAAGTAGCTGCTTCTATGCGTTTGGTGATCATCTTGTTGTGCTAATGAGGTATGGCAACTTCGACCGATGCATATATGTGCCTGCTCCTACATTGTAGCTGACTAACTAAATCAAAAGTGTTTAGTTTGCAGTTGACAGAGATACATTAATCAAATCACATATCTAAACATAGTTGTTCCACTCTGTTTTGTTCAGAATGTGAAGAGAATAGAATCTAGAATGCCTATACTTTTATCCTATATTAAGCTTAATGATTTCTATGATTTAACATCAACGGAATTGTTTTAGATTATTAGTTTAATAAATATCCATACGTTGTATATAACAATCTCATCAACCTATCTAATCAATAGTATTATAATTTACCTGTTAATTTATTAATAATCTCAGTATAGTCTAATAAGAAACTGATAGAGAAACCATAAATAAAAATGGTTCTTTAGATATTGATTATTCTCTTTATTATTAATTGTACTTTGTTTATCTTTCGTTGTTTGGGTTTTTTTTTCATATTCTATTCTTTATTCAACCGTATTTCATTCATAGTCATGTCTATAGTATACTACCATATTTATTCACTACCCATAATACTATTACAATTATTTATTCACTAATTTTCTCTTCTAATATTTTAATTCTTATATTTATTATTATTACTGTTATTTCTTATTATCATAACAATATAATTTAAATAATGTCAAGGAAACTTTCTACTTTATTTGTTTTCATTTGATGTAAAGTCGGTTTTACGTGAATTTATCGCATAATCATCTATTATTATTATTATTATTATTGTTATTTGGTGTTTGTTTTAACAATGACAAAACAGGCAGGCGACTCCCAAATTAATAAAAGATATCTGTTTATTGTAATCTTTGCATATATACATATAAGCATATATGCCTATTTGCATACATACATCCACCTTATTTCTTTATTCTTACTTGATCATTTAAATATTTTTACTAACTAACTACTACCCATCAATTCATTTTCTCTCTACCTGTCTCCGTCTTTCTTTCCTCTACTTTTGCTTATCTACAGCTGTCTATCCTTTCTATGGTAAACTTATACATATGATGATTAAGAATATTTACTGTAGTTTACTAGTGAAGGTGTAAACTTTTCATCAACTTGTCTTCTCTGTAATTATTCAAGTGGAAAACAGAGAAATAATTATTATGTTGGGGACAGCAAACAACAGGTTCGTATGACAAATGGCTATTTAATTCTATTCACAGACTTAAATGTATAAAAACCTACGATGTTAATAATGTAGGGAAATAAGTTGAACAAAATTCTAACTCCTTTAAGTATGGCTGTATACATAGAGTTTCAGTTAGCTTCAGATGAAAGAATAAAATTATCTAGATTGATCTGTGATCTTGTATTGAAATTCTGAGTGAGGCTGGTACAAAACCAAGATTATGATTAATTTAACATACATTCGTTTAAATCGAAACTAATAATCGAATCATATTTCATTATCGGATACGGTGTATTAAACTATAATGGGGATGAACAATATCTAATTAATTTTCATTAAATGATACTAGTTGCTCTACTAAGTTTTCTCCTCAGTTTTGATGAATAATGAAATCGATTATCTGTTTAGTCTATATATCATATTGTTATGAGGATAATATGACTGGGAATTAAGAAAATCTAATGATATGTTGGTCTATCTGTTGGTTTGTCGCTTTATCAATCTGTCCATTACAGCTGATGGTTAATTGAACTCAATATTGTCAGTGTTAGTGTTCCTGGATAGGAATATCTGTGTAAGGATTTCATAAAACTTCTAAATATCAATTTACTAACAGAGAATGAATGAATTATATATTTATACACAGTTGACTACCATTGACTTCCTTTCGGTAAGGGCGGAAAATAAAAGTATCTTTTATAAGTTATTATGGAAACTTTCAGTATTTAACTGTTATATTGTAACATGAAACTTACTCTCAAACTATGTAACTGACTCATTCATCTTACTAAGGAAATTTAGTATATTTTTTTTGAATACTTACTAATAATTTCTATCTAAATACGTGTTGATCAAATTGAAAGATGAAATTCAGCATGAAACTTTAATTACATATATACTTTCACTATGATCGATTTAATTCATTTCTATTTTACATTTATTTTGTTAGGCGTTTACCAAATACAGAATTTCGAAGTAATGGAAATTTACGTATAGCAGTTTTTGGTATTGAACACACAGGAAGTTATCATTGTCGTGTTATACATGCAGCTGGTAAATTAGACAGCAGGCCACCATTTTTAATTCAAATGACAAGTTAGTGGCAATTTTATTATTGTTTCTGTACTATTCAGATTATTTCTATGCACAATTTACTTATAATTTGGTTTTTATTTATTTAAAAATGTATAGTAGGATTCTTAAAACATAGCTCATTCGATTTTCACAAACCATGATCAAATAACAGGGAGTTGAATAAGTTTGTTAATAAGTGATAGAGATGGGATAATTTAAAAATGGGATAACATCTTGTTTTAAAGATTTTATGTTTTTTGTTGTTGTTGTTGTCAATAATCAAAATATTAAATTTCATTAGTATCTCTTAGTACATAAACACCTTAGAAAGATTCCTTGATGTGTTGCTCATATGCCCTACAAGTGATTTACATTTTGTTTAGTATCATCTGTGCAATAGATAAAGCGTATTCTATCTTCAGTTAATCTTACCTAGTGAACAACGCTCTTGAGTTTGAAACATTGGATATTCTATCAAAATGTCAGTGATAACATCAACTCTATGTTACAAGTAAATTCACTTGACAAGTCGTAAATAAAATGGATTATATATCTTGTATTAGACGGTTCATGAATTAATATGTTGTATTATAGTCTTCTATTTCTTAATCGAACTAGTGATGACTAAAATTTGCAATAGAGATTTTATTGCATCGTTTTACTTTCTATAATTCAAATTGAAAGCTACGAAAGAATCAAATTCCATGGTGTATGAAATATGTGAATAGACAGTAACATAGATTATGTATCTAGCTGATAATACAGAGAGAGAGAGAGAGAGGAACAAAGTTGTTGAACGTTCCATTTCTAACACTGTCACAACCGATTTTCATGCCTATCACCATCGTTAAAAAAGTTTATCAATAAAATTCCTAACAGTAATAATAATGATCATAAAATTTTGTAGAGCTTCAGTTAAATTGATGTAATTTTATTCAAAAAGATATCTCATCTCAACTATTCAAAATATGAAAAAAGAACTCGATTTATTTATCATCTTCATTTAGTAACAAAATCTATCAATTATCATTCTTCATATCACTAAGAGTAATTAGTCAATTTTGTGTTACTCTTTTTTTCTGCAGTTTTGTATGTGTATAATTGGCATACGGGTATAGTTATGCATATAGAGGGAGAGAGAGAGGGACGTATTCTTGCTTAAAATATTGATTTATACCATAGAATTTACTCCTAACAAACGTAAATTTTTAATATAAAAAAACTTTTAAATCAAATCACTAATTCTAATGTTTCTTAAAGAAAAAAAATTATTTCGATTAAAAACTTGATTGAGATCGACATTTGAAGTAAATGGAATAACGTTAACTCTAAAAACTTATAATAGAGTTTTGTTCTTTGAGCTGAATGTTTCAGTCGTGAAGTTTTCATCGTTCTTCTGAACGACAACATTAGAAAAAACCTTAGGTAGAAAGTAGTAGAAGACTTCGGTTAAAAACTTTAAAAAAAAGATTATGAATGAATTGAGTCACTATAACAGAGACTGATCAGATCATATATGCTTTCAATCATGGTTTATGTGTAAATGTAGCCGTGTAAACAATAAGTTTATACTTTCAACTCTTAATAATCTTGTGTAGTTTGGTGCTACGTCTTGATCTGATAGCATTAATTTTTGTCCAGTATATTTTTGTGGTTGTCAAGATAGTTCAGTAAATTTAAACAGACATCAGTATCACATTTCATAATCACCTTAGTCAATGAAAGTTTATAAACTGATCAATTGAAATATCATTTGTACTTTGTATTTAACTACTCCACAATTCCAACTTAAATAGACAATAAATCGACAACAGATACAATAAACTGTTTTCTATCTATGCTGATCATTTTAATTTTGAGGACCTTTATTGACATTTTTTGAAATAAAACGTACAAAACTTTTGCACAGCATACAAGCTCTTTATATATGTGACAGAGGTGTCCCAGATGACTGCAAAATGTTTTTCTTGTGAGGCAGTTTCACTTAGAAATGTAAGAAAAAAAGGATGAGAAAATATAGAAACATTAAATTCACATTAATATTTAGTTTAGTGACTATGCCTATGGTCACATTTGATCATACAATGGAAGTTTACTTACAATTTGCCAATCGATATTTCTATATCCGCTTATTGAATTATTTCATTAAAAATGTGAACACACCAATAATAGTATCTAATGGACAATCAATTTTTAGTTTACTTCTATGAGACTGATTGGAAAACATTTATTTAAAACTAACTAACAATATAGGCAAGCCAACCAGTTGAAATTGAGTTCTTCTACCAAACCCATTCTTTCATCTCTTTTAAATCAGCTTCTTTCAAAATTGTCAAATCCTACTTAATCCACTTTCAATTATGTTGTTGGTTTAGTCGATAACAAGTAGATAGTTGTACTGCAATGTATACATAATGTCAGATATTGTTTTTTTTTCTAATCGGTGTGATAAATTACTAAACTAAAATAGTCCTACTGAAAAGTTGTAATTAAATCTTTAAGAAATAGTACTTGTTTCAATGTGTTTACAATGACTGTATTTTTGGAAAGGCGCCATGTATGATATATATTTTATTTGGTTTAAATAACATAGGAACAATTTTTTTTCTAGTACATTGACATCGTTGAAATTTAGTCATTTGTTCATCATTCATTCTTGTCTAGATGAATATAATTCAGCTAGTTATTATTATTATTATTATTATTATTATTATTATTATTATTATTATTATTGTTCTCAACTGTTTTTAATGACAGTTTCTAAAACTTTACTAATTAGAAATCAATAGTTTGTTATATCATCTACCTTACTTATTACTTAGAAGTCATAAAACACCTAATTTCCATATGAATATAAAAATCAGTAATTCAACTTCATGTATTACATTCACATGATTATGTTCGGAATTTTACAGATGAAATTTAGTTTATTCAAACTTGAGTTTGTAAAAGTTTATTTGAATGACTATAAGTAAACGTAAATTATATTATCATCTGTTCTAAATGTAAATGAGATTACATAAACTGGCTTTTATGTTGCACATATTCAGCTTTCTCTTCATTATGATTAGTAGAAGGTAGATTATGTAAAATATGGTTTGTCATTAACGTATTTAATAGTTTTGTACAATTAACACTAACAAATACTGTACGAAATGAAATAAATTCACTTCAGATACTGTACAAATTCGTTTTCTTAGATAGGATGTTACCACGGATTTAATGGACCATTGAATAGTTCTTTTAACTTAGTTAAGAGCTCCACAAAATTGTTCTCCTATGAAATGTACAGGAGTTCGAACCTTAAACATTTACGTTTAAATATTGCCTAATTAAAAACCAATAACTGTTTACGTAAAAAGATAGTTCATTTCTAAAGAGATGAATGAAAACGAAATGAATTAAATTTCCATCATCACCTCACATTATTTTTATTCGTCCTTTACAAAAAATACATTCAATATGAAACTAAGATATAGAAATAATAAATGGTAAATCTTAAAGTTAAAAGTCAACATTTTCACGATCACTTTTATTAAGAAAGTTCATTATGAAATCAACAAATCCATTATTGCCATATTTCAAGAATATTTAACCAATATCACTGATTTATGTCAAATAGACTACTATGATATTGACCAAACTACAGTAACTGACTGGTGCAAAATAAATTAGTTTCAAAACTCTCTTGGTCCATGGTACATCAAATGAAATAAATTCTACATATTTCAATTAACATACAACCTAGATTCAGTGATAAAAGTAGTTATTATATGCTGTGTGTGTTGGATGAGAAATCGTGTTCTTATTGTTTTGAGTGAAACTTAGTTTATTTAATCAGCTAACCCCTTATGTTAGTTCATTTGGACCACCATGAATTGTTGCTGTTTGTTTTTAATAAGTAAGCTCTATATTCGAAGGTGTTCTTTAGATGTGAAGTTTAATCTATCCTTTTAGTCATTTGATTTCGAAATTCTCAAAACCCACTTTTGATCAAGTTGATTGTTTTCTGTGTAGATTTAGTGTTAATCTAATAGAACATAGTCTAGACTATCCATAACCAGTGATGAAAATACGTATGCCATTTTTTTCAATTTTGTTGCACTGTTCACTTGTATTTCATTGAGTTGTCATTTTAATGATGTTATTCTGTACTACATAAATGCAGTTATAGTTCAATATGATCTTTGCTTAGAAAAATAACATTTTTCTATAAAGGCATTAATTGTTAGAGTATCCACAATATAAGATGAGTTAAAAAAGGTGGACTCAGTTGATTAAATGATTCAGCTCAGCAACGATATAAGAATTACTCATCAATGTCACAATATAATGATAAATCCCAATGGGATAATACAAATTGAAACGTTTTTAGGGTGTCTATTACATATATATGACTGGGTAATCACCAGATGACAAATTTCCATGCATATCATCCTTTAATTTATTTGACAACATTAATTTTTCATTTGATTCCCGTCAACCTGCTGATTAATAAGAACCATTATTTTTATAGACTAAGTTTGACGCTTTTGGCATTTTTTAAATGTTAATTAACTTCTCTTTTTTGTCCTCTTTTTATTGTTTGTGGTTTTCAGTTGATGCCTCAGCGCCATCTTAGAAATCCCATAAGTATAGCTCTACTAATTTAAGTATGCAACATTAATGATCGAAATGCACTAGTTCAAAGTCTATTGACAGAAATGTCTAGTAGGATATTAGGACAATTTTTGTCGGAAAAGATTTTCAAGTGACAACTTGATTTAAATAGTACAACTGGAAAAAAATGAAATAGTTGCATAAAATGGATATTATATTGGATTATATCACCAAGAGATTATGTTGTACAAATGAGATAAGAACTCTAGAAACTCTGAATTGATAGTGAACATTTATCCTCTTTACTCGACAGAATGTATCATATCAAATCTTTCTGTCTGTTACATTACAAGATAGTTTAATAACATTTAGCACATAAAAATATAAGTATCTAGTAACAGAGTTACACAACAACTATTAGTTTCTCTCTCTTGAATAATCGGTAATTCAAAATAAAAGTTCGTATTAAATGCAAGACATTTCCAAGGTCGACTTACGCATCCCTTAACTACTCAAATGTATATAATGTAATAAATACTCAAAACATGTGTAGCTCTTAGATAGTTGCTATGTAACATACATATTTCTATTATTTCTTCAACACAATACCAACAATATATGTATGTATTGTGTTATCCAAAAATGTTTAAGTTATCTGGAGATTTAGTATTTAATTGTCGTTCATCAATAATGAATGAGTGATGAAATGTTTTCATTAAATGTTTTTTTACTCAATTCTAAAACTATTGAATCAAACCAGAATTTTGTATTTTTTTTTTATAAAAGTTCAATTTTAATTAAGAGAGTTACTATCCAAACTTTTGTGAACAATTTCGTGTGATTGTAAGTCTAAATTAAAAATAAATTGAAATATTGAAACCATTTTGATTTTTTTATAGAAAAATACGAAATCAGTAGTTCATAAGATTAAGAAATGGTGTAGTTTAGTTAAGCCAACGTTTGTTTATCATTGATATATAGATCTTCTAAATTGTCTAAAACAATCAATTTATAGCTTGTAAATAGAATATTATTTTTAGGTTTCATTTTCTATTATTATTGACTCATGATGTCAACTATTAAAATTACCATAATATCCACAAACACTTTTTCTGATACTAAATCAGCATATGCTCACTAGTGACTGGCTTCAAGAGGTATTTCCTGGAGTTCTAGTGAGCAGTGACCAGTGGAGTTAAACTGGGTCTGTTGTATAATAGTAACTCACCGGAGACAATGATGGATGTGTCGCTCAATTTTTTGGATTATTTGAAGTTAGATATTAATACCGTTGGATACTGGCTCAATGATCTAGAGGTTAAGCGTTTGCACGTGAGACCTAATAGGTTTTGGGTTCGAATCTCGTGAGAAGAGATCATGGATGAGCACTGCTGAGGAGTCACATACTACGACAAAACGGCAGCTTGGTTCCTCCAGGATTTCCAAAGTGGTCTAGCTTCAATTGACTCATGATCTCAACGATTAATATTATTATTATGCATTTATTGAAACTATAATCAATGTCACATTTATAAATGTATACTTTATCTTATTGCTAAAATTTTATAGACTTTGTAATTTACATCACTTTCAGATATCAGTAAACAAAATCTATGAAATTAATTACTTTTCATTTATGAAAAGTTTGCTAAAAGAAAACAAACAAACAGACCACTATTTATTGAATTGATCTTTAAACTTGAGTATTTATCAATAAATATAAATAAATATCCATATTGTTTTATGAAAAGAATTGGATTTCAATTATGAAATTCTATTGAGCTTCTTATAAAATAATAATGAATAAAACATTGATCTTATGATTAGTTTCATTTAGACAAGGAAATAAAATTAATTTCTGTTAGAGGAAAATAAAATACGAGATCCCATTTTCAATCGGTATAGTATTCATTCACTGTAAAATTTATGTTTATATTTTCATTATGTATGATATACATCGACTAGTCACTAAATTTCACTAGTTGAAATCATGAGTCAATTAAAGCTAGACCACCATAGAAAACCTGTAAGCACTAGACGGCCGTTTCGTCCTAGTATGGGACTCTTCCCTTTTTGATGATAATCACTAAATGTTAGTGAAATTTATGTGTAAATAGGTGTATTTAATTAATTATCGAATGTTAAATAAAATGTGAATCAGTCATCAGTTTTTGTTTCTTCTCTTTCATTTTGTAAATCTCAGTTCCCTGTTCCATGTCCAAATATCATTGTTTCATTAACAGACCTTTCGAGCTAGTATACAAATTATAATCCGTTTCTTGTTAATAGTGGTAGCTAAGTATAATATATTTTGAATTAAGGTAGATTGAAATATTTATATTGTGTGTATGTTATTAAAAGTCTTGATAGGCAATAATTTAACTATAGAGTTAAAATTTTCATTCTTATTATACTTGTTAGTATTTTATAACACTATTGATGAATAAAATACATTGATCTCACATCAGAACATTTGGAAATCGTGACAACAGCCATCGAGATACATTGACCTCTTTTTTCATCTAAAGTATTTGATGAGGAATTACAATTTTCCTATTGAATTATATGATAAGATGAATTCATAGTAGAATTAACCATTTAATGCTAAGTTTATTAAATTGTTGACATATTAGAATGTGATTGTGTTATGACACAGTAAATGTCATCGTATGCTGATGCACTAATCAAATTTTGTCTTTTCCTTGTTCCACATACAAATTGTGATTGTAGTATTTTGATTTTATTGATCTATGTATACGTTTCCAAAATTGTACGAAAGTGATTTTTATCGTGAACTAGCGAACTAATGAGAAGAAAAACCCTCTGAAAAACTTTTGTATTAACATGAAACACCTCAGAACTAACCACTCCTCTTTGACTTTTTCACATCACCGTGAAAATGATTCTTTCAAACCACAGACGAAGTGGCTTACACTAAGTCAGGAAACGTCAGAAAATCTGATTTTTCTACTCATTGGGATACTACAAATATATTATTTATTTATTTATAACAATCTACTCAATGCTCAGTTTATTCGAACTTATCACAGAACTCAACGTTTATCTTCTTTAAATTCAATCAGTTCTTGATGTCACACTCTTTAAAAATATTCAGTGTTAACTGGCCAGGTACTTTTGTACTATTGATTTATCTGATTTTATGTGTCTCAATGCATTTCAGTAGGACTGTAAAATATCTAACTCAACACCATTTGATTTCCAATGATTTTCTAAGTAATATCAATTTAAAATAAAATGGATTTTACCCTATGTAGTGTCAGTTATTATGGCAAGCCCATATACCTTATTCTACATCCTATTTTATTCATTTTACTTGAGCCATATTTTGACCTTGTCAATTATTCGCTTGTCAGTCTTGATTGTTTTTATATGAGCGTATATGTGTGTACACTTCATGTCCCATGACTCATCACATGTCTGTAGCTTATTTTTCTGCCTATAAATATTGAGTAATGCCCGGCTTGAAATGGAGTTGGCTTCCCAGCCATCTTCCATACAATCTAATTGGAGTCAGATCCACGGGCCACTAAACCTATTTATTTGAATTATGTATTTTTATTTCATTTAGATTTATACTTTAGAATCTATAGTGAATCCATTGATTATCCAGTAACTTAATTATCTCGTTTGAATCCCTTATTTGTTCTTTTTTAAATATATGATATTTGAATACCTTTGTGTATCATTACAATAGTTATTTATACTATAATAATAATAATACGAATGTGAATCTGTTTTTATTTTACCGTTCTATAACATCATGCCTTGACAACTAAATACTTTTTTTAAAAAACGTCAAATCCCTACTCTTTTCTTTAAAATAATGAAACATAAAATTTTCTGAAAAAAAAAGAAAGTTTGTTTTATCAAAGAAAACTTTCTAAAAATGAATAATGATAGTTGAGTATTTGAATTGAATTATTATGCTTACTATTGTTGTTACTAATAAGATTAATATTAGTAAGAAATCAATATGTTGAATTATTATTATGATTTTTTTTTGTAAACAAAGAATCATAATATAATCGATTGTTTCAGTCAATATGCTAACTTACTTAAGTGTTATTCTTGAAGATGATTGTCCATAATCTATTATGTAACCTATATCTTTTAAACTCTTCACATAAAAAAAAACTACCGAAAAAAAGTTGTATATACCTTGTGAATACCTTATCATTTCAATGATCATCAAGTAAGTTTATCATCTTCATCATATAGAATCATGTGTAATATGATGGTGTTAAAAGATACTAAACATAGAAATGCTTTAATTGATCTTCGATATTGCCTTAAGGATAAATAACGAAAAGTAAGTAAAAAAGAGTTCGGAATTGTCTGTTTGTAATAATCTAAAACTTATAAAATATTATATTACATTATGTTATGATTAGTACTGAAATTATCACAATACTGATGACTAATAAAGCTGTTTATCGAAGAATATAATTTTAAGATCTTTCTTCATTTTCTCTGGCTTTATTATTTTGTTAGTCATTTTTTAAATAGTGCTTGTTAAAAGTAGTCGATAGGTAAATATAGTTATCGGTGGGAGTCATGGATTGAAATATAGAACTGTATTTGGAATTCTTTCAATCTCTGAAGATTTTCAATATCTTCAAAACGTTTACTATCAACCATTTTTTAAGGTTTAATGAAGTTATATAAACATAATTTTTGTGAGTACTCGTACTCATGCAAAAATGTCAATGTACGTCTTTCATGTATCATCTTGTAATTAACGCTACCGTAACTACACCACGTTCTACTCATAACATCTGTATTCTAGTGAATTCCAACTATATTTTGTCATTTAATTGATAATGTTAACAAAAAAAAGTTTAAAAATAATCTTCAGAATGTCAACAAAAAAATTGAAAATCATTAAAAATTGTTTTCTGTTAGCTTCAGTTTTCCTAAGACAAACCTTGTATTGTATCCCGATTCATACTCTCTTGTAACATTTACTTAAAGAAAGATAAGTAGGCTAAATCGATCAGTCGAAAATTCATATAATCCATTTTTTTTAATTATTCTTAAAACGTAAAATTGTTAAAATATATATCACTGAACAAAAGAACTTAACATTCGGATTTGTGAAGATCATCAAAATGTAAACAATAAACTGAACAGGTTCAAACAAGTAGCAACCACTATGTATTTTTTCTGGTAGCTACGTTAACTACTATTACATTGAAAACTATTTATAGTGACCATATTTATATACCAAGAGTATACATTTTTATTCAAATACAGTTAATCTGATTAGTCACTTGTTACTCACTTCAGTTGTTAGTTTTCCTATCAATAAAAATTAGATGCAAACATAGAACAAACTATTAAGGCAGAACAAAAAAAAATTCATTCAATGAATTATTCTCTATATTTTCATCAATAACTCATTGATGATGAAAAAAAAACAACAAAAAGAAAGAAAAGTTGGTAAATGTTTCCTTTTCCGTTTTGTATTCATCCTCTACTCGTAGTGTATTTTGTAATTTACTTTAAAAATAAACAAACAAACAAACAACTAGCAACATTGATTGATGTACTATACTATTGAAAAGCTAGTACACACTACTTATGTATATATATGCACGCTCAAATAAAATAAATTTGGTTTTCTAAAATTTATGCAAAAAGAGAATAATTGGGGCATATTATCACTCTTTTCTGATTGTTCACATTTGTCACGAACATTATTTATTTATTTTTATAAATAACACTTAAATAAGGTTAGAACTAATCCAATATATAGGGTTCAAATACAAACAAATGTCAATTGTTCAACATTGCAATACTTTTATTTGAGCAGAATACTATTTTCTTTATTTTGAAACATACAACAAAATATATCGGGAAAAATGTTTCCGCTTATTTCAAATTAAAATTTATTGGGATGCAGTATTTATGTATAAACCATTTAATAATTAATAATTGATATATTCTGAAAATAATAATTACAGAATTCCCGCCAGTTTTCAGTCATGATCAATTTGATATAAATAGTAACGTTAGATGTATAGAACAAACATGTGATAGAAGAAAGTTTTAAGTATACTAGTTCAATAATTGTTTAGGTAGTACTTGTGTTACAGCGATCCAATGCATCAGCCGGGAATTTTTAATATTTCTTAAATGGACAGCCTGTTGATTTATGAACGGAGTAATTAAGGTCATTTCGTGTGCTAGATCGAATTAATGATAATTATCTACAACTAGAGAAATCAAAACGAAAACAGAGAGCACGGAACAACAAAGCAGTAATTACCAAAATATGTCCATCAGGTCTACCAAAATGCATGTCTCATGTGACACAGTGATATACTGTTGATGTTATTCAAATTAGTTAAACTTTCTAGGGACAGTCTTAACATAAAGTGATAGCAAGTAGTTTTACTTAGTTAATCCATTAATAAAGATGGCTTAACATTTGAAGTTCCTATAATATCACATGTGGAATGAGATACACTTACAGGTGCTAGAGCATTCAGTGCATTTACTGAGGAGCAGTAAGCATTGATGCAGCGAACAAATAATGGGAGTGATTTTATCGTATAGATAGATTGTGGTAGATTATTCCAGAGTTTAGAAAATTTAAAGGTAAAGTAATTCTTATCAAGAGATGATTTAAAATAAGTTTGTTTCACTAGTGACAAGGAATTACGGATGTCATAATGAGAAGTTTATGCATATTGAATCACGTGATTGGACATAAAGGATAGTTTAGTAAGTTGTTGGAAGAAAAAAATAATACTTAGTTTGAGTCTCCTCTTCCATAAAGAGTCTATCCCAAGTAAAGGTACAATCGGCTCCAAGAATACGAAGTGTAAATCATCTCTGTTCTGATTCCAGCCTTAATTTATCCTTTATGCACGCACTGTTAAGGATAAACGAGCAATATTCTCGAAGAGGTCAAACACAAACTTTTTACATTAAAATACATGACTCATTGTTATAAAGGTTTCGAGTTATGTAACCTACTAGACGTTGAGACTTAGAGGTCTGTTTTAATATCTGTTCTGTAAACGATAAGTCTTGGGAGTATCTAAGTTCTAAGTCTACTACTGTATGTAACCTAGATAACACTTCTCCATTTACGGTAAGGTCAAGGCTGAGTGATGTATCGTCGGAGCATATCCATCCACATTTAGCCGTATTAAGCTCCAGTAGCTAGTTCAAGCACCACTGTGCTACCTTGTTAAGCTCCATGCTGATGCAATTTTGCATATTTTTCAGCTCATGTGGAGAAAGTGAATATATTACTCTAAGATCATCTACATATAGAAGGGGCTTAGCCACACAAAAACTTTCACAAATATCATTGATAAACACTAAAAAGAGCAAAGGGCCTAAGACACTATCTTGTATTACACCACTTCTAATAGGGATAGCGTTAGACAGTGAAGAGTTAATTTTAACCATTTGTTGTCGATTGTTGAGAAACGAATCAAACCAAGCTAGCAAAAGATTTTGAACCCCAGAAGATGCGAGTTTACCTATAAGAAGTTGGTGGCTAACTATGTCAAAGGCTTTAGAAATGTCCAGATATAACACTAAGACCAGATAACCTTGGCTACTTAGAGAATAGACTAAATTAAAGTAGTCAAAATGACATGTAATGCAAGATCGATTTTTAAAAAATCCATGTTGAGTATCATTGATAAATTTTCCAGCGAGTAAATAGTTGGAAAGTTCATCACTTATAATTTTTTTCCATAATCCTAGGGATAACTGGAGTAATATATATCGGCCGATAGTTGTTCATGTCAGTCTTATCTCCAGATTTGTAACGTGGTATGATGTACGTGGTTTACCAACAGTAAGGGTAAGAACCTGATCCCATAGAGAGAGTAAACAGTTTTAGAAGATGAAGTGGAATATCTGAACCACTATATTTGTAGAGAAAGGATGAAATCCCGTCTGCTCCATGACCTCTCGAAAGCTTGAGGGTATTTATAGCCTTATTAATTTTCATGCATGTGAAGGTGATAGATTTTATTGAGTTGCTAGTCACGCACATAACTCTTGAAGTAGAGCCAATTATGATTTATACACTGTTCGCAAAAATACTACTGAAAAGGTCTGCTATAGTTTTAGAGTCGTATATAAAAGTGCTATTATGCTGTTTGCATGGTATATCAACATTTTGAGTTGCTTTAGCGAGTGTATTGAAAAGGAGAGTTAAGTTTTGTCCTTTTGAGTTAGCATTAAGTGCTAGTATCTCCTCATTAATGGCTTTTAACCTATGTTTCTCTTTAACTTGATTAAAATTATTGTTATTTGTTCAACTGCCATGAAGTTGTTTGACTTAAACTTCTTAAGCGCGCAGATTAGCCGCTCGGATTCTTTTAACTGTTCAGCTAATATATGAGAATTGAAACTGAACAAGACCGGGCACGAGTATTTCTGGTGCTTTTTATTAAGTCGAATGCATTGACAAGGACTGTCTTGAAGGTTAAATGCTTTTAATATCGAATTCCTGACAGTTTTAATGGGGATTTTGTCAATCACGTTATTACGCGAGATGATTCTCATGGTAACTTCATTAGCGATAAAATCGATAACAGATTCTGCTTTTACAGTGCCATCAAGTTCCGCAGGAACGATATCTTTTGACGAAAGCAGTTAAGAGGTAATAGTGTCTTTATTTCTTGTTTCAGATCATGCTTTAATAAAGAGCTAACAAGTGACTCAACTTTAGAACGCATGTCGTTTAGTTGCTTAAATATAGTGTTTAACTCACTCTTGTTATTATCGATACTTTTTGATCTTGAGTCATCCAGCAGCAGGTGTGGTGTAAGACCACTACCAACATTATCAAATTCAAAAAAGGTAGCAGGGCATGGGGAAAAAGTAATAACAGAGTTGTTATTATCTGAAGAATTAGGGCTTTTCCGGGCCCATATCGCTTTAAGTATAAATTCTGAAGCTATTTATGAGTTATAAACTAGGATTAAACGATATTCAAACAATATATATTGGATACCGTGTTATCGTAACGCAAACTTCAGACATACCATCAACTAAACTAAATTACTGTATTATTATTATTATTATTTTTATTTTTATTATTATTGAGAGATAATGGTATTCAATTCATTATATATGTGCTTCATTTGTTTGTTCGTTTGCTTGCGCGCGTGTGATTCACCCGTCAACATTAATGAGTTATTTAAATAGTTTTGTCACAGATATTTTAACCTGACTTTAAGTTAGCCGTATCACTTGTTTATTCAATGTGTGTGATTTGCTTGTCTGTTTGACTTACATATTCAGTGTCAGATTCGATCAATAAGCTATTTGTCAATTTTAGTCGAATGAAATTTCCATCTATGTATATATGATTTAATCTAACATTTTCTATCTTTTTATTAGGAGACGATCCTCCAAAATTAATTACTGATTTGGTAAATCATGAATTTTCAAAATTTGTTATGCGTGGCCGTTCAGTTGAGTTGGAATGTCCTCAACCAGGTGTACAAAAATCAGCGGATACTATAGCTCCAATTACAGTATGGGGATTAATGCCACGTTTAGGAGAGCAACAACAACCTGTGTAAGATACTGATATGAATTTTAACTTTTCTTATTTTTCTACCACAATGTATAAGTAATGAAATAAGTTTGACAGTTAAGCAACAATTGACAATTTTTGGTATACTGGTTCAGGTAGGTCCATTCGCGATGGAAAGATTCAGGTTTAATGTTTAAACCTGAACAATGAATTTATGATTTTAGTGTTTAGATGTTAGATGGTTGAAGGTAGCCAACAGGAAATTCCGGATCTAAGTTTCATGCTATTTCGCAATCGTTACAAAGTGTACCTGTAATCTTCATAAATGAAATTCGATCAGCACTAAAATTACTAGACAAACATAACATTGATCACTACCCAGTGATCAGTCATTTGTAACGTTAATTTTTATAATGCCGAAAAAATCACCCATCCATCATTCCTATTCAAGTTCAGTTGAACTTATGGCATATAATAATGAGTAAAATTAAAATGATTTTATACAATTTCACATTTCTGGGTAAGATTTAACAAACAGTTTTCTTATATGATATGGATACTGACGTTATTTATTTGAGCAAACACCAAAGTAAACATTGTTCTTCTATTTTCCGGTTTAACGTTTGGTGATTTATTCACATACCGGATAGTTTTTTTATCTAAAGAATGTAAGTATATGGAGGAAATGACCTTAGAGATTCTGTATTTCCCTTTACATAATATATAAGATGATTATTACTGATTACTAGATTATATTTACTAACCAGTTCTAATTTAATTTTTTTTACTGTTACAATATTCAATAATTCTAATCACTAATGTATGGCTAATAGAATATTTTTTTATACTTTCGAATTGTATTTGGTTGTGACGAGTTTTGAAATGATATTTATAAAATAAAAATACCATTGCAAATTATTCTCAATATTTCCAAACTCAACGTTTAATGGAACGTTTCAGCATTTTCATTGCCTCGATTGTAAGAGATTTCCGACAAACTTATCTTAGTCAATTATAGATTTATTTACTCACCCGTGAACTACACTGAATACGATAGGAGTTCAATGATTATCTTCAGCTATTTAGATTAGATTACATAGAACTACCCATCAATTGTAATTAGAAAGTTAAAAAAGCTCAGTCTACGTTTACCTATTTGAAACAATGCGAACTAATGTAAATGTATCCGTTTGTTTTTCCCTTCAATATCTTGACTTCTATTACTGATTAATCTATGTATATGGTCCGAAATCGTAGTCACCTTATCATGTTCATTTTAAGGCGTTTGGGAGGCTGCTGTATTTTGTAGTTTTACATCATTCAGTGACTTTAGATAAACGACTATTGAAAATTATTAACAACAGCATGGTCTCCTTATCCTAGTAAGGAAGTTTTCAGTATTAGAATTAATCGGCTATTCAGTACTTACTGATTTTCACTCGTGATCCAACTAAAGTCAGATCATGATGTAAAGCTGAAAAAATTCTATGTTTGGTTACAATTTCTACTAAAATCTTTATTTTCACTCATTTATTTGTCATCTTAAGAGTTTTCTCTCATCGAGCTAAAGTGTATAGTGTGCTAGTTTGAACTAATGCACATCTATTCTAGATCCTGTATTGTTTTTAGTAGATTATAAGGGCTAGATCTAGTTATTACAGTACAAATAATAGTAAAATAAGCTTAATAAGCAGGCATAATTATTTTTGATATTTACATATATAAAATTATATACCTTAAATTCGACAACAATCCTCGTTAAAATTTGTGGGGAAAAAACAAGCAACATTTATGCCTTTTAACAAAATGGATTAATATCTGAATGGGGATTTGTGCAGATTGTAGTAAATCCAAGACCTTCGATCTCGTTCGCAAACGCTTAACTGTGAGAATGAAAACAAGCAATATCTATACATTTCGACCAAATGAATTAAAATATATAAATTTTAAAATTGAGTTCATTTTAAGCATTGAAAAAAAAGAAACTATTTTTTTTAAACAAAAATCTATTTGTTCACTTTGAATTTCAGATCAACTTTAAGAGATATTCAATTTGCAGATCAAGATACAAAATTAGTTATCAGTAATTTTGATATCCATCATGTGAGCTTTTACACATGTGAAATTAGTTGGCCTAATTCACCAGATCGATATATTTTTCTTTTTCAAGTTGAATTAGCTGGTGAGTTTTAGAAAGTAAAAAAAAGGAAATTATTATTATGTTTGATAATATTGTTAATTTAATTCCAAACATATTGATTTTTAGATGTTCAATGCTTGTTTAATAAACAAGGGAACGGAAACTTAGAAAAATCTTCTAGGTACTTCACTAAATATTGATAATAGATTAGGGATAAAACGTTTCCTTTTGAAATGAATTAAATATTTCAGTGAAATCTGTGTAGACTACAAGGATTTTCTAAGTCAAGCACTGTCATGTTAATATAAAAAGAAAACATGTAGGTTTTTTTTGTGCTCTTTGACTCCTTAATCACTGTTCAACTGATTTAATTATTGGAAAATATCCACGACTCCGCACCACTCGGGGCTCGAACCCAGGACCTACTGGCTTCGTGCGCGAGCACCTAACCTCTAGACCACTGAGCCGGCACTCGACGGTGTTAATGTCTAACTTCAACCAATCCACGAAGTTGCGCTACCGTACACCAATGTCTTCAGTGAGTTCCTATCTCACAACAGACCTGGTTGAACTCCACTGGTAATGACTTCTCACTAGAACTCCAGAAGTGTCTCCTGAAGTCAGTCACTAGTGAGCAGGTGATTATTATTATCAGAATGTGTTTTGTGGAGATTTTTAGAAATTTTCACGTATCATAAATTCGAAAATTAATATTTTTATGACCATATTTCGTCTAGAATATGCACTGGACAGAAGTAAAAGACATACAAAAAAAAGTTATTTCAATGTCATGGGAATTCTTCAAAACGTCAATGTGATATCTATTCAACACAAATCAATATTCTTTACCCATCTAATCTTTATTTGATATGTGGATACTAATCAAAATCGATGATTTGAATAAAAAGAGCTAAAAATAAACATACGAGCATGACCTGAAGATTTTGCTAAAAATAAATTATTTACATTGAATTTTCGGGTTACTTAACTATTGAAAAGTCGTTTTGATTACTGACAAATATCTAATAAAAAATTATTGAAAACTAAAATCAGTTAGATGGATATTTTGTTTTCAGTAGTAGTAGTAGTATACACTACTAATAATAATATCAAACACTGGATCTAATCGCAATATCTATTGACGAGGAACATGAAACTAATTAGAAACTAAGTTGACTGTTGCCTACTAGTTACAACGCATAAGAATCTTCACATATTGTGAGTTTGTTGAAGTTAAACTTGTAGATTTTAGGATGTCTAGTGAATATTATTCTTATGTTTGAAAGTAGATTAAAACAACACTTGCTAGTTTTAGATTTCTTTCCAGATTATATCACTTTAGGATAATAGTCGAGCTGTAGCTTGTGGAATAAGTTATTAGAATTTTAGTAACGTGGTTATGAGTTCAAAATACACCTCATCTACCATGTTGTTCAGCTGTAAGCAACTCAGGGCTTAGTTTAAATTTGGAGCAGTCCGATTCTCCACACCATATTTCAGTATAGCGAAATTATATTACCAGGATGATTGCCAATAAAAATTATTAAAAAGAAGTGGTATATAGATAAATCAAAGAAATTCTGATATGGACAATCAGATAGTAGAACATGTCTATCATGTCTACATGTTCTACCAACAAGTGTAAGATATAGACTTCCAATCAACTGCCCATTAGGATGAACAATCAGATAGTTTTAGTGGTCAAACGCAAGAACCTTTACTTAGTTGAATAATGTAAAAAAGTTGTTTTATTACATTTATCATACAAAGTTGCTACGAAAATTACATAACATTTTAACATGACCACCTAAGTAGACATTGTTTAGTTATTTGTTAAATCAACATCATATGGCTTATGTTGAATATTGCATATTTATTACATATTCCTCAGTGGAATTCAATGTATTTTACTTTAATTACTCACATGATACTGTCTTTAATAATAACGTTTAACTTGTTGCAGTTTTTATTAGAATTCAATATTAGTCAACCTTAAATTGAAAGAAAATACATTGAAGTCAAATTATATGAAGGAATTACGCTTTCACTAAACCTATTATGTAACACGCATGCATGTCATTGTGTATTAATATGCTTATGTAAGTCGTTATTGTAGGCTGAATGTTCTAGGCATTAGTCATAAGATGATTTAAACAAGTTAACATATTCACTCTTGAAAATTCAACAGTAATAAAGTCATTTTTTAAAAATTTTCATATATATCTGTTATTCGAGAGTGAACTGTGTCTAAATGAACACAAGATCTATGGTGAGATAGTAAATATACACCTCTAAGTGTACGATATTTAGACAAAACAGCTGTCTCTTGCTTATTAGCCCTCGATGTGAAGCTTCAAATTCAGCAGTTGTCAGTACATCCCAAAGTAACAACTAATGATTACTAGTTAGATATTCGTCTTTAATGAATATTCATTTAATTTAAGAGAACCTGAATAACTAAACAATACAACTATATATATATATATATATATATATATATATATATATATATATATATATATATATATATATATATATATATATATATATATATATATATATATGATGTATCCGGCCAGTTTCTAGTCAGTCATAAAACAGATTTCATAAATGGATGACTTATTAGGAAAATATCGCTGGGTGTAAACGGATTTTACATGATTAGTATGCTTAACTATGTCTTCTACAGTTTACTGTGTCTGTAAATTGATAAGAAACCGACGTGTAAACTCGTCCTGATCAATATAAATTGTCCATCTTCTTAAACCCTTAAAGGCATCAAAATAGATTTTCAGGAATTCCCACATTGTTCCTAGTTAAAGCTAGGGATAAGATAATAACAAGATTAGGGGTTTAGAATTACGATTTTTACTACGAACTGACAGTTATAAGGTAAAAATGATTTATGGCCCTATTGATGAATGGATTTCACTTAGAAAATACGCGATTAATCCATCCATAAAACGTGGTGCTATCAAGTTAAGCTTTGTTTCACAATTAAGGGTGTGAGTTCGGAATTTAGTGAAATTGTTTATTTGCCTGTTGCATACAATCTAAAGGGACAAAATTAGGCATTCCATACGTTTGAAACTATTGATTTTACTTACGATTGTAAAATTAATTTCCCTCTATCATTTTAAACGTCCTGAGTGTAAGGAGGTATTTTACTGCTCATCATATATGATATTTGAACCTAAAAGTTATGTTGTGTATTCTGAGTAGCTCATCTCTATGCTACACTTTCACCGTTGTGTAAAATAGAAAATAAACTAACCCTATATTACTGAAATCATGGTTTTTTCTACATAAGGGGGTTATTCAAAAACTCCGCTTAGTATTAGATTCAGTCAGTCCTTAATTACCTTCAGATTATTTTTCCCGAGATTATAAGTCTTTTAGCACAATGAAAAATGTCATGATGCTTATTGCTTGTCTCGGTGATTATTCATGATCTTATTGAAAATGCATCATGCAGAAAACCTATCAAACCAACATGACTAAACGAATAATAAAACGGTGTTTGTTGAGTCAGCTACATGTTTCTTTAGCTAGTTAAGTTTGCACACATTGATGGCTCAATAAATTTAGTAGTAAATGTTATTTGGTTAGAAAACATACGCGGTTTTAATTAATAAAACATCAACTAAAATTGGACACATTAAGTCATTGTAAACAAATATGTTTTTTTAAGTAATCGATTGACTATCAGGTGCTCATTGTTCAACTGTAGTGTTATCTAAGTATTTTTAAAAGTAATAAAATTATTGTTTTGGATTTATTTTACTATACTGACGTTATGGTTGAGCTTTTCGGACATATATTATTCAAAATTCAACCTACTGCTATTTGTTTGCTTTTTCATTTAGATTTTGTGGTAACTGCTTCGTTAATGACCATAGGATTATGGGATTAGTTAAAGATTTTTTCACAAATTTATAAAATAATTTCGTCATAACAGTAGCTTACCGGTTCAGGTATTAAACTTTCAATCAACAGGTTGGATGATAGAACTTTGGTTAGGTTAATTAAATTTAAGGATCTGGGTAGTATCACACATATATAGTGCGGTTAAAACCCTAACACATAAATTTGTACACAGTAAATAACTTATGATACATTCAGTTATATAACCATTTATAACAGTCGACAGTAGATTCACTCAAAAATTGAACATCATTTTCTATTAAAATTTAATATTCATTGTTAAAAAGACCGTTCGTGCAATGGTTTCCAAATGTTGTTGAAAAACAACTCAAATTATTTAAATAAATTATATTTACATATAAAAATATTATTGAAAATTATTAATCCCTGTCAAGTAAAGCTCTCTCAGTTAATACAACCATCACAGAATAATTTGTTCATACAAGAGTGGGAAATATATATAATTATTATCAACTGTTACTAGTATTAGAAATCTCACAATGTCATTATATTCAGCACATAATACCTAAACTTAAAGTTTAGTTTCGCCGATCAAACAGGTATCATCGGCAAATAACTGAAATAATATTTCACCGATGATGGCAGTTTAGAAGTAACAAAAAAAACTCAATTCAATATTTATAAGTTTAAAAGAAGCGAAAATACGTCAAAGGAGTTTGAAAATAAATTGATTGAAATCATTTAACTAAACTATGAAATCCCGAATTAGTGGTTGAAAGGTTAAGCAATCGCTATTATACTTGAAGGTCCTATGTTCGATCCTTGTTAGGTATTTCTATGGTTGTAAATTTCTATGAAGTTTTATACTAAGACGAAACAGATGTAATACTTTGTGGTTTTAGGTGATATAATTAAGGTCAGTTCGTGATAATAATTACAGAAAATGTAAATTATATTAGATGATTCCATTTGGTACTCTATAATTATTGTGTTATATTTATAAATAAAATGATTAGCAACTATCTGGTGAAGTAAAATTGTTTATAACCATAGGTATGCACTCATACTATCATGTATGCGTATACGCATATATATAGAACGAAAATGTATCGGTTATAAAAACGGTTATTATTATTATTATTATTATTATTATTATTACTATTATTATTATTGAGTTCACATCAAAATAACTAAGCTCTTTGTATTTCTTTGTGTTTTTTACCAAAATTCAAGTCATTTTTAATGATAGGGATGGCCAGACCAAAACATGGCACAACTCCATGAAGTCATTGACAGATGGACTGAGCCATAATGATAGGTGTAGACTACTTAGTTGGGGACCGCGAGATGATAACAACCGATGGTTAGAGAGCCTGAATGACATGGCTCAAAATCGTTTGCAATGGCGCAGGTGCATACACTCTTTGTGTTCTCCCGAATTTCGACCTCCTTATTCCTCTCTTTCTCTTTTTTTTCTCTTCCCAAACTTATTCCACTCTATTATACTCTTTAAGTAACATCTCCAAACACTAATCTTCCCGATTACTGCTTATACTCTTACTACTTTCACCACTACGGAATTTGAATCGACAACTGCATCTCTGTGCTAATGTGGTGTGGCAACTTGAACTGGTGTACGTACGTACGTACGAAGTTCTACGTTGTTGGTGACTGACTGACATCTCTAATGATGTCAATATGTATTATTTATTGTTTGTATTTATATATTTATCTTTAGTATTCTTTATTATAAATAAATGAAAAATTCAAAAAACGCTGTGGAACAACATCAAATTTGAAGTAAATAGCCTAATGAATTTATAGAATAGTCTATTCATTAAGAAATTCTCCTCTGTGTTTAAAAATTATAAATATTTCGGCTAAAGAATTCGTTTTCTTATCAAATAATCAGTTTTACGTCAACTGATGATTAATATTGAATTATAAGAAGAGATTCGATGGTGAAGGATAGTAATTATTTCCAGTAGATTGATAAGTAAACTAATATTTTCTAAGATTTCATATAATTTATTGGAATGACATCAGTTGTGTAGTCTTAAGTATGAAGACATTATTTGTCCTATGCTTTCTAGTTTTCATCAATACTCAACTTGAAAATTACAGACGGAAGTTACAAGTCATTCACAATTCCATATATAGGTAAACAGTATTGAGGTAGACCCCGTTTCGTCGAAGTGACGAAACAGTATTGACTTGAGAACTAAAAGTTAGACAAATAATTTTTGAACGTTGGCTTCAAATTTTCTTTTCTGTAAAAGTGTAAATTAGTTTTAATTCAATTTAGATAACAGAACGTCAGTTCGGTTTTCGCCAAAGGCAATTAATTTTATTCTTATTATACAAAAAAAAAACGATAATTATACGGAGGAAGTTCAGTAGAATGAAACATTCAAAGTAGATTTGCATTTTCTAGATAATTTTTCTCACGAATTGACATCAACTAGAGAATTATTAGAAATCATTCAGACAACATTGAAAAATTATTAAACTGAAATATACTTGTCTATGGATATCTAACACGATCATGTCAGTTAAATTAAAGTAGTAGTATTATTAGTAGTATGTGCTGAATGTTTTACGTCTTATGAGATAATAGAAAATGACTGGTCAATGTTAATCTTGTGGTTCAATTGAACACTACATAAGCAGCTTACAATGAACTGAGTACACTGTCTTTACCATTTCACTACACAGTTATACTAAAACAATTTCTTAAGGCTTGAAATAGTTAAATTATAAAACATTAACTCATGTAAATGATTTCATTTGTATTCACTATGCATTTGAATATAGCTTATCAAGAGACATTAATTTTCACTCTTAGAATTACAGTTGAGCGTACTGAAAATACCATGGTATGCTTTCTATTTTATTGTTTGTCTTCGATAAAGCAGTACATCATCAAATTCTGTCTAAATATTCAGAGGATTCTCAACCATTCGTGAATAATTATCTACGTATCTTGATTCAGTAATTTTATTTGTAAACTTATACATTGAAAGCTATTCTCAACTACAATGTATTGTACACCTTTTTAGATCATATCTCTTTTCATATGAGTTAATGTCCCAAAAGCATTCTTAGTATCTTTGATATTGAGCAACTCATAAATGAATTTCTGTCCCTAAAAGATTGTGTGCATTGCGACAGTAGTTATTGCTGTCGTAATTAAAGTAGAAGACTTTTCATATGAATAAATAAATGAGAATCAAAACTTGCATTTACTGAATTAGCCCTTAATACAGATGCAATGAAATGGATTCCAGTCCAGCAGACTAATATCATACCTCACCATCTCTTTTTGAAAGTGGTCATTAAGATTCGATCGACAATTTCAGTCTATATTCGTTTGTTTTAGATGAAATTGTGAACATTTATATTACTGAGCTGAAGTAGTTACCAGTGTCATTTGTGTAGTTATTGTAGAAAATAAACTAAGTTTTACTTATTTTTTCAACTTTAAAACAAAATGAAGGAAATTGATCTTGTCTTCATTTGATTTGAGTAACCGTTTTAAAACATAATCCAGTATTTAAACAAAGAACAAGTATTCTAAAGCCCAGTACCTAAAATCTGGCTATAATTTGATATTTTAAAAGTTTTTATTAAACTGTACAATATACTAATTTCACCACATCTACGTAAGTAGTTGAGATTGGATTTTTACTTCGGTGATCATAATGATCTTAACAGCAGATTTACTCGCTTATAATTTGAACAGATTAAGCTCTGTAAGTGAAAGTGTTTGTATTCGTTATATCTTATAAGTTTACATCAGTGATGTCTACTTTTGCGTGTTTTTAGTCAAGATATTTCAAAAATATTTAGTTTAACATTTTCGTTTATTCTTAGTTATATAGTTGCTTTTCGTATTATACAAATTTTAACCCTTAAACGGCACATATTTTATGTATGTGTATTAACTTTGCTAGATTCTTTCATAGTCTATCCTTTTAGTGACATCATATTATTAATAGTTCGTTATTACCAAAAAAACGCTAGTTATGTAATTGTAACTATATTATATATTTTCTCAAAATAGTGGGAACTTCACTTCAAAAACATTTGTGTTGTAGTTTCAAAAGATTAATCGTTATGTATAGTCGAGCTTGGATCAATGGTTTGTTATGCTGTGGCTAACCGAAATTCTCTTTAATTTCGCTAGCATCAATAATTAGTAACATTCTGATTATTCACTATATATGTATATGATTCTTTTATGACTGCACAGTATGACACTAGTTATAAGTAAACGATCATTTAAGTTTATGAAAATCTAGTTTCTATAGCAAATTACCCGATACCCAAATAGGCTTAGTGGTAACTTGTCTACCATTGTGGAACATGTTTCCATTCTGGTTTGGATCTTATCAAGTCTCTAAGAATTAAGGATAAGTTTTACCAGAGTGCCAACTAACGCGAAATCTTAAACTCATGATTTTCTGTTGGTTGGCTCCGATTTAAAGTTTTCGACAGCAAACTAGAAGAATTATCGATCTTCTTATATATACATTCTAAGCGATGGAATATTTTAATCCATTTAGGCGAAATTTCTACTAGCCCAGAGAATTTAGTAAATCGTGATTTATAAACTGAAGAATTTCAACATTTTCTTAAAAATGATAAATGATATGCATAAAATAATTGAATTTTATTTGCTTTAACATGTAACCAAGATGTCAATGTAACTTTTATTGAGAATATTCAAAACATAAAACTCCAATAATAATATATCCAAAGATATCTTGGTTAGAATCTAAGCTAATATTAAAGTTTCTATTTAGAATGAATTATTAAAAGCTCTTATCTTGTGATCCAACCTGTAATATACCCTTCACTGTTGATCACATTAAAAGTTTATATATTTTGCTATATACAATTATATATGATTTGATCGGTTATTGAACTTTTGATGCTAAGTTTTACAACGTTCAATATTACATATTTTATGTAAGAAGGAAGAAAAAGACAGTCAGCAGGAAATTACTTGTAAATTGTATTTTATATGGCAAAGTAATTTCATACTTCTATTGGGATGTAAACAGTCATAGGCAACAATACTTAGCTTTGTAAGGTTATGGAATCCTTAATATTTATTTATTTTATGCGTACCATTTTCATGATTAAAAATGTACACATAGTTTGTATACCTAATTTTATAATGCAATTGGACAAAAATATTACCATTCGAAAATGACTTACTTGGTAAAATTTGCCTGTTTTCATATTCCATGTCATACTTTATTAGGTTTAATTATTATAAAAATTTCATTTTACTCCACTTATGCATTTCATGTAACATTTACAATTAATACCCGAATGTTTATCACGATCATTAGGCAATAGTTAAACTATTTCTTTATCTCTTAACCAAATAAAACTGTGAAATTCCATCAAATAAAATTCCATAACGCCAAAATTCAAAATAAAATAACAACAGTGTTGAATGGAAGGAGATATGGAATCAAACTAAACCTAAAATAAACAAAGTATGTCAAGCTGACGAGTCTCAAATAGGACGAAACAAGTATCCTAAATTCCACTGCCAGTAGTATTTCATATTTTTACTTTCTTCTTATACATGAAGAAATAAGTAAGATTCTACCATAAAATTTGTGTTTCTTCTATTAGGTTTTTGTTTCATTATTTTCATAAAAATAACTCATTTTTGTTAAGTCATCTTTTTATCTCCATAAGCAGAACTGATTGAACGTGAAATAATTTTTAGTTAAACACTTTTTATAAATTTCAATTTTGATTCATTTAATGGTATTGATAATTTACAACTATTGATTTTATACTTTAAATGGAACGTAATAATTCCCTGTGAGCATGGTTACTAGATTTAAATTATAAATGGAACCGATATTATCTGGTTAATTACTTAGTTAAATTTATGTAGGTAGATTTGTTTTAATTTAAAAAGTGATTCGTTTTTTTATTATATATATTAGTTTGACCATAAGATTATCAGAAGGATTTTGTGGATATTATAGTAATTTCAATGGTTGAAATCATGGATCAATTGAAGCTAGACCACCATGGAAAACCTGGAAGAACTGATTGGCTGTTTCGTCCTCCTGTGGGACTCCTCAGTAGTGCGCACTCACGACCTCACCTCGCGAGATTCTAATCCAGGACCTATCAGTCTCGCGCGTGAGCGCTCAACCACTAGGCCACTGAGGCAGCATCCACCGATGTTAGTGTATAACTTCAACCAATTCAGGAAATTCAGCGACACATCCATCAATCCCATCCAGTGCTTCCAGGTTTTCCATGGTGGTCTAGCTTCAATTGATTTATGATCTCAACTATTGAAATAAGTTTATTTTGAACTCCTACATTCAAGCTTAACTCATTACTTTTTGTGATGCGTGCTACTGATGTCGATTGATATAAGTAGTATGTATCATCATTTGAAAAGGAAAAGCCTGGAGACAGAATGTTAAACAGATCAAATAAAAGTGAACGAGAACAAAAAATGATTGATGTGGAAATGAAAGAACAATGAAGTCTCAGACGATTGGTTGACATTTCACAAATGAAGTATTTACTGTATGGTTCTGAGATTTTACTAAAAATGTTCTGTAATTTTGTATTCACATACATTCAAATGTCCCTAAGTATGCTCTCATTCACTACACTTTTAGTATTCTTTAACAAAGGGACCAGTGAGGACAAATAAAGAGAATATATATATTTAAAATTAAATGATCATTTAAACTTGATTCAACTTAATAGAATAAATTAGAATATGGAAAATATAAAACAAGACTGTTATCTTCTCTTACCATATTATTCTTATCAAATTCTATCTACTTACAAATAATACATAATAAAATATTTTTTTAAAAATTCATTTTATACTTTATATTTATTAGCTCTTTATTATCCAAAGCGATCGAATTTTTCACCTCGTCTAAAAAAGAATCAACCATTTATTGTTCGAATCAATGAAGATGCAAATTTACGTTATTATTCTGATGAATCACCATCGAACTCATTTGTTACCGATCAAATCTCAAATCCAACACCAAAAATTATGTAAGCAAGTGTTTGTATTTTTTTTTTAAAAAAAAGGAACATTTATATAGCTACTGTCTTGATTAGAGCATTGTGTTATTTACTTATATAACAAAGAAAATAGTAGAAAATACATCAAATCAATGATTGTTATCATCCAACTTAAATGTCAGTAGATCAACACATATACAACTTGTTAGATTTTATTCACAAATACCAATTGTTTCAGTAAATTTCATATATTGTGATTTAGTGCTTCAAAATGTTGGCTGATTGTTCTTTTATCATTTTGATTGAAATATACTCTTTATGTTCTATTAACACATTTAGTAGATAAATGAAATATCTGAATATTAGTTGAGTAGAGTGACATTATTAAATCGGATGCCTGAATCTCGTGAACTATCTCAACCATGGTTATTTCATAAAGTAAACTTATAGTACAGATATACTTGTACACACATAGTTCGAAATTTCTTTTGTCGTAGTTTTGTTAATCAGTGTGTTCATCTCATTTTAAGTTCATATTCTAGATGGCTAAAATAGATCAATGTATAATATTTATAATAATAGTAATATTACTACAATCTTTATTCAATAGCATGTGTTCAGTTGCAGGAAAGAATCCACAAGAACAAAATTATGTAAGTGATTAACCTGCGGTTATTCAGAAAATATGTATGGAATCTTTTCCATCAGTGATAATCTACCACTTACATTCATTCTTAAATATCTCTAATCAATTATACTCCTATGACTTCTCTTTTTGTCGCTTAATAAACTTGCATAGATTCTTTGTTAATCTCTACTCGTTTATTTGAAGAAATGCCGGGGAAAATATTAGAACCGTTTTGTTAGTTCTCGAGTTCTTCAGCTATTAAATTTTTGATAGGTTGTGAACATTTTACAGAAAGGCTAATAGACGTAAGTAGTTTATGAAAACGAGTCTGAAATAGTACTTTATAGAAATAAATGCACATTTGTAAAAGTTATGATCTAGAAATTCAAAGAGTTCCCTATAATCACAGTCACTCAATTCGATCTTCAACACACTGATTTCTACCGTTTATATCATATACTATAACCCAAAACCTATAAAGAACAAATTTTTACTGTAGTATCCTATATAAGTGAATAATAAATTATTCCGCATTACATTTTGTATCTGTACGTTTGTTATGTATTTCAATATTGTTGAAAACTACATTTATGGGTTGTTGAAGAAATACCATGATCTTGAGATGACCAATTTGAAAATGAAACAAATACTCCTACTAATGACATTGAATAAGAATCATGTCACTTCACACATTGATCAACATTCAAAAATGTGAACTACAGAATTTCAACCTAATGGTTCGATTAAATCATTCAGAATACTACATAAGCTAATAGTCTTAAGATTGTTAGCGTACACAAGTCAGATATATCTAATTTAGAATAAAGCAGTTATCTGATGCATTACAATTTCCAATGAGCATTAGTTCCTGGAAAAATCAACTTTAAACATACTAAAAACCTTGGAACTTCATCGCTTAATAATATTAATTTTTAAAGCTAAATTAGATTCATACACTGAAATTCTTTATAGTAATATAATGTAACTTAGCTATATAACCAGGTGTCTACTTGATGTGTATGATAAATTGTAACATAAGATCTATCTCTTGTTTCCAATTCCTTAATGTCAATATATTTTCTAACTGGTTCATACATTTATTCATGTAACCAAAAATTTTCGATTATTCACATTTACTTCGACGAATACAAACTTATACATGATTGTATTAAATGAATAATTGTTTCAAATATATTTCAAATATATACGATACACCTTTATCATTCTTTTTATAATAACTATGATTATTATGTATTATTAATATGTAATTCAGTGCAATGTTTCAATTGTCAAGGTTGTTTTTTTTTTTTAAACAAACAACAGCAACAAAGCAATGGCTGACACAGTATTCTCTGAATCAAGTATTATTGTAACAATTTATATTGCTTTTTTATCACTACAGTTTAGTTGAATTACTCAGACATGTACACTTTATGTACATTATGTGTATTTATCATGTATCACAGAAAAATTAACTTCTTTATTCAGAATAATTAATTAATCCTTTCACCTACATTCTGTTACATTTCAACTGGTAATTTAGAATTTTTTTTTACTGAACTGCCCACAATAAAACCAATCTAGTACTTACTCGATATTCATGATGAATATTAGAAAAAAAGTGTACACTTGCACACACACACACGCACGCACATACACACATACACTCATATACATTTGCAAATACAAACACATTTACACAAATAATGACCGAATATTCAGTGCTTAATGAATTACCCTTAGATTATAATTAATAATCAGGATCATTTGGCAAATATAATCATAATTTCAATGTTTCAAATTATGTATCATTGTGATAATCGTTACATAAATGTAACATTATGTTTATCTGATTTTTGTTGTTGTTGTTGTTGAAATAATGAAAAATGATTTACAATTTTTCGATAGTGATTATTACAATTGTAGTTGTATTATAGATGATAACATAAAGTTTTATTCATTAATCATTTAGATAATTTATGCTGTATACTTGTTCACGTAATTTCTAAGTCTTAAGGTTCATAAATAGTAACTATAATCTAAGCCTAATGCTTTTATTTTCATTAAAATAAAGGAATTAAGATGAATAGTGATTTAAGAGATTAGATTATTGATAAGACTGTATGGTTGTGGTGTCTATGAAACATTTATTTAGTAATCTATGTTATTTATTGTCACTGAATAAAACCTTCTCATAAACTCAGAAGAATGTATATTCAAAAGAGTTAAATCAATACAGTTTTTAAAACTGTCAAAAGAACAGTAGGAATGTTCAAATTGTATATTTTATTATGTGAATGAGTCAAATTTTATTAATGGAGACTTATTATTTCCCGACAAATCACGGAAGCATCAGTAATTCATTCACATTAGAACAGCATTGAAATCAACAACAAAATAATACTGTGCTTGAAATAAACCGTAACTGTAAAAGCAAGTGTACATCTAAAAATAGACCTATTCGTTTTTCTATTTTCATGATGATTAACAATGACTAACTTAATTTTATTACTTATAGATGGCATAAAAAAGATGAGCATCAATCAATTCCTATTTGGCCTCCAATTTCATCATCTTCAATGATAGATGAATCAAAGTTAAATGGTCCAAGACCTAGAATTTATGCTTTACGTGGACGTCATTTAGTAATTCATTCTGTTACTGAATTAGATTCTGGATCATATGAAATGATTTTAACGAATATCGCTGGTCGTGCATCTATTGTCTTTGATATTTTAGTTAATTGTAAGTAAATTATTTCAAAGTTACATTATTCTTTATATGATATATATGAAAAAAAGATTCAATATTATAAACCTTTCATTCATTAACATGTATACATTCATAATGTATATATTCTCTGCAATTCATTTAACTTAATATTATCTATTATTTAATGAAAACTGAATTCTGACAACGTTTCATTTCGATCTATTTCATTTTTATCATTGAAAAATTGAAATATTCTTTTTCGTTTCGTTTATTCTTATCTAAAAAAAAAGAACTTTCAACAAAGAAAAAAAAGAAAAGAAAAGAGAAAAAAGAAAAACGCATAAATTATTTAAATATATTTTTAAATATAAATTTTATAGATTTGGAATATACTTTGATCTTGTTAACTAAATGAATTATGTATTCTTGAATGGGGTGGTGTTTTTTTTAAAAAAAATTTATTTTCATTTATTCTATTATTCAATTTTTTTTTCCGGTATTCAATACCAGTTGTCATATTATCATCTATGAGTCAAATAGGATAATAGTTAGAAATGAATAAAATTGATTTCTTTATAAAGTTTGGTAACAATTAATTGATTGAATTATAACTAGGTATTTTATGATAATTTTTTTTTATTATTAATGAAATAAATTACTTAATTTTACCAGTTAGTATTATAAAGTGTGCCAATTATATCGATATAAGTAGTATATAACACGAGTCAGGAATATAATATCTGATAGCAAAAAATTAAGAAGATCAAGAAAGGAAGAAAATAGGAATAGAAATCGATTGGTATGGAATTGCGGGAATAGTTCAGTTTGAGACAATTTATTGATATTTTGCAAATTAAATAATTAATGAATGGTTCTCAGATTTTAATAAGATGTGCTGTAATTTTATGTTCAAATACATCCGATTGTCTTTACTTGTGTTCTCATTCACTACAGTATTTGTTCAATAGGTATTACACATTAGGACAAAATGGCCATCCAGTGCCTTCAGGTTTTTCATGATGGTCTAGCTTCAATTGGCTCATGATCTCAATCATTGAAATTACTATAATATCCACAAAAAATCTTCTGGTATAAATCAATAGGTATTAGTTATAATTAAATATTGTTAGTCACAGAGTTGCGGTTCTAATAGTTTTTTGGTAAAAATTCAGATTGTGACTGACATACATTCAAATCTCATACAACATTTCAATTCCCTTAAAATTATATATACACTTTTGCTAATAAATGTAAACTAACATGGAATCTAATTCCAGAATATTCTATTAACTGTCACATGTCATCTAACTTTATTGTTGTACGTAAACTTCTTTTTATTTCAGTCATTTTTCTATCTTAGATAAATGTATTCCTATTTAACATATAAACAGACATTCAGTGACTCGATAATAATAATGTAGGGAATCAACGATTATCCTTATTGTTTATCTTACAGTTGAAATTTCTCATTTCTAAATGATTACTAATAAGTATCAATACTTTTCCGAATAGCTAGATTAACACAACATTATTATTCGTTAGGCTGACCAAATTAGTTAGGAAGTTTCAAATAAAAAATTGAAATCTGGAAATAAACTCAATTCAATTGTATTAACTAAACAATCCAACAGTTGTACTATATGACTAAACATCTTTTATATACTTTCTTTCGCACTAAACACTTTTTGTATTGTGACATAATCGATATGGTGAAATTCTTGTCTTAAATAGAAGCAATTGAATGTATTAAATGTTTTTGGAAATTATATTTTTGTCACAAGTATTTGACTATTTTACATAAGGATACATTGATAATGAATGTATAGCTTATCTTTAAGTAGTATTGTTAAATATTATTTGTTCTTATATTTCTTTCTAATGAATAAACTTAAATTGTAATATAATGATTGAAATCATGAGTCAATTGAAGCTAGACAACCATGGAAAGCCTGGAAGCATTGATTTCAACTATTGCATCTCAGGCAGGTGGCTAAGTGGATAACGCGATAGCGTTTGAAGCGAACGGTACTGGGTTCAAGCCCCAGAATGAACAACTCTGAGATGCAGGTACATCCAGCTGACGAGTCCCAAATAGAACGAAACGCATGTCCTGAATTCCACAGCTAGCCACTATCCATCTTTGGTTTTAAAGCTGTGATAAATATTTGATGTTAAATTATAATGGTTGTGTATCTTAGTCGAGGTATTAGATGCGGATTTTTTCCATGACCAATAAAGAAAACAGGAATATTGAAAATACCTACAGGTTAACTCGTCTTCATTATACGATCTTGAATAAATATTTTGAAACTGTAATAATTATGCATCAGAGTCTGTAGTTATGTTACCAGAAAATACAGATACAATTTCCAGAATGGTAGTAGTATTTTCTCAAGGTGTGTAAATGAATCATTCTTTATACATACTGATGAATGTGAAACATGAATTTCATAATTTTCGTCAGATGCTTATACCAAAAGTTTCAGTTTAAAAAAAATCATTCTAATACAATCTGTGATCTTCTATAGTCGTTTGTTTTTACTTATTTTAGATTTCCTTCATGATTATTCTAACTTGTTAAACAAATGAACAATTTTAAACCGTTTTAAACAGACATACTTTTATACACTTTCATCTGTTTAGATTGTTTTACTATACAATGATTGTGTTGATCATTAAAGTTACAATTTATTAAAAAAGAAAGTAATTTAACGCCTAAATGTGTCGGGAAACAAAATAACATTAAGGGCATAATTCTGTTGTAATTTGTTTTAATGACTAACAAGGAAGAAAGTAGAAACTGATAATATTTAAACCTGTTATACTAGCTCGATAATGTTAGTTATTCAAAAGTTAATCACCTGTTCATATGATTATGGCTAAGTAAATTTGACAATTTCTAATTGTGTTCCATATTTTGTACCACCAACTGTTCTTGGTTAAATAACCCTTGAAAACCAAAAGGCATTGAACAGCTATTTCGTCCTAGTATGGAACTCAGCAGTAAGCATCTACTTCACATCTGTAGACCGAACTCATAGCCTGCGGTCTTGCATGCAAACCCTTAATCTCTTGACCACCGAGCCAAAATTTAGTAGTGTGTATGTCTAGCTTTAATCAACTTACGATATTCCTCGACCATCTATTGTTTTCGTTGAATTAATGTCTCATACCCGACGTGGTTATTAGCTTACAATTCAACCGACTAGCATTTTTGTTTTATTCTTCATTTAGTAAATATTACTTTCTACCATAGACACACATTTGTACTAGTTCTATTACTCTGTTTGGTAATTCCACTGAACATTCATTAAATCTTAGTCCACTTGTCAGTTTAGTGTTGTTAATAGATCGTACTTGATAGTTATTTATCTAGCAGTGTAAGTATTCACTTTGAAAATTGTTTTCCTCTAATTTAATCTTTTAAATACCTTCTAACAATTCCCCTAATTTACTCTTTCTATATTCATAAATCTAATTATGAACTCGATTAATTACATTCAATAAAATTTTTAAAAATCTTGATTTTAGTTCCACCTGAATTCTACCAACCATTAACTCATGAAGAACATGCTTTAGATGAAGACAGTTCCATTACACTAGATTGTGGTATTAAAAAGCGTTCAATTCCAGGAAGTATTGTCTATTGGGAAAAAGATCAACGTGTTTTAGAAAAATACACCAATAGTGTAAGTTTATAATTATGTAACCTTACAATCTATATTTACCGGCATATTTCACAATATAATGCGTAAATATATACCTCATGATACACAGATATTTAACAATTTCTATTATTATAATTTGTTTATGTAGTTGTCTGATGGTAAATGATACGATCTTACCGTATTGAGTAAATGGGGTAAGGAGGTTTGAACCTACAACATAAAGGCTGAAAGTCATATGTTTTAGTCACTTAGTTATCGCCCGGTTTCATTATTTAATAAGTAGTGTTATTGATTTAATTGCATAATTAGCTAGTCAGTTTACTTTTATCAAACAAATTAATTCTTCTCTAACATTAAGTAATAAATAAATTTGTTTAAAGCTTATGGCTTTAGAGAATAATGGTGAAACTTTACGATTTCCTGAATTGAAACCCGAAGATCAAGGTCAATACCAATGTTTCGTTCAAACAGATGGATATAAGGAAAGATGGTCTGGTCGTGAACAAACCTTAATTGTTAAAGGTGAGTGAGATCTCATGAACCATTTGGTTTTGAACGAGTTTTTCTTGTAAGTAGTACGTACATTTAAAATGCTTGAAAATCAATATATCGAAAACATTTAGTCATCATATGAGTAGGATTTCATTTTTACATACAGTGTTCTGTTGTTCTTGAATAACGTAACATTTCAGGCCATGACGTGATGTCTTCATAAATTCGGTTTTCGTATAAGAATGCTTTTTAAAATAACCTAATTTTGGTAAAAACTATTTACTTGAAAGAAGCTTGGTACAATTTGTATTGAAGCAGCAACTCAAGATTTAAAACGATCAACTTGTAGTCACTAAATTATAAGTTCAAACCCTTCTCCATATACTTTGGTTTGAGTAACCGAGCAGTATCAATAGAACACAGTGCACTCTTAAACATTACACTTTCATTTCAAAAAGGCAAAATACGTTTTTTTAAAAATATGTTTTCGTTTGCCTGATATGTTTTTTCTAACCTTATCGACATTCATTTACTTAATATGCTTAATGTCTGATTGCAGTTCCTCATTCACAATAGATTACTTTCAAATTGGTTTAACAAATTTAATGAGTGAAGAACTATGACACCCAGACTACTACACATAAACTTGTCAAAAACCATGTTATGTGAACCTATACGAATCATGAGTTCTCTACTATTGTGATGCAATGATAAATGGTGTTATAAAAACCTCTTCCTTGTGCTCACCGTTAGAGAATAAAAAAGTTTGTTCAACCGAATTCATAAGCACGCTCTGTATTATGTCTATCATATAGAATCCACCACTTTAAAGATGATGTACCTGAGAAACATTGTTAACGAGGACACATAAGTTCACTAAATAATAACTATGGTTTTTGTGTAAATCCTCAACATTGTGTTCAAATAATAAGCATGAACAACTATGTTTATTGGGAAAAAACTATTAAAGAGATTGATTCTCACCTTTTTTGACATCAAAATTTATAAATGCTATGACTTTATATTTATAAAAATATAAAAAAATAGTTAATTAATATGATAATCGAAATGCAATGAAAGGTTTTAGTCATTGTGTAGTGTACGCTACTGCTTTTGACAGATATAAGTAGTATGAAACACCAATCGGAAGTGTAAAGCCTGACAGCAGAAGATTGTAGTGCAGAGAACAAGAAGGAAATCTGAAAACAATCGAAATAACAGAATTGAAAGAACTATTGGGTGTATATAAGATAACACAAAGAAGAAGTGCATGTAGTGTGTGTTTAATGTGTATTTAATGTATGACTTTCATGTTTTATTAACCCACTGTGTGATTTTGCGTCAAACAACAAATTTGTTACCCCAACTGTCTTCGTTCACTTCAATCGTTCTTCTAGTGATAATAATGAACTATGTCTAGACTGTTTGGAAACTGATTATTAATTAATACACTATATGCTAATCACCTTGACGCACTGGTCCAAATACGTAAGTACAACACTTATCTAGAAATACAAACTCTTAGAATGTGATAATAACTCTCCTCGAAGAACAACCAATCAAATGCACTTTACAGTTGTTTCATAAAGCATACAGCACTTTTATGAATGATAGTTACTCAGCCTTTTATCTGTGTTTTTTTTCTTTTTACTCTAATTATAGCTAAACTGCAATTTTTACGTGAATTTCGTGAACATTTTCTTGAAATTAATATGCAAGGACGAATACCATGTAAAGCTAGAGGTTATGGTACAGTGACTGTTGAATGGTTTCGTAAAGTTGGTCCACATTCTAGTGATTTGCAAAGAATTCACCCACCTAATCAAGTAGAAGGCGGTACTTTAATTATCCATTATGTACAAAAACATGATGCCGGTGATTATGTATGTATAGCTAAGTCAACATATAAGAATGCTCAAATTAATATGACCGTCAGTGTTATTGTTGGAGGTAAGTTTAGTTGTTCACTGTCTTATCAGAATTTTCATAGCAATAACTGAGTATTTATTAGCTCAGCCACGGTTGTTGTTTAAAATTGATTGCTAACCATACTGTATAGTTAAATCTGATTTATTAATTACCTAAAACATAAATTTTGAGCCAATATACTAGCGTTTTATTTATCTACCGCCCATTTTCAGGTTTATATTAATTGAATAACATTAAACGCACTACTTTGACTAGTTACAATGCTTGTACTCTGTTTATGGTAAATATGTTTGTGAACACCTATATATATATATATATATATATATATATATATATATATATATATATATATATATATATATATATATATATATATATATATATATATATATATATATATATTTAACGAAGGCAAATCATTATAGTTCTGTTACTTAACATTTTTTTCCAAAAGGATAACACTTCCTATCTTGGAAGCCATTCAATGAAGATAAAGAAATCTACAATAAATTTTCTAGTTGAATAGTCTTTTCCAAAATATTGATTTTTTATTTATTTAAGTACTTTTTCCTCCCGACCAAAAGTGCCTGTTTAATGCTACATATCAGTCAGTCAGCTACAACGTAGGACCAGGCGCATATATGCATCGATCGAAGTTGCCATACCTCATTAGCACAACATGACGAACACCGGATTCATAAAAACTAGTTAAGTCAATGGTTGTAATATATAAAAGAAAGGTTGCAATAAGGATATAGTACAGGAAGAAAGAATTAGTTCGTAGAAAGAAAGATTTCAATCCCATAGTTTAAGGAAAGACAGAGAGTGTATACACCGACGCCATTGTGATCGATTCTGAGTCATGTCATACCTAGTCTCCAGCCATCGGTTACGATAGTCACACTGACCCCAACCAAGTAGTCTGCATCTACCAACGTGGCTCAGACTAGAAGTTAGTGACTTCAAGCACTGATGCCACGTTTTGGTTTGGCATCATTACTTTCTATAGACTCCAATAAAAGTTTTTTCCTTTGAAATATTTATACCTATCGTACTTATGCGCATTTTGACATTCTAGCCAGTAATATACTGATGTTCATTCTAACTAAATATTTTTGAGAGTTCTTTAAAGTCATGCAATTCATTCGACTGACTGTTTTACTTATTGTTTTCACATTATCTCGATATGATTGATTAGAAACTGAATGATTATAGAATATCAAGTTCAAACTGGCTAAAGATAATAGACAATTAAGTATAATATGAGTGGTGATTTGTTTATTTATCCTCATAATTGAAAATTTTAATACCTTAGTTAGTATGCATATTGAATAGATAATATATTGTGTAGTAGCAAGTTATTATTAAGATAAATCAAACTATTCTCATAGATTATATTTGAGATTCATTTTTAAAAAAACCTATAAACCCGTTTATATTCAGTATATTAATTATTTACCTATAAATAAGTAATTTATATCCACAGAAGGAGGAAAAAGATTTTATTCATAAGTCATATCCATTATTTACAATCTACTTTATTGAATACATTATCGTACATTTTGTCTTATAGTCAAGTTGACATTCACAATTTTTGCAAATAATACATAAATCATATTATTTCAATTTATCATTTTTTTTTATATTCCTCTCATTTGTTACTTATATGTATATAAAGATTTGTCGGTCTTCTATATTCTGGTAGAGTTTAAGTTTGAATTCCATTTAAGATTAATGATGTAAATTGTAATTAGAAAATGACTGACGAAGATTATACTACCAGATAATTTTATAAGATAAATAAATGATCGTCTGGTTCATTCTTATTTGAGCTTACTAATTCATTTACACATACTTTATCACTTTTTAGCTTGTTTGTTCGTTTCCCAACTTTTTTTTTCATCCTCTACAAACTATTTTTCATTCGTTTTTGTATTGTATATGTATAGATAATTATTTGATGAATTGTCTTTTTTCTTCTTCTTCAATGTTTATCAGTAATCGTAACATTTCCGAAGTCTCATATTACACTGTTAATCTTTTCTTATTCCCTGTTGTAAGCATTCATTTTCTTGTTCTCTATTTCGTTTTAAGCTTTTTTTAAAAAGTTCTTTCTTTGTGTTCCTATCTGTCGCTATCTCACTCTCTCTCACACACACATACACTCTTGATAGCTTAGCATTTCCACGTTTACACCATTGTGATAATTTCAAGAGTAATCAAGAGAGATAGTATGTATATGCGTGTGAAAAATCAATAAACTTATATGCATTTTCTTTGTGAAGAATTTTCGTTTATTTCTTATCCGTGAATGTCGAATTTTCATACTTTTTCAATATCATCTTTTTGTTTCCGCTTTACAAAGTTGATTTATGAACATTTGGCTACTCGTTTGGTTATTTTTTATGTATTTTGGTGTCTTATTTTGACCAGTTGAGTTGATATAAATAATTACATATATACACATACATATCTTATTTGATACCTGAAATTTTCTATAAGTACTTACTACTTTTTTATAGGAGAAACTATACCAAAAAAGATTATTACTACCACCATCCTTAACCGCTCTCAGTCATCACCTAGTCATTCAAAATGCTACTTCTCCCATATTTGTATATAGTGTGTGTGTGTGATTCGCTTAGTTTCGGCTTTCGTTTACATCTACGATCTTTAACAGACTTCCACTCTCATAAATCATCGTCATTTTCACTTTCGTAACAAAATAAACAAAAAATCAGGCAGTGTTATAACAATAGAGACAGCTAGTATATATATATATATATATATATATATATATATATATGCCTGTATGCATATATCGTTGTATTATCTTGCACACAGATTGTGTATTAATGAGTGTGTTGATGTTCTTTTTTGTGTTTATGTGTCCATTTCATATGGATGTAGTTGGACACAGACTTTTGTGTAAGTACTTATATGTCTATTATGTATATGTTTTCACAGTGGCCTAATTTTTTTCTATAGCTAAATATATATTTATAAAAATGTTACTTTGTTTGTTCCATATAATATCTATTTACAGTCAATGTAATAGTTTTAGATATATCCCGAAAATGACGAAGAATTTTTTGGAATTGAAAGTCTTTAGGTATAATTCCAATCGTATGATAAAATGTAATAAAGAAATATGGTTTATTAAAAATCTCTTGTTGTATTCTTTTCACAATTCATCAGTTAACTGCATGTATCCCCTCTCTTCTCCCAGACAAAATTTGTTTGTTTTCCTACTGAGAGTTAAAATACACTAGTCTTATATCCCAAGTTACTGAGTTAAAAAAATCAATCGATGTATAACAAATTACATTTCTAGCTGCAATTAGTGTAATTCATTAAAAGGTATATGAAGCCCCTTAAATAACCCAATAGTAGCATTTCTTTAAAATCTTGAATCGACTTATGTTAGAAAACCATTGAAAACCTAGAATTACTAAATTTCCGTCTCGTCTCAGTATAGGACTCTTCTGCAATACGCATCCATTACTCCTTGTAGTAACTTAGCTTCGTTCATCAATCACCGTGGTAACCGTTATCATATAAATCCCAAAGGTGTTTGAATTCGGAAGTCAATAAGGTACGGCAACTACATTTTATTAGTGGATAGCCCCGATAATCAAGTTAGAAGCACATCGAGCAAATTGTAGCAATGAGGCTAATATGTTTGTGCTAGCAAACGCAGAAGCAAACTTATAGTCAGTTCGAATCAAGGCACAGCTAGGCATGACAAAGGCTATTAAAAGGATTCGAACACGTATATACGTGGAAGGGAGAATGATTGATTGAGCGACGTTTAATCGAATAACATTTAAGCTAGAGAGAGTAGGCTGTCACATGTGATCAAGCGCACACATTTATACAGACATGATAGAGACCATAATGATGCAAAAAAATAACCGAATTATTACTGTTCGAATAATAGTCTGTTAAATTAGTCAGTAAAGGGGCTTGACAAAAATTATTCGTAATCGAAGTTAATCGTAGGAGTGTTGCTCTATTCTCTTCCAGCTTTTCAATTGCTATCTAGCTTAGATTGAACCATGGTTTCAGTAAAATTCAACAGTTTAAACAACCCCATACCGCCAGTAATATTTCCATCTGAGATATTGAGAGAGCTTAAAGCGTTTTTAGGTTACTAACTTTATTTATAGTTTCAAATAGATTATTAGTGATGATTTTGCTATAGCGTGAAACGTATACCTCTTGTTTCTTCACATTTACACTCAACCATCTCAATATAACTACTGACAAATGACATTAACCATAAATTAATGTTATTCGAACTATTTGAAATCAAACATTACTAAACGTGTATTTTCTTCACTAACTCCTCTTAAAACTGAATTCACATTCAGTCATGCTTTAATCAATCAACTAATCTAATACACAAATTCACGATGACTATTCTTTCTTGATTTAGTGGAATAAAAAGGATTATCTCACATTTTCTGAGTAAAGTTTTTCTCGTCAATAAAATTAAACTGTCTGTTGTTTTTATTTTAATTACTATTCTAATTGCAACACCATAACATTTACTGTTTTACTACTTCATCTGCCTCTCATCTTCTATTCCTCTCGAGTTAAATTCTCTTCGATTCAATTCCCCCTTTTCTTCTTGTTCCGTGGTTTTTTTCATTTGTTTAGTTTGTTTGTTTTTATGCCTATAACTATGTTTATGTACTTAGACACATATTCATCATTATTGCACCGATTGAGACCGATGTGTCAACATGAATTATTATTATTATTATTATTATTATTATTATTATTATTATTACGGCTGATGGTATTTTGTTATTCTTTTATATTTTCACTTCTTTAGAAATCAGCTATTTTGACCTGATTCTGTTTGTTTATTTTAAGTCTAGAAAAAGAAACAAATCCCAGCTCGTAACGATGATAATAATGGTTACAGCTATTAATATTATTATTATTAATGCTAATACTAATAATGTTAACAATATGGTTAAGATTTTGTTTTACCTCATTGTTTTGATGGTACCTATCTTTTCAGAAAGCTATAAATTTTAAACTATTTTTTTACCTGAATCTGGGGTAAGGGGTTTGATTTATACCTTTACGTGTGTTTGTATATATATATATATATTCTTGTGTATGTTTAACTGGTCAGTGTTTATATTTGCTCATACATCAGTTGTTATGTTTTGTCTTGTTTATACATCTGCACATATGACTTTTTATGTAAATATTACCACAATTAATTATGTTTAAATAAACCTGACAGGTAGTTGTGTAGTTTGTTGTAGTTTGCATTTTTGTTGTATTTTTTCATGAAACCTTAAGAAAAAACGAAACAACATACCAAAACAACTTTAGAAACTAAGCTGGTAACTCATCAAGTAAATACACAATGTTATTTTAATAAAACAATATTTTAAAAAAATATATATTTGACAGTTGTTCAAGAAAATTCTCATTCCCAATAAGTTTAGCATCTATGATTATCATCACCAGCACCATAGGCAACATCAATTTTATCATCATTCATTAAGATCTTTGAAATGTTATTCTGTACTATTTTGTTTCCTTAAGTTTTCTCATTAAACAATGTAACACTTTGAATTTGTTTGTTTCAAATATCCTACTACTTTTTTTTTTCCTTTTTAATAGTTTCCTTGATTTATTGACTCATTGAATTCTTCTTCTGGTTAAATGATCATAATTTCTGTGAGAAAAAAGTTTTCATTGTATCATTTAAGTCTTGTAAAAATATGTGCTAATTGAATGAGTTTCTTAACTAACGTGAGAAGTCACTTAACTATTTTTTTTCTGTTTTCTAACAACTGTGATTTATTCTAAACAACAAATAATGAAAAAATAAATAAACAATACAATACAAATGTCTTTATATTACTTTTCCATTATATAATCCAATCACTCACTGAAAATCATTCAGGATTAAATTGTTTTCTGTTATAATACAGTTACATAAACGCCTGATCTGAGGTTGAGCTCTTAAAGATAATGAAAAATAGAATATGTGCACATACGGTGATACTTATATTTGTTTCATATTCACTATAAATTCAGTTATGATTAACTTGAATGAGCAGTATTCATACTATAACAAAATGTCTACTCAAATCATTTTTGATATATCTAATTGTTGTTCTGAATAATGCTGTTCTGTTTTTTTAAAAATAAACTATTGCTTTCGTCATAAAACGTACTACTAGTGAGTAGTCCAAACATATTTCAGCAAAATTAGTACTTGAATTCATGAGTTAATTGAAGCTAGACCACCATGGAAAACGTGGAACCACTGGAAAGCCGTTTCGTCCTATTGTGCGACTCCTCAGCAGTGTGCATCCACAATCCCTCCTCGTGAGATTTGAACCCAGGAGCTATGGGTCTCACGCACTAACGCTTAACCTCTAGACCACTGAGCCAACATTTAATATAATATTCGCAAAACCCCTCTGATAATATTTCAGTAAATATATTTAGAACTTTTTTTTGCCTACCAACTTTACCTATCTCAAACATTATCTTAAATTACTATATAGTTTTCCTGAGTTTTTAAAATGTTTCTTTAGAAAATAGAATTAAGAAAACCATATAATATAATGAAGTCTTCATTCTATTACTGTAAATCATTAATGTACTCACTGAAATCCGTTGTTCTCTTATAGAGTTTATATATATACTGAGAAATTAAACTTACCATAAAATTAATTTATTTTATGCTCAACGTAACTTTGCAGTTCATTATTGTTTACTCTGAAAGGAAACAAACATTTTATTTGACTGATCAATATATATCAAAATGTGGATATAACCACCAAATATTCAGATAGTTTACAGATAGAATATGCCTTCTATAATTTTTTTAAATAGCTAAGTAATAATTATGAAAATAAATAGTAATAGCGGCCAGACTATAATTTATGGACGAACCAATCAGATGTAAGATGTTAGATCAGTTAGGAGGCATAATTATTCAGTTCAAATAAATCTAAACAAGGACGGTTAGTTTTAATTTTTCTTAGTTTATAAGCAGCACGAAATGCTTAAATAGACCACTAAATGTTGAATCCTTCAAATGACTAAGTTCTTTACAATTCATTTGTGAAAGTTTATACTGTTCATGAGTTCCACACTAAGAGCTAACAGTTCACAGTAGTTGATCAGCTCGTTATAAAACTTGTTTCAAGTCAGTCAACTCTATAAAGTAAACAATTTTCACCAAATCATTAAGCTTGATATTGGTTGGTTACGGACAGTCAACATAGAGCACTGATTTTGTGCAATTTATTATCGTCCAACAAGGTTCACTTGTCCTCTATGGGATTCAGATCCATCCCACCCAGATTTCCAATCAAAAAGCATTACCAAAAGTAGCGATAAGATCAAACTGTCTACTCTGTTAATGTAATGGAATTCTATATAACTGTGTTCAACATCATACTGTAATTTATTTGTTCTAAAATGACACTTTAGAGAAAATGAATTTTGTTAATTTTCTATTTTTTTGAATATGAAATGGAAAACTAGTCCACTAGAGCTTGCTAAACAGGAGTCATAGTTTTTTAATTAATTCAATAGCATCTCTGTTTTTTGTAATGTCATACATTGATAGTTCCAAATAGTGGAGGTTTTTTTCTTCGTTTCAGCAAATCTTTCATAACACTTTACTATTCATTCTTTTATTCTACATAGAAAAACCTCAAATATCACAAATCAGTGCAAACCAAACAATTCGCGTCGGTAATCAAGTTATACTTAATTGTCATGCATCAGGTGATCCACATCCGCAAATTAGTTGGATAGTTAAAAAACCCGGTTATAAAATTCCAAGTGTTTATACTCCATTAGTTGATAATGAATTACTAATTCCCCAATCTACTGATTTATCTGATTCAAGTCGATCAGCTGATAATCATTTACAAGAACAACAATTTCTGCAACCACCACAGTCTAGTTCAAGTTCTTCATCAGTTTCGATTGATCATAATTTAAACAGTGCATCTACCGCAGATGCTGTTGTAGCTGCAATTTCAAGAAATATGCAAACAAATGGAGGACGTATAACAGCGTTTTCAAATGGTAGTTTAATTATTAAACAAGTGCATTTATCAGATCAAGCTGAGTATATATGCGTTGCCGGCAATAAACATGCTATCAAAACTCGTCAAGGAGTATTTGTCAGAGTCCTCAGTGAGTATTTATCTTAAGCTACTTTTTCATAAATTCAGAAATTATCAGTTAACTTTAAATTCTCACTTTTATTATGAGCAACATTTTTCATTAGATGATCAAGAAGATTTGTAGCTCAAGTGAATGATAATGGTGTAGATTTGTTCTCTGAGCTGTATGGTTTGTTGGTGGAGCTTTCATCGTTATTGTGAACGATACCATTAGCACAAACTTCTCTAAAGAAATCTCTTTAGCGAAGGCAAATAAGAATGACGAAAATAGACAGCCTTGATAAACATAACTTGATGTTATCAACTGTGATAAGTTCACCATAAGCTTTAATTTAACCAGTAACATTCGAGAAAATGGCCTTTCAAGGTTTATATACTATTTCGGTACGTCTCCCAACAACCGATAATATATACAGATCAATTAAGACTTTCTGTAACTTGTTTGTTTGAACATTTTTGGAATCCGATATATTGTCATACTTCTTTTTATTTAAGTTTTGCCTAAAGTTCACTAATGACTTTTACTCTTATTCAATTCAATCAAGTACATAGTTAACTTCCCTTTAAATTAGAAAAAAACTGCAAACGAAAAGGAACACTACGAATAAAAAAAATTGTATTGATATATGAAGGAAATTTTAAAATTGTTTCTAACATTTTAACGTTTAAGCGACAACAAACTTGAGTGTACGATTGAAAAGACTGTTCACCTATAGCACTCAATATCTAACTCATTTTAAATATTATTTACTTATCAACAATGTAATATCACAGAATATATGATTCATCTATAGAGTAATAAATATATTTCCTGTACTACATATCTATTAACCGTTGAAATATGAAGCATATTATAGATTGAAAGATTGAAGCACATTAAATGCTATTTTCATTTCTCCCCAACTATTGAGGCATATTTTTAAAAAAAATACTAATAAATTATTCATTGTTTGTTAGAAAACATTTGTTTACAAGAATGAAATTCATGTATAAGCTTACAGTAATCTAAATATAACTGCATAGATTAACAGTAACTATATATATAGGTATATGCATTTCCAATAGCCATGCATCTGTACTGTTTTTATTCAGATTATTCTTTACTTCTATTGTTTACTTACTGACATTTTAGTATTTGTTTGTTTATTCGTGTTTTTTGTGCGTATTTATTCGTAATATTATTCAGCTCCGGAAGAATATACTCGACAACAACTTGGTGAAGATGGTACAAATACTGGTATGATGAAAACTATTTTTATAGTAGTTGGATGTGCAGTTGCCTATTTAGGCTTAATTATTGGATTAACAACATTCTGTAGTGTTCGTATGGTACGTACTCGACGTAACCGATCACGTAAAAGTGGTAAGTCTATAAGTTGAGAATTAACTCATTAATCATTTCTTTGATGTGATATTATGTATTTTGTTATTATAATTGTTGTTGATGAAAAGGAAGATGATTCACTCCTGTCATTCCATCTACTCACCCAATTATTTACATTTATTTCAATATACGTCAGCATAATTGGATATTACTACTACCACTACTGTCTTCCACAAGCAAGATTCGAATGTTAGTTTTTTTTCATGTTTCTATCATATTACAGTTAAGGATTTATGTTTTGACCAATTCTAAATGTATTTGGGCTTTGTTTGTTTGTTTCGTTGATATTGTTATCTTAAGAAGCTGTTTTCATACTTTCATTGCACAAGATATATAAATACATATATATACTTCAATTTCATAAGTTTCATATTTTTTTATATAAAGAATGAGAAAAATGTCTGGTTTGACCTGACGAAAACGGAATCAAAGAAAAGATTCATATTTCTCCCCCCCCCGTAATTTTTAGTGATTAATGAGATTTTTTAGTTTTCTCAAGAAGACCGAAACATCAAAATAATCAAGCACAAGTTATGGGTAATGAAATGTGTATCAAATAATAAGAAAGTGCATATATAAACAGAAAGAAAACAAATTTAGCATAGTATATATTTACCTCTTAAATGTTTAGACTGTCTTATTTATTCATAAAGAAAGAAAAAGAAAACATTCATTCAAATTTTATTAATAAATCATTTAACAAATGAAGAGAAAAAAAAAATAGTCGTTAATCAAAACAGAATCACTTGTTTTAACTGGCAATAAAAACTAAAGATTTATTATGATATATGATTAGTGTTTGTATAGATTTCTGTTGTGTTTGGTCAATTATTACTCGACTCTCTTCTTCTCTTCATGTAATAATATAAATAAATATAACATTATTAATGATTATATTCACAGGGTGGTGGGTAACAATGATATATAAAACATAAATACCTTAGATTCATGTATATAAAATACTCATAATCATAAATGCATCACGTTTTTCAGTAAATATATATATATATATATACCCCCATCTTGATGTTTTGTTACTTAGTAAATTTACTAAATCTTAAACAAACAAGTCAGTTCATAAGAATCTTGTCTTTGTTCTAAATTTTTTGATTATCTTGATAAAATGTAAACCAACATGAAGGAATATACAAGAACATTTCCGTCTAATAGTTTGTTTGTTTGTTTTTCTTATTTAAAAAAGTAACAGGCTAAACAAGATAAATAGTTTTGATTTCTCTAAGGAATTAGACAGTGTTATGATTTTTATTTTATACATTATGAAGAGCCTGTCTCATGTTTATTGTATTAAAATTTTAATTACGATTATGAATCATTATGTAGTAACATAAGTGGATTCAATATTGGTTAGACAAAAGAAAACAAGATCAACAATTAAATTTTGTACTTATAGGATTAATCATAAAAAGAAGAGGTCAGTTTTAAAACTCTTCTAGACATATATATTTGGTTACTATAGGAAGTGAAATTGTGGAGATTGTTGAATTTTATTGTACACCTCACAAACTGATTTGAATTAAACAACTATTAGAAACAAGGAAGCCAGGAAGGAGTCCGATACTAGAACGAAATATCTGTCCAATACCTTCTAGTTTTCAAATGTTCTTTACCAAAGGTTTGTCCATGATATAGACCACAAAATTTAGATTTGAAAACCAAAGAAATTGATTTAATTATTTATTCTTCAATTAATAAAGTTTGTCTTGTCAAATTCACCAACATATGAAGAAGTGACACTGAACCCTTTAATGTTCATAGGCAATATTAATATAATTAACTTACCCTCATCCGATTCGGAACACTATTCTCCTCTATCTAAATACTCTAATTAACAGAAGCAGTCGTTTATGGACTATTAATTTCATCAGCAATCTATGTATGATTTCAAAAGTTGTTTTGAATTTAATATTTTTTTCAAATGACATTATATATTTAAAGAATAGTATACACTTACATATATTTATTCGGTTTAAGATTGTTACAGTTCATTAGAAAAAGTCAGTGAAATCTGATTTTCGTCTCTTTGTAATTAGGTGGCAAGTTACATGAAAATGGTCAATTACTTAATCCTTTGAATGATCCTAGTAATCCTAATGGTGGCAAAAGAGGATCACAAGGAAGCGGCGGGGGTGGCGCTGGGACTGGTAATATGGAGTGTGGTTTATTATTAGGAGGCGGTTGCACATCGGGGATAAATACAACTGCAAATGCATCTCTTAGTCAACTACCTCATTATGGTCGCCCCGTGTTGACTAGTGCATCTGGCACACGAAGTGGAACAAGTTATCCTGATAGTGGTACTTTACCACATCCTTTAATGTGCACAGAACCTGGGTCAAATCAGAGGCCAAATATTTCAGTAAATGATACGAAATGCTGGTGGCCTATAAGTGACAATGCATACTATGGACAAAACGATGCTCAAGCCAAACTACTACAGTCAGCCGGTGCTGCCGGACCAATAGATGGATTCGCTAATCCTTTGACAGATATTGGAGATCTTAACGGTCACTCATATGTCCATGGACACTCTATGATGAGTCCGTCATGTAATCTTATGTTTTCGGCGCACAAAGGCACTAGTACGGGTGTGGCTAGCAGTACAATTGCTACAACTACATCTGAATCACATCTTGTCTCTGCACCACCACCAACTCCGCTTGATTCACGATCACATTTTAGTGGAGTATCTTCTGGTAATTCAACTAGTTTGTACTCTCGTTCCCTTTTAAGTGGTGCTTCTAATTTCGGATCACCTCCCAATCAAATGGCTTCACATGTGAATAGCTTGAATCAATATGATCAGTCAAATGCATTGCACACTATTAGTCAAACAGATCGTATGAATTATCCACGTTGTGAACTACAAATGGAAGGAATTCTAGGTTTGTTTATGATTTTATTTATTCACTATTAATTATAATATAAAGAGATTCATTGAAATGTTTTCTGTTTCATAATGATTTTAAATCAGTTCGATTTTCATTAGTATTTTGAAGTCGAATGAAGAGATGCAAAATAAAGCAGTCTTCCTTTTCGTGAGCTGTAAATTGCGCATATTATTAAATTATTTTAATTTAATCCAACTCTTTAATGAAAAACCTGTTCATATATTTTGGGCTGAATTCCTGTATGAGAACTACTGATATTATCCGACTTCTTGAACCGGTGGAAGTCATGTAAAATATGAACATGATACCTAAAGACTGATATTTGTGCTTAAACCAGCAAGCCACTGTTATACTGTATGTATATGACATTGGCCAACTAATACTCATTACGACTTCTATTCTGCAATGTATTAGTTAGTTCAAGAAATTCTCAGTTTCAGACTCATCTTTTCACAGAATGTAGTCAAAGATGTAAACAGGTGTACCGACGAACACGTATTACATTCGGGAAGTTTAAGTCATATAAAATTTAGAACTTGACTTGTGTTTGTAAAAAACAATTTCTTAGGTTTATAGTTCTCTCTTAATTATTCTTCTCGCGTTCATATTTCACTACATTTGCTAAAATGTGTATATCTTACACCATTATTATTAAAATGGTTTTTAAACAGAATTCTTGATTGTCACTAACATTTACGTACTTCTGTTACCCCCAATGAAGCATAGGCCGATGACCAGCACTCTCTAACCCACTTTGTCCTGGGCCTTCCTTTCTAGTTCTATCCAATTATTGTTCATTCGTCTCATATCTGTCTCCGTTTCCCGGTTCAATGTGTATTTTGGTCTTGTTCTTCTCCTTTGACCTTGAAGGTTTCAAGTGAGGGCCTGCCTCGTGACGCAGTTAGCTGCTTTTTTCAATGTTTTTGCTTATCCACATTGTCACTAACACATCTTTATTGTAAGCAAATGATAGCTGGTCGTTGTTCAGTATGACAGTTATGTTTCTCATGCTTCATATATTTCCTTTAATAGCTATTTGTTTGCTAAAAATTATGAAGTCGAATTCCACATTACAACTAATCAAATTCTAACAAACTTACAATTACTTATTGACATATGACTTATCATATATATACGATTGTAAAACTTTGAAAATAAAAAATATATGATTATATATACTGACTGATTCGAGGATAGCTCTACGCATTCATTAGTGTCTACAATCGAGGTGACTTGTATTTTACGGATTTGGAAATAAAGTTTATTTTCACAGTAAGGCATAGCTCTGTTTATTAGCTCAATAAATTAGTTGAATCATTGAGCTGAAATTAATTTGTTGCACAACATCTTGCTTTCTGTATAAAATGAGAGCCCTGACCCATTTTAGTGTCAAGTTCATAATTCCTTACTGCTGAAAAGTTCCAAACCAGTAGGAATCAGGTATTTATCATGCTTCATTATGAATAATTCTCGAGTTAATATCACTCCATTTTTAAAACCAGACCCGTGTTTCGCGCTACTTGGTACTCGTCAGCAAGGTGTACCTGTAATCTTGAGGGAACTGGTGTTCCCCGACGGACTCGATCCCGTGTCACCCAGCTTCACAGTCAGAGACGTTACCACTGATCAATCTGAGTCGCTACCAACCTCCTGTAAGACTGAGATGTAACTACAATTGATTGATCACTGGGTGGTGATCAATGTCGTGTGTGCCAAGTCCTTCTTAGTATAGATCGAATGCTATCGCCTAGTGGTAACGCCTCTGACTGTGAAGCAGAGTGACACGGGACCGAATGCGTCAGAAAGCACCAGTCCCCTCAAGATTACAGATACACCTTGCTGACGAGTACCAATTAGCACGAAACCCGGGTCCAGGCTTTCTTATTGACTACCTCCAACCACCATATTATCTCAACATGGTGCACGCAGTGTCGAGTCACCTAGACTAGTGGCCACATTGCAACTTGGTCGATAGCATTCGATCTGCACTAAGAAGGACTTGACAAACATGACATCGATCACCACCCAGTGATCAATCAATTATGACTATTTTTCTAAATACTTTGGTCAAAACTGATGTATAATATTGGATGTATGAAACCTTTCATTTCATTCCTAATGCATTTGGATAATCAGCAAATAAATATTTTTTATATGACATACCACTTAACAAACATAACATATTCAACTCTATAGTTTCAATTAACTCTTAAAAAACTGATTGTAGACCATTTTATCATTACTGATATTTATCAGGGATAAAACAATAGTCATAAGTTCACAATTGTAATGAAGTTTTAACTTGTTTTCAGAATATTTGAAATATCTTCATCTGTTTCAAATGCTTATTAAGAAAATATCAGTCATATATCATATATAATAAAATGGCTTTGTTGTTTTACAGGGAAAGGTGAGTTCGGTGACGTATTCTTGGCACGTGCTCGTCATATACAAGAAGGTGAAGCCCAATCCTTAGTATTAGTCAAATCATTGACTTCATGTGATTCAGTACATATTAATGAGTTTCATCGTCAATTAGAATTGTTTGGTCAGTCTGATCATGATTATGTTACACGTTTATTAGGGGTATGCATGGAACAAGAACCATTCTATATTTTGTTAGAATATTGTGAATGGGTAAGTATAGATTCGTTATCACTTAAGTCTTTGGGTGTATTTCAACTAAGTTTGAATAATTTGCAATACTTCAATTCATGGTTAATTGGACCAATAAAAATGATATAGGACTAAAAAATAACTGGTTTAACGAAAAAGTAGATTTATTAAGAAAATCGATAAATTGTAACCTCTGAAGATGTTTTTCATTATGAAATGATACCATTTGAAAGACTAATGTGCACTGAAGAAGTCACAGTTTCGAAATCCCTAGTAATGTACACGTATAATTTGCACACACTACCACATGTCATGTACTTTGTTGAAATGTGATATTAGTTCCTACTGAGTGATATAAAAGTGTGAAAAAATCGGTTCTATAAGAGGTCAATTGGATCTTAATTTGCTCAGTGGTAACGTCTTGTACCACTTGATAAGATGGGTCGGAATAGCACGACGAGATTATGTTCCCATAATTTTACAGATACTTTTTACTGATATTTACTAACCAGCATAGTACCCGAGTACAGGGCTTCCTGCTGATGGGCTCTAACCACGTAACATTAGAACATAGTGCATTGAGTGTCCAGTCCTCAAGACTAGTGCATCTATCACAATTTTATCAATAGTTCGATCAGTACTAAAGACCAAATAAAAATGACGTTAGTTACTACTTTTTAATTAGTCAGTAGAGCAAAAACTATTCATTGGAAATAGATTTTGTACTAGTTAAGCTAACTGTGGAAATAACTTGAGTATTTAATTATCTTAATCATATTGGTACGTTGTCTTTTTAACTAACCATGTGAAATGGATCGCCAGACAGATGAATAATTTCCCATTCGTACTAACAGCCAAATAAAAAAGATAGTTTAGACGTTTGTTAGAATTTAGTAAGCCTATTTGGTTGCATGCATATTGTATTTAAGCTTTAATTTAGTAGAATCTTGACGATAAATGATGATCATTAAAAAAAAGCCAACCGATAATAAATGACGTCATGGTTCGCATTGTACATTTAATTTAGAAAAAACGTTTCTGTTTTTTTCTGTTCAACTTAAATGAAGTATAGTTTTCCTGTTTGGATCAAATGCTGTAAGACCGTAGTTCTTAATACTTAGAAAAGATAATATCATATTAACTGTTGTTTCTTTTAAATAAACAATTATCTAAATGGCTAGCAGTGGAATCTAGGACGATCGTCTTGTCCTATTTGGGACTCGTCAGCTAGGTGTACCTGCATTTCTAAGATGATGTCCACTCGGGGAATCGAACCCAGTACCATTCACTTCAAAAGCCATCGCGTTACCACTCATCTACTGAGTCACGATAGCCACTTGCTAGTTTAATGAGGTGAATTTAAATTCGCTCGGTAACGTTTGCTTGAATCTTCCGATTGATGTTTAAGACTGCAATTGATCAGTCTGTTATTGGCATATGTGCATACTGTGCGTATTGCATTGATATTGCCATATTTCAAATGCTTTATAAGCGAATATAGATTAAGGCAATACACACAATATCTACATATACCAATAACGGACTGATCAATTGCAATCTTAGACCTCAACGGGAAGATTCAAGCAAACAATACCAAGTGAATTATCTAAATGGTTTTTCACAAATCCATTTTTGATTCATTCCCTGCATTACCTGTCATGTAGAAATTAATCCCAGTTTGTATGACTTTCTATTTCACAATTACCAAAACAGTTCTATTATATGTGGTTACTATCAATAAATGAATTAATCAACTAATTTCCGATTATTCTCTTCTGATTAATAACATTTTATATGTTTTCCCCATTATTTTTTAGGGTGATCTAAAACAATTTTTACGTTGTATGCGTGAAGAGAATTCAGCATCACTTAAAATGCCACATTTAACTTGTACACAAAAGATGAGTATATGCAAACAATTAGCTCTTGGTATGGATTATTTAGCTCATATGCATTGTGTTCATCGTGATTTAGCAGCTAGAAATGTACTCTTAACTCAAGGTTTAGAAGTGAAAATATCAAGTCTTGGCTTAGCTAGAGATGTTTATGCAAATGAATATTATCGTTTACCTAATACAGAGCAATTCATACCATTAAGATGGTTTGCACCAGAACTTATTCATGAAATAACAACTAATACAACAATGAATACAACTGCACGACATGTGTCATTATGTAATGGACATGAAAATAAATCACTGAAACAATTAGCTAATCCAGCTATACCCTATTCTACACAATCCGATGTTTGGGCATTCGGTGTATTAGTTTGTGAAGTCTTTTCATTAGCAGCACTTCCTTTAGCTAGATTGTCTGATCAAGAAATTATTGTTGCTGGTCAACGAACAGCTATGCTACTAAGTAACACTAGTGGTTTTACTAAATCAAAACTTAACACTACCGATTCATCACCATTGAAACCGGATTTAGTTGCTGATATACCAAGTGAATTAGGTAATTTATTAAATCGTTGTTGGTCTCCAACACCACAACATCGACCTACATTCAGTGAAATTGCTATTATTATACGTGATCTTGCTGCATCATAATTTCATTTACACTCTTTTTCCTTCAATTTTTTCTCTCACAGTTTTTTTTTGTGTTCATTTATCTATGTTCAAATCAATTACTATAATAGTAAATTCCACAGTATGACGATGGTGATGAAAAAAAAAGAAGAAACTAATTGTTCATTTTGTAATCACAAACAATATAGACAATTTTCTAAAATTTTCAGCCTTTTTTTTTACTTTTTATTTATTTATTTACATTCTTTCGAGTTAGTTCTATTCATTTTTGAATATTCAAACCACCCCCGCACCGGCCAGATTGTTATTTATTTCATGTCAATAAAACAGTAGTTACTATATTATTCATTATCATAGTTGCATTATTGAACGTGTATCATAATAAAAATACTAAAGAATTTTAATTTGAACTAAATTACTCAATTCAAATAAAGCACACTTAATTAACCTTTCATAATTATATGTATTTAGGTTGATTAAAATACATTCGCTTAGTTACTATTCATTATATATATATATATACATTGTTTACGAATCGAAATACAACATCTTAAACTCTTTTCTTCATTTATTCTCATCTCAATTGTTTTCATTATCATCTTCATTATGAATATAAGTAGTATAAGTTGTTAGTTGTAAAAAAAAAATAGAACAAAAGTTGATGTGTTTTTTCTTTTCATTCGGTTTTCTTTTTTCTTTGATTCATATATTAATGAAAAATCATTAAACTTTTGTTTTCTTTTTCTCTTTATTTTAATTTTTTTTAAATAATATTTAATGCCAATCATTTATTTTATTTTTCTCTTTTTAATTCTATTCTCTAAATTCAATGTTCTCATTTTATTAAATTTTAAAATGATATGTAATTTTATACTATTAAAACAAACTAATAATAATGATCAATGTATAATAGACTTTAAATATAATTAATACTGACCTGTTCTACAGTACCTTCACTATTGTTCTTTTAATTCTTTTTTTTTATGAATTGTATTGACTAACTGAATTATGTTATACATCATTATCAAAGTGTACATATAAAATATTCAAATAATTATGGGCATATATACTGACATATATTTTATATTTCCTTCTCTGTTTACATTTACCGGATAATACTACTAATGATCATAATTGCTCTCAATTGAAGATTTTTGTTATTTCAACTCTTTGAATAATTTTTCTTTCTTTCATCTATTATTTACTTACAAATTTTGTGAGTAATAATAAACTTAATTCATTCATGAGTCATTTATTTACCCCGGTTTACTTATTTTCAAAGGATTCATATTATTTTCACTTTCATTATGATGCTTGACATCTGTATTCAATAGATTTAATTCATCTGTGAATATACCAATAATAAATGGTGTCAAATTTTTTTTTCCTACAAATTGTACATTTCATGTTATAAAATTGATGCCAATACTACTAATAATAATGATAGTATTAATAGTGCATATCATATTGCAGCACTTTTTTTTCCATTATCAATACTGTATCATTATCAGAAATATGCATTTTAATTATCTACAAATAGACATGCTTTCCTTCTGTATGCATTATACAATGCATCTCTTTGTTTTCTTCATTCTGGCCACATTTTATTTGTTTGTTTGTTTTTTGTTTAGGTAAAGAGTTCAGCTTTATTTGTCATTACAATATAATAAAACGTTTGTATTGCTTCTATTTTATACCATATCTTCATTTATCTATTGTATTCTCTATTTCTTCAATAGCCTACTTAATAAAACAATAAAACAGAAACAAAACCACATTGTTTTTTTTTATAGGAATAAATTAATTATCATTCATTGAAACAAAAATGTTCATATTTTTATTTTCTTCTTAATTGTTTCCATCTTTTTTTTCTTTTCGATGACTTTTGTTATCGCCTTATTATTGTATTTCTCATCATCTTATATTATAAATAATCTTTGTTACATCATAACCATATTATATTCTTCTATGATTTTGTTTATACAGTTTCTTTCTATTTCTTTATAATATATTTATTAACACTGACAACAAAACATTTACTGTCTATTTAGCATTTTAAATTATCTTTTTAATTAACTACTTTTCCCCTTGTCTTTATTCTCTTAATTCTTTTGTATATTACATAACAATTATTGAAGATTGGTGAATGAATGAATGAATAATAATAAAAAAAATCGATAGGGTTTCTAGAAAAAGAACCAAATCAAATACATGCATATATTACTTCACCTATAATGATCTCAATTTATCTTTCTTCTTTCTGTATTTCAACAAGTTTTCTTTCTTAATTGAAATCGAGATAAAAATCATAATTCATTATTACCATTTATTATATTGTTATTATTAATTTACAAATAAATTGCTTTTGTTTACTCATTTAATAAATAAAAAATAAACCCTACAGTGATAAAACACAAAAGACTTGAGAAATGGTAATGAAGTATATGTATAATAAAAGCAAAATGTTTTGTGAAAGAATTGTTTCTTTTCACTAAATATAAAAACAACACAGTGTAAGAAAACTAAAATAAAACAAATAATTCGATCAATAATAATAATAATTAATAAGTAGTAAGTGTAGGAAGCGATTTCCTACAGGTTTAACTCTAAGCTATTTTCTCTCTAGACCGCCGAGCACGGAGTCTTGGTTTAGCCAAAGTCAGAACAAGTAAGCTATTTGACTTGATAAACTTCATCTGTTTCTAAAACACAAATTAACACCGTTAGTGTACAAAATAAACAAAACAGCCTTTCAACACAGGGAAAAACAGAGACATAAACAACAGTAACTAGAACATAGGAAAAATGAGTCAACAAGGTAAATATTCTTTTATAATGAACATAAAATTGTGATTGGTAAATAAACAAGACATAGTCATACAAGGTCAAAGAAAGTTAATGTGGTGGTAGGCGTTTCACTTTATCATAAATGAGTTCGTTTATCGATTACACCTTACAGTAAGTGTTTTATAAATTTAATTAATAGAAAATAAAAAAATAGAAAGTTTAGATTTATGTTCATTAATATTTTTTCACATGATCACTGCCAAAGTAGAGTTACTATCCACATTGTTAAGAAAATTTAATAATATAATGGAATGATCATCTACTAAACAATAATCGGTACTTTTTCACAAATAGTTTGTCTATCAAAATGCTGAAATTAAGCGAATTTTTATATGTACTTTGAGAATTTTATTACCATTGTTAGTAATTGTGAATACAGACAAGGTAAATTATGGGTTTATTCGGTGAGATCATAATCTGTGGACAAACCAGTCAAATATAAGATAACAGGTTTTAGATTTTGGTGAGAAATTCATTTGGCTAAATAGCATTTTGGCATTTTAGCTTATGTTAGTTCGTGATGAAAACTTTAAATCTAACTCCTAATCCTATTCATCAACTGTAAATCTTGATCTCAATTCGTCACACTGATTTGTAATCTTCATTTAGCCCTGGTGAGTAGGTGAACATTTTCAAGGTCACTTGAGTCACTCAAAGGTTGTTCATAAATTAAAGTCACCTTTTCCGTTATTCAAACGACCGGACGTATTTCTTTAAACAATCTGTCTCATTGAGTTCTGAATCTACAACCGGTTCGGCAAAACTCTGAAACGTCTAAGATAAACAAACTTACAATCTACTTAAGAGACCGATCTTCACTAAAGTCCAGAAAATAACTACTAATCAACTAATGGAATGAATAAGTTACTTCTCCTATGCAGGTCAATTAAAATAGTCTTTCTTAACTGATGACATTACTGGTCATTTCACTTCCCGTTCTAAGTGTTAAATAATGTAGGATTATGTGAAAAGCAGTTTCAAAAAGTATAAGGTTCTTAAAAATAAATATTCTTATTACCTTCTATTCATACCATTAGAACTGACATGGATCATATAAAATGTATGGCAAATCTTGATTGATGCTTAAAATTTTGGTACAGAATACAACTCGTTCTTCTTTCGTCCCTCATTAGTTCTATAAATACCAGATAATTAAAAAATAATAATAAAGAAGATTACATTGATCCTTATGGGCGATTAACAATAATGTAGTTGATTCATGGCATATAAGTCTTTTACGAATCTATTTTAAGTGGTTGATCACTATAATGAAATCCTGAAGTACCATAACAGATGAATTTGAGCTTCAGTTTGATATTTTGAATTGTAAACACTTGATTCATTGATGAACATTACTCAGGAAGAAGGTATTTTAGTTTTATTAATTAACTGATTGGTAAGAACACCGATCATTCATTTTGTATTAAATCCACTTGGGAACTTATTAGTTGCACTAGTTACTGATTTCGCATACAGAATCTTGGAGAAGTCCCATACTATGACAAAACGTTCGTCAAGTGCTTCTAGATTTTCATAAGTGGTTTAATATTAATCATTTTATGATCTCGATAAAAATAATCATTTCATATTGTTTGTTTTTCTACTTTAAAATTGTCTAAATATTCAACTTGTTCATATGCATCAAAAAATTCATAACTATAACTTCTTCCAACTCCGCCTGGAGTCCCTCCGGGGGCCACTGCCGGACCCAAGCCCGGATAAAGGACGGAGGGTGGGCATGGGGTTAGCGTCATCATCCCGTAGAAAACTAACTCGCTAAAAAAACGCTAACCAGAAAGAATTATTCAAACCTTTTAACTTTTGCCCTGGGAGTCAGAAGGTCTTCATTTAGAAGAACTATGACGCCTCATGATGAAAGCCGAATTCCTTCGGAAGTTACGAGGCAATTTATTAAGGTACATGGAATGTTCGTACAATGTGGGACACCGGGATAGCCTTTCAAATTGCTGCAGAAATGAGAAGATACAACTTAGAGGTAATTGGGATCAGTGAAACACATTGGACGCAAGTTGGACAACAACGACTAACTTCAGTATAGCTTCCGTTATACTCCGTCCATGAAGAAGAAAATGCCCCACATACACAAGGAGTTGCATTGATGCTGTCCAAACAAGCACAAAATGCACTTATAGGATGGGAATCTCATGAACCAAGGATCATCAAAGCCTCGTTCAAAACAAACAGAGGGCATTTCAATGAACATCATTCAATGCTATGCACCCACGAACGGTTACAATGAAGATGCTAAAGATCAATTCTACAATAGGCTGCAGTCAATCATCGAGAAGTGCCAAACAAAGGACCTGACCATTCTGATGGGAGATTTCAATGCCAACGTTGGAACAGACAACACTGGATATGAAAACATCATGGGACGACACGAACTGGGAGAAAGGAACGAAAATGGTGAGAGATTTGCAAACCTATGTGCCTTCAATAAACTGGTCATAGGCGGCACCATATTCCCACACAAACGCACTCACAAAACCACATGGACTTCACCGGATCACACTACACAAAACCAAATCGACCATATTTGCATCAACAAAAAGTTCAGGAGGACGATGGAAGACGTGAGAATCAAGAGAGGAGCTGATATAGCATCACATCATCATTTGCTGGCCGCCAAGATGAAAATGAAACTCAAGAAGCACTGGACAACGGGGCGGACAATATCACAAAATTTCAATATGGCCTTTCTTCAGGATACTAACAAATTCAAGTTAGTCCTCAGCAATAAGTTCCAGGCCGGATTGCGTAAGGATATATTCTGTACAGAACAAATCTCAATTCTACGGATCATTGTGGAACAAACAATTGAATGGAATTCGTCACCCTACATCAACTTCATTGACTACGAAAAGGCATTTCATAGCGTGAACAGGACAACACTATGGAAACTTCTTCGACACTACGGCGTGCCTCAAAAGATAGTCAATATCATACAGAATTCATATGATAGATTACACTGCAAAATCGTGTATAAAGGACAGTTGAAAAAGTCGTTCGAAATAAAGACCGGTATCAGGCAAGGCTGCTTACTCTCACCCTTTCTCTTTCTCCTGGTGATCGACTGGATCATGAAGACGTCAACATCTGAAAGGAAGCAAGGGATACAATGGACATCTAGGATGCAATTCGACTATCTAGACTTCGCAGATGATCTGGCCCTTCTATCCCAAACGCAACAACAAATGCAGGAGAAGACGACCAGTGTGGCAGCAGCCTCAACAGCAGTAGGTCTCAATATACACAAACGGAGAAGCAGGATTCTCGGATACAACACAGTATGCACCAATCCAGTCACAATTGAGGGAGAAGATTTCGGAGATGTAATAACGTTTATATATCTGGGCAGCATCATTGGTGAACACGGTGGATCTGATGCAGATGTGAAGGCGCGGATCTGCAAAGCAAGAGCAGCATATTTACAACTGAAGAACATCTGGAACTCAAAGCAACTGTCAACCAACACCAAGGTCAGGATTTTCAATACAAATGTCAAGTCAGTTCTACAGTATGGGGCGGAAACTTGGAGAACTACGAAAGCCATCATCCAGAAGATACAGGTGTTTATTAACAGTTGTCTACGCAAAATACTTCAGATCCGTTGGCCGGACACTATTAGCAACAACGTATTGTGGGATAAAACAAACCAGATCCCAGTGGAGGAAGAAATCAGGAAGAAGCGCTGGAAGTGGATAGGACACACATTGAGGAAAGCACACAACTGCGTCACAAGACAAGCCCTCACATGGAATCCTCAAGGCCATTGGAGGAGAGTAAGACCAAAGAACACATTACGCCGGGAAATGGAAACAGACATAAGAAAAATGAATAAGAATTGGATGGAACTAGGAAAGAAAGCCTAGGACAGAGTGGGTTGGAGAATGCTGGTCGGCGGCCTATGCTTCATTAGGAGTAACAGGCTTTCTTTCTTGTTCTATAACTTCTTCCGTATAGGTTAGTTCAAACGTAGTATATCATACTGGCGTTTATGGGCCATAATGTTTTATATGGAAGATGTTATAGATTTTTTTTTGTTTAACGAAATTTTAATTTATTCTTTACCTCTAATGGTATGTTGTGGTTTTTCATGCCCATTAAAAGTTTTGTTACATAACAGAACTTTATTTTTAACAGACAAATTGTTATTTAAGGTATGAATTGTTATTAGTAGAAGCATTCTGTTATTAAGATACATATAAATCACATGAATAAGATAAATACAGTATAAAAATGCAATCATTTCATTTATTGTAGCCAATTAAAATACTTTCTACAGATGGTTTATTCTTAATAATAAGATATACATTCAATTAAAATTCTATATTTTCTTTTTATACATAAATATGAAATTATCTTATAGCAGATGTAATTGAAAATGGTTTATGCTTCTGTAATTTATCAGGCTTCGAAGTAATTTGAAGAAAGTAGTGTAGAATACTCATTATTTTTCGTTTATTTTTCCTTGTACGTTATCTTATTAGTTAATCTTATTTTAAACGTATTGCTATTTATTCAGTCAGTTATAATATTTTACTCATACGTTAGCTATAAGTCTTCCAAATTTGTTAAATTGTCAATAAAAGCATCTTTACCCAACAGTACGGCTTATTCGATGAACAGAAGATATTTACGTTATATTTTCAATAGTTGAGATCATGAGTCAATTAAAGCTAGACCATCATAGAAAACCTGGAAGCACTGGACGGCCGTTTCGTCCTATTGTGGAACTCCTTAGCAGTGCCCAACTATGGTCACGCCCCGCGAGACTCGAACTTAGGATCTGTCGGTCTTACGCGCAAACGCTTAACCATTAGACCACTGAGCCGGTATCCAACTATGTTAATGTCTAACTTCAATCATTCCACGAAATTGGGTGACACATCCACCATTGTCTTTTGTAGGACCCTTCATTTCATATAAATTAGATCGTATGAATGATTGTTATTGGAATAAATATGTTGCCTATCGTCGTATATAATCATCGACTTAAATCGCGTTAGTCAATAACGGAATTAAATAAGTCAAATGACGAGAATAGACTTTTGAATGTATATTGTATATGAAGCGAATAGAACAGAGAGAAGCGAAACGACGCGCAGAGGAGATGGCGTGTAAGCCAACTCTCTTTTAGTCAACCGTTAATCAATATTTATAGGCACACAAAACATAAGTTACAGACATGTAATGAATAGGATAAGAAATGTACACACACCTACGCTCATATAAAAACAGTCAAGGTTGATGATAAGCGAATAATTAACAAGGTCAGAATATGACTCAACTGGAATGAATAGATTGGCCTGTCCGAAAGCTAGAATAAGGTATATGGGCTTTACATAATAACCGACACTACATCTGTGAGTTACTATCTCACAACAGACCCGATTGAAGTCCATTGGTCACTGCTTCTCACTAGAACTCCAGGAAATACCTCTTGAAGCCAGTCACTAGTGAGCATATGCTGATTAATATCAGAAAGAGTGTTTGTGGATATTATCGTAATCTCAATAGTTGATATTATGAGTCACTTGAATTATGTTATAGTTCATATAATTTAGTACTCTGTAAGAATAATCGTTAAAGGTGTATAGGTTAAACAGAATCAACAAATATGAGATGATATCCAAAGCTTTATCAAAAGAAACCGACTCATGATTTCAATCTGTGAAAAACATATAATCTTTAATGGGTATGTTTCTGTGGCTTTTTTTGTTTTTTCTGCACCTTTATTTAATTATTATCAATACTTTTAAATTACTATTTTGCACTTTAAACTCTAATCATTTATTATTATTACCTTCTACAAGTTTTCTTGATTATCATTCAGTTTATTATTATGACCTTTGTTGTTAGTCGTTTTTCTTCATATCTGTCAACTGGACTATTATCTGACCTATAAATTCTGTTCTCCCTGACCCCATGATTAGTACGTTAACCTCATTTGTTATTTATTCTTGAATCCATTTTTGTGATACAATCCTTTCTATCCCTCTATAGACATATATTTTCCATATAACTATATATACGAATGTATAGCTTAAGTAAATGATTACGTCGAAAAGAAAATTTTCTTAGCTGATTTCTCTTTTTCTTAGTTAATCTGATTCTTTGAAAATTTTAATGTATGTACTACTGATGAGTCTTAAGTTGGTAAAAAAAGAAAAAAGTAGATTTCCAAAAATCTCTATTTTATAAATAGCTTCTTAATGGATGATTTAATCTATTAGAAAATGTTTCTTCATAGTGTTACTTATAATCAACTTGAATATATTGATCATGTAATAAAAAAATATAACGGTAGTTAAGGCAAATTTCATGATTTAATACATCACTTACTCAATACCTTTTATATCCTACTGAATATATAATTTTCTCTTTAAAATGTTTCCCAAAATAGTTCAATTAACTTTTCTTTTTCTTTAGTTCATTTGTAGTTCTTTTCTCTTTTCTTTTTAAATTAGTTACTTATGATTCTTTTCCTCTTTTTTTTTCTTCTTTTCTTTTAAAGTAGTTAACTTATCTAGTAAAATTATTTTTAATTTAATTTATGAAATATGTTTCAGCATTTTTTTGTCTTTTGTTTTAATTCATCTTTAAATCTACTTCCATTTATTGTTACCGATTGTTCTCTTATGTTAATATAGACAACATTGAAAGATTCTTTTTAAAAAAAAAAATCTTAAATGATAAACTTAAACTGAAATTTAAAACAAAATAAAACAAGAAATAAAGACAATGAATAAAATTTACTTAATGACATACATAAATCTGTAGCATATTCAAGATGCATATTCATCATTTGTATGCTTTTAGTTTATTTCTTTTTTCTATAAAAATGAAATTGTCCTTTTTATTTTATTTTTAGTGTTGCCAAAATTACTGCTCATCTTAATTTAATTCATGTTTATGTGTTTGGGTGTGTGTGTGAGTGTGTGTGCGAGTATAATTTCTACTAGCAAATCCAATGAATGTACATTGAACATTTTTTTGTACCTTTAGTAAAAATGTGTTCCTCTTTTTCTCCATTCGAATGACAAAACTATTTAAAATTGTTCAAAGAAATGAAAAGAGTTGATTCTCTTCATCTTTACATATATATATTGCCTATTGTTAATATTACATGCTTCCATATTGTTCTTTTTTAACATTATTTAAAGAATTTAATGTTATAAGAGTGAAAAGAAAAAACAACAACAAACAAACAAACTTGTTAATAGCACTTTATTATGATTATTATAATTAGTTAGTAAATTATGTTTCTCTATAATTTCATTTGTTTTATATACATATTTATTTGATTATTTATTATTACAGAATGAATAGATTACATTAATCTATTCAAATGTAAATAACTTTAAAGTTTAATGGCTAGCAATGGAATCCAGGACGTGTGTTTCGTCCTATTTAAGACTTGTCAGTTAGATGTACCTGCGACCCATTGTTGATGTTTACTCAGGGACTCGAACTCAGTACCATTCATTTTAAATGCCATTGCGTTATTCACTTAGCTAGTGAGTCATAATAACCACTTGATTGTGAACTTCAAAGTTTAGTTATAAATGAGCATATATTGATAAAATCGAATTTCCTATCAGAAGTTGTATATGAATGATATTCAAGGTTCTTTTCATATTCTATAAAAATAATTCCTCATATCATAACATATTATTAGAGATATATTAGAAAAAAAGAATTGAAATGTTTGCTTTGTGTAAAACGTTTTACCACAGAAAATATATTTTTTCAATTTATTAAATATTACCACTGAAACATTAAAAAAATACAAGTTGAATAAAGAAATATTTTCAGAATGGGTTTTGTGGAGAGCTTAAGAAATTTTACAAGTTGAAATCATGAGTCAGTTGAAGCTAGACCACCATTGAAAACCTGGAAGCACTGGACGGCCGTTTCGTCCTGGTATGGGACTCCTCAGCAGTGTGCATCCACGATCCCGCACCACGCGGGGCTCGAACCCAGGGCCTTCAGTCTCGCGCGCGAACGCTTAACCTACTGGACCACTGAGCCGGCATCCAATGGTGTTAATGTCTAACCTCAACCGCACTACCGAGGAGTCCCACAATCGGACGAAATGGCCGTCCAGTGCTTCCAGGTTTTCAATGGTGGTCCAACATCAATCGGTTCATGATCTCAATAAAAAAAATTATTATATGATTGTACTATTTTCAACCTTGAAATTTTATTTATTTATTCCTTCATGAATAGCATATTAACACCCAATATCAATGATTAATTCTCACACAAACATACATACACACAATTTGTTATTTAGTTAATTATTTCCATGTAGTTGAATTGTTCACATGATTTGTAGTTAACTGACTCATTTTATCTTTTTTTACAAAAATCAACATCCAAATATGATTGGTTTGACACAGTATAGTTTTGATTGTTAAAAAGCTATATATTTCTTTGATGATTTTGATTATTACCCTGAAGACGTCCAGACATGTTAGCTGGACGAAACGTTGGAATTATTTAAATTTCAATCGTTGTGATTATTTCAAACATAATTTTCACATATAATGACTTCTCTATACTCCGTGCCCAATTTCTGTCAAACTAAACGTTATAATCTTGACGAATAGTCGTATAATTTAATCAAGATTTGTTCTTTAAATATTTGAATAAAATCATCGACATTATCTACTAATTATTATCTCACATATGTGCATGAATTTGAGCTATCGTAAGTTCAATGGACTTGTAGTTCATTCACAAACCAATTCTCATGAAAGCCTTTAAAATTGTATTCTTTCAATATTCTTCATTTAAAATTTTTAAAGAAACTATTTGAAAACTGTTGTATTGTCTTAAACATAGTGTTAATAAATTCTCTACCATCCAAACTATTCAACTGTGAATATAGCACCCAATTTAGTTTAACATTTAATGAGTCTCTTTATTAAAGTATGATTAAAACAATTTTCTAGAATGATTCCGGTATGTCAGTTTCGCTAAATATAAAAGTATTAACTACTACTAAAATGATGTACCTTTTAAGCTGTCCACAATATCATTTATTATCATTCATTTCTATAGTGAATAAATAATAAATATCTTACCAGTTATGTATACAATTATTTAGCTAACAAATAACTTGACCTGATTGTTTTCATTGAATGCTTAGCTTAAATCTAAAATATATAAAATACATAAACTAATAATCGTAATGATAATGAAAATGAATGAAATACATTACAATTACCATTAATTATTCACAGTAAATAACATTTAAATAAATTATAATGATTGGTAATAAGCAAACAAACATGAGATTTACCGAAAATTGTCAAATTTGTCTAACTTAATACAGTTCTTTTCCTGATATGAATATATATATATATTCATTTTCTCGGTAACCGGCAGTGTCATAATACATACTAAGTATCACAAATTGCGCTTGAAATAATTACATATATATAATAAAAAGAATAAGAAAGGAATCAAAGCAAAATGAAATAAAACACCAAAAAAAAGAGAACTGAATAGTTGAAAGGGGAAACGAAGAAGATAATAGAAAAATCAATATAATATTAGAATAAATAATTCTTATTTTATTATTCTGAATTTATACTTTTTTATTATCTAACATGTAGGTAATTTGAAAAATTGTCTATAAAGAAAGATTTATAATGCTTTAACTAATATGATTATATGAAATATTTATGCATGTTTCTTTTGATACAGGAAGTTAAAACATAAAAGAAAACTTCATTTTGATCACAGTTTTTAAAATAATTAAATTCTAGAAATGACATGGATGATTAAAGGAACTATCATCAAGAAATAGATATAAAGTATTATATATATAGTAACGAATTTATTAGTTGTAAGTGTATTTATTCTCTAACGTCGGTTTCAATGTAATTATAGATTATTGATTGAATTAAAGAGTATTCAAGTTTATCAATTGTACACTGATAATATTCCATTTTATATTATTCAATGTTATAAAATATAATGAAATATAAACTAATTTAACTTTTTACTGTAAATTATAATACAACAACAAGTAAACAATCAAATTTCCGCTTTTATTTAAATTTTCTTTAATTGCACTAAATAATCCTATTACTTCATATCTAGGATAACAGTTCAAATAATATTACAAAAAATATTGAATACCTATTCTGAAATTTCGTATCTATACACTTATCACTCACATAGGGTTTTAGATGATCACTGGGTGGTGATCAATGTCATGTGTGTCAAGTCCTTCTTAGTGCAGATCGAATGCTATCGACCAAGTTGCAATGTGGTCACTAGTCTAGGTGACTCGACACTGCGTGCACCATGTTGAGATAAGATGGTGATTGGAGGTAGTCAAGATTACAGGTACATCTTGCTGTGTCGGGTCTAAGGTTTACTGTTAACTACCTTCAACCACCATATTAACTTTAGACGATAGTTTACTGGGGAAATTCAAAACTAATCTAATGAAATATACTTATGAACGATATACACAATTCAAAATGTTTATTAGATTAGATAGTTTTATTAATACTATTATTAAGTAAAAACCCTTCAGTAAATGACTAAAAAATATATCCAATATGATTGAATAATATTAAATATAGCGATTATGGTAGTTTCATATATTTAACTCAGTTTTGAGTACTGATCTTGACGTATTACTATATCTGTATCCCTTTTATTAAACCGGATTATTTACTTTTAAAATCTGTACAACAACTCTTATTACCATGATCATCAATGGTAGCTGTCATTTCTTTATCCCTAAGTAACTTTGTCATCAATTTTCCCAGTAGGCATTGTGTAAGATATTAACTTTATAACAATCTATTTTAACTCAAAAAATAATATTTTGAAAATTAGAATCACCTTATTCACTTTCATCTGTTGTAACCGCTTAACAGTGAACCCATTATACACCTATAGTGACTCAATTTTATCACGAGAACACGATTGGTTTATTGAAAAAAAACTATTATAACCAATTGTACCAGTGACTGTTTCAATGTGCTCTTGTTTAACTCTGCTAAAAAGCATCCATTATTGTATTTTGTATCGCCTTATCTGTATTTACAAAGTCACATTTATCTACATTTAATAATTTTCTTTAACATAGTATTTCATATACTATCTGTCAGCTGACTCAATTAGTTGTTCATCTAAATGTCGATGCATTCAACATAATCAACAGTAGGAAACTGTCGGACAGAAACTCCCTCTAATTCTTGAAACTAGGAGGCTAAATATGTCCAAAACGGAAAGATAATTTGTTAAGTATGTCATCTGGCAGTTTCAAGTGCCTATCACAAAAGTAGAGCAGTCTGTTGAAGTCTATATATCTATAAGATTATTACTCAACTTTGATCTTATTGAATAAGGAGATAATCTGAATTAAGACACTAAGATACAATATAATTTGAAGCTAAGTGATGTTTTATAAAGTACATTGGTCACAAAAGTATAGGGATAATACTTCTTACATATGAATGCAAAAAATATTGATAAAATCCGTATTATTAATGTGACAGTTGGTGCGCTTTATGGAGGTTGCGTTGTGACGTGCAACTGATAGTTGGGAGTAAATCCACGTAATTTTGAGAGTTTATATAAACTGCCACCTGATATCCCTCTGGAAGATATGAGGCATTAGTGATGGAACAGGACAAAGTCACCCGTGTCATATGCGTTATCGGTGGCATATCTTGAGAGGGTTGAAAAAGAGGGTAAGAAAATGAAAGGCCTAGAAGCAAAGCATAAAATATTTGTGCACTTTGAAATGGTGTCATTTGTATTGAAATAGTGAAGGTATGAATACTTCGTCTAATTTTTTATTATTAAGGTACTTTTTAAGCAAGAGTATTCTAGTAGATTAAGGAAAACGAGCGTAAATATGCTATGAATAGACAAAGAACCGTATAAATAGACGTGGTTCAAGAAGACGCTGAAAGTATAGGATTGTGTGGAGTTTTATAATGTAGTACTGAAAACAGTATTCTGATACACAAATGGCTATTTCCCTTTTTGTCGAAGATGTTTCAGCTCACTTTTACTTTTATTGGTTTTATAGTCATGAGCATGCTTTGTCCTTAGCAGATTGCCTAGTTTGCTTGTAATAAGATTAATGAGGTATTTGGTACAATAAATTATCATCAATACCATTCGTTCGTAAAATCCCACGTGACCATAAGGAGCCGTAATTAAACAAAATGTTCTGCCTTACATACATAGGTGAATTGAAGTTATCTCCCCGCCATCATGTTTGCTGGTAAGTAAGGCCACCCTCCCTCCTTTTGTGATATTAGACTCTCTTACGTTTGCGGTGCGTACGAATATTGCTTTAATCTAAACTCCTTTTTCGAATACACTTACTCTACTAGTTCCATGTTAGAGGCATATCAGATGGTTAAAGCATCTGTATTGTGGGTCAGATATCTATTTAGTATATCATACTGCTATGACTATAACTAGGTATAAGTCAAAAACCACAGGTCAGATTATATTTGGTTTAGAGATGGTGAGGATAGGTAGCAAACCAAAGAGTATGCAAGAGTCTAAAATTGTAAAATTTTCCGATCATTTGAGTTCAAATCAAATATCAAAACTCTAATCTTTACACTTTTCTCCTCCTTAAATATTGCCTTACTATTACATAATTGGGTCGCCTGAGTATTTTACTAACTTTAAAATCTAAACACGAGCGGCAATAACTCGAGGCGCTTGTATCAGCAAGTAATTTCTCCAAATTAAATAGTTCTGAAAGTTCTAGATATGGATTCTGACCTCGTTAGTTTTATTATACACTACCCAACTGGAGGCTATCGGTCACGCATTTGTTTTTCATCAATATCGAGTATGTACGTTGTGCTACATATCCCTTGCAACTACAAGCCAGTTTGGACCAAACATTGATGGCTTTCGAAACATATTTTCGAAACTCTTCGTTTCCGATTTCTGATTTGATTGGGCTGATGTCCTTTGAGTATAATCGTGTTACGAGTAAATGCGTTGTCAGCTTCCGAATAGCTGTGCCATCTTGAAGCCTTGCATAAGCTTCGAACTCACGTCTTCAAACTGATTTTATTGCCTGTCTTTGGATACGTTTCTGTGTATTTTACTTCCAGAAAGAGAGCTGTAACACACTCCACATGGGTTCAAATAAAGTTGTTGAAGATAGAGTCAAAAGTGTTGCCGTCCAACCTCCTTCATTCATACGCGTAGTTAGTAACATGTCTTAAATGGGTTACTTGGAACTTAGAAGTGTTGAAAGCATATCCTCTGCTATCCGCTCAACATAGACTATGCAAAAATGAACGTCAAAGAGACTGGATTCGTACGTAGTTATTATTGATCCTAAGGTAATTATCATCGGCTTTTACATAGAATTCCATCACAAACCTCTCAGTGTATTTAACCGCAATCTACTGTTTATGAATTATCTGGCTTCGTACAATCTGTAAATACCGTTTGTTTTGCTCCACAGACGAAACTCTTGTGTTATTACGAAAGATACTTGTGTCATCTAGCTTCTATCAAGTTCATTATCCAAAAACATGATTAACTACTCAATTTATACCTCGGAATTAGTTGAGGTTACCTATAAAAGTTATTCTTCTTATGTATGACAGGAGGATATGGCTCTAGGAATACTGGTGTGTTACAAATGTCCAACTGTTGCACTCATAAGTGCTTGTATCTAGTTCAAAATGTCTTCCACGGTCGAACATGAACATCAAATCAGTTTTCGCATTCCACATAAACATATCTCATCTTTTTCAGTCCCACTAGAACCTTCCTCCCCTTAAAAGGAGTGAACTGGTTTATGAGATGGAACTATTCACTGTGATGCACCAGTCTCATAACACCTACCAGATATTATTTTATTTCAGAAGTTCTGTTTGGTGATATTATGACATTCCACCAGACACCACGTAGTTTTCTAGATTTAATCAAGTTTTTAACAGAAGCACAGAGATTCTGTAGAGAAATTAATTTTTAAGATTAATTTTAAAAGCAACAAGCAGATTGCAGCTTCAGGACAGGAAGCCTATAGCCCGTTGGGGTTCTATTCTAGTAAGCTTCTTAGAATGTCTAGTCTTCTCACGAATGAGTCAATTAAAGGAGCAGATACCCTTTCTCTAGGTAACAGTTCCAAGAATCAATGACTCGTTGTGTAAGCCTGTACGTCATGGGTATTGTGATCGTTCACGGCGTTTGTACTCTCCTCTTATTTCCTCCGAGTCGTCGTGACTTGATAGGAATAAAAAGTGAGGGTATATCTAGTCTAAATCAATTATAGGTATTCTGTACATCGAAATAAAATCACCTCTTAATCTGAAGTTAGACAGAGTTAGGAAGTTGGGATTCTGAAGCCGCTCTTTGCATGGTAAACCCTAAAAATCTGAAATTGTAAGAACAGCTACTCCTGTACTCTTTCCAAGATATGCGAGTCTCTATTTAAACAGGGGTTTGTAGATTGAATCCAGTTCTGAAGTTTGAATCTCACTACGTTTGTGTATACTATAGTGAACATTTTGGTATCCAACTTCATAAATGTCCATCTTAAAGCCTGGAGGGCCCTGAATCCTTTGGCTACGACCACAGTGAGTCATGGTCTTAAGATAATGGCTAGTTCTCACCCCAATATACATGTGAGCCTGAATAACGGTCACCGACTCTTCCCCCTTGCTGTGCCTGGATATCTTTGGATCCCCAATGAGCATGCAGACACACTTAGCTTCGTTGGTATGCATCAGCCGATGCTTTAGACCAACTAACCAGAACATCTGGGTCCTCCTGAAGTGCATATGCATCTACATCCTTAATCGTTTCTCACCAGGTTTTTGCATGATCAACAGTTTCTGGGAGTTAATTTACAGTATAAAATATAAAGGACACAGGACGGAGCCTTGGGGTAATTCATTAGGTAGTGACTTGGAGCTTATTATTTGACACCTTATCAAGTACTTTGTTGGTCTACGTTAACAACATCCACTGATTTTCCATTATCTGGAGACTTTGTGCACCTCACTCATTCTTGGAGGAGGTTCGTTTTAACTGGCAGCAGAATCCGACCCAACGATTCCTCGTGTTTTCGGGGGATAGTGGGAGCAGCTGCACTACGAAACTTAGGCAGCCGGAGAGATCGCACCGACCACCCATTCTGTTGCATCTGATCACCCTTGGTTTCTTACTTGAAGCTTACTCTATAGCTCGGGCTACCAGATGTGCATGCTTACGTATGAGAACTGCAGGAGTGAAGATTTATGGTCTACTCTGATATTAGTACTTCTCTAATAATAGACCTAATCCTATAAGTGTAGAGTTGTCATGATACTTTACCTAATCTATAAGATCTTACGTGGAAGTCACATCATCGTCTACATCAACTCACTACATTGTAACAATTACCAATACATGGTAGAGAACAAACGTAGTCTAGAGATAGAACAATATAATTAATATGAATAGAAGATATAAGGAAGCATTCAGCAGGGACCACGCCTGCATGGCCGAGTCATGTTATACGATCAACTCCAATTAATTCAATTTATTCTTCTTGCCCTCTTAATCGTTGAGTTTTTCTCCGTTCTAAGTGCTGAATGTCTATTTCACACTTTGTCTCGTATTATGGCCCAATACCACCACAGGATTTCTCTGACATATGTAGTTCAAGTATATAGGTACATGCAAAGGCTTCGCATACGATGACGTACAGAGGAAACGTTGAGCTGCAAAAATGTTTGCTCTATGTCTAATAAAATCACCGGTTGATCTATCAGATCGAAGACATAGTAAAAAGAGGTGGTAGCAAATACTAAGGTGAGGCGAGTAAAGACCTCTCCTGAGGTAGTTTTTATGTCTATATGTGTATCAGGAAATATTGGGGAGATAGCCATGATGTAAATGAATTTCGAATCAATGTTCCCGCGTTCACTGTTATTGGCCTTCTCTTAGTGTTACATGTTGAAAGTCTATTTTCCCGGTTATCTTATGTTCGGCTTCGATGATTGTAGTTGGGACCAATATCACTAGAAGCGTTCGTCTGTTACCTAATATACATGCAAACTATACAGATCCAGGGCAAGTGAAATTCATAAACATCTTAACTTCTGTTGCGATACCATTATGCATGAAAAAGTCTGTTCTGGCAGGAACACCACACTACCGAGGGAGATCCATTTCACATTTTCCCGAGTCGTATGCCATTATCTCGATATATCGTATGGCTAAGATGCTTTTCATGCACAGGATAACGCCGCCACCCCTACGGTTCACTCTGTCAACCCCACAAAGTAAAAAACCAAACAACTTTGTTTCACTCTAATACTTCTCTGGTGTTAATTGTATCTATGAAACGGCAAAGACATCAATGATTTATATGTCCACCACGTTTTTGAGTTCCACCACTTTATTTGTGTGAAATTCTTCTCTGTACTTCCCAGCGTGGTTCGATAATCGTCACAATATCACCATAACAATTACAACTAATACTCAAATCAGTGCACTTCTTTTGGAATGTTTACGTGTTTTGTGTGATGAAATGTTCATCCGTTTTTCCCAAAGTATTTTCTAATGATTATCAAACGACAGTGAAATTAGTTTGCATCTAAGATCAGTGTTGTTAGCACATGAAAAATAGACAACTCTAGTTGCTACATTGATAGTTTTCATAACTTCCTTTAGGCACTATCGTTTGGACTTAACTGAATTATGTGATAACCGGGTGTACTAAACTTAAGAGGCTAAAGATAGCATAGATATGTTTTGGGAGCTACCAATGTGCTGAAGAGCGTTCGATTCAAACTGGCTCATAAACTCAAAGAACGAAATATAAGACAACAAAAATTTCCCGGAAGACAACAAACGATAATGTTCTCAGGCACAGAACTACAGTCTTTTAAGTATCAAAGCATGGTCTACAACACAACTACCAGGACTTAAATTAGCCCCGAAACGTTTCTCCATTATTAAGTGATGATCTCTATTTAAAGGAAAACGACTACAAATAAGCTTTCTACAACTTAGTATATCATTTCAGCATGTATTGCACCTGCCAAGGGTAACGCAGTCTGACATGGTGAAAAATTACAGTCGACAAAATTCATACCATAATCTGTTATTTCGATGAAATTCATTTAAAAACATGAAAAGTCCGTTAAATACATGAATGCAAATATGACTTTTACTTCCTTCTACGTCAAACGTTGTTGGTGTTATAACGTTGAATAGCGCGCACGATGTCGGTATAAAGTTTAGGCTATAAAGGCGAGGAAGATCAGTTAACGTTCTACGGAATGATTTTTTAGTTCTTTAGTAGTGATAGACTACTTGATGTGAGAACACCCAAAATCCGTAAAATCCAACCGACACTCAGCAAACTGACTGAGATTCAAATATGAAATGACGGCCGCATACTACCCGTTCAAGGTCGTTGAAACGAAACGGCGGGGGACTCTGAGTGGATTTTACGTTTTTACCGCGCCACACTTTAGCTACAACAGAGGGCGGTAAGTTATGATCTTGAGGTCATCACTTTCTGCAATCTACTAGTTTCAAATTCGAACTATATGCGGGATACTTTCTATAATTTAGTAATCACTGGAACTTTCATGTTCAACGTGCAGAGTGATGCGCTTATCGTCATTGATCTTTAATCATGACTATTGCCAGTAGACTTGGAGTGCAAGTTCGCTAACTTTTTCACTACCTATCCCCATATTTCGTAGTTATTAGTCCATAGACGTTTTTGGGTTTGCAGATATATGGAAGGTAACCTGATATGAAATGAAGACCCAAGCTGCCAGCTTTGGGGAAACCCCCAAAGTGAAAAACCTTCCCCAATGTTTGGGGAAATCCCCAAAATGAAATAGTTTTCCTCAAAGTTTGGGGAAATTTGGGGGAAAATCCCTCCAAAGCTGGCAGCTTGGGGAGCGCTAATTAACAAGGACAGTGGTATTTTTCTTCGCTGTGTTTTGATCGTTCATTACGTATCAAGACTACTGTTTTCACTTCAATTGAATTTATTTCAGTTAATGTATTCGACTAGAGCATCGTTTACTGTTTCTCAATTAGTTTATCGTCGGCACTCTTAGTACTTTTGGTCCTAACAATCCACAGTTCTCCACTTTTTTGGTCATAGATCATTTTTTGTCTTTGAGCGTTATTGTATCTCGCTCTTTTTTGGAAAGGACTTCTTTCTAATGACCGGACAGTGCAAAAAAAGCAGTTGCCAACGTACGGATTGTCGTTATTCCGTTGAAAGCGGCATGCAGTGCGATAAGTGCAACGGATGGTACTACAAAGTTTGCACGAATTTAACGCCTGCGTCTTTCATAAGGTTCAGTAAAAAGGGTTGCGTTAGGATCAAGAAGAGTGAGAGTTCTAAACCAAAAGCTCGTTTTGAGCATGACATTGTGCTGAATAAACAGCTGCTTAATCAACTCATGCCTCACCGGGGTCACCTTGCTAAAGGTGTACAGACTGGGGAGTCTAGCGAATTTGAAACCAAATCAATCCAGACTGCTTAAAGTAGTATTCAAATCTTCGAACGAACGCGACCTAATTTAACAGAATGGACATAAATTAAAGGAGTTTTTATCCGTAAGGACAGACCGTGTAAAAAGATGGGAAGCCGAAAAAGAGCTACAACTTAGGCTAGACGCTGGCGAAAAGGACCTGAGAATTGTAAATTTTGGGGTTGTAAGGCTTCGACAGAGAATGATGCCGAAGCCACTCTGGGTGAAGCACGAAGCCACTTGAATAGGCTTCGCGTCTTTTACACTAATGCCCGAAGCTTAATAAGCGATCGGAACTAGATGTACAGATTGACTCTACAAAGCCAGACATAATCGTAGTTACAGAAACCTGGCTGACACAGTCTATAGATAGTATGGAACTTGATTTCGAAGGTTTTACGTTAGTAAGGGCCAACAGAATACCAAAGCATAAAGGAGGGGTGAGTAGCTCTATTTATTAAAAATGCTATCCAATTTGCCATTATCGACAGTGTATCCCATGAGAGTGGGACATGTGAATTAGTTAGTTGCCGCTTGAAATGCAAGGAACAAGAGCTGCCGATTGGTTTGGTTTATCGCAGTCAAAGCTGTGAGGTAAATGAGGTCCTGTTAAGCAGTCTCAACACTTGGTCACAAAGTGGTCGATGTCTAATCTTAGGGGACTTTAATGCACCAATGGTAGACTGGGTAAATCTTCGAACTGAATCGTCAGAAAATTCCTTCAGGCAGGAGCTAGTTGATGCGGTTATCACATGTGCCCTAGTGCAACATGTTCAAGAAGCGACAAGGTACGACTCGATCCTCCCTACTAGATCTTATACTGACTCACTATAAGGATGACGTTGCGGACCTCCATTATATGCCACCCCTAGGTAAAAGTGATCACGCAGTTTTAAAATTCGACTTCCATATAACTGTCAGTCACGAACACGCGTCGGTCCAATCCAGACCTAACGTCTGGAAAGCAAACATACCAGATATCGTGCACTCAGCATCGTTAGTAGATTGGACAATATACACAGAGTCGTCATTTGAAACGGCCTGAGACGCATTTCGAAATTCATACTTAAAAGTCACCACACCCCACATCCCTTGGACTATACCAAGGGGGCCGAGAAACTCCCCACCATGGTTCGGTAAGGAGGTCTGCATTCTTCTCCGTAAGAGAAGAAAAATGTGGGATAAATTTGGGTTACTGGGGACTGATGAGACAAAATCTCAGTATCGAAAAGCTCGAAATACCTGTGCCTTGACCCTCCGTAAGTCTAGAAAGTTGTACGAAGAAAAAAAATGTTGAGGAATCCATAGAATGTCCTAAACGTTTGTAGTCCTATATAAACCAAAGGACAAAGAGAAGAGGGAATATTCCTTCTCTATGGGGAGACAGCACTGCCGCATCATTAGTAGAGGACGACTTTGGTAAGGCTCGTGTTCTTGAACTACTTTAGCAACGTATATACCATAGAAGCACCCCGTCAGTGCATACAGATTCCCCCACATATATACTGGATAGCGTGACCATTAAAGAACTCGATGTCTTTGGTCTACTAAATAAGCTTGACATAGGTAGATCCACGAAGCCCGATGAATTACATCCTAGGCTACTGAAGGAATTATCTAACTTGGTTGCGAACCCTTTAAGTATATGCTTTAACTTATCCGTAACGCAGAGTCGTTTACCAAAAGACTGGAAAAACGCCATAGTAAGTCCTGTCTTCAAAACAGGTACGAAACACAAACCTGAGAATTACCGCCCCGTAAGCCTAACTAGTGTGGTTGTTAAAATCTTAGAAAAAATGATTCAGAAGGAGCTGTTTAAGTACCTCGATGGAAACCGGATCCTTTCGGAGAAGCAGCACGGTTTCAGAGTAGGTTACTCTTGTCTCACTAACTTATTAGTGGCTCGTGAAAGCTGGTGCGCTCTTAAGGACTAAAAGTTACCTGTAGACGTAGCCTTCATTGATTTCAGCAAAGCTTTTGACAAAGTTCCGCACAACCGGCTGTTATATAAGTTAAGAAATGTCGGGATTGGAGGCAATCTATTGATGTGGATAAAAGACTTCCTAGCTGGGCGTCAACAAAGAGTACGGGTGAACTCAAAGTTATCTAGCTGGGGAACTGTGCTTAGTGGAGTGCCCCAGGTTACAGTTTTGGGTTCAGTGCTATTCCTCTTGTATGTAAATGACCTTCATCGTCTCCTATCATCATCGGTCTTGCTATATGCTGACGATGTCAAGATATGGAAAGCGATACGATGTAAGAGTGATAGCTTAGAACTTCAAAATGACCTGAAGAAGTTATCTGAATGGTCCCAAACCTGGCAGTTGCCGATAAATACTTCCAAGTGTGTCGTGATGCATATCGGTCATCTAGGTACAGATACATGCACGATGAATATCACTGAGCTACCTGTCGTCCAGACATATAATGACTTAGGAGTCATCGTTAGCCAAGATCTAAAGACTACTGTACACTGCCGTGCAATAGCCCCCAAAGGTTTTAGATTATTATTATTATTTGAGCACATAAATATTGGTACAAGAGAGCGCCAATATATATGCGCCACACAAAACAATGAAAATTCGAAGAGAGAAAAGAAAAAAAAAACTAAGGAGCACAAAAGAAAAAGAGAACGATAACAAAGAGATTGGTGAAAGGTAGTGCGGTCGTAACGATGGGACGGAAAGGTACAATCAGAAGAAATCTTTCAAGTAAGGGAGATACAACCACTTTTTATGAAGAAAGTAAAAGAAGGTTACAGCAGGATCACCAGTGGCTTCTATTCTGAGCCATATCTGATAACGTCTCTAGCCACTGTGTAGCACCATCTCTCAGACCCCAACCAAGGAGTCGTGAAGGGCCGACAGAAGCCAGTCCTTTGCAGCTTTCTTTCATACCACGACACCATGTCATGCACTGACCACCTCTCCGCTTTTTCCAACCAGTCCCAGAGTCGGCAAATAATGCACGACGTGGAATTCTCTGGGACGACATTCGTAGAACATGTCCAAGCCACCGAAGTCGGTGTTTCAAGATGGTGACACCAATTGAATTATCGTCTCTGTGCCCAAACACACGATGCCGAACCTCTGCATTACTAACATGGTGTTGCCACTGAATGTCAGCAATCCTTCGGAGACAGCGATGATCGAACACAGAGAGTCGTCTAACGTCCTCAACTCGGAGAGGCCAGGTTTCACAAGCATAGAGCAAAACTGCTCTCACCGACGCGTTGTAGATCCGACCTTTTACAGCCAGACTAACATCACGAAGGCGCCAAAGGTGGCCCAGATTGGCATAAGCCGCTCTGGCTTTCACTATACGTGCATTGATCTCATCACTCACACCCCCACCAGCACTTATGCAACTACCCAGATACACGAACTTCTCGACTACTTCTATCTGCTCACCATCCAGGGTGAGTACAGGATTGGAATCCTGCCAGTCTTGTAGAAGTACTTTGCACTTCGAAGGTGCAAAGCACATACCATACCTACGGACACTGATTGCCAACTGATTAAGTGCGGATTGCATGCCTTGGGCATTATCGCACAGTAAGACAATATCATCCGCATACTCAAGGTCGAGAAGTCTTTCTCCAGGCAACAGATCCACACCACCATTACTTACATTCATCAGAGCTGTTTCCAGAATGTCATCGATGGCAAAGTTGAAGAGGAATGGTGAGATTGGGCAACCCTGCCTAACCCCACTACTCGTATAGAACAATGGAGAGAGGTGGTTGTATGCCCTCACTCTGCCTGAGGTGTTTTTATATAGGGCTTTTAGGATGTTAATAAACTTCTCAGGCACACCCTTCTTCAATAGACAATCCCAGAGAACAGTCCTGTCCAACGAATCGAAGGCAGCCCTGATGTCAAGAAACACTACGATTGTTGGCCTTTGATAAGTATGGCGATGTTCTAACATTTGGCGGAGGGTGAAGATATGATCAATACAACCTCGACCAGAACGAAAACCAGCCTGCTCCTCGCGAGTCAATCTTTCTCGGGTTTTGAACAACCTACGAAGTATGACGGAAGCCAATAGCTTGGACGCAATCGGAAGTAGACTTATCCCCCGATAGTTGTTGCAGGAACGACGTGAACCCTTTTTAAAGATAGGGACAACTATCGACTCATTCCATGACGTTGGTACACTCTCTAATTCCCAAACCTTTGTAAACAACGTCGTCAGTTCCTTAGTCAAAAAGTCACCACCATCTTTAAAAAGAGCCGGAGGTAAGTCATCTGGGCCAGGTGATTTGTAACGCTTCAAGAGTTGGAGTTCCTTGCGGACTTCCTCCTCGTTTGGTGGATCAGTCGTTACCGGCCATGGAGGGCAGGACAGTCTGACCGATGTTGCCGGAGCAGCAGGCCAGTTGAACTGCCCTTCGAAAAATTCTGCCCATCGTCCAAGACGTCGATGGATGTTAGTGATTGGCATCCCATCATCCTCGCAGATTGTTTCACTCACACCAGACTTCTTGCTGCCAGTGGCTCGGATGAGCTGGAAGAGCTTCCGGTAGTTACCAGATGCAGCTGCTGCTTCCATCTCATTAGCACGCTCCGACCACCAGGCTTCTCGGTCCTTACGCAAGCTTTGCCCAAATTCCTTACGTAACATCCTTCGTTTATGGTCAAACTCACGGTCACCCGGAGTCGACCGACGGGCTTCAATAAGTTGTAAGGAACCAGAAGAAACCCAGTGCTTAAAAGCGGGACGTTTCGCAAACCCACAACTGACTGTTCCCGCCATTTTCATGGCGTCATGCAATTGCAACCAATGCTCATCTATACTTTTCGGTGGAGTGGTAGCTAGCCTAAAAGCTAGCTCGGTTCGATACTTACTTGCAACAGAAGTTGCAACTTGCTTGCTAACATCAATCTGTTGGTGGCGGTCACTTCGTTGTCCACTGAAAAGTAAGGCAAGATTGGCGCAGACCAAGGCATGGTCAGAGTCCAGATAGGTACTCCAAAAGGAGCGGCAGTCTTTTACACAACCACGCCAGCGGAAGCTGATCGCGATGTGATCAATCTGAGTCCAGGCTTGGGATGCAGAGGGAGGACGCCAGGTGGCACATCGGCGATGACTGTGCCGAAAGTTAGTGCTAGCCAGAAACAGGTTGTGGTCTGTGCAAAGTTGCAGCAGACGGTCCCCGTTATCTGACCTGCGACCAACGAGTCCCCATCGGCCACCTAAACGACTCTCTTCTGTGCCTAGACGCCCGACCTGCGCATTCAAGTCTCCGGCTAGTACTACAATATCTGTCGAGCGCACTTTCTGGAGAAGAACAGACAGCTGGTGGTAAAACTCATCCTTGATTGCATCCGGGCTGCAATCTGTCGGGGCATAGGCGGAGATGACGAAAAGACATCGTTTCTCACGCCGATTTCTTCTCACTTTGATGGAACTTTCTAATCTAACAGCACATAACCGACTGTTAATGGGGATCCAATCGACTAGTGCTGCCTCAGCTCTAGCGCTTAGTGCGACACCAACGCCAGCAAGACCAGACGAAGATGCCACAGGGTCCCCGGATAAGCGCACGTAAAACAAGCTTTTCGAAGCGACAGATGGAGATCGAATTTGTAGTACTTCGCCAGAGTCTTGAATACGGGTCTCGGATAGACAACAAACATCAATATTGAGACTTTCCAAAGACATAGCCAGCCCTATCTGTTGTCCGACCTGCATTAGTGTGCGAACGTTGAAGGCAGCCAGTTTGAATGGTGCACGTGGTTTCAGAAAAACTGCTTCAGTTCTCGTATTCGGTGGTAACATACAATTTTCAACCGGACAGTGACTCGAGAACGTTTAGATACAGTCGAATTTCCACCAAAGACGAGCCGCTGTATAAGTATAGGTTTTAGAACGTTATGGTCAATACGTAGGGCTTTTAGTCATGTCGACGCTAAGACGTTTTTAACTTTGTATACAGTGTTCGTACACCCTAAACTTGAGTACTGCATACAAGCGGCTAGCCCCTGCTTAAAAAAAGACAGTGAGCTTCTGGAAAAGGTTCAGAGAAAAGCAACTAAACTGATTCCCGGAATAGCGAAGCTTCCATACGATACTCGACTGGCCAAGCTAAACCTTTTCCCGTTGTCATGTCGTAGAACTAGAGGCGACTTGATTACAGCTTTCAAATTGCTTAGTGATAAATTCGCACCTGATATGCCCTCATTTTTCTTGTCTCCCAAAACAGAGAATTTACGAGGACACTCTAAAATAGTTCACAAGCCCAGAACAAATTACTTGTCAACTGATTATCGACTTTCCCATCGAATCATCAACGAGTGGAATTCATTACCTCAGTACGTGGTTGAGGCTCCATCCGTCGACTCTTTCAAAAGAAAGTTGGATCACCTGAGAGACCACCATTGCCAAGATTAACACAGGCTATCAGGTCTCCTGTCCTTCCCAAACTGAAACTGATACTCAGCCACATATTTGTCCACGATTAAATCATCCAGCTCAGGGATCAAGACTACACCAATGTGTAGAAGTTACTTGTCTTAAAGAATAAACAGCAATAAACCTAGTACTGAGCCATGAGGTGGTTCAGTAAATTCTAGTTTTCAAAAGGGGGTTAGTAGTTAGTTCGTACCTTGTCAGTGGCCAACCAGAAAGTTTCCAATCCGCATAAACTGATGTCTGAAGATTCTGATGCTTTTCAGAGTCAGTAGGAGTCAATTGTTCGTTACTGTTTGACAGGCTTTACTGCTAACACTTATTCCTGTTGCTTTTTCGCAAGATAATAGGCACATAAAAACTAAAAGTTATAGAAAAACGGACATATTTTGGATCAAAGGTATATGATTTAACTGGCTTACACTAGGAAGCCACAATGATGTTGAGTATTGGACACAAAATGACATTTGCGTCCCAAGAGTTAGGATGTTTGTGTGTGTCGTTATTGCTCTAGATTTATATTTGTTGATTATTCCTTGTTTATTTGTTCCCCGTTCGAATCGACAGCACTCTAAATCCCACCAAAATATTTTCGGCGCTGCAAAGGTAGAATTTTTACAGAAACACGGCACTCCGGCTCGTTTCTTAGTGTCTGAAGCTTCGTCCTTATTAATCTCATTTTACTCCTCAACTTCTGTGGTAGGCGATTGTTTGTCTTGACTTATCTTTGGATGTCATTTAAGCATTCTTTTTTTCGGTATTATGCCGAGGGTAGCTGACTTGCTGAAACGCGTACTCCAATCCCTTCCCTATTAAAATAAGTCAAAACGTTTTTATCATGGGGGTAAAGTATGTAATGGAATGTCTACATAATCAAAAACTACTCAATACTTGTAAGTCGTGAAAAAACATTGTGACTGTATATTCTTCCTGATAGCTCTTATGACTCATATTTAGGAGGACTACAATTTATGAAAAAACCAATCAAATTCAACGTACCGGTTGTTGGTTTTTTATATGGAATTCATTTATTCGCATTCTTCCATTTTAACTGATGACATGTAAATACAAAGGTTGACCTTTGTATTTACAAACTACGATAGATATTTCGGTGTAGGTGATCATTTAGATCACTGAACGTTCCAGGTTTAAGTTGTAAATTTACCTCAGTGATCTTCAGTTTTACCACCGAAATACCTATCTTGGTTTGTTTATTTAGATATTTGAACACAAATATTGGTACAAAGGGGCACCGAATACATATGCACCACACAAGTCACTTGGTTTGTGTGTGGGCTGTGGTACTGCCCGGGTGCCCAGACCGAAGTAGGTATCTTAGTAACACTTCAAGTTAATTCTCTATCGTCCTTTGTTTCCTTTAATTAGTTGAGTATGTTATCACCACCAAACTTATATATTTTTTCCCTTCACCCTCTCAGTAATAACCACATACTTGGAAACCAAGTGAGACCTTGTTGACGGCTGAATACGACACACCTGAAGTCTAAACGATTTGATACTTATTTTCATTTGCAAATAATGGGTTGGATTTGAGCTTGTACATAGTTAGATCACTTTATTATACGTCTATTCGCTATGTTTACCCGTTTGTTGGTACATGATTTTTTTACCAGAATATATCGCCGATCGAGTCAGCTGTCACCATCAAATTCATATAGCATCTACCATTTCAGTACCTACAGACGAAAAGTCGACTTATTGACGGTAATAAGTGGTCGTGAGTGTCTACGATGATAATCTACATTTTCTTCCTCGCCTTATTGTGTGGAAAAATGAGCGCATGGGATTCTGGAGAACTCCAAATGTTTGATTTAGTTGAAGAAGTCAAGGAAAATTTTTATGACTTTCTGGGGGTTTCTCATGTAAAGTTGAGTTTCATTTAATTACAATATACGTACAGACTGCTGATATTTCTGAAATAAAACGTGCTTACCGAAAGTTATCTTCTAAACTTCATCCAGACAAGAATCCAGATGATCCTACTGCAGAACAGAAGTTCCGAAGGCTTGTAGGTATTTACGAAGTCCTTAAGAATTCGGAATTACGTGCCAAGTAAGTATATCAGAGAACATTCCCTTATTCTTTTTAGATATGATGAAGTGCTGATAAATGGTTTGCCCAGTTGGCGAACCCCAGTATTTTACTTTAGAAAGCTCCGCAAAATGTCTAACTACGAACTGTTTGGGTTGTTCTTTGGAATGGCTACCATAATTCATTATGCTACACTTTGGGGCTCAGTTTTTGAGAAGCGGCTTACTTTGGTATGAAAGTTCACTTCTATTCATATTGTTTAGGAAGATCAACTTAGCACTTCTTTAAAACGTCACAAAGCTCGCGATCGGAAGTTGGAACTAATAAACCAAGAGATATCTGACGAACTTCAAAAGATTCCCGCTCCCGGATGGTTTGATTTGCTTCCGTTCGCTATTGTCAGATGGATATATGCTATCATCACATTTATTCCTGTTTTCACTGAATTTATTAACGGAAAGATTTCTGAGAAATTACAAGAACGTCGTGAACTCAGGGAAGAAGTTCGAGGTAGGCTCTTACAAATTATTTATCTGCTTATGGGTAAATTTTGTAAAAATGGGTTCAGTAGGACTGGGTAGCTTACTAAAACCCACTGAAGAAAATATATATGTTAGGTAAATCTGACGACGAATTTTCCTTCATGATTTATCATTAAACTAATTACTTAAAGTTGAGTATTTTGACCTCTAAACCATCGTTTCTATCATTTCTAAGGAATTAAATAAACTCGTTCACGAGTCCTTGGGAATGAGCCACACTTGAAAGCTAGTGATACTACCCGGTTACCTAAACCGAAATAGGTTGGACGTGGTTCGAGACCAGAACTGTGACTGAAAGTCGAACACCTTGACCACTGAACCATTGCTTCTATGGCTTAATGTTTCTCAAGAAAACCAATATATTAATTCTCCTGACTCCCTTTTGTTATTTTAATATGTATCAACTTAAACCGAAAAATATCCCAGTTTTGTGTATCTATCTAGAGCTAGTTATATACGTCGTTTATATCTTATCTATCTACATTTTAGTTCTTCAAGAAAAAAAAGAAAAACTTAAGGCTGATAAACAAGAACGCAAACGTCGCTTAGTACACGAACAAACAATCCTTAGAGAAGTTGAAAAGGAGGCTGGCCAATCAACTTTGAATTCAGTCCTTACAGACATCCCTAATATTGAAACTGAGAGTTCTGATGAATATTCAAAAAGTGAAGCAAAAGATTCTGTTTATCGAGAAGTACGTCTATCTTTACTTAGTTTATAACATTTAGCAATAATTTCAAGTTTTCGATTTTACAGCTACATAGCGTACATTCAACGGCTTCATCCTAACGAAACTAGTTTCGATTTTCGATAAATGATTTCGTTATATGCTGATGTATTAAACGCACAACTTTTAGTGTCCTTGTATTGATAATCGTGTTTCTAGTTGAATCTCTATCTTACCCAAGCGGGTAAGCTCATTTCAATAACATTCCACGAGTTACTTACTTACTTACTTACGCCTGTTACTCCAATGGAACATAGGCCGCCGACCAGCATTCTCCAACCCACTCTGTCCTGGGCCTCCTTTTCTAATTCCATCCAATTCTTGTTCATCTTTTTCATGTCTATTTCCATTTCTCGGCGTAATGTGTTCTTTGGTCTTCCTCTCCTCCTTTGGCCTTGAAAATTCCATGTGAGGGCTTGCCTTGTGACACAGTTGGGTGCTATCCTCAATATGTGCCCTATCCACTTCCATCGCTTCTTCCTGATTTCTTCCTCCGCCGGGATCTGGTTTGTTTTATCCCACAGTACGTTGTTGCTAATAGTGTCCGGCCAACGAATCTGAAGTATTTTGCGTAGACAACTGTTAATAAACACCTGTATCTTCTGGATGATGGCTTTCGTAGTTCTCCAGGTTTCCGCCCCATACAGTAGAACTGTCTTGACATTTGTATTGAAAATTCTGACCTTGGTGTTGGTTGACAGTTGCTTTGAGTTCCAGATGTTCCTCAGTTTTAAATATGCTGCTCTTGCTTTGCCGATCCGCGCCTTCACATCTGCATCAGATCCACCATGTTCATCAATGATGTTGCCCAAATATGTAAAGGTTTTTACATCTTCCAAATCTTCTCTGTCAATTGTGATTGGATCGGTGCATGCTGTGTTGTATCGGAGAACCTTGCTCTTCCCTTTGTGTATATTGAGACCTACTGCTGCTGAGGCTGCTGCTACACTGCTCGTCTTCTCCTGCATTTGTTGTTGCGTTTGGGATAGAAGGGCCAGATCATCTGCGAAGTCCAGATCGTCCAACTGAATCCTAGATGTCCATCGTATCCCGTGCTTCCCTTCAGATGTTGACGTCTTCATGATCCAGTCGATCACCAGGAGAAAGAGAAAGGGTGAGAGTAAGCAACCTTGCCTGACACCGGTCTTTACTTCGAACGACTTTGTCAACTGCCCTCCATGCACGATTTTGCAGTGTAATCCATCACAGGAATTCCGTATGATATTGACTATCTTCTGAAGCACGCCGTAGTGTCGAAGAAGTTTCCATAGTGTTGTTCTGTCCACGCTATCAAATGCTTTTTCGTAGTCAATGAAGTTGATGTAGAGTGATGAATTCCATTCAATTGATTGTTCCACAATTATCCGTAGAGTTGCGATTTGGTCTGTACACGATCTATCCTTACGGAATCCTGCCTGTTGGTCACGAAGTTGGGCGTCTACGCAGTCCTTCATCCTGTTTAACAATACTCTGTTGAAGACTTTTCCCAGTATTGAAAGAAGAGTGATGCCCCTGTAGTTATCACAGTTGCTGAGATCGCCTTTCTTCGGTATTTTGATCAAGAGTCCTTCTTTCCAGTCTGTTGGTACTTGTTCCTCATCCCAAATCTTATTGAAGAGAATGTGGAGTATCCTTGCAGTTGCCGCTACGTCTGCTTTTAGTGCCTCTGCTGGAATGTTGTTCGGTCCTGCTGCTTTGCCATTCTTGATTTGTCTGATGGCCATGCTGATTTCTTCAATTGTTGGTGGGCCAACGTTGATTGGGAGGTCCGTGGGTGCTGCTTCGATGTTGGGTGGGTTCAGTGGAGCTGGTCGATTCAAGAGTTCTTTGAAGTGTTCTACCCACCTGTTTTGTTGCTCTTCAATGTTGGTGATTACCTCGCCTTCCTTGCTTTGCACTGGTCGTTCTGGTTTGCGGCGATTTCCAGAGAGTTTCTTTGTTATGTCATACAATTGTCTCATGTTTCCTCCTCTTGCAGTATTTTCCGCCGTCGATGCTAAATCTTCCACGTATTTACGTTTGTCGGTTCTGATGCTCCTCTTCACTTGCTTGGTTTTGCGTGGTGTGATCCGGTGAAATCCATGTGGTTTTGTGAGTGCGTTTGTGTGGGAATATGGTGCCGCCTATGACCAGTTTATTGAAGGCACATAGGTTTGCGAATCTCTCACCATTTTCGTTTCTTTCTCCCAGTCCACGTCGTCCCATGATGTCTTCATATCCAGTGTTGTCCGTTCCAACCTTGGCATTGAAATCTCCCATCAGAGTGGTCAGGTCCTTTGTTTGGAACTTCTCGACGATTGACTGCAGCCTATTGTAGAATTGATCTTTAGCGTCTTCATTGTAATCGTTGGTAGGCGCATAGCATTGGATAATATTCATTGTAATGCCCTCCTTTTTTGGTTTGAAGGAGGCTTTGATGATCCTTGGTCCATGAGATTCCCATCCTATAATCGCACTTGGCGCTTGTTTGGACAGCATCAATGCAACTCCTTGTGTATGTGAGGCATTTTCTTCTTCATTGTCGGAGTATAACAGAAGCTCTCCTGAAGTTAGTCGTTGTTGTCCAACTTGCGTCCAATGTGTTTCACTGATCTTAAGTACCTCTAGGTTGTATCTTCTCATTTCTGCAGCAATTTGGAAGGCTCTCCCGGTGTCCCACATTGTACGAACATTCCATGTACCTAAATAAATGGTCGCTCTGGTTGTCAGAAGGGGAATCGGCTTCGTAACTTCCGAAGGAATTCGGCTTTCATCATGAGGCGTCATAATTCTTCTAAATGAAGACCTTCTGACTCCCAGAGCAGAGGTTAAAAGGTTTGAATAATTTTTCCTGGTTAGCGTTTTTTTAGCGAGTTAGTTTTCTACGGGATGGGGACGCTAACCCCATGCCCAACCCTCCTCCTTTATCCGGGCTTGGGACCGGCAGTAGCCCCCGGAGGGACTCCAGACGGAGTGGTTGAGTATAAATAGTTGACAGTATAATGATTGATGTAATAAAACAAGACTGATAAAAGGTTTTATTACCGTCACATTTCTCACTATTAACAAGACTTGGTTGTTAAAATGACGGGTGAAATAGCACCCGATTGGTACCCGTGGACTGCGTGGGTTACAAAAAGATTAGATATTAAGTATCACTTAGTTTCATGTAATAAACACCTTGATATACAGATGTATGAGAAAGAATGAACATAATCAGAAGTTATAGAAAATATTACCAATGGGCACCGAATGATACCTGGTAATCACTGTATAAGCAGCAAACTGAATATTTCAGATTTCATACCATATCTCTTTCTGTTGAGATAGACTTGTAACTTCCTAAAGACATTGGACTATGGACTGATAAACAAAAACAATCAACTTGGCAAAAAGTGATCTTCCTAACTAATTTTCAACATTTTGTGACAGTCAAAGCGAAAATAAAGACGACAGTAATGCAAACATGCAATAGGACCATGTCGCACTAATATCACTAGAATAATGATTCTCCTAGCACATCTCGACGTTAGAAATAGATTGGCATCAATATGATCCTTATTAAGTTTGTGGCACTTCATACCGTACCCCCACGTAACCTGTTAGCTGTGCCATTCCTATCTGGCCAAGTATTCTGTGACCTTGCACGACTGTGAGTATCTCTCTCCTAACTTGTTACGTTGTCTATTTTCGTTACACAATATGTCTCGTATTTGCGAGTTGACTAGTAATTGCTCCTCCACACCGCGTATGCTTATTCACTCTCGGTTTGTCTGTTCATTAATGCCTGAAATATACGTATCCGGAAGTCATCTGTAATTTGACTTTTAATATACTGTGATCCCAAACTTGTAAAGTCCACAGGCTGTGTGCGAAGTCAATAGAGATATATTTTTCACTAGCATCATCAGTCAGTGGATTCAACTCGTGATTATAAACTATATCACCTGAAGTATTCAACCACTGATTTCTCATAAACATCAGACGAAAATCTTATACTTTTCAACATACTTCAAAGCTAAAGTTATACACATAACGGATTCATGCTATCTTAATTTGAACTCCATGACGCTTCTACTATCTTACTACAATTCTAATTGGCACCACGTGTCATGGCGAGAGTGTAGTTATGTACGTGCATAATTATCTCACCTAACCTACTTTTAATGTTTCTTTGAACTTCATTTCATCTGTAATTTTGACTTCAGCATAACTCACTTGTTGATTCAACTTAATTAAATATATACTTTTGAGGATACTTGTGAATGATGCCTAACAGAAGATAGTTGATTAGCGATCTAATTGCTCCACCTTAATAGAAATTAACTGAATACAGTGAGCAATTGTCTCAAGAATTTTAATAGGCGATCTAACTGAACATTGAAGCATTTCGTTTGGTTGGAGAATTGTTTTCTGAAATAATAAACTCGATGACCATAAGACCGTCTATTATCATTGATAATACTCTATGTCGGTAGGTTATGGATCATACAAAACATTTTCTTCTGTAAATTAATGTCCAGCCATTGTCGTTCCGTGGAACTAACTGTTCTCAAAAATTCCAACCAAGGGTTACATTTAACCAGTTTAATTTCTCCATATTTGATTAAATCGTTCACTCGAGAAACTTTAACAATGATTGTGAATTCAGTGTGATATAAGGATTTTTTTATGTCTGATTACTCTCTGCTTACTATTCTACTATTATTTGTATATTTTCTTTGTCGAATGTTTAGATAATTTTAATTTAAGATACAGAACAGTGGTTTTCAATGTTATATTTATCATTAAAGGTTAGTTTACCATAAATATGCTTCTGCTTTATTTTTCAGTGGTCAGAAGTGGACAGAGACAATTTAGTTCGTGCGGTAATTCGATATCCTGGAGGTGTTCCTGGGAGATGGCAACGTATCGCAGAATCTCTTGGTCGTAGTGTTCCTGATGTTATTCGTCAAGCGAAATATATGAGTAAAGAATTAATGTCTATTTCTCAAAAAAGTAGGTACTATATGTCTACTATTTTTATCAAGATTTCAACAAGTTTTCACTTGTAATAGTAATAATAGTGCTATTGCCTTTTTGTTTTTAATACAGTGATTTAATTTACACAAATTGTTTTATGAGTGAATTAACCAAGTTGATGTTCTTGTTCCTTTTGTTTAATTGATTATTATAGTAATTGACATCATAATTCTGCACAGTGGATTTTGTATTTTAGTTATTATCGTGTCATTCTTAACTAATAGTCACTTTCTATTTGAGTATCATGTGAATAAGACATGTGAAACTGATTGCTGTATCAGATTTAGTTGTTTTTTTTTAAATCAAATATTATTTGACTATGATAATTAGGAGTATTTGAACTATAGTACAAACTATGAATCCCAGAAACAACGCAATTAGATCAAGGTGTAGTAGATAAGCACGAACGAATGTACTGTATTTGGAATTCGAAATCAAGCATTCAACAAGTACAAAGGAATCACTAGTTCATACAAACACCACATCCCCCACAGCTCAAATGAGAATCCTAATTTCTGCAATCATTTGTATCTCTTCTCCTTAGATTCATCGTGTCTGTCTGACCGTGTATTGTATGTAGACTCTGTATGATCTAGAATATGCTCATTAATATTCAAATTAACAACCGAAATTGGAACGGATTCAGCTGGGTCCTGGAATTGTATACAATCATCATGTCGGTTTTGTACTGAAACCACTGATATCCAGAATTTGAACCACAGATATTCCAACACTATCCTCCCCCATGAAATAATGTTGGATCTTCATATCCCTAAGTTATGAATGGTGTGACTTCATTTAAAACATATTTCTCACACTGACTGGGGTATTCATTAGAAATGACTCCAGGATAAGAAGAAACAACAATTAATATGAAATCATCAGAATTATAATCAAGATCGAGTTCATTTAGTACTCGTGCTTCGCACTGATCAAGTATCCCACAGGAAGCAGATGCATTATGAGGATAAATAATATATGATATGACATCAAGATTTAATTCTTTTGAAATATTTTCCTCAAATTTATTAAGAATGTCATCGGCGAGCGCCATTTGTTCCCTCAGGGTACTGGAGCCCATGTGCAGCATTGGTTTGAAATCAGGGTTTTCCAACTCGCCTTGGCGGACTCTCCATGTCTACCAACCTGGTTAAAGCGTCGGACATTCGCCTTTCGTCCCTCTCATTTTCGTAAACAACAGTAATGCCACGAGAACGCAGTGAGTAGGACTTCCCTGGCAGAGGCTATATACGCGTGGCCATGTGACAGCACTTCGAAAGGGAGAGTGGACTCTCCCCACTTTCGGCCATACCAGGGCATTTGGGGGCACAAAGACAGTTTAGTAAAAAAATTAATTTCAATGGTCATTAAAAACACTTTTCCTCACTTAATTATTCTTGTTTTCGAAATGGTTTGCTTATAAAACCCTATTACAAAGTAAGGGTTTACATTTTTGATCGAAGTATAAGTAATCAAGCACTACTTATATTAATTTCATGGCCAATATTTAAACTCAATTCTGAAAGATAATGTACCATATTTCTAAAGTTCGTGTATAGCTGTATACAATAACAGTTAAGACTACTAAAATCAACAGTTTGTTCGTTGGTTAAAATTTTTTCATTGCCAAGTGTTCTGAATTTCATTTTCGTTTTGGGCTCTGTTTGCATGACTGTTGTAACGAAGTATTGTTATTAAAAGATACATAATAGTGTGCCCTAAATCATGTTTAGTTGTGAAACGATAGTCAAGACTAACTTATATAAGAAAACTGTCGGTATTCGAGCACTTACGCTGCTTTTTGCATTTAGAGTTGAAATTATTCCATCCATTTGCTGAAAACTACAGAAAAAAAATTAGTGCATAATATGACAAACATATGAGACTTTTGTATAATCACAATCAAGCCAAAACCGTTTCATGCACTGTTATTTTTACTCTTTACGTTAATAACATTATTTATGTAACTGGTAACTTAATAAACATAATTTAATCATCATCTAGGCTTTGAGAAGTTAGAGACACTTGTTAACTGCCTAAACAAGGATATCATTCTGTCAGATATATGTAGCGGGTCCTATTATATTAGTTTTATGATGAGGTTTGAATATAGCACCTGTCACTCCAAGCATCAAGAAATATATTTACCAGGTCACTTGAGTAGTTATATTCGCTAGCATAATCATTACTTTACACTTAACTCTTAATCATAGATTTATGAAAAGTATGATTTCATGTTCCATCTAAATTGCGAGCTACAATTATTATTATTTGAGCACAAACATTTGTACAAGAAGCCACCAAATATTAATACAACACACAATAAAAATGAAGTTGTGAAGAGAAAGGAAAGTGAGTATAGTAAAAAAGAACAGTAAATAGAAACTAGTGTATGGAAGTTAAATTGTAGTGTCGGTTGCTATGTTAAGCCCATATAACTTATTCTAGCTTCTGAATAAGCCAATTTATCCATTCTCCTTGAGTCATGTTTGAACTTTGTTAATTATTCACTTATCAACTCTGACTTTTATATGAGCGTATGTGTGTGTACACTTCTTATCACATTCATCACATATCTGTAACTTATTTTTATCTGGCTCTAAATATTGATTAACGCTTGGTCAAATGTAGTTGGCTCACACGCCTTCTCCATCACCCGTCATTTCGCTTCGCTCTCTTCTATTAGCTCCACCCCTCTCATTTCCTTTCCACATCAATGAGTGTACAAAATACATGTATTCAATACTCCATTCTCGTACTTGACTTATTTAATTCCGTTATTCACCAGCACGATTTAAGTCGATGAAATATATGAGGATAGCCGACATGTGTATTTCGATGACAATCAGTATACAGTCCAATTGGAGTCAGATATAGGGCCACTAAATAATAATAATAATAATAATAATAATAATAATAATAATAATAATGGGAGAAGCAGCACAGTTAGGAAAAATACAAGAAAGAATTCTTCCAGTTCAAGAAGTTACTCTCTTCTTTATGAAAAAATAAATCAGCAGGATCTCCATTGATTTCTATTCTGAGCCATTCCTAATGATGTCTCGAGCCTTTGTGTTGCACCATCTCGAGGACTCCAACTAGGGAGTCGTGAAGGACCGACAAAAGCCAACCCTTTACAGTTTTCTTTCGTACCACGACACCATGTTATACACTGACGACCTCTCCGCTTTTTCCAAAGAACACATTACGCCGGGAAATGGAGGTAGATATGAGAAAAATGAACAAGAATTGGATGGTACTAGGAAAGAAGGCCCAGGACAGAGTGGGTTGGAGAATGATGGTCGGCGGCCTATGCTTCATTGGGAGTAACAGGCGTATGTAAGTAAACCTGAATACACGATGCCGAACCTCTGCATTACTAACATGGTGTTGCCACTGGATGTCAGCAATCCTTCGGAGACAACGATGATCAAACACAAAGAGTCGTCTAGCATCCTCAACTCGGAGAGGCCATGTTTCACAAGCATAGAGCAGAACTGCTCTCACCGACGCGTTGTAGATTCGACCTTTTACAGCCAGACTAACATCACGAAGGCTCCAAAGATGGCCCAGATTGGCATAAGTCGCTCTGGCTTTCACTGTTCATGCATTGATCTCATCACTCACGCCACCACCAGCACTTATGCAGCTATCTAGATACACGAACTTCTCGACTACTTCTATCTGCTCACCATCCAGGGTGAGTACAGGATTAGAATCCTGCCAGTCTTGTAGAAGTACTTTGCACTTTGAAGGTGCAAATCATATACCGTACCTACGGACACTGATTGCCAACTGATTAAGTGCGGATTGCATGGCTTGGGCATTATCGCACAGTAAGACAACATCGTCCGCATACTCAAGGTCGAGAATTCTTTCTCCAGGCAACAGATCCACACCACCATTACTTACATTCATCAGAGCTGTTTCCAGAATGTCATCGATGGCAAAGTTGAAGAGGAATGGTGAGATTGGGCAACCCTGCCTAACCCCAATGCTCGAATGGAACAATGGAGAGAGGTGGTTGTATGCTCTCACTCTACCTGAGGTGTTTTTATATAGGGCTTTTAGGATGTTAATAAACTTCTCAGGCACACCCTTCTTCAATAGAAAATCCCAGAGAACAGTCCTATCCAACGGATCGAAGGCAGTCCTGATGTCAAGAAACACTACGATTGTTGGCCTTTATTATTATTATTATTATTATTATTATTATTATTATTATTATTATTATTATTATTATTATTATTATTAATGGCTTTATTCAATATTATATTTTGGTACAGTATAGAATTCTCAGCACAGTGATAAGTATGACGGTGTTGTAACATTTGGCGGAGGGTGAAGATATGATCAATACATCCTCGACCAGAACGAAAACCAGCCTGCTCCTCGTGAGTCAATGTTTCTCGGGTTTTGAACAACCTACAAAGTATGACGGAAGCCAATAGCTTGAACGCAGTTGGAAGCAGACTAATCCCCTGATAGTTGTTACAGGAACGACGTGAACCATTTTTAAAGATAGGGACAACTATCGACTCATTCCATGACGTTGGTACGCTCTCTAGTTCCCAGACCTTTGTGAACAACACAGTCAGTTCCTTAGCCAGGAAGTCACCACCAGAGATAAGTCATTTGGGCCCGGTGATTTGTAGCGCCTCAAGAGTTGGAGTTCCTTGCGGACTTCCACCTCATTTGGTGGATCAGTCGTCACCGGCCGTGGAGGGCAGGACAGTCCGACCGATGTTGCTGGGGCAGCAGGCAAGTTGAACTGCCCTTCGAAGAATTCTGCCCATCGTCCAAGACGTCGATGGATGTTAGTGATTGGCATCCCGTCATCCTCGCAGATTGTTTCGCTCACAGCAGACTTTTTGCTGCCAGTGGCTTGGATGAGTTGGAAGAGCTTCCGGTAGTTACCAGATGCATTTGCTGCTTCCAGCTCATTAGCACGCTCCGACCACCAGGTTTCTCGGTCCTCATTACGTATCAGCCTTCGTTTGTGGTCAAACTCACGGTCACCCGGAGTAGATCGACGGGCTTCGATGAGTTTTAAGGAGCCTGAAGAAACCCAGTGCTTAAAAGCGGGATGTTTCGCGAACCCACAACTGACTGTAACCTCCATTTTCATGGCGTCATGAAGTTGCAACCAATTCTCCATACTTCTGTACTTTTTGGTGGAATGGTAGCTAGCCTAAAAGCTAGCTCGGTTCGATACTCACTTCCAACAGAAGTTGCAACCAACTTGCTGACATCAATCGTTTGGTGGTGGTCACTTCGTTGGCCACTGAAAAGTAAAGTGAGATTGGCGCAGACCAGGGCATGACCAGAGTCCAGATAGGTACTCCAAAAGGAGCGGCAGTCTTGTACACAACCAGGCCAGCGGTAGCTGATCGCGATGTAATCAATCTGAGTCCAGGTTTGAAATGCAGAGGGAGGACACCAGGTGGCGAATCGGCGATGACTGTGCCGAAAGTTGGTGCTAGCCATAAACAGGTTGTGATCTGTGCACAGTTGCAGTAGACGGTCTCCGTTATCTGTCCTGCGACCAACAAGTCCCCATCGAACACCTAAATGATTCGCTTCTGTGTCTACACGCCCGACCTAAGTATTCAAGTCTCCAGCTAGTACTACAATATCTGTCGGACGCACTTTCTGGAGAAGAACAGATAACTGGTGGTAGAATTCATCCTTGATTGCATCCTGGCTGCAATCTGTCGGGGCATAGACGGAGATGACAAAAAAACATCGTTTCTCACGGCGATTTCTTCTCACTTTTATGGAACTTTCTAATCTAACAGCACATAACCGACTGTTAATGGGAATCCAATCGATTAGTGCTGCCTCAGCTCTAGCGCTTAGCGCGACACCAACGCTAGCAAACCAGACGAAGATGCCACAAAGTCTCCGGATAAGCGCCCGTAAAACAAGCTTTTCGAAGCGACAGATGGAGAGCAAATTTGTAGTACTTCACTAGAGTCTTGAATATGGGTTTCGGATAGACAGCAGAAATCGATATTAAGACTTTCCAAAGACATAGCCAGCCCTATCTTTTGTCCAACCTGCATAAATGTGCGAACGTTGAAGGTAGCCAGTTTGAATGTTGCACGTGGTTTCAGAAAAAGTGCTTCAGTATTCGTATTCGGTGGTAGCATTCAATTTTCGACCAGTCAGTGACTCGAGGTCATTTAGATAGAACCGACTTTCCACCATAGGCGAGCTGCTGTGTAAGCTGAAAAATAAGGATACTCAAAGTGCGAATAAAAGAGTGAATAAGTGACGTGGTAAATAATAACAATAATGTGAATCGTTTGGCGGTTAATCAAAGCAAGTATAGTATTTTCCATAAGTATCGTCATTTCATTCTCTTTGTGTGTGGGCTGTGATACTGTCCGGGCGCCCAGACCGAAACAGGTGGTTTTCTTGGGGGGCCACACCGGAGCCTTTGACCTAAAGGTCTGACCCACAAGGCAGTGGAGCATCGTGAGAAGATGCATTCCCATGGTAGCCGGTGACTAACGATTGGTTCACACGCTATTTGTTCCCTCAGGATACTGGGGCCCATGTGCACTATCGGTTTGGAATCCGGTTAATGTACCGGACATTCGCCTTTCGTCCCTCTCATTTTCTTAAACAACAGTAATGCCACGAGAAGGCAGTGAGTAGGACTTTCCTGGTAGAGGCTGTATACGCGTGGCCATGTGAGAGCATTTCGAGAGGGGGGGCGAGCCCACCCCACTTTCGCCCATACCAGGGCATTTGGGGGATAGCGCTTGGTGCGGCACCAACACCATCAAAACCGAATGATGTCACAGGGTTCCCGGATAGATACATGCTAAAAAATGTTTCAGAAAGACATTTGGAGACCAAACTTGTAGTATAGTGGACGAGATCTCATGAACAGAAAACCACGTTATTGTTTAACGCCTTCGTAAAATCTGACAATCATACATTAAATACACTATTTGCACGTATTCCTTCAGCTGTTCTTTACTTACTTCATGGTTCTCCCAACACTTGTTATTCCTCTTGCTCTCTGTCTTCCTTCCTGTTCACTCCACGTCAATCTTCTACTGGTAGGCGTTCCACTTCCGTTTGGTACTACTGATATCTGTCAGTCTATATAGCATACACCACAAAAGTACTTCACTAGTTTCGAATACGGGTCTCAGATAGATCACATACATCAATTTTGAATCGGTGCCCTGAGTGAGGCTACAATGGTGGTTGGTTAAACGTTTTCACCGTAATTTACCATATATTCTGTCCTTTTCTTTTTCTAAGTTATCAATAATGTTAAATGTCATTAAAAAACCCAAATTTTCTGTTGTAGGGTATGATTCTGTTTTCTCATAAAGTGATATTCAATGACAAATCATTAAGTGATCTCACATAAATAGAGCTGTCTACTCTTTACCTGTACTAATTATCAAGTTGAGAGGTTTTTACTTTATGGAATACTGTATGAAACGAGTATATCAGATACTTCATTGCGTCTTCCAATATATATAGAAATATATATTAACAAACTGATAGAGTTATAAATAGTGTTATTCGTGTGGTTTTTAAGTACATTTGCGGTTTGTTGACAATGTTCCCGTCATTTCTGCCAGGAAAAATTGTCTAACTTTTTGTTAGTGTTTTTTCTATGTACTTATTCTTTTACCAGTTACACTGAAACATTGTCTTTTTTTACACTAAATATGGGGGATTTCTCCTCAATGTGTTCCGAACGTCTTAATCATTAAATAATTTCTTTCTACTTATTGTGTTATTATTTAGATATAAATCCTGATGAAATCCCAACCTTTGAAACAAATGTAAATAATTTCTGTGGAGAAAGTAATTCTGAACAAAGTAATAATCAATCAGACGAATCAGGTGAAGAACAATATTCAAAGAAACGACTTCGTAAACGTTTATTGAGACGAAAAGAACCATGCGTTATCAATCAAACAAATGGAGAAACTCAACTGAATGCGAATAATGATTTGTCTTCAGGTAAGTTTTTAGCATACTCAAGTTAAGTAGTCCTTTAATCATTTTAATTTCAAAATAAGATTCTTTTTATCAATCAATTAATAATACATAACGAATGACTATGATCTTTTTAAAAAAAAAAACTAGTTAACATTTTTATGCACTTTCCAAATATAGTTCCTATTTAAATGGTGAAGTATTTTCCAGTAAGAGACAACAAATAAAGCAGTGTTCACAGATGTGTCTACTATTTGAAGTCATATATTTATACAAAAGTAAATAATACTTCTCCCGACCGAAGTTGCTACCTTGACGCGGTGATCGGGCTTGTCTATCGTGATGACTTAACCGAGCTATATTGGCTGGATCATATGTTCCTGTAGGTTCTACCATGCTAGGCAGGTCGATTGGAGAACGGTAAGGCTAAAACCAGCAACTCAAGGTCTGAGGGCGAAGTCGTACTGCTGACTGTAGAGGGGTGTGACAGCAGTAACGTGTTTCCATCAGACAACCAGCACAACAGCGATGCTGCCTTTCCACAAGGAGGAGTGGGGTTAGAAAAGGTCGACCCTAAAAATGTCACACCTCACCTTACCTCACGGATTTCCGTCTCCGGCGGTAAGGCCCTTAGAAAAACGGAGCTAACACATTAAAAACCTTACACGAAAAGGCCGTGCGTGACCGGCCTCAGGCAGTTGTCCTTTGGGCTCTGTGGTCACGCTCCCAGGTCATTAAGATCAACACTAATCCAATTTCCTTCTCAGGTTCCTCTAGAAATACTCTTCCACGGTATGGGCAGCCGGAAAGTGACACCAGCTCGGAAACTCATTCCACCTGGCTCTGAACATAATGAAGAGCGGAGTCAGCTTAAGCGCAAGCTGACAAGAATTCTACGCAATGATCGTGAACAGTGGTGGGTAGCGAAAGCAAGAGAGATGGAAAAGGCAGCAGCAATAGGTAATAGCAGACAATTGTTCAGACTTGTTAAGGAAACCGGTATTAGGAAACCGACTGTTAGCGAAACACTCTCAGAGAAAGATGGACATATTATTCATTCTCAATCCAGGAGATTGGATCGATGGGCAGAACACTTTAGGGATCAGTTCAACTGGCCTTCAATCACACTTCGGTTTCGCACGATCTCTAGTCAACCTGAATGGCAAGTTAAAGTAAGTCCTCCGTCCCTTTACGAAGTTGAAAAAGCCATAGGAAATCTGAAACGAGGGAGAGCAGCAGGCCCTGACAGGTTTACTCCTGAGATTTTTAAGGATGGTGGTCCAGTATTAGCAGTGAAATTAACCGAGGTCTTAGGTAGAATTTGGGAACTGGACGTAATCCCATCTGACTGGTCTCGATCACTGATTGTGCCAGTCTATAAGAAAGGACAAAAGTCCTCTTGTGACAATCACAGAGGAATCAGTTTGACTAATATAGTGTCTAAAATATTAGCTTCAATAATACTTCGACGCCTAATCAAAGCTCGTGAAGAACAGACTAGAGAAAATCAGGCTGGTTTTCGACCTGGACGTGGTTGTATAGACCAGATATTCACACTACGTCGGGTTCTAAAACACAGAAACACGTTCAGACGCCCCACAATGGTAGTATTTCTCGACCTTAAGGCGGCATTCGACTCTGTTGATCATGAGGTTCTATGGCAGTGTTTGTCACTGAAAGGAGTACCAAAGAAGTACATTAACCTTATACAGGCTCTCTACTCGAACACAACTGATAGAGTGAGAGCTGATGGCGAACTGTCTTCAGGATTGATTACATCAAGTGGTGTTCGTCAGGGCTGTCCACTCTCTCCATTCTTGTTCAACTTTGTGGTCGATGTACTTTTAGAGATAACACTCTCCTCATCTAAATTGACAGGGGTTGAACTTCTACCGGGAGGTTCACTTGTTGACTTAGAATATGCTGATGGCATAGTTTTATTTGGTGAAGACGCTGACAAAATGCAGAGTCTTCTGATCACTCTAAGCAACAATGCAAGCATGTTCGGGATGCGATTCTCCCCCTCGAAATGTAAAATGTTGCTTCAGGATTGGGTTGCATTGAAACCCGAAGTGAAGTAATTGAGCGTGTCGACCGCTTCACTTATCTTGGGAGTCTCATCAGCCCTTGTGGTCTGGTGTATGACGAAATCTCAGCACGGATACAGAAGGCTCGACTAGCTTTTGCCAACCTGCGTCATTTATGGCGTAGGCGAGATATCCGTCTATCAACCAAAGGACGTGTTTACTGCGCAGCAGTTCGTCCCGTCCTACTTTATGGCAGTGAAACATGGCCGGTAGGAGTAGAGGATATTCATAGGTTTCAAGTATTTGATCATAGGCGCCTTCGAAATATTGCTCGTATATCCTGGGACCATCGAGTAAGTAATGCAGTTGTTTGGAAACGGGTACTAGGTAAGGATGGCAAATCAATTGATGACGTAGTGAAACTTCATCAGTTGAGATGGCTGGGACACGTTACGTATGCCCAACGACCGACTGCCTCGACGTGCGATGTTCATTGGTATAGTAGTAGGTTGGAAGAAAGCTAAGGACGGCCAGACCAAAACATGGCACAAGTCCATGAAGTCACTGGCAAGTGGTCTGAGTGATGTAGGTAGGTGTAGACTACCTGGTTGGGGACCGCGAGATGATAGCAACCGATGGTTAGAGAGCCTGAATGACATGGCTCAAAATCGTTTGCAATGGCGCAAGTGCGTCCACTCTTTGTGCTCTCTGAAATTCTAACCTTCTGAATTCTTCATGTCCCTTTCTTTTTTCTCTTTCCAAATTTATTTCACTGGATTATACTCCTTGAATAACATCTCCAAACCCTAATCTTCCCGATTACTGCTTATACTCTTATTACCTCTACCACTACGGGATTTGAATCGACCACTGCATCTCTGTGCTAATGTGGTGTACGTACATACGAAGTTCTACGTTGTTACTGACTGACTGTATGATAGTGTATGTTGTCTTTAAATATTTGGCATTAGTATTTTGTTGAAATACGGCTTAACGCACGTGTATGTTTTCTTAGGGGTGAGGCTGTCAATATAATTTTATAAAATCGAAAAAAAATTGAGTTTATCAAAGAAGTAAAGAATAAATCCCTATTTTAAAATGGGAATATTTCAGATCAAAATAACTCCAGGGTCATTTTTCCCAAATTCACTAATTTAGATTTTCTCTTTGAGTTCTGTACTTGATGCCTAATCTTTTCTGTTACCACTAATACTTTTGCCATTTCTACTACTCTAGGATCTACTCTAACAACATGTTGCTGTGCTAATATCGTAATGCAACTTAAACTGATTTAAATACATGCCAGGTCCTAAGTTACGTTTGACTGACTGACGAGTTCAGTATTGATAACATTCTCATCAATTGAGTTCATTTGGAATCGGACTCATGCAAGCAACAAACCTGATGTATTTCTAACAAAATATTTTACCATGAAAAAGCAGACCTGCAGATTTTTTCCTCCTTGAAACTGATCGAAAATACAGTAGTCTTACATTTCCTTTCAGTTGATAATGGCCCTCAACGAAATTCATAACATGTATTTCGTCCTACCTTAAACTTGTTAATTAGATCAACTTGAACTTTGGTGATTTATATTGTTCATTCTAAGGTTCAAAATCACCGTACACCTCTTTAGATATTTTTTTATTAACTAGGTTGCAGTGTGTTACGTTAAACTTCTCTTATTTAACCAATATACGCCATTATTGTTGTATTTACTTTCTATACTATTATTATTATTACCTGCTTAATATCTTGTTTGCGAATAGCTTTTACACATGATTGGGCTTGTAACAGTTTGGTGTTTCGTTATTCAAATGCATTGTCTTCCAATTTTTATCTACTCTTTAATCTGATGTAAATTTAGCATCTTAAATACTTATTTAATTTTTTATACTAATCCATTTTAAAAAAAGGCTTATCTGCGAATTTGTGTCTACTTTTATATGGCTAATTTTGTTGGTTGTATTAATTTATTATTAATTACAGACGTCGTCATAGTTGATGAACCATATATTAGTCGAAAAAAACTCAAACAACAGAAAGATGAAGCAACACTTAAATCTACAGAAATTAAACCTATCAAAAGTAATGATGGATGGACTAAAGTAGAACAACAACAGTTGGAGGTCGCTATACGCTCTATTGGTAAAGGGACACCTGAGCGGTGGGATCGGATCACAGAATGTATCCCAACAAGAACAAAGGTATATTATTGTATTTGACTTTTCAACCAGTATTAACATTTTCAGCGTTTCAAAGAATAAGGTATTAAAGGCTGTTCCAAAAGTCCTTCGAAATTTATTCTCAGCTATTTATCAGTACATCTACTATACGGGGTAGTTCAATAGTACTGGTATTCCGTTATCAGTACAAAACGTTTTTTTGGGAAATTGGGTCAGTTTATTCATTTATTTAAACATAGGTACAAGAAGGCACTAAATATATATGCGCCACACTTCGTCATTCGATTTGTGAGTTCTTGGATACTTCATCAGTGTCCAAATTGAAAGAGGTGGTTTTCTTTGGGGCCACTTCCTGAGCCTTTGACCTAGAGGTTTGATCCACATGGCAGTGGAGCAAAGTTAGGAGATGCAGTCCCATGGTAACCGGTGACCAACAATAGGTTCGTGCACCATTTTTCCCTCAGGATCCTGGAGCCCATGTGCATCATTGGTTTGGAATCAGGGTTTTCCATCTCCACTAGGTGGATTCTCTATATCCACCATCCCAGTTAAAACACCGGACATTCACATTTCGTCCTCTCGTTTTCGTAACCATCATCATTGCGAAATTGAGTAGGACTTCCCTGACACTGTCAGGGGATAGAGCATTTCGAAAGGGAGAGTGGATTCTCCCCACCCTCGGTCGTTTTAGGGCGTTTGGGGAACGACGATCACTAAGCAAACTTTGAAAACGCAAAAGCAAGTGGAAGATTAGTTTAGGTACTGAGAAATATCATAAATGTGCCGTAAATTCCGTCAGGATGTCAGAAACGACAAACAAACTGAACTTCAACCTACTTTAATAGAATTAAATTTCACTCAATTTTTTCTCCATTGCTTCTCAGTAGTCGCGATTCACTTCCTCTTTTCGTTAACTTTAAGGATTTGACATATTAATCGTGGATTTTTCTTTGTATGTTCCCGAAAACACCAACGTATATGATAAAGTATAAATACTGCAACCACTTATTAAAATGATTAACCTAATATAAACATATCTATTTATAGATTATTTGATTTGCTCACTTTAATCTTAAAATCAATTCTCGTGTCTCTCATTTACTTAATGGTCGAAATACTAAATCAGAATAGATTATGTGATTCTTAATCTCTAAAGTGTTATTTACTGTTTAAAAATTAATGTATTAACTTGACAAAATTAAACTTTAATGGATGTTTTACTCATTGAATTCAATAATGGTAATCATAAACTGTGTAAATCTGTGAGAAAGATTAATATATCTAAATAATTTATTGATTCCAGGACACTTTAACGTTGACTTACCAAATTTTTAGTTTTAATGCTACAGTACAGTATCTGGATTTTTTATTTACGAAAAATGTGTACATGAATTTGTTAGTTGCTTTATATTATGTTCCCTAACCAATTTGTAATGAGATAAAACTATGTTAATGCTAGTAGTGTTGCATATCTTCACATGTGTGTACATTTACAAACTTAATAACTATTTTAAACCTAACTAGTTTGACAATAGGATACAAGGTTGAAATATGTGACATTTATAGCTTTATAATATTTATTTCTCGTTTTTATCAAGGTCAAGAATTGTTGAATAAATTTCGGGACATGCCTGTAGGACAAAAGATATTTAGTGGGACCCGCACTAAATTTCTGTCGTAAACTTCTGTTACATTCTATCGTACTTAAAAGTGACTACTTACTTAAACCTGTTATCCCCCATGGAGTATTGACTACCTACCACAATCATCCAATGAACTCATGAGCTCTCATTTTCAGTCGTTCCCAAGTGCTACTCATGATCTTGATGTCTGCCTTTTTTTCTTTTTCTTTCGTTGTTGCGAGGTTTGATTATTTATGCAATGCTCATCCTATCTATCTCCAGCAGAAAGTTGGTTCGTTCCCTGCCACTGTCGATTGTTCCTGATAGTCTCTGGCCACAGGTCCGGGGTATCTTATGTAGACACCTGTGTATAAATACCTATAATTTTCTGACGATGGTTGTGGTAGTTTTCCAAGTTTCAGCACCGTACATAACTTTTATCGTTGATGTTGAAAATACTGACTGAGGTTTTAAGTGATATTCTTCAACTGTAGGAATGGTACTCTTGATTTGAGAATCTATGCAGTCATATTTGCATCAGATTTTCGTTGTTTATCAATAATACTCAAATGTGCACCAGCTTGCACCTCTTCCGGGGCTTCCTCATCAAATGTGATTTGGTTGGAGCCCTGTGTTGTATTTCAAAATCCCGCTGTTTCCTTTGTTAATATTGAGACCTGTTGTTACACTGGCTGTTTTCATCTGCGTTTTTTTATTGTATATGAGATAGAAGGGTTAAATCATTTAGAATATCCGAGTCGTGTAGCTACATCCAATTTTTCCACTGTTTCATGCTTCTCCTGAAATGGAAAAGTCTTCATAATCCAGTCAACAACCAGGATAGAGAAAAGATGAGAGTAGACGGGTTTGTCTGAGACTAGTTTCCACTTGAAACATATCCATCAGTTGTCCCCCCTACACATACAACTTTGCGATTCAGTCCGTCATAGGAGTTCCGCTTAATGATGACGATCTGTTTAAGTATTCCATGGAATTGAAGAAGGTCCCACTGTGGTGTGAGGTACCTATATTGATATAAGTAGTATATAACGTGCGTTAAAAGAACGTAATGTCTGACAGCGGAAGATGGCGAAGATCAAGAAAGGTAGAGCGAGAACACATTGGAATTTGTAAGAAAATGCATGAAAAATGGAATGGTGTTTCCAACAGAAACAGTCCAGTTTGGTTTGATGCATGAATATTTTACAAATTGACGATTGACTATATGGTATTCAGATTTTGTTGAGATAGACTGTAATTGTTGTGCTAAATACATCCGTTTGTCCCCACCCGTGTTCTTGTTCACTACACCACAAGTTTCTCCCATCCACGTTGTCGAATGCTCTCATAGTCAAAGAGGTTGATGTATAGCAATGTATAGCGACTTCGTCGGCACATGATCTACCATTACGAAATTCAGCCTGTTGATTTCGAGGTTGGGCGTCTACTGAATCTTTCATTCGGTTGAGAAACACTGTTTGAAGCTGTCTGGCATTAACAGTAGTATGATGCCTCTGTAGGTCTCCGTCTTTTCGTATCTTGATGGCGTATCCTTCTCTCCAAACTTCTAATATTTGATTTACCTACCAAATCTTTCTAAAGATATCGTGGAGCAGTCACCCGTATATCTGACTTCAGTACTTCAGGTGTTTTGCCGTCTGGTTCTTCTACTTTAACATTCTTGATTTATCTGATTCCCTTGTTGATTTCTCCAGTTGTTGGTGGGGTAACATCTGTAGGGATATCTGTGTGTACTGCTGTAATATCCAGTGAATTCACTAGAGCTAGTCTATTAAACAGCTCAATATTCTACCCACCTGTTCCGCTGCTCTTGAATCTCAGTGATTGGTTTGCCTTCCTTGTTCTTGGCTGGTCTCTGATTCACAAAACTTACCTTCAAGCTTCGTCGTGCCATATGGTTCTCTCACATTTCATCCTCGTGCAGCTTTGCCGTCGTTGCTAGGTTTTCCACATATTTCCGATTGCCAACTCCAATTCTCTTTTTCATTTGTTTTTTTTACTTCTGTATATCGGGTCTGTCTTAACTTCTCGGCTCTTTTTCGGATGTTACTGGCTGCTCTCTTTTTTATCGTTAATTTTTCCCCAGGTTATCGATGGATTCCACTCTTTATTCTGGTGCCTTTGTGGCTTAGCACCCTCGCAAGTTATTGCTTCTTTTGGTCCTTTCCCAGTGTTTCTCTTCGCCACTACCAGGTGGTGGTCTGATGCTGTATCAGCTCCTCACTTTGTAGATCTTTCATGAACTTCCGATACCTTTTATGCAGATGTGATCGATTTGGTCCTCTGTGGTGCGTTTGTAGGGAATAATAGCACCACCCATATCCACTCTGTTGAAAGCACATAGATTTGTCAGTCTCTCACAATTCTCGTTTTCGTTTTCCAGCATGACCTTGGTATTCATTTCCTCCGTCCTGATGATCAGGTTTTTTACTGGACATTTCTCTATGATATACTTGTGCCTCAAAACTAGTCTTTAACATCTTGATCCCCATCAATGGTGGGTGCGTGGCATTGGATTGCATTCATTCCAATCTCTTCTTCATTTTGAAGACCCGGCCGTTGCTGCTACCTCGACATCGTGACCGGGCTTGCATATCTTGATGAACCCATCGAGCTATACTGGCTGGGAAAATCGTTCCTCAAGGTCCTACCATGCCAAACAGGTCGGTTGAAGTGCGGTAAGATCAGAGGCAGCAAACCCAAGGTCCGAAGGCGAAGTCGTACTGCTGACTGTACAGAGGTGTGACAGCAGTAAGATGCTTCCTTCAGACAACCAGCACGGCAGTGATGCTACCTTCGTTCATTGACTTCCTACCAGGATGTCCACTTATGGACTTAGCATACGCAGATGACATAGTCCTGTTTAATGAAGATGCTGATAAAATGCAGTATTTTGATAGCACTGAGCAATAATGCCAATATATTTAGGATGCGCTTCTCTCCCTCTAAGTGCAAGTTGTTGCTTCAGTACTGGCGTGCGTCAACACCTGAACTAAGGATAGGGAGTGAAGTAATCGAACGCGTCGACAACTTCACTTATCTTGGAAGTCTGATCAGTTGATGAGATTGTAAATTTTCGTCGACTGAAATGGTTGGGCCAAGTGTTACGTATGCCTGAACACCTGATTATCACGAAGCGCACTGCTGACTATTGTTGGGGATGATTGGAAGAAAGTTAAGGGTGGTCAAAGCAAAACATGGCATCAGTGCTTTAAGCCACTAACTTCTAGTCTCAGCCATGTTGGTAGATGCAAACTACTTGGTTTGGATCCGCGTGACTATCGTAACCACTGCTTGGAGACTCTGTGTCACATGGCTCAGGATCGATCACAATGGCGTAGATGTATATACTCTCTGCCTTCCCTTAAACCGTGAGATTAAAATTGTTTTATACCTTTCTTTCTACGAACTAATTCTTTCTCCCTGTATTAGATCCTTATATGAAATGCTTTTTTATATACTACCATTAAAGTAACTGCTTCTATGCGTTTGGTGATCATCTTGTTGTGCTTATGAGTTATGGCAACTTCGACCGATGCGTATATGTGCTTGGTCCTACGTTATAGCTGACTAACTTATTTAGAAAAACCCTTTGATGAATAATTAACCATAACATTCCCACCGTATAAGTGCTTTTCGTGCTTCTTTGAAGATGGTCATTGTAACTCCTTATGTGTGGTGGGGTACATTTTCTTCATGATCAGTGCAGAATAACGATTCTGTCCAACCTAGTCTTTCCTTTCCAGCTTCTGTCCAATGTGTTTCACTTATTTCAAGCAGAGCGAAGTTGTATCTTCTAATTTCTGCCGCCTTTTGAGTAACCCTCTTGATTTCCTACACAGTCTGGACATTCCATGTAGCTGCGTTAATTGTCGCTCTAGTTGTCAGGAGAGGTGGGTTGGGAGAATTTTACCGTCAATGTGGGATGTGGTTGTTAACTCTATGCCTAAGCCTCTCTTACCCGCGCTTGAAACTAGCTGTAACCCTAGAAGGACTTTAACGAGAGTTTAAACTTGACTAAGGTGACTTTTTCAAGTGTCAGCTTAGATTAACGCTTCGGTAACAAAAAGTTCCTCTTAACTATGGGTAAATCATTTGATTTCTTTGGGTTTGACAAGTCTTGCTTTGTCATCACATGAATTTCAATTTTCGTGATACAGGGCGTGGTGACTCTTAACAAATAAAGTCCAGTGTATATACTCTTGGTGATTAAGAATTGTGAAATTAGTACATATGTCAGCATCAGGTGGATGAACTATTTTTTTAAATTTCGCAGTTTTCCAAAAATAATTGTTGGTGTATGTAACGATGTATTGTGGTGAACAAGAACATGAGTGGGAACAAACGAATGTATTTGAGCGTAAAATGACGGAACGTCTTACTAAAATCTGAGAACAATACAGTAAATAGTTAATTTGCAAAATATCAATCAAATGTCCCAAACCTGAGTGTTTCTTTTACAAATATCAGCCCATCGTCTTAGATGTCACTGTTCCTGCATTTTCATACCAATTGCCTTCCGTTCCCGTTCTTTCCTTCTCAATCTTCTACTGAAATACATTCCATTCCTGACTATCGTTATATACTACTTTTATGGATATAAGTATCTCACACCGCAGTATATGTTGTATTGTAATGAATAAATGCTAATTCATATGTAGTTAAAGTGTGACTTTGATGCATTATTTGTACTACATTGATTTCCATTTTATTCATTACTCATTATCTCTAATTATATTTCTTTAGGCAGAAGTGATGGCTCATGTGAAGTATCTCTCAACTCTTGTTCAGCAAAAACACTGAACTATCCCTTATTGTGTTATCATTCCCTCAGGTATATATTTATAACCCCCCCCCCATGTTTCAGACTGTGATCTTTCATCCCTTATAGTGTGATATAATCCATGTATTTATACTAAAATTGCAAATTATTTTCTGGAGGACTTCGTTTTTGTTTCGAACAATTCATGTTTTTCTATTTCATCTTACAAAAATGATCGATTCTTCACAAGTCACAGATCACGTCTGGACTTGTATCCTTAAAGTAAAAAAGTCATTATGTTTAATCACTATCACTGAAGTGCAGTTATCATAGATTGGTATGAGCCGCCCATATTTTGACAAACTTGTGATGAATGACATTCAGTGCTATGTTAAAGATAGTAACCTACAGCAGTGAGTTAAATTAAAAAAATATAACAATTCGGACAAGTTTATTAAATGTCATTTTTATTACTATATTAAAATGAATTTACAGGAACGTTAGGTAGGGTTTTTGTGTTTCATATACTAGATATTAAACAGTACATAATAATGTTGCTTTAGAACGCTTACTAACAATATGACAATGAGTCTTAGGTTTAATATTTCATGATACTTTTCCTTATATTTTGTCTGAGATTCTGTTTGCATTTTCTACCAAATGCTGTCCTGGTTCGAAAATGTTGTAGTCACAGATTTTCGACTACTAAGCCTGGGGATAAAAAAAACCACTAATCGAAACAAAACGCTGTAAGTACACACTTGAAATTCTGATCTGATAAACAGTTTGAAAGCAATTAATGCTCTGGCTAATGATCAGTGGCGTGGTACATTGCAGCTTGGTTGTTATGCGTTGTAAATAAAACTTCAGTATGAGGTTTCTGCTATCAGTAGACTAGAACTGAATACATTTTAGATAAGCGTTTTATGCGACTGCAGGAGAAAACCTAATGATAAACAGGATTTGCCACTCAGTCAACAACGTAGAACTTTGTAAGTACGTACATCAGTTCGAATATCCATACCACATTAGCACAGAGGTACAATTGTCACGGTGACAATATTTGTTTGAAATGCAAACATTCCAACCAAATAAATGCGTTCCAGAACGAAAGGTGGATAAATTATGTGGATGCGTTAGGAAGATTTCGTGGTACATCTTAGAGAAAAGACCAAAACACTAGTGAGTGCATTCATTCGTCAGTATAGATTATTTGAGCAACCATCCATCCTAGTTGATGGAGAAGAAAATTGGCGAAGCGCTCACATTTAATAGTTGGGAGGTCATACTTTTATAAAAACCCACTTGTACTAACAGTTGAAATCCGTTATGGCCATTGAAATTACATTAAATTCACAAAGCATTTTTTATATAAAAATAAATTATCTTATAAAGAATTTCGTCTGTTCAGTGGATGTGAAGAGCATGTCAAAGAATGTTTTTGGATGAAGTTTTTAATTTTATGTCTTGAAGTTCATGTTATTGATGTTAAACACCTCACTTCCAAACGGTGCTACACTATACTTTTATGAAGATAACATCTGTTACTATTGGCTATTAAGGCTATAATTTTTGGTTTTTAGATAAGGTTTGTTATTCTAAAGAGGTTTCCGGAAGTTTTAGAGCTGTATAGTGTCCAGTTATCCTATTCAGTCTATGTCGGAAGGCTTGTGAGGACCTAACTTCAAAGGAGCTCTCAGGGATTGTATTTTAGTACTCTAACATGAATACAAAATTTAAATCAGGAGTACAAGCGTGCTAACAAACTAGTTAGTTAATCAGTGTTTTTAATCGTTCATGCTGCGTCCAGACATTTAAAATGTATAATCACTAAAGCTTCTTTAGAACTCACAACACGATACTAACACTAGTGAAATGACTCATTTTCTATAGAATCTGGAAGTTCTTAAGCCAAATATACTTGATTTACTCTTAGCCTAGATTACTGAATAAAGTTTATCGAGGCCGAACCAAGTAACTACAGAAAATGGTGATCAAATGTGGTTTCTTTCAATTGTTTCAGTCACTAGGTCAATTTGCAGTTGTTGAAGAGCAGAGACAGGGTTTCCTTTGCGAGACTTTCTTTGATTGGGTTGAATAATCATATCACTTCGTAGCTTCTGGTTTGAATCTCATTAACTTTACCCAGGGATTAGGCCTGCCGTAGGACCGAGGGAGTACTTGCCCGTTGGATTTAATCATCCATCTGATATTTATACTGCTTCGACAAGCTTGTCTCAAGTCCTTGAGATTTGGTTGTATAACCTTTTGATTGGATTTGTGTCCATCGGTTTGTATACGCTTTGTCTTCAATTAGTTCCTCCGCTTTCCTGATATATTATTCTACCTTGTCCAAAGTTACTTTAGTTCATCCGTTGTTCACTAGAACTATGACAATATTTTCTTTAGTTCCGACTTTCTTTAAGGTTCTTTGTTCTCGTGAGGTCAGTTGGGCGTCGTCTTTCTTCCATTGAGTTAGCGGTACTACGATTTGTCTTATTTCCTCTTGAGTTTCTTCGTTTATTCCGGCATTTTTGATTGATATCTCTGATGCAGCTAATAAGTTTAGTTTTGAGGCGTAATTTGTATTGTAGTTTTATCCTTTTCGGAGCAGGTGTTCTATGTTTGTCAGAGGACGCTTTGACGGGTTGACTAAGCAGTTTTTTATATTTTATTCCATAGGTGGTTTTGGAATCTTGATTAATTATTTCGTAAGGGTGTTTCTTCTTTGATTTCTATGTTGTGGATCGCTGTTGTCAAGATTACCAATTGTTTTAATGTGAGTATCCTTTCTAGCTTTGTCTTTTGGTCATCCATGAAGTGTTAGTATTTGTTGATCCTGTAGTTCGCGTCAGCAATCATTAGGTGTACCACAATCAATCCTGTGTAAACGAATGGACAAAATAACAAAAGAGGAAAATCCCCAAAATCATCTATAGAATAAATTTTTTCAACTGCGAAGAACACTACATCGGAAAAAGTGGGCGTCTCCTTTATCTTCGTATAGGCGAACACCAGTTAGCGGTCAAACGCCATGGTATATCGTCGCTTATATCGATGCATGTGGATACACACTCGACCGGGAAAATGTTAAGGGGATTCCAAATGCACCAGGGAATTTTTAGAAGTTTGGTACTCAAGTCAATCAACGAACAAATTGAAACCAATCAAATCTACCAACCAGTCGGAAAAACCAATAATCAAATTAATGTGGAGTACAGTCAAAATAAAGAATTAGATAGTGACAGGATAAATGTCAACAGTAACCAATCAAGACCGAGGTCAACAGGACAAGCTATGAGTCATTTATGGAGGAATTCGAATACTTACTTTCTACCTGAAGTTTGTACTGATGGTGTTGTTCAGAGGAGAACTGAAAGCTCCACAACCAAAGCATCCAACTCAAAGAAAACTTCACCCAAATCATCACCCCGAGCTAAATATCACCACCATCTAAATATGAAATTCTAATGACCCGCTCTAAACGTTAATCACCATGTGAGGTTTTCAGACTTTTGGTATTCTGCATTATTTGTAAAACCAACAGTCAGTGGTCATCACTCTTCAACTAAGGCAACATATCTGATCTTCAAATAAGTATACAATCGAGGAACAGTTTTGCATTCCGTAGACTCATGTGTCCCCTATAATTTTGTGTGGAACCATATTATCTTTCCCCCTGCTTCCTTTATACATCATATTCCAACCAAACCAAAAGACTTTTCCTTCATTCCCACATATATATTTCTCGGTTAGTATTAGAAATAATTTTGCTCCATTGTTTTAGTGGTTCACTGACTTGGTGCTTAATAGGTTGATATTTGCAGATACATATTTGAGTGACGTATTAACTCTAGGTGTTTCATAAAGAGGAAATCGTAAATCTACCATATTGCCGTTTCATTGGTTATATTGTTAAGGAATGACCACTGAATTGTCCATTTGTTCGTCTGAAAAAAAATCATTTCACTTTCTTGACCATGCAGTAAATCCTCGACGTGTACCTATTTACTAATGTAATAAATTAAAAACCCATAGCGACCCAAGCTGCCAACTTTGGGGAAATTTCGGGGTTTGCGTCTCATTTCCCCGAAATGAGCCAAAATTTCCCCATAGTTGGCAGCTTGGGGATATCTTAGTCTTACGCTGATCTGTATTAATGAACAAGTAAATCTTGCAACAGTAAATGACATCATGGTCCAATGATGGGTCTGACATTAAATCCTACCAGCATCTTCTGATATATCCCCCGTTGAAGTAGACAATGCTTCGTTATGCGTAACACTTGTCCTGAACATTCACCATCTAATCAATCGATTTGCCATTTTCACCCGATACCTCACACAACCCCAGGGATGGTCACTTCGGCTTCTCGAAAATGCTCAATAAATGACTCAGGAGAATAGTTAATCAAGCACTCTTAACGTATAAAACTTCCTTCGCTTTCAAAGGTCAAAGTTCACAACAAAATACTGCTCAATATACTTGCTTGCTAGACAGAAGTATAGGCTACTCAAAAATATTGTTTATCCAATGACCGTTTAGTATGGTGAAATCCGTGAATATATTTCATATGTGGTGTTTAAATGAACTAATGATTCCTTTGTACTTGTTGAACGCTTGATTTCGAATTCCAAGTACAGTACATTCGTTCGTGTTTATCTAGTACTTCTTGATCCGATTACGTTATTTCTGAGATTCTTAGTTCATACTATAATTCAAATACTCCTTTTCATCACAGTGTTTTTTGCTTCATCTTATAAGTAACATCACCTCTGCTAATTTCTTCGTTCGTCCATTTCAAGTTTGTCTGCAGTTCAAATGGAGTATTATTAGTCTTTTCTATTTACAACTCTGATTTGGACCGTACCTTTGTCGTTGTACGGTAGCTGAGTTGTACTCACTTTCGCTTCATACAACCTCACACCTTAGCATTGACTTCACTGGTTCATCATTGTTGCCATTTTGCTCACAAATGATCGAAAAGTTTGGTCGCTAACTCACAGAACTACGTTCGTTTTCTATAGTGATGCATTTTCTTTCTCCTACAGTTAACTAAATTTTTAGTGCTTAAAGATTTATCTGTTTGACGTATAACATTTAAATGTGCAAATGTTTTGAAACAGTCCAATTATTATACAACCCAGTGATACGATCTATGTAGTTATCTAGCGTGATTCATACTTACAGTCATGTTAAATATTGCTGTAAATACTACTCTTCATATGTGTTATTATCATACATTGCGTGGCATGATCGATAGATGGACCAGTTAATGATTGCATTAAATACCCGCCTCTATCTTTAGTCTCTTCAGCTTTATATGATTATACCATGTTTATTCAGCAATTACAATCATTCGTGTTTGTCATAAAAGATATTAATTCTTGTTGACTCATTTTTCCTATCTTTTTGTTACTGTTTTAATTATTATTATTAATAATTATTATTATTAATAATAATAATTAATTTATATTCTGAAAAATAATAATTACAGAATTCACGCCAGTTTACAGGCATGATCAATTTGATATAAGTAATAACGTTAAACGTGCAGAAAACAAACATGTGATAAAAGAAAGTTTTAAGTATACTAGTTCAGTAGTCGTTTAAGTAGTACATATATTACAGCGATCCAAATCATCAGCCTGGAATTTTTAATATTTCTTAAATCGACAGCCTGTTGATTTATGAACGGTGTAATTAAGGTCAATTCGTGTGCCAGATCGAAATAATGATAATTATCTACAACTAGAGAAATTAAAACGAAAACAGAGAGCACGGAACAACAAAAAAGTAATTACCAAAATACATTAATCAGGTCTACCTAAATGCGTGTGTCATGTGACACAGTGATATACTGTTTGTGTTATTCAAATTAGTTAAAGTTGCTATGGGCAGTGTTGACATATTGACAGCAAGTGGGTGGTTTTACTAAGGGGATTCACTAATAAAGATGGCTAAACATTTAAGGTTCCTAAAATATCACTTGTGGAATGAGATATACTTAAAGGCGCTAGACCATTCAATGCATTTTCAGAAGAACAGTATGCAGCGAACAAATAATGGGAGTGATTTTATCGTGCGGATAGGTTGTGGTAGGTTATTCCAGAGTCTAGAGAATTTACAGGTGAAGTAATTCATATAAAGAGATGATTTAGAATGAGTTCGTTTCACTAGTGCCAAGGAATTACGTATGTTATAATGAGAGGTTTCTGCATATTGAATCGCGTGATCGGATGTAAACGATAGTTTATGAAGTAGTTTGAAGAAAAAGATAAGATTTAGTTTGATATTAATATTGCTCTTTTTCTCCTTTCAACAGACTATTAATTTCAGTTTTTGTGACGTGTGAATGTTAATTTAGGCTTTAGAAAAAAGGGTTTATCACGCCGAATGACCTACACGTTCGAACTTCGGCCAAGCTAAGACTTTGTGGTCGATGGCTTAGGGATTAACTTGGAATCACGTCTGTAGATAATTACTTCCTACACAGGTTTTGGAGAATCGCTTGTCACCAGTTCATCACAATTTGTTTGTTGAATCTTTCTATTGATGCTCAATATGGTCCCACAATGTTTACGGATCTAAGAACAAAAACGACTCAGCTGCTCTAATACTATTGGTTCCCTTTCAAATCGGGAAAGGCCAAATGAACACCACATCGAAACCTCAACAGCTACAAGGTAAGAAAATGGATTACAAGGAACTCGATACTCAAGGTATAACAAGCAACACAAAACAAATTGGCAGAGCTTGTTATTGTAGTAGCAAGATATAACCTTCAAGCATAAATAAATTTAGTGAAGAAACAATGACAAAGGTCATTCATGAAGTCGAGTCAGGAAAGAATGCACAAGCGGTTATCGTTCTTGAGAAAAATTGAGCAATTCCTTAGCACCTCCCAATTTTTACTAGTTCAGGCTTTCAGTCTTTATACATGCCAAATACTGTACGCACTTTGATTGTTTGATACTAATTATCGATTGTTCTAAACTACTTTATTACATAAAGCTATCTTTCCGTGTAATATATTTATTAAAATTTATACAACGTGCTCCTTTTTATTCTATTTTGCCTCCAGACATGAACTGACATACATAATACACCTCTACTACGATCCTCATGCCATTCTCATCTCTTGTTTTTGATACTTTCACTAATCCTCACGATGCATTCACTTTTGTGTTAAACATAGGTTTTGATTTCTAGACTATCTTGATCACTCGGCATTGATTTTTTTCACCCATTTCTATTTCCAACATTTTGTTCAAACCATCTGTTATGTCACTTTCTTATCGCGCCACAAAATAAAATGAAGGCTCCTGCTTCTAGACGTCCAGACAAACGTAGGAAAACGACACAATCTAACACTACTACTGACACGATTTCCGACAGCCTCAACGAGACGAGCTACTCTGTTCATCCGGAAGCAGACTGATATGATGGAAAGAAAAATCAATTTTCGATTAATTTACTCATTATGAGTTTTATTCAACATTACATCCATTCTAATTCAATGTGCTGATCATTCACTGTAGTAATTGTTTTCTTTTGTCGTATGATATTTTATTCTGTATAATATACGATATTCTTGTATTCCATTGACACGAACTATAATCAGTCTGTGATTTGTTATAACTCTAAGTATTTTTCATATATGTGATTTAATCCTAATTATTAATCAAAAATGGATGTAAAATCAATATATAAACCAGTGTATTTTGGACTATTTTGATCATCGTCGTCGTCGTGTTTTGGGGTTAATAAATCTTCACTTATATCAGTCTTTCTGTTCTTACTTTCGCATCGTGGGAATTGCCGAGGTCCCTCGTTCCGAGTATAAGTGATCAGCGATTTTCCGGCACAACAACTGCGACGACCCAATATAACATGGATAAGCTTTTACCAGCTGTTTCCATTCCAGACATGTTGAAGACTATTGATAAACAGTTATGATAATCACAACTGCAACCATATGGATGATACAATAAAGTTCCAAGTTGACACGAACATTCTCAATCTGCTTAAGTATCCCATCAATCCTAACCCCACAGTGACTCCATAACATGTGTGTGACATAAATAATTTCTTAGATCGTGTTGCATCAGAGGTATTCAAAAGAATTAGTCGATCTAGCAGTGCAATTTTGTTTGATATATCAGACGCATATGCCCTTATAAATATCAAATCTAGTTTGCTTAGAGCCAGAAATATGACAGACGTACTATGTTTATTCACAAGATTAGAAAGAAGTCACCCTGGTATGCTCTCACTGATCTTGTTCATATTCAACTCATCTGTAGACGCCAGTGGGTTTCTAATTTCTCCAATTCATTGGGGCAAAACTAGACTTTCGGGGATAGTAAGATTCTTCCAGAAAGAACACTATGCCAGCAAAAAGCAGGAAGAGATGTTCACAGACCACCAGCGTCAAACTCTCAAATGCATCATAACCCTGATGGTCGTAAATTTAAGTCCGATTCTAAGAGAACGTCTAACTTTGCGAGTATGCCGTCACCGAAAAACTTTCCTGAAGCTCAAAACCCCGAAGAAAGTAATCGCGATGTAGATGGTGTTCATCCTCTTAAGAATGTTGACTTATATTCAACCCGAAGTAGTTATGCTGATGACGTTAGTTCAGCACTCAGTTACAGTAACTGTGAAACGGATAACAGGAAAATTAATCATAACATTTATATAGCTGACCACACACTTAATGTCGATATATTCGAACCTTGTAAACCATCGCAAGTATGTTTAACAAAACTCGATTTTCCCAAAATTATGAAGGAGCCAAAATTAACCATAGACCTTGGAAATAAACGTCTGGAACATGTTACCCATACGTCAGGTATAAATAGTAATCCGAGTTGTAAATGGCCACTTGGTCGCACACATAGACCTGACAGCCTTCTTGTTTCGGCTCCCAATATGTACACTATGCCTTTATCAGATGTTACATCCAATAGAAACGAGAAGACTTTTTTTGTAATTCCGCCGGCAACGGTGAACATACTTCAAATGATGACAAAGTTGTTGAACCTATTTCTCTTCACGCCACAGATATTTGGAGTTTGACAACTCTCTAACCAGTTACACCTATTATGAATCGTACCCACCAAGCGAAGTCAAAGGACAGAAGCGAAGAGGTTTGAATATATATTTGATAGGCTACCAATAGCCTTCTTGGTCCGGCTCCCAATACGTACACTATGCCTTTATCAGATGTTGTATCCAATAGCAATGAGAAGAATTTTTGTAATTCCTGCCGGCAACGGTAAACATATTTCACATAATGACAAAGTGGTTGAACCTATTTCCCGTCGCAACACAACTCTTACATTTGCTAATCTTACGAGTATTCATGGAACTACCAATTATCATTTATGCTCTAACCTGCTGCACCATAATAATTCTCAGTTTCTTATTCTTTCGTCCAATGACCGCTCTCTGTCCAATAAAATTATCTTAAAACCCTTTTATTCCTTGTAAATTCAACCATTGTACTTATGACGGAAACGTGGTGCAATTCATCTATATCCGATCACTCCTTGAATGTCGGTAACTACGTTTTCTTAAGAACCGATAGATGTTGTGGATTAGGAGACGGTACAATTATCTTTGTCCGTTCGGACATTCAGGCGTGCAAATTTGAGGATAAATCTCTTGATGCCATAGACGACTCCACTTGAGTAACTGTAAACTGTGAATCTCAGAATTACCTAATGGTGGGATGCACATACAGACCACCTCATGCAGATACTAGATTTGATAGATTACTAATAAACATCATATCCATTGCTTTTCACCAACCAGCTCCGATGATTTTAATCTGCCAAACCTTACATGAGATTCGACTCCGGTACCAGGTCAATGTAACAAGTTAGTTGAAACACTAGGACTTTGTAGATGGGTACAACAGGTCCGAAAACCGACAGTTTGACCAACAAACCTGTAAACAGACTGAAATTCTTACTCGACGTTTACCATGGGAAACTTATTTTACCAAAAATAATATTGGCATTGTGCTTTCCCATCTATACTACAACCTGATATATTCTTGACCGCACTGCTCCAATTATTTGCCTTATAACGCTAGAAGAGGCCAGGATACTTTTAAAAGAAAACCAAAAAACTGAAACACCGTTTTTACGAGTATCATGATGTGTATGCACTTCAGAGTATACTTAATCTAAACGCAGGTATATTATGAATATAGAAAATAAAGCCCTAGGTAGTAAAAGCCCACAGTTTTCAATACTTCGGCTCCTAATTCTTGATACTCTACGATATCATCCCTAAATCTACGCTATAAGGAAAATATTCAAGCGATTCCAAAAACCCATATAAACTTACACTAGAACTTTTTCGTTATTCGCTACTCAACCATGTGGAACAGACTTCCAGTGAACCTCTGTTGTAGTGAAACTACAACCCAGCTCAGAGTTCTCCTTGATAATTTTCTTTCCGAAAGTGGATTGCGTCACCTATTGAATATCAATGTATTTATTAATGATTTATACAAAGAAGGTTCGTCATCCATCTTATTGACTGAAAAGCAAAGTGTGACCTTTGAAACTTTTAAAGTCTATTTCACTTTATTTGCTTTCTGTTCATCTTAATATATGAAGTCTGCTTACGTTCGTATCTATGAGTATTACTATTATCAATAGCATTATTGGTCCCTCGACACATAAGATATTCTTTTCATTTCTTTTGTCCTTCTAAACCTATTTTATTCCTAAACATCCAAATTCTATAACTAAAGACAGAAAAACAAAACAAATTATTCCATGTTACACTTAAACAAATTAACTTCTCGGATTTATTTTATCTTCACCAAAAATATATATATATATATATATATATATATATATATATATATATATATATATATATATATATATATATATATATATATATATATATATATATATATATCACATAGAAATTTATATTTGATTATCTTTTGCAATTAATTGTGACTTTCACAGCACCATTTTAAGTTATTATTGCACGAAAGTTTATACTAATATCAAATTTTACTCTATATATTATTACATAAGTCTACATGCATTTATCCCAGTTCATTAAAGATTTTTTTCCAAATTGTTGGTTTACTTAAGAGGTCGATATCCATTGCACAAGTGTTATTATCATGGTTGAACCCGTTCACTAGGTTTTCACTTCTTTTCTCTCTATTTCCATTCTAAATAAATATTATTCTTAAGATTCTAAAGTTTGCAATTAAGACAATAACTTGTGTTACACATAAATCAACTTCTCAGACTCGTTTTGTCTTCACTATGCGTATATAACTAATACATATTGATATCTGATTATCCTTTTCACTCAATTGAAACTTTCATAGTATCACTCGAAACTATGACTGCATAGACACTTATTCTAGCGTCATATCTTACTGCAATAATAAATTGTCTTTTCTCAATTATTTTCCATTTTATTTTTTTTTTACTAATTTGACGATGCATATATAATGGTTTATTCTTGTTCTATGTTCATAAACACGATTATCAAACTGTTTGCGCATTTCACGTCTCCTTTATTTCTATTCCCTTATTATTCTATTATCATTATTATCTTTTTTTCTCATTTTCGAATATGGCAAATATAATGCTAACATTATTGAAACTTGTGTATTATTGCATTTTTGAAGAAACCTGGAATGCTTTCTCCACAACACTTAAGTACCCGTAAGATGTTTGTGAATAATAATAATACCCCTTTTCGACAAAGATCAATGATTTAGTACTTGTTGTTATTAGCTTTACTTTTGTATACTTTTTGCATCAAAAAGCCTATATGGTCTACTTTAACTTGAAGTATTTCGGTCAAGGTCTGAAAACTTGCTTAAGTCTGTCTTGTAATACCTTCTTTCTTGTGGATTTTGAGACTAGTGCTTGTATAGTATTTTTAACCATTTTAGTCCGATTACTCCTGAAAATATTTATATCCAATAATTAACACGAATGGGAGGCAAACAGTGGTCAACGCGGAAACATTGAATCCATTCAATTTGCGGCATGGCTCAGCCTAGCAGACGTCATTCTGTATAACTTATCTTTATTCACATTATATATATTATCTTCAGCCCAAATGTGTTCATCAGAAATTACTTACTTACTTACGCCTGTTACTCCCAATGGAACATAGGCCGCCGACCAGCATTCTCCAACCCACTCTGTCCTGGGCTTTCTTTCCTAGTTCCATCCAATTCTTGTTCATTTTTCTTATGTCTATTTCCATTTCCCGGCGTAATGTGTTCTTAGGTCTTCCTCTCCTCCTTTGGCCTTGAAAATTCCATGTGAGGGCTTGCCTTGTGACGCAGTTGGGTGCTTTCCTCAATGTGTGTCCTATCCACTTCCAGCGCTTCTTCCTGATTTCTTCCTCCGCTGGGATCTGGTTTGTTTTATCCCACAGTACGTTGTTGCTAATAGTGTCCGGCCAACGGATCTGAAGTATTTTGCGTAGACAACTGTTAATAAACACTTGTATTTTCTGGATGATGGCTTTCGTAGTTCTCCAGGTTTCCGCCCCATACAGTAGAACTGTCTTGACATTTGTATTGAAAATTCTGACCTTGGTGTTGGTTGACAGTTGCTTTGAGTTCCAGATGTTCCTCAGTTGTAAATATGCTGCTCTTGCTTTGCCGATCCGCGCCTTCACATCTGCATCAGATCCACCATGTTCATCAATGATGTTGCCCAAATATGTAAAGGTTTTTACATCTTCCAAATCTTCTCCGTCAATTGTGATTGGATTGGTGCATGCTGTGTTGTATCGGAGAACCTTGCTCTTCCCTTTGTGTATATTGAGACCTACTGCTGCTGAGGCTGCTGCCACACTGTTCGTCTTCTCCTGCATTTGTTGTTGCGTTTGGGATAGAAGAGCCAGATCATCTGCGAAGTCCAGATCGTCCAACTGCATCCTAGATGTCCATTGTATCCCGTGCTTCCCTTCAGATGTTGACGTCTTCATGATCCAGTCGATCACCAGGAGAAAGGGTGAGAGTAAGCAACCTTGCCTAACACCGGTCTTCACTTCGAACGACTTTGTCAACTGTCCTCCATGCACGATTTTGCAGTGTAATCCATCATATGAATTCTGTATGATATTGACTATCTTCTGAGGCACGCCGTAGTGTCGAAGAAGTTTCCATAGTGTTGTTCTGTCCACGCTATCAAATGCCTTTTCTTAGACAATGAGGTTGATGTAGAGTGATGAATTCCATTCAATTGATTGTTCCACAATGATCCGTAGAGCTGCGATTTGGTCTGTACACGATCTATCCTTACGGAATCCTGCCTGTTGGTCACGAAGTTGGGCGTCTACGGAGTTCTTCATCCTGTTCAACAATACTGTGTTGAAGACTTTTGCCGGTATTGAAAGAAGAGTGATGCCCCTGTAGTTATCACAGTTGCTGAGGTCGTCTTTCTTCGGTATCTTGATCAGGAGTCTTTCTTTCCAGTCTGATGGTACTTGTTACTCATCCCAAATCTTATTGAAGAGAATGTGGAGTATTCTTGCAGTTGCCGCTACGTTTGCTTTCTGTGGCTCTGCTGGAATGTTGTCTGGTCCTGCTGCTTTGCCACTTGATTTTCCTGATGGCCATGCTGATTTCTTCAATTGTTGGTGAGCCAACATTGATTGGGAAGTCCGTGGGTGCTGCTTCGATGTTGGGTGGAGCTGGTCGATTCAAGAGTTCTTTGAAGTGTTCTACCCACCTGTTTTGTTGCTCTTCAATGTTGGTGATTACCTCGCCTTCCTTGCTTTTCACTGGTTGTTCTGGTTTGCGGCGATTTCCAGAGAGTTTCTTTGTCGTGTCATACAGTTGTCTCATGTTTTCCTCTCTTGCAGCATTTTGCGCCGTCGTTGCAAAATCTTTCACATATTTACGCTTGTCGGTTCTGATGCTCCTCTTCACTTGTTTGTTTAATTCTGTGCATTCAGCTTATGCCTTGGCTTTTTATGCACTTGTTCGGCTGGTATTGATTACTGCTTTCTTCTTCCTCCTTTCTTGATTTGTATCCATTGTATCAACAGTGATCCGTTCTTTGTGATGATGTTCCTTGTTGCCCAGGAGCTCATGACATGTTGAAGTGATTTCCTCTTTGATCTACTTCCAGTTGCTCTTCACAGTAGTTCCTTCTCCATTGAGTAGATCATGAGAGGCCTTGAACTTATTGTTGAGAGCTATTCTGAATTTGTTGAGTTTATTAGTATCTTGAAAAAAGGCCGTATTGAACTTTTGTGATATTGTTCGCCATATTGTCCAGTGCTTCTTGAGTTTCAATTTCATCTTGGCGATCATCAAGTGATGATTTGATGTAATATCAGCTCATGTCTTGGTTCTCACGTCCTCTATAGTCCTCCTGAACGTTTTGTTGATGCAAATATGGTCGATTTGGTTTTGCGTTGTGTGATCCGGTGAAGTCCATGTGGTTTTGTGAATGCGCTTATGTGGGAATATAGTGTTGCCTATGACCAGTTTATTGAAGGCACATAGGTTTGCAAATCTCTCACCATTTTCGTTCCTTTCTCCCAGTCCATGTCGTCCCATAATGTCCTCATATCCAGTGTTGTCCATTCCAACTTTGGCGTTGAAATCTCCAATCAGAATGGTCAGGTCGTTTGTTGGGCACTTCTCGATGATTGACTGCAGCCTATTGTAGAATTGATCTTTAGCGTCTTCATTGTAGTCGTTGGTAGGCGCATAGCATTGGATGATATTCATTGAAATGCCCTCCTTTTTTGTTTTGAAGGAGGCTTTGATGATCCTTGGTCCATGAGATTCCCATCCTATAAGCGCATTTTGTGCTTCTTTGGACAGCATCAATGCAACTCCTCGTGTATGTGAGGCATTTTCTTCTTCACGGCCGGAGTATAACAGAAGCTCTCCTGAAGTTAGTCTTTGTTGTCCAACTTGCGTCCAATGTGTTTCACTGATCCCAAGTACCTCTAAGTTTTATTTTCTCATTTCTGCAGCAATTTGGAAGGCTCTCCCGGTGTCCCACATTGTACGAACATTCCATGCACCTAAATAAATGGTCTCTCTGGTTGCCAGAAGGGGCATCGGCCTCGTAACTTCCGAAGGAATTCGGCTTTTTTTTTAAGGGTTGTAACTTTTTTTCACGTGGTATTATTTTATTTTCCTATTAGTTTTTCTCTTTAATTTAAAACTTGATAGCGATAAATAATTCGTCACTGATAGGGTTCTATTAACTTGACACCTTATTTAGGAACTAAACGTCATAAATTAATATTGCTAGTTTACACGCTATCTCTATCACCAATTAACTGTAATATATTTACTCTTAACTAATACTGGGTCTGATCCTACCATAAAACTTTACACGTTCACTAAGTTAAATTACAACTATCGCCATCCAACTTATTAAACTTTGTATTAACATTACTTCCAATAATGTCCAGGCCATCTAAAAAACATATAATCTCTCCAGATGCCTATAGCACCTGCAAAAGATCTAAATCAGTCACTAAAGCGAATAATGCGAAACCTTATAAACACACTGATCAGTCTGCACCCTACTCTGATCTTCCCTCAGCCACACTAAACCTGCACCCTTTACTTGGAGAAGACATATCACTACCTTGCATCTCGCTTGTCGATATAAATAAGAGCAGTCACATACCGTCAGAGTTGACATCATTTGTCAGTCCCAAAAAGAGCACCGAATATTGTGAGCAGTATTTAGACAGTGCGGCTGATCCCAACCACCCAACAATTTTACAGTCGGCCATCCTAAGTAGCGGCCCACGAATTACATGTAAGCCTGCCTACAATAGCCAGCCCGATGACGTAGATCTTGACTACTCACCCAGGCATATACCCCATCCCCCAACTAAGTGTGCACAAAGTAACCACCCGCTAGACACCTATAACAGGCCTGTATGTAACCATATCGACCTTAAAAACTTTGATATAAGCTTCAATAATCTCACCACTGGTAGACCTAGAAGCAGCCAAACAGAACTTAGCCTCACCCAAACTATTCAAGACCTATTACCGTACAAATATTTAATCAGTGTTCCAGAAAATCCCGATCTGGAAATTATAAAAAACACTGAAAAAGTAATTGACCATATATCAACCGAAGTGTTGAAAAGACTTCAGTGTATGCATAATGTAATTGTGTATGATATACCTGATAGTACGAACATAAAGATTGTTAAAAATACTCTGCTACAAGAGTGTGGATTGTCGCAATCTTGGTGTGTAACAAGGAGATTACGTAAAGGACACACTAAAGCCTCATGTCCCATTCTATTTCAGTTTGGTAGTACCACTGAAGCTAATCACCTCCTTAATAGTCAGTCATTACTGAGGCGTATTCCAACATTTAAAAAGATTAGGATCATTCATGACAGGACCGCTATCCAGCGTCGTATCTGCAACGGAACACAAACTGATCAACCCAGCCTACGTAGCCGCGGCAGCTACAGCTCTTGTCACTGCACAAATCCTAAAATATCATACACTACCCTCCCAAAAAACGGAGGCACGTTGGACACTGTAATTAGTCCTAAGGACAAGACCGCGCATAAAGCAGCTACAACCACTCACCCTCAGCCCAAACACTCAGCTACCCCAAAATGCCAAACCACTTATGCCTCAATAGCGTCCAAGTATTACCCTAGAGGCCCCTGTAAAATGCCTAAAAATGACCACCCCAGGAATTGCGCTAACAGCTACAGACTCTCAGACACCGCTGTACGAAATAATACCAAACTCTGCGTAAAAACCCACCAATACTCCCGCACCCCTAACCCAAAACGTGCACCTTCTCATAGCAATACAATGCCCTACAACAAACATAGTGAACTGGCAACACCCACTCATCCTAATGTGAAACGACATTTGACAAGAACCACACCCACACGTGATACCCATAAGTCATATAGTGTCAACCTTGTAAGCCCCATGAACCAACACAAAACTATACACATCAGAAACACCTCTCTTAGCAACAATAACAGGCATTCCTTTATTCCTCATCAGAAACATAAAACCTCCCCAACTAACCACAATAGGACTAAAATTACCCACCGCACACAAGGAAGCCATAACGTTGGCCTACTTGGGAACCCACCTACTGACTCTAGGTACTATCTAAGTCAAACCACCCAATACAGCGGTTTAGTCCCTCCTAATTCGACATACACACTATCTCATCCTTTTTTATCTCTCCTCCCCCCCCCTAAACATTACTGCTATGGGGTCTCCAAATGTTGAGGGCGACAATCCCACTATTCTGAAACCATCTATATACTCCGATTTGATGGGGAGTGGCAAATCCTTCTCAACCTCGATAAATGTCTCTAGTCTTGAAAACTCCTTGACTGGACCCCCTGATCATTCCCCGGACACATTACCTAACCATTCAACTCTACCTTCCACTCTCAGACATACTTCTTTCACCAAAACAACACCCAACTACCCTTCTCGCATTAACCCTACTGGTAGTAAACTAAACGCTCATCAATATGGAGTCAACGCTCCCAATTCTTCCTTTTCTCGTTGCAAAACAGACAAATCACTGGGTATACATCATACCCTTCTACTAGACAAACAGTCACCGTACCTGACACTTATGTTAATTAACGCTCGATCTGTACAAAGTAAGATGACTCACCTACGCACCCTTTTACTTTTAAACAACCCCTCACTTGTTTTGATAACGGAAAGTTGGCTGTCCTCCGACACCACAGACACATTTCTACAAATAGACACATATGAGCTCTTCCGCTGTGATCGAGTAACCAAGAAGGGTGGTGGTTGTCTCGTCTATGTATCAAAAAATTTGAGAGCGGAAATCTATAGCGACCACGTCCTCAGTAAACTTCCTGAATCGATATGGCTTACTGTGCACACTCATGAATGTAAAATACTAATCGGATGCATATATCGAGCTCCTAACACTCCTAGTTCAAATGACAATATCATAAGTGAGTCATTTGCTCAGGCTGCCTCGCTTGACTTCACTTACAAAATTGTATGTGATGATTTCAACCTTCCCACCATCAACTGGAAGACACATTCTGGCCCATTGTGCTTTGAAAGCATACTTAGGACCTTAGACATACACGGCTGGCAACAACAACATGTACACCTGCTTACACGAAATCACAACATTCTTGACTTGATATTCTGTCATAATGTCACACCAACATCAATGGTGGTTGGCGAAAAGTTTCACAACAGCGATCATAAAATAGTCCTCTGCACCCTTCCGATTCTTGCCATATGCAACAAATTAAAGACATTAAAAACGCGATTCCAATATAGAGACTATGCAAACGCTGACTGGGAAAACTTTCGATTTCTAATAAAGCACTCTGACTGGGGCAGTTTCTTTACCAGTAATAACCTCTTAGAAACATTAGAAATATTCAATATCACCACCAAATCTGCACTAGACACTACTATACCCTCTAAAATTGGTTTTAAAACAGTTACTCCCTATATAAACCAAAAGACTAGGTCTAAACTGAGAAAACTGAAAAGGATGTACTATATATCAAAAGACTTCAGTGCCCTGCACCAGATATACTCTGCATTTGACGGAGTACGAAGTCAACACAACAAGCATAGACAGGTAGAGGGACGTACTGTGCGCGCTGCTGCATCAAAAGCCTAAGCCTTATGTCGTCTCCTCGCGAAACGTATAAGAAAGAACACAGACACAACATTCACTCCTTACTGCACGATGGAGTAACGTATAATGACCAAACCGTCATATGTGAACTATTAAGTGAATGGTTTTCTCACAATGGGAATACATCTGATGCTCCAGACATCGACATAAAGTGCACCGGCAAAAACTATCGTAGTACCATAAACTTCGACATTACGAGTATTACTTAGTTACTTACTTACTTACGCCTGTTACTCCTCGTGAAGGAGCATAGGCCGCTCACCAGCATTCTCCATCCAACCCTGTCCTGGGCAATCCTTTCTAGCTCCGTCCAGTTGTAATTCATCGTTTTCATATCTGCTTCTATTATCCGACGTAATGTGTTCTTTGGCCTTCCTCTTTTTCGCTTCCCTTTAGGATTCCAAGTTAGGGCTTGCCTCGTGATGCAGTTTGACGATTTGCGTAATGTATGTCCTATCCGTTTCCATCGTCTTTTCCTAATTTCTTCTTCAGATGGAAGTTGGTTTGTTCTCTCCAACAGAAGGCTATTGCTGATGGTATCCGGCCAATGGATGTTGAGTATCTTGCGTAGACAACTATTTATAAATACTTGTACCTTCTTGATGGTTGTTGTTGTAGTTCTCCAAGTTTCAGCTCCATACAGTAGAACTGCCTTGACGTTGGTATTGAAGATTCTCACTTTGATATTGGTTGAAAGTTGTTTTGAGTTCCATATGTTCTTCAATTGTAGGAATGCGACCCTTGCTTTGCCAATCCTTGCCTTTACGTCTGCATCTGAACCTCCTTGTTCATCGATGATGCTTCCTAGGCATGTGAAGGACTCTACATTTTCCAGAGTTTCGCCATCAAGAGTGATTGGATTGCTGTTCTCCGCCTTGAATTAGAGGACCTTGGTTTTCCCTTTGTGTATGCTGAGGCCTACTGATGTAGAGACTGTTGCCACACTGGCTGTCTTTGTCTGCATCTGTTCGTGTGTATGTGATAGGAGGGCTAGGTCATCTGCGAAGTTCAAATCGTCTAATTGATTTTGAGCTGTCCATTGTATTCCGTGTTTCCCTTTAGATGTTGTAGCGGTAAATAAATCCCCAAACTAAATAGCTCAATAGGTTTTCGACATTGGATGCTGACCATATGTTTTAGTGGACTCATCTAGCTGAAGGCGCTCGGTCATGCATCCACACCAGATCACTTGCTGTAACGCTGTGCTCAACATCAACCGCAATCACTAGCCAGATTAGATCAGAGATTCCCGATATATTGGTTATCGCCAAATACACTCTTCCGATCTCCTCGACTCTGTCTTTTGATTTTTCTCGGTGGGAACAAAGTATATTAGAAGGTGTTACTGGTAGAAGCGTTGTCAAACACTGAATACCTGAATCATCATCATTGGTGAGACCGTCGTGATCTGGTACACCTAATTGCAACTGTGAGCCTGTTCCTTTTTGGGATTTTCATATACTATTACTCTATTTTTTAAACATAGTGATTTTTTTGTGTTTTTTCTTGGATAGATATATATTTTCCCCTCGTTCATAATTGTACTTCATATTTCATCATGGCTGAACAGACACCCAAAGTACTCAAGCTTAAGACTTTGTCCCCGCCTTCGTTTCAACTCATGTCTTTCTGGCACGACAATATCAAAGCCTGGTTCTGCTACGCAGAAGCTGACTTCTCCGAGCACGGCGTGATCGACACACGTGCACAATTCCTCGCAGTAGTCAAGGCACTGCCGCGCGAATTCAACAGGTACGTAACACCTAGTATGTTTACTAGTGATGTTTCCGAACCTTACGAAATCGTAAAACGTTCGATTCTTAAACGAGGAGACCTAACCAATTGACAAAGTTTAGATCAACTTTTCAATAACATCGACCTGCAACACGGTTCTGCGACGGACATGTTGCAACGAATGAGAGAAGTTTCCTGTCTAAACTTCTTCAACAGGTGCGAGCTGTGCTTGTCTTGTTTCAGAACAACGCCTTAGACGAGCTAGCTACATCTGCCGATCGTATTTTAGAAATAACGAAATCGTCTACTACAGAGGCATTTTCAGTCAAAGAAAAGCCTCACACGACTCAGAATGACATAACCGATTTATGTCATACACTCACGCGTTATCTTAATCTTCGTAACGACCGTAGTCGCTCACGCAGTCCACGTAGAAGCATTTCACGTAAACGATCTGTCTCTAGACCACGAGAGACGGATAACCCTGACTGGTGCTGGTATCATAACCAGTATGGAAAATCTTCCAGAAATTGCAGAAAACCCTGCAATTTTACCAACACGAAAACGACTGACTCGAAAAACAACTCGGGAAACTTCCAAGCCGGCACGCGTTAACGGCAACCGTAGCCGGCGAACATAGCCGTCTGTTGTACGTCACAGATGTGACAACGAGAGTTCGCTACCTCGTCGACACTGGCGCAGAAGTTAGCGTTCTCCCAGCAAATCATAACGACCGGCTCCACGAATCATCTTTAAACTTACAGGCGGCAAATGGAAAACCGATCGCCACGTATGGCAAAAGGTACATCTACCTCAACGTGGGTTTACGCAAACCCATTCATTGAATTTTCGTTGTTGCAGATGTTTCTATGCCAATCATTGGTATGGATCTTCTACAACATCATAATCTAATCATCGACACGCGCAAACGGAGGCTAGTAGACGGAAACACTAAATTATCCGTTTGCGTAATTTCTTTTTCTGGTTGTAGATTATCCCCAGTCACAGTTAAGCATATGATAGACCCACTCTATCAACCACTACTCGACAAGTACCCTGGGATACAACAAGCTCAAACGAAACTACCGTGTGTAACCAGCAATGTTACACATCACATCACGACTACAGGACCACCTGTATTCTCTAAAGCACGACGACTAGCTCCGGAAAAGCTGAGGTTAGCGAAAAACGAATTCGATCACATGATAGACTTAGGAATCATACGACCGTGAAACAGCCCTTATGCATCTCCGTTGCACATGGTCCCCAAAAAGGACAGCAACGATTGACGTCCAACTGCTGACTATCGGCGATTGAATGCAAAAACCATTATCGATCGTTACCCGTTGCCTCACATTCACGATTTGACAGCTACCTTAAAAGGTACAACTGTCTTTTCGGAAATCGACTTGATTAAGGCGTATAACCAAATCCCTATGGCTACAAACGACATACCAAAAACAGCTATCATAACTCCTTTCGGACTCTATGAATTTTTGCGAATGCTGTTTGGTCTAAGAAACGCTGCGCAAACATTCCAAAGATTCATTGACGACGTCTTTCGAGGTCTCAACTTCGTACATGCGTATGTTGATGACTGCCTAATCGCAAGTCCGGACAGAGAATCACATCTCAAGCATATGGATCTTGTTTTCGAACGATTACAAAAACATGGCAATACTGTTATTGTTCAGAAATGCCAATTTTGAACCGAATCGTTAGATTTCCTAGGACACACTATCGATGCTCAAGGCATTCGACCTCTTAGGACCAAAGTGGCGGCCATTCTGGATTACCCAGAACCGACCAACGTCAAGCAATTACGCACGTTTAACGGCCTGGTAAGTTTCTATAGACGCTTCGTACCGAAATGCGCAGTACTTATGAAACCTCTTACTGACCAACTTCGTGGAAATGCGAAATCCATTAATTTGGACGACACCGCACGAAAAGCACTCTCCACAGTTAAGTAACTGATCGCTAAAGCAACAATGCTCGCACATCAGGACACTCGAGCACCCATTAGTATCGCAGTAGACGCATCCGATTCGGCAATCGGAGGAGTCTTACAACAATGGGTTAACAACTCCTGGCAACCCTTGACATTTTTCTCTAGACGGTTGCTAGACACCGAATCGAGATACAGCACATTCGGTAGGGAACTCCTAGCTATGTATTGTGCTGTACGCCATTTCCAACACTATATCGAAGGCCGTGAATTCACTCTATTCACTGACCATAAACCGCTCACTTTCTCGTTAAGCTCTCCTTCCGACAAGTACTCTTCCCGTGAGTCTTGACAACTGGACTACATTTCGCAGTTTACTTCAGATATTCAACATATTTCTGGAGCAAACAATGTAGTTGCAGACGCCTTGTCTCGAATAAATTCTTCGAAAAGTTTCCAAGGAATCGACCTTCTTAAACAATCCCAGCTTCAAAAAGAAGACACTGATCTTCAGCACGAGTTATCGTCCACAACCCTTAAACTACGCATCAAACAGATGGGAACAGGTAAGGAAACCTTACTTTGTGACACATCTACAGGTAGAGATCGCCCAATCGACCCAGAAACATTATCGACGCAATGTCTTCAACACATTGCACAAACTTTCTCATCCAGGTGTTCGTGCAACCATCAAGCTTATAGCAGAACGGTTTTGATGGCCTAGTATGAATAAAGACGTGAGAGAGTGGGCACGCTCCTGTATAAGCCGTCAAAAATCTAACGTCATCAGACACAATAAATGTCCCTTAGGTTCATTTAAAACTCCCGATGCTCGTTTCGACCATGTTCATCTGGATTTGTTGGGACCTTTACCAGATTCAAATGGATACTCTTATCTTTTAACCTGTGTAGATCGTTTCACCCGATGGCCAGAAGCAGTACCTATCAAGAACATCACTGCTGAAACAGTGGTCCGCACCTTCGTCGAACGATGGGTAGCAAACTTCGGTTGCCCTTCAACCATCACTACAGACCGCGGACGTCAGTTTGAGTCTGAACTTTTCCGTCGTCTGACCACACTATTGGGAAGCACTCGCTTCCGAACGACCGCCTACCACCCACAAGCAAACAGGTTGGTAGAACGCTTTCACCGACAACTAAATGCTTCACTATCAGCTGCAAACGTTTCACAGTGGACCGACACTCGTCCACTCGTCTTACTAGGTACCAGCAATGCAGTGAAAGCTGACATTGGATACACTGCGGCTCAACTCGTTTATGGAACGACACTTCGACTTCCAGGAGAATTCGTGGATCCTTCATCCTCTTCAATGAGCATGGATCTAACCTCCTACACGAACAGGCTTACAAACGCAATGCGTTCAGTTAAACCTGCTTCCACTCGACCTCAATCAACTGATGTTTTCATTCAACCTGAGTTACGATATAGTACACACGTTTTCGTTCGTCGAGACTCGCATCGACGACCTTTCGAATCAGCATACGAAGGACCTTTCAAAGTTCTTCAACGCGAACCGAAGTACTATATAATCGATAAGAACGGAACCAACGATAGCATCAGCATCGATCGCCTCAAAGCAGCGTATTTAGAAGGAAATCCTATCTACGTGGATTTTCCTTCGGTACAATTGAACGACACGACTCCGATACTTATAATACCTCATCCGACAACCAACACACACGATGATACTTCGACAGTATCCGAAAATAAACTTAAAACGACACGTTCTGGAAGAAGAGTAAGATTTCCAGAACATTTAAATGACTATTGCACGTAAGGCACTTCTCGACATTTTCTATATTATTAAAAAAATTTTTTTTAAAATAGGCTAATATATTTTCAATTCTATTTTTAAAAAAAAAACAACAAAAAAAAACGATTTTTTTAACGCTGTTACGTTTTCATGAGTTTATTTTCCCTTTTTTTTACGCACATACGAGTGTATTTTCGACATGCACTTACATTTTCTTTCTTCTTTTCCAGGACGGCTGGAAAAGAACGATGACGTTTATGAGGATACGAAACTTTCATTGTACATTTTTTTTTTACTATGTTGTACTCCGGTCCCATATAGTAAGGAAAGACGACCAGACGCTGCTAAATTTAGTAAGCTATCAGAAGAGTGTTTACCAACGACAAACTCGTTGGGTTTAAACTTCTGGCTGGCCACGTCTTAGGGTCATCACTGCCCCACTAGGGGGGGAGTGATCTGTAGCGGTAAATAAATCCCCAAACTAAATAGCTCAATAGGTTTTCGACATTGGATGCTGACCATATGTTTTAGTGGACTCATCTAGCTGAAGGCGCTCGGTCATGCATCCGCACCAGATCACGTGCTGTCACGCTGTGCTCAACAACAACCGCAATCACTAGCCAGATTAGATCAGAGATTCCCGATATATTGGTTATCGCCAAATACACTCTTCCGATCTCCTCGACTCTGTCTTTTGATTTCTCTTGGTGGGAACAAAGCATATTAGAAGGTGTTATTGGTAGAAGCGTTGTCAAACACTGAATACCTGTATCATCCTCAATGTCGAGGTCTTCATAATCCAGTCGACCACCAGGAGAAAAAGGAAGGGAGAGAGTAAACAGCCTTGTCTTACTCCGGTCCTTACTTGGAATGCATCTGTCAGCTGTCCTCCATGCACGACCTTGCACTGTAGTCCGCCGTATGAGTTCCGGATAATATTGACAATCTTCTCAGGAACTCCGTAGTGTCGTAGAAGTTTCCATAACGTCCTCCTATCCACACTGTCGAATGCCTTTTCATAATCAATGAAGTTGATGTATAGTGACGAGTTCCATTAAACTGATTGTTCGACGATGATCCGTAGTGTTGCAACTTGGTCTGTGCATGATCGATCCTTACGGAATCCAGCTTGTTGATCTCGAAGTTGGGCGTCTACTGCATTTTTCATCCGGTTCAGCAACACTCTGTTGAAGACATTCCCTGGTATTGACAACAGTGTAATGCCTCTATAGTTTTCACATTTGCTCAGATCTCCTTTCTTTGGAATCTTGACGAGGTGCCCTTCTTTCCAGTCCATCGGCACTTGTTCCTCCTCCCAAATCTTTTTGAATAGAAGGTAAAGCATGCTTGTGGTTTCTTCGATATCTGACTTCAATGCTTCAGCTGGTATGTTGTCCGGTCCCGCCGCTTTCCCGTTCTTAATTTGTCTGATGGCCATTCTGATTTCTTCCTTCGTTGGTGGGTTGAAGTTTATGGGAAGATCTGTGTGTGCTGCTTCGATGTCCGGTTGATTCATTGGAGCCGGCCTATTCAGGAGTTCCTCGAAGTATTCTATCCATCTGTTACATCGTATGAAGCAGGAATCACAGAATTTACTCAATTGAATCAAGAATTAAGATACAAGCACGAATGAATGTATTGTATTTGGAATTCGAAATCAAGCATTCAACAAGTACAAAGAAATCATTAGTTCGTTCAAACACCACATCCGCCAAAGCTTAAATTGAAGTCTAGGTGTTTGTAATCAATCGTACGTCTTGTTCTCAAATTCATCCTGAGTCTGTCTGGCATTGTATTCGAAAAGGATTCTGTATTATCTAGAATTTGCTCATTAGCATTAGAATTAACAACGGAAATTGGAACAGACTCACCTGGTCCCTGAAATTGTATTTGATCAACATGTCAACTGTGTGTACTTAAGTCATTGATGTCTAGAATTCGCACCATCGATTTTCCGACATTCTTCAGACCAATACCCGTAGATGGTCGAAGATCATTTCCTCGATAGTATGTAACTTCTGCAGACTCCAAACATCTCATATTCGACCGAAGAATTTTTCCTTTTAATAGCTCCGCTGGAGTCTCCTTCGTCCCCGAATGTCTGGCATTTCTATATTGCAATAGAAAGGTATCTACTCCCCTCTCCAGCTCATTGAATGTTGAGGCGGCTATAGAATCAATAGCAGTCTTTAAGGTAGTGACAAAATTCTCTGCCTGACCATTAGAACACGGATGTCTGGGAGCAGTAAACAGATGTTTGCACCCTATACCGTTCAACCAGGTAGTGACTGCATCTGCAGCAAAGTGATAGTCATTATCAGTCACTAACACCATAGGAACCCCTTCTCAACTGAACTCCTTTTTAATGCTTGTATTATTAAATCAGGATTTGGCGAAGTTGTGAAAAAAACTTCAGACCACTTTGAAAAAGAATCAATAACTACTAGTGCATAGTATTTACTAAGAAACGGACCACAATAGTCAGCATGAATTCTCTGCCAGGTCTCAGACGATACTGGCCATGGCGTCCACTTCGAAGGATGATTTTTCAACTGATGACGTTTCCCACAGTTGTTTTCAGTACGACATATATCTGCATTTATCTCTGGCCACCAACATGTGAGCCTTGCCAGGGACTTCATTTTCTCAACACCTAAATGACCACTATGAAGATCTTCAAGAACAGATTTACTCAACGAAGGAGGAATGACAACACAGAATACCATCAGGAGTAGTAGATAGCTCATCCCGCTTCGAAAAATAGACAGGAAATCTACGTTTCAAATTAGCAGTCCAGCCTTTTCGTATAGCACTGACTATACATCCAAAATATCTGCGAGTTTCTCTAATGAGATCTGGACGTCTCACTGGTAAAGGTTGCACTAACAAACAGTCCGAAGTATTAATAGGTCTATCTTGTAATGACTGTCGAGAAATGTAGTCAACATGTTGAATTTGTTTGGCACTTCTGTGCTGAACCTTATAGTCATATGCACTCAAAGCAATACTCCATCGTTAAACCATAGCAGCTCAGGAACGTGCTAAGGATTTTTCAGGATGATAAATAAACTTTAAAGCTTCATGATCAGTAACAATAGTGAATTTCTTTCTGAATAAATATTTATGAAGTCTTTTAACAGCCCAAAACACAGCTAATGCTTCTCGCTGAGTCTGTGAATAACCTTGTTCGGTAACAGTGAGTTTGCGTGAAACACAAATAACTGGTCTAACTTCCTGTTCTAAAACTGCACCAATTCCCACAGGTGATGCATCAGTAATAAGCACAGAATGTACGTAAGGGGAGTACGTTCGAAGAACAGCATCACTTTGGAGAAACTTTAGTAGATCCCGTAAGCATGACTCTTGTCCCTCACTCCATTTGAATGAATTGGATGTCAAAATATTAAATAAACAATTTACACGACAAGAAAAATTAGAAATAAAACGGGAATAGTATTGAAGAGCACCCACTAGTGAACGTAATTCCGTAAGATTTTTTGGAGACGGGGCATTTGTCAGTGGAGCTAGTCGTTTCATATCTGGTCTAAAACCATTACCATCAACTAGGTATCCAGGGCATTCAAAGCTAGATACACAAAATGAACACATATTTGGATTCACTGTAATATTCTTCTCAATTAAACGACGCAATAAAGCAATAAGTCTCTGGTCACGAACTACCTTATTAGAACCATGAACAATGAGGTCATCTCGATAAACTTCAACACCTTCAAGATCACTAACTACTTTATTCATAACTTCCTGAAATATGGCTGGAGAACAACTTAGACCAAATGGAAGAAAATTGTATTTGAACAGACCAAACGGAGTGTTAATTGTCGTCAAAATAGATGAAGATTGATCTAAAGGAATTTGAAAATAAGCATCTTTTAGGTCAACTTTCGAGAACTCTTTGAACCATGAAGTCGATTTAGAATATCTTCGGCCTCTACCGTCGTGCACGTTTGCTTCAACAAACGGGAATTCAGAGTTAATCTATAGTCACCACAAATTCTAGGAGTCTTGCCGTCCGACTTCAGTGGCGTAACGATAGGAGTACCCGATGCTGAAAACTGAATTGGTTCAATTATGCCTTTCGCACACAAATCGTTTAATGTCTTATGTACTGCTTCTCGAAGACCATAAGGAATTATTCGTCTTTTAAGAAAAACTAGATCACCCTGTGCTTGAATTTTATAGGCTGAATTTTCATATCTCCACTGCACTTAGCACACCTTTCATATTTACACGACAATAGGAATCACTGTTAAACGAACGCAAGTTTGATTGACCCTGAGATTGTAGTTCATCAGGACGACTAAGCAAAGTATAAGAAACCTTCATCGACTGCATATCAAGTTCATCCAATGCCTCTTAGTTAATACACGCTATACTAGCATCTTGAAAGGAACAGTCTGGCATTCTTAACAGCTCTCTTTCCAAACTCGGTATGTTAATTCCTGAAATTAATCGATCTCTCAGTTGCATGTGAAGTTGATCACCGAAATTACACTTGGCAGCTTGTTTCTGCAATTCACGGATGAATTCCCGAATGTTTTGGTCATTTTGACGAAACATCTTATGAAATTTCGCCCTTTCACGGCATTCAAAACTTGTGCATTTTACATGATTTAATTCCTTTAGATCAATCTTCATCTATTTTGACGACAATTAACACTCCGTTTGGTCTGTTCAAATACAATTTTCTTCCATTTGGTCTAAGTTGTTCTCCAGCCATATTTCAGGAAGTTATGAATAAAGTAGTTAGTGATCTTGAAGGTGTTGAAGTTTATCGAGATGACCTCATTGTTCATGGTTCTAATAAGGTAGTTCGTGACCAGAGACTTATTGCTTTATTGCGTCGTTTAATTGAGAAGAATATTACAGTGAATCCAAATATGTGTTCATTTTGTGTATCTAGCTTTGAATGCCCTGGATACCTAGTTGATGGTAATGGTTTTAGACCAGATATGAAACGACTAGCTCCACTGACAAATGCCCCGTCTCCAAAAAATCTTACGGAATTACGTTCACTAGTGGGTGCTCTTCAATACTATTCCCGTTTTATTTCTAATTTTTCTTGTCGTGTAAATTGTTTATTTAATATTTTGACATCCAATTCATTCAAATGGAGTGAGGGACAAGAGTCATGCTTACGGGATCTACTAAAGTTTCTCCAAAGTGATGCTGTTCTTCGAACGTACTCCCCTTACGTACATTCTGTGCTTATTACTGATGCATCACCTGTGGGAATTGGTGCAGTTTTAGAACAGGAAGTTAGACCAGTTATTTGTGTTTCACGCAAACTCACTGTTACCGAACAAGGTTATTCACAGACTCAGCGAGAAGCATTAGCTGTGTTTTGGGCTGTTAAAAGACTTCATAAATATTTATTCAGAAAGAAATTCACTATTGTTACTGATCATGAAGCTTTAAAGTTTATTTATCATCCTGAAAAATCCTTAGCACGTTCCTGAGCTGCTATGGTTTAACGATGGAGTATTGCTTTGAGTGCATATGACTATAAGGTTCAGCACAGAAGTGCCAAACAAATTCAACATGTTGACTACATTTCTCGACAGTCATTACAAGATAGACCTATTAATACTTCGGACTGTTTGTTAGTGCAACCTTTACCAGTGAGACGTCCAGATCTCATTAGAGAAACTCGCAGATATTTTGGATGTATAGTCAGTGCTATACGAAAAGGCTGGACTGCTAATTTGAAACGTAGATTTCCTGTCTATTTTTCGAAGCGGGATGAGCTATCTACTACTCCTGATGGTATTCTGTGTTGTCATTCCTCCTTCGTTGAGTAAATCTGTTCTTGAAGATCTTCATAGTGGTCATTTAGGTGTTGAGAAAATGAAGTCCCTGGCAAGGCTCACATGTTGGTGGCCAGAGATAAATGCAGATATATGTCGTACTGAAAACAACTGTGGGAAACGTCATCAGTTGAAAAATCATCCTTCGAAGTGGACGCCATGGCCAGTATCGTCTGAGACCTGGCAGAGAATTCATGCTGACTATTGTGGTCCGTTTCTTAGTAAATACTATGCACTAGTAGTTATTGATTCTTTTTCAAAGTGGTCTGAAGTTTTTTTCACAACTTCGCCAAATCCTGATTTAATAATACAAGCATTAAAAAGGAGTTCAGTTGAGAAGGGGTTCCTATGGTGTTAGTGACTGATAATGACTATCACTTTGCTGCAGATGCAGTCACTACCTGGTTGAACGGTATAGGGTGCAAACATCTGTTTACTGCTCCCAGACATCCGTGTTCTAATGGTCAGGCAGAGAATTTTGTCACTACCTTAAAGACTGCTATTGATTCTATAGCCGCCTCAACATTCAATGAGCTGGAGAGGGGAGTAGATACCTTTCTATTGCAATATAGAAATGCCAGACATTCGGGGACGAAGGAGACTCCAGCGGAGCTATTAAAAGGAAAAATTCTTCGGTCGAATATGAGATGTTTGGAGTCTGCAGAAGTTACATACTATCGAGGAAATGATCTTCGACCATCTACGGGTATTGTTCTGAAGAATGTCGGAAAATCGATGGTGCGAATTCTAGACATCGATGACTTAAGTACACACAGTCGACATGTAGATCAAATACAATTTCAGGGACCAGGTGAGTCTGTTCCAATTTCCGTTGTTAATTCTAATGCTAATGAGCAAATTCTAGATAATACAGAATCCTTTTCGAATACAATGCCAGACAGACTCAGGATGAATTTGAGAACAAGACGTACGATTGATTACAAACACCTAGACTTCAATTTAAGCTTTGGCGGATGTGGTGTTTGAACGAACTAATGATTTCTTTGTACTTGTTGAATGCTTGATTTCGAATTCCAAATACAATACATTCATTCGTGCTTGTATCTTAATTCTTGATTCAATTGAGTAAATTCTGTGATTCCTGCTTCATACGATGTAACAGATGGATAGAATACTTCGAGGAACTCCTGAATAGGCCGGCTCCAATGAATCAACCGGACATCGAAGCAGCACACACAGATCTTCCCATAAACTTCAACCCACCAACGAAGGAAGAAATCAGAATGGCCATCAGACAAATTAAGAACGGGAAAGCAGCGGGACCGGACAACATACCAGCTGAAGCATTGAAGTCAGATATCGAAGAAACCACAAGCATGCTTTACCTTCTTTTCACTTAATTGTGACTTTCATCGCATCACTCTAAACTATAACTGCACAAACATTTATTCTATTGTCATATCTTACTACAACGATAATTTTTTTTTTGTTACTAATTTAAAGATACACACATGTTCGTTTTTTTCTTCTCTGTTCATAAACACGCCTATTAGACTGTTTGCTTCTTTCACGTCTCCTTTATTTCTATTCCCTTATTTTCTCCATTTCCTTCTTTAAACTCAATTCAATATTCTTCTCAATTACACAGACCCGATTTATTATTATTAATATTCTACTATTATTATTCTAATTTATTTTTTATTTTTTAAATATGGCAATTATAATGCTAACATTATTGAAAATTGTGTATTATTGCATTTTCTGAAGAAACCCGAAATGGTTTCTTCACAACACTTATGTACCCATAAGATGTTTGTGAATAATAATAATAATAATAATATTTGGACGGAGCTAGAAAGGATTGCCCAGGACAGGGTTGGATGGAGAATGCTGGTGAGCGGCCTATGCTCCTTCACGAGGAGTAACAGGCGTAAGTAAGTAACTAAGTAAGTAGGTAAGTTCATACGATAATTCAAATACGCTTGAACATTATATTAGGACTCTTTCAGACAGAATAACATGCCAGTTAAGGACAGGAAACGCTAACTAAAGACCACTGGCATCAAGGTCCCAAACGCATTCTAATCCTAAAGCTTATAGAATTAAACCTGATTCGTTGTGAATATCTGATGTTACAAATTTACTACGACTGATAAGCTCTTTTGTATCTCTAGAACTTCAGAACCCCGAAGGACGCAACCCTACTGTAAACGATTCCATTTCCTCTGAAAATATTGATTGAAATTTGATCATAAACAGTTGTGCTGAGAATGACTAAGATAATACTGTTATGGTTTTCGTCATCGTAACACCCAGCTGTAGTAACTGTGTAACGTTCAGCGAGCAAATTATTATCAAAAATGATGTAGCCGACCACGTGTCAGACATGAATGTTTTCTTATCTTGGTAACCAAAGAAAGCATGCGTATAGACATTCAGTTCTCTACGAGTTACAATGAAGCAAAAACAAATCACGAACCTTTCAAGTAAATATTTAAAAGATGTTACACGTTTACCATAAATAAAAAATGATTCAAATTATTGACGGCTACTTAGTCGAATGCATATACCTGACAGCCTCCTTGGTCCGGCTCCCGGGATGTACACTATGTCTTTGTAAGATGTTAGGGTCACCAAAAATCAGAAGAATTATTTCTCTGTTTTCTACAGGCAAACATAATACAAATGGTGAAAAAAATATTGAATGTGCTTCCCCTCGCGACGCAGTCCTTACACTAACCAGTACTACGAGTATTCGCGAAACTACGACTAACGATCTACTCTCTGATCTACAACTTGATGATACCCCTCAGTTTATTATTCTTTCATTCGATTATCTCCTTTCCAATAAAATTACCAATCCTAAAACACTCGTGAATGAGCACAGGCCGCTCACCAGCATTCTCCATTCAACTCTATCCTGGCAATTCTTTCCAGTTCTTTTCTGTTGCTTTTCACCCTTTACACGTCTGTTTCAAACTCTCAGTGCGGTGTGTTCTATCACCTTCCGGTTTTCCGTTTCTCTTCAGGATTCCAAGTTAGCGCTTGTTTCGTGATGACGTTTTATGGTTTCCTAAACCTATGTCCAGTCTGCTTCCAAAATCATTCCCTAATTTCTTCTTCAGATAGAAAATGGTTTGTTCTCCCAATCAGTAGACTGTTGTTGATGGTTTCCGGTCAACGGAAATTGAGTATCTTGCATAGAAGAATGTTTATAAATAAATGTGCTCTTTCGACGACGGTTGTAGTAGTTTTCGAAGTTTCAGCTTCGTACGGCGATACTGTCTTAATGTTTGTATTAAAGATTCTCAATTTGATATTGGTTAACAGTTGTTTTGAGTTCCAAATGTCCTTCAACTGTAAGAATGCTGCCCTTACTTTACCAACTTTCGCCTTTACGACTGCATCCAGTTCTCCTTGCTGACCAGGTAAGTCAACGTTTCCACCTCTTTCAGAGTTTCACCATCAAATATGATTGGGTGTGTTCACACAACTCTGGTTGTATTGACCTGCATTTGCTCATGTGTATGGGATAGGAGAGCCGGGCCTTCAGCAAAGTCTGAATCGTCTGGTTGTATACAACCTATCCATTGTATTCCGTGTTTTCCCTCACATGTAGAGGTCATCATAACCTTTTAGACCACCAGAAGGAAAAGAAAGCGAGAGAGTAACCATCATTGTCTGACTCCGATTCTCATTTAGAATGCATTTGTCAACTGTCTTCCATGTGAGACTTTACAGTGTACTCTACAATTGTTAGCAGGAGATAGTAATAGAACTCTAACTTTTGACACACTAGTAGAATTCTGGATCACACTTAATATTGGAATGAAAGTATATTTCATCCTATCTGATACTTTGTGTGTATATCATCAATGAAAATGCTCGGAAACAGAACATAGGCTACAATTCAATGTCACTCCAAACCCTTGAGTATTTCGACCCTTAAGATGCCAAGAACTGTCTTCAATAAATGCCCAACTGACAAAAATGTATTGTTTTATGTTTCTTTGTCTGGAGAAGGATATACATATGGTAAGATGAGCATAGAGTGGACACTTCACCATCGTATAGTACCATGTTACATCTAATTTTAAATTCCTTAATATTATTGAATCACTTTAATACTTTGCCAATAAACAGCGCACATGAAAGTGGCGCTGAAGAGTAAAGGCTGAAAAGGTTGGACAAGAACTCTATAGGGTCTTATACTCACTTTCATAAAGGAGTACGTTACCATCTACTGATCCTCTCAAAAGAATTCTCGACAGAATCTTAAACTCCAACAGTAAGGAGATAAGTTAGTTGGAGATTTTCCCTGAGTCACTTCAACTAACTTTCAGTGCTTAATTTTCTTTGGGTTGAGACTCAGATGGAATGTATGTGACTTGTGAGCTGATGAGAGTTGACATAAAAGGAAGATTCAGTGAGAACGAAATCTATGAGGTTTATTTATGAATGCAATTGGCAAAATGAGCAGGTTCCCAAAGCATATATCTAGGAACCATCATGCACATTTCAGACGCGGACGGTCTAGAACGATTGATCTGATAGTTTGAACTACCAAAGTTCGATATCCATTTTTCATTGAAAAACGAGTTGACATACAACTTCTTTTGATCAAGCTTTTATTTTTATTCATTAATGAGCCCATAATCATAAAACATAAACAATCAAAGCTACTCTCTATCATAATAACTGCAGCACTTTTCAAAGTTGTTTATTGACATTGAATGTTGTTGGAGTGCATCAAGTAGATATCGCAAACAGTTGAGCGCGTAAAGGTGAAGGCATGGTAAGGTTTGCTTGTCTGTATTATTCTTCAGGCCATAGTGAAACTGGTTAAGAATAAGGCTTATTTTAAACGCTTCCAAGTCAAATTCAAAAGGCGAAGAGGTAAGAAATGCGTTAGGCATAGCATACAAAATATGTAGAGGGAAAAACTGACTACTATGCTCGCAAACGGCTAATTTGGCAGGATAAAAACAAATACAATACACCTAAATACCGTCTGGTGGTCCGTTTTACTAATAAGGACATAATCTGTCAGGTTAGTGTCTAACTTTATTTACTGACATCAACTAGATTATTTATGCACGCATTGATGGAGACCGAGTATTGTGCTCCGCCTATTCTCACGAATTACCTCGATATGGCGTTAAGGTGGGACTGACTAATTATTCCGCCGCCTACTGTACAGGTCTTCTTTGTGCCAGGCGCGTATTGAAGCAACTAGGCCTGGATGATCTGTATGCTGGAGCTGAGAAAGTTGATGGGCAAGAATATCATGTGGAATCTGTTGACGGGGAAAAGTCTGCTTTCAGGTGTCATCTTGACATTGGTCTTGCAAGGACTTCATCTGGTGCCAATATCTTCGGGGCTCTTAAAGGTGCCGTTGATGGTGGTCTAGACATACCTTACTCACCCAGTAGATTCCCGGGTTACAACCAGGCGTCTAAAGAGTACAATGCCGAGATTCACCGAGCCCGTATTCTAGGTCATCATGTAGCTGAGTATATGAAACAACTTCAAGAGGAAAGCGAAACTGATTATCAGCGTCAGTTCAGTGGATATATTAGACACGGGATCACTGCTGATAAAATTGAGGCAATGTATCTCTCAGCCCATGCAGCAATTCGAGCAGACCCCTCACATATTACTAAGGAGAAGAAGGAGGTCCAACCAAAGAGATTCAATCGCAGAAAGTTGTGTTCCAAACAAAGGAAAGAACGTGTCCGACAAAAGAAAGCACACTATCTCTCTCAACTAAAAAAAGAAATAGCCGCTGCTGAATAGTTGTCTGTTATAATAAAATGTTGGTCCAGTATTTTGTAGTTTGGTTAATTTAGTCTAGTCTTTGTCAGGTTTACCTTATATTCCATCTAGGTTATTTTCTCGTGACCACCTAGAGGTGGTCATTAGAGTTGACCGATTTAGGCTTGATATTCCGAGTTGTTTAGTTGGAAATATTTTATTACTCGTTTGTATATTAATCTTGTTAAAAAGTCACCGCGATATGTTGCACCAATTTGTTATCTCATAATTACTTTTCACTAACTACGAGTTCTCCGTTTGTGAATACACTGGGTGTAAAATCTCGTCGTTGATCATTTAAGACATTGCTGCAATCAATATAAACGACACTGATGCAAACAAAGTGACTCAGTGCTAGTCGCCGTAGCTAACATGTTTTTGCTCTTTGTCTCCAAGATCTCGACTTCCTATATTCTGGTTATATAACATCAGGGTCATTTCCAAACCCTACTCGCTTGTTTGGCACCACTCACTAGCACTACTATTGTAAATCATCAAGTTTATAGCAAATGATAACGGTAAGAACCCTATCTCGTTGAGGATTGTTGCCCACTAAAAATAAGTTGATTAACATTTGTTTTTCAAACAGACCCCGTGTATCTAATGATCGCTCAACTTGTTAAGTTGCCTGTTATTCCTTTGTTTAATCTGGATTTTGTCGTAAACTATGCTGTTAAGGAATTTGTATTGTTACTGTACGTTTGCTTCATGTGTTTGAATAGGCTTGCTAGCAGTGTTACATAATTTACCACAAACTATCTGTAACTTTTCGACCGCCAAACGGAAAATTAACTCAAAAAAGGGGAAGGGAAGAAATGTTGCTGGTAATTTTAAATAACTTTTATTTTATATAGTCTAGCTGGGACGCCAGCAATAAAACTGAAAAGATATGCGCTGATGGCGAACTGTCATCAGGATTGATTACCTCAAGTGGTGTTCGTCAGGGCTGTCCACTCTTTCCATTCTTGTTCAACTTTGTTATTGACGTACTTTTAGAGATAACACTCTCCTCATCTACATTTCCAGGGGTTGAACTTCTACCGGGAGGTTCACTTGTTGACTTAGAATATGCTGACGACATAGTTTTATTTGGCGAAGACGCTGACAAGCTGCAGAGTCTCCTGACCACTCTAAGCAACAATGCAAGCGTGTTCGGGATGCGATTCTCCCCCTCGAAATGCGAAATGTTGCTTCAGGATTGGGTTGCATTGAAACCCGAACTAGTGATAGGGAGTGAAGTAGTTGAGTGTGTCGACCGCTTTACTTATCTTGGAAGTCTCATCAGCCCTTGTGGTCTGGTGTGTGACGAAATCTCAGCACGGATACAGAAGGCTCGACTAGCCTTTGCCAACCTGCGTCATTTATGGCGTAGGCGAGATATCCGTCTATCAACCAAAGGACGTGTTTACTGCGCAGCAGTTCGTCCCGTCCTACTTTATGGCAGTGAAACATGGCCGGTAGGAGTAGAGGATATTCATAGGTTACAAGTATTTGATCATAGGTGTATTCGAAACATTGCTCGTATATCATGGGACCATCGAGTAAGTAATGCAGTTGTTTGGAAACGGGTACTAGGTAAGGATGGCAAATCAATTGATGACGTAGTGAAACTTCATCAGTTGAGATGGCTGGGACACGTGTTACGTATGCCCAACGACCGACTGCCTCGACGTGCGATGTTCATTGGTATAGTAGTAGGTTGGAAGAAAGCTAAGGACGGCCAGACCAAAACATGGCACAAGTCCATGAAGTCACTGGCAAGTGGTCTGAGTGATGTAGGTAGGTGTAGACTACCTGGTTGGGGACCGCGAGATGATAGCAACCGATGGTTAGAGAGCCTGAATGACATGGCTCAAAATCGTTTGCAATGGCGCAAGTGCGTCCACTCTTTGTGCTCTCTGAAATTCTAACCTTCTGAATTCTTCATGTCCCTTTCTTTTTTCTCTTTCCAAATTTATTTCACTGTATTATACTCTTTAAGTAACATCTCCAAACCCTAATCTTTCCGATTACTTATTACCTCTACCACTACGGGATTTGAATCGACCACTGCATCTCTGCTAATGTGGTGTAGCAACTCGAACTGATGTAAGTACGTACGAAGTTCTACGTTGTTACTGACTGACTCTTTTAATTAATTATTCACCACTCAGGTTTACGTCCTTTTCCATATTTAAACTATACAAACAGTTTAATAAATTAAGTTGGACCTTACTTCAAGTCAAGTAATTTTCTTACACGAAATCGGTTGGAGGTAGAAGGACGCTTTGTGAAATTTCGGCGTTTCGAAATTTCTCCGTGGAGTTAAGACCTAGCGATTAAGAGTTGTCAGCATCTTCCATATATGAACTGTCTTCTTGATAGGTCTCGTATTATTTGCCCCAGTTAGTGCACTTGAAAGCTAAACGGGGCATGCGTACTCGGCTTTTGACTCATTGTTGAGGACTATGAGTCTACGTTTAGTGTACCTATTCATCTAAACTAACTCACTCGTCAGGCGAACTAGTCTTAGTCACGACGATAATTGACATGTTGAGTGCCTCCACCAAACGCCGTTATCTGGAAGCTAGTAAAAAGATGTACATAATTTTCGAACAAATCCACTTCATGGCCTGCGAAAGCTAGAATCTACAACAGGGAACTTAGTCATTCATAACGTAAAAAAGTAGTCTTGTACAGTTATGTGGTATTATCGGGACGGCCCGGAATACTTCATTTTGCTGGGATTTCTCGTGAATATAGTCTTTCCCTGTTTCGCTGTTTTGTTATGTGTTGAATTTGGCGGTTTATTGCTATCCCATCTGACTAGTAAAATGGTTTTGGATTTTCTAGTTTGAAGCTTGGTATGGCACGTCACGGTTTTTACGTCCGGCCTCTGAACTCGATCGATTTATTACTGCGCTAGGTGTCTTAGTGATTATTGTAGAAAAAATGTCAAGCTATTGGTACCTGCTGCTTTGGCATTGTGCGTTTTTGCGACGTTGAATAAATTTTTCACTCGGTAAAATGAAGTTCTTATATCCATTGTTGCCTAACTTCATGTAGAATGATTCAAGAATCAGCAATTCCAAACTTTTTAGGTCATTGTTTTAATTACGAAAGTTCCACTCTAAAATGGATGTGCCTATGCAGTTGCTTCCGTTTGACGTTTATTCAGTTAAGTCCTCGTTACTATTCAGTGTTTGACAACGCTTTAACCAGGAACACCTAATATGAAGCGTACCCATCAAGAAAAATCAAAAGACAGAATCGAGTAGATTGGAAGATATATTTGATGATTATCAATATATCGAGAATCGTCTGATCTAATCTGGCTATCGATTGCAGCAGCAGTTGAGCACGGCGTTCCCACTCGTGATCTGGTGCGGATGCATTACCGAGCGCCTTCAGCTAGGTGAGTCCATTAAAACTAATCTGGTCAGCATCCAATGTCGAAAACTTACAGAGCTATTTATTTTGGGGATTTTTTTTACCGCTACAGATCACCCCCCCCCGTAGTGGGGTAGTGATGACCCTAAGACGTAGCCAGCCAGAAGTTTAAACCTAACGAATTTTGTCGTTGGTAAACACTCTTCTGACAGCCTGCTAGGTTTAGCAGCGTCTGGTTGTCTTTCCTTACTATAAGGGACCATGAAATACAATATAGTAAGAAAATAATGTACAATGAAAATTTCGGTTCCTCGTAAACCTAACCGTTCTTTTTATCGTATTTTCCAGCCGTCCTGGAAAATAAAAAAAGAATACGTAAGTGCATGTCAAAATAAACTCGTACGCGCTTTAAGACAAAATGGGCGAAAAAGTGTAAATAACGTAAAAGCGAATCTTACAAAATGTTTTTTTCAAAACATTTTTTTAAATATACATAGTAGCCAAATAATAAATGTAAGCATATTAAAGATTTTTTATATTATATATAATGCCATGGAAAACCGAGATGAAACAAAATGTTAACTAGTGTCTTACGTGTAATAGTCATTAAGATGTTCTGCAACTCTTACTCTTCTGCCAGAACACGTTGTTTTAAGTTTATTTCCAGATACTGTCGAAGTACCATCGTGCGTGCTGGTTGTCGTCGGATGAGGTATTGTAAGTGTCGGAGTCGTGTCGTTCGATTGTAACGAAGGAAAATCGACGTAGTTAGGATTTCTTTCTAAATACGCTGGTTTGAAGCGATCGATGCTGATGCTATTGTTGGTTCCGTCCTTGTCGATTATATAGTACTTCGGTTGGCGTTGAAGAACTCTGAAAGGTCCCTAGTATTCTGATTCGAAAGGTCGTCGACGCGCGAAGACGTGTGTACTATATCATAAGTCAAGTTGAACGAAAACAGTTGATTGAGGTCGAGAAGAAACAGGTTTAACTGAACGCATTGCAATTGTAAGTCTGTTCGTGTAGGAGTTTAGATCCATTCTCATTGAAGAGGATGAAGGATCAACGCATTCTCCTGAAAGTCGAAGTGTCGTTTCATAAACGAGTTGAGCCGAAGAGTATCCAATATCAGCTTTCACTGCATTACGAATACCTAGTAAGACGAGTGGAAGAGCGTCGGTCTACTGTGAAACGTTTGTAGCTGATAGTGACACTTTTAGTTGTCGGTGAAAGCGTTCTACCAACCCGTTTGCTTGTGGGTGACAGGTGGTCGTTTGGAAGCGAGTCATTCCTAATAGTGTGGTCAGACGACGGAAAAGTTCAGATTCGAACTGACGTCTGCGGTCTGTAGTGATGGTTGAAAGGCAGCCGAATACTATACTGAGACAGTATGTTTGGGATCGTGATATAGATAGTTACAACCGGACGAACTGATGGACACAGATGTTTGTATAAACGGGCACGGAAATATGTGCTAAAAGGAGAGGAGCGATAAAGGTGTGCGTAATTATTAAAAAATATTAAGAATCAGTGGATGGAAGTAGTGAAAACAAATGGGAAAATCATTTCAGTTGAGATAAAATCAATCCCAAGAGATCCTCTTAGCTAAAGAAGTGTGGACAGCCATTAACCTCTTCTGAGACATGTCTGATAGCATTTCAAGCCACCAAATTAGATTGTCTCTAGGACCCCCTACCAGAGAGTTGTGGACGGTCCCAGTCCCATACACCTACTGTTATACCAAGGCACCATTCCATAAACTGACCATCTGTCCGCTTTTCCCAACCAGTCCCACAGTCGGGAAGCGATGCAAAATATGAGAATCATTGAGACGACATTCGTAATAAATATCTGAGCCACCAAAGTTGGTGTTTCAAGATGGCACACTGAATGATCATTTTGTCCAAGCACACTTCACGAAACATCGGCGATACTAATACGGTGTTGCTGCTGAATATTAGCAATATTTCAGAGTCAACCACAGAGTTGCCTTACATCCACAACCTGGAGAGGCCACAGGCATAGAATAAAACTGCTTTACCGACGCACTATAAACTACACTTTCTACAGCCAAACTAGAATTATAACGACCCAAAGATGAACAGGGTTGACATAAGACGCTAAAGCTTCCCCAAAATGTAAAATGATTCCACCAGTCACTTTTCGAATACCAGGAGTGAGTGCATGTTCAGGGCTTCGTAAAAGCACTTGGAATTTGTAGAGGAAAACATTAGCTATGTCTACGAACACTGATTAAGGTCGGGTTGCATGATGGGGGTATTACATAATAGTAAGGCGATATCCGGATACTCCGGTCGACCCTCAGGTAACATCCACGCTACCGCCAACCTCCATATGTCAAGGCTGTTTTCAGAATGACGTCAACGGGAGAGTTGGAGAGGAATGGTTAGACTGGGCAATCCTGCCTGACCTCACGGCTTAGATGCGACAATGGAGAGAGGGGCTTGTATGTCCTATTTATGCCTCGTGTGTTTGTATATGGAACCTTCAGTATTTTAAGAAGCTTATCAAGCACACGCTTTAGCAGATAATCCTAGAGCACAGTACCGTCCAACGGATCGAAGGCGGCCCTGAGATCAAGAGACCAACGATTGTTGGCCCGCAATAAGTATAGAGGCCTCCTAACATTTGATGGAAAGCGAAAATATGAACAGTACATCCCTGAGCAGAACGAAAACCAGCCTGCTTCTTGAGAGTAAATTCTTTATAAACTTCGGAGTATAACAGAAGCCCAAACAACTCAGTCAAATTCCTTGGTTGAAAGTGTGTCGACATCCTGAAAACGATATGCGGGTAAGTCTTCAGAGCCCGGTGGTTTACGGTGCTTCGAGAGTGAGTTTCTTGCGGATTTCTGCCTCGTTAGGTGGGTGTCATCACCGGCCATCGAAGACAATACAGTCTAACCGATGTCACTAGGGCAGAAGACTAACCGAATCGTTCCTTGAAAGACTCCTGATTGTAGTTGTTATTGATTGTCGTCCAATCTGCTTCACAGGTCTTTTCACTCACATCAGACTTTTTGTTGCCTGTGACTCGGATGACTTATAATATGTCATTGCTGCTTCCAACCCGTCAGCATGCTCTGAATACCAGGCTTTTTGGTCCTCTAGCAAACTTGACACAATTTTTCTACATAAGAATTTACGTTTACTGTCAAACTCGCAGCTGGTCGGAGCAAACCTACGTGCTTCATGAAAATATAAGGAGGTTGTACAAATCCCAGTACTTATTGGCGGACGTTTCGCGAAGCCACCAGTGACTGTACTCCCCATTTTCATGGCGTCATCCAACTGTAGCTAGTGCTGATCTGCACTTTTCGATGGGTATGATAACTTACCTCAAACATTAGCTCGCTTTGATATTTATTTGCAACGAGAGCTGCAACCAATTTACTTACGCCAATCTGTTTATGATGATGGATATGCTGGCCACTGAAAAGTAAGGTATGATTAGCTCAATTAGAGTTTATATAAGTCTTGTACACAACCACCCCAGTTGTAGCTGACTGCGATATGATCAACCTGAGTCCTGGCTTGAGTTGCAAGAGTGAAGGATAAGATTAAGTAAAGACGAAGGGTAAGATGCATATGCACCACTAACTTGTTTTTAGCCATATTTCAGTCTATCTAGGCTATTTTGAGGGCCCTTGTCATAAAGAATGCATATATAACTACTGAATAACCATGTCTTCAGATTTTGACTATCTAATCCTATGGTAAGCAACAATCAAGAAAGAGATTCGACGCAGAACCTGATAAGTGTGTACATTGGTTCGAGTCTTCATAACCCAATAGCATAAGGAGGTGAAATTGTCAGGATAAATCCCGGAATAGAAGAGGTAACAGAATGAGTGGTTTCAGAGAAGACTAGTGATCAAAGAAACGACCCAAGAAAGTATGAATTAGTAAAATAAAGACAAAGTTATGAGGAACTCAGAAGCCCATAATTCGGGGGAAACAAAAAAAGCTGCACATGGAACATCGTGAACGATTTTGATCCATGTTATTCACCTATCAATGTGACTGAGTCCCATTTTCAATGTCTCCATGGTCTGATGTCATGTTTTGGTTTGGCTGCCCATAACTTTCTCCCAGCCTACTCCTACAACACTCGCCGAGTTAAGCGAGCACAGACTAGAATTACAGTTAACACAATCTGAAGCAGTCAACAATTGGGATCAATTTTACACACTAGATGTCCTCCTATATTTAGTGTGGTCGAATGTCTTTTCTCACCAATCCCACTTGACCCATCAAAAGGCTTATCCTGGCGATTAACGAGGCCAGGAGAAATTATTTATTGCACTAAGCTCACAATAACCCCACACCAAGATTAATTTCACGGGTGCTTTTCCGAAATTAGGACTGATAGCCTTCTTGTGTTACTTCTGAAGCTTATCATTTGGTGATGCTCTAGCAATATGTGGCATCTTTTATTGCTTTTTATATTTACCAGGTAGTAACAGTTCGATAAATGTGTATTTCTATCCCTGTAGTACTTAACTGTCTTACTGAACTAGTTCTTCCTGTGTTATAGCTGTTGGTGGATTTTCTCAACAAAACTCATTTGTAAAGAAATAAAACACCAAGCGCATTGGTGAATGTAAAAGGATTACCATTAGAAAGACATTCTGCCAAAATAAATTTAACTTGAATGACCGAATCGGTTTTGTCTACCCTGTCTACAATAACTGGGTTATTGGTGGTTTAGCATTAAAAGCGGTAATTAGTGTACTCATATAAAGTTGGCGTATAACGGCTAAACATTTTGCTATTTCGCCCAATAACAGGACCCAAACACCAACGCCCTTTGGTTAGATTTATGAAGGAAACCAATTACATGGAGGGGTACAATGTTTCTCAAGTCCTAAACAATAGTAGCGTTCAACCCATTAACGCAACGTCTTACCGTTAAATATACACTTACTAATTAATATTTAACAAACATACTTTATGCAAAAATATGACCCTTCTAGTATCGGGTATTTCGGTGAGATTCGATAACTGTTTGTTCGGTACATTTATAGAAGGGTGATAAGATAGATCACAGGCCGTCTTACATATAAACGGTATATAGTAAATATTTTAGATCTTTGTTCTTGCTGTCTTCAATATTCTAAACAACAGAAAAAATATATTTGTCAAAATCAATCCAGTAGCTACTGTACTAATGTACCAAGTTTGGCACCGACCTAAAGCATCAGAAGTTTCTTGCACAAAATTATTACCCAATAGTAAAACCTATATGTCTACAATCATCTATCTTAGGCATCAAAAAATCAGAAAAGCATTTGAATTATTAAATTACCTATTAAGTGAAAATATTTAGGAAGTTACAACACTAAAATTAAATGCAAATTTCAAAGATAAGCTTCGATATATCAGAAAATGTGAAAATCAAGCCAAAGTTTCTGGGTCCTCGGTCAGGAGTACTGATAACTCATTTACATTAGAAGGAATGTTCTCTCCTCTTTTTCTGACCAATGATTGCCTAACTGCATCTTCGATCTGTCCCAGACGTTTACGAACACGAAGAGCAGAAAGGCGTACAGACCAATCATCATGCCAACATTCTTGTATCACCTGTGCATAGCAGGATAGATAGGTGTCATCTAACCAACGCTGGTAGATGCGAGGCCTACAATGAACATTGTCGTAATCTGGACTTGTCTTGGGGGATTTAGTGTTTATACTTGAGCTATTCCTGTTCAATTGGTTCGGTTGATCATCACTTATGGTCAAACTATTGCCACAAACAATATCCCTCATCTGTGAGAAAGTTGGATCAGGAGGGACCATGTCGTAGAATGGTATCTGTAGAAAAGATTATAAGGAATCATAAAAAATTACTAATAAACGTTGCTGGGTTGTTGGCAATTACTTGATGTCATAACACACAGGGTTTACTATCCTCGGAGCTTAACAATTTTATGCACCATAAGCGACCAGTTCATTAAAAATTTAGAAATCATATTAAGCCGTTCAGACATAACAAATGTCTGTCAACATGTTCAAACATGACGAAGTGCAGGATGGCCTTGAATAAAGCCATTAATAATAAAGTGCCATGATATGAAAGAAAGCTGTAGCGGACTGGCTTCTGTCGATCCTTCACGACTCCCTGGTTGGGGTCCTAGAGATGATGCAACACAGTGATGTACCCTTAACTTCGAATCACCGTAGTGCTATCTAGAGCATAACGTAACAAAAATGTAAAATTTCGTGGATTTTCACTAGTATACGAGCCTTAATAAATCATATGACTCGATTAAAAGATCTGATAACATCAATAATAACAGTCAAAACAAGAACTTAGAAATAATAAAATTCATCAGTTTAGGGATTATATCAACAAAAATACTCAAACTGATGATACAGAATGCACTGGTGCGGCTAAGGGTGGGGGAGTCAGCTCTCTTCGAAATGCTCTCTTATGGCTACGTGTGTACAACCACTGCCAGGGAAGTCCTCACTGCGTTTTCGCGATGGGGGTGTTGTTTACGAGATTGAGAGGATGAAAACGAATGTCCGGCACTTTAACCGGGGTGGTGGGTGCAGAGGATCCACCTAAAGGAGTTGGAAAACCCTGATTCCAAACCATACAGGATCCTGAGGGAACAATTGGCATATGAACCACTCATTGGTAACCGATTGCCATGGGACTGTATCTACTGACGCTACTCCACTGCCTCGTGGATCAAACCTTTAGGTCTAAGACTCCGGGTGTGGCCTCCTAAGAAAACTACCTACTTCGGTTTGGGCATCCGGGCAGTGTCATATATCACACAAATCAAGTGACTTGTGTGGCGCATATGTATTTGGTACCCCTTTGCACCAATATTTGTGTTTAAATAAATAAATAATTTAAATAAAAAAGATCTGCGAAAATGTGAGTCACACGAAACCGAATAAATCAATATGATCCCCTTTGATAAAACATAGTTTGCTGATTATTTGAAAAGCAGACTTTCCTCTCAAATTCTAAGGAACTATTATCCTTCAATATCTTTGGTGCTTTAGAACTTTTTGCACACGAGTAAAAATATTGAACTATAGAACACTTTACTCTGTCAATAATTACGGTCTGAAATTCATATACTTACGACAGCACTAATTTACAATATATAATTTTCATATTAGTAAGATAAACAGAAAAAATGCCTTTAATAATAGTGAATATCAAAGTATGGAAAAGTCAATGTACAAACCTGATATCCTTCAACAAAATCAGATGTTATTCCCTGAGTGCATCGTGCTAATTCCCAAAACACTAGGGCCATCGCATAAATATCTGCAGCTTGGTAAACTTCAAATCGCAAATGGTGACTTCTGTTTGGACTATCAATACTTTCATTAGTTATACATGACGTATTGTTGCCGCAGTTAGATGATGTGTGTGTTATATCAATCGCCATAAGTAACTCAGGTGCCATGTAACGTTTAGTACCAACCCTAGGTCCGGCAGGAGGAGGACCTAAAGAAGAAGGACCAGAAAGTCCACTGCACAATCTGTCTGATTGAGTTATACCGCTAGACATAACACCACTAGATAGCATTGAGGAAGATAAATTGAGGAAGGCTTGTCCGACTGGGAGACTTTGTAAATTCACAAGGGCAAGACCCAAGTCAGCTATACATGCAGTCATATCACTCATAACAAGAACATTCTTCGATTTGAGATCACGGTGTGCAATAGAAGGCTTAGCATGTAATCCTTTTATTTCTGTATGCAAAAATGCTAAGCCTGCTGCAATGGAGCTGGCCAGACGCAAACCATCCTGTAGTTTTAATGATCTGTGACTGATGAAGTCATGTAAAGATCCGTTAGCGTGATACGCTGTAATTAACCAGAGCTGAGTGCACCCACCTCTTGATATCATGTCGCTAGCATAATACGCCAGGAGATTAGGATGACGCAATAACCCAGTGTTGTAAACTTCTGTTTCACGAGCCCAGCTGGCTTCATCACGACTAGAAAAAATCTTAACAGCAACGGTTTCACCTTGACATGTAGCTTTCCAAACTTCACCAAATCGTCCTTTCCCTATACACATTGTCAATCTAATATGACGTGCCACAGTTCTCTGAACAAGGAACGGAAGACCGCTTCCACTTCCACTAGTGCAGCTAATAAGTTCACACGAAGGATCAGGATTATGCAAATTTTTTGAAGAAAGATTATTTCCAATTCTGGGTGAGACATAAGATGATAACTTACGATTCGAAAACTGTTCTTCATTGAGTTTTACTAGATAATTGTAGACATCTGTAGTGAAGCTGGGACGTTTGTAGCTAAGTTCATTGACATAGCGATCGTATTTTTCTATTCGTTTTTTTAAAAAGCACTTCCAAAAAAGCATGATCGCTAGAAGCCCACAAAACAGTGCAAAGGTAGAGAACAACACTGCTGTCAAAATAGATTTCCATGTAAAGGCATGAGCATTCATTCGCATAGGACTGATTAATTCTAGCAAACTCGAGTTCCGATTGCATAAATCCCCATCATCTGGAGAACAACAATATAACAATTGTCTACCAACCTTTGAATTTCGACAGAGTAAGTCAACCTGATTTGTATTATTTGAAAAACACCCATACGACTCATCATCCACATATGTTAGTGATAAATCCAAATGCAATGAATGAAAACATCCTGTTGACGATACACAAACAGAGTTGGAATATGGGCAACGGCTAAGAGGTGAACAATGGCAAAAGACAAGTAAAGGTCGGTTTCGTGTACTCTTATTCATTACAACTACAACCTTTCATATAGTGAAGATTCAGTTGAAAGCACGGGAGACTGAAAAGAAAATCAGATAAAAACAATAAAGATTAATTTGTGAGTAAACACCATGTTTGAATCATTAACAGAACATAGTAAATAATATACAGTTTTTATAAGTTAGTTTGTAAATATTCACATTTAGGTTAGGTTTAATGGTTTCTAGAACTGTTTAGACCAAAAAAATAATATCCATTATTTTCAGGTTTGTAGTTTTGAATCCGTAAAAAGACAATCTAATTTTGTTTATTTAGCAACTTGTAAATAGAAACCTCAATATGATGCAAGCTATGCTATCAATTGCATATTTATTGAAACCTTATTAGAATATATTCAATAAATACATCGATTTTTTCCCAACATCTATTTGACTGTGACCAACCATTTTGCTGTAATAGATGTTTCATTTTTAGATTTAACCTAGAAATGAACATAGGCTCGTCTACTAGAATTTCGGTAAAATGTTTTAAGTGGCGGCTACTGGTAATATTTGGTTGTCCCGAAATTAGGAACTACTAGTTAAAATTGGATCGCTTTGAATACACAGCCACTGCTCTTATAAATAATTCAAGGACTCGTTTTCTAATCAGTGGGTTCGTTTCGAGTCCCGCTTCATTGGATCACGAGGAAAATACATAAATTACTAAGAAAACCTTACCGATGCATAATGTTTGCTTGCCTGTTAAGGATATTCAGTACTGTAAGCCAAAAGTAAAAGAACCCTCAAATACTAGATCAAATATTCACATCGCAATCTGGTCACTTCGGATTTAACAGTTCAGTAGTACCTTTAATCCTGCATGAAGGTCAACAACATACTAAATGGGTGGTTGATGTATTAATTCAAGATATCACAACTCAAATTACGTGAAAATAAGGGCACAATAGTAGTAAAAATGAACATAGGAAATCAAGATAAACAAGTACGAAACAGAAAGATGTTCGAAATGTACGAGTTAATGACCGCAACCTGCTTAAAGGAATATCAGGTAATGAGTAGATTTGTCGTCTGATTTAGTTATGATTTGTAGATTAATATGAAATATCCCAGTAACACAAAGTATACTAAATAATTTGTTCCAGAAATCCGTTTAATCGTAGTCACGAAATATTACCAGTTTTCATAAGCTTGCACCAGCGATATTTGCAAACTATCCAGTTGCTTAAATCTGAAAGATAGTCGTAAGCTACTAGCATTTAACCACAGATGCCTCAGAAATATTACTTGCATCTGTTGGGATCACCGGGTAAGTAATAGTGAGGTTAGACGTAGGGTAGGGAATGATGGTAAATCAGTTGATGAGATTGTGAATCTTCGTCGATGGAGATGGTTGGGCCACCTGTTACGTATGCCTGAACACTGACTATCACGAAGCGCACTGCTGACTATTGTTGGGGATGGTTGGAAGAAAGTTAAGGGTGGTCAAAGCAAAACATGGTATCAGTGCTTTAAGTCACTAACTTCTAGTCTGAGCCATGTTGGTAGATGCAGACTACTTGGTTTGGATCCACGTGACTATCGTAACCAATGGTTGAAGACTCGGTGTGACATGGCTCAGGATCGATCACAATGGCGTAGATGTATATACTCTCTGTCTTCCCTTAAACCGTGAGATTAAAATTGCTTTATACCTTTCTTTCTACGAACTAATTCTTTCTCCCTGTATCAGATCCTTATATGAAATCCTTTTTTATATACTACCATTAAAGTAACCGCTTCTATGCGTTTGGTGATCATCTTGTTGTGCTAATGAGGTATAGCAACTTCGACCGATGCGTATATGTGCTTGGTCCTACGTTGTAGCTGACTGACTTATCACAGCTAGCATACCTTTCATCGCACTACCAACTTGTACTTTTTATTCATTATGTTTACTAATGTAATTCATTCCACTGTTATCACTAACTCATAAAATGCCTTTATTGGTTTGGTTCTACTCTTAATGGTCACGTTTCGCAGCCGTAAAGAAGAACAGAACGAACTGCTACGCAGTATACTCGTCCATTAATTGATAGACGGATATCTTGCCTTCGTCATAGGTAACGAAGGTTGGCAAAAGTCAAACGAGCTTTTCGAATCCGTGCAAAGATTTCGTCAGAAACCAACCCATTAGGGTTGATCAGACTTCCTAGATAAGTGAAGTTGTCGACGCGTTCGATTACTTCACTCCCTATCCTTAGTTCAGGTGTTGACGCACGCCAGTACTGAAGCAACAACTTGCACTTAGAGGGAAAGAAGCGCATCCTAAACATATTGGCATTATTGCTCAGTGCTATCAAAACACTGCATTTTATCAGCGTCTTCACTAAACAGGACTATGTCATCTGCGTATGCTAAGTCCATAAGTGGACATCCTGGTAGGAAGTCAATGAACGAAAATTCAGTCGACGAGAGCTTTATTTCTATCAGTAGGTCTATCACGAAGTTTAAAAAAAAGGAGAATGTGGACAGCCTTGACGGACACCACTTGAGGTTGCAAAAGCAGATGACGGTTCGCCACAAGCTGTCACTCGATTAATAGTGTTCGAGTAAAGAGACTTCAAAAAGTTTATGTACTTCTGAAGTACGCCTTTTAATGACAGACTACCATAGAACCTCTCGGTCTACAGAGTCAAATGCTGCTTTTAGATCGAGAAAGACCACGATTGTCGGACGCCGACAGGCATGTTTGTGTTCTATAACCTGTCGAATGGTGAATATGTGGTCAATGCAGCCACAACCAGGTTTGAAGTCAGCCTGATCTTCTCGTGTTTGCAGTTCACGAGTCTTTGTTAGGCGTCCGATAATTATTTAAGCTATTATTTTAGATGCTGTATTAGTCAAACTAATGCTTCTATGGTTCTCACATGATGATTTTGACCCTCTATTATATATTGGGACAATCAGTGATTGCGACTAGTGATGCGACTACTTCCAACTCCCAGATTTCAGCTGAAATTTGACCACATTACCTAAAGACCTTTGGAGCCAATCCATCTGGACCAGCTTCTCTTCCTCATTTCACATTAGCTGTAGCTTTTGGAACTTCAGATAGAGTCGGCGGACCTATTTCAATGTTCCATTCACGCTATCTTGGATTGGTGGGTAGTTGTAGAATCGCTGAAGGCAAGCTGATGTGCTCTTTAAAATATCGTCTTTTTCCGAGTATGGAAACTTCTTTTGTGTTACAGTTGCCTTCTCCGTTTCTTTTGCTTTGGTTGCACACCAGTGTTCACAGTCGTTCCTCAAACTTTTGGTTAACCTAGATTTTACTATTTTACGCTCTTCATCAATAATACGAGATCCTACGGTTCTAGACAAGGAGGTTTGCTGGTCGATTTGACAGAGAGTGTGCATGTTGAAGACTCCAATGTGTAATCTGGAGAGAGGTTGCAGTAGACCTAGGACAGTGTTTTGCGCACTAGAATCGTTGGCTATGGTGACACTTGGGGAGGAAGTCAAAAGAGGAAGTTTAGTGTTGAAAGTCAATGCAGGAAGAATAATAGGAATTGAAGAGGGAAGCTGATTATGAATACAGTGATATTGAGTGCTGTTGGAGATATCAAAGCAGTTACCATTCCCCGGTTGCCCACTCCATGGAAAGGTGCTTCTGGAGGTACCTGAAGAGGAAATTGGGTTAGTGGTGTTCCTAGTGACCTGAGAGCGTGGCCGAAGTGCCCAAGTGACAACTGCTTGACGTCGGTTACACACTACCTTTTTATGAGTAATTTTTGTGTAAGCTCTTCACTTGTTGAGACCTTACTGCCGGAGACGGATATCCGTGGGATAAGGCGGTGTGCATTTCTAGGGTCAAACCTTTCTAACCACACCCCTCCTTGTGGGAAGGCAGCATCACTGCTATGCTGGTTGTCTGAAGGAAACATCTTACTGCTGTCACACCTCTGTACAGTCAGCAGTACGACTTCGCCTTCGGACCTTGGGTTTGCTGCCTTTGATTTTACCGCCCTTCAACCGACCTGTTTGGCATGGTAGGACCTTGAGGAACGATTGTCCCAGCCAGTATAGCTCGATTGGTTCATCACGATAGGCAAGCCCGACCACCACGTCAAGGCAGCAACAACGGTCGGGAGCTGTAGTAAGAGTAACAAGGGTTCGAGTCAATGTTCAATAAACCGCGTTGATTATTTTAATGATTTCGTCTATGTACATAAATATAATTGTATACTAGTATAAAGCCTAATCAATACCTAATTTAAAACAATATTGTTCGCTTATATACGTTGTCCTTATTCACAATACGGAAATTTCTAAAGTTTTCCTAAGTGACTCAAATCTCAAGTAACATGTTAGCAGTCACACAAGCCATCAAAGTGATGTAACAAAAACATTTAACATACTAGATTGAATTGAGGGTTTTCTCGTTTTGTATTTTGCCTAGCAGTTTTCACGTCATTCAAAGCGACCAGCTTGTAGATGAATTCATCATATTGAAAAGAAGACATTATGCAACAATGGAGTCAGATTGATCGAGTTTGTAGGCGTGTTCATCAAATAACTGAATTTATGTGGAGATTTTCTCTCATACTGATGGATAGTGGAAAACGAAGTAAAACAGTGAAAGGAAATAGTACGGAGAAAAAATAACAGGAGTATTGCGACAACTCAGTAACTTAAGAATATAGGGGGAAAAACTATATTAATGATATTATTGGTTTATCTAGAGAAGTGGCTTTTATACTACATAAAAGAGGGATCGAAATGCGTTAGAGTTCATTCTGCTTTGTCTGAGTGGTTGACAGAAACAATAGAAGTACCACAAGACTCGGTCTTTGGAATTCTGTTTTTCGTACTTTCCATTAACGACCTACTTTGTAATCCAGATTCCCAGACTCTGCTATATCAGATGGTCTTGGGGTTTAGAAATGAACTGACTGAGAAATGGATGAGATACTTCTGACAACTCAAATTCCCACAAACAGTTGATTATACGACTGGATCACTAGAAAGCTATTCTCAATAACAGAAAACGCAGGATGCTAATGGTGAATAACAGTGGTGCATGCAGGTCGTAGTTTCTAGGTGATTTAAGTATTACCTTCATAAGCACAACAAACGATCTGCATGTTACTTAATGTAATACCCTAAGTATCTCTTTCTATTACTGGACACAATAAAGTATACTGTCCTGAGGTTTCTTTCGAAAACTTGAATTAGTTGACTCCAGAATTATTCAAAACCGCTTTCAATGTTTACTCAAAACTTTACCTGGGGAAAAACTGCCTTGTCTCTTAAGAAGTATGTAGCTCTCTTGAAATATGTAAAATAGAGCGACACACAAATGACTCACACTAAAATAATAAATCCTGCTCAGTCCCCTTGAAGGCTTTGAATTTTCATTCTGTGCGGTGCATAAATATTAGGAGAATATCATCAGGATGAATTATAGTCCTCATAATCCTCTTCACTAAAGTAACTTATACATTTTGGTGCAAAACTACGCAAACAAGAACATCAATATGAGATATAACACGGACATTCCCGCAAAACTTTGTGCATACTCTCTTGTGGTTTTAATCAGTAAGCTACTGAACCACTTCTGGACGTGATAGTAATGGCGAATTATGCCATCTTTCAAAACTAAGCCCGATGACTACTTTAGTTCCGTAGGAGCTCAGATTCAGATTTGTGTAGTAAGGATAGAAGGCCTACGGCCCATGTTATACCTTTTCTAGTATGCTTCTGTGAGTGTTCAGTCTTCTCTTGAAAGAGTCAATTGAAGGTGCGGACACCACTGCTTCGGGTATCAGTAGATAAATATCCATGCATTTTCCAACTAAAGCGACATATGTTCTATAACGTTATGCCTTGCAGGTTTAAACGTTGTAAGCCAAAGACAAGTGTGTAGAACTACCATGTATATCAAAGAACCTGACAAATCGAAAACTTAGAGAATATATCTTACAACAAATTCTTCAATTTTTCGGATTTTCCTTGACCCTGTAATTTATTGACGACCTTTGAGCGACTCCAAAGTGACCTTCAGAATGTCCACCTAACTAGGACTAAATGATGATTACAAACCAGTGTTAGGAATTTGAATTATGATTTACAAATGATGGTTAGGAAATGGATGTAGGGCTTATATCGCGAACTGACATCAGCCAAAGTGCCAAAACGCTGTTTAGCCAAACGGACGAATGGGTTCCTCTTCAAAATCCAAGACCTGTTATCCTAAATGTGATTGTTTCGTCCATAATTTATATTTTTGACTGTATATTAGATGTAACACAAACCATACTTGAGTGGAAAGGATTGACCTTGATAGCAAGTACCACGTTCAAGTTCATAGTATTTGGAGTTTGACGATACCCTAACCGGTAATCATTGTAGCGGTAAATAAATTCCCAAAATAAATAGCTCTGTAAGTTTTCGACATTGGATGCTGACCAGATTAGTTTTAATGGAATCACCTAGCTAAAGGCGCTCAGTCATGCATCCGCACCAGATCACGGGTGGGAACGCCGTGCTCAACTGCTACTGCAATCGCTAACCAGATTTGATCAGATAATTCCGATATATTGGCAATCGTCAAATACAACTTCTGATCTCCTCGATTCTGTCTTTTGATTTCTCTTGGTGGGTACGAGTTTTACAAGAAGGTGTTACTGGTAAAAGCGTTGTCAAACATTGAATACCTGTGCCATCCTCATCATAATCAAAGTACACCAACCCAGTCAAATAACAAGTCCGAAGTGAAGAGGTTTGGGGACATATTCGACAGGCTATCAACATTTCGAGAGGTGATTAATCTAGTGTTGTAGACGTGTAGCGTGGCATACTTACTCGTGATCTGGTGCGGATGCATGATCAAGCGCCTTCAGCTAGATTTTTATTATTAAGGATAGAAGTTCTATCGACATTTACCAACCCTTGCAGTTTGTAACGCTGTGAAGGTCCAATCTGTTTTTCAATGTATCAACAGAAAGTACGGATATTGCGTGTTCTGTTAGAGAATTTCACTAAGTCACTACATTGTGTGAGAAACGAAATTCCAGACGTAGATGATTTGATCTCGGTTTCTGAACTCTCTTCGAATGTTCTCTCAGATGATCAGTCCTAGACGGAATGAAAAGATAAGATATATTTGCACTAATGTCATTGTTCCGTATACGATAGGCCAATATTAGATTACCCCGTATTCTACGGTAAGGTAACGGAAATATGGTGAGGTGTCTATCTGCATTCACAAGATAGGCCAGAGACTCACTTTACCATCTAATTTCCTCGTCGTTGGGTCAGATCCAGCATATCCGCCCCATACTTGAAACAGGGACGAGCAGCTTGAATCCCATATTCCGAAAGCGGCCTCACGAAAGTCGGGTGTAATAATCTAAACGTGAAATGACCTTTGAACAGTTCAAAATGCCCTATAACTTTGTCCAGCAGCAGCCTTGCAGTTGCTAGTAGTTTTGAGATCTCTGCTTATTATGACTTTTAAATCTTTATTGTCCATTACTTTGGGTAACACAAGTTCACATATTGTGTGGTGGTACGACTAATCGTAGTTATTCAGTTGTATCACGACACTCCTGTTAGGACTCACTTTTTGTGACCATCCGTCCATCCATGCCATCAATGAGTTGAGATCATCGTGTAATACCATTCTATCTGACATATTGTGTATGGATCCCCAAATCTTTGTCATTGGTGAAGAGTGGGACAATTGATTTGCATGAGATAGTGAAGATGCCACAGATATTTGGAGTTTGACAACTCTCTAACCAGTTACACCTATTATGAATCGTACCCACCAAGCGAAGTCAAAGGACAGAAGCGAAGAGGTTGGAATATATATTTGATAGGTCACCAATAGCCTTCTTGGTCCGGCTCCCAATATGTACACTATACCTTTATCAGATGTTGTATCCAAAAGCAATGAGAAGACTTTTTTGTAATTCCCCCGGCCTTTCTGCCGGCAACGGTAAACATATTTCACATGATGACAAAGTGGTTGAACCTATTTCCCCTCGCAACACAACTCTTACATTAGCTAATCTTACGAGTATTCATGGAACTACCAATTGCGATTTATACTCTAACCTGTTTCAGTATGATAACTCTGAGTTTCTTATTCTTTCGTTCAATGACCGCTCTCTGTCCAATAAAATTACTCATCTTAAAACCCTTTTATTCCTTGTAAATTCAACCATTGTACTTATGACGGAAACGTGGTGCAATTCATCTATATCCGATCACTCCTTGAATGTCGGTAACTACGTTTTCTTAAGAACCGATAGATGTTGTGGATTAGGAGGCGGTACAATTATCTTTGTCCGTTCGGACATTCAGGCGTGCAAATTTGAGGATAAATCTCTTGATGCCATAGACGATTCCACTTGAGTTACTATAAACTGTGAATCTCAGAATTACCTACTGGTGGAATGCAAATACAGACCACCTCATGCAGATACTAGATTTGATAGATTACTAATAAACATTTTTTTCATTGCTTCGCACCAACCGCATACTTTTAAAATCATCGGAGGTGATTTTAATCTGCCTAAAATCACATGGGGCTTGACTCCGGTACCAGGTCGATATAACAAGCTAGTTGAAACATTAGAAATTTGTGGATGGGTTCAACAGGTTCGAAAACCGACCAGGCTCAATAATACACTTGGTATAATGTTCACAATCAACACAGACTCTATCTCAGTGCATACCAGTCATGAGTATTCTATGAGTGACCACAGAGTTATACTGAGTATTATTCACTCTTTAAACGCCATACAATTGAACTCTAAAGCTTCAATGACGTACCAGAGCAGACATTTTGATCAACAAACATGGAAACGGACTGAAACTCTCATTCAATGTTTACCATGGGAAACTTATTTTACCACAAATAATGTTGACATTGCGCTTTCCAATCTATACCACAACCTGATATATTGTCTTGACTGCACTGCTCCAGTTATTGGCCGTGTGGTTTATAATGCTAATAGGGGCCAGAATACTTTTGAAAGAAAGCTGAGGAAATTAAAATACCGCTACTATGAGCAGAATGATGTGTATGCACTATTATTTTGAAACTTTTCAAGCTATCTTTGGAATATGGGACCTATCCATCTGTATGGAAAACATCCCTTATCACCCCTAGATTCAAAACAGGATCACGAAGTAATATTGCTAACTATAGGCCAATTAATTCAACATCCGTGCTCTCAAGAACCATGGAAAAAACTATCCACAAAAAGCTATTATCATTTTTGCTTTCGGCTAGTCTCATCAGCCCATCCCAACACGGGTTTATGAATAAACGCTCATGCTTCACATCGCACCTGGAGTTTTTGATCAAATTACACAGAGAAGAAATGTTGGTCAGTCAGAGATAATTCTTTACTTCGGTTTTAGTAAGGCTTCCGACAGTGTCTCACACAAACTTCTTCTTTTAAAATTCTCTTCATTTGGCATACAGAATCCCCTTTTATTTTCGCTCAAATCTGTTTTAGAAAAACGTAGCCAAATTGTTCGCTTTGGATCTTGCTACTCTAAACCTGTGAATGTAACCAGTGGGGTTATACAAGGAAGTGTGGTTGGTCCATTACTCTTTCTCCTTTTTATCAATGACGTGTGTTCCCTCTTTCAGTATGGCAAGCCTTTCCTTTTTGCTGATGACCTGAAAGTAGTTTGTTCATTCTCTTCTCCCATGAAAGAAAGCTATATTTCAGCGGTAATCCAAGAGGAAACGAACAAGTTGTACGAATGGACTGTTTCGTGAAATATGCCACTTAAAGTTGACAAAAGTGGATTTATTCACATTGGTCGCTGCCCTAACTTAAATCTGACTGTACACACATATACTCAAACCTCTCAACACTGTTCATGACCTGGGTTTAAGATATATCAACAGTCTGAACTTTTCTGAGCACATTATATCTCAAGTATCTAAAGCTAGAAAGCTCATCGGATTGATAATGATAAACTTCAATAATATCGAATCGAGATTATTGTTATTATACAGAAAATGTATCTTACCCATTCTTGAATATGGTATTTTGGTTTACAGTAATTGCAGACATAATGACCTGATTAAGATTGAAGGTGTTCAAAAAAAGTTCACCAAAGCTGTTCTGGGGTATTCCGATAACAAAGACTATTACCAAAGATGTCAACAACTCAACTTAGAACCTCTTTGGATCAGACGTATCAAATTAAATCTTGTCTTTATCTACCGGTTTATTAACGGTATTTCCTACTCTTTGGCATCCACCCCTTCATACCTTATGATATCATCCCACACTCTACGCAATAAGGAGAATATTCTAGCGATTCCAAGAACCCACACAAACTTACGTCAGAATTTTTTCTTTATTCGCTACTCAACCATGTGGAACAGACTGCCAGTGAACCTCCGTTGCAGTGAAACTACAACCCGGTTCAAAAGTCTCCTTGACGATTTTCTTTCCGAAAGTGGATTATGTCACCTACTGAATATCAATGTATTCAATAATGATTTATACAAACAAGGTCCGTTCTTTTTATCTCTTCTTATCCTTCTAAACATATTTACCTCCAGAGTGTCCTTTGAAATCAATTTTGACTTTCATAGCACCATTCTTAACTATTATTGCACAAATATTTATACTAATATCCGGTTTCACTCTGTATACTATTACATAAATCTAAACGTATTCGTCCGAGTGCTTTAAAGGATTTTTATTTTATTTTTTTTCAATTGCTGGTTTTTTTCCGAGGTTGATATTTATTACACAATTATTATTGTTATCATGGATGAAACTTTTCACTAGGTGTTCCCTTCTTTTCTCTTTTCTTTCCCTCTAAATAAATATTCTTAAGATTACGAAGTTTATAATTAAGACAATAATTTGTGTTACACTTCAATTAACTTCTCAGACCTGCTTTATCTTCACTATGAATATATGACTCATACATATTGATATTTCGTCATCCTTTTCACTTAATAGAGACTTTCATAGCATCACTCTAAACTATGGCTGCACAAACATTTATTCAAGCGTCGTTTTTTTCTAAATATTTTTTGTTACTAATTTGACGATATATACATAGTTGTTTGTTCTTGTTTTCTGTTCATAAACACGCCAATTAAACTGTTTGCGTATTTCACGTCTCCTTTATTTCTATTCCTTTATTTTCTTCATTTCATTCTTTAAACTCAATTCAATATTCTTCTCAATTGCACAGACCTGATTTATTATTATTAATATTCTACTTTTATTACTCTAAATTTTTTTAAATATGGCAAGTATAATGCTAACATTATTGAAAATTGTGTATTATTGCATTGTCTGAAGAAACCCGAAATGGTTTCTTCACAACACTTATGTACCCATAGGATGTTTGCGAATAATAATAATAATATATCGAGGATCGACTAATCTAGACTGGCTAGCGATTGCAGGGGATGTTGAGCACGACGTTCCCACTCGTGATCTGGTACAGATGCATGACCGAGCTCCCTCAGCCAGGTGAGTTCAATAAAACTAATGTGGTCGGCTTCCAATGTCGAAGACTTACAGAGCTACTTCTTTTGCGGATTTATTTATCACTACAGTGGGATCAGAAGAAAACCGAGAATAATACCTTGAAGAAATCCACTTTTCAAAGGTTCTCATGAAAGAAGAGCTCCATTTACCCTTAATCAATGTCTTCCATCATTGAGAGTGTCACTTAACCAGCTTATGACCTCACAATGTATTACAAAACTTTCCAATTTTGAGTTAAGACCCGAATGACCGACCTTATCAAAGGCTTTACTCAGATCTATGAAAATAATTTCTACAGGAATATTCTGATGTTTTGCCGCAGCTTAATCTTCTCTTGCAATGTGCAGATTTATCAAACGTGTTATGCCTCTCAAAAAACCATGTTGTTTCCTGGATAAATGACTATGCATTTCCACATAGTTTATAACAGCCATCCAAATAATCATTTCCATTAGTTTTACAACTGCACTGGTTAGACTGACGGCTCGATAGTTACTAACTATATCTCTACTTCCCACCTTACACGCTGAACTAATTATTGCGTCTTTCTAGTCTCTTGGAAGTTTGGACTGCCACATAGGCATATCGAAAGGCATGGCTATAAGTTCAGCAATTATAGCCGATAAGGCTTTCATAACTCTAGGATGAATATCATCAGGACCAATGGACTTATTGTGTTTGAGATGTTGAAGTAGTTTTAGGACAGTACCTTTCTCAATAACTACAGGAACTGTCGAAAAGCCTTCACAATCACAATGAATCGTTGGTCGTTCCTCATTACTGAAAGAAAACACTTTAATAAAATATTCCGATAAACCTTCAGGTTTTTCGATATCATCGCTTCTTGTATCAAAAGTGACGGAATTCCATCACTTCTCTAAGTTCGCCATTATATATACTAATTAGCTAATATTTGCTGATCAATCTGTCTTAGCAGCGAACTCCTGAATGGCTGACATTTTAGCTCTCCATACATTTGGGTGATGTTTAACATGATTGCATTTCATGTCACTAGCTATAAACATTAATGCTAAGACATTGTGATCGCTATTCACTCACGGTGGAAGAATATTCAGGTTGGCAATATCCTCAGTGGTATAAGTGATCATCAAGTTCAACAAAGAAGAACCTTGGCTTGTACCGAAACGCTTGGATTCAGAAACATGCTGTACTAATATATGCTCCATAACCGTTATCAGGAACTCATCGTCAAGGGAGTTTATAGATCCTAGTAAGGTCATCGCCGTCCAACTATCAGGTGCATTATTGTTTCCTAATATCAAGCATCTGCTATTTGAACTCCGTAGCTGAATGCGCTCTAGAATATTTATTAGCTAAGCAGATTAGACTGTGATAGATGACACCGAGTGTCAATGTACAGCAGTGAGCGGTGAGTTCACGGTTACTGACTTCAGGAGTTCCATTATCATGGGATACGCAAGCAAAGAAGCAGATATTTATATGAGGACCCCACTCCCTTAACTATATATATGTCTATCACTTCTTTGTCTCCTTACGGTAATCCATTTTTCATCACTCAGGACAGCCACATCGAGACTATTAGGGATGGTGACGGATTTATCCGGGTCTCCGATTTCTACTGTAGAAGCATGACTTCTGATGCTAAGTGGCACTTCAGTCCTCGTTATTTTCAAATGAGATTTTACTTTCCCGTCAACTACAGTTGGCTGTTTGGCACGTCTCGTAACAACACGTACTACATCGACACATTGTTCACTGCCAGTGATCGTGTTACCACCATCTTTATTCCTACATGCCAAATCTCGGATACACATAGGCTCCTGGATCAGTAACGTGCAGCAAAACAGAGGAGGCGAATGCGAGTAAGGCTTCTTTTGTATGAGGTGGGACTTAAGAGGGTGAACATCTTATGGAACCACTTTATACGCTCATCACATTTCATTCCCTCATCCAGGGGAAATAAACTATTTTGCTGTTTTTATTTATTAGTACTACCAACCGCTGTATTCGAATTAGGGAGGTTTAAAGTACAATATGGACATAAGTGTCATAGCCAATCAGAAAAAAGTTGCCACAAGTAAATGCTTAGCGAAATTTCAAACCATAATCATAATAATTCTAGTTATAGTAGACCAAGAATGCTATTTGATGAAGCAAGTACACAAAAACAAAGACAATAACTACAAGTAATAAATGACTGTCATTTTGAAAAGTGCAGTCATTGTGAGCTATTCAGACTAGTGCGCTCAACATAAAATGACGAATACTTGCAGAAATGTTGATTTTGTTGATTTATCGAAACAGATTACTCGCCACCCTAGTGGGCCGTTAATGACCGTGTAGGTCACGAACATAGATAATCTATGTCGAATGATTGTATGTCTACTCGAGTTAGACAGGAATGGTATGTCAAACCGATTAACTTCGAAGTCGCACCTCACGGTCGGCATCTAAAGTGGATTACCTCTTCGTTGTATCAGAGTACCACGGCTGCTTTGAATACCGTATAACACAAAGGACGTTATTTTGAAAATGTATTGATAAAAATGTGGACAGAAAATATAGCGAGATCATCAACGCATGCGCTAGTCCATGGCATACGATTAACTGATGCGCGTTGGTTGCCCCTGACTTTGACAGGGATCGCCGATCTGTCCGATATTCATTTACTCAACCGCCGAATAGTATGTCTGGAACTCGGTGACATTTCATTGGCCCCACAACCCAAATATGTGGTTAGTCAGGAGCTAATACCCAACGATCATTTAGTTGGTAAACATTCGTTTAATAGCTTGCTATAATCAGCAGCGTTCGGTCGTCACTCTGTAACATAAGTGGCAATAAGTAAATTGAAATAATGAAAAAAAGAAACAATAAAAATCTCTTTTGATCGCAAATGTCGTTAGTTTTTCATCATTTACGGAGGTCGTTGAATTCTATAGCTTCATATACATTTTACTTGAAAAGTTGACGTTCCTAAGGTTCGTAAGGGCCCAAAAATCATCTGGCAACCAAGTTAAATTGTTACTGCTCAAGTCGATAAGTTCCAGAGTTTTAGTTAGTGGTGAACTTTCGGAAATTGACGGCCATCGGGTGATGCGGTTTTTACATAAACACAAATGAACTACATTGAGATATTGTACTTCCTGAGGAATTGTTTCCAGTAAATTTGCACTCAGGTCAAGGAAGCGCAAACTGTATAGTTTGAGAAGTCTTGTATCAAACTGACGCAATCTCAATCCTGCTGCAGCTACTTCATGCAGAGATATACTGAAGCCTTGAGAAAAAGGATAGTCCTCTCGTCTTGTTATAACCAGCCGGCGATGACTTACTTTCCTAACCTAAATGTCTTATTGATTTGTAAAATGATATACTTCATTTGTAGCAGGCCTGTTGCTAAGAGTTCCAACAGGTATTTTGTCACCCGATTTTATAAGGTTTAAAATGTTTACTAGCTTCATCAAATTCGAGGGTTCAGCCTATGATAAAAAAAGTGGAATAAGCCTCAGTAAGACCGGGGTTTACGAATGAGTTAGTGCAAAAGTCTATATACAGGCTTCTGCAAACAAACTGGTGAACTAATAGAAGATATATAAAAACTATTTTCATATGAATTACCCAAATCAAACAAGAAAACTAAGATATAGCAACTTCTATCTAATTAAACACTTGTGTAATCTATCCTAACAGATAAATTACTTTTATCTTTTCATTGTATTATTTAGATTCATGTTATTGAACATGTCTTTATGATAGTAAAAAAGTATTTATGTACTCGTATTTTTCATGCCTATAAATGTTATATATTAAATAAATTGAGTAGGGCAGTTTACCCTCTGCAACTCGCATCTCTCGTCTGCTCGTATTAATGGATGTCTGAAATACAAGCGTCTGAAATTCTTCTCGTATCCAACTTTTAGGTCGACAAGACAAGTACGAAATCAATTAGGATATGTTTTATAAGCGCTAATATCGTTCGATAATACAGGAGTCAGACAAATAAGTACTAAAATGTAACAGTACGTGGTACAATCTCAAGGCTCTAACAATCGGTAGTGGGAAACTAGTTCGTCTTTGATTAGATTTCTTCGTGTCTAATACATTAAAAGCAGTGAAACAACAAACCTGTGGATTTATTACCCAGACAAACTCAAAAAATGGACTACAACACATTAGTCAGTCAGTCAGCTACAACGTAGGACCAGGCACAAATGTGTATCGGTTCAAGTTGCCATACCTCAGTAGCACAGCAAGGTGAATACTGGATTCATAGAAGTAGTTAATTCCGTGGTGATAATATATAAAAGAAAAATTGCAATAAGGATATAGTACATGAAGAAGGAATTAGTTCGTAGAAAGAAAGATACGAAGCGATTTCAATCTCATAGCTTAAGGGAAGACAGAGAGTATATACATCGACGCCATTTGTGATCAATTCTGAGCCTTGTCACCAAGTCTCCAACCAGTGGCTACGATAGTCACGCGGATCCAAACCAAGTAGCCTGCATCTACCAAAATGGCTCAGACCAGAGGTTAGTGACTTCAAGCACTGATATCACGTTTTGGTTTGGCCGCCCCTAACTTTCTCCCAACCATCCCCAGCACCAGTTAGCATTGCGCGTCGTGGTAATCGGTGTTCAGGCATACGCAACTACATATCTAGAAATACTTTCGAACTTGAAGGAGATAAATTAACATATGGTCCTTGGTACTTGTTAATGTGTCAGAAAACAAGTGTATTCACATCTGTGCATTTTTGCACATTATGTAAGCATACTTCCACTGTGTAGTAGTCGCAACAATGCTGAATATAATCAGATGATTAATATGGCTCAATTGGGAACCGTTTGATGTAAACAATTCTTAAGTATTGGCTAATTATAAATGTACCAAATAGACATCAGTCAGGACAATAATAGGAGAAAAACCCTCTATCTAACCGATTTTGAAAATTCCCTTCTTATTACTGACTCAAAGTGAGAAGTTTCTTGTCGGATTTGCCAAAACTAAAATAAGAAAGTCGAACTGAATGCAATGGCTAACGTTACCTTTATGATTAAAGACAGAAAGAAACATAAGTGAACTAATTTAGATTGGAAAATGAATTCGTCGTCGGCCGCAAGTGTACCATCATAATGTAATAGCTAAATACGGTACAGCTAATTGACAACAGTGATGTTTTGACACTGTCTAAACGAACGTCACAACCATCGCGATATTTGCTCTTAAAAATGGACAGTGAACTCGCATACAATAAGCAATTGTATGCAAAGTGAAATACTAACAAAGCGAAACCAAACATTAAGAACATAAGTTATGATATCAGTAGCAAACATGTTTGCAGGAAAACAAATATACCTGATGAATCATTATAAATTTGGGGGGAGTTTTCAGATGAATCGTCAGGTTTCCTACTCTAAAGTGTTTGGTGAATAGCCTTTCAATGTTTGCTGATATCTGAAACATTTTCAATATTCAGTAGGAGCTAACACGTCAAAAACCTTCCACAAAAATGCCGTGAGCGACTGGCTCTTTGGTCTTGCTTCCAGGTCGTCAAGATCAACATTAATCCAATTTCTTTTTCAGGCTCCTCAAGAAATACCCTTTCACGGTGTGGGCAGCCGGGAAGTGACATCAGCCCTCATACCCGTAACAGCACACGATACCTAGTTGGTCACATTCAAATCCTTCCTATACCTCCTAATACCTCTCTTATCTCCAGGACTAACCCTCCTCACGTCTCTTTATCACCTCGCACCGCTAGGGCAAACGATTCGAGTACGTGAAACGCTATTGCTGGTCTCCTGAAACCACGTTCTAAACTACACGGAGGAGCTTTTAACGTCCGAACACTGCCAAATAGGACGGCAGGCTTCCTTAGCTCGGACTTTAGAATCCCGCGTCATCGATGTGTGCTGCGTCTCCGAAACGCGCATACTGGATCCGAGTAGCGTCATTCATCTGACCTCACCATGTCAAAATAAAGAACCGACTCGATTCACATTTCATGTATCTGGAAGCCCTGATTCTGCTTCCCGTGGCCTCGCCGGCGGAGTCAGCTTAAGAGCAAGCTGACAAGAAGTCTACGCAATGATCGCGAACAGTGGTGGGTAGCGAAAGCAAGAGAGATGGAGAAGGCAGCGGCAATAGGTAATAGAAGACAATTGTTCAGACTCATTAAGGAAACCGGAATTAAGAACCCGACTGTTAGCGAAACACTCTCAAAGAAAGATGGACATATTATACACTCTCAATCCAGGAGATTGGATCGATGGGCAGAACACTTCAGGGATCAGTTCAACTGGCCTTCAGCCACACTTCGGTTTCGCACGATCTCTTGTCAACATGAATGACAAGTCAATGTAAGTCCTCCGTCCATTTACGAAGTTGAGAAAGCCATAGGAAATCTGAAACGAGGGAGAGCAGCAGGCCCTGACAGGTTTACTCCTGAGATTTTTAAGGATGGTGGTCCAGTATTAGCAGTGAGATTAACTGAGGTCTTAGGCAGAATTCGGGAACTGGACGTAATCCCATCTGACTGGTCTCAATCACTGATTGTGCCAGTCTATAAGAAAGGACAAAAGTCCTCTTATGACAATCACAGAGGAATCAGTTTGACTAATATAGTGTCTAAAATATTAGCTTCAATAATACTTCGACGCCTAATCAAAGCTCGTGAAGAGCAGATTAGAGAAAACCAGGCCGGTTTTCGACCTGGACGTGGTTGTATAGATCAGATATTCACACTAAGTCAGGTTCTGGGAGTTGGACGTCTACTGAATCTTTCATCGGTTCAGCTACACTCTGTACAAACCTTTCCTGTCACCGATAATAGTGTGATGCTTCTGCAGTACTCAAACTTGATCAGATATGCTTTCTCTGTATATTGTTCTTCCTTCAAAATCATCCTGTATAAAACATGGAGCATGTTAGCGGTTGCTTCTATGTTCAATTGCAGTGCTTTGGCTGGTATGTTGTCAGGTCGCGCCGCTTTCTTACTCTTCATTTGTCTGATGGCCATCCTGATTTCTACCATCGTTTTACAGTGACAGGTATACGATGGTCTGTCGGTGTTGTTTCTATGTCCTGTAGATTCAATGTCGCCGGTCTATTCAAGACTTCCTTCAAGTACTCTCCACCGTATGTTCATCAGTTCTTCTATCTCGGTGACAGGCTTACCATCTTCGTGCTTGACTGATCTCTCTGGTTCACTGTATTTCCCTAACAGGTTCTTCGTCGTATCACATAGTTGTTTCATATTGCCTTCTCTTGCAACTTTCTCCGCTGTCATTGATAGATCTTCCACATATTTCTGCTTGTCAGACCGGATGCTCCCCTTCATTTGCTTGATTGCTTCTTTGAATTCGGCTTGTGAATTGACTTGCCCCGTTCTTGTTCGGCTGTTTTCAATTGCTGTCTTCTTCTTCTTCCTTTCTTGAATCCTGTCCAGAGTTTCCACAGAGACCCATTCCTCATGATGATGCTTCTTGTGACCCAGAACCACTTGACACGTTGTAGTTAGTGCCTCTTTCACTCCTTTCCTCCATAGTAGTTTCTTCGCCTTTGAGTAGATCTTGTAACGCTTGAAACCTGTTGTTGAGAGCCATCTTGAATTCGTTGAATTTTTCATTATCTCGAAAAAGGGTCTGTTGACTCTTCCTAATGTTATTTGTCCAGTTGCCCAGTGCTTCTTTAGCTTCAGCCTCATCCTGGCAACCACCAGCTAGCGTTGATCTCAAGCTATGTCAGCTCCTCTCATGGTTCACACGTCTCCTATTGACCTTCTGAATCTTTAAGTGATGCAAATATGGTAGATCTGGTTCTGTGTAGTTTAACCTGATTGAACACATGTAGCTTTGTGTATGCGTTTGCGTGGAAATACTGTGCCGCCTATAACCATTTTGTTGAACGCACATAGATTTGCAACTCTCTCATCATTCTCGTTCCTTTCGCCAAGTCGCTCTATGTCATCCCATGATATCTTCATATCCGGTGTTGTCCACTCCAACTTTCGCGTTTAGATCTCTCATCAAGATGGTCAGTTCCTTTCTTCAGCACTACACTATGATCAATCGCAACCTCTCGTAAAACTTATCTTTATTATCCCCATTGCTTTCATTGGTGGGTGCATGACACTGGATAACATTTGTTGTGATTCCTTCTTTCTTTGTTTTAAAAGATGATTTGATGTTCCTTGATCCATCAGATTCCCTTCCTGTATGTGCTTTCCGTTCTTCTTTGGGCAACATCATAGCAATTCACTGAGTGTACAGGGCGTTCTCCTGTTTCTACCCTGAATACAGCAGCATCTCTTCCGTACAATACCTTTGCTATCTAGTTCGAATTTAATGGGTTTCGCTGGTTTCACCTAGTTTTTCCCCCTCATTTTCGTAGCTACTTGGTTGACCTTCCGGTTTCCCATATTGTCTGAACATTCCGTGCCTTTATTGTAACGGAAGGAGGACGCTGAATTTCCGCCAAAAGTATTTTTGTTGGACAGTACTGTCATTTATTTGTTTCTTTTCACTGTCATGTATTTTAACCTTTGTTCAGATATTTTTTGACCACAATTCGCGTTCTTAAGTCTTCCTCGTCTGACGTTTTATCATGTGACTTTGATTAAAGATAAAATGAGGTCACGAGTAGTGGCTAGTTAAATAAACACGCTACTTCTGTTTACTAAAGTTGTAGTCATCATGAACAAGTCATGCTTAAATCTTAGCGAACTCCATACTGATCAGTATATAGATACCGAGGAAAAAATTGTTGCTTTGGAGATGCACTTATCGGACCCTTTTTCAGATCGTTATGTTGAAAGTCTTCTTGATGTGGTTGTGGCATGTGCCACAGAATGTACAAAAACTGTGAAAAACGTGAAAAATGAGAACATGTTAGCATTTTTACAAAGATTTATCACTGTGGCGGTATGTTTACTGTCATATCGTCGTAAACCGGAAGATTTTTCACTTATCAGTTCATTAGGTCATGGCGCATTTGGTCGTGTTCAACTAGTTCTTGAAATTACAGCAGGTTGTGTATGTGCGATGAAAGTATTGAACAAATCTCGAATGCTTGCACAACACACAGATTATTGGGCCAAAAAAGAAATTATGTCACATGGTTAAAGTCCGCGGATTGTAGAATTATATTATGCTTATCAAGATTTAAAAAATTTGTATATGGTTATGGAATATGTTCCCGGCGATAATCTTGCCAGTTGGATGGATGAAGTGGAGTTCATGTCAGAAGCAGCTTGTCGATTTTATGCAGCTGAAACAATTCTTGCTTTAATTGATCTACATGCAATGGGATTTATTCATCGTGATTTAAAATCGGACAATTTATTATTAGATGCCGGTGGTCATTTAAAATTAGCTGATTCCGGTACTGCTATACGTGTTGATCCGGAAACTTGATTAATTCACTGTGACGCAGCTGTTGGAACGTCAGATTATTTCAGTCCAGAAGTTCTTTTATCAAAGGGAATTGGTTATGGGAGTTATGGATTCAAAGTGGGTTGGTGGGCATTTGGTGTTGTTATTTAAGAAATGCTTTATGGTGTTACACCATTCTATTCAGAAACATTGGTCAATACTTATGCTAATATTGTGAATCATGCAAATAATTTGAAATTCTTTTAAAATGTTAATGTTTCCGATGCTTGTTTGGACTTTATAAAGATTTATCTTTTGTCACCCAATGTTTTATTGCATGTTGCCGGACTATTGACAGTATGGTTATGTTTGACTAAGCTCAAGGTTATGGTGTGGTTCAGTGTGTGACTGTTAACCTTTAACTGTTTGCTTGGGAGGATTAATGAAATCCCTGCAGATAGATCTCCGATCACATCTTGTTGTGAGTGTATTTACTGACTATCAGCTATTGAAATCCCTTGTACGAACTGTTTCTTTTGTTGTTTAGCACGCTAATTTGTGTTGGAGAAACTTTTGATTGTATAGTACAGGTTGTACCGTTTGGGGTATTTTGTATTTTGATATAATTTTTCTATTTCCTAAACTAGAGTAGTTTAAACTTAGCACAGAGTTTGTGTTTGATATAATTTTTATAGGAGTAACACAAAAACGCTTCGTACGCCATACAGAAAAACGTAGTCTGGTCTAATCGAATAAATTTGGGTTCGTTAGTTCTGCGTCCAAACCGAATATTGGCAGTTCAGTCGTAACACTTATATTAATTTTTGCTCTGGTTGTTTGAAGGGTCATCCGACTCGTGAATCCTGACGAATCTCGGTTCTCTCCATGGGGTGTCATAATTCTTCCTTCAACCCCAAGGACAGATTTTAAATGATTTAAAATGTTTATCTTGGTTAGTGTTTTTCTTTCAAGGTTGTTTTTTAATGTATGAGGATTCAGAACCCACTCTCGAGCCCCCTCATTTACTCGAGCGTTGGTCGGTAGTCGTAGCTCTAGTATAACTACAGGAGGAGTTAAATCTTAACTACAGTCAAAGAATAAACGCTGAGAGTGAGAATGATGGACGATATAAAACGTCGTTACAAGAGTCTCGGGTCAAAAGTAAGGTACAATATCGGAGGACAGAATGAAGAAATAAAAATACCGTCAAAAAACACTGTAGATGTGTACCTACCAAGTAGGATATGGTAGACTTTGTTTCCAAAGAGACTAGGCTTGACATCAGTGATGTAATAGTATGAAGGGAAAGTCAAGACACCCCAAAGAGATCTAAGGTGTAATGGCCGTTTTCCGATGTCAAACTGGGTCCTGACCTCCATCTATTAGAACTAAAGAGAGTGACTGTCATAAAATCCGAAGTTGACGAATCCATAAATTTTCAGATATCATCGAAGCGGAACGTTACGGATTTGACTTCACAGTATTATCATAAGTTAAGATATATTGGTTGTACACAGATAATGGTAGCAATCAGAAAAACGTTTTGGGTAATAATAGGGGACAAGTCATGAAAAGGTTGGTGAGAAATTATGCTTATTGCAAAAGAAAGGACGTCTGTCCTGTTCAGCGACTGTTTGGACTATCACCATCGGTCATATTGACCAACCGTTTTATCAGTTGGGGCAGTTAACTTTCGACCGATCATGGTAAGGAAAGGCAGAAGTCTCGAGACTCGCTACAGATGTGTATTTACTTGTCTAAGATTGAGAGCTATGAATCAAAAGATGGTGTACAGTTTTACTGCTGACTAGTTCACCAAAACGCTGGTAAGGTTTTATGGCAGCGGAAACTGTTTAAGATAGATATATAGTGCTAATGGATAAAAGTCGGTCGGAACTGAACGTTATTTAGGAAGATGTTCTTGAGGTTGGATACAAAAGCACATACATACTGACTTATTCAAAGAAGGCGTTGGCTGGCATTTCAGTCTCGCAGCTGATAATCACTAAAGAGGAGTCTAAGAACTCAAAGTTCACTCTGTTTTTAGGGTACTACGTACCTTAGTTAATGAATAGACTTTAGCAGATGATTACCTTGAAACATTCATGCTAGAGCCCAGATGTAATGATAACAGTCTGTCCCTGTTTAATATTACAGATGACACGAATGATCTCATAGGTATAAACCAACTATGCTGAGTGACGGGAGAACTGTAGACATTTGGTTGTCTTAAAGAATTTTATATTATTATTTTTATATTAATAATTTTACTGTTTTGCGTGTATTTGTTTTAATCAACTTTTGAAATTGTTTGTTTATATCATTAATTTTGGACATTTTGGTTTCTCTTTGTCATTGATTTGGTATTTTGGAGTTTTTGTTCTGGGAACCTACAAAATTGAAGGCTTGTTTTGTAATTGTCATAATTATTGTTGTTGTTAGAACGACATTTGGGTCGACTATTTGTAAATTGCGAATAAACTTTGATATCTAAATTGGAGTTTGGTTCTATTGTTCATTTGGGTTCGTTAATTGAAAATAGATCTATATACCGTACTTCAATAACGGGAACGAGCAAAGACTTCGACGTAACATGCTGTAACTAAGACTGGACTTATCCTATCTACCAATAATTGGATAATATGATTTATGTGGATAATTAGGGATCAACACAGCTAGCTCTGAATAAGATCTCTCCATGAACTAAGCTTCCTTTTGAATACACACAAGCTAACAGTTTTAGCGAACATGTTCCAGTTTTTAACAGTTCACTGCAAAAGTAGTCAAATTCGTAATCATTTTGCATAAAGCTTTGAAGTGCTGTTTGGAAATCCACGGAACAAACTAAATAAATCGTAAATCCTCAATTAAGCTAACAGTCACAATCCTGAAGTACGATCAGAGAAATAGGCTTCATGAAGTTGCTCTTGCACCACCTAAAACGTGGGGGCTCCCTAGCTGATAGCCACCATCTTGTCAGCTAATCTGTCTAGATGACTTAACTATAACGTTTAGTGCAATGCAGATTGTCATCAAAATTGAGACCATCATTGAGCCTTGCAGGTTGCCGGACAACCGCTCGTTAATAAATCTAAGTATACATCAAAAAATCTAGAGAATTATGGTCTAGTTTGTTATAAGTACTGCCATAATACCAGAAATAATCCTAAAATTGTATATTTGTCACGTTGTGACTATAATAATACTTTATTCTCAAATAACATTTTGTTACATGAGGCATGCTAGTTTACAGGCAAGATTACCCTGTTACAAAATGTACAGTGTTCAATGTAACAAATTACTCAGCTAGGTTGATATTTTATAAGATATGAATTTAGATGGTTTCTGTAAGAATCGTATTGTCAATATCACAGTCGGCGAGCTTCATGAAGGCTGCGTTGCGACGTGCAACTGATGGTCCAGAATAGCCCTTTGTGAAGCTGGTGGCTTCTAGAAACCTAAACCTTATATCCCTTTGGAAGATCTGAGGCTTTGCTGATGGTTTAGGACGAAGTCACCCGTTTCATATGTGTTTTCGGTGGCATATCTCAAAAGGGCTGAAGACGGGTGAAAGGAAAAGAAACGACGAGAAGTAGAGAAATAGTTAAGATATGACTACTCAGTCTAATTCTCTTTCATTAAGGTAATTATTAAGCAACAGCATTCTAATATGTCAAAGAAAATAGGTGTAAACAATGTATGAGTGGATAAAGAACTTCATAAATAAAGGTAGTTCAAACAGAAGCTGGAAATATGGGATTGTGTGTTTTTATAAAATATAGTGCTGAAAAAATATTCTGATACACAAATGGCTGTCTCCCTTTTTGTCAGAGCTATTTGAGCCCAACAATTCTGTAGATTTTATAGGAGCTTGAACAGGCTTTGTTTTTAGCGAATTGTCTAGTTTGCTTGTAATAGGATCAATCGGTAGGAAGCGAAACCAGTTCAACGTCACAAACACGATTTAATGAGGTATTTTATATAATAAATCAGCATCAATACCATTAGCCCGTGACATCCCAAGTGATCATTAGGATCCGTAATTCGACAAAATATTCTGCCCTACACACATGGGTGGATTGAATTAATCTCCCCACCATCATGTTTGCTGGTCAGTAAGGCCACCCTCTCTCCTTTTGTGATGTTAGGCTCTTTTACGTTCGTGGTAAGTGTGAATTCTGCTTCAATCAAAGCCCATAGTTAGAATGCACTGTCTCTACTAGTTCCATATTATGAGCAAATCAGATAGTTAAAGCATTTGTATTATTGACCAGATGTCCATTCAATATATCACACTGTTATGAAGATAACTAAAGGTGAAATTAAAAAAAAACAGACTAGATTATATGTGGTTTAACGATGCTGAGGACTGATAGTAGATCAAAGGATATGAAAGATTATAAGATTGTAAACTTCTGAAGATAAGAAAAAAACATTGAGCAAGTCACAAAGATTTAGGACATTTTGAGCTTCTTATGATCGGCCTTGGTTGATCAGCCTTCATTTCATTCCAAACATAATTTATTCCTAAACATCCAAAGTCTATAATAACAAATTATCCTAAGTTACACTTAAACAAATTAACTTCTCGGATTCAGTTCATCTTCACCACACACATATATTTGATTATCCTTTGTAATTAATTGTGACTTTCACAGCACCATTATAAATTATTATTGCACAAAAGTTTATACTAATATCAAATTTTACTCTATATACCATCACATAAGTCTACATGCATTTATTCGAGTTCATTAAAGACTTATTTCCAAATTGTTGGTATACTTCAGAGTTCGATATTCACTACACTATTATTATTAACTCCGCCTTGCGTTCCTCCAGGGTCTACTGCCGGACCCAAGCCTGGATAAAGGAGGAGGGTTGGGCATAAAGTTAGCGTCCCTATCCCGTAGAAAAATAACTCGCTAAGAAACGCCAACCAGAAAAAAGTATTCAAACCCTTTAAACTCTGCCCTGGGAGTCACAAGGTCACCATTAAGAGGAACTATGACGCTTCATGATGAAAGCCGAATTCATTCGGAAGTTACGAGGCCGATGACTCTTCTGACAACCAGAGCAACAATTTGTTTAGGTACATGGAACGTTCTTACAATGTAGGACACCGGGAGAGCATTCCGAATTGCTGCAGAAACGAGAAGATACAACCTAGAGGTACTTGGGATCAGTGAAACACATTGGACGCAAGTTGGACAACAACGACTAACTTCAGGATAGTTTCTGTTATACTCTGGTCGTGAAGACGAAAATGCCCCACATACACAAGGATTTGCATTGATACTGTCCAAACAAACAAAAAAGGCACTTATAGGATGGGAATCTCATGGACCAAGGATCATCAAAGCCTAGTTCAAAACAAAAACGGAGGGCATTTCAATGAATATCATCCAATGCTATGCGCCTACCAACGATCATAATGAAGGCGCGAAAGATCAATTCTACAATAGGCTGCAGTCAATCATCGAGAAGTGCCCAACAAAGGACCTGATCATTCTGATGGGAGATTTCAATGCCAAGGTTGGAACGGACAACACTGGATATGAAGACATCATGGGACGACACGGACTGGGAAAAAGGAACGAAAATGGTGAGAGATTTGCAAACACATGTGCCTTCAATAAACTGGTCATAGGCTGCACCATATTCCCACATAAACGCACTCACAAAACCACATGGACTTCACCGGATCACACCACGCAAAACCAAATCGACCATATTTGCATCAACAAAACGTTCAGGAGGACTATAGAGGACGCGAGAACTAAGAGAGTAGCTGATATAGCATCAGATCATCACTTGCTGGTCGCCAAGATGAAATTGAAACTCAAGAAGCACTGGACAACGGGGCGGACAATATCACAAAAGTTCAATACGTCCTTTCTTCAGGATACTAACAAACTCAACAAATTCAAGATAGTCCTCAGCAACAAGTTCCAGGCCTTTCATGATCTACTCAATGGAGAAGGAACTACTATGGAGAGCAACTGGAAGGGGATCAAAGAGGCAATCACTTCAACATGTCATGAGGTCTTGGGTCACAAGAAGCACCATCACAAGGAATGGATCACTGTTGATACACTGGATAAGATTCAAGAAAGGAGGAACAAGAAAGCAGCAATCAATACCAGTCGAACAAGAGCAGAAAAAGCCAAGGCACAAGCTGAATACACAGTAGTAAACAAACAAGTGAAGAAGAGCATCAGAATCGACAAACGTAAATATGTGGAAGATCTAGCAAAGACGGCGGAAAAGGCTGCAATAGAAGGGAACATGAGACAACTGTATGACATAATAAAGAAACTCTCTAGAAATCGCCGCAAACCAGAACGACCAGTGAAAAGCAAGGAAGGCGAGGTAATCACCATATATAGATCGTGTACAGACCAAATAACAACTATACGGATCATTGTGGAATAATCAATTGAATGAAATCCATCACTCTACATCAACTTCATTGACTACGAAAAAGCATTTGATAGCGTGGACAGGACAACACTATGGAAGCTTCTTCCACACTACGCCGTAACTCAGAAGATAATCAATATCATGCAGAATTCATATGATGGATTAATCTGCAAAATCATACATGGTGGACAGGTCACAGACTCGTTTGAAGTGAAGACCGGTGTCAGGCAAGGTTGCTTACCCTCACCCTTTCTCTTTCTCCTGGTAATCGACTGGATCATGAAGACGTCAACGTCTGAAGGGAAACACGGGATACAATGGACATCTAGGATGCAGTTAGACGATCTAGACTTCACAGCATGCACCAATGCAGTCACAATCGACGGAGAAGATTTCGGAGATGTAATAACGTTTATATATCTGGGCAGCATCATTGGTGAACATAGTGGTTCTGATGCAGATGTGAAGGCGCGGATCATCAAAACAAGAACAGCATATTTACAACTGAGGAACATCTGGAACTCAAAGCAACTGTCAACCAACACCAAGGTCAGGATTTTTAATGCAAATGTCAAGACAGTTCTACTGTATGGGGCGGAAACCTGGAGAACTACGAAAGCCATCATCCAGAAGATACAGGTGTTTATTAACAGTTGTCTACGCAAAATACTTCAGATCCGTTGGTCAGATACTATTAGCAACAACGTACTGTGGGATAAAACAAACCAGATCCCAGCGGAGGAAGAAATCAGGAATTAGCGCTGGAAGTGGATAGGACACGCATTGAGGAAAACACCCAACTGCGTCATAAGACAAGCCCTCACAGGAAATCCTCATGGCCAAAGGAGGAGAGGAAGACCAAGGAACACATTACACCGGGAAATGGAAATAGACATGAAAAAGATGAACAAGAATTGGATGGAACTAGGAAAGAAAGCCCAGGACAGAGTGGGTTGGAGAATGCTGGTCGGAGGCCTATGCTCCATTGGGAGTAACAGGCGTAAGTAATAAGTAATTATTATTATTATCATGTTTGAACCCGTTCACTAGGTTTTCACTTCTTTTCTCTTTATGTCCATTCTAAATAAATATTATTTTTAAGACTCCAAAGTTTGCAATTAAGACAATAACCTGTGTTACACATAAATCAACTTCTTAGACTCGTTTTATCTTGACTATGATTATATGACTCATACATATTGATATTATTATTCTTTTTACCTAATTCGAACTTCCATAGCATCACTCCAAACTATGACTGCACAAGCATTTTTTCAAACATCATATCTTACAACCATAATAAGTCATTTTTTCTTGATTACTTTCTATTTTATTTTTTTTACTAATTTGACGATACATACATAGTGGTTTTGTGGTGTGTGCTACTTATATTGACATAAGTAGTATATGATGTTAGTCGTGAACAGAAGATCTGGCAGCAGAGAGACAAAAGGTTCTAACAGTAAAGAATGGAAACAGGATGCAATTTGTATGAAAATGCAAGAACAATGAAGTCTGAGTCATTTTGAGACGATCGATGGACATTTTTCAAATTGAGCATTTACTTTACGATTGATTGATTTTATTAACAAGTCCTGTAATTTTGTGTAAAATACATTCGATTGTCCCCACTGGTGTTCTTGTCCACTACAGTTTATTCTTGTTCTGGGTTCATAAACACGCCTATTAAACTATTTCCTCATTTCACGTCTCCTTTATTTCTATATCCGTACTTTTCCTCTTTCCTTCTTTAAAGTCTATTCAATATTCTTCTCAATTACAAAAACCCGATTTATTACAACATTACAACATTTTTTGGTTCACAAAATGCTTCACAACTTATTAAGTTTATTGTTGTCATAAAGTATACCCATAGAGCGCTTGCTGTAAACTGTGACCTTGAGGAGACGCGTACGTCAAGTTTGTTCCAGACGCCAGAAGTTTCATACCTGTGCCCTGAAGAAGAAGAAGAAAAAGAGAAACAGAAGAGCAGCAAGGCACTTGAATATGAACGCCAAACGTTGTTTAACATAGTGTAGTAGAACGGACAGAGGTATAATAAATTCATATTATTTCTTGTTAGAGTGAAATGAAGTCAGAAGCTCTATATTAGAGAATTTAGTAATAAAGAACAATGAGTTGTGTCGTTTAACGAAATGTAGTAAGCTCACATGAAGGAAAGGAAGTCAAGGCTGGTACAAGGAAAGCGGTTTATTAGAAGTGTGTGTATATAGAGGGTGATGTGTTAAGAATACTAATCACCATATATTTTGTTGTCTAACACTTTTTCCCTCTTCTTGTTCATCCGATGCCAGCCACGCAACCCTAGTGTGAAGGTCCGAGTTAGCATGTTATAGGTTGTCTTAATAGAATAGCTAATCCAGCATAATATTGGAAACGTGAGTCTGAGTGGTGAGCGTAGGAAAACAATCTATATCACAGACTGATTGACTTATTCACAACCATAAAGAGCCTGATACATACAACATGTTCTGCCCCACAAACACGGGTGGATTGAAGTTATCGCCCTCACCATCAATGCTTGCTGGCCAGTAACTTCACCCTCCCTCCTTTTGTGATATTAGGCCCATTTAAGCTTATTTTTGTATATATGTCATACCTCACGCAATCCTCTGTGTTTCATATCCTTTTGGAAAGAACTATTTTTATAAGTTCCATTTTACAAGTTTATCAGGCTATGAACTGTGGGTAAAGCATCGATGCAGTACTTTTGTTGACTATGGTATAAAGTATAGTTTGCCAATCAGAGTATAAGCATTAAGAAGGGTATAACGTAGGATGGTTGTTTAATAAAGCAGGCGGAAAAGTATAGAAGTATATGAGTTGTAGATAAGGTAAAGAGTGGAGAAATAATATTAATTGCCAGTCAACATAGTGTGCAGAAGAGTAAAAAGTTAATACAGGATAAACAGGTAGAAATTCACAGTAACTTGGTGATGATGTTATTTTGTGTTGTCCTAACCAGTTGATTGGTACTAGGCTCCATAGATGCAAGACCACTGGTAGTAGGCAGTCGATTGTGCAGTCCTCTTGGCTTTCTGATGGTGGTAGTGAGTGTCCCTTATCGACCGAGTTTAGTTTAACAGTAATGATAAGTCCATTGAGTTACCTGTCTACTTCAAGTGAAGAAATAGGGTGGAAAAAGTAATTAATACAACTGCAAAGTAGGAAAAATAAGGCAAAGGATGTCAGTACTATATCCATCTGATTTTTTGTGTATAAGAGACGGGATAGCAGACTCTTTAGTTTTTGAAATTTAAGATTTAGGCCTTGGTAAAACATGGTGTCTGGTAGACTGTGCTGAATTTTCGATGCACGTGGGTATTATGCCTTGTATGTCAACCAGTCTTACCATTGGCATATTGCACAGAGAGATAGAAGGGTTGTAACACGGAGAGTTGGGTAATGGTTGTGATACTTGTGGATAAGACTCAGATTGTTCAGTAGATAATGGTTCGAGATTGCTGAGTCGTCAGCCATAAAGGTTACAGATTCGGACATTTTACTTGACTTAAAAGTTTATGAAATTTACCTTTTACTGGAGTTATTGGCCATGATTTGAAACTGGGTTAGAGAAAGCTCGTTAAACTAAACATAATATTTGTGTATATAGTTGTTAATATGTGTTATTCTCGGGTTATACAAGGGTCAGATACTATTGGTATATGATAAATTTCAGATGTATTTAGGACTTAAGTACGCGATAGGAATAAAAATGATTGTTAATTGTCCGTTGAAAACTTTTTTTCAGGGCAAGATGTACCCGAAATACAAGATAGGATGATAGTTTCCTTACAATACACTTTGAAAATGAAGAAGTCGAACAATTCCTAAAGCACGCGAAAAACAATTATCAATTTCAAATTTCGCGTCGAGATCTTATGTGGTAATCTCATTATTGTCTATCGTGACTCGTCGTATCTTAAGAACCAGCAGTATGTTTGAACTTTCCGAAGAACCCATTTAGGCTACAGATAGAAAAATATATTTGATATGAACAAATGAGATAAGTGATACAAAAAATAACCACGTCTGCAAGAGTGAACCATGCCATCCGATCCACTGAATTGAAAGAATCCGCGTCTTCAATTGCTGGCCTTGTTTCTGTTTTAAATGTTGAATATCTGATTCCCCAGTTTCCTCATGTTTATATTTAAGGATTATGTGGTTAGAACCAGTGCCACTACAGATATTTGTAGAGAACATAAGTTCTTGGAGGGTAATTTTACAACAAAGATATTACTTACATTCGCCCAACATACATCGTGTGGGAGCATATGCCGCAGACTGCAATCTTAGAAAAGCGTTGTCCCATTTGAGGTCAACAATCTTTCTGTGCTAAAGTGCAGACGTCATCCTGTAGATGATATCTGAATGATGCGCTATAGGCAGTAAGCATGTAAAACTAGAAGGCGAAATATGATGAAGACTTAAAGTTGATCATTTGATGTACTAGATCAGGTCAACCCTGTGCTAAAGATAATACAGATATCCTGAGTTTGACAACGCTTTCGTCCGTACCACCCTTATAATCGAAGGATACCAACCTAGTCAAATCAGAAGTCAGGTAAGAATGACTTCGAAAAAATATTTTCAAAGTTCGATTTGTCCAGTAGCATTTGATATAAGCTGATTAGTAGTTACAATGGATACGTTGCATGGTATACACACTCGTGATGTGGTGTGAAGTATTATGGGGATTTATTGACCTCTATATTGAAGATGTAATTAGGTATAAACATTTTTTATTTCATTAACAACTACTTGCATGAAACAGTTGTTCCATATCTATATACATTCTGAGAAAACAAGTCACACTGACAACTTATATATTTAATCCAAATAAGATTTGTCTAACGCTGCAATATCCTAGTGATTTACTGATGCCAACAGAACATCTAAATATTCAACCATTCTGAAGACGCTCAACCAGCCTGAAGTATTAAAACACTACCCGCGGTGAATTTAACTGCTCAAGGTAGTTGGAGCGGCGCAGGAGATCCCAACCACAAGCTGACGTTCACTGCCCGCACCTTTGGTTTGTAAATGCTTGGAATGCTACAGGTACGACCTACGTCGTCCTTATAAAAGACCCATTTTAGCGCTTCAGACTTTTAAAAGCTCTCCCCAGATTAATGCATACCTATGTACATCCAATTCAATCGATTACAAATAAACAACAATTGATAAGCTCACATAACATAATGAATTTTCAACCCAAGTCTGCTGATACTAAGTTTATCCTTCCTGACTCTGTCAGACTAGTCAATCACGGTTTAAGTGAATTTAAAACACCTATTGTGAGCACCATCGTATTGAGCCAATCCATTACATTGCCGTCTCTACCAAATGCTATTCCCATCAAACTGAAAAATGATATCAAAATTCGGAGGCGAAAAATGAAGAGACATCAGAAGAAAAGGCTACATAAACGTCATGCTGTGTTGATACGAAAGGAACAGATGATGCGTGAAAAAAAAGAGGAAAGCAAATTACAACAGTTGCTTGAATTTTGGAAGATCCGTTCGGAATCATGGGATCCGGCTGATAAGGTGAAAAATCGATTGCATTTAGCGAGAAGGTCCGGCTACTACGTAGATATACTTAATACTAAAGGCAGTCCATTTTCTAAAGAATAAATGTTTAGTACTAAATCTTACTTTCTTGATTCCCCATGTGTTTACGTGAATAAATTGTAAAATTCTACGTTTTAGGAAGCAGAAGCTCGACTACATACTAAAGATTTATCAAATCCTATACATGCGTCGAAATGCGGTCAAGAAGCGTTGCAGGATATGTTAAGTGGGTTGAGAGACTTAATGTTGCTGTTCTACGCGTGCATGGATCCTAAAACCCGAGGAGTCAGTACTCACCAAGCATCTATCGCTGGACCACAATGCGTCGAAACGTTGCAGCACATGAAAAGCAACAAAGAACTTCTTCAACAGGTATTACTGTTAAATAATTTTAGATGTTAGCTCATAAGGGTCCCACTTACGTTTTGTGTACTGTTATTAGTGACGGTGAAATTTTTGTCAGGTGGACCGTTGTGTATGATGGCTAGTGTTGTAGCTTTAGAGATCGCTCTTTAAAGCACTAACTAACCAAGTAGTTTAGAAGAATTAAGTGGATCACCACCGGTTGTTGTCTTAGGCCAAATAATTGCAAAGATATGCCACTGGCTTAACCTCGTATAGCTGTCATACACATGACTTGTTGTCTCATCCTACTTGTGGTAAAAATGCCTGCTCCAGAATGTATTCGGATACTCTTTTTCAGCTGTTTAAGGAATAATTATAAGTATTTGAATTTAAGATAAGCGGCCTCATTTCAAGTTACAGTGTATAGTCGTACATGCTATCCGCCAAATGTTATGTGGACCACTAACCCCTCAAATACTAATATATGCGCAGCTCCGACAAAATGATGCATTAAAATCACAATTCCGTTCAGATTGTCTGAAATAACGGTATAACCAACCTTTACTTCTAGCTAATTTAACATCTTGTCAAAGTTGTCGGATACTTGGAGAGCTTTAGAGTCGTTTTGATCCAACTTTTTAGTGTAGATACTAAATTTCAGTAGAGGCACTTTTTTGTCTATTACGGACTTCATTTCTCATCGAAAATTTGTTTCACTTTTATTCTATATTCTATGCCACTATGCATCGAGTTGTAGAAACTAACCAGTTCGTAGACCCTAACTGTACAAGCAATGTAAACATCAACCCTCGTATTGAACATACTTCCACTGCATACAATCAACAAAAATTGAGCGCCGGGTATAGAGAAGTCATATGTGGAGAAAACATATTTAAAATAATCTCAGCGATTGAAATTTAAATGAGCTTTGTTCCTTTAGATTAGCAATGCACAAATCAGTGTGGAGATTTGATCGCTTATGTTCTTTATTCAAAAGTCAGTATAGACAAGTACGAAACCACTCCATACGTTGAGCTTTGCATTGCTTATTTCGTGAAATGTAACTTGTTTACATGGATCAACGTGATCCATTCCCCATTCTATTTTAGGCTTTTCATGTAGTAAAAGAAAGCTGTGACCGCTTACTTCCTGCTGACGTTTCTGATCTTGTCCCCTATGTGGATACCCCGATAATGAACAGAGAACCAAGTCTTGAATTAAAGCAACTAATTATAGCTCGTGAAAAAGTAATCAAAAGGTTGCTAACGGTAACAGAAGAACTCGAAAAACTACGTCGCATTTTAACAAAGACAGTGTGGGAACTCAATGACCTTACTGACCTAAATGTTCAGAAGTTTTGACTACTATTTTGTCTAGCATTTGTATTTTGCTTATCTGAGACAGACAAATAAATGCAAGTTGTCCATTCTTTACTTTTCGTACATCTTTCCTTTTATTAAAGAGTACACTTTACTCATAGTTATACAACTTCCTAGGTCGAAGTGCAAGGAATTTCCGAGTTGTTACCAATGCACGAAGTCCGAATTCTTTATGAAAATCGGATGTTACTCTTTCTAAACCCAGTGAATTAGATGCTAAATTCTTACTACAGTTCTGTGCGCCTACTAACTTTATCCATTTGGGGGATATTCACTACCTTTAAGACTAACCATTCTCAGTAAAATCAAAAACTGAAATTAAGAAAGTGTATGGATTCATCAGTACTAGTTATCATTAATAAACAGGTTTCTGACACTGCATCGACCAAAAGTAATTCGAACTTTACAACATGAAAAAGAGCCATTATTCGAAAACTAATCTAAAGTGTATTTCCAAGTGTTGGAACTGAAAGTTGTTAGACATCTTTCGCTGCATAAATAGGCCAAAATGTTTGGGGGGCTCTGGCGATCACAAGAAATGTTCATCCAACTTTTATACGACACAAGAATGCGGTAAGGATTCACACCACATCTTAAACGGCAACATAAACAGGTTCTAAATACTGCCAAGCGAATACGCAAACTCCAGGGTAAGATACTTTCAAGACAGGGGTACCTGTAGAACAACCAAAAGGAGTTTTAAGAACGTGGAATCACTACCTAAGCGTTACTGAATCGTACTAGGTAACTGTCACTTGCAGTGTACACTATGTTATGAGTCCCGCACACGCAATTAGGTGTAAACACAGTCTTAAAGCTTCAAAATTAATACGGTTTTTCTAAGTAATTAATTTGTAAATATGAGGGTTTCAGTATAGATGTACTTTTACTTGATAAAGGTAGTGGGATCTAAAAAAGCACGATAATCTGGACATATATAATCGAAAGTGGTGCACGAAGAACGATTATCATCACTGTGGTAGTTTACGATTTTCAATGTTTATCATTGATAAACTGCCATATATAAAGTGGGGATGAGATTTTCTTAAAATGTGTGCATACAGTAATTTTCTTATCAACTAAATGCATACAAAAACAATCTTGATAGAAACCGGATGGCTTATGTGCAAAATAAGTAACCCACAAACTGGTCATACTAGTGAAGTTGTGTTTCTGAGTTGAATGATTTAACTGCAAAGCTTTTATTGTCCTGAAGTAAATCATCAGCGCATACCTAAGAATGAAGATGATTGTTAGGATTTCTCCACAAGTGGTTAATATTTTCTGTCAATATTGAATCGTTTTGACATCATGTGTTATGTTTTGCACTTCTCCCAACTACCATCGCCTTTGACCTAATTTCTAACTTTGTAGTTGTTTATATTTGTAAACGTAGATTTTAATATCCAAAGACATGAACTACTTCTCATCAGTTACTGAGTATCTAGCAAGTGTCAGATTGTAGGGAAACGATTAGTAGTAATGGCTATTAGCAAATAATTATGAAGTACCTTAACATATTCTGATAATTTTCTATCTTACGAAACTGGAATAACAAAAATAAGTACAGAAACACATACCAATTACTACGAAGGAAACTTGTTGACGCACAGCTGAGTAGCGTTAGGGCAACATCACTCGGTTTAGCAACCAAATCGGAAGGTAAAAACGGATTATTGTAAACTACTAGTTGGTTTAGTTGACGAGAGGGCAATATAGATGGCAAAGAGTCCAATTTATTATCATTCAAAATAAGCACAGAGAGCCGGTCTAACTTGTGCAAGAAAGCAACTGGGACACCTCTCAGTCTGTTATCTGTCGTAAAAGTACAGGAAGAGCACACTATAGTATTACGATTTTTAAAATTTGCTGACAAAGAAGTAAATAGAAAGATCTGCACTGGAGAAATGTTTGGTTTTTATTAATGTCTCTACTTCCACTTCTAACTGCTTTCATCGAACATTCCCCTAAAACAGAGGTCTCTTGGTGTAGATACGCACTGAATCCTTGGTTTTCAAGTTAACGCAAGGTGCATTCGCAAAGACTATATCATAATATTTGTGGGGACAAGGTCTGATGAAAAATCTTATTTACTCTAGTGTTCCTCTAAATTCGATCTATATCCCAATTATAGGACAGTCATGGATATTAGAAAGTTTTTATTCGAGCCATAGAACATAAGGCAGAATAAAAAAGACCCTTGATAGAAAATCGTCTTCGCCTACTGTTATGAACAATAATTTCTTAATTATTTCAATGGTGTGGTATGGCAACTCGAACTGATTTACGTACGTATGAAGTTCTACGCTGCTGATGACTAAATAACATTTTCGAACCTATAAGTGATGGTTGTAAGGTTTACTAGTCGTTGTATTTAGTTGTACTTTGTAAGGAACGATAGAAGGGTACAACAAACATCCCAGTCTTCTTTTAACAATGTGTTTGAGCTAAATAATAGTCATTTCCAAATAGTTTGTATCATAAGCCTTAACTTTGCAACCATATCATTCAATTATATTTCGATCATACAATGAGAAGACGAAGGTTATCGGAATTATGTGCAATTATAGTTGTTTCCTAAAATTACGTTGATACTTAGTCTTCTATTTATTAGATGTGCAGCCATTTAAATCTTAGTTCTACTCGGTTCAAACAGTTAGATTAAGTTCCGAATCCTCGTTATCATATGCTAATTACTTTGTTTACCCTTACTATAAACCTTATTGACATCCAGCAATCTAAGGATTGAAATATATGTTTGAAAGTTAAATGAACCTGAAAGATCGTTTGATCAATAACAGAATATTCTGAGTTCTGCACAGTCAGCGATCCAGTCCACAAAAAATGACTATTATGAGATGTTAGTTTATGTATTATTTTAATAAACAATGCATTTTACGATCGGGTCTATGTGACTGTGTATAAAAAGTAGTAAAATGTTCTCTGTTTAAGTTTTGTAAACCATATTCGGGAAATAATTACTACGGAATGACAATCTCTACTAGGTTTAAGTGGACTATTAACATTAGTTTTGTGTGTGAATACATCTGCCATATTGAAGGCATAAGAACATGTTTTAACTAACACAATAGATACATCAGACGCTCAGGCACAAACTAGCGAACAATTTCTATCAACTCATGTTGACTAGACTGCTTTTACGATCGTTTTATAATATTCACGTCAGCTTTACTTTTACGGTTGGTATTTCGAGTTCAAAAATATCAAATTGAAGACGAATGGATTGAGGTTGGTGCCTGATGGAACAATCATGTATATAATCTTATAATTATAGAAAGCATTATTTTTCAACGGGGTAGTGGTTGTGGAATTCTATAGATACATATACATTTTAACCTAAAAAAACAACCTCGATGAGAAATTACACGGATTTGTAATAAGCAACTGAAAACGACTACCTTGAAGGACCTATTATTATGATAAGAGTATAAAATATCCAAATAATGTCTAGTTGGAACATATTGCAACTTTGAAGCACCATTAGGTAAGACTCACGCATACAAATCAGTCAGTCAGTTAGCTACAACGTAGGACCAGGCACATACATGCATCGGTCCAGGTTGCCATACCTCATTAACAACACAAGATGGACACCGGATTCATAAAAGTAGTTAATTCAGAGGTGGTAATATATAAAACAAAGATTGCAATAAGGATATAGTAGAGGAAGAAAGAAAGATATGAAGCGATTTTAGTCTCTTGGTTTAAGGGAAAACAGAGAGTGTATACACCGACGCCATTGTGATCGATTCTCAGCCATGTCACCAAGAGTCTCCAACCATTGGTTACGATAGTCACGCGGACCCCAACCAAGTAGTCTGCATCTACCAACATGGCTCAGACTAGAAGTTAGTGACTTCAAGCACTGATGCCACGTTTTGGTTTGGCCGCCCCTAACTTTCTTCCAACCATCCCCAACACCGGTTAGCATTGTTCGTCGTGGTAATCGGTGTTCGGGCATACGTAACACGTGCCCCAACCATCTCAGTCGATGAAGATTCATAACCTCATCGACTGATTAACCATCATTCCCTAATACCCTGCGTCTAACCTCGCATACAAATAATTTAAGATAAAATAAGATGACTACCAATATGATAAATCAAATGAAGCTCACTTGAAAGGTTGACGTTCCTAAGGTTCGTAAGGGCCCAAAAATCATCTGGCAACCAAGTTAAATTGTTACTGCTCAAGTCGATAAGTTCCAGAGTTTTAGTTAGTGGTGAACTTTCGGAAATTGACGGCCATCGGGTGATGCGGTTTTTACATAAACACAAATGAACTACATTGAGATATTGTACTTCCTGAGGAATTGTTTCCAGTAAATTTGCACTCAGGTCAAGGAAGCGCAAACTGTATAGTTTGAGAAGTCTTGTATCAAACTGACGCAATCTCAATCCTGCTGCAGCTACTTCATGCAGAGATATACTGAAGCCTTGAGAAAAAGGATAGTCCTCTCGTCTTGTTATAACCAGCCGGCGATGACTTACTTTCCTAACCTAAATGTCTTATTGATTTGTAAAATGATATACTTCATTTGTAGCAGGCCTGTTGCTAAGAGTTCCAACAGGTATTTTGTCACCCGATTTTATAAGGTTTAAAATGTTTACTAGCTTCATCAAATTCGAGGGTTCAGCCTATGATAAAAAAAGTGGAATAAGCCTCAGTAAGACCGGGGTTTACGAATGAGTTAGTGCAAAAGTCTATATACAGGCTTCTGCAAACAAACTGGTGAACTAATAGAAGATATATAAAAACTATTTTCATATGAATTACCCAAATCAAACAAGAAAACTAAGATATAGCAACTTCTATCTAATTAAACACTTGTGTAATCTATCCTAACAGATAAATTACTTTTATCTTTTCATTGTATTATTTAGATTCATGTTATTGAACATGTCTTTATGATAGTAAAAAAGTATTTATGTACTCGTATTTTTCATGCCTATAAATGTTATATATTAAATAAATTGAGTAGGGCAGTTTACCCTCTGCAACTCGCATCTCTCGTCTGCTCGTATTAATGGATGTCTGAAATACAAGCGTCTGAAATTCTTCTCGTATCCAACTTTTAGGTCGACAAGACAAGTACGAAATCAATTAGGATATGTTTTATAAGCGCTAATATCGTTCGATAATACAGGAGTCAGACAAATAAGTACTAAAATGTAACAGTACGTGGTACAATCTCAAGGCTCTAACAATCGGTAGTGGGAAACTAGTTCGTCTTTGATTAGATTTCTTCGTGTCTAATACATTAAAAGCAGTGAAACAACAAACCTGTGGATTTATTACCCAGACAAACTCAAAAAATGGACTACAACACATTAGTCAGTCAGTCAGCTACAACGTAGGACCAGGCACAAATGTGTATCGGTTCAAGTTGCCATACCTCAGTAGCACAGCAAGGTGAATACTGGATTCATAGAAGTAGTTAATTCCGTGGTGATAATATATAAAAGAAAAATTGCAATAAGGATATAGTACATGAAGAAGGAATTAGTTCGTAGAAAGAAAGATACGAAGCGATTTCAATCTCATAGCTTAAGGGAAGACAGAGAGTATATACATCGACGCCATTTGTGATCAATTCTGAGCCTTGTCACCAAGTCTCCAACCAGTGGCTACGATAGTCACGCGGATCCAAACCAAGTAGCCTGCATCTACCAAAATGGCTCAGACCAGAGGTTAGTGACTTCAAGCACTGATATCACGTTTTGGTTTGGCCGCCCCTAACTTTCTCCCAACCATCCCCAGCACCAGTTAGCATTGCGCGTCGTGGTAATCGGTGTTCAGGCATACGCAACTACATATCTAGAAATACTTTCGAACTTGAAGGAGATAAATTAACATATGGTCCTTGGTACTTGTTAATGTGTCAGAAAACAAGTGTATTCACATCTGTGCATTTTCGCACATTATGTAAGCATACTTCCACTGTGTAGTAGTCGCAACAATGCTGAATATAATCAGATGATTAATATGGCTCAATTGGGAACCGTTTGATGTAAACAATTCTTAAGTATTGGCTAATTATAAATGTACCAAATAGACATCAGTCAGGACAATAATAGGAGAAAAACCCTCTATCTAACCGATTTTGAAAATTCCCTTCTTATTACTGACTCAAAGTGAGAAGTTTCTTGTCGGATTTGCCAAAACTAAAATAAGAAAGTCGAACTGAATGCAATGGCTAACGTTACCTTTATGATTAAAGACAGAAAGAAACATAAGTGAACTAATTTAGATTGGAAAATGAATTCGTCGTCGGCCGCAAGTGTACCATCATAATGTAATAGCTAAATACGGTACAGCTAATTGACAACAGTGATGTTTTGACACTGTCTAAACGAACGTCACAACCATCGCGATATTTGCTCTTAAAAATGGACAGTGAACTCGCATACAATAAGCAATTGTATGCAAAGTGAAATACTAACAAAGCGAAACCAAACATTAAGAACATAAGTTATGATATCAGTAGCAAACATGTTTGCAGGAAAACAAATATACCTGATGAATCATTATAAATTTGGGGGGAGTTTTCAGATGAATCGTCAGGTTTCCTACTCTAACGTGATTGGTGAATAGCCTTTCAATGTTTGCTGATATCTGAAACATTTTCAATATTCAGTACAACTAGGAAATACTTTGAATTTCCTGCACGTATTTGAAGAAGATTCATTGATGAAAATAATGACATCTCCATTTTCATCGCAAAGCGATAAGACACCTTGTTTAGGTTTACACCTACTTCGATGACAGGTCTCTAAATCCGAAACCAACACCTTTGAGCATATTCTCATTACCGCCAATTCTGAAGTATCAAATATGTGATGTATGGAAACAATGTTTACACACTATATTAGCTTCAACCTTGTCTATTGAGAATAACGAGCTTTTTTAGTTGGAACCCGCATTTCGGTAGAACCAAAGCATTCTTAATGATGGAAACGTATGTTTCTTGTGGACTTGTTGCATTTTAACATTTCTTTAACTGTTTTCATCTGTTTAACACGCAGTTTCAGGGTTGTCGAATATAACTCGAGCTGAAGTTATGTATTGCTTGGAATTATTCAATCCTCTGTCAGGATAATTCTCCGACGGATTGGTCAGATTCGTCTACTGTGATACTAATGGGTGCTTTGACGTCTTTTTGTGTGGTTGTGCTTGATTTTGCGATATTTTCCTGGACTGTAGAAAACGCTGTTTTAGTAAGTGGTATGCATCTACTAATAAAATGAATAAGAAAGATTGGTTCAACGAAGAGTTCATTTTTCGTTAAACTTATTTTCAAAGCTGTACAACTTCAAATATATAAATATTTATTTTTCAGGATGATAATAATTTCAATTATGATGATAATGAACTTCTGTTAAACATGGTGACAGTGAGGTGAAGCGAACAAAGGTATTAACAGATTTTGAAACAGGGAGACCAACAGTTGTTTGGTTGTTAAGCGCTTAAATATTCATCACAAAGATAGAAAGGGAAATTATCATTGTTAAGAATTGCTCAGTATGACAAGATGAAATACTGAGATTGCGATGAAATGTAATCAGGAGGGTTATGGGCACGGGAATGAACCAGTAGGAAGTATGAGGTTTAAGGAGAAGATTGAAGGGCGAGAAAATGCCTGCAAATAAACAAGAGTGTGGAGAAAAAATTATGAGACATCAAGACTATGGTAGAAGATTTGTACAACCTCCATATAGAGTAAAAAAGTGAGGTATAAAGTCCCAACAAGGAAAAGATCCACAATTTAAGAATAGGTGTATCAGATCACGGCTGGCTCACCAATAAACATGCCACAAGTAATTAGAATTTGACAACGCCTTAACCAGTAACATATTCCATATTCGAAACGTCCCAACTCAGAGAAATCAGAAGTCAGCATCAAAGATCTTAGAAGATATATTTGGTAGAATATCGATATATCAAGAAGTGACTAATTTGAGCTGGCTATAGGTTATAGGAGAATTGGAACACGGAGTACTCACTCGTGATCAGGTGCGGATCATAACTGAGCACCTTCATCTAGGTGGGTCTATTAAAACTAATGCGGTCAGAATCAAATGTCGAGGACTTACAGAATTATTGATTTTTAGGGTTTATGTAACTCTACTCGATGCCTCGAGGCATAAACGAATATTTTTTCTGTCTATTGGTTCACTAATAGCATGGACTCGGCGGCAGAATTACATGTTCAAAACACGTACAAAACATTACCATTAGGTTGTTGCTTGTTCAACGGCTTCTATGTTGGAATAAATCTATAATTCTTATAAAGAAAAAGCAACACACATCTCCAGGAATTCAATCTTTGGAAGGTGCACGGAAAATATAACAAAACAGCAGCATGTAGTCTTTGAAATTATCACAATCTCATCGTGCATACTGAAGTTGTTTATAATTTGCCTAACATGTTAACAATCCACAGCTAAAATTTTAGCTGCGAAATCTGTAAGCTCGTATAAAAGAGTTAGAAATGGCTTTGTAACGTGAGATTAATGACACATTCAACTAGATTTCGTACTTCAATCACTGGGAAACGTTGAGCATCCCTTATAGAGTCATATGGTCGTAAACGTAGGTCAGTGTCTGAATTACTTCAGATTTTCCAGAACGTCAGTAGAAGAGAATCACTTCTTCTGAGACGTGCTTTTAAGTGCTGATCAGCACTTTCCACACGCTTATTCGTGTGGTTGACTTGGTAAATGCTGCTGGTAAAAGCGAAACCATACTGACTTTCCAGCAATTCTGTGATCTGATATAATAATAATAATTTATTCTCAAATAACAGATTGTTACATGAGGCATGCCAGTTTACAGGCAAGATCAAATTGATACAAATGATACAATATACACTGTAATGAATTACATAGCTGGGTTGATAATTTATAAGATATGAATGTCGATGGTTTGAATCAGTACCACAGTTGGCGCGCTTCATGAAAGTTGCGTTGCGAATGTGCGACTGATGGTCAAGGATAGGTCCGTTGAAGGTTTGAGCTTTTAGAAATCGCAACCTTATTTCCTTTTGGGATATCCAAGGCTTTAAGGATGGTGCAGGATGAAGTCACCAGTTCCATATCTCAAGGGGGCTGAAAGAGGGAGCAAGTAAAAGAAAACACGAGAGGCAGAGTAGCCAATATTCATGAAGGAATGTTTAAGGTATGATTATTCAGTCTAATTTTCCTTTATTAAGGTATATGTTAGTATATGTTAGGTATATGTAGTCATGGGCGCGTGTGAAATGGGTTCTCAAATACTCGCGCTTCTGAATAAGTGTGAATATAATGCATTACGAAAAGTGAAGCTCACATGTCGGATAGCCTAGTTTGCACGAGATGTTCCAAGCATTTGCAGACATTATCGTCTCTGAACAACAGCAAATAATTTACATAGGTAACATTTACCCTCCTGAAAAGTGCTCCAAAAATATGGGACGAGCACAATATTGTGTCGGCATGACTGTGTATAGACTGTACCTTGGAAATTTCGGTTGCTGCCGAATCCATGACGGAAGTTCATGTATTAACAACAACGCGCACTTTACAAACAGGAAATTAAGTCCTAACTTGATTTATATTTCTCAAATTCTTGCTGTGTTCTTACGACACAAAGTGCCATGTATGTTCCAAAGAATCTTCCCCGAGCTTTGCATTCGGTGGATTACCTTTCTTTCTGAGTTTTACCCAAGCTAATAGTTGACTGTGGTTTTGCCTCAGCTTGATATTCGGTTTTTCAGCTTTTTATATCAAAGCCGGTTTTGGCTCATCCAAAGTTTTTGTACAACCAGTTTTTATCTATTTTATCTATTTTAATTGTACCGTTTTTTGGTTTTACGGCCTTAGAATTTCGCTAGGATCTATAAGACAATCTACATTATTATAGTCATGAAGAATTTATGCAGGCGACTTGGAAGCCATTCTGCTGTTACCTCTGGCATGCATTGTGACATATGCAAAGGTTGATTCCATGAAGCATGCTTAGATCTTACAGTAACTACTTACACAAGACTTTGTAGACCAGATCGTAGGTGGGTATGTAGCACATGCAGCATGAATGCTAAAGATTCGCTTGACAATATCATCATTCTCTTGACATATCTGAGGATAAGTTGTCAGCATACCCGAAGAAAACAGTATAAAAGCGGGTAAACAAACAATGAAGAGAAATATAGACAAGAATTGGGACCTCGAGAACACTAGTATCTGTGGGACATGCCATGACATTAGTAAGGACATGCTGGAGCTCAGCCCAATCATGACACTGATTGTACCAGACTCCCTTAGCAAACCTGGGTCTCACAGCACAGCTCTGAGCAGAGTTAATCAAGAAACCTGAACTTCCCAAAATAGAGCCTTTGGCGGTCACACAGCTCACTAAGGGAAAGGATTCTAAGCAGTAAAATCACCCGAGGCTACTTCGTATAACATTCACTAATTCTATAGACGTAGAAGATATCCTACTAGATAGTTGCCTACTGAAATCAGTTGGGAATGTAAGAATACTACGCGACATGCCGTATTCTGAGCGCAATCTCATCCGGAACATCCGTAAGGGATCACGCGAGATTTTCCACGGAAGAAATATCATTGTGCAAGGTGAAACAGAAAACACGGACCCTGACCATACAAACTCTAATATAGGGGAGCGGAAATTCATCAGGCAGTCCTTGAAGCTCGAAAACATACTGACTCAAGTGATGAGAACAGCCAAGAAGGACGGAGATTCTAGACCCCGGCTGATGAAAATAAACTTCCGACTCTCCCATGCGGCGGCTTCAACTCTAAAAGCATTTCGTGACAACAGACGTCGGTTGCCAACTGGGATCCATATGCATCCGGATAGGCCATATGGTGAAAAGATCAAGGACAAAAGCAAGTTAGGGCTGAATATATCATTTGTGAACTGTCTCGATAATAAAAAAATGTATAACAGACATGGACTATCAACTCGGAAAACTTTGTATAGGTAGGGTACCTGTCCATTCGCTTGAGGCTCATACAGAAAAACAGGACGGGGAAGCTCACGCGTTTCAAACTGAAAGCATAAACTTCTGACACATAAACTCCGCGAGTTTACCGAATTAAATGGATGAGCTGAGTTAACTCATTAATGCTAATAATACTCATTTAAAACATAAATATCATCTCAGTATACGGACCAGGAGCTAGCAATACCTGAGATGTCTTTGTTTCGCAATGACAGAAAGACAGGAATAGGGTGCGGAGTAGCCTTGTACTTACGATCTTGCCTGGGGTACATCAAGTTCACAACCAAGAGTTTATCAATCCTGGTGAACCTATAAGGTTTTAAGTAAGATCGTCTACCACATCGAGGTGTCCAGTTGCAGTTATTTACAGGAAGCATACTGCTGACATCGAGTAGGACAATCGTATGCTAGAAAGATTATCCTGTTCAACTCACTCATATCGTGATTCTAGAGGACTTCAATCCTCCTAAAGTCAATATCACGGAACATACGTAAAGTGGAGGTGAAAACTCTACTGAAGCTCGGACCTCCAACCTCACTGAGGATCTGAGATTATTCAAAAATTTGAAGTCGGCAACTCATTGCAGAAAAGGTAAGATTCTGTCACGCTTAGGCTGGCTATTTACAAAAGAAAGATTCCTAACTGAAAACCTCGCAATCCTGGCTATCCTAGGGAAAAATGATCACACCCTTATAGCCTTCAGTCTTATCAGCAAATCTGAGCTAAGACATCATACCAACAACAGGCTCTGGAGTTTCAAACGGTTGAATGTGTCAGCTGGGTGGAGTTACTGACCACCAAGCATTGATGGTGAGGGCGATAACTTCAATCCAAACGTGTTTGTGGGGACAGAACATTTTGTATGTATCAGGCTCCTCATGATTGAGAATAAGTCAATCAATCTGTGATATAGATTGTTTTCCTACGCTCACCACTTAAACTCATGTTTCCAATATTATACTGGATTAGCTATTCTACTAAGACAACCTATAACATGCTAACTCGGACCTTCACACTAGGATTGCGTGGCTGGCATCGGATGAACAAGAAAAGGGAAAAAGTGTTAGACAACAAAATATATAGTCATTAATATTCTTAACACATCACCCTCTATATACACACACTTCTAATAAACCGCTTTCCTTGTACCAGCCTTGACTTCCTTTCCTTCATGTGAGCTTACTACATTTCGTTAAACGACACAACTCATTGTTCTTTATTACTAAATTCTCTAATATAGAGCTTCTGACTTCATTTCACTCTAACAAGAAATAATATGAATTTATTATACCTCTGTCCGTTCTACTACACTATGTTAAGTAACGTTTGGCGTTCATATCCAAGTGCCTTGCTGCTCTTCTGCTTCTCTTTTTTTTCTTCTTCAGAATCTTGCTCTGAGAGCACAGCTATGAAACTTCTGACGTTTGGAACAAACTTGATGTTCGCGTCCTCTCAAGGTCATAGTTTACAGCAAGCGCTCTACGATTTCACTTTATAACAACTATAAACTTAATAAGTTGGGAAACCTTTTGTGAATCAACAAATGTTGTAATTTATAGATCATGCCTGTAAAAATGCTGTGTACCTGCACATGCAGAAATATATTATATATTTACATGGCTATATACAACAGGTGGATTGGGATGTTCACTCTCATCTTTATGTGGATGCTCATTGGAATTTTTCACTGCACATGCTTTTATGTGCTACAAAGTAATCTGTTCCCCGAACGGTCCCCGAAAACTACAAGCAAACTACAGTGATCAAGAACCGCACCCTTCGCCTGCTAAGCCGCGAAAATCACTGCTGGGCGGAATTAAAACGAAATGATGGCAACGGCGCACACAAGCAATACAAACAAATAAATAGCATATGCACGAAGGCAACGGTAGAAAACAGGCTTCAGTAACAGATAAAGCTTACCGATCAATTTGTCTCTAATCCGAAAGGCTTATTCCGTTATGCAGCCTGTTCTTGACAAGCAGAATCTGGAGTTTTGCAACTGCTAGGTCCTAACGGCCCGGCCAGTAGCGACGGTGACGCTACTGATCTTCCGACTGAACAGTACTCTCGGACATTTCGACCGATTCACACTGACCATATTGATGAAAGCTTCATCTGCATTTTTACGTGAACCTGAGCGCTGATGTGGTATATCGGAAACTTCAGCACCTAAACAAGGACACTTCTCCTGATCCGAATATGGTTCACTCTGCTATACTGAGGGAAGCAACTTCACTATTGGCAACACCACTTAGCGTGATGTTCTAACATTCGTCAAGCCGAGGCATCGGAAATTCGGAAGCTGACTCACATCACGCCAATTTTCAAAGGAGATCGACACAGCGAAACTTCAAGCTATTGACCGGTATGACTTCTCTCTATACCCGTAAAAATTGTGGAATTCCTGGTATGTCACAGTATACACGACTACTTATTATCCATAAACTTCTTTTCAAGTCAATAGCAGGGTTTCAGAAAAGGTCACTCTTGTATAGCCAACCCCCTAACTGCGGTGGACAGATGGACAGCATCCTCGATCGCAAGGGGAGGGTTGACATAATATTCCTTGAATTCTTAAAAGCTATTGATAGAGAGGAAATCTGACATATTCTTAAGGACTAAGGATAGTATCTTAATATGGTTTACTGATCTCTTTTTCTTCTTTTATCAATATTATACCTAAGTTCCTGGCTGGAGGTAACGGTGATCCACTGCTACTAGACACGGAAGCCAGTTAAGCGAAAGTTTCTCCTATTCCGTTCACAACCATTTGATTGAAGTTGTCGTATAGTGCGTTTTGTATATAGCGACGAACACAGCAGACGTTTAGGGTTATTCCAAACGCATGTAAAGAGTTGAAGCAAAATTAGATAAATCAGCGTGTATTAAGGCGAAAAGTAGACAGTGTGGTGGGTATTTAAAAGACAGAGTGATATAAAGGGGAGAATCCTCATTATTCCCTCCCCTGGACGGGCAAAAGATCAAAACTTTTGGCGCATTTCTCAATTATTTCCCCTGTAACAGTATCAAAAATCATTACGTGTAACTTTACTAATGCAAGTTTGTTTTCCTTATTGCAGGACAACAGAAAGTGAACGTATTAGAAGAAGAAGAAGAAGAACAAAGCTTGCGCAAACTAAACCTGCTGGATGATGAGTAAAACTATTTTGTAATAGACTTCCCTTTCTGTACTAAAACTGCGTAATTAAATTTCTAATATATCTCTGTTGTGCTCGCATGCCGTGTTCTCACTTGAGTGGCATCTGCCAGTCCTGATTGTTGTGTTGTGTTTCAGATCGCTCCTACCTGAAAGTAAACGCTAATAATACGTGCTACAAGTGGCGATGGAGGTGTCTATGTCAAAACATGATGAACCCCCAACCATCCCAGGCAAGTTAATAGTCAACACAACCCCTCGCCAACCGCCACTGTTAGGAGTCTCATCAGACTATGATATCTGGAAAATTAGAGTAATGACTTTACTACGACGAGTTCCAACGTCGGAACACTTCGACTATCTTATGTCCTACTTAGATGACGAAGCAGCGAAACGAGCGACAGCTAACGGCTTTACTGCGTGCAATTCAACACCTCACAATGGGAAGATTTTAGATGTATGTTTTTCGTTTAAGGTGGATACCCAGCAGACATCCATCCAATTTTCTTCTCGCCACCAGAAACCTCATGAAACCCCATCGACTATCTTCACTCATTACAGCAGATAGCAACCCAGGCATTCCCTAGCCTGGACATCTTAGGGCGAGAAGAAATTACACGCTCCCGTTTTATTGAAGGACTGCTGCCAGGTGCACTGCGAGGACATCTACTTCGAGTGCCACCGGCTGACACAGCCGACTTGAAACGAACGACACTTCGATTTTTGACTGCCGAAAGACTGTCAGTTCCGGTGGCGACCTATCGACCAACCGTGATGATTATCGATGAAGCCACCGAACCTAATCGACAAGATAGCTTTTAAAGTGCCGCGGCTATTAGAGAGTTCCCTGACCAGAATAATAGACGAGGGCAGCCGAGTTCCACATGGAACGGACGGTCGTCATGGGACAACTATCGAGACCAGCAAACAGAATGCTTCTACTGCAGACGTTTCGGCAAAAATGCCAAGAAATGCGGGCATAACCGCGTGAGAAACAGTGTCGTTTGCATATATCGTCTTGCTATGTTAAACATTTGTGCCCTGTTACTATTAGGGGTAGAGTGCAAAGTACTGAGATTAATATACTATTAGATACAGGAGCTTCAGTATCGTTGATCAAGGAAGACCTCTTGCAGAAACTTAACCACAGCACTCAGCGTAAACAATGTTCTTCTACATTAATTACCGCGAGCGGAGAACCCTTGAAAGAGTGTTCTAAGATAGGGTTAGAGATAACGATAGACAAGAAGCATTTTCAAAATGAATTCTGAATTCGCCCCACACTGACTTGGGACATGATTCTCGGGGTCGACTTCATGTTAAAATACCAGGTCTCTATACACATGAATAAGTCACAAGCGAGTATTGGTGTTGTCGTGCAAATACAACACCATGAAATACCAACTAAGTCCGTAGCCCAGGTGGGAATTTCAGAAATTATACGCCAGGTACAGGATAATAAAATAATAAGTGAAAAAGACCGTCGAGCAACCAATGATGTTCTCCAACAATTTAGTTCCGTTTTCTCTGAGAATATCTCTGGAAATCGGACGACCACTGTACAGCACTCCATCCTCAAAGGTGATCACATGCCATTACGTCAACCACCTCGCCGAGTACCAGTATATTACCAGCCTCAATTAAAATCAATGATAAAAGATATGCTAGAGAAAAAGATCATTGTACCATCTTCATCACCATGGGCATCGCCTATCGTTTTAGTGAAAAAGAAAGACTCTTCCCTACGACTATGCGTAGTTTACCGCCGCCTTAACGCTATAACTAAACGTGATTCTTTCCCACTTCCACATATAAACGCTACATTAGATGCCATGAAAGGCGCTCGTTGGTTCTCGACTTTAGACTTAGCATCAGAGTATTGGTAAGTGGAAGTCCGACCCCAATGGTCTATATGAATTTCAAGTGATGTCATTTGGGCTAACTAATGCCCCAGCCACTTTCCAACGATTAATGCAGACAGTTCTACACGGTCTCGTACCACACCAGTGTTTAATTTACCTTGACGATATTATTGTGCATGGCAGAACGCCGGAACAGCATAATGCCAATTTGAAGGCAGTCCTACAACGAATTAAGCATCATAACCCAAAAGTTAAACCATCTAAATGTCGACTATTGCAAAAAGAAGTGCTCGTTTTAGGGCATCGCATTACGGAAGAGGGAGTAGCAACAGATTAGGGAAAAACGAGCGCCATTATTAACTGGCCACAACCGAAGTCTGCAGAGGATGTTCGCAGCTTCCTGGGACTCACTTCTTATTATAGACGTTTCGTAAGCGATTTTGCATCCCTGGCAGCACCTCTACATCACCTGACGCACAAAGGACGAACGTTTTTGTGGAACACAGAATGTCAACAAGCATTTAGCACTTTGAAGTCGTGTCTTGCTGCTCCACCCATACTAGCTTTTCTGGACACTTCTGCTAAAGCGGGTGAGTTTATACTCGATACAGATGCTAGTTCATCATCTATTGGAGCAGTTCTGTCTCAAATAGCACCAGATGGACAGGAGCGGGTAATTGCGTACGCTAGTCGGTGGTTAGATAAGAGGGAGACAAGGTATTCTACGACGCGCCGAGAGATGCTGGCTTTGGTAAAGTTTTTGCAACATTTTCGTCACTATCTTCTAGGACGACACTTTCGTGAACGCACGGACCACCGTGCATTACAGTGGCTTCGTTCGTTCCGTGAACCAGAAGGTCAGGTAGCGCACTGGCAGGAGAGGTTGCAGGAGTTTGATTTTATTTGTGAATACCGACCCGGAAGCCGACACACAAACGCTGATTCTCTATCTCGTATACCTTATTCTCCTGATACCATTAGTGCCGTCCTTATCACAGCCCCCGAGATCGACTGGTCGTCTCTTCAAGCAGCGATATATTTATCAGAGGTAACTACATGGCAATAATAAACCATCTATGACAGAATTAAAGGATCATTCCTTGGCGACGCGCCGTCTTTGTGCCAAGTGGGGCAGTCTAAAATTGTATGAAGACACGCTATTTATAGTCAGTGAATCAAAACAACCACTATTGATAGTACCACGTATACAAGTTCAGAATATTATGGAGCAGGTACACCGAGAACTGGGGCACTCAGGAAAACGGAAGACTGAACATGCTATCTGCCGGAGGTTTTGGTGACCATCCAATTTCGAAGACGTTGCAGAATCCTGCAAAAATTGTAGCACGTGCTATGCTATCAAGTCACCCCGACAAATACCTCGCGCACCCTTAGTTCCAATGACGACAGAAGGTTCGCATCAGCGAGTTGGCATCGATATTATGGGGCCACTAACAACGTCAAAGAACGGAAACCGTTATTTACTGGTTATGGTAGACTATTTCAGTAAATGGTGTGAAGCTGTGCCTATACCACAACAAGATGCCCCAAAGTCACTCGGGCTTTCATTGATCATTGGGTATCCTGGTACGGCGCTCCATTCTCACTCCATTCTCACTCCATTCCGACCAAGGTTCAAGTTTTGAAAGTCATCTCGTCGTCCAGGTATGTCGATTATTGGGAATCCGAAAAACACACACTAACGCATATCATCCAGAAGGTGGAAAGAACCAACAGGACTATCAAAGCTCTCCTTCAATCGTTTATCAATAAGTCGTCGACGGAATGTTGGGATGACGTGATACCACAATGTGTGTTAGCTTACCGCTCATCAGTGTACGGAGCTACAGGATTTTCACCGGCGACCCTACTTTTTGGGCATGAATTGTGCCTACCCGTTGAGCTGCAAATACCGCTGTTACCATGAGAGGCCCAAGATCATGTAGTATACATCCCTAATCTTCGGAGCCGCCTAGCCGACACCTATCGCTTAGTGAAGATCAACCTGCAAAATGCCAGCTAGCACCAGAAGGACGTGTACGATCGCAAGACGAACGGACTTGTGTATAAACCCGGAGATCGTGTGTGGCTGCATCGCCCTTTGGCCTCACCGGGGACATGCAGCAAGTTCCATCACCCTTGGCAAGAACCTTACGAAGTTGTGTTTACGCGGTCTCCCAATACATTCGTCTTACGTAACCTCCAACGACCCCAAGACGATGTTATAGCAGTACACTACAATCAATTAAAGCCAGAAAAGACAACGGTGCACTTAGATACCCCGTTTGTCAAACCCCGACTGCCGTCAGCCATTATGAAAAGCCACCAGAAGGAGGGGTAGCATACCCATGTCCAGCACCAGGCACTGAGGACAGTGCCTCATGAAGAGAGGGGATAGTGTAACAGTATCAAAAATTATTACGTGTAACTTTACTAATGCAAGTTTGTTTTACTTATTGCAGCAAAACAGTAAGTGAACGTATTAGAAGAAGAAGAAGAAGAAGAAGAACAAAGCTTGCGCAAACTAAACCTGCTGGATGATGAGTAAAACTATTTTGTAATAGACTTCCCTTTCTGTACTAAAACTGCGTAATTAAATTTCTAATATATCTCTGTTGTGCTCGCATGCCGTGTTCTCACTTGAGTGGCATCTGCCAGTCCTGATTGTTGTGTTGTGTTTCAGATCGCTCCTACCTGAAAGTAAACGCTAATAATACGTGCTACACCCCTTTATTGGCTGCTTGGGTGCTTCATTCAAACAAGTCTCAAAATTGCCTCAACTGGTAAATCGTCGTGATAATATAATATCATTAAAAGTTTGTCTTATATCACACATCATTACGATGGCGTCCTTTTAGTTACTTGGAGGATTGATGGCTGAACTCAAATCAAATCTAAAATTTTCTTGATATGACCAATTCTACAAAGCCTTACTAATTGTCGAGGTGACGCAACAATCATTTTACGATTCTTTGACCTTCAAGTGCTCAGCAACTTTCAAAGTCGACGATACCCCTGACGCGTTTCTGTTCATGCTTTGCTTATTGTCTTTGATTGCTTGGCTATCTGTAATATGTATATTATATGTTCAATAATATTCGAACTTTTTTTGGCATAAAGTGATTTTTAAATACTGTTTGCAAAGTAATAAAGAGCCGCTAGTCCTGTGATGTAATTATTATTATTGGCCTTATGAAGATAATAACGAGAAACGTAATAATATATTATCATATTTTTGGTACAATATAGAGTTCTCAGTGCAAAGTATTTCAAAAAGTTTCCTTTTCAAACATGGTTGATCTCGATGATAATTAATATGATCGCCAACTAGAAGTTAGTAGTTTATAAATCGACATCTGAATAATGTACATTATTTTTGATGTATATTGCCAGCAACCACAATGTTTCTGATTGTGCTCTTCCTTAACTTGTACAGCGAAAGGTCGTCAACTTCCAAAGCTCCAAACTTTGGGAAAATCCCCAAAGTGAAATAGCCTTCCTCAAAGTTTAGGGAGATTTTGGGGGTTTTGTGCCATTTCCCCAAAATGTGCCAAATTTTCCCTAAAGGTGGGAGCTCGGGTTTTCACAAACTCACCCAAATAGGTTGTGCAATTAATTGACATGATGATCTGTTGAAACCAAATAACAGGTATCTTGGTGGAATATCTGGATGGCAGAAATAGGTAGCCCAGTTATTCAAGCAGACCACCCTCATAAATCCCAGTCGCTGAGCTCTCAAAATTTATAGGTAATCCATAGTACTTAGCATTATTATTATTTCAAGTCAGTTCCATCGACCAGTTATTTATGTTCATTTACTGTAATTAAGTGGTCAGGAAAAGTATCACGTAAGTGTCCACAGGTCTTTCAAAAAATCTGACATAGTGATCACTGCTCGACTGTATGTTGTTAGTCATCTAGGACTATTTAAAAGTTCCTATTTACGGTGCTTTTTTATCCGCACCTTTTATTGCTTAGTCTGAAATTATGGATAATGATTATATAAATACCAGTACACCAATCACACGCGAAAGATTGCGTATTGAAAAGTCAAAGTTCAGTCATTACACACTCCCAAAACTTTGCTAACTCTACGATCACAATTTACAATATCGTCGTGACTAAATACGGTTACTCGAACCAGGACTATAGGAAGTATCTTTGCACAAACTGCGTCCCGGTATCCTTAATTTCGTTTTGTTGTGAGTAAAATACGAGCGGCCGTTACAATTGTTATTGTCGTAGAATAGTTCCTAACAATCGATTTGGAGTTGTGTTACGGCGGTTTAAGCCCTATACGTCTTCGTCTGTTTTTTTTCGCTTACCATGTCCGTTAGCATATGATCATCAAGCCGAAACTCGAGCACAACCCACCGCAGCATCTTAATCAAGTCATCTAGATCCAAATGTACTGGTACGTCCGAGGGTGGACAAAATCAGCCCTCCCTTTTGAAATACTCTCTTATGGTCACACGTATACAGCCATTACCAGGAGAGTCCTACTCACCTTGTGTTGTTTACGAAATTAAGAGAATGAAAAGTAAATGTCCGGCGCTTTAGCCGGGTCGACGAGTACAGATCTACTCAGGGGTGTTGGAAATCCTTGGTTTTAAACCAGTGGTGCACATGGACTCCAAGATCCTGAGGGAACAAATGGCGTATGAACCTATTGTTGGTCACCGGTTATCATAGGGTTGCATCTCCTAACGTTGCTCCACTATCTTATAGGTTAAACCTCTAGGTCGAGGGCTTGGGGTGTGGCCCCCTTAGAAAACCACCTTCATGGGTTTGGCGTTCGGGTAGTATTTCAGCCCTCACACAAATCGAATGACGAAATGTGGCTCACATATATTTGATGCATCTATGTACCTGTGTTTATGTTGAAATAAAAAATTAGCATGTCACATACATCAGTCTTCAATTAGAAAGGATAAAAGGCTAGCCGAGGCTTGTGAATCACTGCAATTTGTACTGCTGTGGAGATCCAATCTATCTTTGAAAGTATCTGTAGAAGGTTCTGATATTACGTGTTCTGGTAGAGAATTCCAGTGATTCACTACTCTGTGCAAGAGACGGGGCTCTAGACGTAAACTATTTGACCTCGGTTTTTTGAAATTTGTTGAAATGTCCTCCCAGATAATAGTCTAAAGTGGAAAAAGGTAAAACATGATACCAAGATTATCGTTCAGTATACCGTGAGCCAGTATTAATTCACCTCGTAACCGGCTTTCATGGGACTGCATCTCCTTACAATGCTTCACTGCCTTGTGGATCAGACCCTCAGGTCAAAGGCTCGGGGTGTGGCCTCCTAAGAAAACCACCTGCTTCGATCTGGGCACCCGGGCAGTATCACAGCCCTTACACATATCGAATGAGATTTGTGTGGCGCATATGTATTTGGTGCCTCCTTGTACCAATATCTATGTGTTGAAATAAAATAAGAACAGAAGAAGACTTTGGGAATATGTTCGCAGCGCTCAATGGACACTTTCTTGAGGCCGGTCACATGACTTTTTGATGAGTAGTTTCAGACCTTACAACTAGGAACGGAAATTTTAGGACAAACTGGGGTGTCAGTTTCGGGACCGACCCTTCCTAACTTCCCGTTGTGGGAAGGCAGCATCACTGCGAACATTTAATTAAGTTGACTTCGAATCATTAAAGTGGTGCTCAGTCTGTTATAAATAAGAACTGGCTCATCCATCCAAATGCCTGGTTCACTGAACTTGGCTTTCACAAAAGGTAAATGGAGAGATCTAAATATGTGTATCGACCATAGTGAAGGTTAAACAAGGATTTAATCTAAAAATACGAGTGATTAAAGCCATCACCTTTGGATCTTGGGGAAAGCTAAAGAATGAGCACAAATTTCGGCCGGTGTTGTCTAAAATTTCCAGTCATAGGTAGATGTTGCTAAAACGATATGTTCTAGTCACCGTAGTCAGTGTTTCAAGATGTTGACACCGACTGAATTATCGTCACTATGCCCGAACGCAACTTGCTGAATTTCAGCTGTATTAACATGTGTTAGCGCTGGCTATCAACACTTTTAGAGACAACGGTGACCAAACACGAAATGTTTAACATCCTTGAAGAGTTCAGGTTTTACAAGTATAGCGCAGAACTGTTCTCACCGGACTTGTTACAACCAGGCTAACATCACAATGGGACCAAAGATGCCTCAGATCCTATTCCTCTATCCCCCTTTGTTTTTTCGCAGTGTTATCTTATTTGTGTGCCGCGTATATTTTTATTGCTCACTTGTGTCAGATTGTATGTGAATCTAATAAATCAGTAAAAACTATCTAAACAAAAGCAGTTCTAGATAACCTTTTGTATTTTACTACCAAATATATCGTTAACGATACCCTCGTGATCTTTATGGTTTATGTACTATTTTTGTTCGGCTTCTTGATAGTGTTCGGCATTATTATGTATGCTATTAACACTACTCATCTAATCCCTATGATTCATGTATTGTAGAGTGTAATGTCGCCTACCACAGTTTGATTGATGACCAAAATTTTCTGACTTTGAAAGAACCATTACACAATATATTCCTCAGAACGAGTCCTATCATTTCATTAGCATCTTCACCTTTAAAACTTGGAAACTAGCCCGGGAAGTATTCTCCGGAACATAAGCATGTTAAATCTCATAACTGGTCCGATTTCTAAAGTAATATCATTCTCAATCACAATAATATACGATGCCATTACTTCACCATATCCTGTTCCTACATTCTTTTTAACGACGAATCCGTAATCTTTGCTATGATGATTTATAAAATTTTCACTAATGATTAACTCGGATTTGGTATTAACCAATTAAGAGGTTACTGTTGTATTCGCAAAGGGGATCCAATTCTTACATTGTCCGTGGGCGACTGATTCTAGATACTTATTGTTCTAAAACCGTGGTAAGGGTCAATATGATAGACCTAAGTAGCATTCTATGTTGTCAACTTATATGTTAATTTGCCCAGTCGTTTCCACTAGCTTAACGAACTTTTTGTCAGTGAATTTTCCTGTCAAATCTCATTTATTCTTGTCTCTTTATTCCTTACTCAGCTCTTATGGGATGCGTTAGGCCTAGATCTTGAAAAATAAACATAACGTTTGCAGTTATGAACCTGCGTTTTATCCATCCAGATAGTGAAGAAAGACTTGGTTTCGACTTGTCAGAAGAAGTACCTGAACCCAATGAGGACGGGGGTTGTGGTAGCTCTATTCTACAGTTTTCGACTTCTGATTCTTTCCATTCTGTGGAGCAACAACGCCAACACCTTCCTGTTTTCACCAAAAGAAGTCAATTCTTATATCTCCTTGAAAACTCCAGGTAGTTATGGTCATCTTAATTATTCTTTGAATTTTTGTTGTATGATAAAATTTATTTTGAATTTAAGTGTACTTTTTATTGTATTTGGTATATCTGTTATGGTATTGTTTTAATGTCGCATAGTTATTATTTATTATCAAGTCTTTACCTCTAAGCTGACCAAAATTACTTTTTATTGACCAATAACCACATGACCCATAGTTTCATAGCAAAACATTTTGGGGTGATGTGCATTAATTACAATTATTAGTTCATTGCTTTATATTTATTTCAGATTAATCCTGTGACGTTGTAGTAGCAAAATCGATTTTCAAGTGCCTTTGCGTTAATTATTCTCACTGTTACCATTTTAGAAATTCATGTTTTTAATCACAATACGTACTAATTTAAAGGCGGTGCTTGTAATTTACATGCTGTCTTTTATGAAATTTACATCGCACCTGAAGAATTCACTTTTATAACAATTAAGCTATTAGTCTCTTTGTATTGGTCGCATTTAGATGAAGTTCTATATCAATTTGCCAATTTCATTCGAGCAGCCGAGTGATATCTCCAGTGATGATTTGACCATTTATTTTGTTCACATGATATATGTTTATTTTCACCTAGTCATCATACAATGGATGTACTTTAAATATTTAATAGACATCCATTATTGTTTTTATGGGGCTGTGATTATACGCTTTATCAAGTATTTACACTAATACAGCTAGTCATGTCATTAAATCTGATTAATAGTTCATAATATTCACTTTTTAGTATAGATTATGTTTGAAATAAAGAATAAATAGTGTAGATGCTTCAATATTAATCTTCTTTCAGGGTTTTAGTCGTTACTGGAGAGACTGGGAGCGGAAAGTCTACACAACTTCCTCAATACGTCTATGAAGCCGGTTGGTTGAACTCAAAATCCAGTAATTTTAATCCATTTGGAGTTACCATGGCTGTGACACAACCAAGGCGTGTAGCTGCATTAAGTTTGGCTACACGTGTAGCTGAAGAGAAAAATTGGCGAATTGGTAAACAAGTTGGATATATCATACGTTTTGAAGTAAGAGTTACCATACGTCGTCGCTTTTTTTGCTGATTTTTGTGCATAAGAGTCCTTCCAAAGTGGATAATTCTTCTTTTTTTAATCTCTGGCAATTGTTTGGATGTAAACCAAAAGTACTCCATCTTAAACGAAACAAGTTGAGTGAAGTCATCGTGGAAATCTAACTGAAAAATATTTCTTTGCTCAATTCGCATTTTGAATGTCGACGTGAAATTATTTAATTTGTTTAGAGCGAAAGCTATTTAGACATTTTAAATAGTTAACTTTTCAAAGGAATTTTTTCAATTAGCTTTTTATCATGACTCTACATATTTCGGATTCGAAAGGTTTTCTGAAATTATTGATAAACAAGGATTTAATGGTGCAAATTAATAGGATAATTTTACTATTTTTTCAAGCTCTATTATCCAATAAATAAGTTGAAACATGTATTTATAAATTAACAGACTATTTAATGACTAGCGGCAAGTGTTGGAAACAATGGTTATTTAAGAGTAAAGAGACAAGAATGACAATTAGGAAAGTGGGAGGAGTAATAGCTCATTTTTAGTTCACTCTAGTTTGTTTGATTAACATATTAAAAGGTAGTTAGAATATGTTGATATTCAAAGTATTGAAAGCCGTTGTACAAGTATATTTTGTACACAGAGATTTGGGATTCATCCCATTGTTGAATAAAATATAATTATAGATTGTAATTTAGAAAGGACGAAAATATTTGTCTTATGGAGCATAATTAATGTCTTCCTTAAATTGGCACAATTAGCACATCAGTTGTTGTTGTCGAATTAGTAAACCTAGTCATTTCATTTCCCACAGGCTGCATGGTTTATACTTCAGGGTTATTTATTTGTGTATTAACACCAATGTTTATTCAGTGTATTATACCGACTATTCGTGTACGAAACGATAATAGGTTAGAAGGTTAAACAGTGGTTCGTTTCCTCAACCCATCCGTTCTGATTAATTTATTATGTGTATATTAAACTGTATTCGAATAATTATTGCTATTGCGTTGTTTGTCTCAATAATTTGAATGGGGAGGTTAGATCCCCAGAACTCACTTGGTAAATGCCTTAATTTTATGATTTTATTTTGGAAACTTAAATTTCCTTGTTTTCGCTTCAAAAGCGCTCTCTTCACCTTCATGTCGTATTTCCCACTATTGGTCCGTTGTGTATTTTTAGTATGCTTTTTTTGCAACGCTTCTCAAGGACAGTTTTATGCTGTACATACACGTTTGATTTGTGTCTGTTATTATTCACTCGTGCTTCTGGCTTACGGAATATACTTTCCCGTCCCAAGCTTGGACTTCTTCCTCTAGTTAGCGGGGCTGGGACGCATCAGAATATCTAGCTTATTGGTCTTCGGTCACAAATCTTTGTTCCGTTCGCATACTAAGTAAACTCGTAATAGCTTCAAACCTAGCAAATTTGGCGATAGGGATGGGATTTGAACCCAAAACATCATCCCATAACTGATTTGGGTAATATTCGTATTTCTTCCAACAAAAGTAATAAAGAGTGTCCTTAGGATTCGCTATTCATATTAAATCTTCAAATACTAGCCTACCTAAAGGATTAATATCCACTTTGAATTGTGCAGGAGTAAAGTGTGCTCCACTTGTAATTTTGGAAAGTCAGTCTACGGATCTATGAAATTTATGATGCTTTAGAAATATGTAATCCATTTTAAACGGGAGTAAACTTATAGACTTTTGTGTGTCTAACGAGTCCCCGTTTATCCTGTACCCAACTTCTTGCAAAAAACCTAACAGTATCAATTCCTTTATCTGTCTTTCAATTAAATTCGGTTTAATATATATGGATATGTTTTCACAATGCTTTTTGAAAAAGGAATGTTGGACACCAAATTCAACCGTCATCTCATATCTTACCGAGGGTATGATGATACAGGAACTGTTGCGTGATCCTCTTCTCACTCGTTTCCGTGTAATCATGTTAGATGAAGTTCATGAAAGATCTTTACAAACAGATATTTTGTTGGGTCTTATTAAGAAAGTATTACGTAAACGGCCAATTGACTTGCGAGTTATAATCTCTTCTGCTACTTTGGAAGCTGAAAAGTCAGTTTCTTCTTATTTATGTTTTTAAAAGTGTTTGTTTTATGCCATATATTTATTTCATTAACCGTTATGAAACACCTATTGCATCCTCTTTAATCTGGTTATCATTAAGTGATCTGTCCATCACAGGTCTTAATTACTGTTGCTGTCTTACATTCAAAATTACATTTACTAAAAAACAGCTACATATAACTTAGAAACTGTCTGCTCAATGAAATCGTCAGGCTTAATTCGTTCTTCAAAGGCAGTGAATTTAAACCATTTGTTTATTAAACTCATTTACCAATTAAAAATCCGTATCCTTGGTTTCGCTAACAAAGGCTGATGAATTACCTGTTTGCCCAAACTAAAGCAGATAAAATAGAGTCCGGACGTTTGCATAGTGTATGCGATTCAAACTCCTTAATCATTGATGCACCAATCCATTATCCATTTGTAGTTCTCCTACGCTGTACACATCCATTAGCTACATCAACAAATCCATATCGAAGTAAAACCGTTATGACTTTTGCTCCTGTCAATTGTCACGTGACAAAATCGATCAGAATACCGACCTGTATGACCTTGTTCTTGTGTTAAACCAATGACACGTCAAATAACCCTAGCAGACTTGCCTCAGCTCTAAATCTTTATTGGTCCTTCTCGCCTAGCCCTGCCCGTTGAGTCCAGAACACAACCTCAGTCTCGACTGTATGAATCGGATATTTCAGACATACGTGGTTTATATACAAACAAACCAGACCGCATCACATCATAAAATAGAGAAGGGCAATTATACAAGATCAAGCCAAAAATAAATATGAATGTAAGAGACTGTAACTAATAATTTGAGAATAGTAAATTGTGTAATAGTAGTCAATAGGTCAAATGAAAGTTTATGATAAAAGGAATATGAATATACATATGATCTAGTTACTTGATAGTCATCTAATAAGAATATGTATAATAATAATAATAATAATAATAATAATAATAATAATAATAATAATAATAATAATAATAATAATAATCCACAAACAATCCCTAGCAGTTACCATTCATTTATTCTTCGTTCGATTATAACAAAAACCTTTTGTAACTCAGTAAAATTCATCATCTCAGCGTCAATAAAAATAACCGACATAATCTGTATTAATTTAATCGTTTTGCCAGTGATCACCCTTTCATAATTTATTCATCTACTCATTTCACTGAATCAATCAACTTTATATGCTTACAATTATATATATAATTGATGAATAGATGTATCCTCCAAAGTTTTATAAAAATTAATATAGTATGTAGCACGCCTACCTAACATTCATTAAAAGGCTCGGTATTTCTTTAAATCAAGCACACACCAGCATTTGGAGTTAATATTAATTACAACAATCAAATATATTTTTAAACTTTTCACTCTGTACTTAATTTTAGATCATCACTGTTAGTTATTTCTAGGCAATCATTATGAACTCCGCCTGTAGCTCTTCTAGGTCTAATACCGGTCCAAAGCTCAGGTAAAGTAGGAAGGTTGGGCGTGGGACCAGCAACCTCATCCCATAGAAGACAAACTTGCTAAAATAACGCTAACCAGGATAGACAAATTAAACTCTGCCCTGGAAGTTGATGGAAGAATTATGACGCCTCACGGTGAAAGCCGAGATGCTGTTGTACTCTGACCATAAGGATTAAAATGCTTTGCACACGCAAGGAGTTTCACTAGTGCTGCTCATAAAAGCAGGAGAAGTACCTATAGGAGGGGAATTTGATGGATCCAGGATCATCAAATCATCTTTTAAAACAAAGAAGGAAGGAATCACAATAAATGTTATCCACTGTTATGCACCCACCAATGAAAGCAATGAGGACAATAAAGATAAGTTTTACGAGAGGTTGCGATTGATCATAGTGTAGTGCTGAAGAAAGGAACTGACCATCCTGATGAGAGATCTAAACGCCAAAGTTGGAGTGGACAACACCGGATATGAAGATATCATGGGACGACATAGACCGACTGGGAGAAAGCAACAAGAATGGTGTCAGTCAGTCAGCAACAACTTAGAAATTCGTACATCAGTTCGAGTTGCCATACCACATTAGCACAGAGGTACAATTGTCAATTCGAATCCCATAGTGGTACAGGTAGTAAAAGTGTAAGCAGTAATCGGAAACATTAGGGTTTGAAGATGTTATTCAAGCAGTATAATCCAGTGAAATAAATTTGGAAAGAGGAAAAAAAGGACACGAAGAATTCATTAAATTAGAATTTGGGAGAACACAAATAGTGGATGCACCTGTGACATTGCAAACGATTTTGAGCCATGTCATTCAAGGTCTCTAACCAAGTAGTCTACACCTACCAACATGGTTCAGTCCACTTGTCAGTGACTTCATGAATTCGTGCCATGTTTTGATCTGGCCACCCCTAGTTTCCTTCCAACCTACTCCTACACCATAAAACATCGCACTTCGGTGCAATCGGTGGTGATGAAGTTTCACTACTTCATCAATTGACTTGCCATCATTACCTAGTACTCGTTTTCTAACAACTGAATTACTTACTAAGTGGTCCCAGGATATACGAGCAATGCTTCGAAGACACCTACGATCGAATACTAGTAACCTACGAATATCCTCTACTCTTGCCGGCCATATTTCACTGCCATAATGTAGGATGGAAAGAAGTGCTGCGCAGTAAATCCGTCCTTTGGTTGATAGACGGATATCTCGCCTACGCCATAAATGATGCAAGTTGACGAAAGCTAGTCGAGCCTTCTGTATCTGTGCTGATGAGACTCCCAAGATAAGTTAAGCGGTCGACACGCTCAATTACTTCACTCCCTATGATTAGTTCAGGTGTCGATGCAACCAAATCTTGAAGCAATCGTTTGCATTGCTGCTTAGAGTGGTCAGAAGACTGCATTTTGTCAGCGTCTTCACCAAATGGAACTATGTCATCGGCATATTCTAAATCAACAAGTGGATTTTCCGGTAAAAGTCCGACTCCTGGAAATTTAGATGAGGAACACCACTTGAGGTAATCAATTCTGATGACAATTCGCCATAAGCTCTTATTCGACCAGTTGTGTTCGAGTAGAGATCTTGTATAAGGTTAATGTACTTCTTTGGTACTTCCTTCAGTGACAAACACTGCCATAGAACCTTACGATCAACAGAGTCGAATGCTGCCTTAAGGTCGAGAAATACTACCATTGTGGGGCGTCTGAACCTGTGTCTGTGTTCTAGATCCTGACGTAGTGTAAATATCTGGTCTATACAACCACGTCCAGGTCTGTTCTTCACGAGCTTTGGTTAGGCATCGAAGTATTATTGAAGCTAATAATTTAGACACTATATTAGTCAAACTGATTCCTCTGTGATTGTCACAAGAGGACTTTTGTCCTTTCTTATAGACTGGCACAATCAGTGATTGAGACCAGTCAGATGGGATTACGTCTAGTTCCCGAATTCTACCTAAGACCTCAGTTAATCTCACTGCTAATACTGGATCACCATCCTTAAAAATCTCAGGAGTGAACCTGTCAGGGCCTGCTGCTCTTCCTCGCTTCAGATTTCCTATAGCTCTTTCAACTTCTTTAAGAGTTGGAGGACTTACATGTTCTAGGACCTGATATAGTGTGAATATCTGGTCTATACAGGCACTTCCAGGTGAGAGAGTTGCAAATTTATGTGCGTTCAACAAAATGGTTATAGGCGGCACAGTATTTCCACGCAAACGCATACACAAAGCTACATGTGTTCAATCAGGTTAAACTACACAGAACCAGATCTACCATATTTGCATCACTTAAAGATTCAGAAGGTCAATAGGAGACGTGTGACCCAGGAGAGGAGCTGACATAGCTTGAGATCAACGCTAGCTGGTGGTTGCCAGGATGAGGCTGAAGCTAAAGAAGCACTGGGCAACTGGACAAATAACAGGAAGAGTCAGCAGACCCTTTTTCGAGATAATGAAAAATTCAACGAATTCAAGATGGCTCTCAACAACAGGTTTCAAGCGTTACAAGATCTACTCAAAGACGAAGAAACTACTATGGAGGAAAGGAGTGAAAGAGGCACTAACTACAACGTGTCAAGTGGTTCTGGGTCACAAGAAGCATCATCATGAGGAATGGGTCTCTGTGGAAACTCTGGACAGGATTCAAGAAAGGAAGAAGAAGAAGACAGCAATTGAAAACAGCCGAACAAGAACAGAGCAAGTCAATGCACAAGCTGAATACAGAGACGCAATCAAGCAAATGAAGGGAAGCGTTCGGTCTGACAAGCAGAAATATGTGGAAGATCTATCAATGACAGCGGAGAAAGTTGCAAGAGAAGGAAATATGAAACAACTAGGCAGAACGTTCCACGTACCTGAACAGCATCACCGTTGAACAAGGAGGATGGGATGCAAACGTAAGGGCGAGGAATGGCAAAGTAAGGACGGCACTCTTACAGTTGAAGAACATGTGAAACTCAAAACAAATGTCAACCAATATCAAAGTGAGGATCGTCAATTCGAACGTCAAGACAGTTCTACTGTACTGAGCTGAAACTTGGAGAACTACCACAACCATCGTCAGAAAGGTACAGATATTTATAATCAATTGTCTACGTAAGCTACTGAATGTCCGTTGACCGGAAACCATCAACAACAGTCTACTGTTTGAGCGAACAGACCAGTTTCCATCTGAAGAGGATATAAGTAAAATATGTAGTATATGGATAGGAAATACACTACGGAAATTATCGAAGTGCATCACGAAACAAGTGCTAACTTGGAATCCTGAAGGTAAAAGAACAATTGGAAGAACAAGGAACACATTGTGTTGGTAATTGGAAGCAGACATGTAAGGGATGGATAGCGACAGGAAGCAAGTAGGAAGGCGAGTCCAGAACAGATTTGGATAGAGAATGCTGGTGGGTGGCCTATGCTACTTTACGACCGGTAACAGGACTAAGTAAGTAATAAATTTGATGAAAACTGTTTGTCTGATGTCCTTTTTTCTTAAAAGAACTATTATTTCTTTTTTAGATTTATAGAGTATTTTTCAAAAATGAAGATACCTGAAGTTGAAACCGAAAATCAAGGGCTAAAATTAACTCCTGTTTCACATTTAAATGTGGAAGGACGTCAATATCCTGTGTCCATATTCTACTCACTTGATCCCGTTCCTTGTTATTTATTTGCAGCTAAAGAGACTGTTTTTCGGATACATGAAACAAAACCATTAGGTGGTGATATACTTGTCTTTGTCACAGGTAAACATTCTGGATGCAAATAATTGTTAAATTAAGAATATTACTCTAGCTGTACAAAATTTTCTTGACTGTTTTTTCACAGATGTCTAAATGTGATGTATGATAGACTTTACTTTTTACAAGAAATTTCAAAGGAAACGTTCATTCACATCATATTAATGTACAATTCAGAATTGCAGAAACATATTTGTTGCAAATTAGAAAAAAATAGTTAGAAAAATCATTGAGAATTTTTGTGGCATACAACAGTATGATTATAATTTAGAGAATCCTGAAACTTGTGTGTATTCAAGGAATAATGGTTGTTTTTCTTGTTGAATAGTATCTCATCACCACTTGAGTTATCTTGATTTTATTCGATTATTTGATATGTCACAACATAGTCAATACACTGTGTGCGATGAAACTTCAGTTATTATGATGATCGATAAAAGTTGTGCATAGCAGTGATGTGGGATTTTTACAACTTAAATATAATTTGGAAGAAAAAACTGCCAAATCTTAACTCCATAAGTGAACGGTATCTCACACACCTAACGATACCTAACTCGTAGATGTGTACTAATGAATTGCTTTTTAACCTGTCTGGAGGTTAGAGATTTTGGATTATTTCTCAAAGGACGTGTGTGTTCAGTGAGAATTGTCTTCCAGTTAATAAACATTCTATCACCCACCTGACTTCAGCGCTAATAGCTTGCACACATTTTACGTATAACATTCTAATAGTTTACATTGTAAGCATTTATTGCCACTAAAATGGGATTGAAAACTAGAGATGGGCATTTTTTGACATGGTATCACAGAATGAAAGATAGCTGCGTTGAATTAGCATTTGATAACATTTCACTACAGCTCAGTGGATTAAGAGATTATCACACTTAACTTTAAGTATGAGTCAGTAATAATTCTACTGTAATTTGTTTTTGTATTCTTCATAACCTAGTTATACGTTTGTACTGAATGAAATCAATATTGATTAGTTTCTTCATAAAACTGAGATTCTGTCTCTTAGTGATGTAGGTTTGGATCCCTGAGAATGACAATAGTTCCTCAAAGATTTCAAAAATATCTTGGTGGTATAAATTGGTTCTCTGTTGTATATGGGCTTTCTATTGATCATTTTTAATCAGCTAGTATTTCTATGTACCGATTTGTAGTGAATAATGATGTGGTTTATTATACCGACAGGCATATATATATATATATATATATATTCATGAAAATTGGTGTTTAAACCTTTTTAGCGAAATGAACAAGTGAGTAATAACGTGCAGAATGCTTTCTGATTGATAAGTTGTCACACACACAATGAAGTTTTGTACGGAACTGTTTTTCTCATTTTATTGGTATGTTGGTATCGTATTAAATATCTTATACTGATATATAAATAGACTTGACACTAAGTTTTCCCAACAACCTTATAGAACTGCGAAAGTAAATATTTGCCATATGAGATTAGTAATAATATCCACATATATAAATGCAGGAACAGGTTAGAAGAGGTCATTTGTAGTTGGGATTCAAAAACATAAGGGGTAGGTGATGCATTATTTAAATGAGGTCCAGAGACGGATAAGATAGGTTGTTTGATAATTTTAGATGTTGTGATGGATTTACATAAGATCACTGGAATGAAAAATGAATAAGCGAGAATTAAGTGAATGAAAACGTATAAGTGCAGGAATGGTTTTTGTGTACATAAAATAAGAATTAGTTAAGAGAAGACCCCATAACAAAATAAGCACTAATAAAATAATGATAATGAAAAAATAATTTACCAAGATAGTGATAAGTTTATTACTGTTTCTTTCTAGATACATAAGTCAGGTTTGCGGCTTTTATTGGTATTGTTTCGGCAAACCAAAAAACGTTGCGTTTTTTTGTCTGCTAATGATTTTGAAGGCTTATGAAATGTCAGTGGTATGTCTTGTGTCAAATAAATGCCGAGCTATCGCACCTCTCAGTTCCACGTTCTTTGGAACGTGCACGGAAACGGAAATTTAATATCATAATCGATGGATTCTAAATAGTCACTTGAAAGATGCTTGTTAAGATAGACCAAATAAATTACTTCTACTACTATGTCCTCTCACTGAATCTAACAATAAACATATATTTTGTTGTAAATTTGAATAATACTCTTTTTATCTATGTCTAAAAGATAATAATGAGTTTAAATTATTTGACCTATGAGTAAAAACTACCCAAAACTGCAATATTCAATTGTTACAAAGATAAAATGAGGTGAAAAGTTCATGGTCATATAGCAAAGGTCAAGTGTGAACTCTACATTCAATGAATATAGTCCACAAAAATTAACAACAAAACCCTGGATTAACTATAATGTTTGCTTTAAAAAAAATCATTGTTGTACTAACAATCGATATGATAAAAATTAGTCGTTTTCAAATATCTGCTGTTACAAGTAAACTCAGATATGTCGTTAAAAGTGAATTATCAAATATAATGAATTCATATTATTCTGCATCAATGTTTGTTCTGGCTTTATTCAAATTTATAAATGCAACCAATTCTGTCAAATTCAACATGTTGTTTACTACTCAAATTACTGACTCGACTCAGTTTTGTTCGCATTTCAGTATTTTTCTTGTTAAGTAGTAAATACAATCAGTCTGTCCCAATTAGTTGTTTTTTTCAGTTTTTATCTCTAAATAGTACGTCATAAAATCTACTTTGTTAGGATATGTTATGAATCATGTCTTATAGACAAGGAAATTTCATCCTTAGTCTCCGTTAATTACAATTATTAGTCTAGACTTTATTGTGATTAGGCTTGTTCACATGACCTGATTACTTAGCTGCAGTATTTAAGACTACGTCTATACATCAAAATATTTTGCTTATTTTGAATTAGATGTACTATACACTTTATTTCAATGTTCCATTAGTGATTGGTGTGCTTTGTTTATCTCCCGCTACATACTACTTCAGAGAGGAAAACATAATAGAAGTACTTTTTTATCAGTTAAGACTTTATGCCACCATATTTTTGCAATAACATCGTGTGCGTATTTATACTTTGTTCCACGAAAATTGCAGAAATCTGTTCCTATTGGACATCGATATTAGGAATTGATGATCATATAAAGATATCGACTTTTGTTTACCATCAGTTTTTTAGTAATGATTATGCATATTGAGACTCCTATAGTCGACAGGTTGTTCTGTTTTGAAGGATAACTGATAAGTATATACTCAGTAATTATTTATTTTTCTTTTCTATTCATTAGTCGCATTACTGATAGATTTGACAAGTTTCAGTTGACATACTAATTTAACTGATGACCTGACACAATAATTGTTATAAATTTGAATAAATTTGCTGCTGATTAAGTTAATATATAGTTCCTTCAACCTTAAATTATATACTGGTTGTGGTTTTAGATGAACGTGACTATTTTGTAGCTGTAACGTTGTGGGTATTCCAGTTTATCTTATTAGTGTGTGTTTTTGTACGAAGTTGTACTGAAACGAAATTTGGTGGCATTAAACACATTTGCGATTTTGATTCGTGTTTCTTTTTGGGAAAATACTTACATTCAGTTTTATTTTGATTCCCAAGGTCAAAATGAAGTTTCCCAACTGGTTGGCAATCTAATTGAAGAATATCGGAACCGCAAGGAGCGTTTCTTAAATACTCAGCAACAAAGTTCCAAAACAAAGTTACCTACTACCTACCCACCTTTACGTTGCTTACAGCTTCATGGTTCCCTTCCTCAACATGAACAGCTTCGTATTTTTGAACGACCGACTCGGTCTTGTCGTAAAGTTATTGTGGCCACTAATGTTGCGGAAGCGTCAGTTACAATTCCTGGGATTTCTTATGTGATTGATTGTGGCTTTTCAAGAATTCGAGCGTATAATCCTGTCAATGGGCTTGAAGCTTTAGTTACTATACCTACATCTCAAGCTTCAGCACGTCAGCGTGCTGGTCGAGCCGGACGTACAAGAACTGGACAGGTTAGCAAAATATGATTGAGTTTTATTTACATCGTTATTTCATTTATAGTAATAATAGTTTTAAAGTCTGTTAACTCGCTATTAGCAAGTATATTAGCTACCCTACCCATTTAAATTATTTCTGTTAATTTTTCCTATTAGTTGATGTTAGTGCTAAGAGAATGTAATACCGAAAGCATATTATTTGTAGTTGGTAAAGACGATCATATAAAACTCTCAATATACATATTTACCAATCAAATTGATTCACCATGAGATTATTTCCATATATCTAAGTTGTATTATGATATTCATAAAGTTCTTTTTGACACGTGCGTACAATGAAATACACACTGAATAAACGGAAATTAACCATACTTTCAGTTCACTAACAGTGCTTCCATCTGATTCGAAGAGTAAACTGTCAGTATATATTACTAAATCACTTCTACATACAATAACACTAGTCGTGTTACATCTTTATCCTTGTCGGGACACCTCCCAGAAAGCGCGACGAAGCTTCCAGAGGCCCTATAGGAGTCGAAGAGATTCCATCCAATCACAATCTGATAGAACTTTCTAGAATATCAACATGGCATGCTATTACTGACCATTATATATGTCCCTACTAGCGGATCGGTTGGATTATAATGATGTAGCCCAGACTAAAAACCATAAATTCCCCTGTTTTCCTGTACATATTTTAAAACTTACTCAATAACCGCTTCTCGTTCTTTATTCTGTTTTTCGATTTGTGACTGTCACGTTTACTTATTTGAGTGCTAATATCCGCATACATTATTAGCGGCCATAGAAGTCCTTGTTTATTATCATATATCGATAATAGTTTCTAAGTAATAACTGTTATATCCCGACGAGAATTATGAATGGTAACTTTTGAGAACTATTTGTGGACCAATACGGTACATATATTTTTATTGTATAATTATTAAGTAACTAAACTGTGCATATTCATGTTCCTCCTATTATAAACTTTATTTTGACCCACAAACTATTATACGATTTACCGTTCTTGAGTTATGCCCAGTTTATTAATTACAGTCTCACACATTCACAGACACTTTTAGCTAGATCTTGTACAAATGTTGTGATCTATTTTGTGGTGCGATGCTGTCTGCTTGGTTTGTATATAAGCCCAGTATGTTTGAAGTACATGATTTATATCTCAGAGGCTGAGACTGATGTTCTGGACTTAATGGGCAGGGCTAGGCAAGAAGAAGGACCGGTAAGGACTTTAGACTGATCGTACGGGTTTATGTGTCATTGGTCCGGTCGATAAGTCACTGTTCTCTAGTTGATGGTATCATTACGTTATATATTAATAGGGCACAAACCACAAGATATAACAATAACTAATTGTGTGGAATTTAAAATATCTTTGATTTTCATATTTACAATGAATTATAGTCCTTTTTTCTGTCACTTATGATGATATTACAGGCTTATCGGCTTTATACTGAAGAGGCATATAATAAACTCTTGCCACGTTTTACACTACCAGAATCTTTACGTGTTGATTTATCTGGTGCCTTGTTACGCTTAAAAACGCTTGGTATCGATCGTTTAGCTCAGTTTGATTGGCTCGATCCACCACCTGCATCACATGTAGGTCAGTCTGCTGAACGACTTGTTGCTTTAGGTGCTCTCGATGCTAGTTCTGGTCATCTTACAATTCCTCGTGGTTTAAAATTAGCAGAAGTTTCTACAACGTGTGGTTTAGACCAACCTTCAACTGCAGCTGCATTATTAGGTGCTTGTGATGAAGGATGTTCTCAGGAGATTGCTGCGATTGTCTCATTAATGCAAGTGAGTAATTAATTTGGTATAACTTTACATTCCAGTAATTACAATCTGACATTTATTGGTACGTAATAAAATTATACTGAAGCTTTTATATCACTATGAATTTTCGAGAATATTTTATGTATTTTTGCTTGGCTTTTTAGATTCAACGAATATTTACGGTTTCTGATTATAAACACACAAGTGATCGTATTCGTAGACAGACGTTCGGTTGTCAGCAAGGTGATCATTTAACAGAGTTAAATGCATTTGTTGCTTATGAGAACCAATCAAAATTATTGTCAAAGTCGGAACTTCGAACATGGTGTCGAGAAGTAGGTTTAAATGAACGTGGGCTAGCTCATGCAGTTATACTACGTGATCGAATTGGCTCCATGTTTCATCGTTTAAAATTGCCTTGGGTAAAAGCAGAGCCTGAAGGAAATCCTAATCCAGTACTAAGGGCGCTTGTTCGCGGATTTTTTCATCAAGTAACAATTTGTCTCATTGAACTTTTGTTTTTTAACCTTATATAATTCTTTTTTAGGATAGTAATTAATTGTTTTTAGAAAACCTCAGCCACTAGTATCAGTTTTCTGCAACCGTAAAGTTTGAATTCATGATATATATATTTTCCTTTGTACGGATACTTTTCATTACGGACTAGTGTTAGCTAAAAGAAAAAAAACAGATATTTTGTTCTAACTGGGACTTCTAAGCAAAACTCACGCATCCATACTGGATCAAACCATGAACATTTAGGTTATCCAATGTTAACTATCCCATTCATAAACAGTAAATCGGAATTCAATAGTGTTCACTTCCAAATTAAGTGAGTTTACACATATTGCTAGACAAATATCCATTACTATTGGTGGGTAGCTAACTAACTGTATTATTCTGATATGGTTTGCGGTAACTGCAATTGTTGTAGTGACACTTCGAACTCAGATACAGTAGTTTCCTCGACATCCTCACAACTGGACATGGTTGTTTCAATTTAAATTCATTCAGTGAACAATGATTTTTTGTGATTAGTGGAGAAATTTATTCTCCGTTTCAAAGCATACTTTTCTGTATCTTCTATGACAATCAAGTTGTTTCGTTAAAGTTACATATGTTCAATTATTTAATTGTTTGTTTTCATAATTGTTATTTATCACGAAACTGTATATCCAATGCTTGGATGAAGTTTATCTTTCTTTAGAAAAGATAACCTCATGAAATTAAATTTGAGTATACATATAAATGAATTATTGCAATTAGTTCCCTCGATAAACTTTTGTAAAGTAATAACAACAAATATTGTGGGATGAATTGGATGTATTTCATTATTTCACATGTACTAAATCTTCCACATACTAACTGATTTTTAGAAATAAAGAAATGTTAGATGTATGTAATACTGTGTGTGAAATCCATAAAGTCATTTGCTACACTGGTTTCAAATAATTACAAATAATTTTCATATTCGTGCAACCTCAAGTCATCGATGACATGAATAAACGAGAAAGAGTGCGAGACTATGACATGACTGTATATCAAAAATATGTATAAATTGTCATGATTACTATGAGAAAAATGAAAGTGATAATAATTACCCAAAAATATAATAATAAAGTGTATCTTACAAAATTACATTTGTCAAACATTTCATTTATTATTACAAATCAGCGTATATATAAAATGAACTTTTTATACAGTTCATAAATTTAGCGATATTTGATATAAGAATTATACTTTATATTCAAATATTGCAATATGTAGTGACCAGAATAATGCACAATAAGCAGTAGATTCTAATCTATTACCCAACTGGAATATACATTGTGTGATTTTGATTTCTTATGAACAACGAGAGGAACACTTGGATATAGACATTCATAGTCCTAACATTGTATATAAAGTAATCCAAATATCTTTTTGGTATATTAAAATGAAATGTGATTAGTACTTCTGAACTAGTTAGATAAGTAATATCAGCGATGGATACGAAGTAGCAGTGAATCGATGTTTGACCCTGATTTATGGTTTCTCAGGGGCACAATAATAAGCAATTAGATTCCGACCCAGTGGTTTAATGGCACTGTGCTTGTCTCAACACTTGGAGATCATAACTGGTGCTGCGTTTTAGTTCGGCCGCCCCTAACCTCCCAACCTACTCCTACACTAAATAACTTCGCCTATCGAGATGGGTGGTGGTTAAACATATGTAACACGTGTCCCGGCCACTTCAGTTGATCACCGTTCACTACCTTGTCAACTAACTTGCCATCTTCACCTAGTACCCTACCCCTAACCTCGGCGTTGCTGAGTCGTTGGTCCTAAAATACGCGAGCGATGTGTTGGAGGATTCTTATGATTGAATACTAGTAACCTACGAATATACTCTACTATTAATGGTCATGCTTATGAGCTATGAAGTAGAATAGCGGACTACTGCGCAGTAAACTCATCCTTCGATTGACAGACGGGTATTTTACCTACATCACAAGTTGGCAAAATCAGTTGAGCTTTCTGAATCCGTGGCCGGGACTCCGCCGAACATTAGACCACAAAGACTGATGAAAATTCCAAAGCAAATTAAGTGGCCAGCACACTTAACCACTTCACTTCCTATCATTAATTTAGTTACTGACTCAGGCTTGTCTCTAGGTAGCATTTTGCATTTGGAGGGATACAATCGCATTTCAAACATGCTTATATTTCTGCTTAGGGCGGTCAGAAGACTGAGTTTTGTTAGCCTCTTGACCAAATAGTGCTATGTTATCTACGTATTTTAAGTCAATAAGGAAGTCTTCTGATAAAATATCGACCCATCTTAAGCCAGATAATGAGATTGCTATCTCTAAAAGAATGTCTGTGAAGAATTTAAATAAAAACTAGAAAATTGGATAGTCTTGATAAACATTACTTGAAGTTATCAATTCCGACGATTGTTTACTATCAGCTCTAACTTAACCATTAATATTCGAATAGAAAGCCTGAAAAAGGCTGATGTACTATAAAGAATTTGAAAGAAGAATTCGATATCTACTCAACTCTTTCTAGTTCCCAGCTGTTCTGTAGTTAATATCAACTTTTCACACCGATCATCTTTAAAACGAACAAATCTCTATAGATCACACAAGTGTATATATTGATGAAATGTGTATGAGGTTCAATTCTGTGATGTATGTGAATGATAGCCTGTTAAATGTCATTTTAGTTAGTGTATTTGTTTTATGTAGTTTATTTATTTATTTGTTTTTTTACATTCTATTAACAAAAGGCTGCTCGTCTCGCTTCATCTGGTTCACATTATTTAACTGTAAGAGGAGATCATCAATTACGCTTGCATCCTAACTGTATTTTATACTCGTCTACAACACGGTGGCCTGCTTATATCTTATTTACAAATGTATTTCTCACACCTAATTTAGATTATAATAATGATACTAAATCAAATAATAATAATAAGAATGACCTGTCAAGTACTTGTATCAGTGGTGTCAGTGTTATACAACCAGATTGGTTGCTGGAATTAGCTCCACATTATTATCAATTCGGTACAGATAGAGAACATTTAGAACATTCCTTAAGAATAAAAAAATGATGTATATATTGGTCAAACCAACTAGTTATATATATATATATATATATATATATAATTTCTTTATGTATAGTAAAATGTAGTCTTCATATTTGAAGGAAGCAATCAGTTTTTGTTAAAATTACAAGTGGTTGATGGTTATTAACATTTATGTAAATATATTTGGCTGCATTTCTTTGTTTTCTACCAAATTATTCTGTACAAATCCAATCTTGAGATGTTTTGTATTAAATAAATCGTTAACGGTTTGGTATGATTTTATTATCTTCCATTTGGGCTAGATTTATTCGGCATGCGTAGAAGTAAATATATGTTTGTGTGTTCAATCACTTTCTCTATACATTACGCGTAAATTCTGATGCTTTAGAACATCAGAAACGCTCCGTACAAAGTAAAATGGTAGTATTTTCAAAAAATTGAAGATGGAAAGGTTTTACAATTTTTAGGTCAATTAACTTTTTAATAAAGGGTATTGTACGGTTGATGATCCAACCAAGACACATATCTTCTTGTTTATGATGAAAATAATGGGAAACTATTCTGAACCATACTCTATAATATCTCAAACCATTAGTTTCCATAATCTCTCCTTGATTTCACAATCAGGGAGTTTTGTTGGACCTGAAGTTGCTAGTCGTATGAAGCTATTTTTCATACTAATTAGAGTCGGCAAATAATGGGAACTGTGGAGGCCTTTAGAGTGACATGCGTAACGCGTAATCAAGCTAGCGAATCCTATCTATTAAGATGGTGACAGTGCTCGAACACATTGCTGAGCTCTAGGATAACTAACAAAGTGTCGTCTCTAGGTGTGAACAATTTATCGAATTCAATGATATTTGAGTGCAGAAAGTCACCGAGCATCTTCAACTTGGAGGGGTCAGGACTTCGTCGTAGATCAGAAATACTCCCATTGACATTGTACATCCCAACCTTTAGGACCAAACTAAAATAATAACAGGTGCAGAAATAACCTAGATTAGTTTAAGCCTCTCTAATCTTCACTACATATAGATTGAATTCAAATGACATAACACTAACGGTACTGAGAGCTGTACAAAAATACACATTCCTCATCATAAATTATTTCGTTCACAATCTCATAGCGTTCTTGTGAAAGTGCTTTTAATTTTGAAGGTACAGGTTAAATGCTGTATTTAAGGGCGGTAACTGTCTAATAATTACGTACTATTGGGGTAGAATGGATATCACCGCACTATAAGGTAGTGCCATTTGCGTATTTGAGGTTGAAAAGTTTCTTACCAACTAACAGGTCTATACCACTATATTTCTCGGGTTGTTTCTTAAAGGTTATCGATATTAATCCCTTTATTGGGTTAGAAAAATGGGAAGAGTTGGTTGTGGTGCTACTCTATCTCTATTGCTTTTTTATTCTTCAACATGTTAATAAACTTCTTAAACACATTTGTCTTCAATGGACAATGTCAGGACGCAGTCGTATTCAACAGGTTGGTATCGACCTTGATGTCAAGAAACAATGATTGTTATCCTGAAACAAATATGGTAGCGCTCTGGCATTTGATAGAGGGTCAAAATGTGGTCAGTGGGTCGAAAACTAGTCTTTGAACCTAACTATGATATTTGGTTTTTACAGGATTTGTACCTAGTTTATTTAGATCAGTCCGTTTAGGACAATGAATTTGTCGGACTCTAAAACAAAAGATAAGGGGATATTATTGTAGTATCAATACGGATAGGTGCTCCAGTTCCGTACACAGCCACCCCATCAGTAACTGATGACTTCGAGCAGAGCAAGAAATACAGGTAGCAAAGAGGTAGGCGATAATAGGAAAAGAAGTTGGTGCTGATCTGAAATAGGTTGTAATTCTCACAGAGCTTTAGAAATCGGTCAGCGTTATCCGATCTGTGGCCATCATTCTCCTTCAGCCACCTATAATATTCTCATCTGCTCTTAAACCCTAGGCCTACATTTAAAAGTTATTTCTTTGCTCACTTGGCTCGAAATAATAATAAAGAAATTGTGTAAGATTTCTTCAAATAAACTTTTATGAAGATTCTCTGGGTCCTTCGGAAATTTCTAGAAAAAAAAGACAAATCTTAATGATTTCCTGTCGGTTGTGGATATTTGGTTGTATTCTCAATATATCTGTAACTTATTGATCAATACATTCCCAAAAATGTACAAGACTAGAAAAATCAATTATGACTGACCAATTAAATTTATTACAATGATTTTACAAAAGATTAATTGTTTTTTTAGTATCGTTTAATAATTACTGAGTCAAAACTTAGTCTCAGTTACAGTGTTATTTTAAAGATCTTTGCATACTCCCATAAGTATAAGTCTGTTCCTGTTATGTAGCAGTGAATTGGAGACATCTGATATTGAAATCGTCAGTTTTCAGTTGAACTTATTATCTACTCTTCCTAGTGAATATTTTCGCTGTTTATTACTATTTTCCTGTATATAATAGAAAACATTAATTCCGGAAGGAAATTATCTAATTTTATTTTCATCTAATCAACTCAAAACAGTGTTAACCTCAATGCTCAAACTACTAAAAATATTCAACATTTTATAATTGTACGTTCTCTATATAACTAGACTTCTATCTGACTTATAAAAATTGGTTTCTGACGTAAATTGAGTTATTCGAACTCTTTAGAATCTTTACAAATTAATTAGTGAATTTAAATGGTCGGTTCATATAAATTGTGCGCTCAATTTCGAGTCACCTAAACTAGTGGCCACATTGCAACTTGGTCGATAGGATTCTATCTGCACTAAGAAGGACCTAACATACATGACATTTATCACCACTCAGTGATCAGTCAATCGCAAGCACTATTGTTTTCTGTTATGATGCGCTGTCTGATAATTAGTCAGTATTCTGATGATATTGTTTTGTGATCACAGGATTGTTATCGTCCAAATAGTTTTTAGTAGTTAGTAACATGTAGTCGCTTAATAACTGTCTTATTTTTCTTTTTGAAATTTCCTGAAAGAATCATGAGTTAAATCAGTTGTTTTAGCCGAATTGTCATAAACTAGGAGGAATTTTATTTGTCATTAAACGAGTCATTTAATTAAAAACCACGAGTAGTAAAGATCATACGATGACATACGCTGAGTTTTTATGTTTTGTTGACATATTTTATCCATATGGTTAAGTGGTTTGTTCGATAAATGCATGAATTAATGTCGTGAGCTTCTTTTACAAATTGTAGTGTACGTTTATCTTATTTCTCTCAGAAATACTCCACGTTTCGGAAATAGAGTTCCTTTCGCCATTTCCATTGTTCAAAACATCTATGGAGGTTTCGACAGATGAAGTTCTCAAGTTGTTTTGTCGTTACACATTTTATTTTCTCTAAAACAATCTAAACCACAAGTGACTTTTCCAAACACAGTTCATCGTCAACTGTCCACACGGTTAACCATTGATTGGAAAGGTGAAGTCAATCAGCTACAATGTAGGACCATGCACATATATGCATCGGTCCAAGTTGCTACACCTCAGTAGCTCGGCAAGATGAACACTGGATTCATAGAAGTAGTTAATTCAGAGGTAGTAATATATAAAAGAAAGATTGTATATAAGGATATAGTACAGGAAGAAAGAATTAGTTCGTAGAAAGAAAGATACGAAGCGATTTCAATCTCACGGTTTAAGGGAAGACAGGCAGTATATACACCATTGCGATCGATTCTGAGCCATGTCACACAGTCTTCAACCAGTGGTTACGATAGTCACGCAGATCCAAACCAAGTAGTCTGCATCTACCAACATGGCTCAGACTAGAAGTTAGTGACTTAAAGCACTGATACCATGTTTTGCTTTGCACCCTTAACTTTCTCAATAGTCAGCATGCGCTTGTGATAGTCAGTGTTCAGGCATACGTAACAGGTGGCCCAACCATCTCCATCGACGAAGATTCACAATAGACGGTAGTTGGACGTGGTCAACAGGAAATCCTGAACCTAGGTTTCGTGTAATTTGGCACTCGTCAGTAAGGTGTATCTATAATCTTGAAGGAACTGGTGCTCCGTGGCGGATTCGATCTCGTGTCACCTGCTTCACAGTCAGAGACGTTACCACTGAGCTATCCGAGCCGTGCCAAATAGCACGAAACACGGGTCCAGGGTTTCCTGTTGACTACCTCCAACCACCATCCAAATCTCAATACATAGTGCCCGCAGTGTCGAGTCACCTAGACTGGTGGCCACATTGCAACATGATCGATAGCATTCGATCTGCACTAATAAGGACTAGACAAGCAAGACATTGATCACCACCCAGTGATCAATCAATTGGAAGATTCACAACCTCATGAATTGATTTACCATCATTCCTTAATACCCTACGTCTAACCTCACTATTACTTACCAGGTGATCCCAATAGATGCAAGTAATATTTCTAAGGCATCTGTGGTCAAATATTAGTAGTTTACGAGTATCTTCTACTCTTAATGGTCACGTTTCGCAGCCGTAAAGAAGAACAGAACGAACTGCTGCGCAGTATACTCGTCCATTAATTGATAGACGGATATCTCGCCTTCGTTATAGGTGACGTAAGTTAGCAAAAGCCAAACAACCTTTCTGAATCCGTGCAGAGATTTCGTCAGAAACCAACCCATTAGGGTTGATCAGACTTCCAAGATAAGTGAAGTTGTCGACGCGTTCGATTACTTCACTCTTTATCCTTAGTTCAGGTGTTGACGCACGCCAGTACTGAAGCAACAACTTGCACTTAGAGGGAGAGAAGCGCATCCTAAACATATTGGCATTGTTGCTCAGTGCTATCAAAATACTGCATTTTATCAGCGTCTTCACTAAACAGGACTATGTCATCTGCGTATGCTAAGTCCATAAGTGGACATCCTGGTAGGAAGTCAATGAACGAAAATTCAGTCGACGAGAGTTTTATTTCTATCAGTAGGTCTATCACGAAGTTAAACAAAAATGGAAAATGTGGACAGCCTTGACGGACACCACTTGAGGTTGCAAAAGCAGATGACGGTTCGCCACAAGCTGTCACTCGATTAATAGTGTTCGAGTAAAGAGCCTTCACAAAGTTTATGTACTTCTGAAGTATGCCTTTTAATGACAGACTACCATAGAACCTCTCGGTCTACAGAGTCAAATGCTGCTTTTAGATTGAGAAAGACCACGATTGTCGGACGCCGATAAGCATGTTTGTGTTCTAGAACCTGACGAATGGTGAATATGTGGTCAATGCAGCCACAACCAGGTCTGAAGTCAGCCTGATCTTCTCGTGTTTGCAGTTCACGAGTCTTTGTTAGGCGTCCGATAATTATTTAATCTAGTATTTTAGATGCTATATTAGTCAAACTAATGCTTCTATGGTTTTCATAGGATGATTTTGACCCTCTATTATATATTGGGACAATCAGTAATTGCGACCATTCAGATGGGATTACGTCCAGATTTGAACTAAACTGTTAGTTAACCTAATGGCTAAAATTGGACGATCATCCTCAAAGACATCAGGAGCCAATCCATCTGAACCAGCTGCTCTTCCTCATTTCAGATTAACTACAGCCTTTGGAACTTCAGATAGAGTCAGGTGACCTACTTCAATGCTCCATTCAGGTTGTTTAGAAATGGTGGGTAGTTGAAGAGTAGCTGAAGGCCAGCTGATATGCTCCTTAAAATGTCTTCTTTTTCCGAGATAATCTCACTTACACTTACATTATTAATTCCAGTTTCTTTTATGGATCTGAAAAGTTGTCTTGCGTTACCTATAGCCTCTGCCTTTTCGATATCTTTTGTTTTCGTTGCTTACGGTCGTTCCATAGACTTAATTAACCTAGACCTGACTTGCTTTCGCTCTTCATTGTGTTCAGAGCCCGATGGGTTAATTTTACGAGAATTTATCAGTGCGATAGACCTAATAGCAGGAAAGATTTTCAACAGAGGATACCTGAGCAAGTGTAAGTAATACAGAGGCATCACACTATTATCGGTAACAGGAAAGGTTTGTACAGAGTGATGCTGAACCGGTGAAAGGTTCAGTAGACATCCAACTCCGAGACCAGCAGACCGGATCGCAACACTACGGATCATTGTCAAGCAATCAATCGAATGAGATTTTTCACTATACATCCGATTCCTTGACTGTGAGAAGGCATTTGACAACGTGAACAGGAGAACCTTATCGAACCTTCGCCGACACTATGGTGTGAGTAGGTGAGGAAATCTTCAGTATCATACGGAATTTATAGAACGGACTAAGTGCAAAGTGGTGCAGGGGGGACAGCTGACCAATGTACTCTAAATGAGGATCGGAGTCAGGCAAGACTGCTTACTCTCCCCCTTTCTCTTTCTTCTGGTGGTCGACTGGATTATAAAGACCTCCATATCTGAGAGGAAGCACGGAATACAATGGAAAGCTTGGATGCAACTAGACGATTTGAACTTCACATATGACCTGGTACTTCTATCCCATACACAAGCGAATGCCGATGAATACAACCTTCATCTGAAAGGCACAGATATTTATAATCAATTGTCTACGTAAGCTACTGAATGTCCGTTGACTGGAAACCATCAATATCAGCCTACTGTTTGAGAGAACAAACTAACTGACATCGAAAAAGGAAATGAGTAAAAGACTTTGGATATGTATTTCAACATTGACATGCTTCTTTCTTGTTATCTAAGATGGCCGAAAAAGATGGAAAACTGACGAAGTTTATGTTTAGCAGAAACTCTCGTTAATAATTTTTCCGTCGCTGTATTGTATATAAGTGCAAGATGACCCTATGCTGTTAAACATAGCAAGCTGTCAGAAGTCTTCATCGACTGCAAGCTATCCGAATAGTGTTCACCGATTGCAAGCTCGTTTAGTTTAAACTTCTGCCTATCTACATCTTACGGTCATCACTACCCCACGAGGTGCGGTGAGCTGCATTGGTAAATAAATCCGAAAAATAAATAGTTCTGGTTTTGATAACGCGTTTATTCGATGGTTATGACGTAAACACGTACGAACGATATCCCAGCCAGTTGAGTCCAGAACGAAAGTCACAGCCTCTGAGATATGAATCATTATATTTCAAACACACTCTGTTTATATACTAACCAAGCAGACCACATCGTACCATAAAAATAGAAAACAACATTTACACAATATTAAACAAGTGAAGTAAATATCGACAAATAGGGAATGTACATTTAGCGTCTAAAGACAACATTAGACTTAACATAATAACTATTGTATATTTACTTACTTACTTATTTATTTACTTACTTACGCCTGTTACTCCTCTGAAGGAGCATAGGCCGCTCACCAGCATTCTCCATCCAACCCTGTCCTGGACAATCCTTTCTAGCTCCTTCCAGTTGTAATTCATCGTTTTCATATCTGCTTCTATTATCCGACGTAATGTGTTCTTTGGCCTTCCTCTTTTTCGCTTCCCTTTAGGATTCCAAGTTAGGGCTTGCCTCGTGATGCAGTTTGACGATTTGCGTAATGTATGTCCTATCCGTTTCCATCGTCTTTTCCTAATTTCTTCTTCAGATGGAAGTTGGTTTGTTCTCTCCAACAGAAGGCTATTGCTGATGGTATCCGGCCAACGGATGTTGAGTATCTTGCGTAGACAGCTATTTATAAACACTTGTACCTTCTTGATGATGGTTGCTGTAGTTCTCCAAGTTTCAGCTCCATACAGTAGAACTGCCTTGACGTTCGTATTGAAGATTCTCACTTTGATATTGGTTGAAAGTTGTTTTGAGTTCCATATGTTCTTCAATTGTAGGAATGCTGTCCTTGCTTTGCCGATCCTTGCCTTTACGTCTGCATCTGAACCTCCTTGTTCATCGATGATGCTTTCCAGGTATGTGAAGGACTCTATTAGTTTCTTATTGTTGTTTCTGGTTTCATCCGGTTCAGCAACACTCTGTTGAAGACCTTCCCTGGTATTGACAGTAGTGTAATGCCTCTGTAGTTTTCACATTTGCTCAGATCTCCTTTCTTTGGAATCTTGACGAGGTGCCCTTCTTTCCAGTCCATTGGCACTTGTTCCTCCTGTCAAATCTTTTTGAATAGAAGGCAAAGCATGTTTGTAGTTACTTCGATGTCTGACTTCAGTGCTTCAGCTGGTATGTTGTCCGGACCCGCTGCTTTCCCGTTTTGATTTGTTGACGGCTATTCTGATTTCTTCCTTCGTTGGTGGGTCTATGTACCTAAAAATTTTTGCTCTGGTTGTAGAAGGGCATCGGCCTCGTGGCTTCCGAAGAACTCGGCTTTCACCATGAAGCGTCATAATTCTTCTAACTGAAGACCTTCTAACTCCCAGGGCAGAGTTTAAATGGTTTGGATTATTTTTTCTAGTAAGCGTTTTTTTAGCGAGTTAGTTTTCTACGGGATGGGGACGCTAACCCCATGCCAAACCCTCCTCCTTTACCCGGGCTTAGGACCGGCAGTAACCCTATAACAGCTACAGGCGGAGTTAGTAATTTGATGCTGACCTTATTAATTTTACTGGACACATACTGACTGAGGGCACCCGGTCACGCATTCACACCACATCACGAGTGTGTATACCGTGCTACGTATCCATTGTAACTACTAGTCAGAGTATATCAAATGTTACCGAACAAATCGAAAACCTTTAAAATATATCTTCGATTTCATTCTTACCTGACTTCTGATTTGACTAGGTTGGTATCCTTCCATTATAAAAGCGTTACGTGTAAATTCGATGTCAAAATTCTGAGATTATTGAGGTCATTAATGAGATGAAAAAACTTGGCGATATATCAATGTTCACGCATCTGGACCTGGATTCCCCTTCAAGTTTATGATAGAACACTTCACAAAAAATATATATACAAACTATTCCGTGGTTAGAGTCAGCGAGTTTCTCAAAAAAATAGTGTGAGCTTTGCTGAAGGCATTTTCTCTCGAATCTCTCGAAAGGGAGCATGATATTTATTTTGCCTTATAGGTATCGATGCACCCGTTTTTATTGATAAATAAGAATGTGGTGTACAGTATTTTAACGCGGTTCTCGTCAAATTTACTAGCTGTGTGCACATAAATCTGTAATCCCTATTTAAGTTTTCTTTATTTATTCCTATTTGTCAGTTTTGAGCATACGAGTGTTGTTCATCCTAACATACTAGACGAAATATACAGACATTGTAAAAATTACATTCTTACATGGTGTACTCAGCCGCTAAAGTGTAGAAAAATACAGGATTAAACGCACTTAGTGAATATTGAGAGCAGATAACGTATTTCGTTTCACAAAAACATGACAAGGAACATACGTTTCCATCATTAAGAATGCTTTTGTTCTACCAAAATGCGGATTCCAACTAAAACAGCTCTTTATTCCCAATAGGCAAGGTTGAAGCTAATATCGCGTGTAAACATTGTTTTCATACATCACATATCTGATACTTCGGGATTGGCGGTAATTAGAATATGCTCATATGCAACCAGTTTAGCGTCAGCCTTTACATCAGTAGGCCTCAACATACACAGGGGAAGAAGCAAGGTACTGAAATACAACACGGAGAACACCAAGCTGATCGCACTTGATGGAGGAGCTCTGGAAGAGGTGGAATGTTCCACGTACCTGAACAGCATCATCGTTAAACAAGGAGGATGGGATGCAAACGTAAGGGCGAGGAATGGCAAAGTAAGGACGGCACTCTTACAGTTGAAGAACATTTGGAACTCAAAACAAATGTCAACCAATATCAAAGTGAGGATCGTCAATTCGAACGTCAAGACAGTTCTACTGTACTGAGCTGAAACTTGGAGAACTACCACAACCATCGTCAGAAAGGTACAGATATTTATAATCAATTGTCTACGTAAGCTACTGAATGTCCGTTGACCGGAAACCATCAACAACAGTCTATTGTTTGAGAGAACAGACCAGATTCCATCTGAAGAGGATATAAGTAAAAGATGTAGTATGTGGATAGGAAATATACTACGGAAATTATCGAAGTGCATCACGAAACAAGTGCTAACTTGGAATCCTGAAGGTAAAAGAACAATTGGAAGAACAAGGAACACATTGTGTTGGTAATTGGAAGCAGACATGTAAGGGATGAATAGTAACAGGAATTAAGTAGGGAGGCGACTCCAGAACAGACTTGGATGGAGAATGGCAGTAGACGGTCTATGCTTTTCCACGTGGGACAACAAACACACGTAAGTAGATGTTTTAAATAGAATTTTCCCCAAATTATACCGATTCAATCTTTGAGTAATACGAAATTCCCTTTCTGGACAAAATCAATAATTTAAAAATATTCACGGCTGATGAAGTGATTTATTGAAAAGACGGAGAAAATGAATCATCTTACATAAAAAAAGTGTACAGGTTATCTGTTTCACTATTAAAAATGATCATTTTTCATTCATTTAATGTCATATTGTTTTGTCATTATTAGTTGAATTATTTCGTTTCTCCTTTGTGTATAATGTTTATAAATAAACATGTAGACTGGACGTAAATGAAGTGCTATATTCAAAGTAGCGTGAAAATGAACACTGGGAAACGGGTACGCTCAACCGATGAGACCCAAATGGGATGAGACATACATATAAGGTTTCGAGACTCACTATGATCCAAAAAGCTAACGATGATCCTTAAGAGAGTTATCTTAGTGAAAATGTTCTCTTTTATACATAAGATGTATTTTATCAGCAGATATAAATTACATAGTATCATTATAAATCATCCTAATATATTGTTTAAATTTATGCTGGTAGTGTTATTTGAACAAACAATGAATTCTTTATAGTTAAAAGTATTGAAAATAGAACACTGCGATAATGATTATAAAACAAATAACCTTCTCTTTATTTAGAATACGTTTAAAGTGCTGAAATTCATTTTTTTACAATTAAACGTAACAACCTTGTTAGTTGTTAAAAAAATTAATGATAAAAAGTTTGAATTACAACAACCGACTATTAGCTAATATTGGTTTGAGGTAATCCATAAAATGTACTCTTCAAAAAGTTGACTACATGAAGAATATTGATGTCAGGTTGCACTATAATGGATGTGTTGAGATCAGACAGGTTCAGATAAACCCAAACATAAGATCCATATAATTTTCTACATTATCCATAAGATATTGCTGTAATATGATTTTTTAGAGACTCTAGAAATCATGTTCATACCTGTTTGAAAACACCATGTATTAATCAAACATGTAACAAGATGAAAATAAAACAAGAATAACTAATTTCAAGTTTTTAAAAGTGTTTAGTTGTATCATCTTGTTTCAGAAGTAGTTACTCATGAGATCTGGAGCAACAGAAACTAATTATAATGAGGTTACTACGTTGGAATCCTATTACCAAAATTCTGTCATAACATATATTTACTGTCATCCACTGAAACTAGCTATTAGGTTTTTCAATGAAAAAGTAAGTGATATTTACTAAATCAATTCTATTTATAAATTAAGTACTCAGAAGGGTTTTAGAAGGCAGTAATAAATTATTTTGTGCCGCAAATTAAAAAGTATCCACTATGGAATTCTAACCTAGTGATAGGAAATGGAAATCTATCGTCTTCCTTCCTTTGAATTTCGAACACATTAAACAGAAAGAAGTGAACAGTTCCAACGGAAAGTCGAAGTTATGAGAATAAGCAACTGTCTTTGAATAAGGATTAAACATTATAAATTGGTATTCTAATGTGTATAAATTTGATATCTGAACACTTACAGAATATGTTGAGGTCTCGTTGAATGTAAGATTAATTATCAGTATGGGTTTGTGGAGATCATTACGTTTGTAAATGAGATCATGAATTGATTGATCCAACGGTGTTCATGTCTAACCTAAAGTTTGAATAAAATGTGTCCTGCATCTTTTAATAACTGAAAGCATATAAGTATAAACAAGTAAACAAGAAGTTAGATGATAAATATTATCAAAAGACTCATTTACATCAATGCTAATAATTTTCACACTCGATAGAAAAATAGCTCTCCTCAATAGATACTTTTTATTTGTATTTTCACGAATTTTCTCTTGATAACAAACAGCTGTTTCTCAAAAAATATACTTATCTTCGCAATGCAAATTTCTGAATGTATACAGAGGTGAATTGCCGGAAGAGTCTCAAAGCACATTACTCAAAAAGGTTGACAATGTAATTTATAGAGGTAGGCTAACAATGGCAATACAACAGAATACATATTCACTAGCACATTATTATTCTTAACAGGGAAGGATTTTCCGTCACTTATAGCTATTGTCTATTCAAGTAATAGCCGGTGTAGAGTCTGGGGAAGATTAGCGTTAACATATGTTTTCATATCACATCAGCACAAAGAGATGAAATTAACAAGATTAGTAAAAATGGGTTGAATTGTTAGTAAAATAAATGATGGTTAGAAAGAGTAAACATCGGAAATATGTTTCGAAAAGACAGAATGAAAAGAAGGTATTTATTAGACGAAGTTGAAACTAAAAACGTAGTGTTTCATAAGCAAAGATGAATAGTGGCTAGCAATGCAATCCAGGATGCTTGTTAAGTTCTATTTAAGACTCGTCAGCTGGATGTGCCTGCACCCCAGAGTTGATATTCAATCCGGGACTCGGACCCAATACCATTCTCTTCAAACGCCACCGCGTTATCCACTTAGCTACTGAGTCCTGATAGTCACTTGCTTGTGCAATGGGGTGTGCTGGGTTTGAGTCCCGCAGTGAACATCAACTCTGGGATGCAGGCATATCCAGCTGAAGAGTCTCAAATAGGACAAAACCAGCGTCCTGGATTCCACTGCTAGCCAATGTCCATCTTTGCTTATAAAGTTTGCGACTTAAGGAAATATCGAGGTAATCCGCACAGAATGCACATATACCAACAAGAGACTGATCAACTGCAGTCCTAAACAACAATAGGAAGATACAAGCAAACAACGCCAATTAAATTTAAAAACGTAGTGGTTGAAAATAGTGGATATATATGAGTTATTGCGACCGATTCTTATTCATGTCACTTAAAGTTTTCCAACACTGATCGCGATTTTCATGCGAAACCCAACCAAATCCTATGCATCTACTAACGGAAAACAGTCCGGAAGCTAAAGATTTCATGAACTCATGCCATGTTTTCGTTTGGGGGCTAATCTACTTTTACTCGAACCAATATTGTACGTAGAGATAGACAGTTATCGGGCATACGTAACATATTACAGCTATTTTAGTTTATAAAGACATCATCTTAAATATAACCTCAGGATTGCTTCATTGTTCCACTATATTTAAGAGCGACTTAGAGAAGATAACTGTGATAATATACCTGAAACCTAACCATGTAGGAAGAATACGATTAACTGAAAATTTGATAGGTAAAATTGATTTTATGCAGTTTTTTGATCGTTTGTCAACACAGGGTCTCGAAATATCATTTTCTGCAACCATTAAATCTCTCTAACCTGGAATGAAATGTCTACAGAGTAATCTAATCATCATTCAGTGTTTTTGATAAGTGGTTAATGATCTTACTATGTTTATTCACTATGACTGTAGTGATCTGATGAGATAACTTCTTGTAATATTATTTTCATGTACTTCATTGATAATTTATGATAATCAAAATCTATTTTTGAAACTAACAATTTACAGAGGATATTCATTTTTAAATAGATGAAAATTTTTTTCTTGTGTTTGCTTATATTGGAAAATTAGTGTAGTGAATAATTAAGAAACTGGATAGAATATGGACAAAAAGGTACACATATTTCAAACACTTATGATATTTGAATCAATGATTAAACACTTCTCGTTTATTTAGCTTTAATTTTCAGACAAGTGATGTGATTTATATGGAGATATAGATATCTTATAAGGCTTATAAATATTTTAAAGACTACCACAGATAAAATTGATTAATATAATAATTCAAAATTCATGATTCATAGTCAGGTTTATATAATGGTTGTTTAATTCAGATAAAGTGAATTTGAATTTAAAGTTCTCCACATGCTTGAAGTTCATTTTCTAAGGAGGTGTTCACTCACACTTTGATAAACGCACACATAGATTAAACATCATTGTCGTGAGATAAAACTCAGTCTTCTTTTAATCATTCCCTTATTGTAGGTCAGCTTAGTATATCAAATAAGGAAGTCTGTACACTTGACAATGAAAATCAAAAGATGCTTACCAAAAACGGACGACTGTAGACAATCAATGAGAACAAATGACTGGAAACGCCAGGTTGTTGATTTTTCAAATAGCATTCCTACTACTTATAAGTAGCTACGTATGGTTAACGATATTTGAATTCTTCATCACAAGGCTACTTTAGAATTCTCTCAGAGAAAAGTGATTACTTAAATTCATGGTCATATTAATTTAAGATCTAAGGTATCATTCAATGAATGAAAATAACTTACCAATACATCGTAATAGAGATATAATCTCCACTGTCACTTATATGCAGAAAAAGAAACTTGATATGATTCCTTTTATTTCAAATGCAGACACGTTTAGAAGTAAGAAATTATTACTTTTAAAACTCCAATATCAATATGAACGTTAATGCTCGAATTCTGAAACCAAACGAAAATTAAAAAAAATAACTTTCTTTCTTTGAGCTGAGAGTTATTAATTTATAAGTCTAAAAAACTGATATTACCATGGAAGCAGTTCCTACAGTAAGTACAAGTAAATTGATGTTTCCATAATGTTGCCAAATAATTATAGATCAATATACTATAAAGGATGAGAACTAGAGATATAAATCAAAATAACGACTATAGAACACGAATTATTACACTTCGTCTTTTTAGTAAAAGATGAATATATTCAGTCATACGGCCCACATCTATAGATATGATTGATTAGAGGCTCATAAAGAGTAAAAATAATTAGCGAATACATTATTGAATAAATTAAAACTTAAAATATGTATCACTGACAAAAGATATTGTTTCCGCATATTATCTATCGTTATTTAGTTCCATAATTTAAGAAAAATTAGACCTTATGACAAAATAACAGCGTGTTTACCAAATACATCCATATGAGCCTCTGCTTTAAATTTTGACCAATCAGGATGCAATATTGTTAGCTCGATATAATATATATTGCAGTGTCAGGCAATCATAGCATTAGGAGCGCTGCGCTTTACTGTATGCGTTGCGGTTGTGGCCTTGTGATTGGCTGGTTTGCCCGTATGACCTTGAGCAGCTGGCGATGACAATTATTGTTTTTCTGCTTGACAACAGCGCATCAATGAACCAGCGCACTTTTCAAGGCACTACGCTACTAGACGTAGCAAAATCTGCTATAGAGATTTTCTTCAAAGTTTGTTTATGGAATAATCTTAATTACATTAACTGGTAGATAAGGATGAGCAAATCAAGAGTAGATCGTTATTTTGTGCTTACTTTGAATTCTGACATAAGTTATGTCAAAGTATGTCATCACAATCTTCTTAATTGTTGTAGCTTACCGGTTGGAAACAGAATGTTGATCTTCAGTTACTTCATTCTGCCTTAAATAATATAAAACCAGACGGTTTAGTTGATTTGTCAACTGGTATTCAAAGAACATTCCGAATGTTAAACATAAATAGATTGCAACTCGGACTGGAAAATTATGGGATGGTATTTAACATTTATCACTTGATATTTTTTAAGGGGATTTATCCATCATGTATTGAACCCTCTGTAATAATATGTATTACTACTAGCATAGGCTCATACAGTTTTGATGGCCAAATTTTCAATGTAAGTTTGACATATTTCTTTAATTATGTTAAAAAGGATGCATCTATAACTTCCATAGAATCTGCCGTTCTTGGAAATGTTTTGACAAAAGAGACTTTCCGTTGGGATTATCGCATGTATTCTCTGGTACTTCGTTTTCCCGCATTTGTCAGTAATAATCATGGTGGTAGCTCCATAAAATCAGAAAAAATCTCACCGCTTAAAAGACTTGCGGAAGAAACTGGCGGCGAAAGTTTTGATGTTTACGACGGCCGGGAACTCCACCAATGTCTCGACTCTCTTGTCACAAAATGCCAACCTGGAGTGGTTTTAAAATTACGAAGGTCTACTGACTGCGTTGATGCGGCTCCTCAAGAGAAATTCGTAAAGCAGTTGATGTCAGTTAAGCTAATGGGAAGGTCATCATCTTGGCCTATCCCAGAACAATTTTGGCCTGATGATGAGATGCTAGCATTACAGTTGGTATGTCGAGAGTATTTTTATATTTCCATTGAAGCCACCTAGAAGTGCACATCCTGAAGTTCTTGTATCTAAAGTTCCTGTGGTGGAACCTGAGTTGCCCGAGTATTTCCCCGTCGACCGTTATGAGTTGACTCCATCACATTTTACGAAAGAGTTTCTAAATTCGTCGGAGCAAAATATGGTTTGGCGGTGTTTCAGCTATGGTATCAAAAAGAGTCAGAATGCACCGTTTGGTTATTTAAAAGTATCACATGATCTCCAGTCAGTACATCTGCATATACTTCCTTACAATTATCCTGTATTTCTTCAGTTACTTGGTAAGTCACAGCATATGTTATAAAATTTTAAGGTGATATATGTGATCATAAGCGTATGACGGAAGCCTGGGGTCATCAGTTTGTGAACTATCTAGGAACCATACCGAAATATTACTTTATGGTAATTTTCTTGCGATTTTACTGATTTTTAAAGCCCCTAGCGAAGGCGTTTGAACGAATAGGGTTTGCCGGGATGATTAAGCCTGAAGCTATTGATCGTGCACTTCCTTATCAATTGAAACATTCTTTGCAAAAGCTTCGGCATTCAGCTAAAATTGAATACGATAACTTCGTGCGTATGACACAAACTGACAGCCCCACAAACACAACTGTTACTGTAAGTAAATACCTTAGTTATTTGTTTTGTTTTAGTTACCATCAGCTTTATTGCCTTTACCTTTGTGGCCGCTACGTGAATTTAAATCGATGTATATCAAACCTAAGCGTCTTCATTCAAATTCTCTCCGACCTTGTAATATATCTCGAACCAAGTTGCGCGTAGTTTTGGGAAAAATGAGGCATGAACTTGATAACCTCCTAAATGGTTCATCTAACATCCGAGCAGTTGACTTGATTCATCAACAACCAGTCGCCCTAATGGGTGATTATGTTAACTACAGAAATTCCCGGCACGTCGAAACACCTTTGAGGGAGATAAATCCAACTCCTGAACGGTCGGATACATTCGGAAACCCTTTCCGACGGAAGTCTACATCCTTCGTCGCGGATGAAGGTTTCGTTGATGAAATGGATTCATTGCAAGTTAATTCTTGTAATCCGAATACAGTTTTGCTCAATTTTGGGCGAAAAAAGTCTGCACAAACCACCAAAAATTCTCAAGCAAGAGTCAAAGGTAAGATAGAATTCAGCCAGTCAACATTTTTTTTAGGTCCTTTACCTCCGTACATTAATCACTTAAATTGGCGTGTTTTCTCACCGAAATCTTCACCGCTGTCATCGCCCAGATCTTTGGATAATACTTCCAGTGAGGAAATATCAAACGCGATTTCATCTCCCACATATGCCGACAATTCCCCTTCTTTAATAAACCACTCAAGACTTACCAACCAAGCAATTATTGAAAAAACAAATACTTTTGATACTAGAAGTGCATCGTCATTGGAAAGTTTTAAATTAAACAAGAAAATTATGTTCGAATTAATTCATTTGGTTCGACAACCTTATACAGGTAAGTTTGTATGTACAAGAACTTTTAGTTCTTTCGTTTACATTATCTAACTGTTAATTTTTTCCACTTAGTAGATGCAGTACTGTTATTTGACCGCATGAATGAACTCGCTGGTTCAATTGGACAAAGAGAAGCTGTGGTTTCGATGCTGATGTCAGAAGCTTTGAGATTCAGAAGATCATGTTTATATTTTTTACTAAGTGATTGGCGAACATGGTTGCTGCAAAGTGAGGATTCGAAAGGTCGTGTTGTTTTGCAAAAATCGAATCAGGTGGTTGCAAAAACAAACCATATTCAGTTAAATGGGTGGTCTTGATCAAATCGATCTGTATATTATGATCTACTTAATTTATTTTGTATAAAACTTTTACATACTTAACACTTTCAGATGTAAATAACTGAGGGTTTATCATTAATCTTGTACATGGTGTATAAATTCCCCAAATGTTCTCTTAGAAAAGGCCTTATTTTCATAATAACCTTTTGCTCGCTAGTTTGTACACTGTTGAAATACAAAAAAATTGCTAACAATTCATAATTCTATGGTTTTATCGCTTTAGATTATTACTGATGTTTTATTCAACATTAGTTTTAGGTTGCTTGAAGAGTGAATGGTGCTTAATTTCGATGGGAAGAGATATAATTGCGAAAAGTCGTCGATATACGTATTCGCTCAATTGTTCTCGACAAGTTCATTCATTAAGAGTATCGCGGATGATTTCAAAAAAAGGGAGTTAATCGACGTTAAGGATTGTCTTTCCTCAGTTTACGTCCATCAAGGTGAAATGGCCACTATACCATTACTGGTCACCAATGTACCTGCAAACAATATCATTCCAGAATACACGACTTCTGATGATGCAACGTCCTGTTACATTGTCGTCTTGCGTTGTCCGGTTGGTTGTTCTATAGGACATCTGGATACTCCATTGCGCGCCAGGTCATTTTTCAGAAATTCTGAACATTTCTTCTTTTCGAAAGAAAGTGTTAATGTCACAGTCCACATAGTCGGGGGTTTTCCAGATCCACAAAACATTTCACATTCTGTACTCGTTGAAATACTTTCATCGCTAATATGTAGTAATCACAATTATGAACTTGGGGTATGCTGTGTCGGTGAAAATAACATCCTTAACTCTAGTGGTGGAAAATCACAGCCTGCTATTTTGGGTGTTATCTTCAATATCAAAACCAACCAAATAAATCCTGCTCGTATAAGTTGGAAAGCACGTGGACCTGTTCCTGCGTTAAGACTTTTACGCCTAAACTGTGTAGGTTCAGATGAAATAACTAACGTATTCAACCCAGAAAGGGGTTACCTGACCATAGATCCTTTCCCATACGTTCGCCCGGCTTTTGTGAATACGCAAATAACATCTGAAGAAATGCGAGCTAGGTCCACAACACCTGAGCAAGAACCTGAAACATACTTTGAAGGTCAGATTGCTGTGCACCGCTTAAGGCTTCACTGTCCTAACTCCCTAAGTTGGTTTGAACTTGGTCCACTGATCTTCCGTTGTGTTCTGGATTCAAATAAACCGTGGGTCCCTATAAATGGAGCTTCCGCAGTTGCATCAGAAGACCCTTTAACAAACGTCGAAATATAACCTCATTATATTATACTAATGACTTCTTTGTGTTTTTTTTAAGTGCAAAGAATGATTTTGTTACGCCAAGTCACCTTTCTCTAATGCTTAGATTTTCTGGAAAAAATGTAAATGCGAGTTTAGGTCTGTGTAGGATATCATATATTTTTAAACATGTGACCTTGTATAAATGCAAAGCTTTAGATCGATGGAGTAAAAATGAATATTAAGAGAACACAAGCAATTCAAAATGTTAACAAGATACATGTAAATACATTTTGAGCAAAGGCTATCAAACGTGCCTATGTACATTTCAAGAAAATGTAACTGAGAAAGTCATTGTTCGGTTTAAAGGATAAATATAGTGATTAGAGGTAAAAATATAGACGTGATTAACTGTTGGTGGGATGCTGAGTTGTAGGTATGTGAGACAGTGTCTTCCTTTTCGTATAGGGGACCTTCAACACTATATTCTCGTATTAGCAATATTGGTGGCACTGGCTGTCCGGGGCTTAACTTTGCTGGTACCCACACTTCTGGGGGTGGCAGGGGTGGTTGTGGAAGAATCTCCGGAATATTATCGACCCGTGGTGGAGTAGGTGGTTGCGTTGGCTGAGTTGGGGGTTGCAGTATGGGTGTATCCTCCGGAACTGTGTTGCCACTCCTACTACTTCCCGATGCACCTTGCCACTGTGACGAGCCTGCTGAAATGAAAAAAAACTCGGTTCAGATTAACAAAAATTGGAAACTTATATTGTTGTAACAGGGTACATCATAAGAGAGCTTTGAATTAATTATTAGGCATTTAGATTATTTCATGCTCATATTCTCCGTTCAGGGTTTAAATTATTATTGCCTTTCTTAAGTTACAAATTTTTTACTCAGTTCTCTTTCACTTATAGAGTAATTCTACGCACATTACGATTTCCAATTTATGTTGATATGCGGTCAAGAACTTTCTCTATATTAATGTGCGAATTGAGTCACACAACAAACTGCTGAACAACACAGACAAGGTTTGTTTGATAACTTCGTCTTGAAAATTGGTCTAAAGAAACTCAAGTTCCGATACGGGTTACGGTTTCAGTTGTTGGATGCCAAATGATTGTTAATTAAGTCATCGGTCTTAGGTGCGAAATAATAATTAACTGGACATGAAAATTATCTGCTCCTATAATAACGAGCGAACGAAACAAACGTAGTTTGTTCGTTTGAAGAATTAACAGATACCAAGTTCATCCCAAATTATGTGTGTCACAACAGGTTTAAGACACTTACTGTGGTGATCGTCTTTGTCCTCATTCCACTCTATGTTGGGGCTCATTCCACTAACTCCTTCTAGAAACCCTGAAGCTAACTTATCGGGAGAAACGTTCCAAGCTTCTTCATCCCCTCGATTTTCTGGCTCTTGGGTGCTTGGATAGAAAGCTAGATTTTTGTCTGGTTGGGGACCAATAAAATCTTCATTGTAACGCGTATCTGCAGCGTTGGGGATTGCCGATTCTCTGCCGGACTGTGGCCATAAATTTTGTGTCCTTTGATATTGTGGTGTAAGGACTGATGGTGCTTTACCACTGCCTCGATTTCCGGAGCCCTATAAATAAAAATAAAACAGTGCATCAGGTCACGTGATATGGTATCTAGTAAACGTATGTTCCGGAACCAGTGAAATCCTTGGTAACTAGTTTAATTTATGATGCATCTATGAGCGGTTACTTTTGCTCGTAGTATCATTCGCTTCTTTGAACTATAAGCTTAGCAATGTAAAATACGGCAAGGTAGCACAACTACTTTAATCTTGTCTTTTAAACAGAAGACCTAGAATCTCGAAAAGCATCTTAGTTTAACATTTTGAGGTAACCGATTATTGTGATCGCTAGCTATTCATTCATATTATTTTTTATTGCACTGGTGAAATTTACACATTTAGGTAGATAGATTTTCCTATTCAGATTCTGACTAATTAGGATGGGAAGACAATATTATATTTCGTACTATATTGTATGTAAGAAGCATGTTGAACAATATCTATAGTATTTTATTGTATAATCACAGAATACAAATTTCCAGGTGAAGAGCTGAATCGCTTACGCGTAGATAGATTCCACGAAAACCAGCCTCTAATTTTAAGACTACTAAGTGTGCAAAAATAAATGAAACTTAAAGACTGTTCAATGAGCGACATGTTGTTTACGGATAAGCCTTATACAATAAAGTTTTGAAGTGTATTCTGTATACAATACAAGTCGCTAATAAGAATTAAAAAAATATTCAAAGGAAAGTTACCAAATTTTGTTAGCGATATATATATATATATATATATATATATATATATATATATATATATATATATATATATATATATATATATATATATATATATATATATATATATATATGGTTACACATAAAAAGAATACCACATTAGATGTTTAACGTGGCTAGTTTTAAAAATATACACTATACCATACAGACAAAACGTATTTCAACTTAGTAATATCAAACTTGTTACGAAGTGAAGGGTTTATTGGTAATCATAGATTAAAGTGATCAATAGTCGAACAGAACCTGGAACATATATGTATCGCTTCAAGTTACCACATCATATCAGTACCACGAAACTGGTATGAAATAATTAGGTGTTTTCATGACTTCCCTGAGGACATCACTAGCTGTTACATTACTGAAATATTAGATGTCATGACCTTAATCGACTCGGTCGGTCGCCAAGTTAAAATATTGATCTTATGAGTTATGCAACCTATTAATATTTTACAGACAATTTATAATAGTCCAGGATAAAGATGCTAGAACAGAACAAACCATTGTATCGAAATCATATGCACCACATAGGTAAATATTATAAACTAAAGTATAGAGACTACACTTTTACTGTCTCATGATCTGTCATAAGGAATGAAAGAGAATAAACTGCATAAGTGTTGTCTTCAATATCCAAATATTCAAAAACTTACTTCACCAAAACGTTGAGAAACCTCAGAGGTTTGATGCCAAGAATTAATATTTTGAGAATCAGGTGTTTGATAAGGCATTTGTCTTGAGATCACTTGAGTATTGTCCTCGTCGTCTGGCAAAAACCCAATATTGCTTGATTGGTCAGTTGACGGTAAAAGTGATTCCGTGTATGTGCCTGGTTTCAACGTTGGGTCTATGTAACGTTGTGTTGTAGTTTGTGGATGCCTATCTAATGCAGAATCTGTCCGGACAGTAAGAGGTGTTTGTCTTGTAACACTTTCCGTAACAATATCCTTCACTTCCAGTGATGATAAATCACTTGGTTTTTCTAATGCACTTGATGTTGTAACTAATCTCGTGGAATTAGTTAGTAACACAGTGGAAGCTGTGACAGTAGTTGGAGAAAACGTCGTCGTCATAGTTGTCGTTGTCGTCATTTCCGTTGTTAAAAGTCCCAATTCGGTTGTGAGTTCTTGAAAAATTGGTATGTTGAAGTCTGTGGAACCACTAGATTTCCATTTATTTCTTTGATGATCAACATTACCCCAATTATTATGCCCACTAGATTTCTGTGGCCATTGTTGTGCAGATTTTTGATCATAGTACCTATTTAAATCTGTACCTTGACTAAGTCCTGTTCTTTTAGTGTCAGCATTCATAACAGAACCGTACATACGAGGATCGTTTTTACTTTGAAGGTCGTCAGTAAATATATTATTGAATTGACTCGATGACTGCTCGTAAGTTTGGGAGAGAGAATTATCTGGATATTGTAAAGTATTCGGTTGATTTCCACTTCCACTCTACAAAATGAAGGAAACAAGTCAAAGTAATCGATGTGATAAACGGAGTATTTGTATAAGGTGTAGATATTTACAGGCAAAAAGCTATGAAATACGATGTTTTGTGTTTTAAAAATCTGTAAATAGAGATAACTGAATAAAACAGACTATATAATTTATTTTTCGTTGCAAAAACAACCAGTCACATTCTCTGTTACGTACTAGAAAGATTAAATATCTAAGATTAAAAATCCTAATCTAGTTCGATGGTCTGCGCAGAGAAGTTGAATTTAAAGTATGCACTGGACAACTTGCTTCGTCACAGTCTGAGGCTCTTCAGTAGTATATACTCAAGACCCTACACACGATTCAACCCATGATGAACACTTAACGTTAAGAACATTGACTTGGAACAAAATGGTCAATATTCGCAACTCCAAGCAATTAGCGATAAGCCGCGATAGTTGCTCAATGTCATTGGTTGTATCTGTTCCAATTTTGAGCGTCACTAATCACAATTTCCTAATAAAACTTCAGATATTCACCCTCCACAACTTGCCACTAATTAGCAGATCGTAATTGAGACAAATGTGATTGATAAAATTAGATAATGGTTGTGTTATATTATAAATTGACAGAAGTTAGATATATGGGTCACTGGCTTCATACTATGATAGACATGCTTTTCAGTAGTATTCACGCTAATCTCAGTCCATGATGACGATCAGTTCAATTCGTGATAGTTTCATTTACAATTATGAATTTTGTGTAAGTTTATTATGTAAACATATTTCCGCCAACGCTTTTATAAACAATAAATATAACCAAGATGTTTGGATTAATTCCAGTAACTTATTTAATGTTAACCGTGTTACAGAATTAAAATCAGGAATCGCAAACATATTTAGTACCTTTGAGTGTATCAGTGATGATCAGAAAGTTGAATTTGTGCAGCTTCGATTAAGATAAGGCTATGAATCATTCACTGTATGATCATATACATGTATAAACATGATCGAAGATATAAAATGATGAGTTTCAATTAATGTTCAATTTATGTATCAAAAGTAACATTTCCAATAATTGTACAGTCATAAAACTATATAAATTAACAAGAATACATTGAATAAGGAAGATATTTTCTCAAGTTATAATGACATTAAAGTGTAATAAAACCGACTGAGAACTATTATCATTGTTTTAATGATAAAATTTGTTTCACTAAAATGAGTTTAACTTTGAAATATTTCTCGTGTTAAATTGTAAGCAAAATATGGTTATATCAAGGGGAAGAAACATTATACCACATTACAAAGGAATAATAACATAAATTCGTTTCGAAATGTATGATAGCATTTCAAAAGTAAACTGGAATATTCACAGACACAAATGTGTACAAATTGCTTTAGAATAGAAGACAACAACTAAATTTTGATGACAATTGCATTCCAATTGTCTGATACATAATGATATGATCAATATCATAAAGAGCTTACTTCGATTCTAATATTTCTTTCCATTTCGTACGAATTATCCACTCTAGATTGCTTAGGACCTTGCCATTGGTCCTGTGCAAGAAATTGATTTGCTGAGAGAGGGTCAGTTAAACTGGCTGACAAATAACTGTTTTGATCATTTCTTGAGTAAGTACTAGAAGCAGAATTCGATCTAGGAGGCGGTTTGACAACTAATGTATCTGGATCTTTAGTATTGGTTGAGGCTTCGTGCAATCTTTTGGAAGCTTCATAAAGTTGGGCTAAAATTTGTGTAATTCCAGCATCAGGTGCCGTACTAAATACATCAATTAAAGAAAAGACGATTGAAATTTTAGTAAAAGACCCGAACATGATATAGTATATTTTACACAGACGTTGACGTCAGATGATTTGATCACAGTGAAAACAAAATTATAAGCTATTGACACTGCACGAAATAATTAATTACTTGGCAACAAATTGGAAATTAGACTTTCAAATAGAGGTTATTAAGATAAATGAACGTAAGTTCTTCCTTTGGATGACTTTACTTCAAGGAATGGGATAGATTTAGCGGTATATTTTTGTGTAAATATAGAAGACGAAATGGTAAGTGATGCTAAGATTTGAAAACAAGTATTTATTTCATCTATGAAGGCTGTGAATATATGCTTCTACTCGATTGTGGAAAGCGTAAGTATTAGGATTTCTGTCAATATAGCATTGACATACGAATAGCTGATAAATGTCCAGGTTAATTTAATGTGATCCAATAATTAAATAGTTATTTTACTGTATATTAGACTCTTAATCACACCTGTTGGAAAATCTACTTTAATACATATAGATTGGAAGAAACTTGGGGGCGGGCAAACTTAAAAGTGGGATCAGTCATTGACTGTTGGTCTAAGCAATCTTAATAGATGCAGACCACCTGGTTTGGGTCCACGTGGGTATCGTAACCAATAATTGGAGAATTTGAGTAACATGGCTGATAGTCATTCACAACAGTGCAGATGCATTCATTCTTTATCTTACTTTCCGATATTGAATTCCAGTATTCACTCATGCAAACATTTCCAGTCGTTTCAAGCCATATTACTAAGGTTTAGTATTTCTTGTTAACATTACTACTACTACACTATTTTTATCCGTTTTGTGATCATCTTGTTGTGCTAATGAGATATGGCAACTTGGGCTAACGTATATCTGTACTAGGTTTTATCCTATTGATGCCTGTCAGTTTGAAAACGTCTTATAACATATCTGTCAACCACGGGAACAGAAGATATATTTTATGATTGAAAGTAATTATCATTATATTAAGCAAACACTAAAAAAAATCAATTTATATGTCTACATTTTATGTCAGAGATTCTTATTACTTTTGGTTTGTTTAAAACAGTGGTAACTTATTTGAAATATTTTTGATTGGGTTATTAATTCAATGTGGACATATTTACAAGATTATGTAATTGTTTAAAACAATAATTATCTTTTGATTTTAAGGATTATTGACAACCTTTGTTGAGTGATATTTCTTCTTAGTTAAAAAATTCCAATGATGAACATTTTAATGTAACATAAATTTTATTTGTAAATGATGTACTTAATTAAATAAAGCCTTATTTAAATCCATAAAAAGAACTAATTGCATGAATCTAATTTCTACACTTTTAATAATAATAAACACTGCAATATTTATGGAATAACTTTTATGATTAAATATTCTCATATTAATAATGGGTAGAATAGACTGTAATAAAAAGTGTGTTTATAAACTGATTGAAATTTATGCTTTCGACGAACAAATTGATGTATAATACTTGTCATTAAATAATATAAAATAAATGAAACTGTTTTAATGGATTAATTCACAACAGTTTTAAACCAGTTCAACTACTGATAAATGTTTATGTGATTTCAAACAAAAAGAAGCTAAGAGGATTCTATCAGTGATCAAACTTATATATGAGAATATGATAATATAAAGGAATTAGTTTAATTTTGTATAGTTTACTGACTGAAATGTTAGACGATGAATTCAAATCTCTGAGAGAAGTCAAGTTCCTTTGAGATTTCAGAACATCAACAATACGAAAAACATGCTATAATACCTTTCTACAGAACAGTTATGAATATATAAAATGAAATAAAACGCACAAATATATTCAGTTGTATAACAACTTAGCGCACGTGTAGTAGTGTTTCGTCGGCAAAAGTCACCAAGATAAAATAGACGAACTACTCGCCAGTGATGTATCTTCTGACTTCAGAAGTTTAATTATAGTTCTGGAAACTATTAGAACTTATTTGAATTAGAACAAAATATTAGGAATTAAGCCATAAGTGATGAGTTCATTTCGATTACTATGTGAAAACAATCAGTCAGTAACTGGTTGATCAGAAGAAAATGATTTGATACTTGCGGAGTAATTATAAATTACACTCCTCTGTTTGAAAGAGGCACTGAAATTGTTATCCAGAACGACCACAAAAACTTTATAACTAAACTGACGAGCCGCGAAACCAACAGTGGCAAATATATTAACTGCAGCTAAGAAAACTTCATCATTTCAGCAGTATATTATTTAAGTTACTGTTTAAAGAATTAGTTGTGAATATGTCTTAGGAGCTTCAATTTTAATTACTGTTATCTATTTTGAAATCTCGTTTCATCTGTTACAGTTTGAAACACTGATATGCAATTTTATCTACTATATAATTGGTGGTATTCAAGGAGTATTACATGGAACTGTAATGGCTTACCAAGATACATTAATGCGATTTACACTAAAAAGCCACTTCATTGAACTAAAAATTATTTATTATATTTCGGATAGTGGATAGCAGTGGAATCGGTAGTCTCACTTCAACTGAATGACAGGAGAATTTTTCGGGAGAGGTATATGTATATAAAGCATGATTTGTGTACAGACCACTTAGCTTTTACATAAAGGGTCTGTTATAATTCACAACCATTTTACCTGCGCAACAGTTGAGGGGTTTGAAGGTGTATATTCTAACTGAAGTGGACTAGCGAAGAAAACAAGAATCAACGATGAGCATTCCATCCTTTTTGAGACTGCATATAGACTTAGCAAAATTAACATGATGTAACTTTTAAGAAAAATTATAATAATTTACAAGTGTAACAAAAAATTAACAAGGCGATGATAATCAAATTATTGTTGTATCAATCTACATCTATCCACCTGTTTATTGAAAATGGATATTAAAAAGGAAGTGAGTATTTGTTGAATTTTTATGAATAATATGTGAATGTATCCAATTGAAACAAATAAGATAATCAATTACAATGACTATAAATAGTAAGGTGTGCTTAGTGTGAAACATAAAGTGTCATATATTTGATTAGAAAGTTCCTAATTAAACAACAAAGTGTATACATAAGTCATATGAGCTACTATGTAGTGAATAAAGGGATAAGCATAGAAAACGCCACTTTTATTTATTTTTAAAAATTAAATTATTTCTTAATGTAGTAAACATTTTTCATTTTGTCGTTACTATTTTATATTCAATTTTTAATCTTTCTGTATTGATGAATTTAACACTAGAGTATCAATTACTAATTTGTAAATCTCAATATTGATTCAAACAATTTAACTCATGAGCAATAGTCCTAGTAGTATGGTTATTTCCTTGCGATTATCAAACTTGAAGTAATGAAGTGTATGTATGCACCATTATTACTTTATTAATTCTAAAAAGTATTTAGTTCTTTATTGTTTAACAGTGTTTTAGTGTACATATGTATATTTCGTAAGTAGAGAAGGATTGTTGTAAAACCTGACCACCTTTGTTGAATGTTTATATATTTTACGGAAAGATTTTACATAACCAGAGAATTTATACGCCTTTTTGAATCACAACTATTTTCTTGCTGGGTGTAACAAAATGAACTTTTTAAGAAAATAGATTTCAAAATGCTATTATATTGATCGAATAAATTCAAGGTGAGATTAACTAGAGGATAAAGTGATTCTAGATTGTAAGCTGAGTCCGTAGTAGTCGTCGGCACATACAAAGCATTAACTAAACTTCCACCTGAATATACCTTCATCATCTTGTCGGTGCACATGGGCTCCAGTATCCTGAGGGAACGAATGGCGTATGAACCAATCGTTAGTCACCGGCTACCATGGGACTGCATCTCCTCACGATGCTCCACTACGTTGTGGGTCAAACCTTTAGGTCAAAGGCTCGGGGTGTGGCCCCTAAGAAAACCACCTGCTTCGGTCTGGGTGCACGGAAAGTATCACAACCCACACACAAACAGAATGAAATGACGATGCTTATGGAAAATTCTACACTTGCTTCGATTAACATTATTATTATTACTATTGTTATTATTATTTACTACGTCATTTATTCACTCTCTTTTATTCCCATTTTATGTATCCTTATTTTTCGACTTATACAACAGCTCGCTTATGGTGGAAACTCGGTTGTATCTACATGATTTCGAGTCACTGACTGGTTGAAAATTGTATGATACCACCAAATACGAATACTGAAACAGTTTTTCTGAAACCACGTGCACCATTCAAACTGGCTGCCTTCAGCGTTCCCACACTAGTGCATGTCAGACAACAGATAGGGCTGGCTATGTCTTTGGGAAGTCTTGATATCGACGTTTGTTGTCTATCTGAGACCCGTATTAAAGACTCTAGTGAAGTACTACAAATTCGCTCTCCATCTGTCGCTTCAAAAAGCTTGTTTTACGTGCGTTTATCCGGTGGCCTTTTGGCATCTTCGTCTGGTCTTGCTGGCGTTGGTGTCGCACAAAGCGCTAGAGCTGAGGCAGCACTAATCGATTGGATCCCCATTAACAGTCGGTTATGTGCTGTTGGATCAGAAATTTCCATCAAAATGAGAAGAAATCGCCGTGAGAAACGATGTCTTTTCGTCATATCTGCCTATGCCCCGACAGATTGCAGCCCGGATGCAATCAAGGATGAATTCTACCACCAGTTATCTGTTCTTCTATAGAAAGTGCGTTCGACAGATATTGTTGTACTAACCAGAGACTTGAATGCTCAGGTCGGGCGTCTAGGTACAGAAGCGAATCGATTAGGTGGTCGATGGAGACTCGTTGGTCGCAGGACAGATAACGGGGACCGTCTACTGCAACTGTGCACAGACCACAACCTATTTACGGCTAGCACCAACTTTCGGCACAGTCATCGCCGATGTGCCACCTGGTGTCCTCCCTCTGCATTTCATGCCTGGACTCAGATTGATCACATGGTGGTGACTTTCTGGCTAAGGAACTGACTGTGTTGTTCACAAAGTTCTGGGAACTAGAGAGCGTACCAGAGACGATAATCCAATTGGTGTTACCATCTTGAAACATCGACTTCGGTGACTTGGAAATGTTCTACTAGTGTCGTCCCAGAGAATTTCAAGTCGTGCATTATTTGCCAACTCTGGGACTGGTTGGAAAAAGTGGAGAGGTGGTCAGTGTATGACATGGTGTCGGGATATGAAAGAAAGGTGCGAAGGGCTAGCTTCTGTCTGTCCTTCACGACTCCCTGGCTGGGGTCCGAGAGATGGTGCGACACAGTGGCTAGGGACGTAATCAGATGTGGCTCAGAATAGAAGCCAGTGACGATTCTGCTGTAATATTCTTTTACTTTCTTCATAAAAAGTGGTTGTATCTTCCTTAGCTGAAAGATTTCTTCTGGTTGTACCTTTCCGTTCCCCCATTATTATCAATATTACACTTGTAGTGTCAGTTATTATGCCAAGCCCATATACCTTATTCTAGCTTGCGGATATCCCATTTTATTCATTCTACTTGAGTCATATTTTGACCTTGTCAATTATTCGCTTATCAGTCCTGACTGTTTTTATATGAGCGTATATGTGTGTGCCCTTCTTATCGCATTAATCACATGTCTGTAGCTTTATTCTGTCTGCCTATAAATATGGAGTAACTCTTGACTAAAAGGGAGTTGGCTTCCCAGCCATCTTCCCTGCGCGTCATTTTGCTCTGTTCTATTGCATTCACTTTACATACAAAATATATGTATTCAAAGGCCATTCTCGTTAATTGACTTATCTAAATTCCGTTATTGACTAACGTGATTTAAGTCGACGATGATATACGAGAATAGGCGATAGCAAACATTCTTACACTCTGAATGGAGTCAGATTACGGGCCGACACATTGGTAAGCCCGCCGACGACGAACGCAACGCAGCAAGCTACGTCGATGAAGGAACTTCTGCATTCTATACGTTCGGCGAACAAATTCAGCGAAGCCAGCGCAATCTCCAATCCGACGCAACCAGCACAGCCTGTGCAACATGACATGGACATGCTCAAGTCGTATTATCTTATCGATACTTTGTCCTCATGTCAACTATTCTCATTGATCCATTCGTCGGTTTGCTCCATCATGATCCGAAGTATCATTATATGCTTATTATTACATTATTCTCAATATCATAACCGAATGTGGAATTAATAATCATGTTCATGCTGTCATTAAATTATGACATTTTCGCAATCATATTGCTCACCGAACAGATTATCATTTTATGAATACTCCACTTTCTGACATTCAAAACTCACTGGAATATTTTTACTATTCAAAACGTGAAATTTTCCTGCTTTAAGTGAGTTCGTTCCAATTTTTTTCATGTCATTTGATCTAATATTACATTCATTCACTTAGTCGAGGTCATTATTTTATGTTATCATAACACACATTCTTCATCGCCTCCTATTATGTCTGTGGATGCATCTAACTAGCTGATTAACATCCATTATGTTCATCTTATCTATTCTTCCACATGTAAAACCACATGCCGCATCATTAATTGCCCAAAACATTATTCGAGTACTGCAACTACTATTCTATACCCATCGCACGGTATATCAGAACATAGAGTTTAGAGATAGTCTCTCAAAGATACACTCTTGTTCGTTACATCCAAGTCAGTCTCATATGTCGCCATCGCTAATCATATGTATTGGTATTTTTGTCATGCCTTGGTACGGTTTTGTAACAAACGAGATCGAGCGCATCTCTCTCAAACCACACAAACCACTCTAGGCTTCATGACCAAAAAGGAATACGACTCTACGTACTTCGTCTACTCTGTCACTATTCTGTTCCTCTGGTCATTCTCCTAATACATATTTAACGATAACTCAATGCATCTGTCATAACGCAGACGATAACATTCACTGACTTCGTATTTTATGATCATTATCAATTGCAGTACAGCAACGAATATCACCCGTCAATGTAGTTATCATTTCACGACTTGCCTATTATCATGCTACGAATGGGGAACTCATTTAAATTCAAATTCACTCATCGCTAATCGATGCTACCTATTCTACTGCGGCTCAACAGAACATATATTTAACATATCTCACTAATCTATCGGCATCACACAAATTTCTGTCGTATTCTACTTAACTTATTTTGACGATTTATTTCCCTGTCATATCCACAAACAATTTATTACTATTTTCACGATATTTTGAATCGCTTATACAAACGTGTTATTTTATGGTTCAGACAATCATAACATTAGCACATGTTAATTTTTGTACGCTCATTAAATTGCTCATATTCGCATGTTAACGTTCCCATTTTTGTCCGCGCCTTTTCTATATTCATGTATTCTTTTACATAAATATGACATTTTCATATAATACACTCACCGCTCATGTGACACTACTGTACTTTATCGAGTGTTGTACAATTTTTTTTCGCTACTTGTTGCTAACGTTAACTTCATATCACTTCAGTGTTATTTTCGAAAACAGACATTTTTTAAATGTGCTATTTTCTACGAGGGGGCTATGTAGTGTCAGTTATTATGCCAAGCCCATATACCTTATTCTAGCTTGCGGATATCCCATTTTATTCATTCTACTTGAGTCATATTTTGACCTTGTCAATTATTCGCTTATCAGTCCTGACTGTTTTTATATGAGCGTATATGTGTGTGCCCTTCTTATCGCATTAATCACATGTCTGTAGCTTTATTCTGTCTGCCTATAAATATGGAGTAACTCTTGACTAAAAGGGAGTTGGCTTCCCAGCCATCTTCCCTGCGCGTCATTTTGCTCTGTTCTATTGCATTCACTTTACATACAAAATATATGTATTCAAAGGCCATTCTCGTTAATTGACTTATCTAAATTCCGTTATTGACTAACGTGATTTAAGTCGACGATGATATACGAGAATAGGCGATAGCAAACATTCTTACACTCTGAATGGAGTCAGATTACGGGCCGTCACACACTTCCTTACACTAATCTGGTCGTAATTATTCCTCTTCTTTTTTTCTCTTTTGCGCTCCTTACCTTCTTTTTTTTTTCTTTTCCCATTCTCATTGTTGTGTGTGGCGCATATATATTTGGTGCCTCCTTGTACCAATATTTATGTGTTCAAATTAATAAATAAACAAACATCTTGTCAGCCATATTAGCTAGGTCACTGGCGATGATGGACATCCGAGACACTTAAAATCTGCTTTACCTCATACAACAGACTTTAGAGAGACATTTGCTTGAGAACATCTAATTTTTTACGACTTCACTAATTGGAGTAACCGTGACTGTTTTATGTCATACAGATCACAAGCGGTCAGAAGCTGTTGTAGACGTTTCTCGTCAATGATTTGCTTTACTGTAGTATCCTATGGAAAATGTGAAACATTTCAATTGTTTAGTGTAAATGATGAAACAATGGAAATATTTTATGGCGCATAAATGATGCTGTACAATAATTTTGCAAACATTCATTACGAACTAGAAAGAAAATATCATTCAAGACGTCAATAATTTTGATTAGCCCATACGTTTTTTGAAGATATACCTAGAATTGTAATTTGAAGTAATTACATAAGTGACAACTCCTCCTAGAGCCCCTCTGGGGCTGCTGCTGGTCCCAAGCTCGGATAAAGGAAGAGGGTTGGGTACAGGGTTATCTACTCCATCGCGTAGAAAACTAACTAGCTAAAACGCTAACCAGAAAAAAATTATTTAAGCCATTTACACTCTGCAATAATTTATTTAGGTACATGGAATGCTCGTACAATGTGGGAGACTGGGAGTCTTCCAAATTGCTGCAGAGATGAGGAGATACAACCTGGAGATGCTCGGGATCAGTGAAACACATTGGACGCAAGTTGGACAATGATGACTAGCTTCAGGGGACCTTCAGTTATACTCCGGCCATGAAGAAGAAAATGCCCCACATACACAAGGTGTTGCATCGATGCTATCAAAACCAGCACAGAAAGCACTTATAGGATGGGAATCTCATGAACCAAGGATCATCAAAGCCTCCTTCAAAACAAAGAAAGAGGGCATTTCAATGAACATCATCCAATGCTATGCGCCTACCAACGATTACTATGAAGACGCTAAAGATCAATTCTACAATAGGCTGCAGTCAATCATCGAGAAGTGCCCAACAAAGGACCTGATCATTCTGATGGGAGATTTCAATGCCAAGGTTGGAACGGACAACACTGGATATGAAGACATCATGGGACGACACGGAATGGGAGAAAGGAACGAAAATGGTGAGAGATTTGCAAACCTATGTGCCTTCAATAAACTGGTCATAGGCTGCACCATATTCCCACATAAACGCATACACAAAACCATATGGACTTCACCGGATCACACCACGCAAAACCAAATCGACCATATTTGCATCAACAAAACGTTCAGGAAGACTATAGAGGACGCGAGAACCAAGAGAGGAGCTGATATAGCATCAGATCATCACTTGCTGGTCGCCAAGATGAAATTGAAACTCAAGAAGCACTGGACAACGGGGCGGACAATATCACAAAAGTTCAATATGGCCTTTCTTCGGGATACTAACAAACTCAACAAATTCAAGATAGTCCTCAGCAACAAGTTCCATTCCTTTCATGATCTACTTAATGGAGAAGGAACTACTATGGAGAGCAACTGGAAGGAGATCAAAAAAGCAATCACTTCAACATGTCATGAGGTCCTGGGTCCCAAGAAGCACCATCACAAGGAATGGATCACTGTTGATACACTGTATAAGATTCAAGAAAGGAGGAACAAGAAAGCAGCAATCAATACCAGCCGAACAAGAGGAGAAAAAGCCAAGGCATAAGCTGAATATACAGAAGTAAAGAAACAAGTGAAGAGGAGCATCAGAACCGACAAACGTAAATATGTGGAAGATTTAGCAATGATGGCGAAAAGGCTGCAAGAGAAGAAAACATGAGAAAACTGTATGATACGACAAAGAAAGTCACTGGAAATTACAGTAAACCAGAACGACCAGTGAAAAGCAAGGAAGGCGAAGTAATCAACAACATTGAAGAATAACGAAACAGGTGGGTAAAACACTTCAAAGAACTCTTGAATAGACCAGCCCCACTGAACCCACCCAACATCGAAGCAGCACCCACGGACCTCCCAATCAATGTTGGCTCACCAACAGTTGAATAGGTCAGCATGGCCATCAGACAAATCAAGAGTGGCAAAGCAGTAGGACCAGACAACATTCCAACAGAGGCACTGAAAGCAGACGTAGCGGCAACTGCAGGGATATTCCACATTCTCTCCAGTAAGATTTGGAATGAAGAACAAGTACTAGCAGACTGGAAAGGAATTTTGACCAAAATACCGAAGAAAGGCGATCTCAGCAAATGTGATAACTACAGAGGCATCACTCTTCTCTCAACACCGGGACTAGTCTTCAACAGGGTATTGTTAAACAAGATGAAGGACTCCGTAGACGCCCAACATCGAGACCAACAGGCTGGATTCCGTATGGATAGATCGCGTACAGACCAAATCGTAACACTACAGATCATTGTAGAACAATCAATAGAATGAAATTCATCGCTCTACATCAACTTCGTTGATTACGTAAAAGCATTTGATAGCGTGGACAGGACAACACTATGGAAGCTTCTTCGAAACTACGGTGTACCTCAGAAGATAGTCAATATCATACAGAATTCCTATGATGGATTAAACTGCAAAATCGTGCATGGAGGACAGTTGACAGACTCGTTCGAGGTAAAGATCGGTGTCAGGCAAGGTTGCTTACTCTCACCTTTCCTCTTTCTCCTGGTGATTGACTGGATCACGAAGACGTCAACATCTGAACGGAAGCATGGGATGCAGTTGGACGATCTAAACTTCGCAGATGATCTGGCTCTTCTATCGCACACGCAAAGGCAAATGCAGGAGAAGACGACCAGTGTAGCAGCAGCCTCAGCAGAAACAGATCTCACTATATACAAAGGGAAAAACAAGATTCTCCAATGCAACACGGCATGCAACAATCGAATCACATTTGACGGAAAAGATTTCGAAGTTGTAAAAACGTTTGCACATCTGGGCAGCAACACTGATACACAGGGTGGATCTGATGCAGATGTGAAGGCGCGGATTGGCAAAGCTAGAGCAGCATATTTACAACTGAGGAACATCTGGAACTCAAAGCAACTGTCAACCAACACCCAGGTCAGGATTTTCAATACAAATCTCAAGACAGTTTTACTGTATGGAGAGGAAACTTGGAGAACTACGAAAGCCATCATCCAGACAATACAAGTGTTTATCAACAGTTTTCTGTGCAAAATACTTCCAATTCGTTGGCCAGACACTATCAGTTACAATCTACTGTGGGAGAGAACAAACCAGATCCCAGTGGAGGGAGAAATCAGGAAGAAGCGCTAGAAGTGGATAGGACACATTGAGGGAAGCAAACAACTGTATCACAAGGCAACCCGTCACATGGAATCCTCAAGGCCAAAGGAGAAGAGGAAGACCGAAGAACGCATTATGCCGAGAAATGGAGACAGACATGAGAAAAATGAAGAAAAATTGGATAGAACTGGAAAGGAAGGCCCAGGACAGAGTGGGTCGGAGAAAGCTGGTCGGCGACCTATGTTCTATTGGGGGTAACAGACGTAAGTAAGTAAGCACATAAGTGACAAACAAATGATAATGTTACACCCCTAAAATCTGTTCATACATTTAAAGATAATTTTCACTTGAAAATCTCAGTTGGAAAACCAGTTAAACACTACAGAGTATTGGAGAATTATTAGATTCAAATTTACACAGTCCTCATGTATTGGATGATCGATCTACTACTACTAGAGAGATCATCACCGTAGTTAACATTAACTATTTAGAATTCATTTTATTAACCATGTTAAATTCTAGAGTTATGTGGAACTTCGTTTACAAACAATTTGGTGCATTAACTTAATCAACTATAAACAAAAGTTAGTAACCATTACACAAATATACATACATATACATCTGGTAGTGAAGAATATGAAGAAAATCATAAAGAATTTGCATAAGAATATAAAATTACAGAGTATAACAACACATTGATGCTTTAAAATAAAGATATTCTAATAAATACTGGTAAAGTAGATATGAACAGCTGCAGCAATAATTTACGAAATAAAAAAACCTTACAATTATCATTAATTCGATCTGACACACGAAATGACCTTAATTACTCCGTTCATAAATCAACAGGCTGTCCATTTAAGAAATATTAAAAATTCCCGGCTGATGCATTGGATCGCTGTAATACATGTACTACCTAAACAATTATTGAACTAGTATACTTAAAACTTTCTTCTATCACATGTTTGTTCTGTACATCTAATATTACTATTTATATCAAATTGATCATGCCTGTAAACTGGCGTGAATTCTGTAATTATTATTTTCAGAATATATAAATCATTATTATAATATAACCTTCATGAAATATTGTTTTTATGTGTAATAATGTATTTATTAGTTGCCAGATGGTTATTAATGTTAAATTTATTGGTTTTTAGTGCTGAGAACAGTTGTATTGTCATTATACTAAGTAACTTTTCATTATAATGGATCGAATTTACTTACTGACTAACATTTGAAACCAGTCGGATAGTGTACAAAACTAGTGATTTATGAATGTTGGCTGAATCAACAAAGAATCCATATGAAAATCAAAGTCTAAGACAGAACATGAGTCTCTCTTTAATTCCATAGGTAAATCATGCTAATAAGTATGAACAGGTACGTGAATTTAGCTTCATATCGAACAATTATATTGAACATGAAAATATCATACATTTACCTAGAAGTAATTCTAGGTTACATGCTGATTTGATGTTTTACCAAGAGATGTACAGTCGAAATAGCATATAATCGTACTCTATTGACCCAGGACAATAAGTAATTATGGATGATTATGATAGTGTTTAATAGGGGAATAGACCAAGTAACATATAGACAGTAGGAAGCAACAAAATTAGCTGACATTCGCCTGAAGTTATAAATAGACAAAATCACTAGACAGCTTTCAAAACAGAATACAGCACAAAACAAATCCTTACTCGGGTAGACGAGGTGGATTCCAACATTGGGTGCTTTGATTAACATGAGACGAATTCCCATTACTCATAACGGTTGAATTAGTAGGACATAAGCTACCAGCTGGACCACTGAACAGATCGCGTAGAGATGAATACTACATAAAAAAGAGATTAAACAAGATTAGCAAAAACATGTCTACAGTTCAACATTGAAATGAGGAAAGAAAATCAAACTGTGGTAGTTGTTAGGAGCTTTAACGTTAAAATAATGGGAAATTAATTGTGCTTCTCATTTCGATTATTAAATTACATTTGAAAAAAGATACTGTTATTCTCTCTGTCTCTTTAACATACACACCAAAACAACGTCACCGATCAATAAATTATAAACAGCGTCAAAATAATTGCTTTTCAAATATATAGATAGATAGATTAATGAGCTGACGTGTGAGCAAAAAAAACAATTTGAATTGGATTAAAAATCAGTGAACAGAACAACGTATATGTGTGCACACAGCACTGAAGAAAAATGCAGACAAAACCGGACGGTAAAATCACCCAATCAAAGATAAATATTATAATATTATAAACAACAAAAGCAAACTACACACATAAGTACTTGTGTATGTGTGTCATTACCGATGTTTTTATCACTATTACGATTAGTATTATTATTATTATTATTGTTATTATTATTATTGTTATTATTATTTTCCTCATTGTCGTTTCAAACTTCATACTGTGCATTCAATCAAACTGTAAAAGCATTCGTCGAAAAAAAAGTAAAATCAATATTACAACTTACATTGTTTTCTTTGCTTATTTTACTATTTAGCCACGTTGCTTATATGTGCTCTTAGAGATATAGACAAGAGTGTATATTTTACAAGCTAACAAAATTATAGAATACAATTAGTGAAGAACCCATAACGAGAGATAGAAAGTGTGAGAGAGTGTAAATACAAGAAAAGATGAATAGCTGATCAATGAAATTTGTAAAACGTGTAAAAGAGAAAAGAACATAATTGTTCAGAAATGGAAAGTAGGCACAAATATGAAATAATACACAACATAGAAATAAGAATAACAAGAGAAAAAAGAAACCAAGCTAAACAACAGTTGCCACATTTACAAACAGGGAGCATGTACATACACTCAGACACATGTACATATGATTTATATGATAAAAAAGGGCATGTATAATTGGAATCTAAAAATGTTTCCCGAAAATCATCCACTTATAGATTAAAGTGTAGTGAGATGATTGTTAGATTGGAAATTGCTTATATTTATTAATAAAAATATCAAATGAGAAAGGAAAATATGTTGTATTAATTTAGTTTCATTATATTACAAGTATCCCTTGGATCTGTTCTAAAGTATATATATATATATATATATATATATATATATATATATATATATATATATATATATATATAGGCATAAATATTTTACGATTTAGCCTTATCTAGAGGACCAGTGGAAACCAACAAGCAATCAACACTTATGTGTCCTCGTGGTGTGTGCTACTTGTATTGACATAAGTAGTATATGATGTTAGTTGTGAACAGAAAGTCTGGCAGCAGAGACAAGAGGATCGAACAGTAAAGAATGAAAACAGGATGTGATTTGTATGAAAATGCAAGAACAATGAGGTCTAAGTCATTTTGAGACAATTGGTAGACATTTTGAAAATTAAGCATTTACTTTATGATTGTTAGATTTTATTAACAAGTCCTGTAATTTCGTGTTAAATACATCCGATTGTCCCCACTGGTGTTCTTGTTCACTACATCCTGACCCTACAAATGGTCGAACCCAAAACGTTTAAGTATTGTGGTGGACATGATAAATACGAAATTAATGGTTGATAATACCAAATTAAATTTGTAATTTAGTGTGATTTTTAACTAGTGTCATTAATGTCTGTTTATGTCCCAGAAGATTTCCTTCTGTTTAGAAATATTACAAACAGTATAGGATTAAAAATGTAGATAGTAGATTTGAAGACTAAAGTACTTACGATGAACTACTCAATGATGATATATATGTATTTCACTGATATGAGAAAAAGAATATTGAACTTTAAAAACAATGAAAATAATCACTATAATGAAATCTTTAAGAAACATTGAAACACAGAGAAAAATATAATTAACAATTATGTTATTCAAGAAAGTGAAAATAATTAGTTAAATGTTATCATGAATTAGTTGATGGATGAGACAAAAATAAAAAGACAATCTAGGAATAAACACATTACATCATATTATTTGGGTATTAATAATGATATTTGATCAGTTAACTGATAACAAAGAATAAAGTGTATCAATTAAAAACAAACAAACAATAGATTGAATGCATGAATCATTGATAAAATAAAAACAACAGGTTAACACTTGAATTTGTATCAATTAACAATTATTCAATTCATTCACTATTTGTCAATATACTTACAAAGATTAAAAATAGTAAACACTGAATTTATTTGGTTATCAATAATTAACTTAAGTTACTACGTACAGAACAGAGATAGTAGGAATTTGTACGATAGTCACTTATTATACAATGAAACAATCTATAAACATATGTTTTTATACATTTAGTACACAAGTGAAACCCTAGAGCGTTACCCATTGAAATACTGAGACCAGATGATCAATTCTGTTTTCAATTATCATAGAATTGGTTGAAATTTTTTCCGAGCTGAAAACATAATCATGTCAGTAAAACATAAATTTCACGTAATTTTTAGTGCTGGAATTATGGTAAACTTAAATAACTAACATGTGAATACATGGGAAAAATACTTGCAAATACAGAACAAACAAAACTGAATTTATTGTCTCACAGATTCACCCAATGTACTTGACAATCATAATTAGCTATGACCAAATGGTTAGGGGTCGATCAAGAAATCAAGTCACTTCTATTGACAAAATTTTGGGAGTAATTTTAAATCAAAGGTTTACGAATTGTATATTGTCAAACAAAAAAATAGTTGAAGGCGAGAAAACCCTTCCAAACATAGATACACATATAAATCAATTTCGGGTGATTTCATTGCCTATTTCAGTCTTTGTGAAGGTTCTACGGTTTCAAAGACTTCTGATCCCGGCACCATTTAATGATCATTTTAATTAATACGTTGATTTTATACTGAACAATTGGAAAATAAATATCATTATAGACCGATGTTAGTTAATTAAATAATGAAAACCAGAAATCAACTGCTTCAGCATTCCTCAGTAAAACATATCAACAATTCCACAACTGATCGAGCCAAACAGCTTCAGGGTTGAAGACAAACAAATCATCTTACGATCATTACATTTGTATCCAATATTCTGTATTTCAACATTAATTTAATGAATTTCTATTCTTTAAAAATAATTCAACCAGTTGTATGAGATGAAAGAACGATGGAACAGCAATTAAATCAAGTAAAATATGAACATAATTTTCACATTAACTGAACACAATTAAATGAGTGGCTAAAAGAAAAACCACAAGAAGAATTAAAGCTGTCAAATTGATATAAATTGCACGCACACACATAACAACTACCACCACCAACATAGAACAGTAGAACAGAATCATATTTGCCTTGAACCAGAACACACACACACAACGAAATCGGATTTATTATTCATACGAAAGACAGAAAACTATTAAACATGAATCACAAAAAACGGACACTCAAACTAGATCAGTGATTATGAGAATATATAAATGCATATATTATAACAGCAGTTTGTTAGCTAACATTGTTGACAAGACGTAGAAAAACAGCTTACCTTGCCAAAATCATCATTATGATATTAGTATGAACATTTTTAAAGCACCTTTCAGTGAAGATAAATAAATTGAAAATGACACAAGATATATATATATATACACTAAAAAGAGAGTAGAAAACTTGACAAAACAAAACAATTCAAGTTTAAGACAAATAATATTAAGGATAATAAATCATTATCAAGAAATTTAAAGCAATTAGTTTCTTTTATGTATTTTGAACGACTTCGTCTCCGAATCATGAAGTAAAATTACAGTAAAGGGCTACATGTTTATGTGTAATGATAGAAAAAAACAAAGACAACTTTGATGAAGTAATAATGCTGTAAGCAGAAAGTTGATTGTTTAAAAACAGAAAGAAACAGTATTGTGTGTGTAATGTGGACATGTGCGTGAGACTAATTAACTTACGGAGAAAATAATTGCAAATGTTAATCGATGCAATTTTGAAAATAAAAACAACCCCATTTCCTTAATCATCATAATAACATTGAATAAAAAGTGCTTATTGTATCCAAAGTATTAAGGAAGATAACATTTTGGCGTTTAAATTAGTGTCAGTGGAGATAAAAACACACATCATGAGGCAATTACATCCTATTGACAAGTCTTAAACGAAATGAGATGAGTGCATTCGTGCATTTAACATATGCAGTTATACAACTTACATATCCTGATAATCATTAGATTCAAGACGTTGGATGAATCTCTACATATGTATGTACACACCTAGTAGGTTGTAGATAGCTTTAGCGTGTCATTCTTTTCATATTTATCTGAGATTTCTAACTTATTGTTTAATATTATAAGTGGGCGAGGGTATTTATTCACCAACTGTACTGAAGGAACTATCAATAACTCTTTAAATTATCATGAACCCGAAAGATTATTAGAAAGATAAACTGATTAGTTAGCTCATTTAATTAATGTGAGAATCATCCTAATATGGTGATGAGTCGTTTATTTAACTAATCACTGCTGATAAACGATTTTAGAAGCTGCTAGAAGATAAATCCATGTAATCACTACATAAACACTTGTATTCCTTTCTTTTAACATTTAAACTTTTTTGGCATCTCTTTAGATTTTATCTTGTATCTGCTTTATTTCAATTGTTGATTGCGTTGAGTCAAATCCAGTAATCACTATTTGAAGAGTACGTTAGGGAAGGAGGGAACATTTTATAGATATTCATGTATATTTGAGAACGACTGCCTCTTCTGTTTTGCATATTAATACAGAACAAGATAGTTAGGTATACAGCGATTTTTGTGTAATAAATGTTAATTTATTATAGTTATCCAACTTTAGAAAGAATAAATGACATTTCTATTTGACAAACTACATGTTTCATTTAAACATTGCTTTGTTTAGTTACATTGTAAGAATGTAGATAATTTAATATATAAACTGAACTCGATACTTATGTGCATATTTTGAGTCGAATGAATTATGGATTCAGTTAATATAATGAATATGAAATGAGTTGGTTGAATTAATCTCAAATATATAATGGATCTTATTTTCAGAGTTATATTGTTATACATATTCACTAGATTTGATTAATTAATTGTAAATATTATTGGTTTATTTGGTGAGTTGTATGTTGGCTAGATGTTTTCTTATTGAGATATGAAACATTAAAAGAACTATAAACTGGTAAAAAAAAATCCATCACACATGAGTCACCGAATAAATTATACTTATTTATCATCAAAATTGATTGGTTCATTCTAAACTTCCTTCGTTTTCTTAATCTATAAGAAAGGTCATTCAAATTTAGGTGTAGGTCAAGAGGTGGATCGACCATTTGTTGAAATTTCATTTTAAATAAACTGAAGAATACACACACACACACACACAAACAACTATTGATAAAAAAATAAAGTTACTACTTGAATTCTTTAAATATCGATAGTAATTAACATTGCTACTAAGTATGTAAGTAAACGGAGGAGAGAGAAAGATGTGGTCGAAATTTAATCATCCCACTAATCAACTAAAAACAGAAAAGTAAACCATTTTACTGTTGTAAAATTAGGATAAATCTTTAACAAAATTCTTTTTATATTTTAATATTCAACAAAATAATTTAATCCTTACATAACAGTATAGAATTCATTCATGTAATTATTGATTTATATTTTTGGCAAATATTTTTATGTAATTGTAAAATTACTGTATCAAATGAACAATATCAGACACTAGCCGGTTAATTAAGAAATAACAGATTGACCTTATTTATATTCTATTTACGATACTTATTTAAGCACAAATACAAAAAATGGGATAACATAATAATAATAATAATAGTAATAATAATAATAATAATAATTATTATTATTATTAATACAAATACTATAAAAACTGAGTTATTTCCAAAAAAGTAATTCAATTCTTTATTTATTTCAGTATAAAAACTGTATGTATATTATTGATACTAAATGGGGAAAAAAACTAGGTGAATTTAAAAAAGGCAACAAAAAAATCATTTTATCCCCAGGTAAATAGAATTTAAAACAACCACCTATGAGAGTAGATGGATTTTCATTAAATAATGCGTTAAATAGGACAAATCAATGAAGATGAATAAATTAAACTTGGAATTAAGTCATACAAAAAACTAGCCTGATTAATATGAATTGCTTTAAGATGATTCAATGTTCTAGTAAAAAACTAATGATACATTTAAGTTAACCAAATCACTAAGAAGAATATGGATATAATTAGAAAAGAAACGCATTGTATAAGACGAAGATGAAATGATAGTTTAATGAATAAAGCACTCAGTTGTCAACCAAGGAGACACAGGTTCAAATTTCACTTCATCTACATCAATTTAGGAAGCTACGTTGGTAATATTAGCCCTTATATACAAATACTATGAATTAACGTCAAGTAGTACATTGACTCGTATTTTGTTAATGATCTAGATGAATTTTATATTGATACTAAAATTAAGTGATACTGGTAAATCTGGATTATTAGATTCTAAGTTAGTAACTGGGTGTTTGAATTCGAATTCTACATAACCGTTTAATAAGTTCATTAAATTACTGGGTCCATTATTGACGAGTTAATTGTACATTGATGATAATCGTTTTGTCAATAACACGAATCACAACCAGCAATGACCGGATATCCTCACGCCTATTGATCCACACAAATCATGCTATTGCGACAGTGTGCAGCCAGAACACGAGAACAATATAATTTGACTTCCATGATTATGACTCTACTATGTTTGAAGAGATTACGAATTCATCTAATCTGAGAACGAAACGAAAACTCTGTGATACAATGACAGATAGATTAGTTATTCCGACGCGTCTCAGTCCAGCTAACTAGAGGGAGAAGTCCAAATTCTGAAGAGGGAAATATATATTCCACAGCAGCCAGGAGCACGAAAAAAAAACAAGCACAACTCAAGCGTATATATACAGCATAAAAATTTCATTGGAAAGTGTTACAAAATAGATGCTAAAAGACACAACGAACCAGTAGCGTTTAAGATCCTCCCAAGTGAGAAATAGGTCATGGAGGTAAAAATGAACACTCTTGGCCCGAAAACCAGAAATTCAATTTTTAAAAATAGAATTACATAAATTTACTAAGTGATTTCTGAAGATCTAACCTCCCCAAAAGACTCTAAAACTCACATGATGATATAGTATACACCAATAACAATACGACAATGAGTCACAAGTGCGCAATTATAAATTAACGGTAAAAACTATGTATATCAACAGTTAACGATTTAAATGAAGTTTACAATTAGGACAGTATAAAAATACCGTTAAACAAATATTTAATGAATATTGAATCAGTATATAAATGATAAGTTGTCATACAGTGGTTCTAATAATTCCACCTTTTCCACTTATTCGCTTACCTCTAACTCTGAGAATGAATTTCGGAGTTCTAATGACCAGTGGAGTCCAACACTGTCGGGTGTGAGGTAGTTATCCACTGAAGACAATGGAAGATGGTCACACAATCGACTCAGTGGTCTAGAGGTTAAACGTTTTCGCATGCGAGATCGTGGATGGGCACTAGTGAGGAGTCCCATACTAGAACGAAACCGTTGTCCAGTGCTTCCAGGTTTTCAATAGTGGTCTAATATTGATTGGTTGATGATCCCAATTAAAACTCAACAATCTGAGAATGGGATTCACAATACTAGGATGAAGCAGTTAGTTGTTCAGTGCCCCTATGATTTTTATTGGTTTTTCATTAAAGATATCAGTTTTTAAAATAATAACTATCTCCAAATTATCTTAAGCTTCTCTTCCAAAATCGATATAACCATGTACATGGAAGATGAGAAACAATTATAGTTTCATGAAATTCACTGTGGAGAACTTAAAATAAGATCTTATATTATCACTTAAAATCCGTTCTACGAAATGAAGCCTTTCAAAGAGGAGCATCACAGAAAAACCTGATAAAAATGCTTCGGAGTATAAAGTTAGTTTGATACTTTTTATTAAAGTCATAGGAACAGTATCATAATAAAAATTAAATAAAACAATTCGAATAAAACTCTCATGAAGTCTTTATCAGAGATTTTCCCTCTTTACAAAAGAAATAAAAGGAACGTGTAGGTATACTAGCATCCTTCGATTTCTATAAAATTTAGGTGACGGTATCATTATGTTGACTAATCAGACCATTTATTTGCAACTCGAGTAATAAACATGTTAAATCGATCACCCCCAGTATTTCAAATACAAAACAAAAAAATATCAATCACTAACTATTAGAATAAAAGCTCTAGAATACATTTTTGAACAAAAATCGACACAAATCCTTAGAAATTACGATGAGGATGAACTGAAAGAATAACCAGTGTTTGAAATTCTGTTAGCCAATGATCTTGTCAAAAATATAATATGTAGTTTAAATAGAAAGCTCACAAATTTGTATTGTCTTAATTAAACATTCACTAATGAAATATTCTAAACGACCTTAGTGTAACCCAACGACTTCTGTACATAGGTTGATTTATCGGTTTGTGATTCACATTCTCCAATAATGGATAACAATCATGACTGGATATAGAAAAGCAATACAAATATCTTATGTTTGAATACCAAGCTCGAATAACTTCAAGACAAATTCATAAAATGAAATTATATCTGCTGGTAATGGAAATTCGTGGTTCAGATAAATGATTTTGATGTTGTGTTTTGTTCTCTGAGATAGATGGTTTAGTCTCGGAGCCAATTACAAACAAGATCACTAGAATGAACTCATATATTACTTGTAAAATAGCTGGGAAGTTCAGTTCTACATGAAAGATTTTGTGAATAATGACAGTGAGAGCTCACCAATTAAACTATCTATCTAAGAGAACAAAAAGACATCAAATATCTGCAATTTTTAAGTAATCAGAAACTGCACATAGTTCACAGAATACTACTCACGGAACAGAGAGTAATCATTCAGTAGCAAGACAGCATTTATCAAATCTTTTGTTTTGAGAGCAAAATAATGGTGTTTACATGCGATTATATAAGTTTTTTTATATACAATTCGTGTCCTGAATGTCGCATCTAGTGGAAGTTGTAGTTAACTTGTTTAAACAACCACCATGTAAAAAGATAAGACTATGTATTTAAAAAGGCATTTTTAGGGCTTCAGATATTAAAAGTAACTCCTTTATTAAAAAGAAGTTTACGTATTCGGCTTCGAGTCACAAAGTTTTTGTGATATTAATCGAATATCGAAAACCAAGGTAGGTGAAGTGTGACTTGAACCTGTATCCTACTGTTTAGAACCCCTGTTTTAACTAGTAAACGACCAGCTTGCAGAAATAGAGGTGACTGATGTTTGTGATCTTAATGCGAAGAACAGGAAGACAAACACGGTCATTATCCGATGACAAGTAGTCGAATGATGGTAACAAACATATGAAGTGTATTCTTCATTAGGATAAAATAAATGGAGTATATGAAAATCATAATACAACTTGAAATTTGAAAAAAGTATAACAAAAGGAAAATCTTACAGCTTGTTTGATTTCATTGACTTGACGAACGAGATCATTTGGAGCATTCATAGGATTCTCGTTGTCTGAGGCATCCCAGTCATCAGATGTTTTGCTAGTCCTTTGTTGATGATAATCTATTTTTTTTGGACGATTGTTACTAGGAATGACTTGGGATGGTCGTTGTCGTGTTTGCCAGTCAAGGAATTCTTGAGAAACAGGTGATGATTGTGGATAAGATGATGAACGAGCTATTCGATTTAAGCGTCTATTAAAATTAGATATCATTGACCATCTAGAGATGTCTGAGTGATTTGCACGATTTTCTTGACTGCTATGAGGGGGTCCAATAGGATTGAACAATGTTGGCATTCGTCGACCGGCAGAACCAAATCGACATTCGGATTCAAACTGAAAGATGAAAAAATCGTTAGAATACAAGATATACTTGAATTGATTTTACTATTAATATAACTAAACGTAAAAAAATCTCTAAACAACAATACCCCCACGTACTTACCCACTTTACATTACAATTCTGATGCCAATAAACAACTTTTGGGCTCTACCACTTCCTTTTTCCAGGTTGATGAGGTCGTCAGTATTGATGCAACTTCTTGTCCTTCAACGGTACATGGGACCACAAAGTATCTACTCCCTATCCTGTTAACTGAGAACTTCATTTCTTGTTTCGCTGATTTTTCCAAACATTCTATCAACAATACCTCACTAAATTCATTAGCGAATGTAACCAGTGTTGATTATTTAAGCTTAAAAGTGTCGCCTCTGATTATCTAGAACGCGAGTTCGAACATATTAAACATTTCAATATTCCATCTTTGTTATATTGAACAACAGACTTCACCAGGCAAGATTCCACAGTTGAGTGACATAAGTTTATTTAGTGTTTCCGAAAGTTTCATACAGGACTTAAATGTTGTTATTGATTTAAACTTATAAAACCAGTGTGAGGAAATAGTATGGTTCACCATTTAGTTATCTGGAGAACCAACAGCAATTTATTGTAATCTCAAAGGCGAAGATATCTTATTAAATTCTAAGGCAGAACAGGTATTTTTAGGTTTAATTAAAGTTGACGGTTGATTATACATTACTTCACTAAATGGGACTATAAGAACCATTAACCCACGCTCCGAACGATCATAGCTCATATGAAATAAAAGATAGATAATCCCGAAAGTTTTCTGGTTAATTTCGAAAATCTAGGAGTTTAGATGTATTAATGGTAGCATGTGAATTTAACGCCCAAGTAAGAAGAATAAGTTGGGCAAAAGCACAATTAGATGGTGTGTTTTTTACATCAAGTTCACCAGACTTCAGAACGTGACTTAACGTGTTCAACTAATACTCTAAATCTAACTGGAAGTCTCTTCAATAATTTCACAGCGCATTGAACGAACATCAGTTGCGCATAACGAACGTAGAGCCGGGGAAAATGTATATCACTCTAAGTGATCATATCACATCAGCGACAAAGTTAACATGATGAATGGTGAAGGAATCGAAATAATAGCAGCAGAGTAATAAAACAATAAAATATAAGAGGCGGAAGAATTTCGAAATAAAATTTACCTTAGATTTTGTTTCACTATAGCGTGTTTGTAAACTAGTTATTGCTTCAGATATTTCCATTTGAAGATTACGATTTACTGCAGGAAAGTTGAATGATCTTTCCAACCGATTAGTTGCCATGATGATTGTATCTAGATGAGAGAGACAGAGAACAGATGAATTACTGTGAGAAAAAAACGCGTATAGGAAGACGTTTTCGTAAAAATTCGTGATAATTACAGTATGTATTGTCAGTACCAAATACTAGGCTGTATAGAAAGTGAGAGATTCGGCATCTAGATACAAGTATCTATGCAATGTTGCGAATCAGGTTTGTTAAAACGACTACTTAATTAAATGTAACTCATTTACCAAGTAGAAATTTATGAGGTGCGTTAGAAGTTGCACGAGAGCTAGTGATGCTACCAAGCTTTGTGAACTGAAGTAAGAACCTGAGACCTAACAGTCACAAGTCGAACGCATTGACTACTGAGCCAGTGCACTAAAACAGCCATACATGCTCCAACAACACAAAACGAATTTCAGTAGAAAAAAGAACGAATGAATATCAGACATTTCATCACACACATCACGCATTCAAGTTAGTATCATTCAAACAGAAGAAAATGCTCATAATGGATTGCTTTTTGTTAGCTGTCACTAAATATAATCAAGAATAACAAAAGATTTTAATAACAAATTAATTACATAATATTTGAGATGGACAGTTTTTGTATTGTTTCAGAAACAGTTATCATCTCTAAACGATTATGCTACATACATTGATGTGCTCAGGAGTGTATATTATACGTAATTTTACGAGTCAACAATAGACTTGACAATAACTCAATTGTGTATACTTATCAAAATGACCTATAAGTGAACGATGACTACATTGGATATTTTTTTCCTAATTATTCTGCATGTTATCGTATTAGGATTTCCAATGTATTTACTACATGATATTTCAATTCACAGATAAATTACATGTTTGCATTAATAAGGACAATTTACTGTGATATTTTTAGACAAGTATTAAGCGGTTTGATAGGAATAAAATGTGATATAAGATCATTATTGTTAACTTTTGTTGAAAAAAACAACAACTTAGTTTTAAAATTGAAGATGAACAGTACAACGATAGGGAGGAAAAAAGAAGCTATTCCATGACCCATAAATAGTTTAGAAGTCATACTAATTTTTTCTTTCCTTATTGATGCAAACACTATCACACACTAGAAACCATTTACCTCACGACACCTAGCTCAGTTCGAGTGAGCCAGGACGATATTACTAACCACCAAAGAAATGAGTACGTAAACATGTACTTGAAAAAATGAGTTATCTGTTTAGTAAAGAAAAAACACAGGAAATGCTAGACGGAGACGAAAATTTAAATGAAACCCAATTCCTGTATACAGATTCTCGTGTTCGGTTTCAAGGTATGTTTTTTGTGTAAGGGCTAATAATAGTACCCAGCTATCTACTGGTTGAAGGCTGCCTAGTGAAACTAGACAACTTGAGGCAACAGACTAATAAAACTACAGGACAGTAATCTATAGTAAAAAAACCCAGTTAGTTATTTTAAATCCTAAGTATTACCAATCCAGGCAATTTAATTCGAAGCAAATCAACTTTAATAACAAATTTATGTGCTAATTCTTTATTACCAATACAGTTATTCGCAGTTATTGTTGGTATTCGACAAATATTTATATTGTTACAATATGTCCATTCAATGCTTATTTTTTAAACTGTTAAGTCATGTAAATGGACAATTTTACTTTTTAATTAGAAGAATAATTTGATGCAATTAGTCTCTTTGATACATTTTGATAGTGTAATAAGAAGATGAAGACTATCATAATTATGTGATATATTAGCACAATACATTTCGAATAGTTGGAATCATGAGTCAGTTGAAGCTAGACCACCATGGAAAACCTGAAAACTCTCCACAAAAACCCATTCTCATTTCGAATAATCTAATCATACATATACTTGTTAAGAACATTTATATATAAAACTAAAAGGTCAACTGGACTAGAAATTAAAGGGTAAGAGGAGACAAGGAGAATAAACAAAATAATGTGAAAGAATAATAATAATTTTAATAAAGCTAAATTAATCTTCATGATATAGACTTATAAAAAATCAGACAATATACTGTAATTGAGAAATTAACATCATATGCTATATGTATTATTTATAACTTATTCTAAAATTTAACAACTATTGACATTCAAAACAGCATTAAGATGGAACAAAAAATATGTTTCATTGATACAAAACAATCATAATATGATCGTGGATAACAGATGATATTTATTGACGTTATTCAATAAACAACCAATCAGCTAAACAGTAATAACCAACATATGATCTGGATCAAACTAATAGACTAATCAATATATTTTTCTTTTACATTAGTAATAGTGTGGTTTAATACAATATAGATTAGTTTCCTCATTGTCTACATTTCAAGTGTTTCATTTTTGCTTTGTTTGAACGTTCAACTTTAAAGACATGTAAATTATCAACTAAAAATCAAATAATCTATATGGATAGGCTAAACTAAGTGTGTATTTTTTATGTGATCGATATGTTAAGAGAATATTTAAACCACAATGTTAGAACAATAAATATGTTCAAAATAAAAGAGAACTAAAAACATAGGTTATCAAACAATGATGATTTACAATGATTCGCTATAAACAAAACATGTGGTATCAGTTGAAAAAAACATTCTCAGTGAAAGATAAAATGCAAAGCAACATACCAATTAACTGAGGCCAAATATACTCCAATTGTGCTTCATCTGGACCATCACCATGTAAACATCCGGCTAGTAATTGTGAACAACTCTCAGGGCAGACATTATTAAGTGACTGAGCCTCGCATATAGCACAAAATCGATAACGTGTAATGCCCAAAATACATTGAGATTGAGCTACAACCTGATGAACACACAATGAAGGAAGAAAATAAACGTGTATTATTATTACTGTATTATTATTGTTTATTAATCATTAAACCAAAAAATATGATGTAGTTTAAAATTTTTTTGTCTTATCAGTAAAAGTACTTAACAATGGAATTTTTCTCCTTGCAAAACTGCTTCCTTGGAATTACTTACAAAACAATTGCGAATTTTATCTGTAACTATTCAAGTATTTTTGTGCCGGTCAAACGCAATAACTCCATGAAAATTGCACTAAAATATACGATTTTAAAAGTTATTTATCTTTGATTTGTATTAAAGAGATGATAAGTTAACATTGATGGTTTGATTAGGGCTTTGCTTGGTAGTTCTTTTATTTATTTAATAACATTTATTATCCAAGTTGGTTTGATGATAGGAATTGTAAGCTGAGTAATCATTAAAGGGTTACTCGGTAGCAAACGTATACAAATATCTAGAATTGAATAATAAATTCGAACGAAAGTTGGCTTTGGACAGCTGAGTGGTATAGAAGCTTGGATACATTAAATACGACTTAGATAAATACTACCATATAATAACGTTCTAAGTACATTCTGTTCAACCTGAGATAAATTATTGGTTATTCCAAGGACATAAAAGTCATCGAGATTTAGAACTTTATTATTAATTTGATTGATTGACATTTTGCAAATTAAGTATTTACTGTATGGTTTTCAGATTTTACTAAGATGTTCTGTAATTTCGCGTTCAAATACATTCGAATGTCTCCACTTGTGTTCTCGTCCACTACACCAGTAGCATACATCACACTCGTCCCTACTTTAAAGTGGTCATTCTTGCGGTAGTTCTGTTCACCGTACCATTTTCTTGTTTTCTGCAGTCTGTGCCACATTCCCCGTCAAAATGTTGAGTCTGCGTCGCGTTGACCTGCATAACTCCGTCGAAATCCGACGTACACCCAGCACATGGGACGTTCAACACCTGAGCTTCGGAGACCTGCTGAGCCATCTATATTCGACGTCTGCCCAGTAGCTGCTTAATCCATCGTTCCTCTTCGTAGATAGTATCCGCTACAGCCAACGCCACCCCACCAGAACACTCCTTTCGACGTCACCTCCTCGCATCAGGTCTCTCCAACTAGCATCTCAGCTCCAGGTATGCAATGGCGTCCACAGATCTGCGACCTTCCTCACCTTCTGGTTGGCAGCGACACCAAATGTAGTGAACGAGAACATAAGTGGGGACAATCGAATGTATTTGAATACAAAATTACAGAACATCTTAGTGAAATCTGAGAAACAAACAGTAAATATTTCATTTGCAAAATGTCAATCAATCGTCTCAGGTTTCATTGTTTTTTCGTTTTCATACCAATCATTCTTTGTTCTCGTTCTATTTCTTTGATCTTCTTAACCTTCTGCCTTCAGGCATCTCACTTCCGATTGGCGATACATACTACTTATATCTGTCGACGTCAGTAGCACACACCACACTACTATTATTTAGATTCATCTGTTATTCATTTTATTAATTTTATCTTGCTATGTCGTGGTATGACAGCTAGGGCTGATGAACATCTATAGCAGATTAAACGTTAATTGCGACTGACTATGTAGTTACTGACTTAAAAAAGGACTTGCAAATCTTTGACAGGCATTTAGCACAATATTATGGATTATTCTGTTATAATGTGATTGAAGTAGATCAGTAGGAAGTTTTAAACCTAGGTTTTATGTTATCTGCAACTAGCTGAAAAGGCAAGTATACATTCTTGGGGGAAATTGTGCTTCTAGTGACAATAGAGCCAACATTACAGTTGTAGTTGGAGACACTATAACATAGATACTCGGGAAGTGATGGACTTCCAGCATGAATGAGGGATTTTCACTGGATGACTACCAAGTCACAAAGTGAGCACAAGTTTCCTCAAGATCACCGACACGCCTAGTTGATGAGTGTCAACTAACATGAAACACGTCCGAATATTTTGGATTATTTGTTGAAGATTGCATATGTACCTGGTTGATGTGCTGATTAATACGATATCTATGTTCCGACTTTATTTCTTATTGCACCAAATTACCCGATAGTTTTAGTTTTGAGGAAACATCTAGTATAGATATAAGTTTTTGAAGTGAACAGATCAACTAAGCATTGATAATATTATTAACAAAATATTTATTTACACACTAAAACGTATTAGAAAGTATATGCTTGAATGTTACATACAACAAATAATTTAAGGGTACAATTTTGGTGAACATTTTACAGTATCATGATTTTTTTTCGGGAAAAGTAACAAGTAACGTATACTACATTAACATTTTGTTAACAATCAGCATCTAACTGAGTAAGAGTGATTTAATGATCAGATTGTAATTCAATTTGTGAATCAACAGTTTACAATGATATTCGTTTTTCTCTTATTCAATTGAAAAAATATTTTTATTGAATCTAGTTGTCTTTGCAATGTAGTATGTGAACATGAAAATTCATAGATCAGATTACGTTTATACAGTTGATAACCGGTGTTTTCTAACATAATTAACAAAATTTATCAGTATCTTAACAACTGACACCATTAGTTGTAGAGTAAGAAGTTTATTATTGTTTACTGTAAAACCACTAGGTTTTCAAACTAGGATAAACACTAACAAACTTTTAATAATAATAAACTTTCAAATGGACACTTCAAAAGTTCGTATCATATTGAGAGTGAAAATTGTTTTTCACGTTATTATTGTACCATGTGATTGTAAAGATTGACAGAAAGTAAAATAATAAGAAATGTCTCGTTTTCCTTAGACTTATCCTAGTTAGGACCAGTGAAGAAACTATACATACATGTATGTAATGTAGTATTTGAAGTATGAAGTCTTCCAAGTAAACGTTCTTCCCAAACGTTTTCTTATTTCTTAGATAGTCTCTTAGATGAAATTCATGAACTATCATCGAAAAAAATAATTAGGCAAATATTTGTGTTGTATCAAAGAAATAAGAAAATAAACGAATACCTGATCAACCAGATAATGTAATAATTTGCTGGTAACGGATAAAACATTGACCAACATACGAGCGGGTGGATAAGCTTCCAACATACGAGCGTGAAGTCGGACATCTACATCATCAAACGGATGTAACTGCGCAATCTTTTCAGATAAACAACGAATTCGCCTAGATTCACTAGCTTCATCAGTACCACCAACCCCAGGAAGACTGTTACCAAACGAGCCAGTGTTAGGCGAAACCGAGCTGAAAGGAGGATTGGAATTAACTTGTCCAGATTTTTCAATCAAACTAACTATACTGTCACGAAGTTGACTGAAGAAATTTTTGATTAACACACCGAGCTGACCCCGCTGACCTGCCATATATTGTTCTAAATCGGTGAAAAACCCGAAGAAGAAATTTCTATGCAATTTATAATTGTATCCATAAATCCGACTGAAAAATTGATGTAAACGTCCTTTAGCTTGTTGTAAATCAGCTTGAAAAATTGCTGAGTAGAGAAATAAATAAATAAAGACCGACTAACTGTACTGTGTAGAATTAAAAGATAATAAGCAAAGGAGGTAAAATATTTAGAACTACTGCAGACCATTTTCTCAGCACCACGAACAGCTAAGTTATATGAGAACAAAATGTACGAAATCTTTACTCTTGATAGTATCTGAGTCCATCATTACCGCGATTGTTGCCTTGATAGTGGTCAGGCTTGTATACCGTGATGGTTCAATAAAGTTGTATTCCTTGGACTACTTGTTCTGAAGTTCTACTATGTTGAGAATACCTGTTGTAATACCAAAAGTCAAACATTTTAAATCAGACAGCGGGGTTGTACTGACATCTGTACTAGTGTGGTCAAAAGAGGGCGTTTCCTACAGATAGCCAATATTTCCACTCTACTTTCCCATATACAGAAGTAGGGGTTAGAGGCTGGTTACTAAGATGATACAACCATTCCATATGAATGGCTGGTGGTGGTTTAAAAAAAACATACTTAAGATAGAAAAAACTACTCAAAAGATGATATGTATGAACGGCCTCTAAACTGATGCACCTTGACCACCACTACTAGCCAATGTTTTTTCAGACCCTGCAAGAGCAACTACTATAAGAAATGGGTAATCAAGAAGTGTCAACTACCCGTACAAATTTAACAGAACCGGAGCTAAGCATATTGTTAACCAAACCACTTTCCCGGTTTTTGATAATTTTGGTTTTATTATCTACCCTTCTGCTCTGACTTGATTTCATGTGTAGTCATTGCTAACGACTCGAGTTTACAAAATGTTAGGCGGAAACTTGTGGTATTTCACGATAGAGTGAAGATAACAGTGGTCGTCTACTGAATTTATGTTCAGATACCTATTTTTTTAAAGACACTGACTCGAAACGTGGAAAGAAAAGTTTTCTAATCTAGTGAATGCAATATACTTACAGAAAAAGACAGACAAACTATATTACTATCGGTCCTATTTGAAAAGGCTGTTACTCCTGTAGTATATATCTGAGCCCAAATCACTCTCTAGTGTGAGCACACATTTGTCTTAGCCTTACTAAAAGGATGAAAATTGCAGCAAAAATACATTCTTGGACTTGGCTAAAAGAAAATGTAAAGGGTTGTTTTTAAGAAAAAACTGCCAAGGCACTTAGTCTACTACAAAGGTGATGTTCACCCTGAGATAGTCTGGTGTAAAAATATCATTAACCTATGTAAGCAATCAAAGCCGAAAGGTTAAGAAAAACCAATGGATTTCAGATACCATGACACTTATACTAGAAGGGTGTGAATAGGATGAGTAGCAAGGAATATCGATCGTGGATTAACAGAAAGCTAGCGAAATGACCAGTAGTAATGGTAGGGTGGAAAAACAAAGGAAATTGAAAAGGTAGTATTGATAGGTACCAATAGACAACTGCATAAACTTGTTGAAAAGATGAAGGCTTAAAGTTATTCATTAAGGAAACTGTCTGAAGAAAGCGAAGTCATGATCTACTCCGAGACTAGATGACAAGAACGAAAAGTCAAACATTTGAAGGAAACAGTTCAATATACATTCGTTTCCTCATTGTTGTCAGCAGATTCGGTAGGATATGTATATTTTAGAACACGAAAGTAGCTTTATTTAACAATTATTACTAGCTATTCAGTGTTCTAACACTTCATTGACCAGAATGGCATAAGACTTACATTCAAGCACGGCACTATCATTGCTCATTTTCCAGGCAACTTGTAACCATGAGTTGGTTTGCTTTATAAGTTGACGCTGACCCACTGAGTACATTTCATGTTCCATGCTTACATCACAACAGGAAGTACCGGTTACAGGACAAATGTTTGATGCAGGACCTTAAAAAATAAAAAATGAAAGTTATTGTATCCTACCAATGATAGCTGAACTATGAACTCCTGTTAGTATAGTATACCGTAATTTCATCCATTCTTGTTTGAAGTTGGTGCAATCAAGAGCATATGCTGATGTGCACAATGTCACTATTAGTAAAATGCTTCCGGAAGTTCGCATAACTTCAAAGCTAATCATTGCAGAGGCACTTTATGAAGAGCAACAGTAATAAGAGCAGGAATACAGGGGACACTAGTGGTTCATAATGATAAATGCTAAAAGGAAAAGAAAAATATAGGCAAAGAAATTTGTTAAAAACCCAAACTTTTGAGTAGGTTGTTTAGCAAATTAAAATAATCCCATACTCGCATGATGTTTAACTTTATGCTCAATGGTTATTTAATTGCTAAGATGTCGTAAGTGTTAAGTTTTAAATGATACTTCCAACTTATAAAGCACTACAATAAAAAATATACACTAAGTATTAGTATTCCAGTACAGTACGTATTCATATCAAGAGACAGAATCGTTTAGAAATAAAACAATAACAACTTAGACGAAAGATGTGTTGGATTATTGACAGTTCAAGAATAAAATAAATAAGGAATAAATATGGAGGACGGTCTTCAAGTTCATGACTTAGGAAACTACCGATTGTTAGGACACAAGGCTATTTCCTTTGTTATGCATAACAGTGATTAGTTGGTGAGATCGCTTTTATCAAGTAAGAGTCTATTTTCATACTTCACACACCGATAAATTATATTTAACAAATGCTGAAATTTATAATGGTAACTAGGAAATGAAAAGGCTGGAAAAACTAAAAAATGGCACTAAATCAATTTATGAAGCCCTTGATTCCATATGGATTATTATTTATTTATTTATTTGAACACATAAATATTGGTACAAGGGGGCACCAAGCATATACGCCCCACACAAAACAATGAGAATTCGAAGAGAAAAAAGGTAAAGAGTGTAAAAGAGAAAAAAGAAGAGGAACAATAATGAGCGGATTAGTGTAAGGAAATGTGATAATAATAATAATGGGGGAAATGGAAAGGTACAACCGGAAGAATTCTTTCAGTTAAGGAAGATACAACTATTTTGCTTATGAAGAAAGTAAAAGAAGGTTACAGCAGGATCGCCACTGGCTTCTATTCTGAACCATATCTGATAACGTCCCTAGCCACTGTGTCGCACCATCTCTCGGACCCCAGCCAGGGAGTCGTGAAGGACCAACACAAGTCAGCCCTTTGCACCTTTCTTTCATATCCCGACACTATGTCATACACTGACCACCTCTCCACTTTTTTCCAACCAGTCCCAGAGTCGGCAAATAATGCACGACGTGGAATTCTCTGGGACGACGTTCGTAGAACATGTCCAAGCCACCGAAGTCGGTGTTTCAAAATGGTGACATCGATTGCATTATTGTCTCTGTGCCCGAACACACGATGCAGAACCTCTGCATTACTAACATGGTGTTGCCACTGGATGTCAGCAATCCTTCGGAAACAACGATGATCAAACACAAAGAGTCGTATAACATCTTCAACTCGGAAAGGCCATGTTTCCCAAGCATAGAGCAGAACTGCTCTCACCGACGCGTTGTAGATTCGACCTTTTACAGCCAGACTAACATCACAAAGGCGCCAAAGGTGGCCCAGATTGGCATAAGCCACTCTGGCTTTCATTATACGTGCACTGATCTCAACACTCACACCCCCACCAGCACTTATGCAGCTACCCAGATACACGAACTTCTCGACTACTTCTATCTGCTCACCATCCAGGGTGAGTACAGGATTAGAATCCTGCCAGTCTTGTAGAAGTACTTTGCACTTCGAAGGTGCAAAGCACATACCATACCTACGGACACTGATTGCCGACTGATTAAGCGCGAATTGCATGTCTTGGACATTTTCGCACAGTAAGACAATATCGTCCGCATACACAAGGTCGAGAAGTCTTTCTCTAGGCAACAGATCCACACCACCATCACTTACATCCATCAGAGCTGTTTCCAGAATGTCGTCGATGGCAAAGTTGAAGAGGAATGGTGAGATTGGGCAACCCTGTCTAACCCCATTGCTCGAATGGAACAATGGAGAGAGGTGGTTGTATGCCCTCACTCTACCTGAGGTGTTTGTATATAGGACTTTTAGGATGTTAATAAACTTCTCAGGCACACCCTTCTTCAATAGACAATCCCAGTAAACAGTCTTGTCCAACGAATCGAAGACAGCCCTGATGTCAAGAAACACTACGAATAATGGTAGATTTGTAATATTCAAGTGAGTAGAAAAATTAGATTTTCTGACGTTTCATGGCTTAATGTAAGTCACTTCTTTAGAGAATAAATAAAAATTAAAAAAAGTTTTTATTTTCTGAAGAAGTGACTTACACTAAGCCACGAAATGTCAGAAAATCTAATTTTTCTACTCATTGGGATATTACAAATATATTATTTATTTATAACAATCTACCTAATGCTCAATTTATTCGAAATTATCAAATCAAACCTTGGTAATGGTACCTATAAACACTACAATTGTTGGCCAGTGATAAGTATGACGGTGTTGCAACATTTGAAGATCTTATCAATACATCCTCGACCAGAACGAAACCCAGCCTGCTCCTCGCGAATTAATCTTTCTCGGGTTTTGAACAACCTATGAAGTATGACGGAAGCCAATAACTTGGACGCAATCGGAAGTAGACTTATCCCACGATAGTTGTTACAGGGACGACGTGAACCCTTTTTAAAGATAGGGACAACTATCGACTCATTCCATGACGTTGGTACACTCTCTAACTCCCAAACATTTGTAAACAACATCGTCAGTTCCTTAGTCAGAAAGTCACCACCATCTTTAAAAAGAGCCGGAGGTAAGTCATCTGGGCCAGGTGATTTGTAGCGCTTCAAGAGTTGGAGTTCCTTGCGGACATCCGCCTCATTTGGTGGATCAGTCGTCACCGGCCATGGGGGGCAGGACAGTCTGACCGACGCTGCTGGAGCAGCAGGCCAGTTGAACTGCCCTTCGAAGAATTCTGCCAATCGTCCAAGACGTCGATGGATGTTAGCGATTGGCATCCTGTCATCCTTGCAGATTGTTTCACTCACAGCAGACATTTTGCTGCCAGTGGCTCGGATGAGTTGGAAGAGCTTCTGGTAGTTACCAGATGCAGTTGCTGCTTCCAGCTCATTAGCACGCTCCGACCACCAGGTTTCATATGGAAGTGTAAGAAGTTTGTCTGAGATCCTTGAGATGTTAGGAATCTGTAAAAAAAAAGCCTGAATAGGGTAGTTTGAAAATAACAAGTGATATGTTCGCTTCTCATGTTTCTTCAACTTCCTCAAGCCCTATTATCTCATATATATTCGACCTCTGTATTATTAAGACTCCGTTTGTTTTAAAATACTTCTTTTGGCGAAATTCCTCAAACATAGAAGCTTTTACCATGTACACATCCGTGTACGTGGCTTTTAGCGGCAGTTCAGGTGTGGAGGCTAGTGATACTATCTGGTTGTTGCACTAAGGAAAGGTACTTGAGGGAAGTTTTTTGTTCGTTTGTTTACCGACTTTCAGAGTTATCTGAAGTTTCAATAGTAAAAACATTTTCCGAACAACCTGTTATTGACACTAGATTTAACAGTTACTGAAATAGAACGAAAACTAAGTTGAACTCCAAATTGGGTGTCAGTCTGTCAAAATGAGAAAATAATGACTTACAGGATGATATAGTGATGTTAACTAAAATCACTTGGAGTTTTGGAAAATAATCATTTAATAAAAACTGAATTTTTATTACTTTTTACGCCTTTATACGTAACGGGTTCGTTCGGGTCAACAAAATGAAAAGGCATTTCCACGTTTTTAGAGCACACTAAGGATAAAGCACTATTTTCCATTAAACGAAGTAAGAGATTGACGGATTAGTACATCAAAGGATACTTCAACTTTCGAAGGAAACAGTCTTGAATTCAGAAGACTCGACAACTTTAAGAAGCAACTGTTCCATACAAAAGTAATTTCTTGGAAAAAAAAGATGGAATTCGACATTCATTTTGTAATCATTTTCGAGGATGTCGATAAAACCCTAAACAGAGTACCAACACAACTGTTGTGGAATGTGTAGCGAACTGTGTCCTGTCAACAGAATGATGCAGCTTTTGTACACATCTTCAGTAACAGAAGTTTTAACAAACAGTTTGTTGAGATGTCTTTTGAAATAGCAGATATTATTATACTGTACAATACCAGGTGATCAAACAGCTAACAAAGCATAAATAGACAACTAGCTGGAACAAACCCAATTGATGCCATAAGATTCCAAACTTTCGTTAATTAGCACAGACTCGTTTTTTAGTTGTGAATGCTAATGTTTGTTGAAAATATTCAGTAACAAGAACTGAGGTGGTATCATTTTTAAAGAATTGCTACAATACGAATAATATGATGAAGCATTAAAGCAGGTACTTTGTTTACAGTAATAACTTGAAAACCCTCCCAAGAGATATGGTAATACATAATTTACGTACACTGTGTTTATTAAGCACACGCTTCTGCCTTAAAGCAGTATGGCGAAGAAATGCAACAAAAATCGTGGAGTAAAATGGTTAAATTATACCCGCATGAATGAGATATGTTCACGGTGAACTTGATTTTCATGAAGCTAAAATCTTGTGGAATGTCATTGCGTTGTAGTTTTGGTCAAGTAAATAGAATGTGATCGGTTATTAGTTTCACGAAGATTTGTAGTGAAACTGGCAGTAAATATGATGTTTGTAAATGCATAACTTTACTAGCCACCAAATGCAACAGTATGGCCACGGTTGGAGAGAGTCCGCATTCTATTTCGAAATTCTTTCATATGGCCATGTGTATATAGTCACTGCCAGTGAAGTCTTGTTCACTGCATTCCTGTGGCTGTGTTGTTTACGAAAAGCAAATGCCCAGCCACTAAACCAGGTTACTGAGAACGGAGGATTCTCTCAAGGGAATTGAAAACCTCTGATTTTAAACCAATAGTAATCATGGACCCCTTTGTACCAATGTTTGTGTTTAGATAAATAAATAATAAGCGATTATCCGGACGTTGGTAAACATATGAAATGAGGTATAAGTACGAAAACAAAGGTTCACTTGGTTACACCTCTTCATAAAAGCCGATGCGTTGAATAATCCAATTAAGAGAAATGAAGTAAAAAGATAAATAACATTTCTGAAATTAACCCGAAAACGATCAGTTATCTGACAACTAAATGTTGCGAGTCACGATGCGATTTGTTTGACAAGAATGTACATATGTTGCGAAAATGTCTTTTAGAAGTCAACTAATTCAATTTGTGAGAGAATTTAGCACGTATTTCTGAGGAAGATATGGAAATTAAAATAGAACATATCTAAACAGTGTAACAGAACCACTTGATGTAAGAACGCAAGGGCACTATGGAAAATAGCCATCCACTTGAATATGGAGATAGAAACTAAATAACCACAAAAATATAAAATATAGAACTCACCAAGACGGCCCAGTCCATAAAGCCCACCTAGTCCGAGAGACCTTGACGCTTTGTTAGTCAGTGAGTCATATAAACAAATTGTATTGAAATAAATAATCATGATCATAAGAAATTCACGACAGTGATCAAGTCTTGAGAACAGTGGCTATTTTTACAGATGTTAGGCAGTGCTATTTACTAATGGCTATGTTGATTGGACGTACGTAATTAAGCACCAGGTTTCCGGTGACATACTATTCATGTTTTATAATTTGTGCACTATCTCTGATAATTTGTTGTGGGATGTCTCGTAAGTGTTTTCAAATATATTTTCCTCCCAACTATTGCCTCGTAACGCTGATTTGGATCTACACCCACACGTCTTCAGAATCTAAACATTTTGGGTATGTGAGGTAGTTGCTGAGGGCTTGGAAAATTCCAGACGGTTTCACTGATACGCTATTAGATATATTATTATTCCACCTACAGAACGAAATAGCGGAGTTTTCCTTTTTATTTCTGAAGGACCCTGTAAATCTGCATTGACATATAACACGATAAATCACGTATTCACGACTGTGTAACTCTTCTTTTAATGCGAGTGATCAATTTCTGTTCCTCAATGTTGAATGATTTGCGAAAAACGAATGTTTATCCGAGATCGATCAGTACTGCTAGGGGAATAACACTGAGTGCTAACTACATGATTGTGTAAGCCGAATGTACCCTACCTCATACATTTTATTTCCGGACCCTGAATGACAACTGAAACATAGTAGAAGTTAATAATGGTCCTCGTGAGAAGACTGCTAAGGTGAAGTGGTTCGGTCAAACAAGAGCAATAATTATATGTATCATTAGTCTCCTTAATAAATATATTTTAGCGCTAAGATTATATCTATTATTCAAAGTTTCTTACGAAGTCTTACACTGACAACTTTGATGAGGCAGGTCAAGATAGAAATACAACTTGACGTCGAAGTGAGGTTATATAGATTAAGCAGTTATATCGCTCCAAGTTCACATTATTAGATTTGGCTTAGTACTCTAGTACCATAGATGTGTACACCGATACGGACCTGTGACCTTGTAACAGTTTAGGTTTGTTTGTTGATAGTCGACCTCAAACAACTAAGCACATGTCGAAACGGTATATTTCAAGTACCCATTCACTTCATTATTTTGTATAGGCGTTATATTTCTTATTATCTAAGCATAAGGACTAGTGATGTATGTGGTTAAAGACCAAAAAACTGTCTTGAACTGACTTCTCATCTTTGCATTGTGGACTACCCTTTCCTTTTAACCAGTTCGTCACCACTTTACGATTAGTGCTTTCTACTTTCAGATAGAAAAGAAATGTAGTCGAAAATTATTGAAATTTTTAGTAATTATTATGATGCTTATGGTTGCTTTCCTTTAAACTGGTTACATATTTTGTCGAAGAGACTTTACTTCTTATAACCTAGAGCCGACAACAAATATATTGAAGAGCTTTATAAGAAAACGTCTTACCAATATTTTTCATCCGATAAGAAGGACTCTAAATTCTTTAATGTTTCGACACTATGTGGTATTTTATTTGTTGTTACTGTATATTTGTAAATGTTGTGGACTAGGCGAACTGCGGTAAATTTTCTAATCTTGCAAATCAACTTTACCTGCTTTTCAGCCTGTACTCAACCTTCTACCAAATTAAAGGCCCCAACAGGGCCAAACGCTGCAGTCTGCGTATCTCTGTCATGTTAAATGTAATTTACGAGAATCCTAGTGAAAACTGCAGAAGTTTCCAGATATTGGTACATCAGGTTAGTGCAAGTGATGTGACTGAACAGTCGACGACTGACTTTGTAGATTGTAGACCACAGGCAGTTAAACCGTCCCTCATGCAGTGAAAATCGCCGGTGACAGCTAGGCACTCCAATCATTTAGGCACCGGCCGTTATCTAAGGTCCAAATGCTCTCAAACACATTACAAGACCTTAATACATGACACACCATTGATAAGCAAAAATTAATTTATTAACTAGAGGACCTTGTTGACGACCGATCAACCATGAAGCCTGTTGTAGAAAAACAAACAAAAAGCACATTTACACCTCGGTCGTTATAAAACCGAAGTCATAGGTGGGGTTGGTCTGTTAATTGGTTTATACTCGGTTTCACACCAGTTGCACACTTGATATTCTGCTATCTTGATAAATATGTGTGGTGCCCAATTTCTCCACCCAGTATTTGAACCTAGAAATATCGAGGTTGTTACATCGCTTCAATACTCAAAGGAAGTAAGAGCAATTATCCTGCCAGTCAGTGATTTGTCTTTCAGTACACTGTTAAGGTGTAGAGTTTTCGTCTGCAGCTCCGTTTGCAGCTATCTAAGAAAATTATTTATATTCCAAGGACAAAGATTTGGCTAGTTCTCAAGAATAAGTGCTGAGGCCATAGCTCGTTATAGACTTCGTAAGCGATCTTCAATTTATATGACTTTCTTAATGTTTGGGGGGCTAATGGAAGGTAATCGTGCCGTAGCCAAATCATCCATTGGACAGAGAATGCCAATCAATTTACTGATCCTCATTATTGTCAACCACAACCAACACGCACCAATCAATTTTGTGTCACGAACAGGCTCATACGGCAGTAGTTCCATACGAATTTCTGCAACATGATGATACTAACATATGCTGATGCCTATTGGGAGCGTTTGTTTTAGCAAGTCGTTTAGGAAGTCAGTTCACATGGTCACCATGATAGCATAATCTAGGTGACCTATTGATTTCGACTTGCGATTTCGACGTAATCCAAGTCAAACTATTTCTGCTCAATCCGAGTAGGCCTGACATTATTCAGAGGCCACCTGCTTTGGTGATACACATGTTTCTTCATGGCAACGACGTAAAGCTCGCAAAAGACTTCGTTAGGACTCAAATAAGTTTTCAAGTCTGGTGGGTAATAACTGATTCGCATTTATGTCTAGAAGTTACAAAGTATCCTTTTTTCGATAAAAGCAAACTGCGCTCTCCGTTTGGATAAATCTTCATTCGAAGTATCGCGAGCAGAACAACATTAAAGTTTCTTAATCTACTGGGGTTTGAAATTAGGTGTTGAATGTTGGGCCAACAAACATGAAGTGCTATTTTAGAAAACTTTTGTGTCAAGCAGATGTACCGTGACGTCTAAATCTTAAGCTAGCTTGTTACCAGAATTGGTAAGCCCTATGATTCATTGAAATGTGATCTGATTTGCACGCCTTCATGAGAGTCTTCAACTAGTTGCGTGTTCAGCAAGATCGGTACAGAAATCTGTCAAAGCTACTTACCTTGGGTGAATATTTTCAGCTACTAGAGACTCGGGGTTGATTTGATAATGGATTTTGACACTGCAGAATCCTCTGGAGATAATACAAGACGTGTAAGTACGTTTTCGATCTCAGGTGTAAAACCCTAAGGTTATATGTCTGGTGTAGGAGGTCAACCTGTGAACATAACTACAACCCTTCAAGAGTTGAAATGTCTTATTATTTCTTAACATCTAATGTTGTCGAAGAAGCTTCCTCGGAAAATATAGACGATTTTATATTTTCTAAAGGATTCAAGGGAGAATCCCATGATGGTTTGTCAAGCGTTTATTCGTTCGAGCTTTTTTATTCGTATGCCTAAGTCTTTACTGCAAAGTCGAGCGAAGGAAGTCAAATAAAGACGTTTGCCGCATATGTGATCCGCATTCACTTGTATGGTAATATAAGCATCTGAGATATGAATTGGTCAGAGCTTATGTGCCGCAATTATAGGTGATATGATACTGCACGATTCTTTCAGCCTAATTTTACGTAGAAATTGTATTATTATATTATACACTGAAACAACTGAGAAAATGATACTTCGTACTTCTAAAGAACCCATTTGGGTTGGGGATAGAACAATATATTTAATGTGGATAGTAATAAGTTTCATATAATGACCACGTCTACAAGGTTGAACCCTTTCATCAAACTTAATGAATGCTTCTGAATCCAGTATCTCTAATCTTCTCTTAGTGTTACAATATGAAAGCGAATTTTCTTAGTAATTGTACGTCCAGCTTCTAAGACCGTGTGGTTAGGATCCAATACCACTACAGATCTATACCACCAGTTACGGAATGTTTCGAGCAAAAAATCCTGATGTTCCAATCACAATGATTCCAAGCGTCTTAAGATAATTAAATGGTTTAGACATACTTATTATCAAAAGCGAGAATTTCACTAATCCAGTTATGTAAAGAATACAAACCATGAAATTCATTTCAATCAGTGAAATACAAAACTACGAGGTTCTTAGTTTTTTTGCAAAATAAATTACATTACAAATACTTGCACAACTTTTGGTTTGTTTATGTGCACAGAAACATAGAAACACGAGGGTTTATATGGCGCTCAATCTAACTGATAATGGATAGTAGTAATAAAGTAAAGGAAGTAAGTATGACCTACGATCTCATCACAACTATTTTTTGTCGTTTCGATTTTTCTCGGAATAATCCATAGTTCTATACTCATTCTTAGCTTCCAAGGTATAAAATTGTCCAACATATTTCAGAATGCCAATGTTTAGGACTTTTCAAGTTATAATCTCATTAAAAAGGACAACTGACTACAATGAAAATTTTTTTCTATCTCTATATGCTGTTATTATACCTAGGTTTTCAGTGTTTAAATGATAGAAAATAATGTAGGAATTACATAGTTGGTTTATATATATATATAAGAAGTTATGCCCATGTGGTTATAATGATTTCACTTTTTAGTAAGCGGCATGCATACAACTTAGTAATTTATGTTGTCAGTTATTGTGGTTCAATCTATTTGATGTAGTCAGTCGCAAATTTTTGATCAATTATTCCTCTTTTTATATATATAAATACATAAACTACAAACTTGTCTACTGGCCAAATTAATAAGTCATTTATAATTCTACTTATTTTGACATATTTTTCTGATCGGTGTTAAAATTTATGGTTGTATCTGTGGTAGAATTTTTCGCGGTTTGTATTAGTTGTTGTCTGAAGTAATGCGTTTTTATATCGAGAAGTGTTAGTCCTTGTTCACTCATATAGAAGGAAGGGAATCAATCGTGACCACAGTTATACCGAGTATCCGCCCCGATATTTTGTTCATGTACAATAACAATAAATCTGGTGTTGCTTCAAAAATGTCATTGTATCATCTAGGAAGCCATGCAAAAATCAAACTATCAATTAGTACACCAATGAGTCAAGCGAACAGTTGTTCAGACATTATTTCATCAAAAAATTGGTTCACCAAAGTATAGGATTGCCAAAATGTGATATACTGAGTCGATAGATAATTTCGATGTTGACATTTTGCAGTTTATACTTAGTAATGACAAGTAAAGTTCAGTTCGGTTCATGGAAATATCGGTTCATAGATTCAAAATAGCTTGTTAAGTACAACTAGAAAAACAGTTAGGCAGCCATGTATGTGATGTCCACCCCGAGGCAGCATGGAATGGTATCCGAAAAGCTGTGGAAACAGCAGTGATATTTGCTAGTAAGGTAACACACAAGGTTAGGGAGAAACACTGGATCTCAACAGCATCTATCGCAATGATAGATGCTTGGAAACTCATTCCACTTGGCTCTGAACATAATGAAGAGCGAAGTCAGCTTAAGCGCAAGCTGACAAGAAGTCTATGCGATGATTGTGAAAAGTGGTGGGTAGCGAAAGCAAGAGATGGAAAAGGCAGCGGCAATAGGTTATAGCAGACAATTGTTCAGACTTGTTAAGAAAACCGGTATTAGGAAACTGACTGTTAGCGAAACAATCTCAGAGAAAGATGGAAATATTATACACTCTCAAACCAGGAGATTGGATCGATGGGGAGAACACTTTAGGGATCAGTTCAACTGGCCTTCAGCCACACTTCAGTTTCCCACGACCTCCAGTCAACCTGAATGGCAAGTTAATGTAGGTCCTCCGTTTCTTTACGAAGTTGAAAAAGCCATAGGAAATCTGAAGCGAGGGAGAGCAGCAGGCCCTGACAGGTTCACTCTCGAGATTTTTAAGGATGGTGGTTCATTATTAGCAGGGAGATTAACTGAGGTCTTAAGTAGAATTCGGGAACTGGACGTAATCCCATCTGACTGGTTTCAATCACTGATTGTGCCAGTCTATAAGAAAGGACAAAAGTTCTCTTGTGACAATCACAGAGGAATCAGTTTGACTAATATAGTGTCTAAAATATTAGCCTCAATAATACTTCGACGCCTAATCAAAGCTCGTGAAGAGCAGATTAGAGAAAACCAGGATGGTTTCCGACCTGGACGTGGTTGTATAGATCAGATATTCACACTACGTCAGGTTCTAGAACACAGACACACATTCAGACGCCCCACAATGGTAGTATTTCTCGACCTTAAGGTGGCATTGGACTCTGTTGATCGTGAGGTTTTATGGCAGTGTTTGTCACTGAAAGGAGTACCAAAGAAGTACATTAACCTTATACAAGATCTCTACTCGAACACAACTGGTAGAGTGAGAGCTGATGGCGAACTGTCATCAGAATTGATTACCTCAAGTGGTGTTCGTCAGGGCTGTCCACTCTCCCCATTCTTGTTCAACTTTGTTATTGACGTACTTTTAGAGGTAACACTTTCCTCGTCTAGATTTCCAAGGGTTGTACTTCTACCGGGAGGTTCACTTGTTGACTTAGAATATGCTCATGACACAGTTTTATTTGGTGGAGACGCTGACAAAATGCAGAGTCTTCTGACCATTCTAAGCAACAATGAATGCATGTTCGGCATGTGATTCTCTCCCTTCACTTATCTTGGAAGTCTCATTAGCTCTTGTGGTCTGGTGTGTGACGAAATCTCAGCACGGATACAGAAAGCTCGACTAGCTTTTGCTAACTTGCGTCGTTTATGGCGTAGGCGAGATATCCGTCTATCAACCAAAGGACGGGTTTACTGCGCAGTAGTTCGTTCCGTCCTACTTTATGGCAGTGAAACATGGCCGGTAAGAGTAGAGGTTATCCGTAGGTTACTAGTATTTGATCATAGGCGTCTTCGAAATATTGCTCGTATATCCTGGGACCATCGAGTAAGTAATGCAGTTGTTAGGAAACGAGTACTAGGTAAGGATGGCAAATCAATTGATGAAGTGGTGGAACTTCATCAGTTGAGATGGCTGGGACACGTGTTACGTATGCCCAACGACCGACTGCCTCGACGTGCGATGTTCAGTGGTATAGTAGTAGGTTGGAAGAAAGCTAGGGATGGCCAGACCAAAACATGGCACAAGTCCATGAAGTCACTGGCAAGTGGTCTGAGTCATGTAGGTAGGTGTAGACTACCTGGTTGGGGACCGCGAGATGATAGCAACCGATGGTTAGAGAACCTGAATGACATGGCTCAAAATCGTTTGCAATGGCGCAGGTGAATCCACTCTTTGTGTTCTCCCAAATTCTAGTCTTATGAATTCTTCATACCCCCTTCTTTTTTCTCTTTCCAAATTTATTTCTTTGGATTATACTCCTTGAATAACATCTTCAAACCATAATTTTGCTGATTACAGCTTATAATTTTACTACATCTAGCACTACCGGATTTGAATCGACCACTGCATCTCTGTGCTAATGTGGTGTGGCAACTCGAACCGATGTACATATGTACAAGGTTTTACGTTGTTACTGACTGACTGACTGACTTTATTTTGTGGTTTGTAATGCAGTGTTAGATCGCTTTATTCTACCTATTTTTGCCAGCTGTATAATTGCACCTTCTGTTTATAAACCACCATAGACAATCAATCATCGAATTTTAATTTCGATAGATAGTTTGGTGCCTGTTAAGTAAGTGAATACTGTTGGTGATTAGTTGTTGGTACTAGATACGTTAAAAATAATACCCATACCAATAAAATTATAGCGATTGTTTTTATATTAATCATCTTATGATGAGTCTGTAATTTATGGATGAACCAATAAGATTTAGGATAACAAGTCTCGGAGTTTGGTGCAAAATTCATTCATCCATTTGGCAAAGTAGCATTTTGGCATATTGGTTGATGTTATTTCATAATGAAAATCCTAAATCTGATTTCTGATTCTAACCATCAACTGTAAATCAAAATTCTACTTCTTAACACTGCTTTAAAATTCATTTATTACTAGTTAGTTGGTGGACATCTACAAAAACACTTAAGCGTCGCTCAAATATCGTCCAAAATCATCAAAGAAATCTTTAAAACAAAGAAGGAGGCAATCACACTGAATATTATCAAATGTGATGCATCCACTAGTGATAGAAATAAAAACGATAAATATCAGTATTACGAAAGGCTGTAATTGATCACAGTGAAGTACCAGGGAAACGACTGAACCATCCTGATAGGAGGTCTAAACTCTGACGACGGAACGGATAACACCGGATACGAAGATATAATTGGACGAAATGAACCGACTGAGAGAAAGGAACGAGAATGGTGAGGGATTTTCAAAGTTATGTGCGTTCAACAAAAGGGTTATAGACGGCACAATATTACCTCACAAACGCATGCACAAAGCTACAAATGTTTCACGGTATCACACTACACGGAACCAGATCTGTCATCTGAATGTGTGTCTATGTTCTAGGACCTGACGTAGTGTGAATATCTGGTCTATACAGCCACTTCCAGATGAGAGAGTTGCAAATTTATGTGCGTTCAACAAAATGGTTATAGGAGGCATAGTATTTTCACGCAAATGCATACACGAAGCTACATGTGTTTAATCGGGTTAAACTACACAGAACCAGACCTATCATATTTGCATCACTTAAAGATTCAGAAGGTCAATAGTAGACGTGTGAACCAGGAGAGGAGCTGACGTAGCTTGAGATCGCCGCTAGCTGGTGGTTGCCAGGATGAGGCTGAAGCTAAAGAAGCACTGGGCAACTGGACAAATAACATTAGGAAGAGTCAGCAGACCCTTTTTCGAGATAATGAAAAATTCAACGAATTCAAGATGGCTCTCAACAACAGGTTTCAAGCGTTACAAGATCTACTCAAAGACGAAGAAACTACTATGGAGGAAAGGAATGAAAGAGGTACTAACTACAACGTGTCAAGTGGTTCTGGGTCACAAGAAGCATCATCATGAGGAATGGGTCTCTGTGGAAACCCTGGACAGGATTCAAGAAAGGAAGAAGAAGAAGAAGACAGCAATTGAAAACAGCCGAACAAGAACAGAGCAAGTCAATTCACAAGCCGAATACAAAGAAGCAATCAAGCAAATGAAGGGGAGCATCCGGTCTGACAAGCAGAAATATGTGAAAGATCTATCAATGACAGCGGAGAAAGTTGCAAGAGAAGGCAATATGAAACAACTATGTGATACGACGAAGAACCTGTTAGGGAAATACAGTCAAGCACGAAGAAGGTAAGCCAGTCACCGAGATAGAAGAACTGATGAACATACGGTGGAGAATACTTCAAGGAAGTTTTGAATAGGCCAGCCCCACTGAATCTACCGGACATCGAAGCAGCACCGACAGACCATCGTATACCTGTCACTTTAAAACGATGGTAGAAATCAGGATGGCCATCAGACAAATGAAGAGTAAGAAAGTGGCGCGGCCTGACAACATACCAGCCAAAGCACTGAAATCGAACATAGAAGCAACCGCTAACATGCTCCATGTTTTATACAGGATGATTCTGAAGGAAGAACAATATACAGAGAAAGGATATCTGAGCAAGTTTGAGTACTACAGAAGCATCACACTATTATCGGTAACATGAAAGATTTGTACAGAGTGTTGCTGAACCGATGAAAGATTCAGTAGACGTCCAACTCCGAGACCAGCAGACCGGATCGCAACATTACGGATCATTGTCAAGCAATTAATCGAATGAGATTTTTCACTATACATATGATTCCTTGATTGTGAGAAAGCATTTGACAGCGTGAACAGGAGAACCTTATCGAACCTTCGCCGACGCTATGGTGTGAGTAGGTGAGGAAATCTTCAACACCATACGGAATTCATAGGACGGACAAAGTGCAAAATGGTGCAGGGGGGATAGCTGACCAATGTATTCTAAATGAGGATCGGAGTCAGGCAAGATTGCTTACTCTCCCCCTTTCTCTTTCTTCTGGTGGTCGACTGGATTATGAAGACCTCCATATGTGAAAGGAAGTACGGAATACAATGGACAGCTTGGATGCAACTTCACAGATGACTTGGTACTTCTATCCCATACACATGAGCAAATACAGGTGAATGCAACCAGTTAAGTGTCAGCCTCAGCATCAGTAGGCCTCAATATACACAGGGTAAGAAGCAAGGTACTTAAATACAACACGGAGAACACCAAGCTGATCGCACTTGATGGAGGAGCTCTGAAAGAGGTGGAACGTTCCACGTACCTGAACAGCATCATCGTTGAACAAGGAGGATGGGATGCAAACGTAAGGGCGAGGATTAGCAAAGTAAGGACGGCACTCTTACAGTTGAAGAACATTTGGAACTCAAAACAAATGTCAACCAATATCAACGTGAGAATCGTCAATTCGAACGTCAAGACAGTTCCACTGTACTGAGCTGAAACTTGGAGAACTACCACAACCATCGTCAGAAAAGTACATATATTTATAACCAATTGTCTACGTAAGCTACTGAATGTCCGTTGACCGAAAACCATCAACAACAGTCTATTGTTTGAGAGAACAGACCAGTTTTCATCTGAAGAGGAGATAAGTAAAAGATGTAGTATGTGGATAGGAAATACATTACGGAAATTATCGAAATGCATCACGAAACAAGTGCTAACTTGGAATCCTGAAGGTAAAAGAACAATTGGAAGAACAAGGAACACATTGTGTCGGTAATTGGAAGCAGACATGTAAGGGATGAATAGCAACAGGAATTAAGTAGGAAGGCGAGTCCAGAACAGATTTGGATAGAGAATGCCGGTGGGTGGTCTATGCTACTTTACGACCGGTAACAGGCGTAAGTGAGTGATTAAGTATATTCTAAAGTATAAAATTTTAATGTAGCATTACTCTGTTAAATGAATTAGGAAAGATGGTAAATTTCTATTTGTTTAAAATTTATTATTTTAATATTATAGGAGCTTATTAATAAAACAATTTCTTTACTTTTTGATTTGTTAGTTAGAAGGAAAGATTAAAGTGTATGAAGATGAAATCCTTAAAAAAGATGAGTTAATTCAAAAATTATCCAGGTAACTAATTATTTGATATTTTAATTTATGTTAATTTTCTAATTCCTTTAGTATGGATATTGATCAAGTTAAATCTACTGAACAGAAACTTACTGATCATAGTAATAGTATAGAACATGAACAGTATCAGCAGACAAGTATAAAACGTGAAGAACTTGCAACATTACGAAGCAAGGTTGGACAATTATGTGATAAAGTAAATTATTTTTAATTATCAATGGTATACTTTATGGTTGAGCATAAAATATACGAAACAGATTTTTCCAGTATAAGGGTGATATTCATACTATGAATTATAACTACAACTTGAATTACTACAATGATCTATACAATTTCGATCGGTTATGCTACAAATTGATACAATATAACCGAGTAACAATTGATCGCAAAACAGAATATTACGACTTGTTTCAATAAATGAAAATCCATAGATAAAGGGCTAATTTATAATATCAAGTCAGCTAGTCATACTAATTAAAACGTGTTCAGTAAAATAATGCATTTATTTGTTCATAAAAAATCGTATTAAAGGGGAATTAATCCAGTACAACTTGTTTGTTGAGGAATATCAAGTCAAATGTAAGAGAAATACTGTTAGGCAACTTATTATTATCAATATAGAAAATAGAAGTGGATTCTAAAGCATAAAACATACTTTAGTCAGAAGATCTGTTTTCATATTGATTATCTGAACAACTACAACTCAGCTATTATTGTTTGTACTTTTACAAGATGATAGTCACTCTACATTGTTTGTAGTTAATTCAGAGTTGACAATTTAACTTTATTAACTTTGTGATAAAAGTTTCAAACTAAGATAAGATATCTATTCAATATCACCTGGTTCTTAATGACTCCATAATAACCAACTAAATAAATGAGAATCATAATAAAATCTGCTAGAACAGAACAATCAGAATCCACCAAAAATTGGTAACAGTTTTTTTTGGAAAAAGGATGTATCACTTTTTATACCTCAGTAATTTAATGAAAATTTATATGAAAAAAATGTCTTCCTCTACTATCACTTTCCAAACTGTTAAATCTGCTAAAATCTTTTTGCACATTATTCATAATTCAGATAATCATATGAGATTAATTCATCTATACTCTTGGGTATAATTATGATTCATATTATTCGTGTTTCTTGACACTCAACTATAAAAAGAAACTTGTTTTTAAGTCTTTAAAATAAATAAAACATTCAATTTTCAATATTAAATGAATGAAATATCGGATACTTTATTTTAAATTAACAGACATTAAATCAAGAAAGTGAATTAAAAGCAAAATCAACACTGTTAACTAAAGCGGAAACAGATATTGTTAAATTAACCCATAAAAACAATGAATTAATAACTGAAAATGAAAAGTTAAAAAAACAATTAAATGATTATACAACAAGCATTAATACAAAAATTACTGAATATGAAATCTGTAATAAAAAATTGAATGAATCAAATAAATTATTGAAAAGTGAACAAGATAAGATAGATGAATTGAAAATGCGTTTAAAGTAAGTTATCATTTTGTTTAATTAAATAGATGCTTATATGAAAGATTCTTTTTGGACACATTTTAGTTATATTTCTGCTATGTATAATTATCAGTTCATTTTTTTTTAGATATTGAGTTGAGGCTGATAGTTGCAGGATGTAGAGCTGATAGAAGTAATCGATGAAACTATTAAAATAATTACTTATTACTGCAAAAAAAACATAAAAGGGTGTGATGAAATGTTCTGATAGAATCTCAACAAACAGACTGTATCCTACATAAGGCGGCCTGCTTGAATATCTGGGCTACCTGTTCCTGCCATCTGAATATTTCTACAAGTTATTTGTTTTAACACATCATTATGCCTATTAGTCTCATAACTTATTCAGATGCGTTCATGCAAAGTATACGACATTTCGCTGTACAAGTTACAAAAGAGCTCAATCAGAGACATCGTGGTTGCTGGCAGAATGCATCGAAAAGAATATACATTATTCAGAGATCGATTCTTGAACTGCTAACATTTAACTGGCGACTACTAAATATTTAACTTCAGGTTCGATCAAGAAATAAGAAAAGGAAACTTATTGAAACAGTTTATGCTGAGAATTCTATATTGTACCAAAGATATAATATTCAATAAAGTCACTAAAAGTAATAATAATATACGATCAACGGAAAAACAAAACCGTTTCGCCACTGAAATATTATGTTTTTTGAAATTTCAGAAATATTGTAATAATAAATGTTCTAGGATTGCGAACAACTATTATTGAGCAAAATATATAGTCATAACCAACCTAAAATTACAGCAGGTTAGCTATTTTGGGTTGTTCAATTCGACATGTAAGCAAACTATTATTCAGATTTTATAGTAATGTGGTCAATAAAGTTAAGGTAAGGAAACTTCTGCTTGATTGACTATCAGATCAAAATGTTGATGCTTAACTCTGTTAATTTTTATCAATCTCATGTCATACTAACTGACTTTTCTGTCACACCCTCTGCTATGAAATAAAACTTAATCAAAATAGTCCCACGTGTATATCACTATAATTATTTGTAAATCCAAGTTACTCTATTATTGATCATTTCGGGGCTTAAAAAACATTATAGTATGTAGTGGTGTAGTGAACAAGAACACGGGTGGGGACAAACAAATGTATCTTACACAGTAATTACGGACTATCACAACAAAATCTGAATACCATATAGTAAATCGTCAATTTGCAAAATATTCATACATCAAATCAAACTAAAGTGTTTCTGTTGCAAACACCAATCCATTGTCCCCTATTCCATTGTTCATAGGTTTTCTTAAAAATTCCATTATGTTCTTGCTCTACCTTTCTTGATCTTCGCCATCTTTTGCTGCCAGACATTACGTTCTTTTAACGCACGTTATATACTACTTATATCAATATAAGTAGCTCACACCACAGTGGCAGTTTAACACATCTTTGTTCATTATTTAATTAAGGTAAAGATAAACCTCTTAATCCCATCTAACTAAAACACATGTTGATCAAATTAAATGCATGAAATGAAACACTTAAATAATTTAACTCGTTTGGATATAAAAAAAACAAGATTATCACAGTTAAATCAACAAAATGAAACAAGAAATACATTGGGGAATATATATTTTATCTAACTTAGAAAAATTCCGAAAACTCACCATCGGAAAAAAAACCCAAAACCCAATTAATAACAACTTACGACAAAACGTTTCCAAAAAAATAACTTCATAAATACATGTAGAATTTTAAGTAGATTAAAATATTTTAAATCTACATTATTTAACTAAAATAATCTGCTCAAATTATCTAAACTTTAGTTGCTCAACTACTTACTTTTAATGAAGTTTTGTTCTCTGAGCTAAATGGTTTGGTTGTGTAGCTTTCAACGTTCTTCTAAACGACATCATCTGCACAAACTTAATCTACTTAGTCTACTTAGTTTATCTACTGTGATTAAACAATTGGTTTATTAATTTTTTTCTTTTTTTAAATATTTCACTTTATTGATATTAAGTAAACAGATAGAAGAAAAAGAAAAATTCAATTATCAACTTGAACAAAATGAGAAACATTTACAAAATTTCATTACAAAAATGATTCATATATTTGATACATTTTTACAAAATGATGAACATTTAGTTATTGATTGGAAAGATGAAAAAAATTTAGAAGATTTAATAATTAAAGTAAAGTTCCTTTATTTATTTTGTTTTAATTTGTTAATTTAATGATTATGAGGATTTATTGCCAACTTTACCATTTATATCATATCTTATTTAAACTAGACAGTTACAAAAATGTATGATTCAATTAAGGAGATTTTTATTAGTGTATAAGACATTCATATTTAATGATTCAACTGACTTTTCTAAATTGACATTTTATCAGATGATAGTGTTTGGGAAACTTTATATACTTGTGTAAACAACCTAAATTTGATAGTTAAGTGTTAGCTAAGAGGTTTTGTAGCAGTGTCTGGCCGGTGTAACAAAGATGTAATTAGGATTAACGGATGCGATTTGATCCAATACTGTTGGCTGTGTCAGAGGTAGTAGTAGTCAGCTAGTCAAATATTTTGGGTGTGCCACATTTTGTCCATCAAAAATAGCCTTTCTCTCAATTTTTACTCACTTTCGTCATCCATATGCTCCTAGAGGTGCTGTACTTCATTAGGAATCCACTCAACGTTTAATAACTTGAGCCACACAAGGCGCCGGTCATATAGCTTTCTGTCTACCAAAAAACAGATATACTGTGTGACACTTCACTGTGTACTCCTTCTTCCAATGTTTATTAAGCTTTTTATGGTTTAATAAAGTACATAAACTGCTAATACCTGATCAAAGATACTCGATAGATATTCGCTTCACATTTAGAAACCATCGATTAATACTGTTCCTAGATGTACAGTTCTAGTTTAAGATGTTAGATAAGATGATGAGGAACATTTGTAGACTAAAGTGACTGAGGATTCACAAAGATTACCAGTTATCGTTTATTAAATCATTTTTAGTTTCCGTCGCCTATCTCGTCAAAATATGTACAAAAAATCTTAAACAAACCCTATTTGTGAAGTATGTTTTTTACAACATCCCTTTTTCACATCATCTTTGAACGTCGTAGACTGGTTAAAAATACTATTGGAAGCATACTACTATTAAGTAGCGTAAATATATTCTCTCAAACTTAACAGCCTTTTTACTAACATTTTACTTTCATTCTAACAATTGTGTCTTAACATTGTTTAGTCTCGCTAATACTTGAATACCGTTATCATGAAGGACTAACACTGTATGAAAATTATTAAAAACAAAGAAGAATGATCAAATCTATATGTAGCTCCAAGCAAATGTATTACTTTAGACAGATTTTTTGTATTAGTTCTGGAATATCACAGATGAAATAGCAAATTTTATTTGTAAAATTCAAAATATTATTAAAACGTCAATACTATTTAACATTCGTACATTAATTTAGTTTATTTATTTCATTTAGCTATATTCTTTATTATTTTAATCCATTTTCCTTTAACTAAATAGGCTAAAGATGTCGTTAATGAAAATTTAAAAAATAAAGGACATATTCAAGATTTATTAGATCGATTAAAACAACATGAAAATGAAAATGCTAATCACAAAAGTAGTATGAATCGTTTAGGTGAATTATTAACTAAAAATGATTGTTATGAACAAGAAAACAGAAGATTGAATCAGGTATTAATTTATCAATTTAAATAAAATGTTTGTTGTTATTACCGATGAATTATTATTATTATTAGTACTAAAAGTAATAATAATAATAATAATAATAATTCTATATCTTAGCAAGTTTAATGAATCCAGTCGAAAAATTAATCAAATTTTTACTCCTGTAAAAGTATACAGAACGTTTCCAGTCAGAAGATTAACGTCTTACTACTTGAAGGATTTCATTCATTTTATGTGTTAACTGAATGGTAGACTAGTAACTTTTGATTTAAGACACTTGAGATATCCGAAAATCAGTTTTCCAGACTATTGGTACATCTCGTTAACGAGTGCTGAATAGCATTAAAAAAAATAGGTGTAAGATTTTCTGATGACTGTAATATAAACACTTAATAACTCAAATGATGTAGGTAATGTCGAGTCACTTTGACCAGTAACCATATTGTAACGGGTAGAATATGATCGGCATTAATGGATTAAAAAACATGACATTAGTTTTTCACTACTCATTGACTAACCAGCTGATTATATTTTTCTTCATTTAAATATAAATTTAATAGGAATTAGAAAACATTCGATGTAATGAAAAAGCTTTAGAAGAACGAATTCGTGTATTGACTAAAGAATTAATTGATTCTCAGTTACATATAAGAGAATTAGATAAACAGTTACAAGATACAATGAGTAAAAATGAGAAACTACATTGGAGTAATCAAAATAAATATGAAGAAGATAACTTAATATTTCGGTTTGTTAATCTTTTGTATATTAACAGTTACTGGCTTGTTTTAAAAAAGTATTTGATTGACTTTTGATGGGGTTTTGTTCTCTGAGCTTTTATCGATATTGACCTATCATTGAGATTTGATTAAATCATTTATTCTGAAGAAATATTAAATGTTAATTGTATAAAAAATAATGAATATTATATACTGTAATTATGGTGTTTTTTAGAATAAGTTGTAATGGCTGTGCTTCGTTGACCAATCACCCTCGTAACCGTTATCATATAATCCTCAACGGTGTTTGAAATCAGAAGGCAAAGAGAAGCAGCGACTACAGTTTTATTAACAGATAACTCAGAACACAGAGCAGTGAGGCGAATGAGTGAGTCAGCGAACAGAGCGAGTAGCAGAATGAATATATGAGTAGGCGATAAGCAATGTTCAAGCATACATATTTCACACAAGCACAACAATAATAAAGGTACAATAAGTTGCTATAGTACGGATGACATTGTCCACTGAATAAGTTAACAAAAGGGCTTAAGCTGAGTTAAATGAGAACAAACTCAATTGCACGTGAGTTGCTATCAGGTCATCTGACATCGTGAAATAAACAATATTTACGGTGTTTTTTTACCATAGACTAGCATCAAGCTAGAGCAAGGTTGGAAACCACAATGTGATGAACATGTTTTGATATCAAATTGCATTATGCTGGCAAACAAAATTTTAGGTTTGTAAGATCATTTACGCAAGACATTGATGTAATATCCTACTATTGAAATGTCTCAAACTAGTACAAAACACTTACATGTAGTATACCTAGCACCAATGAAGCGCGCAAAATTCTATGGCCTTATAAGTAATAAACTGAAAATGGATAATTGTCATTCGACTATTATCTTTATATCTTTTCGTTTGAAACATCAACACTGCATGCACTACAGCAAATAACTGACGTTTCTAATACACCATTACATTCCTTGTCAATATAATGCCATATCGTAATTCTTTTAAATACTATACAAAGTGAACAATTTTTTGTCTATTTGGGCTATGAGTAGCAGTATAGTACAGGATGAGCATTTGGATGCACTCGTCTACGTGATGTTCACTCAGGTACTCGGACCAAGTGTCTGTTACTCAAAAATGCTTACATTCGGAAACTACAGACACTTATTTACCGTAAACAATATTTATAAATCGAAAATAATTGTATGCATAAACCTGAATTTATAATTTATAATAGTTTTAAATCGATTCATCAACACAGTATATATGTAATCTTCATTTAGAAATTCATTGGCTTCATTGCTATCGTATAATAATTTCCAATGTAATCCAACTGAAATATCAATCAAAGAAAGTATTAGAAAGTTTATGAGTGAATTACAGGAACAAAAAGATGTAAGTTATTTGTATGGTGTTTGGTTTGATAAAAAGAACCTAATTACTATGACAAAAATTACAAAAATAATTTAATTATTAGTTATACATTGGGTAGATTCATATTGAACTTTTTTGATATTCAATAAAGTACGTTTTGAAGTTTATTTATTCATAGAAATGATTACTATAATGTTGAATTCTTCAACAAGTATTTATAATACAGGAAATGAATTATACAAATTTTAGGTTGAATAAAGTTATCTCTAATTATTACAGATTACGAACAATTATATTCATAAAAGAATTCATTATCTTTCTTTGCATCTAAGATCAATAAGTCTGACTGTTCCAAGACCAGTAATTTCTTGAAATATTGTCAGATGTTTGACTGGAGGTGTCACTTAACTTTCATATCATAAGTAAAGAATTGTTATTTTCAAATAAAATATGTACGAATACTTTATAGTTATAAATTATTAAATAGACTTCAACGACCTGCATGTAGGAAGTCAACTATATCATATAGTAGAGTTCACTGTGTTAATAGATAACCAAGCGGTCACTATGGTTTTCAAGGTAGAATATCTGGTCTATTTTGTTTCTGTCATATTAGATCACAGTGCAGTGTTTCCAGTTTGTCCGTGTTAAATAGTGAAAGTGAAGTTAAACCATTATCGTAAGTTCAAATGGACTTAGGATAAATGAACAAACTCAACTTCATCCTCACCATTGACTAATTTAGAAAATGGTTTTTAATGTGAAGCCAAATTTTCTTTACAACACCTTTTATGGTGTGAAACAATATTTTACATAAATAGGTGTTCCCCTGCTTTACCTTAGATATCCCTGAGGATTTCTATACTTACTTACGCCTGTTACTCTTCGTGAAGGAGCATAGGCCGCTCACCAGCATTCTCCATCCAACCCTGTCCTGGGCAATCCTTTCCAGCTCCTTCCAGTTCCTATTCATTCTTTTCATATCTGCTTCTATTATCCGACGTAATGTATTGTTTGGCGAGTTAGTTTTCTACGGGATGGGGACGCTAACCCCATGCTCAACCTTCCTCCTTTACCCTGGCTTGGGACCGGCAGTAACTCTAGAAGAGCTACAGGTGGAGTTGAGGTTTCCTATGTAACATATAAAATAACAGATTTCCTCTTTATAGGTTTAATACCAATTGGCTAGCTAAATGTTTACCAGAACCTTTAATAAGGATAGTCGGAAACTACAAAACGATAATACAGTCGTAGAAATTCGTAAGTTTTCTGTGGAGTTACTAAGAATCCTCCCAATTTAACTCAATTGGTTGATGATACTTCCGTAGAAGTGGTGTTTGGAAGAAAAGTCTACAACTAGTAAAATGGCTTAGTCAAAATGTTGTCAATTTTACTTTAATGTGAGAACATATATGACACCTAGGTTCTCTCCGATACCGAATGTTGTCTCAAGATGGGTAAGTGTTTCAACATATGAAGTACATCTGCACTGAAAGAGAATAGCTAAAAATATGAGTCGTACTAACTCTAGAAGGTACATATAGTCGATAAAGCCATCATGGTTCATATATATATATATATATATATATATATATATATATATATATATATATATATATATATATATATATATATATATATATATATATATGAACCATGATGGCTTTATCGACTATATGTACCTTCTAGAGTTAGTACGACTCATGTTTTTAGCTAATCTCTTTCAGTGCAGATGTACTTCATATGTTGAAACACTTACTTATGCATTCTAAAGACTAGTAACAAAGATCAACACTTCAGTTAGATCATTCGAATTTCAAATAAGTGGTATTATTCATAGAACAAGGTATTAAACGTATTTCATCAGATAGGTAGCTTATCAAATTTATACAATGCCTGAATGTTGTATGACAACTCATTACTAGTTTACTGATGAAACTGAGGTATAACAGTGAACTGACTTGCTTGCTTAGACAAATCCAAATGTTTGTCTGTTTACATTTCAGGTAATTTTGATGAACGATAGATTTTCAGCGAGTTGCGAATACTATCATTCAACATTAGGACTCCTCGTACGATTTGTGCTATCCTCCAAGTGATTAAAATGTTCATCAGTAGCTCAGACAAGGTCAAGTTTGTATCCAAATTTTAGACGGGTGTATATTGGATTTTCTTCCTTTGTAGGACTGCTTGTACTAACTGAAAACAATATATAGGCTATGTTGAAATCTGGAAGGTTATACTTGAACGTGATAGGGACCTGTATACAGCGAATGAAATCATTCTAGAACGTTGGCTTCGATAGCTTCACCATGTTTAATGTTTGATATTCAAGCTGCTTTCATAGCAAATGTTGTTTATTAACACTAAAAATAGTCGTAAAAACAGTATGACGGACAATTTCGAACATTTGACAATAGAATAATACTGTTAAATCATCAGTCAACCACAAATTTCTTTCATAATGACTATCTGACTCATAGGTTTGGCAATTCTACAAGTACCAGCCTAAATATGGAATTAGTGGCCATAATTTTGAGTTTACTTTTGCCCTCCGTATTAAAAATAAATTATACTTTGTTTAAAATGAAATCTCCCTTGATGATGCTTTTTACCTGAGTTATTTATATTATTAGTATTTGACTTTCTCCATTACAATTCTGTTTTCCATTTGTACGGCTCATTTCGTGATAACTCATCATACTAAGTTTGTTACTTTTAAACAACTCTGATGACTAACTAGTTGGTCTAATTTATGATTAATTATTTTTATTCCTTATCTAGTTGTATTCAAGACTTGAAATTCGTTTATCAGACACATTAAGACGTTTAGATCATTCACAAGCTTCTAAACACGAAATGGAACGTATGTTAGAGAAAACAGAACGGGAATGTTTTGATCTACGTGAACAGATTAGACGTCTAGAAACAGATTTGATAAATTCTGATTTGGTGAAACAAGAACAACGCTCAGATAAATTAAAAGTAAGTATCTATGTATAACACTGATACATTGTGGAAAAAACAAATGTTGATTATTTTTTGACTACTTACGAGTAATAAGTAATACCTACTAAACAAAACCAGTTGGTAACATCAAATGGTTTGCTTTTTCATAAGCACCTAGTTGATTTGACTAGTTCAGTCAATTTATTTAGCTTAGAAATTCACATAAAACAACAATCAGTCAACTGATGAGTAAAGATAAGTGTATGCATATCGGTATTTTGAATAACTAAGGCAGCTGAAAGTGTTTCGTACGGTTAATCACCGCTTTTGTCAGTCTGTTATGTTTAGTAGAATAGTAACGGGTTGAGAAATCGACAAGAGAGGGTCAGTCAAAAATGTTCTGTCTGCCCATGGATTTACTGAGTAATGATGTTAACCTTGTAGCCCTCCTATCCTATACACACGAACAGATGCAGATAAATACAGTCAGTGTAGCAGCAGTCTCTGCATCAGTAGGCCTCAGCATACACAAGGGAAAACCAAGGTCCTCAAATTCAAGGCGGAGAACAGCAATCCAATCACTCCTGATGGCGAAACTCTGGAAGATGTAGAATCCTTCACATACCTGGAAAGCATCATCGATGAACAAGGAGGCTCAGATGCAGACGTAAAGGCAAGGATTGGCAAAGCAAGGACAGCATTCCTACAGTTGAAGAACATATGGAACTCAAAACAACTTTCAACCAATATCAAAGTGAGAATCTTCGATACGAATGTCAAGGCAGTTCTACTGTATGGAGCTGAAACCTGGAGAACTACAACAACCATCATCAAGAAGGTGCAAGTATTTATAAATAGCTGTCTACGCAAGATGCTCAACATCCATTGGCCGGACACCATCGGCAACAGCTTTTTGTGGGAGAGAACAAACCAGCTTCCAGCTGAGGAGGAAATTAGGAAAAGACGATGGAAATGGATAGGACATACATTACACAAATCATCAAACTGCATCACGAGATAAGCCCTAACTTGGAATCTTGAAGGAAAGCGGGAAAGAGGAAGGCCAAACAATACATTACGTCGGATAATAGAAGCAGATATGAAAAGAATGAATAGGAACTGGAAGGAGCTGGAAAGGATTGCCCAGGACAGGGTTGGATGGAGAATGCTGGTGAGCGGCCTATGCTCCTTCACGAAGAGTAACAGGCGTTAGTAAGTAAGTAAGTAAGTAAGTAAGATGTTAACCTTGTTGTGGTATAGTCTCGGCTCACAAAATTACCGGGATCTAAGGTTGAAGACCTCATGTCATATGGCTCGAAATCAGTCACAGTGGTATGGATGCATCCAGCTTTTTAATCTTCCGTTAAATTTTGTACTTCAGTGATATTGTTTCATTCAATAGTATACTATCACGTTTTGACTTGAGAATTTAAAATAAATTGTAGATGTAATGGATTCCAATAAGTTAGATTCAAACACTACTGTATATTTTATTTGGTCGGTTTGATAATGTCAAATTATCTACTACCACTGGTATGGTTTTTTAAGCTTCTTTGCACTCCATTGAGTTATTTACCACTCACTTTACTGATGGGAGTTGTGAGAGCCCGAATAATTGGACGTGTGTGTTAGGTTCAACATTATTTATCCATTATAGGTTTTTGTTGAAATAACAGAACCTCTAAAGAGAGTGTATTGAGGCTCTAATATGTTTTATTTATAAAATGTTTTTAGTTACTTACAAAAGTTTAAGTAGAAATGTTGAGTTTTTCTCATTTCCATTTGGCTACTACTTTTGTGCACCACACTATACATTAGTCTATACTATATTCAATCAATTTTAGAAACTGTAAATAATGTTGTTCACCTACCACAATTAGCTGCTATTACTAAATAAATGTACTTTTATTCTGCATTTTCACCCGTTTTCTTAGTTTTAATATCATTTCCACTTATACTACATGTATTACATATTGAGATTTGTTTGTTCTGAAAAACTGTTTATTTTGAACTCTAATGTTCGATTCATTTTCGCTAGTTGTTACTGCTTGTTTGTCAATGCTCTGATATATATATTAATTCATAGTATTATTTGCAGTTAAGTTATTGCGTGAATATTTGATGTACCCATTTACTTTCTGACTTTGTCCTGGAAGGCGCAATCTTAGCCTGAGAATCACACTGTTCAAATATCGTAAACATCATTCATATGCTCTTTAACAGTTAATGTCTTGAGAACTGGAGTAACTGTTAAGAATATTAATGAAACATAATTACCTGTGCTATGTTTTGAATAATAGAAAAGAGATACTCATTTCTTTTGAAGAAAAATTAACCATAGAATAGTTTATTATAATTTGGTTAAATGTAAACAAGATCTTTCACTGTATAACACTTGGGAGTTTATTATACACTGTATCTTGTTTTGTTTTTTTTGTAATTGAATTAAATTTGTCTAGCATGCAAAATTTTTAATGTTCTGATCAATAATATGACATTTTTATCCTTATATGTTGACAGATTTTCTCGTATCTCTGTAAACTTGCAGCAAAAGTGAGAATAGATGAAAAAGTTGCTTCAGGAATGAGATTTGATGAATTACAAGAAGTTCTTTTGAGTAAGTTAATTGTTAATAAAATTATAATGAAATAGATATTTCTTAGGAATTTTAAAATTATCTCAATATATAGTGTTAATAATGTTGAAAGAAACTACTAAGTTTTTGCAAGTACTTTGAAGAAATTTCTTCGTAGACATTTCGTTCTGATCATTATCAGTGTAAAAAGTTTATTAAGAGTTTTTAAGTAATTCATAGACTTAATAAAAGTAAAAATCTATCTATTATACGTTTGTGTTGTATATCATAAACGAGAATGTATTAACTATTATGTTTTTTTATTATATATAGAACTTGATATGTTTTGAAATAGTCTGTATGCATATTGTACATTAAATCAACAGTATTCATTTATAAATATATGGTTTTCTGTGGGTTGCAACGGGTTGATTATTTTATAAGTTTACTCAAAAGTTGTTTAAAGTAACCAGAATCTTTTTTTTTATATTTTGGAACCAAGAAATTTACTCTTAATTTGTTGAACAGCAGGTTATGCAATCATCCTTTATTTTCACATATTTCAATGAAATACAGAATATCAATACCAATAATTATCAAGTTGAATGAAACATGGAAATCGTTAGTTAACATCATTTATACTCTTCTGAATGGTTGGAATATAAACTTGAATAATGGTACTGTAAGAGGTCAAAACAGTTATGAATAGGAAAAATAGTATGCTGTAACATTTTTGTATCAAAGAATGAGTTCATAAACCACATTAAGAATATGAACAAAGAAAGACAAATAAGAAAAATTCAAACGTTGTAGTTTTTAGGCATAATTCACAATGGAATACAGATAATTACTGGTATAAGCACTCAAAATTATATTATTTGTCCCTTTACTATAATGTAAAGGTACATCCCACACTAATATCAGTTTATGAGGAATAATACTTTGTGGATAACTAAGCGTTTAAAGCACCTTCAACTACCGATAATGGTTGTTTTTTTCGAAAGTTGATCAATAATTTCTTGATAGTCTACTAAAGAGATGTTCAGTAAATCACTTTCATTGGTTTTTTAATGTTTTGTATACAGCAAGGATTGGACAAATAATTAGTGGTGAATACACTATGCTAAGTGACGTTCAAGCTAATGCTGATCGTATTAATGGTTTAAATCGTAAAGTGAAAAGATTACAAGATCAACTAGCAAGTAGAGAAATACAATTAGGTTTGTGGAAAGAGAAAGCTAGTAAATTAGAAGATCAGTTGTCTGGTATAAATGAAACTGAAATGAAAGCTCATGCAAATAAAATTGCAGCGGAAAAATCAGCTATCAATGCTAGACGATCAGAATTAGAAGTATCAAGGTTAAAAGATGAGTTAACTCGTTTAAAAGCGGAACTATTAGATTTTAGTGACGCTAAAGTAAGTAGTTAATTAAAAATAATATTTTATCGTTGATTTTGTTGTTTGTCACTATTAATGCATTAATGATTTCATTCTAATATGATGTAAATTTGTTATATGATCTGTATCAATTAATTAAGTGTATTTGTAAATTTCCGCCATTTGTCATCCGAGCTTGTTGATAACCGTTTTGCATTAATCGTTAATGTCTAGTAGGCTAACTGTAGCTTCCTTGTGAAGAACTATTTTTTCACCTGACAGGAGTTTGCTTGCTTTGGCTTCTACGATTAATCTTTTCAGCAATCTAGAGATTTGTTTTTGAAAACTAGTTATATTGTAGTGAATAAGAACACGAGTGGAGATAACCGAATGTATTTGAGCACGAAATTACAAAACATCTCACTAAAATCTGAGAACCACACAGTGAATAGTTAATTCACAAAATATCAATCAATTGTCTCAAACTTGACTGTTCCTTTAGCAAATCTCAGTCTATCGTCTCAGATTTCATTGTTGATGCATTCTCATACAAATTGCTCTCCGTTCCCGTTCTTTCCCTCTCGATCTTCTACTAAAATATACTCTATGTCTGACCATCGTTATATATTACTTATGTGGATATAAGTAGCTCACACCACAGTATTACTTCACATATTCATTCATACTTCAATCCTATATGATAGCGTAGGTAAAGAGTTTTTAGCTTGTTTTCCTAAAATAACATTTTTTTGACATTTTGTTTAATGTCACTGTTAATTAATGAGTGATGAAGTGGAGATTTAAGATCAAATATTGAAAACAAAATACAGTGTTAGATACTTCAGTTCTAAATTTATGCCATATATTACGTACATACAAGTCAAACCAAATAAACTTTTTTAAGAAATTTTAAAAAAGTTTGCGGTATTTAGATCTTTATGATGAACATCAGTTTTAAAGGTGTACATATATGTAATGTCTCAATGTTTTATTAGGTATATAGTGAATAATCCACGTGGTTACTTCAGTGACCGATTTTCGCTTCATTTTTAGATGTTCCAAGTTCAAAAATTCGTTTAAACTTACACTGATTAAACTACAATTATATAACTTATTATCAATAGTTGAAATTTATAATATGTATGTATATGTAGTTCATACAAATCTATTCCTATTTGTATGTCTTAAAAGCTTTCTATTTTCTTGACATTTAAGTCTAATTTCCCAATATGTTGTAATGGTAAACTATCTCATCCTGTCATCGTTATTTATCATTTGCAATTTATTGAAATATGTTTTTTGAACTAACAGTGAAATTGTAATAACAGATTATCCTCTAGTTAATAACTAGATTTTGCCAAATTGAATATTTTTTGATACTGTCAAAGTAATCTCCAATCAGAGAATCAGCTTACAGTAAATATATTCCCCATTTGATTGATACAAGTACACTGGTTATAGAAAATAAAATTGTATTGACAGTCGTGATAAATGAGAATATAAATGGTAACAGTTCATCTACTTTTATAAGTGTGTACACTTACGGTACCCGCAGTGAAGGAGAACACAGGTGAGAACAATCGAATAAAAATAGAAAGACTATACTCAAATAATTAATTTGCAAAATGTTCATTAATTCTCCCAGACTTCATTGCTCCTGCATTTCCATACCAATTGCTTTCTATTCCCGTTCTTTCCTTCTTAATCTTCTCAATCTTCTGCTGCCAAACATTACATTCCTGACTCACATTACATACTACTTATGTCAATATAAGTAGGACACACCACAGTATCCAGCATAATTTTATCTATTACTTTTAGTGGTATTGGTTAATAGAATATGAATGGCATGTTGAATGCTTTTGTAAGTTAGATTAATTTTAAAGATTTTCAAGTTAATTATCGTTTTTTTATTTCTAAAATGTTTATTTAGAAAGAACAAATATGTTTGTTTATTGCCCTATAAATCTTTAAGTTTTCTTTTAAATTTATGTTAATATAAGTAAAATTGAAAAATGAATTATCAAGATTAAGTAAGAAATTATGCTCTTTTTTAATATTTGCTTTTCCATTTCCAAATTACATTGATTTAGATTAGTGTAGTTAAATATGAAGAACAACTGTCCGAGCTAACTAAACAAAACAGAGAACTGGAAAGTATACGTCAAAGTCAAGCAACTAAAATTGCTGAGTTAACAGAAAAAATGGAATTGCAAACAAATGAGGATAGTGATAACCGTAGTAGATTAGAAGAAGAATGTAAATGTTTAATGAATGAATTACAATCAACTAGAAAGTCAATGGAACAACTTCAACGTTCTGAAAGAGAGGTAGCCCGAGATTTTCAATTTTTTGTACTTTTCTTACTTCAGTTTTAAGAAAATTTTTAAAAATAAGTGCAGCTATTTTTCTATGTAAAAGTTATGATTTTGAGCGGGGATTTGGCTTTCACCATGAATTAAATTTTGTCTGAGAGAAACATTGTAGACTAGAGAGTGCAAGTAATTTAACTCATTTAAAAATTACAAGTTTTTGTACTCATTTTTGAGTCAAATATTTTATGATCAGCTATCCAGATTGAAGTAAGTGGATCAAGGTTCCAACTTGAAAACTAGTGGTTGATAGTTCAATGTTTTAGCTTTTAAGTTACTATTTGATCAGAAAATATTAAACGCTGTTTTGATTCTAACAAGTAAATGGTCGAAAAAATCTCAGGAGCCAGGAAAACTTGTAGTTATTTAATCCCTGTTAAACTATTATGATATAATTAGATGTTTGGCATTGTTGAGTCTGAATTGAGTCATGATAAAGGGTCAATAACGTTAGACTCACCAATCTATATTTCGTTGATCCGTCTAGGTAACCATAGTTTGGTATTAATTATTTAGTAGATCAAACATTTAAATGGTGAAGTGTAACTGAAATTATTTGAATTATTTATTAAATAAAATTACAAATTCTGTGTATCCAATTTTAAGTTAATCGAATAATGAAAAGAAATCAAATTTGTCTCACATTCATGTTTGAACTGAAAATTTGAGTAATTTGCTTAAATTTGTGATCATGTTTTTACATATAATGATTTAGTTTTGCCTAAAATTTGAAATGTTATAGACAGCATTATTGATTTGGAACGTCTCGAGCATATGAAGAACATTTGTGTCAAATACACTTCACCTACGTTATACTTTTCAACAACCAAGTCATGAAAGAAAACTTTTAAAAAGATTGTACTGTTTTTTTAATAACGTGGAAGGGGATTTTTTAAAAACTAAACATTATTACTAAATAATTGCCAATTGTCAGTAACATTCATGGAATCAAACTCATTTTTAATACCGTTGAGTGGGTTTTCAAATAAATAAATTTTTAGTTAAAACTTACCTCATCAATCGATATTATTATCATAGTTTATAACCCTTGTAGGAAGGACTATGACTATCATAAATTGAGTTCGAAAAATTTATAATTTATGATGATATGAACAACGAAGTTTTCAATTCTTGTGAATTTGTGAACCATATAGATTCAAATCAGTAAATATTCATGAATTTACTTAGGGGTTGAGTTTATTTTAACTAATACATTCAATAAGCGGCAAATTTTATTTCATAGCTTCTCATTAGATTAGGCAGCATACATGACATTGAATTTTAAGGATTTTTTTTGTATTATGAATAATCAGTTTGAAAAAAATCACAACATAAAACAGTTATCTTCCTAAAAGTTTAAAAATGATTATCAGTAGCTAATGTACTTTTGAAACGGAGGTTGAAAAAATCCCGCGATATAAATGTCATGCTCCCAAACTGTTTGTTATTGAGATGACTAAGTCCATGATTTCATATAAACTCGAAAATTATATTCTAGCCTACTTACCAGTTCACATGTGTATGTGGACATGTATACACAGGAATGAGTAATCGTACTATGCAATTGAGGTTAGTGGGAGATTTCCATAAATAACTTTTGAATCATTTAGTATCACTTGCTTATAAAGACGCCAAGATTCGAAAGCCAAGCTTCTCGATAGTAAAATATATTATTGAAACAAGTATGTTTGATCAGGTAATACTTTATTTGTAATTCGTTGAGGTAAAACATCACAATTTACGATCAACTTCGTCCTCTCATTATATTTTCAAAATATTATGTTTCGTTGATACTAGCTTCTGGAATTCAGAGCACTTGTTGGTCGCCTTCTTGGTTTAGATACAGAATTATTAACAGTACCTAATTATGATATTATCAGTCGTTTAGAAACAATAATTACACATCATCAATTCATTCATGATAATTCCATGTTGTCACATATGAACGATGCACATTCACCGAATCGAAAATCAAGTTCATTGACTAAAGATACAGGCTTACAACGAAATACAACGACAGATTGTTATATGGCCGGACCACATACAGCTAAAACAAGATCTAAACAAGGTAAGATACTGTTTGTGTTTTTCCTTGCATTCTGTCTAAAGATATACATATATCTGTTATAGTATGTTTCTCTTGGTCACTAGAGAAATTTTTATGTTTCCTAATTCATAAATCAGTGTAATGAGGAATTAATTTCAGTATTGGGTATAATATAGGGTTAAGCCTTTCAGTTAGTTTGGTTTTAATGTACAAGTGGACTGTTGTTATAAGAGAACAATTGACTGGAGAACCTAGATAATCATCTCAGTCACCAATTTTAAGAAACCAATCATTAAAACTCAAATAGATTTTAGAAGTCAGAACTAGTAGTTAAATAACTGAATATATACCACAGCGAAATTACACTTACCGTTTATATCATAAAATGCTCATTCAAGAATATCTGATTTATCAGATGACGTATACAGATGACTGATCAAGATAAAAGCCACAAAATGAAATATCTGTCATTCTCACTCATTTTATTGATTATACTTATGCGATGGGTCTGAAGAACTGTCCAAGCCTAGTTTAATCAATTAAATCATTTCAATAGAGAATAACAAGAAAAATAGTAAACCAAACACTTATTAGGCACGTAGATCATACTGAAATATCACAACAACAAAAAAAGTTGTTGATAATAATTGTCTATTCATGAATGTGATATATTTCAGGCAAAAAAGCACGATAATCTAAGACTTAAGATAAGTTACAATGGCAGAGTACTATCATTCAACAGTATCAATTAGTTATTATTAATAAGTTGCAGATTTTCAGCATTACAAACTCTTGCAACCGTCAGAAGCTCAGTATAGAAATGAGTTACTTTAGAGTGATCTAAACAAGTTTATTTTGTGTGTTATGCTAAATTAAAAACATTGTAAGTGATTTATATCAAACCGTCTATTGTAATTCTAAGATACATAAATTTTACGACTTCTGTAATCTTATACCAGATCACACAAAATATTTTGGTTTTATTAGTATGATCCCTAATTACATTTATTAACCAAGCGTTTCTAATAATTCAATAGCAAAAGGTTTTTAGATAGTCCTTCAAGTTGTAAAAGAACCTTAGAGTTTTTGTAATCTTAAATGCTTCAGATTTCCAATATCTCTTCTCAAAATAATTGTTACTTCTAAAGTTTGGTGAAGGTTCTCTGAAATAACAAAAAGTATAAAATAAAATATTGACAAAAACACCATAATAAATTTGATTAAAGTTATGAAATTAGGTATAGATAGTGGATAACAATCAAATCGGGTTCAATTGGTCAGTTTCTGATTTGCACTTAAATGAATAAAGGTATTTTAATGTAGACTTATTTATTTTGGTACATACATTTTTCATAGTAGATATTGATAATGTGATCTAACAAACAGAAAATTTATAAAATCCTGTCTAGTGTGTAACTTTTACCATTTTCTATCGATTCGATCGAGGCAATCGTCACTTATCTAACTAGTAACAAATCATGTATCCGAATGAAATTAAAGCAATTTTATTCACTATTATCTAGTTATCGTCAATAGATTTCTGTTTTGTTTTTCTTTAAACACGTTTAACTGAACATTGATTTGAATGAATTTGATTCTGATTGAACATAATACATGTCAATTTAGTTGTTAGGGAATTTCGAAGAATGAACAATCTAAAACTTAGAAAGTTAAATTTTTGGGTAAATTTGTTTGTATATTATTTAAAATTAGTGTTTATTATAGTAATATTTAATATTATTTTCACTTCATCATTCTTTTAACTAGCAAGGTAATGTGATATTATTCATTCGCTTTAGATACCTGGTATTGGTTTTGTCTTCTTTTTCATGCATACTAACCATATTTTTGTCATAAAAATAAGTTTAATTATCCTTTTCCTGTTTTTATTTGATAAAGTCATATTTTTTTTTCATATATTTACTGATAATATTTGTTTATCAGTATAGATTAATATTCGTTCATTGAAAAAAGCCAAGTCTATTAAGATCTATGAATATAGATATTTTTATATAAATTCAAGATACTTCATGTACAGTAATTAGATTAATTTATTTCGATCAGTTAAAAATCTAGTAGAATGAATGTTAGTGAAAAAAATTCATTCTTTAAAATGTGAAACACAATATAGAGTGTACAATGTATATAATGTAGGTAAAAAAAATGTGATTACATTTTTTCTTTCTTTGAAACATAAACTAAATGACTTTAATCAGTTGATGATATTACGCAGTCATCGTCTATTGTCTGTGGTAAATAACTGTTTCACAATCTGACATGATTGGACTCTAGTGGTTACGACTAATATAATTTCTACAAACTTTCATATATTAATAATAATCTTGTGCTCACTAGTGTTTAGATTTAGGATGGAATTCTCGGAGTTCTAGTGGGAAGTTATGATCAGTGGAGTTTAACCAAGTCAAGCGTGAGACAGTTATTAATCATAGGCAATGTAAGACGGTTGTAGAACATCGTGAATGGAAGTTGGACTTGTACACAATTGGATCCTTGTTCAGTGGTTTTAGGATTAGGCGTTCATGCGCGAGTTCAAAAATCATGGTTTTGATTTCTGGATATGTATTTGTAGATATCCACTGCTGAAGAGTTGGATAAGTGTTTGGTAATTTCAAGAATCAAACAATGGGAAAATTTTATTTCAAGATGTTACTTTAACTTTATGTTATTGTATGTATAACTATTCATAAGGGGTTTTAGTTGGCTCATTAAGAATAATTAATGGTATACAATATACTTGAATTACAAATGTAGAGGACATGTCTTCTATTTGTTTATTTCTTCAGTATTTCTTGTTCAATGATTGTGCTTTTAACTTATAAACATTGCTTTTTTTTTCCCTTAAGCTTGGACTAATACTTGTGAAGATTGTTCAAAATCATGTAATCGTTCAGTGAGAGATTCATTAGAAAAATACAGGGAAAAATGCCATCCATCGGAATCAATAAAACACGATCCAAGAAAGTATTAGTTGTGTTATTATTTACTTCAAAGCACTTACATACCAAGTTATTTTTGATTTAAAAATATTTATTTGCAAAAATACAAAGATAACTACAGTTTTACCGATTGTTCATAAAATAATGTTTTTATCTATTGGTTGTTCTAAGTACCTTTTTTCTTATTCATTTAAATTAACATTATCAAATGAACTTTTAATTAGAGTATACAAATAAACATACATTTTATGAGACGGCCTCTCGAGATTTCTTTTAATAATGAATTTACTCTTAATATGTTTATGAATATTATTATGAAATCAATCATAGCTGTAATGACGTTTTACTCTAACTACACAATCGATTAATTCGACAGTGAATGTAACACAATGTGATACTTCTCGATCGAACTAATACTACGTCTCTAATAACTGTTGACCCAACCTACAAACTATTCCGAAGACAAAATGTTCAATATTAATGTCTCAAATCGATATTATCAAAACGGACCAGCCCGCAAAGTTCCTTAAAGTTCATTTATTTTCTAGTTATCGTGAACTGATGTTACAGACCAGCTTGATTGCTACTAATGACAGCTGCCAATCGTATGTATATATCGTGTTTGAGTGTTCTCTGCGTATGTTTATCATGACACTGATATAGTCAGTCAGATTATTACTGACAAACACCATTCGTCACTTTAAAAATGAACATTGTTATTCATTTTTCAGTCAAAAGCTATATATGATAATAAATTCTTTTGAAAGTATGACTACAGTTGTACTTCTTTTACAAATAATGTCCAGAAACTTTAGTAGACCCTTGTACGTTTCCGCATAATCTGTGTTAATGAATGATTAAGTACTGAACTATGAACTATAATATAAAGTTGTGAGTCATTATATTCTTATACTTAGAGACAGAAGGCAAATTTATTCCATGGATTTATCAGTTTTTTCATGGGTCGACCTAGGATAGATAACACCAATTACTGTGTTTGAAATCTGTCAATTAGTTCCTCATTGACTACAGTTCGACGAGAACATTCAAATTTCTGTCGCAGTATATGTGATCATCTACCTATGCAGCTGAAGTGCTTCGCATCAGAAAGTGCCAAATATATGTTGGTTTATGTTTTACAATGTTTCTCTTTCAATTTTCATTTCATGATCGAAATAATCTTGGAAAACACATCAATAGTGTATAAAGCTATTTAAATTTATACTCCACAATAAATAAACACTGAAATGTGATAAAACTCTAAACTCATCGGTGAAGATTATGATTTCCAAAAACAAATGTATGGGAATCCATCAACAATATTCACAACTATTGAGTTCCTTAAGCTTATACGTTGAATGTCGAATGATGGGAAAAAAGTGGAGTGTTACACAGAAAATAAGAGTCAATAAGATTTTCTTCTATTGAAATGTATGAAGGTTTTTTATCTTTATCCTATTAATAAGTTTTAGACACTAGATCGATAATTTCAACATTAATGCACAGATTACCAAGTCTGAAAATTTTCATGAAGATTCAAAAAGTTATTTAAAAGAGGTGAAACATCAAAATTGCAAACAATAATCTATATAGACGTTTAACATGTTTAAACTAACACATATCAACTGATTACAAAAATGTCTAGTAATATTCACTTGGGATTCTCAATAAATTACCGTGTAAGCATAATCAATTTTATCTAGCTTACGGTTGAATAATCAAGGTTATTGGTAATAATAATGAAGAATTATCGTGATTTTTTTTGTTTAATTTAACAAAAACATACAAATGAACATAAACGACATGTGTATAGATTATTCTCATTTCAAGTTTCAATCATTAATTTAAATATTTTTCACTGGTTGAAATCATGAGTCAATTGAAGCTAGACCGTCAAGGGAAACTTGGAAGCACTGGATGGCCGTTTCGTCCTAGTATGGGACTACTCAACAGTGCGCATCCACGATACCGCACCCCGCGAGATTCGAATCCAAGGTCTATCGGCCTCACGTCAGGCGCTTAACCAACTAGACCACTGAGCCGGAATTTAACGGTGTTAATGCCTAACTGCAACCGACCCACGAAATTACGCCACGGTATACCACTGTCTTCAAATCTCGCGGGGTCGGGATAGTCGACGCGCACTGTTGAGTAGTCCCATACTAGGACGAAACGGTCTTCCAGTGCTCTTAGGTTTTCCATGGTGGTCTAGCTTCAATTGACTAAGGATTTCAACCAGTGAAATTTCTAAAATCTCCACAAAACCCCTTCTTAAATACTTTTGTTTGTTTTTAAAAAAAAATCAATTTGACCTAATCTAAGTTTGTTAGTTCAATATGTTTATGTCTAGTAAAATGTTTAAAACTATTGGAATATATTAAATAAATATGCTTGTTTAGTGATTATTTAAATTGAAAGAAAATTATCTTTTATTTAATTATTTTTATTTGTAAAATCTAATTCAAATGAAACATGAATTACTATTGCAACTTGATTAAAAACGCTTTTTCATATTTTAAGTGGATCAATTCTTATGAAAAAGGCATACTATACCTATATATGTATATTCCTAATATTTTAATCGGGGGGAAAATATTGAGAAACGTTATATAATTTTGAGAACTTAATTCATACAGTTTTAAGTCTATAATGACTACTTTCATTGTGATCAGTGAGATTCAAAGAGGATAAGAATAAAGATGAATATCATCAACATCAATGAATTCTGGTTTTACAATATCATGAAACGATGCAAGTTGATCGGACTGTAATATCTAAGAGGGGGCTATTCGATCCTCAGTGGAATAGTTAGTGTGAATTGCTTAAAAAAATTTCATACTAGAATAGACATTTGATCGATTTTTGTTGGTTATCCAAATATAATCACTCCTTGAATGTAAACATTATTCAAATTGATTGATCGATACAACTCTTATTTTAATAATGATCACGTAATCAGCATCAATCTACTTCCAAAAGCATTCTCAATATTCTGTTAGTACAAAATCGTGGCTGTATAGTTCAAACAAATTGAAAGTGAAATAAATATGTTTTGGATTGCTGTTTAAAAAAAATTGAGAACTATTTGGCTTACGAGAATCGAAATCAAACTCATCGAATGGCATTTGAACGACACTACGAAATAAATAAATCTCAAAAAGAACACAAACCAGCAATTTGAATCATATCCGCTTAATAGAAATGTGTTTATATGGAAAATATAAAAAAAGTCTTTAGTTGATGAAAAAAGAATGTTACAATGAACAAATTAAACTTTTTATGACAAATTTACTTTTAAATGATGTACAAAAATGAATTTTAAAAATACAATTAGTTAGTTAATATTTAGATTTGATGACAAAAAGATTTACATAAAACAATTTCAATACTTTTATAATATGAACAGAAGAAAAGAAAATCACTTATAGAGGTAATATGAAGATATTTGATCATATTTTATAAAGTAAGCAACTAATAAATCCCTAAATTGTAATCAATTACATTTTAAAGTGTTACATAATTTTCAATTGCGTTCAATTGTTTTCAATTTAATATTCATGATTAAACATGAGAAGAAAAATTCTCATACAGACATTATATTTAAATTTACAGTTTGATAACTGTATTTAATTTATAAATGAATAGGATAAAATGCAAATAACGAATTGAATTGTATAAAACAATATAAAACTGATTCTTAATTGATATTCACACAGTACTACTACTACTACTTCTAATAATAGTAATAATAACTATTACTGTTAGTTTCGTTCAAATCCACTATGATACATGTTTCATAATTGTCATCAACTTGATAAAATTTTATTTTTACAATTTTTTTTTTGTTTCTGTAAAAAATATTACAAAATTAATCTGAAATAGTTTATTACATTTTATTTTCAATAATTCAAATTCAATGCACTTTCGGTAATCATCAAGTATAAACGAGAAACAAAAAAGTGAAAATGAAAAGTATAAGATGAAGAAAGTGTAAATTGTGTAATCATATTTTATACATAGTGACATCAAAACAACAACAACAACAAAAATAATAAAAAAAATTTATTTTTGTTTATGTATAAACATTTGTTTATTGTAACCATAGTTGACAAATTGAAAGAAAAATTACTCCAATTTTGTTAAAAATAAACAAATAAGAAATTTATCAACATTGAATATTGAACTTTTTCTTTTAGAAAAAAATCCAAAGATATATTTCAAACGTCATGTTTTTCTATATAATAAGTAATAATGATTATAATAATAAAAGCAAGAAGACAATGAATAAAAAGGAATTTGATATTTTTGTAATTTATTATAATGAAATAAATGTTCAAGGTATAAATCATAATTTACATTTTGTTTTAAAAAATAAACTCTTACACTTATATTAAATATACATATATGACAATGTTTGCTGCAATATTTAAATAGGACACATTAAATTACATGTATTCATGTTCTTTGGTTACATAATATTATGTTTAAATCTAGATACGTTTAAACATAGATAAAATGAAGTACAAGTAAATTTTCCAGGAATAACATTGAAAGAACCCAAGAAAATAGAAATTAAACTATTTTTTCTTAAATGCTGAACATACTGTACATGTAAAAACTAAAAGCAAAATATATATGTATATATGTCACAAGGCTATTGAGAATACAGAAGACGAATAACACTGTTTGATTCTATTGTTTCTATTTTTTTTTAATATTGATCTTATTAAATTTTTCTCGGTTCAATAAATATTGGATTAATACTGTTTCCATTACTATTAATATTGTTATTATTATGTGGATATTGTTGAAATTGGTCATCATAGATTTGTTTTCTATGAAAGAAACCACATTTCCACATTGTAAATATTAATAATGCTAATAATGCTAAACCTAATACACTGCCAAGTATAAATGGCCATAATGGAATTTCACGAAATAATGATACATTAATACCTTCAAATACAAAATTCTGTGATATAGCTAATGGTTGTATAGTTAAATTACTGTCAATTTTTATACCAAAAGCAGTTTCTTCAAGTTTAGCATTCGCTTCACTGACAATTGCAAAGTCAGATATTTTATAACGAAAAAATGTATCAGCCCATATCCAACCTCGCAAAACAATACGTACGGCATCACCACGTGATAGTCCATTCACACGACATGTTATCTAAAATATAGAAATATGAATAATTAATAAACATTATTGCTTAGGTTATCTACTCAGGTGATTTACTTTTACTGTCTGTGTCACTTCGTACCAAAGACGTTTACATAGTAATGAGCATAATAATACAACCAATGTTTAACAAATATAGTCTACCATGAAATTCATATCGTTAACAGATTATTGTAAAATAACAAAAAATCTTTGCATTTCGAAAAAATTAAAACTAAAATATTACAAATAAAGCATTTTGCAATCTCATTCCGAGTCCGAAATACGCAACTGATTGAACACTGAATAGTAATCAGTATCATGTTCATCTAGTCACTTAGTGTTAATCGAATTTCATCGATCAAGCTGTAGTATGGCAACTAGTCCAAGTGACTTGACATGGCGAGTACTATATGAAGATGTTGTGTGCTAGGAAGAAGTTAGCAGTTAACTATGAACCTATGTCTCGTGCTTGTCAAGACTCATTAGATTGCGAAACAGCTACAGAGGTTTGAATTTACTAGAAAGCACAAGCACCTTATAAGATTACATGTTTGCCTTGCTGACAAGTGCCAAATCATACAAAACCTAAGTCCATAGTCCCCTGTTACCTACCTTCAACTACATAACATCACAATATAAAGCACATAATGTCGAGTAACATATCTTTTTGATATTATATTAATATTTTACAAAAAACGTGACTCATCAGTGTAGGTATAAATGGTTTCTTTGTTTTTTATTTTATTTTTGGGATAACAGATAATACCGGTAACTCTGGAAATAACAAACTGAGTTAAAAATGTCATGTTAAGCATTATTTTTGGTAAATATGAATTTTCCTTTACTTAGATTTTTAGTCAGACAACTACAGTAAGGTAAATTAATCAATAAAAACGTTTTCTTTATAGATTTACATGCTAAAAACATAAATTTTTATACAAAGAAGGGATTAAGAGCATATCAAATAATTACAGAATCTATTATAAAATAACAACGTATAAGCTATTTTGCCCTTTTCTTCGGAATAAAGTTATTAATGTTAATAGTTAGAAGATTCTCTTAGCTACTTCTATTCAAATCTACTGATAATTATACCATTTGAAGATTAACGAATTTTCCTTAGATATATTTTTTGTAAAAAATTTTTTTCAATGGTGATTGACCTATGTAGAGTTTATTTTTAACATTTAACATGTTTTAAATAAGATGTGATTGCATTAAAACGTGTTAACAAAATATGTAAGAAAAGTGTTAAACAACGATTTAAATGAAAATTATGTAAGATTAATAGGAACGACTGAAGAATTATATTTTATTGTCAGTATATAATTAACGAAGATATTTTGTGTTTCTTCCAACTAGTATAATTTTACTTGAACAGATATAGTTCTATAAATTAAATTTTTTGGGAAATTTGTATAACAAAATTTTTTGACATAATTTTAAGCAATTGAATTTAATCGGTTATTTTTTAATATATGTCTATTTGAGCTGATATTTATAGCATGGTTATTATGATTCCTGATCCCTAGAGATGAAAATTTTTTGAGTGAGATTAAAAAGATTTAAATGTAAGTGATTGGTTAACTTGTTTTGAAAATGTGTACTAATGTGTTAAGAAAGATTGTTATAATTGGAACGCTATGAGATTGAATGTACTCAAGAATACGCTATCAGTGTCCTTGACAGAGTTCGAAACAATACAGTACCAATATAGTGAACGAGAACACAAGTATTTGAATCATCTTAGTAAAATTTGAGAACCATACAGTAAATACTTCATTTGCAAAATATTAGTCAATCGTCTTAGACTTTATTGTTCTGTCATCCCCATTCTTTGTTCTCGTTCTCGGGAGATAAATGATATTTGTATATTTGAATTAACCATGTAGTGTAATCCATAAATCCATATTGCTAAACTTCAACAATCAGTCATTCATTCTGGCAGCCATCTTTATTCATTCATAAACTACTGATTTTTACTAATGGAGTGAAAAATACAAATTGAAATGATTTTACCATGGGTTCAATATATGTTTATTGATATTTCTTATTTTATTGCATACGATCATTATTATTTCCCTTCTAAGATATCGAATCTTTAGTATTTTTTCACCATAAAAAATTGTTTATCACTTTTTTACAGCGTTATCTATACAATTTAAATCATATAATTTTATCTATTTTAATTAATAAATAATAATGTACATAATAGTTCGAATCTAATTTTAAGGCTTGTCTATTTCTTTAAAATGTATCCTTTCTTTATGAACTTTTATGAGGAAGAAACAACTGATTATTGTCATTTTCACTATAGGGTTGTGGAGATTATTATTGTCATTTTATTGAATACTTTACATAGCTACATGATTATTACCACATTTACAACTTTACTTTAAGTTACTTCTAAAAATATTTAAATACTAAAGTAAAAAAAGGTAAAGATTGCGTTAGTGTGCAAACACATAATTTACCTGTTCATATAAGAATACAGCCCATAAATATTTAAAATATTGAAAGAATCATTAATCTCTTTAATAGGTCTTTATAATATATGGATATTTTCTATGTTAATGAAATTCTGATAGTCTGATTTACATTGCAAGCATGATGTTATCTTCGAACGAAGAATAAATGAATTTTATCTGCTAGGGATTATTTATGGATTATTATTAGGCATATTGCTGTTGGATAGCTATTAAGTAACTAGATTGTGTATATATTCATAGTTCTTTTATCACAAACTTTCATTTGACCTATTGACTACTATTATACGACTTACTATCCTCAAGTTATTCCTAATTAGTTATTTACAGTCTCTTACACTCACAGCCATTTTTGACTTGATCTTGTATAGTTATTATCTTTTATTTTATGCAGATGAGACTCGAATCTACGACCTTCGGTCTCGCGTGAACGCCTATCCTCTAGACCATTCAGCTGGGATCCATTAGTGATTAATTAAATAATTTATTTTGATTATAAATCCACATGTATTTGACCAATATCCAACAGCTTGTTTGTTAGGATGTTCAGAAAAATATGCCAATAATTATCGTATTAAGTCTAATGGTGGCTTTGGACTTTAAATGTATACTCCCTATTGGTCGATATTTATTTCATTTGTTAAATATTGTGCAAATGTTGTTTTCTATTTTATGGTACGATGTGGTTTGTTTGATTAGTATATAAATAAGAGTATGTCTGAAGTATAATGACTCATATCTCAGAGGCTGTGACTTGCGTTCTGGATTCAACTAGCTGGGCTAGACAGCGAAGCAGGGCCAATCGGAACTCTCAGTCGTTCACTACGTGTTTACGTGTCACTGGATCGATCGACAAAACGCTGCACATTAAATCTGCAGTCTCACCCGTTGCAACGTTGTTAATCACTAATCACATCAGCACATTAGAGATTTTAATAACTAGAATGTTTTCAGTACAGCTAATTGTGATATAATCTTTATCAGAAGGGGTTTGTGGAGATTTTAGAAATTTTCACAGATTGAAATCATGAGTCAGTTGAAGCTAGACCACCATTGAAAACCTGGAAGCACTGGACGGCTAACCAATCCACGAAGTATGGCTCAAATATGTGAATTAGTTGAAGTTAGACATTAACACCGTTGGATGCCGGCTCAGTGGTCTAATGGTTGAGTGCTCGCTCGCGAAGCCACTAGGTCCTGGGTTCGAATCCCGCGGGGTGCGGGATCGTGGATGCGCACTTCTGAGGAGTCCCATACTAGGACGAAACGGCAGTCCACTGCTTCCAGGTTTTCAATGGTAGTCTAGCTTCAACTGACTCATGATATAATCTTTGCTTACGGTTATGATCTATTAACATGTGTTTCAATTACTTGGATGAAGTGTACGTAAGTTCAGTAATTTAACAACAATGTAATGATGTTACTTTGATAATTCTCTTTAGCCAGTTAAAAGTATATAATAATAAATGTTGCAATCAAGTATTAAAGAAATTAAAATGTTTTAAAATACTCATTAAAAAATTACTTTTATTGAATTTTTAATTGTTAATATTATCAGCTGATTGTCTGACATACATTCAATACACAAAAACTCTCCAGGCAATCGTACATTTTTTCTACTGTCAACAAGATATTTAATAATAAGTGTCGATTTAAAAACAAGCATTCAGTCACAAAAACTAAATCCCTAGACTATATTTTTAAAAAAAATTCTTAGATTGATAAATCAGGTTATATGCAACTGTGTTAGGAATGTAGTTTAACAAATTCCAATCACATAAATATATGTGTGATATATGTTGTGAAAATTCTTTTGTTTGTGAATATTTCTTTGTAGTTTGTGTTTGTCTTAATTATCCATTTTTTTCATCTCCTTTTGTCTACTCTACACACATTCTAGTATGTTTGTTTTTAGTTTCCTTTAGATATAACACCAAGATACATTCTCTTGATTAGTTTTTCTCCCCATCAGATAACACCATGATGATTAATTCAATGTTGTTACGCGTCGAATATTTCGATTAATTAATTTCCAATTTACATATGTAGTGGACGCTACTAACATGATTGTTTGTATTTAGTGTGTAGCAAAATGTGACGGCAAAGTTACTACGATTGTCAGATGAAGTGAAAAGTCTTAGTGAATCGAAAGCATGGCGTTAGCAGAACACTTAGAAACCAAACAAAAAGACAGCTCAGATGTCAGAACACAACAAAAGATGCAAATGAAGCTAAAGGTCATGTGTATATATCTTGGCAATACTTCGTAGTTTCTGGCGATAAATACACATTATTCCTGTCTAGTTTCGTGCTTAACAAATAGACATAAATTAATTGACCTGTTCAATTTTATTTATTTGAGTTTATGCTCTGAACAAGATTGTCCAATAAAAAGTGTGTGTAAGCACAGGGTGGGTAATCTATGTAATTAAACAATCAGGGAAAAATGATATTAGTTTATACAAGTAACCGACTAAATTACTGCAATATTCTATCATGTTTGTATTTGTAGAGAATCAAACCGATTAACGTCATTTCCAAGTATCTGACAGATACAAAACACTGAGTAGATATATTTTTTTAATTAATTCAAGTGAATAAAAACATAAAATGTAAGCTACTTAAATTTAAATAAAGGTTTAACAATCAAATTCTATTGAAATAATTTATTTTACTCAAAATTATAGATATTTTATTCATTCTGGTAAAACAGCATTTGTCTGAATAAATGATTGTTATTATTATCATCATCGTTGAGTTCATGAATTGACGTTATCTAACTTAGAACATAATCGATAATAATTAGTAATAAGTGATCATGTAATCAATCAACATAGTTACGACAATATTAACCTAATGAAAAAACTTTAATTCATTTTTGTATTGTTTGTTTGAATCTTCCCATTAATTTTTGGGACTGCAATGTGACCAGTCTCTCATTACAAAAGCTAGTGGCTATTTGGACGCAGTAGTTAAGTGGATAATGCGATGGCGTTTGTCACGTAATTGTATATAATAAATTCTTTATTCTAACGAAGTAATTCTGGGCTAAGCTCTTCTATGGTTACAGAGAGATTTATGATAAACCACATGAGAGTTCATTTTAACTGTAACCTTGAATATCTAAGGCTGAAAAATAAATTAAAAATCGGTCCACTTATTCAAACTAAATACAATTCTCTCATAGTGAGCGTTTGATTATTAGGCTTCTAACTGTATTGCTCACCCATTTTTAAAAGTTGTCTATATTTGATCGATCTATTAAGGATAATGCCTACACATTACAAACATCTACAGTTATGATATTGCATAACAAATGACAAAAGCAAACAAAATGGAGTAAGTTTTCAGAATTTTTAAAAAAAAAGTCATGTTGATAATTATACTGAAGAAAGATATATGAATCTTAAGAAAATCAAACTATGTAGATGACTTAATCATCAAATAATGAGTAGAATCAGTATGTATTTTCGTTACATTAACAATCCAATATTTTGGTAGTGATGTTTTTTTTTTAAAGCTATTCGTCGGATGCACCATTATACATCAAAACTAAATAAGAAGAAATGTGGCTGGAAAATTGATTTGATGATATCAATAACAATGCCATTCTCCTCTGCGTAGTTCCAAACAAATATAATGGGAATTTTCCAGCGATTAAAATACCCATTTACTAGCATGGGGATTTTAGTATTTTAACAGTTAAATTCAATGGTGGTCTAGCTTGGGTCGAGTCATGAATTTAACCGTTAAAATATCCGTTTATTAAAATGACCATCAATACTCCCTTTTATCTTTTATAATGGCATGGATTCCACTGTTTAATTGGATAAAGTTATAACTGATTTATGGATGCTATCGAGTAGATTTATTGTGTTACTACTTATAATTAAAAATATATGATCTTAAACTTATTTAATAGTATTGTTTAATGTAAAGCTATACATTATCAGCATATAAAATCACTCCTGTTAAACAACAATAACAACCACAACTTACAACTGCACAGACTGGGTATCCCAAATCAGAAACTTTTTCACCACATTTGATAATTTCTTGTTGACGTTTTCTTACGCCATGTAAAATTGACCTAGCATTTCTAATTGTATCTTTTGAATTAATTGGTTGATTATCGTCAATGAAATTGTGTTTATCATTTAGGTAAAATAATTCCTTATTTTTCATTTTCCTATTCACTGAACGTCGATATCTTGTTATGGAGAGTTGTGATCGAAAACTTCGACTTAACGATCGTGATTTAGGGAATTCTTCTACACGATTACGATGAACTGCATTTAAACGTAAAGGATTCAATGCCCATTCAGGTGTTATACATAATCCACGTACATGACCTTCTGCGCTAACAACCTGGTATAATTTGATAACAAATGATAAACGTTAGCTAAGGGTTAGATATCTTTATAAATGTATCGAGAAACAATTCAATGTGTTATTCATTTTTTCAAAGATGGCTTAAATTATTACTGAGGGTGTCTAAAGGATGCTGGTAAATATAAACTAATATACTTGCACAAAAACCTGAGTATTTATTTTTCTATCGATTTTCCCTTGTACATTTAAGCAAAAGTATGAAACTTAATCCCAACTAACCTCGACTACACGAATATTGAATACAATTATATTAGGTGTAAAAATAGTATTAACATTACAAACGGTAGACTTCATAACTGTGTGATTTAAAGTTGATCAAACATTATAAGGGAATTTATTTCCAATCTTTTCTAACTGCTTACAAAACACTATTCTACAATGTTTGTTCCTGTATAATCTTGATTAGATACTCTCTTGATTGGTATTATTATTAACTAATTATTATATATGCAAATTCAGAAAATTAGAATACGGTATATTTTAAAGGGATAATATGAATAAATACTTAAAATCAAATAAAGTAATTTTCAGAAGATAACTGTCCTGATAACATGTTACTGGTTGAAGGTTTTAGATGGTTACTAAATAATCTTAATTATTGGCTTTCATCACTAACTGTCGGATAAATTGCTTTATTTTCTTGCAGAAAGTTACAATCGTTCGGTTATGTTATAAATCGAGTGAGGTTTAATATTTTAAGCACTGGATAATTATTCAGTATTCGACACAAGACCTAAGCGAAAGCATATGATTCCTGATGAATCATGAACGAAATAACGATCTAGTGCGCTCTGGTTTTTGAAGGTTTCTTAATGCGAAAATGATCTCAGGATGGTCATTAATAATGTTTTTTAGCTATATCAAATAATGGAATACAACCGATTAAGTAAACAATACACATAAGTAGTAAATGACAAATAAATTTTAGTAAGACAGTTCAATTTACAAGATGTTTAATAAAGCTATTTAAAATAATACTTAAGTCCATTAGATTAATTATGTATGACTTAATAAAATAACTATCGAATAAAACTTCATTCAGAGTTAATATAAACAGCTTACATCTGGCGATATATTTTCAAAACGTGGAGGTCCACCATCTTCTGCTTGATATCTAAGTCGATCTAATAGATAAACTAAATATTCACCATCTCTTGTTTGTACAGGAATTGTTAAATTAACCCAAAAGCTTTCCAATGGGGATGGGCCAGAATTTGTAACAAGATAAATATGTTTTAATTCTGGACCAATTGTTTCTGGATGGATTCTTTGCATCTCATATGGTTGTACAGAAAAATTCCGAAAATCAATAATTGTACGATCCAATGCAGATGATGAAAGCTAATCGAACGAAAATATTTTTTAGATAGGAAAGCTTAAATAAGTTGGAGAACTTATAATTTTGAAAAATAAAAGCCATGCTCAGATGATTTTATCATTATCAAAAATATCACAATTAAATTAAAAACATAATAATATTTTAAATTATTAAAACCAGTTCAAATTATTCCTTGATATTTCATTGATGTTTTGATTTCACAGATCGTCTCTTCTGTACTTGGAAAGATGCATAGATTAAGATTATAACGTGATAGAAACTATTCACATTTTGTTTCTTGACGTGAATATGTACACAGACACATAAACACAAAGAAGTTGCTAAATGATAATCACTACAATGTTTTATTGCGATTATTAGCTGATCTAAGTAAAAACGCTATTGGAAACGTGAAAGCACTGAACAGCCGTTTTGTTCTAGTATAGGAATCGCCAGAGGTGTACATCTACGACGAGGTATATGGGATCAGTGAAACACATTGGACGCAAGTTGGACAACAACGACTAACTTCAGGAGAGCTTCTGTTATACTCCAGCCATGAAGAAGAAAATGCTCCACATACACAAGGAGTTGCACTGATGATATCCAAACAAGCACAAAATGCACTTATATGATGGGAATCTCATGGACCAAGGATCATCAAAGCCTCTTTCAAAACAAAGAAAGAGGGCATTTCAATGAACATCGTCCAATGCTATGCGCCTACCAACGACTACAATAAAGACGCTAAGGATCAATTCTACAATATGCTGCAGTCAATCGTCGAGAAGTGCCAAACAAAGGACCTGACCATTCTGATGGGAGATTTCAATGTCAAGGTTGGAATGGACAACATCGGATATGAAGACATCATGGAACGACATGGACTGGGAGAAAGGAACGAAAATAGTAAGAGACTTGCATGCCCACGTGCTTTCAATAAACTGGTCATAGGTGGCACTACATTCCACACAAACGCATGGACTTCACTGGATCACACTACACAAAACGGAGTCGACCATATCTGCATCAACAAAACGTTCAGGAGGACAATGGAGGACTTGGGAACCAAGAGAGGAGCTTATATAGCATCAGATCATCACTTGCTGGTCGCCAAGATGAAACTTGAACTCAAGAAGCACTTGACAACGGGGTGGACAATATCACAAAAGCTCAATACGGCCTTTCTTAAGGATACTGACAAAGTCAACAAATTCGAGATAGCCCTCAGCAACAAGTTCCAGGCCTTTCATGATCTACTCAATGGAGAGGGAACTACTATGGAGAGCAACTGGAAGGGAATCAAAGAGGCAATCACTTCAAAATGCCATAAGGTTCTGAGCCACAAGAAGCACCATCACAAGGAATGGATCACTGTTGATACACTTGATAACATTCAAGAAAGGAGAAACAAGAAGGAAGCGATCAATACCAGTCGAACAAGATCAGAAAAAGGCAAGGGACAAGTTGAATACACAGAAGTAAACAAACAAGTGAAGAGGAGCATCAGAACCGAAAAACGTAAATATGTGGAATATTTAGCAACGACGGTGGAAAAGGCTGCAAGAGAAGAAAACATGAGAAAACTGTATGACACAACAAAGAAAGTCACTGGAAATTACCGTAAACCAGAACGACCAGTGAAAAGCAAGGAAGGCGAGGTAATCACCAACATTGAAGAGCAACGAAACAGGTGGGTAGGACACTTCAAAGAACTCTTGAAAAGACCAGCCCCACTGAACCCACCCAACGTCGAAGCAGCACCCACGGACCTCCAAATCAATGTTGGCTCACCAACAGTTGAAGAGGTCAGCATGGCCATCAGACAAATCAAGAGTGGCAAAGCAGCAGGACCAGACAACATTCCAACAGAGGCACTGAAAGCAAACGTAGCGGCAACTGCAAGGATACTCCACATTCTCTTCAGTAAGATTTGGGATGAGGAACAAGTACCAAAAGAGTGGAAAGAAGGACTCCTGATCAAAATACCGAAGAAAGGCGATCTCAGCAAGTGTGAGGCATCACTCTTCTCTCAATACCGGGAAAAGTTTTCAACAGGGTATTGTTAAACAGAATGAAGGACTGCATAGACGCCCAACTTCGAGACCAACAGGCTGGATTCCGTACGGATAGATCGTGTACAGACCAAATCGTAACACTACAGATCATTGTGGAACAATCAATTGAATGGACTTCATCGCTCTACATCAACTTCGTTGATTATGTAAAAGCATTTGATAGCGTGGACAGGACAACACTATGTTAGCTTCTTCGACACTATGGCGTGCCTCAGAAGATATTCAATATCATACAGAATTCCTATGATGGATTACACTGCAAAATCGTGCATGGAGGACAGTTGACAGACTTGTTCGAGGTAAGGACCGGTGTCAGGCAAGGTTGCTTACTCTCACCTTTCCTCTTTCTCCTGGCGATTGACTGGATCACGAAGACGTCAACATCTGAAGAGAAGCATGGGATGCATTTTGACGATCTAGACTTCGCGGATGATCTGGCCCTTCTATCCCAAACGCAACAACAAATGCAGGAGAAGACGACCAGTGTAGCAGCAGCCTCAGCAGCAATAGGTCTCAATATACACAAAGGGGAAACCAAGATTCTCCAATGCAACACAGCATGCACCAAAGCAGTCACACTTGACGGAGAAGATTTGGAAGATGCAAAAACGTTTACATATTTGGGCAGCATCATTGATGAACATGGTTGATCTGATGCATATGTGAAGGCGCTGATCGGTAGAGCAAGAGCAGCATATTTACAACTGAGGAACATCTGGAACTCAATGCAACTGTCAACCAACACCAAGGTCAGAATTTTCAATACAAATGTCAAGACAGTTCTACTGTATGGGGCGGAAACCTGGAGAACTACGAAAGCCATCATTCAGAAGATACAGGTGTTTATTAACAGTTGTGTACGTAAAATACTTCGGATCCGTTGGCCGGACACTATTAGCAACAACCTACTGCGAGAGAGAACAAATCAGATCCCAGTGGAGGAAGAAATTAGGAAGAAGTGCTAGAAGTGGATAGGACACATTAAGGTAAGAAAACAACTGCGTCACAAGACAAACCCTCACATGGCATCCTCAAGGTTAAAGGAAAAGAGGAAGACCAAAGAACACATTACGCCGGGAAACGGAGATAGACATGACAAAAGTGAACAAGAATAGGGTGAAATTAGAAAAGAAGGCCCAGGACAGAGTGGGTTGGAGAATGTTGGTCGGTGGCCTATGCTCCATTAGGAGTAACAGGCGTGAGTATGTGAGTATATATCATATATATACTAAGATGGTGTTTAATTGTTTTTAAAATATTTACTAGTCGGAGTAAAATAACTATTATTTACAGAAGTCAGTAATACTGCTCTATTCTATCTCCGTTGTTTGATTTTCACTGAAGTTATAATTAATTCCTTTCATTTGTTTCTCAACTTAGAAATTCGCCTTCTCATTATGGTAAATGAAGTTGTGTCAACTAGGGACTATCTTGACCATGGTCGGTTGTATTTTGATTACACATCTTAAAACATAAGTGCTGATATACGATTACGGTGACATAGAACATTTAATAACGGTAATATTTTTCCTTTTTTTGATTATATATTTTAAAAAATAATTATTTTCATGAAATGAATAGTTTGTGGGTAAAAAACTTCACTTAGATCACCTAACTGCCAAGTTGACAGTTAGCGAGATACTTACAATTAAATAAATCCAAATTTTAAATATAATAATAGTAGCATCTATTTAACTATAAAATAATTGCATAAAACCAATCAACTTCCGAAAAAATAGTAGTCAAATCTTAATCTAATCGTAGTATATTAGATTTAAAACTGTGAATCCATACTTTTAAAACATAACAAATGAAAAGTCATCGAGTTGTTCAGTCCGTGTTCAACAAGTTGAATTTATTAACCCAATGATTTCAGGAAGAAAACCAACTTTCCAGATTGAAGTTATGTGAATGAAATATGTAATTTACTTTTCTTTAACTTTCAGGTTTTAACTTTAAATTAGTCAGTCAGACGAGAACCTGTGCTTTCAACGTGGTGTGGTCGTCAGCACATAACTGATTGATTTGATTATATATAGCTTTTACTACCCTTATTGGTAAATTCATTTTGATACCCATTTGCTTAGCATATTAATAATCATAGCTTATTGTATTGGTATGAAGCGCATCAACTTGAATCTATGCGTATCTACCCCTGATTCTATAATATTTATAACTGATTCTAATGTGTTCCTACATTGTTCATTATTCTTAGTATCAATAAGCAGTGGAACGTAGTAGACATAACAACAATGATAACTTATTTCTAACAGCTTGAAAAACAAACAACAAACCTTTTAAATAATCATAACAAAACTGTTCAATTCATCATAAGATAAATCTTTGGACATTGAACATAGCATATTTCCTATTATTACCTTTCAGTTTAAATTAAACATATGTTATTAATTATCATACATTACAACAAACAAGTTACAATATACAAGATTGGTGTGTGTACTTTTTGAATTGTCTGCCATAATAGAAGTAAATATCATCATCATCATCATCATGGATTTTTACTTCAATGAAAACTATATTATCATTATTATCCTTTTTCCCAGTGATCCATGACGGCATACCATAAATTGTAGGTGTCACATTCCATTGATATTGTAAACTATTCATGTCAAAATTTCAATGATTTGTTCAGTGTTAGTATTATTTTTTGTTAAAAATACACAGAAACAGAGAAAGTATTGACATTTACTTATCTGTTGATTAACATATACATTTAAGGAGGTTAACTAAAATCTAATCAGTAAAAAAATTGAATTATTACATCTAAAATACTGTATCTTAAATATTATTAGAAATAATTGAAAATTCTATTTGGCAAGTGAAATTAAAGGAATCAACTATTAAGATGTTAAACTTCTTGTTCTACTTCAATGAATTTCTCAATGTTATTATTTGATGATTTGTATCATGGACTGGTGTTGACGACAAGTTTGGATGATCATTGCAAATTGATAGGAATGAGACATGTAAACCATTAAATCCTAGATTATTGGTCTGAAAATTAAACTCTTTTTATCAGTCTTGGTTTCAATATTCAGTTGGTTTGTAGATCGACACTTTTGAGAAGACCATTGCTTAAGTGAAACAACTGTTCAATGGTTTCTGCTTTTAGTGCTTGTTTAATTAATATCAGTTCGTAATATAAAATATGAAATCTAATAATCTTTACAATGCCCCATATTAATAATATTATTTTACGACTATTGAGTTCCTATTCAATACAAAATATTGTACTTCAATGGTCTTTCTTAAATTAAAGCACACATGTCAAGTCGTGCTACATCATATTCATATACAATTTTTGACAAATTATTTCTTTAGTCAAATTTCTGAACTTTAAGTAGTAGCAATAAAATTATGGGGAAAAATCGAATTATATCTTAAACTTAATAATATTATAGGTTGAATTACCAACGAAGAAGTCCATGTTCATAATTCAATGATCATGACACTGTCAATAGCCGGAATGTGTATATAAAAGACACCGTCGCTATTGCTTTAACAATTTTCTTCTCATGTAAATTAAATAAATTACGTTGATAATTCATTTTATATCATTCATATTCTTATTATTAACATTACTATTTTTAGAATAAAATCATTTGTTTTAAACTTACTTCAACTTTAGCAGCCAATTTTAATTGATAAGTAATACTTGCTTTATTATTATTTATATTGTCATCTGTATTTCCACTTATCACTTCAGCTGTTATTGTTAAATCTTTAGGAACTGATAAAATATTACGTTTATTCCGTTTAACTTGATATGAATGGTACATAGGTTTAACGTGTAATTCCTCATAATCATTATTATTATCATTATTATTATTATTATTATTCCTCCTTACTGACGATGAATGTATAAAAAAATCATCCGTTCTCATTTTATTATCATCTTCATGATTTGGTTTATTGATTATTTTTGATAATGAATCAAGCTTTTCCATATCATCATTAGAATTATGTGAATATAGTTTTTCTAAAGGATCATGATCTGAAATATTTTCTGGTTGATCGTTTATTGGTTCATCTAATTGTCTAAATGCTCCAGCTGTATTTATTTGAAAAGTGAATGAATAAAGTTGATCATTTCCTGTATAACTCAATGGATCATCCAAATTACAAATTAATTGAGTTTGCTATAGAATAACAAGGGAGAGGGGGGGGGAGAGAAAAAAGAGAATATTAGTCTTTGAAAAGTATGCCTAATTTTAGAGATTTAAATATTAGGCTATAAAATTTAACGAGCCTACAGTAATACCTATATTAAACGTCATTCAACTATGACCCAATGTAGTAAAAATGAAATAATGTAAAACCTTTGATCAAATACCTAAAATGAATTAAGTTTTGCTAAAAGCTGAACAGGCAACCCACAGAGTAATTACACTTTTTTTTCACACATTTATACATTTGAAATTTATCAAGACTTAAATTGTTTATATTGTTAAATGTAAAATACAACATCATTATTTTGTATGTCAATCAAATTTCCAGCTTGCAATGTTTATTATTGTGATGTATATTTTCATTTTAAAAAAATAATAAAAATATTGAGTAGAAAATATAAGTTAGAAATAGAACAAAATTGATAAGTGAACAACTGTTCAAAGATGTTCAATCACTTTTCTTTCTTATACAATCGCCTTATTTATACACATAACATTAGAAAAAGATAATGTCATTCGTATTTAGGCAGCATGACTCATTATAAAAGAAAAAAAATATAAAAGAGGCAATAATTTTAAAATCTTATTTATTGATTAATTTTGTATTAAAGTGTAAAAGATGTTCAAATATATCGAACTTTAAATAAATGATAATTGACATATTCTTCTAACCTTGAGATTTATTTTATTCGATTTAAATTTCTTTTAAATTCAAATTTTATGAATATGTGTAATAAAATAAAATATCATTCTTATAAATAATAAATGAGTCATTAATAGAAGTTTATATGAATATCATCAATTGTATAACGTATATATATGTATATATAATTTGTTTTATTACATTCCCGAAATTCAATGTTTTCTGGAAAATTAAGCAATTAAAATGTATTTTTTGGTAAAAAATATGTATAATTTATTGTGTTTTTTTCGATTTTATATCCCAATTCATTGATTTGAAATATATGCATATATATATATATATATATATATATATATATATATATATATATATATATATATATATATAACAGAAATTAATATTCATTGGATCTTTCCATAATAATAAAAGTTGTGTTTTTTTCTTTTACAAGCTAGCTAATAATGAAATATAAATTATTGATTCGGGAAAAAATGGTGCCTAAATATATATATATATATATATGCACAATTCAGTAAAATTAGTCGACAAAGAGTCGCGTTCAGTGGTTAGCGTTTTGTTTTTCCAGTTCACCTTAAGATAGTTTCATCATTTACTTTTTAACATAGTATATACACTAAATTATGAAAGTTATGTAATCAAAGATGTGAATAATACGTGATAAACTGATGTTATAAAAGAAGATAATTGTTTCATTGGTAAGAAATTGTAGTACAAGAATTTGTTTATTGTCGTGTAGAGCTTGTAAATATTACTATCAAATATAATTTTTAGTGTTAGTAATATAAATAATTATTTAACATTAAACTAATACGAAGCCTATAGAATGATGCTATCACGTAAATGTTGAAAATTATTTCTAAGTACACTTTGAAAGTTTTCTTATTTAAGTATAATCAATCAACATCATAGTTTGGTAATAACAGTGAGATTAAAACGTTGGTTAAATACTTAGTTTCAATGGATTTTCTAGATGAAATGCAAATTATTAGTATATTTGTTGTATATGTATATTAAATTTATTTAAAATTTCTTAAAATTAAAATAATTTCAATAGTAACAGTATCTGTAGTGAATATTTTTGTAGTAATCGATTGTGTCACTGAATATAAATGAAGACGGTTGTGTAGTGAAAATTGTATTCTTGATAAAAGCACTTGCTTAAGTGGTACATTTGCATTTATTATTGTTTGTAAATATTTGAGTCTATGGAAGTATAAAAATAGATTACATCGCACCTTAACATTTTAATGTCCGTCAAATGGATAACTATCACTCGTATTTCTGACCCGAAAATTTTTTTCGTTCTCTTATTCACCTCTAACCTTCTGAACATTATATAGTCTTCTTTTGACTTAGGGAATTTCATATCGTTTTATTGTATAATCTCTTGTTTTTCAGTATAAGGATCCATTGAAATAAGAGTATTTTTGCACTTGGATAGCGGTTTAGTCCTCAGCAGTGCACACCTACAATACTACAATCTCCACAAATCTTCATTCTGACAATAATCATGTACTCGCTAGTGACTAACTTCAAGCTGTAATTGCTGAGGTTATAGTGAAAAGCTATGACCAGTGGAGTCTAATCCGTGTCAGATGTGGAACGGATATCCACTTCAAAAAATGGATAAAGGGTTGTGCAAGATCGATTTAACTTAGACATTAACCCCGTTCGATGCCGGCTCTCGAATTCGCGCATGAGATCGAAGATCATGGGTTCGAGCCCTACATGCAGGATGATGGACGCGCACTGGCGAGGAGTCCCATAGTAGGACAAAGCATTCGTCTTTAATGGTGGTCCAGTGGAGATCGACTCATGATTTCAACTGCGATTATCTCCTTTCATTTCATAGAAAGGGATATATTTATCAAACTATAAATACGAATTTATGGCTAAAGTAAATGATTTCATAGGGAAGAAAATTTTTTCTATTGAATTCTATTTATTCCTATTGAATATTTCAAAGTACTTATTGATTATTGGTTATTATAATTATAAGTAGGTGAATAGATTTGATAATCAAATGAGGTTATCGGAAAATGTTTAGTATCGAACTATACACATTACAGATAAATATAAACTCATTACATTCTATTTTGTATAAACGATGTAACACTTATAGCTATAAATAGAAAATAATTCAAATCAAATGAGTTACAATGAAACAAAATGAAAAGCTTGAAAATACATTTATTATTACGTGAAAAAATCCGCACAGTCTACAGTTTATGTAACCGAGATTTAAAAAATTTATTTATTCCTTGAAAAAGCTTAGACCAGATTGCTAGGCAAAACGTTGGATCTATTTCGAATTTATTCACTGAGATTTTACAAATACACTTTTCCTCTTTAATTTATTGGATAGTTAAACTTTCCTTGTTAAGGTAGCTAGTTAAATTTTTATATCTCTTTTTTTATCATAAGCATAATTTAAAACACATAGTACACCAATCATACACTTGATTACTGGTTTTCTATACGAATCATATGAAGATTTTATTAACTGATAAGAAAACTGAAGGAATTATTTAATTGAAAATAATTAAATATTATTGAAAATCAACTGAATCCAAGTTAACATCCTTTTATACATAATAGACGGTCTTGGGATAAGATGAATCTGTGTACAAGGAAGAGTTGTATTCCACAACTTCTTGACTTAGGCATAAAATAATGTCATGCGATTCTTAATCGACTTCAGTCATATCGCTCAGATATTATGAACTCTCAATTTTTACCCTCCCCTTCACATGAAGTATTGTTTGCTCATTATCGACGTTTTCCAATTTACAAGACATCAGAATAGCCTATTATTATTATTATTATTATTATTATTGCTGTAATGACGTCGACTCAGTAATCTGATGAGTTCTTCTTGCTCTTTTTTAAGTAGAACCTCATAACTTTACTTGTAAGCAATTAAAGTATGCATGATGTTTAACACTGAATAGGTTAATTTAAGCTTATATGCGAAATATTAACATCGTAATATGAAACAGGAAGACATGTAACCATAAAAACATAGGAATAAAGTTATTTAAAATAAACGTTTGTTGAAATATTAAAATTGTTGTAATGAACAAATCTGAGCAAAGTATAAACTAACTTTCAAATCATTCAATGTCACAGTTTGACATGATAAACCTTCTGGCATACTAAAACTCAATTGATCAGGAAATATCATGTGTAATTGAGTAGAATAAGCATTTTCACCCAAATTCCCAATATGAACAGTAATATTTCTTTGACTAACACGTTCTCTAAAATAAATAATTGATTTATCAGTTGGACCTTCAGAAATATCGATCATTTGAACTTGTAAATCAGGTCGACATATATTATCAACACCACAGGCTGGATTGGCAAATTGCATTGAACGACTAATAAAGTTTCGACTGCCCAAGAATGGATGCAATATCCATGATGATATTGATTTGTGTTCAACAAAGGACATTGGCTCATGTACAGGGTTTAGTGTTACATTAATACGTACAGGTTTCCATAAAAGTGCACTTATTCTCGAGGTTAAAGGTTTAACAATAAAATCAAATAAAGTTATCCGACTAGAGTTTTCTTCTATGAATTCATCCGTTTTCAATTCCACAAGCATATCAATAATTCCTTTATCAGTTGACTGATAAATCATTTGTTTTCGTGTTGTTTGTATGGCGAGACGTTTATTTTCAGGCTGTTCAACATCCGAATCCAAATCAATCAATAGCCGAAGTTTCCAATCTTTAATTTGCTTCAATAAATGTTGTTTACCATTAATTCGAGCAGATAATTGAATTGGAAAATAGCACTGTTCATCACAAGTTAAAGTATCTTTATATCGCCATGATAAGGTTGGTTGTGTTGGAAGTTCCCAAATTGGTGAATCAAACCATAAAGTGTTGCGTCCTCGAAGCATTACAACCTATTTATTTCAAGATAATTATTAGATAAGATTTTAGATTTAAATGTTGATATTCAGTTGTGATTTATAGATTGACAAACCCAATGTATAAGATATAAACCAATTTTTAAGTGAGAACATTAAAATTTCATTTTTTTTTCAAATAAACGACTCATCTTAAAGACCGCACAGAAAAAGTCCCAAAACTAGAAACCTTAATTTAGGCTACATGTTTATATATATATATATATAATATATATATATATATATATATATATATATATATATATATATATATATATAATTCAACAGTCTGTCCACTACCAAATAATTTCAACATTGATTTTCGAAAGTTCTATTAGGATATCACGGCCTCTGAACTTAAAAAATTTTTGTAAGTCAGATAGTCATTGCAATCAGATTCATACTCAGTCGTAAAATGACAATAGATTCATAATATGACATAAATATCATTTCATGTGTCATTATTGAACAAATCTAAAATATTCTAAACGAAGAACAAAAACATTGATTCAGTCTTCCATAGTTTTGAATGTTTCATTACCTGTTAACTATCAGTCTATTAACAAAATAATCTTCCATGAAATGTTGATAGTATGCAGTTCTAATAGATAAAATATATATTATAACAATAAATCCCTGTCAGTAATTAAATGTAAACATTCAAAGGTTAATTTTATCTTAAGTTAGGAAACTATTACGGCAATTTAATTTACTTATATGAATGTTATTTCATTTATACTATTATTTATGATCATTTTTATTATTATATTTATCAGTAATACGTGTACTATTATTTTTATTAATCAGAGAAGTACTAACGGTTATCTTTTCAGTCGGTTTTGTCAAAAATTAGTTGATTTGCATTCACAGACAAAACATATTCGTAGGCAAGTTAAAAGAAACACAATGCATAAAATTACCGAACAATGAATGTGTGTTTACTATTTTTCGGTCAAATAAAATTACAATTTAGAAATGAAATGACATTAATGAAAACGGGATATAGTCGAGCAACATAGCGGATTGGTCGCAGTTAGACATTAACACTACTGAATGCCGGTCAGTTGTCTAGATGTTAATTGGCTGGATGAACACCGCTGAGTCCCATGATGAGGCAAAACGATCGTTCAGTGCTTCCAGGTTTTCAATAGTGGTCTAAAATTGATTAGTTCATGGTTTTAATGGAATAATTTCTAGTTAATATTACAATTTATTTACTAAACTTAGTAACGACTTATATTATTCATTGTTTTTATTCCATACAAATAATAATTGCGCAAATTACAGAGATGAAACAAGACTACAAGAAAATAATTTAATAGGCAGTAAACTTTATATAATTATTGTTCCATATTTTGTCGCATTTTACAATGAGACGATGAACACAATAATTACGGACTTCATTGAAACAGTCGAACGATTCAATACAGTTCACCGTCCATAAAATTCACATGTTAGAAGGAAAATGGGGGTACGGTAGCCTTTCTAGATGTTCTACTTACAAGGAAGAAAGACAGTTCACTAAGAAGGAACATAGACAAGAAAACCACTTGGACGTGCCAATATACAAACATTCTTAGTTTTGTTCCTCTGCAATACGAAAGGAACCTTATTAAGACACTGCATCATAGAATCAAGACCATATGTTCTCTAAATACGGTGGAAGATGAAACAAAGAAATTATACACGATCCTGAAAAAATGGATATCTTGAGAAATTCATAAATAAAAACATAGCCACTAAAAGAAAGCATAGAGAGTGCCTAACTGTGAATAAAATGCCTCTGTATATACGCTTACAATTCAGAGGCGAGGCGCCGAGTGAATGCTAAGACTGAAGTTAAGCACATAAATTCAAAGAAGTTTCAATACAGGTAAACTACAATTAACGTTTTCCGCATGTTCTACAATCACTCCAAGGTTGATACATAAATCGCCTAGACTAGCCACCTCTTTCTGTATCTATCAACTCAACTGCTCCTGTGTAGCAAGTTATATTGGCAGATGTTCTAGAAATTTGTACATTCGGACTCGTGACACCTCCCAGTGTGGTTAAGCAAAGGTGTAGTTAGAACGGTTAACAGATCCATTTCAACCCATTTAATTCAGACGGGACATACAACCAACATGGAGCAATTTTTTGCAATAATATATCGCGTTAACAGCAGTCTACCTAATTCTGTCAAACTGAGAATCCTGCAAACGGCCGAAGCAATTGTTCTTCGGATCAGAAAGCCAGAGCTCTGCATCCAAAAGAAATATGTTCAGCCGCTCCTTTTACCCTGGCCAACTAGTTAATAATCAATTTTATAATATGGTGACGTAATTTGATTAATGTTCATTTTTATGTCCCAAACTTATCATATCTTATTAATATTTTCTTTACCATTATTATCATTGTTATTATTATACTTGATAACCTTTTTCAGGGATTTATTCAGCATCGACCCCTATCTACTATATCTGGCCTAAGTCATAATATTCAACATATTACGTAATTTCTGATTTTATTCCATTATTTTCTCTCTCACCCCATGTTGACCATATTTATCCTGACCATTTATCTCACAATTTCATTTCACTTATAAACTGATTCATGTTAACACTTCATATTGGTCAGCCCCAACATTAACGATTTGATTTGATTTTACATAACAAACAATGCTTGATTCACATATTACAATTTTAGTTGATGTACTCTGCCTTAAATCTGGTCAATTTTATGGATTATTAATTTGGATTTATAATTGTAGAAACTGATGAGAAAAGAATATTCTCCGTTCATATAATTGTGTTTTAATATAATGAGAATTTCCATCAATTAAGTAATCTAATCGTAATTTTAAGCGAGTGTAGCATCGTCATCTTTACTTGACTTTGTATAATTTTTTAAAGTTGTCAAGTCCTTTAAATAACTCATTTAACAGAAGGGTTTTGTCATTTAAGCCAGTAATAATTTGTCTATATTTTTGCATTTTTACATCTAACCTTGCATAAGCGAGTATAATTGATCAAGTGTTGTTAGTCTACATATAAATGTCTTTTACTTGTCCACATAATAATCCCTTAATAAAACACTTGATAACTTATTCGTATACCTCTAGAGATGTGCTTTTTGAATTCCACTAACTTATTTCCGTCAATTAATCGATTCGTAAATTCTTCTCTCATATTGTATGATTATTGGTTGTATGGTTTATAGCTGTACCGAAATAAACTGTCGCATCATTGCATTGCCTTCCAAGAGTTATAAACCATTAGAATTTTCGGTAAGAACAATTGTTAAGGCGAATGATGTAAGAAAGTATGGAAATAATTTTGAATATATTCCGCAACAAGTATCTGGCGTTAACGACTTCTTAAACATGAAGTGAAATTAGCTTATGATTATATAATATTAATTAGTTTGTAAATCCTCGACAATAATAAGAAAAAATGGAAAGAAATCATCCCACAAGGTAATTCACATGACCTTACGCAACAAAAACTTCCAAATTAGGTAATTTACGATTATATTTGTTACGCATGTTTTTTGCTTTCATTGTAATGTTTTTGCTTTCTCTATCAAACATATTCCCAGTGTACCAACTGCCTATAAATAAAATCACCTATACTATGCACTAATAAATGAATGAACAATAAAGTTTCACACTTGACATTTTCACAAATGTTTTGACGTTTGATTTTCCGAATTCCCTTCACATAAAACACAATTTGTTTTCTTGTATATTTTGAACGAACAATTAGTTGTTAAATATCAATTTGGTTAATTGATAATTAATGTGCAATAAATTAGTAGAAAGATATATGTTTAAAAAACACTGTATAAACGAATAGTATACTATAATTAGAAGTCCCAACATTAGTTTAAGAGTTATTTATGGAAATAGTCCTTGTGAATAAAACAGTTTATACAAATAAACAATATAATCATTACAAAAACAGACGTATTACAGGTACACTTAAACAAGAATATCTTTTTATATCTTAGCGTTAACAAATACCTTTTGTCAATATAAAGATTGTTGAATCTTAGTGAAATCATCGCTCGATCTCAGTTAGGCAACTATTGAAAAGCTGGGAGCATAATATTGTGGATTGGTTGATGTCAAACTTCTACACAATTGCATTTTGGTTCGGTGGCCTAAAGGTCAAGTGTTCGTGTGTGTGACTGATGGTCTTTGCTTCGATCCTCGGTGGCAGGTTCGTGAATCTTCACTAGGATGATGCAACTGTACAGTACTTTTAGGGTTTCGGTGGTTGCCTAAGTTAGATCAACTCGTGATCTTAACACAATTTTTTTTCCGCGAATAGGTTCTTCCTTTTCAATCTATATTATCGACTTTTGTTCTCTTTTTCCTTACACTGATACTACTATTATTACTTTAGTATCCATCTTATTTATTTCATCTCGATATGTCGGTGTAAGTTTTAGTAACATGGACAGATATAAATTTTTCAACCGGTTCTTACACTGCTTGTTTCTGAATCATTTTTGACTAACACCAGCTTTTTCACCGTAATTTTGATTCTTCTTCATCGTTTCATTGAAAAAGGCTATTGACCAGTAAATTAGATTTGAAGAAAGAAAACAGCACCGTAAATTCAGTTTACCTTATCAGTTGAATTTAATACTGTACACTTACGCGTATATCCGTTTATTCAAAACCTATTCTGTTTCAAACAAGTTATTTCCAGTATTTATATGTTTTAAAGTATAAAATAAAGTATGAAGTAATCGGCGCTCTTAACAAATTACATGAAATATAATTTGTAGTAATCTGTAGAGCAAAAGCAATACAAATTATTAAATAAGATGTATAAAAAAAGGAAAAAAACCCTTGCCCCAAGAAAATCTTCAATTGAATCACATACTTGATCACTTTCATAATCTCCAATGACAAGATCAGGCGCATGATTCCCGTCTAAATCATATGAACCAGATAAACTCCAACCAAATGCTGTGAATAAACGTGGGCTTTCTGATGCATAATCACTAGTGAAATCAGTACTGCCACATATTGTTACTGGAGATTGTTTAGGTAAGTCAGAAGGCCATATACTCTATGATAAAAATAATTGATACAGTTATGTATATACATATCTTAAAAAATCTTGTTAGCTTATCAGATCGTCGATAATCTTTGATAGAAAAGGTATCTATGGCAAACAACAAACCATACCATACAATGAAAACTATTTATAATAAGTTCATTTTACAAATTAAATCAGTGGTATTCATTAGTTAATGCTAAGTGAATTCAATCAATTATGTTCACTTTTAAAAGTTTGACTACATCAATTGATCATTTTCTTAATTTATATAAATCTCTTGATTCAGATAGATTTTAGATCAGCTTCATTCAAGCTTTTATCCCATCTCAATTAATGTAACTATTTATAGAATACGAATTATTATTCGATTACAAAACAGATTTATTTAAGCGATCTGTTTAATATAAATCTGTTAAAATAAATTTCACAAGTGATGAACAGTCTATGAAACAAAAAATCAACTTTGGCAGTTTCAAAGGATTCATTTCATCTATGTTGAATATTGAGGAATATGAAGACGTAATCAACTATAAAATCGTCTACATAATACATTTCTCTTTATTGACAGAAAGGCCATTGTTAGTTAATCGAAGTTTTTGCACTCATTTAAATATTCTCAATTTTATCCTGAGAGTTTTTCACATCAATTTATATTGAATTAAGATGATAAATACTGTTTAGTAATTTCAGTTTTATAATTAAAAGTCATTTAAAGATTAAAACATTTAGCTCTCATTTATTAAATCAGAAGTTTACACATCATTCAGCCTAATTTATCCTGAACAACTAAATAATATCACTAATCTATACGTAGATAATAAAACATCAAAATGCCTGGTATTAACCATTATTTGTAAATAATTTACGTCCTACGTTGATCAATAGTTTTGTTCTTGAATTTCTGTTATCACAATATAATTTATTTTGATAGAATTATTTCTGAAAAATCAACTATTGACAACAGAATTGAGTTCGTACTATATGAAATTAACAGAAATCAGTATTTCCAAAACAATAGTTCCAATCATTAAAGCCTACAATCAAATATTAAGCAGAATTATATCGAAAGGATTAAAATGAGAAGGTTAAAGCATATGAGCTGCTATACAAGCAATAAAGGTCTATTGGTTAAGCATTCGTGCGCGAAACCGAAAGCCGTGGGTTCGAATCCTGCGAGCGGAATCGTGAATGCACACTGCTGAGGAGTCCCACAATAAAACGAAACGGTCGTCCAGTGCTTCCACGTTTTCAATAGTAGCCTAACATCAATCGGTTCATGATTTCAATCAAGAACTTAATAATCTGCACAACCTCATACTGAAAATAAAATACTGAAAAAATCAGATCAAATACTTTTAATTCAAAGTTCAATGTCAAAATTTTCATAACCGTGAATACACCTCAATTTGATATTTCTAAGAAAAATTAGGAATAATAAGAAATCTAGACGAAGATTTCTATAAATTAAACGTTTACATAAAATTAATGATGACTTAATTAATTCATAGTATATAACTAAATGTAAATTAAATGTTCAATACGAATTTTATGTCATAGCGATCAACATCGAGTGTTTTATTGAATGTAATAGTGTGTGAGCAAATGATTCATTCTAGTTAACTCATGTAAAGTGTGACTAAGCAAAGGATTGTTTATCTAAATTAACTGAATGACGCAATATTGTTGCTAACATGAATATTAAATAGCGTTGTTACTTTCTTGAAATATAATTCATGTAAATGTTAGTGAAGTTTGTTTATTATTATTATTATTGTAACTCATAATTAAAAAGATTTATTTTGTCTAATAATTAATCTGAATTCGTGAACCGGTCAATGTTAAACCACCATTGAGAACCAAAAAACTGGAGGATGATCGCTCAATATCATGGATTGTTTGGAATTAGACATTAACACCGTCAGATACCGGATCAGTGGTCTAGAAGTAAAGCGTTCGCACGCAAGACTGAAAGTTCTAGGTTCTAGTTCTGCATGAAGAATAGTGGATACGTACTGCTGAGGTGTACCATACTAGGACTAAACGACCATCCAGTACTTCCAAGTTTTTAATAGTAGTCTAACATTGTTCAATTCATAATCTTAATTAATAATTTACAATAGAGGGATAATTTTATAATAGTCGAACAATGAACAAAATTATTAAAAATCCCATTCTATTCTATTGTTAATAATAAATTTCTTTTTTTCTCTATTTTTCCGATTCGGTGAGACTATCTATAACTTATGGACGACCTTTGAACGAATCTTAAGTGACCTTGAGAGACGTCAGTCAATCACAGAACAGTTAGTATAGAGTGAAATACATTAAACAAAATCAAAGAGTTAAAGTGGATACACTATTTTTACGTGGTTCAAAATCTTGTCAAGAGTAGAAGAAGGTTCATAGGTTCTAAAATCGCAATGTATACGGTAGTGGAAATCATTCATATGGCTCCATAATAGTTGGTCTCTGGAGCCATGATAAGATCTCAAAAACTATTTCAGCTTCGACCACAAAGCTTCGATAGTTTTTGTTTGCACTCCGGTTGTTGGGTCCTTAAGATGCCACTTGCGGATAACGACACGATGCACATATATAGGCATCTAAACCCTCTCCAATCATCCGTATATATTGTAGTACCTGGCTGTAGCCAGTGTTACTGGTGCTTTAATCATCTGAATCGCAACAGTTGTCATAATTTGCCTTAGTCTCAATCTCGATCGAGCGGAAAAATCCTATTCTATCAGACTGCTTCCTCCACCACACATTACATCGAAAGACAACATCACGGTAATCTGCACAAGGTCCACAAATCATTTGATTATCACGATCTTAGTAGTCTTAACTGTTATAGCCGCTCAATTATCAAGTTTTCTCTAAAATCCGCTGTGAACCCATCATACGTTAGCATCAGGCACTGATATTGACACTATGACCTTGAAATCCCCCAAACGCTTCTAATTGGCTCGCCTATAAATTTTAGTCACGCCTCAGATTTTATTTGACTTTTTATTGAAATTGGCGATCACGAAAAACCTTGAGCCAAATATTTATGCTTGAAAACTATCAAAGAATTATTTAATTGGTCAACTGTAAATGAATAATTGAGAAAAATGTTTGGTTGAAAATCCTGCTCAGATAAAAAATTACAACCAAAGCAGACGGAGTTCCTATCAATTTTATGATAAATGTAACAAAGGGCTATAGTATGATCGCTTCTAGATTCTATTCGGAGCCGTATTTGAAAGAGTTAGGTCACCAAGCTGTACCAAATCTAAAACCATAGTTAAAGAATAATTATAGACCGATATATCCATCCTATAACGCCACCTTTCACATCACGGTTCCATATAATTTCCTAACGTTGACGAATAGTGGATGATACGAATATATATTTGAAGTTGGTGATGTCCATTAGACACTTTATATTAATTACAGTATAAATTTTGAGTAAATCACTTGACTTATTGCCCATATCAACAAAGACCAGTTAGAAATCATAGAAGGACTATATAAAAAAACGATTAATAAGCATAGATGGATGGTGGCTAGCAGAGGAATTCAGGACGCGAGTTTCGTCCCATTCATGACTCGTCAGCTGGGTACACCTGCATCAATGGGAAAACTCAGACAACCAATACAAAACTGAATTAAAACAATTAATATTAAATTTGATTAATGTATTATTTTCACTTCTACGGAGAATAATTCGATCATAACCATCTTTTTTCCTGTGAAGATTGAAGGCAGGATGTTTTCTTTATACTGTAAAATTGGTTATTGATAAGAGAGATCTAATCTGTAAATTTGTTTTTAAATCTTGCCATACTTAAATAATTATTTCTATGGTTTTTAAAGTTAAAACAAATTTAGAAATCCCATAACTGAATAGTTGATTACCTGGAAAGGTTTTGTATCCAGTATGGAGTCTTTCTTGCCTAAATAAATGAAAACAGCTCCCTTATCTGTTCGTCCATCAGGATCAGTACAATAAGGACAACTGACAGCTAAATCCTCAGTTCCATCACCATCGATATCACCAATATTTGTTAAGGCATGACCGAATCGACCTTTAGGGGATTTCGGTCCGTCTAAAATCACAGGATCTTGAGTGAAATAATCTGGGATTTCTGGTCTTTGCTTAGAGTCACTAAGTAAATTAGATAAATTTAAATGATTTCCGTAAAAGATATAAACTCTTCCAATGTCAGGTAGAAGATTCGACCATTGAATACCTTCATTATGATTAAATTGCTTTGAATTTATTGTATCTTGTGATCCTTCTTGATTTTGGCGTCGAGTAAAATATGGTGCACCAACAATAATATCAACTAGACCATTTCCATCAAGATCTGCGACAGCAAGACTGAAGAAAACAAAAATCAAATGTTTAACATTAAAATTAATCACTTTTTAATAAATTCATTTATAAAATAAAAGATTATAATCATTTTTAATAAATTCAGATTGACCTCTCTAATTATTAACGTTTCAATATAATATTTATGAGATTGGTGTGACCGATTTCAAATCCGATTATTTGTATATTCATTTTTGAAATCTTACTACGGTTAATAAATTATTCAACTTATTTTAAATTTATGATTAAATCTATCTGACTATGAGTTTATGGCTTGTTGTTTGCAAACTGTATGTATTTACAAGATAGATATAAAGGGAATGGATAAGAAAACACATTCAACAACTTGCAAGTGGACATATGCCTAATTATCTAAATAGATGAGTTTTGAATTAAAACAAAAATGTTAATATCAGCATAGGGTTGAGGAGATTGTTAAGTTTTAATTAAAAACCTGGAAGCAATGAACGGCAGTTTCTTCCTAGTGCGGGACTTCTCAGCAGTGTGCATCCACGATCATGTACTGACTGGTGACTAAATTTGAGAGGAAATTCTCGGAGTTCCAGTAAGAAGACATGACGTGTGGAGTTCAACCCTGTCGAATGTTAGGCAGTTACTCACCAAATATGGTTGCTCAGTATCATGGATCGATTGAAATTAGACATCAGCACGGTTGAATACCAGTTTAGTGGTCTAGAAGCTAAGCATTCGTAAGCGAGACTGGAGATTCTGAGTTCTAATTCTGCTTGAGGAATAGTGGATACACAATATCAAGGCGTTCCATACTAGGACTAAACGACTATCCAGTACTTTCAAGTTTTCAATGGTAGTCTAACATTGGTTGGTTCATAATCTCCATTAAAACTGTTATTCATTCACCTACATTTCAATGTCAACGTTCAGAAATAAAGGTCGGAAAGTATTATCAATGCAATTCGGTTATTTTCACATTCCTTTTTGTTTTGTTTAGTTCGAAAATTCTTACAACCTGATCATCCAAATATTTAATTAATCATCTCAAGTTATCTTTAAAATTATATAAAAATCGATAATAAATTTTAATTAAAGTTCAACGGATTTTATAATAGATTTTTTTTTATCAGATTTAAACAATCAATATTTAAACGCATTCTTACAAATGTTGAACATTTTTCCTTAATGAAATTCTTATCTGATAAACAGTATTATTATAAAATATTTCAATGGGATTCATTTTAATAAATAATTAACGAATTCAAATTGGAATTCAATAGTCAATTATATAATCATATCGTGAAATTTCATAGTGAATATTGCTATCTATGAAATAAATGTGTCTAAGAGTAAACTATTTATAACTTTCTATTTATCTCCTTAAAACATCTGTGTGGATAAAAACATATTGAAATATCCCCATTTTTTTTTATTCAATAGTTTACTAAACTAAATAAAACAATTCATTTAGATTATTTCTATACATCTGCATATTTAAGAAGTAGATTATATCACATAAATTATATCATTTGGAAAACTGTTAAAAATGATGAAGCACTGAACATCTGTATCTTTATACGTCCATAATCCTCAAAAATGAGATCTTATTAAAAATCCGATTCATCAATTACAGGGTTGTGAAGATCACTGAGTTTTGATTGAGATCATGAAACGGTCAATGTTAGACTACCATTGAAAACTTGAAAGTACTGGATAGTCGTTTAGTCCTAGTATGGAACGCCTTGATATTGTGTATCCACTATTCCTCAAGCAGAATTAGAACTCAGAATCTCCAGTCTCGCTTACGAATGCTTAACTTCTAGACCACTAAACTGGTATTCAACGGTGTTGATGTCTAACTTCAATCAATCTATAATATTGCGAGACTTCCTTTCATTGTCTTTGGTGAGTAACTGTCTCACATTCGATACGAATAAGCTTCGCTGGTCATGGTCATACTGGTCATTTATAAGATCGTTATTATGATTTCACGTGTTACTTTCAGTCATATATTACTAACTGAAATATTCTAAGCTTTCTAATGATTTAATTTAATGACCACATCATGAACTCATTATATTAATGTTCTATAAAATGTGCATACTATAACAACCAATAGATGACCTTTTAGCAACTAATATGTAGTAGATTTACTTAGTAGTAGGCATATAAATCTGTCTGATTAAAAACCTCCAGACAATGAAAAAAGGGGTTATTTTGACGAATTGGATAAAACAATGGTGGAAATGATAAATATTTTGAAAATAATACACTGACTTGTCAACAATAAGTGTTATTACTTAGAATGATTAATTAATTAGTCTGAATTCTAACTAAATGTTTAATGAATTAATTGGTGAATTAGATAAATGCATAAATAAAATTCACGTATTTATCTACCTTTACGTATTTGTAGGAAATAACATAAATTAGTCATACAAATAAAGTGCGGTAATTAACATTTTTATAAAAGATATTTTGATAAAACCTATTTAATATAAATTAATAAAGAAAAATGTGGGAAGTTTTACGAAAGTACATAATTAAGTTAATTACACTGTTGTTTCGATGTTCAGTAAATGCTACTTCAGTATTAAAAAAATTTATTCTGAGCCCTAAACTTCCTATTTCAAGCAATGAACACTAGTTAAATTTAGTAAAAACTGATTAGTGAATATTATCCTGTATTTTTCTTGGTAGTTACTTATTCACAAGAGAAATGAAGTTAGTATTTATTATTAAAGAGCATCATTTTTACAACCAGGGCAAATAGATTGTCTTATTTGTTCAAATTTGAAACACTTGGAGTTTAACAACCATCAACTTAAAGTCAGAAATCGACTGACATTTTAAAACATTTAATGGTTAGATTGAGCTTTGCTTAGTTCATGAACTGAAAATATTGAGTGGAGCATTATTAGGAAATGATATGCCGTTATAGAAAAGATATTAGGTAGATCATATTCACTAATCCATATTTCAATACTTTGCTATTAAATATGGTTCAGTTATGCTTCAAATGGTCTCTGTCATAAAAGTCATTAGGTTTAATGTAAAAGTTGACCAAATTTAGATCGTTCAAAGTAATTACTATTAATATAGAAAAATTTGTTTCAGGCTTCCATCTTTTCTAAAATATAATTATCATGAAACTGTGATGGTCTTACTTAACTTTCTCACCAACCTACTAATAAGAATTGAGAGTTGTTACAAAATCAGGAGGTCTAGTAAACGAAATCAAATTTAGACATGGAGATATTCAAATGATTATTGAAATCGAAAATGAGTTATAAAAAAGTAACATAGACTTTCTTTTCTGATTGGTTAACTGCTAACCAGTCACACTAAAGAGTGCTTCATTGTATTTATTAATGATTTTTAACACTTGATTGTCCGGGATTTCATGTAGAAAGGAAATTATACTAATTATATACCTGGATAGGCTTGTTGTAAGGCTTTATCAACAATAAGGTTTGGAATGGCTTTTCACATATGGTAAGGATTTCAGAACTGAACATTTATATATTGGGTTTTGATTATGAAAAATCGGATTGTTTGGTTGCATAGTGAACAGACAAAGGCATATTATCATGCGCTAAGTTTTACCTTAAACCGCGTCATTCATAGACAAACATTATTGACTTAAATCTCAAAACAAGAAAGCTAAACTCTGTAACTTAGTTATTTCATACTTACACGTTTATATGAATATTTATTACAGTAGTCTTATCACTTAAAAAAACTATTTGACATTGGAAGTTGGTGGCACAATATTACAAATTTACACCAAAACAATAAAGGTCAGGCGCTTGCGGTAAACTCAAAGGTCCTGAGTTTAAATGCTGTTAGGGTCGTATTTACTTAATGCTGAGTTGCATACTAGGACTGAATAGTTGTCCTATAGTTCCTATACTTCATAACAATATTGAAGGATGCACCAATAATGATAGAATATTTTGTTATTTATCATTTTATTCTTTGTATGGGTATTTCTGGAGATTGTAGTATTTTAGCAGTTGAGTTCACGAGCCATTAGCGTTTGACTTCAAGACCGAAAATCCTGGGTTCGAGTCTTGCGTGCGGGATTATGGATGCACACTGCTGAGGAGTTTCATGCAAGGAGTAAACGAGCGTCCCACACTTTCAGGCTTTCAATGATGGTCTAGTTTAGATCGACTTATTAATTCAACTGGTATCATTTAATTGTTTGAAAACCTCATTATTTTAATTGTAAAGTATTTTCTCTAAAAATGTAATTTCATCACTGACATTAATTCAAAGCTTATTGTAATGATAGATATATTGGAAATCATTAAACAGTATATTTCTTTGTATTGTTCACTCAGATAACATTAGTCTACTCATTAAAACTAATTTTAAATCGAATATCTATCATGAATTCTTTACATATAATCATACAGTAATTACTGACTAAGTTGAGACTTATATTTATGGTGATAGTGTTAGATTAAAGTGAGAAGTTTTAAAACGTAACGACAATGTTATTCATTGCTCTGTAGTTCTTCAGTAATGTTGATTAGTGGTAAAAATTAACTTGGAATACAGCAGTATCACTTAAACCTTTATGTTAATAAAATTTATTACTTAACTCTTAATCAGCTTATCATTTCATGTAGTAATATATTATATCACAAATAAATATAGACTGTTAAGTTTGAACGTTACCTCACAAAGAGAACTCTTTCCTTTAGAAAAAACTGATTTAAACTCTACATAGTATTATTGAATCATGAATCAGTTGAAGCTAGACGACATTGAAAACGTGGAAGCACTGGATGGCCGCTTCGTCCCAGTATGGGACTCCTCAGCATCCACAATCCCCCACCCCGCGGGGTTTGAGCCCTGGACCTACTGGCTCCGCGCGCGAGCACTTAACCATTAGACCACTGAGCCGGCAACCAGCGGTGTTATTGTCTAACGTCAACTAATACTTCTGATAATAATCATCTGCTCACTAGTGACTGACTTCAAGAGATACTCCTGGAGTTCTAGTGGGAAGCCGTTACCAGTGGAGTTCAACCAGGTCTGTTGTGAGATATCAGCTCACTGAAGACAATGGTGTACGGTGGCGTGACTTCGTGGATTGGTTGAAGTTAGACATTAACACCGTTGGATGCCGGCTCAGTGGTCTAATGGTTAAGTGCTCGCGCGCGAAGCCAGTAGGTCCTGGGTTCGAGCCCCGCGTGGTGCGGGATCGTGGATGCGCACTGCTGAGGAGTCCCATATTAGGACGAAACGGCCGTCCAGTGCTTCCAGGTTTTCAATGGTGGTCTAGCTTCAACTGACTCATGATTTAAATCTGTGAAAATTTCTAAAATCTCCACAAACCCCTTCTGATATTATTGAATCGTTTAATACACTGAATGATATATAATTGGTTTTAGTTTTACTAAATTAAATGTAATTTGCAGGAAGGCTTATGATTATAAGTTGTAATAATTGATGGAAAAAAATGAATAATTACATGACTGATGAAGTAGAATTCCTATAGTGATTACGTAATCTATATTACTGATCTTCTGATTTTTATATTTGGCCAGAGTAATTAAAACAAATTTCGAAGTCAATTTAAAAAAAACGTCTAAGTTCCTACGTTTTTCGATATAATTGAAAAAAACTATTAAAAATTATAAGATAAAATATTAAGATTATTAATTTACTTACCTATATCCAAAATAACTTCCAACATGACTCCATTTATCTTTCAAATAAGTTATCTATTTATAAAATATAAATAGTAACGAAGATAAAACATTGTAATATAAAACTTTGTGATCTAATCATTTAAAAAATGAGCGGAAAATTATTATTCTTTTGAAAAATATATACACATTTATCTGATTATTATAAGTCAATCTCAAAAATTATCATAAAAGGTTAACTAATGTTGGATCTATGTATAAATATTACTTAAAGAGCATATGATAAGCATAAACTCTTGATTTCATTATGATTAAAAAATTTTAGTGGTCTAATGCAATAGTCAGCAACAGTCTACTATGGGAGAGAACATATTAGCTTCCATTTGAAGAGGAAATTAGGAAAAGATGCTGAAAGTGGACGACATACATTACGAAAATCATCAAAAATACATCACTTGAGCAAGCGCTAAATTGAAATCCTTAAGGGAAACGGAAAAGAGAAAGACCAAAGAACACAATGTGTTGGAACTTGGAAGCATATATCAAAAGGATGAATATCAACTGAAAACAAACGGAAAAGGCTGCCTCTGACAGAGTTGGACGGAGATTGCCGGTGGATGCTCCTTCACGAGAAGTAACAGAAGTAAAGTGGTAAGTAAGTAAGTAATGCAACAGTATATTTTCTAATATCGTATTTAGTAAAGTGACAATAAAACGCTTTGTAGGTTGGAGTGAATTCATTTCATCATTTCTTTCACTTGGATTCTTTCACAGACTCACGGAATTGTATAAATAAATAAAATTTTATACAAATACAATATTATGTGTAACATGCATAAAGTTATATCAGTTCACCAGTGAAAAACAATTATGATTGGTTTTTCATATTCACACAAGTTTAATTTGTTGACGGATGGAATAGACGAGAGATTATGTGACGTAATCAGTAAGTAGGCGAAATAATGGCAAACATCTACGTTTTATAGAAGTAATAATTATTCGTCTATGTTTACATCTGGCATTAGTGTAGTGACAAGCTTACTCTAACAGTTCCCTTCCTTAATGTTTCATTTTATTTGTTTAATCTATATTCCTAATAACAAGTTCACCATATATTTCAGTCATTTTTTTCAATCTAATTTATGGTTATAGTTTTTTTTTAAGATTATTTAATAAAATGTTTGACCCCTATCAATTTAGTCATTCAAGTAAATTAGTTTTCTCACACTATATTAATTACTATCGCCATTATCATGGTTACGTTGTCATTATTTTTTGCAATCATTTTCTTTTTTATTACGCTGCTTACCACAATCATAACATTTTGCGGATATTCCTTACATTTAAGTACGTCATACACATACTCTATTTCGCTCTCTCAGTTATTCCGTTTGTCTATCTATTAACTTGTATGAATACGGAAAGTAGTTACAACTTTTTTCAGCGATGATTTTTCGCTAGATTTTCACTAGAATTTATACATTTTACCCACCAATTACATTTGGATAACGTCATATGTTTATTCATATAAATCGTAGAATTTGTAAATGATTTACAGTACATAAAGTATCTAGAAGTATTCATTTTATCCCATCATGTCTGAAGTTTTTGTATTTTTTTAAAAGTTTATCAAGAGAACTACTTGCACGAAAAGAAGAAGCTAATGGTATGTATGTCTTATAAACATTTAGCACCAAATTCAAAATGCGTACTGATTTACTTTGATGAACAAAATTAATTTCCCAGACTATTTTATTTAACAGGTTAAATATTTAAACAGTACAAACTTAATTATATTGGCCATTGGATACAGTTGAGAATATCTACTGGTAATTTTAATATGGAATCATTCATACATCAGATTAAAAATGAACACAATATAATTTTACGATATTTTCGTTATCTAGACCTTAAACTTGAAGACTTTTGTTTCATTAAATAAAAATAAGAAGAATTCAAGCGAAGAAAATTTTTCGTTTAAAGAAATCATTTACTTAAGCTGTACATTAATGTTTATAGTTGTCTTTTAAGTATTGGGTTGGTTGAAATTAGACATTAACACCTCTGAATGGCGGCTCAGTGGTCTAGTGGTTAAGCGCTTGCACGCGACTAATGGGTTCTGGGTTTGAATCTCGCGAGGTGGGATTGTGGGTGTGAACTGATGAGAAGTCCCATACTAGGACGAAACGGCCGTTCAGTGCTTCCAGGTTTTCAATAGTGGTTTAGCTTCAATCGACTCATGAATTCAACTATTAAATTAATATAATATCCACAAAATTCTTCTCTGATTTTAAATATATATGTCTATAGAAGGATAGAAAAGATTGCATCACAAATTTATCCGAGACTTTTATCGTCAAGTGAGGTTACTTATTAATCAAGGGGTAAGAGAAGATATTTTCCCTGATTCTCGAATCAATTTATAATGCAATCTTTTCTATCCTTCTATGTACATAAAACTACAAATACGAATATACAGCTTAAGTAAATGATTTCGTTTGAAAGATAATTTTCTCCGCTTGAATTTTCTTTACTTGAAGACCATTTAATTGACATACAATGATAAATATATTTTAGAATCATAAGACGAAATAATCAAAATGTAACGAAAATATTTACATTCACAAGAAATAATCATAAGTTTTGACATCACCGAAAAATAAGTGTTGATGATAAAATAAGAGCGATTACTAAGACTACTAAAAATATGTAAACCCTTCACCAGTCCGTATCAGATCTCATGTTTGTAGTTGTCTGCCAATTAAGAACACTGGATAAAAGATGGGATTTTTGAAACCCTTTATTTTTTATTTAGTTACAGGCTAGCGTTAGTCATTAATGAAAATTAACTTTAATCTAAATAGATTTTATTGTTGCTGAGTTGAATAAATGATTGCTATTTACCTATATCTTTCTACTTAGTTCATGATATAACAAATCTTCGCTATTTGTTCAACACTATTTATCACTGGAAGTGATAACTTAATTTTTAAAACATTCTACATTAAATCCCTAGCTTTTAGCTTTGACCCTGTTCCACAAAATTTTAACCTGAGGGACTGATTACTTACATTAGCCCTTAAGTACAAAACGTGATTTAAAGCTGACTATGCAAACATATTGTTACGTTTCAAAACTTGTTATTCCAATAGAAAATTAGTAGAAAAAAGAGAACTATGGTTTTTTTAGTGTTAGGCAGTAAAGTGTAAAGGTTAGAAAGCTAGAAATATAGATCTTTTATAAGTATGAAGTATTAGAAATCTCAAGAGAATAGATAATCCTTCTGAGATTCAAACATGTATCATTCAGTACTCCAGTTAGTAAGTGATTTTCTACCAATAAACTTCTGTACACCAATGACCAATTACAAAGTGTACTTTGTTCTTCTTGCTGCTTTACGTCATAAAGTGATCTCAATCTGCAAATTTTATGTCTACCAAAATAAACAGAGCTTTAAATCTGGTCATTATCGTTTGAATTCATAATAATAGTACTTTCAACAATATTATTATTACTGATTACTGATAATATTATTTCATGTATTTAAACATCTATAACCGGTTAATCAGATATGAAAATTTGACTTTTGGGTGTATCAAATCAAGTATTTGAAAAATGAAGATTTATGCAGATTGATTAGTTTGGAATTGATTGTTAGAATTGATTGATCAATTAAAGTTATAGTACATCGGGTATCTGCTTCATCCTATTCAGAAATTTTTGTACAAACAGTTAACATTCAAGACACTTCCAAAAATTGGGTGAGACAAGTTACCTTTAGAATACATAGTTGGAAAAGATTTCTGCTTACAATTTCAGTCATTTCATAATATGGTATGAATGTTGCCGAATTCAATCAGTTTTATGTTCATTCTGCTATAAAAAATAAAACTTTTGAATAGATACAGGAAGTTTTTCGGTTTGTTTTACGAATCATACACGTTCCATTATGTAAGTTATACAAATCAAAATAACTCTGTCTCATAAATCCTACTGTTCATCACAGAATAATTTTTAGTTGGTCTATGTACTAAACCCGTTGATTGGAGGAAGATTTATATATTACGGTACATTTGATACATTTTCATTACTATAGAAACATCCTATGGAAACATTGTACAACTAATACTGAATTGTTACTTAACGGAACTACCTTGTATGAAGTAAATTTGACCTAACTTAGTTTTAGATGTTAGCTATTGATAAGTAAAAAAAATTGACATTTAGGTAAATAATAAGTTTATACAGATGGCAAATAAGTCAAAACTATTAGAGACATCTAAAGGTAGAATGCAAAAACTCCCTGATACTCCTGAAAAACCAGTAAACATATATTTTCATATCATTGAGTGCAAACCAATAATAATATGAGAAAATAAAGTCAGAATATTCAATACTTACTCCACCTAAATCCATAGCTTGATTTAATATCATAATAATTCCACGATAGTCATTATCAATCCACATTGGACTTGATGTAATGATGTTAATATTTGACTGAAAATGTTGTTGGTCATCTGATTGTAAATTTTTGTGTTGTCCACTAAGTTTGTTATTATCATTATTTAATTTGGCTAAAGCAATAGCATATCCTAAACCAAATCCTTTATGCTTTAAATCATGTGATGAACTTTTCAATCGGATTGCATTGATTAATTCACGACCACGATAACGACCTAGAAAGACATTTCCCTCAGTCAAATAACTTCCAGGCATTCCTAAAGCAACTAATGCTTCACCGGATTGATTACCTATTTGGTAAAGAATGTCAAAAAAGAAAACAGATTAATGGATCAAATGAATATCTTTCTAAAGAAACTATGAAATGTTCTGAAGGTTTCGTCAGTGAATGTTAGTTTTCATCTAGGACTGAGATCATTTGGAGATTTGTTGTAAGTAGCACTGAACCGATAGTTTATTATTAAATCAATATAAATCAGTAACATGTGTTTCTTAAATGTTCACTTCCTACTAAGAATATGTAAACTGTTTGTTGCCGACTTAATCGCTTGAAGGTGAAGCTGTCTCTGTGTTACCTATTTTCGATCTCTGATAGGTCCGTGGATGAGTAGTGCTGAGGATCTACATAACTGGACGAAACGACTATTTAATGCTTCCTGGTCTTTAATGGTTATCGAACTAAGATCAGTCCTCAAAGTAATACAAGAACGTAGCAGCGACTACGCTTTTTTTGAAAGATCAAGTAAATTATTATAAAGTATGAAGTCACCACTTATGGATTCAAATATATCTTCAATAATAATTCCGGAAAACTCAATCTTTTGTGGATAGCTCGTAAATACAAACAATATTTACTACATTCTTATTTTATGTATCTCGATAAGCAGGACATTTATGTTGTATTTCGAAACCATTTCACATGAATTATGCTGTGAAAAATGTATGGCCTTCGGTTTGTCGCCTACAAACATCTGTAAGCATATATGTTTTTGGAGTCACATGTTTCTTTTTGACAATTTTGTCCAACTAAAATTAAATAATCTACCTGGGTGATTTATTTAAACTTTGAAAAAAGCTTATACTACAAATTAACATCCAGTGAGAAACGTCTAAAAACTATGGAATACAGAACATCCGTATCGTTATATTGTAGTCTATTCAGTGGTATATGCCTACATCCATTCGGAAATTCAAATCATTACGTTCTCATCTCACAATCAACGAGATACCTTAAACACGACTGACTCGGTAGCCAAATGTTAACATTATTTAATTTTAATCAGTTTAATGACTCAAAGAACACTAAATTAATTATCAGCAGTGAGTTCTTGTCTCACTTCTATGTTAAACTAACTTTCAAACAAGTATATCAGATTTCGAATAATTGTTCGCCATTCTTATATTAGACAGCTTAAAATATAGTCTCCTTGGGATTTAAATAAAAGATAAATAAATCATTCACCTGCTTTTACATCTGCACTGAATCCAGCAAGACATGCACCTTCTTCTTGACTATGACAAGGATCTACAGAAACATACTGCATAGATGTTCCAGTATATAAAGCACAATTTCCAATTCCAAGTGAACTTTTTGATTTAACTGATGATTTGTATTGATTAACAGAATTAACTGTTAAATCATTAGGAATTTCATTCAATAAGTCAGAATTCAATAAATAACGAAAATCACAACCAAGTTGTATTCCATCAACAGCGTTGTTTGCAGCTGCCACAGTCCCACCTAACCAATGAGATACTGAAATATTAACAGCAACAAAAGAGTAAACTCCGGATTAAAAATTTACCATACAGAAATTAATTTATAAATGCTTTGAAATTTAAATAAAAAAATTACTTTGACATAAACTTTCATTAACATATTTGATTTACAAAGTTGAATTCACGATTCGATCTAAGCTAAACCACCAATGAAAGCCTTGAAGCAATGTGTGGCCCTTTCGTCCTAGTATGGGACTCTTAAGCAGTACTCGTCCCCGACCACGCATGCAGGATCACGCCGGAGACTGATATTTCTGGGTGCAAGTCATGTATGTGGAATCGTAAACGCTCACTTTTAAGGAGTCCTATTTTAGGATAAAATGGTTGTCCAGTGCTTCCAAGTTTTCAATGTTGGTCTAGCTTAGATTGGCTTGTGAATTCAATTTTGAAAATACTACAATCTCCACATATCCCCTAATATATTTTATTTAAACGGAACCAACTATTAATGTGATCAGTAATAGCTTTGTAATATCCCAATGAATAGAAAAATTAGATTTTCTGACGTTTCGTGACTCAGTGTGAGCCACTTCTTCAGAGAATAAGTAACCAAATTAAAATTAATCCATGTTTAAATAGTACGACGGAACAATATGAATAGTATGCGATCAATCAAGTCGAACTTGTTCAGATCTGATTTTTGATTGATCACATACTATTCTTATTGTTCCGTCGTACTATTTAAACATGGATTAATTTTAATTTGGTTACTTATTCTCTGAAGAAGTGGCTCACACTGAGTCACGAAACGTCAGAAAACCTAATTTTTTTACTCATTGGGATATTGAAAATATATTATTTACTTATAACAATCTACCTAATGCTCAGTTTATTCGAAATTATCAAATCAAACCTTGATGGTGATACCTACATATTAATGTGATTTCTTGCATGGAATAGAATTTGTTTTATTTTAGGCATAAATTTGACAAATTTATATCCCTCCCGAAAGATTGACACTGGCTCAAACGTTTAAACTCACCTAAATGATCACCATAACTATTAGTCTTCATCATATATTTTACAAAAGTTACATTGTAGTGTCCCATTGTTTGAATACTACTATCATGAATTAAGTTAAGCACATATCAGTGATGATGTATCGTTACATGACTTAAATAAGTCGTAGTCTATGAAACCCAATTTATTAACATTATTGGATATAGTATATCAATCCGAAAAATACAGTAATCATGAGAATTACAACTGTATACTGTTGAACGATCGAAGGTATTTCAATTTATTTTAAAAGGGATATTTCTGAATAGAAAACAATAATATATATGAATATTCCTCAATATTAGAACGTATAGTTTGACAGAATTCAGGCGCCGAATATAAAAAAAGACATTTGTGAAAACTATATTTGAAATAATCTCAACGGTTGAAATTTAAATAATTCCAACGTTTAGTCCAGCAAACTTGTCTGGATTTGCTTATTTAGTGGTAATTAGAATGTTAACTTTAGTGAGTAGGATAACATGAGTCTAAACAGGTTTTCTAGACGAGACGTTGGAATTATTGAAATTTCAATCGCTGAGATTATTTCAAACATTAATGTTATTAATAATCTTGATTCTATTTGAATGTTTACTTAAGAATGTAGATAAAGAAAATGTTAATTACAATAACTAGATATAATATGAGTAATAATAGAAAAAGAAAAAGAAATATACAGTAACATTAACAGGAATTACTTGACAAAATGATAAATAGCTGATATAACATAAACATTTAAAGCGTTATATTACAAATTGTGAATAAATATGACATTTATGAGGGGTGTTATATTCTCATTCGCATCTTAAACTGCAAATATTCTTCATGATTTCAAATTGTAAATGTTGGAACGTAAATATTTCTTTGCTCTGTTTTACTCTTTATTTAAATGATTTCAGTTAGCTTACTTTGGAATTATAAAAGATGAAGTGGATAATCACAACTAAGTGAACCAAAAAAAAAATAGCACATACGTACTCAATGAAAGTATTAAGAACTTTAACAAAGAAGGTTCTTTACGACGATATCATTTACTGAGACTGTATAACCGTATCTATATTAATTTAACATAAAGAGTGGTCTGATGGAAGATACACTGAATTTGTGTCATAAATTAGTAGATAAAAAGTGAACTTTTTCAAAATAAATCTTGCAATATTATTCTGGGTCATTGTCAAACGAAATATTCAATAGCTTATTATTGTACACCTTGTAAATTCCGATTATATTATCTCATGATGATAATCTTCCAAAGTAAACTATACGATCATTTTAACTAGCTCAAATGGGGTACGAATAAAAAAATTGAGCGCACTGAAGAGGATTTCAGCAATCCATTGACTGTAGTTTAGACTGTATATGAAGGCATTATATTTAATCTCTCAGCTTATATTCATCCTAAACCCATTTTTTCTTTCTACTCTGAATAATCAGTTTTCATTAATCCCTTACCCCGACCGTTGTTGCTACCTTGACGTGGTGGTCGGGCTTGCCTATCGTGATGAAGCAACCGAGCTATACTGGCTGGAACAACCGTTCCTCAAGGTCCTACCATGTCAGACAGGTCGGTTGAAGAGCGGTAAGACTAAAAGCAACAAACCTAAGGTCCGAAGGCGAAGTCGTACTGCTGACTGTACAGAGGTGTGACAGCAGTAAGGTGTTTCCTTCAGACAACCAGCATGACAGCGATGCTGCCTTCCCACAAGGAGGGGTGGGGTTAGAAAAGGTCGACCCTAAAAATGCACACCTCACCTTACCTCACGGATTTCCGTCTCCGGCGGTAAGGCCCTTTGAAGAACGGAGCTAACATGTCAAAAACCTTCCACGGAAAGGCCGTGCGCGACCGACCTCAAGCAGTTGTCCCTTGGGCACTGCGGTCACGCTCTCAGGTCGCTGAGACCGCCTCTAATCCAATTTCCTTTTCAGGTACCTCCAGAAGAACCCTTCCACGGTGTGGGCAACCGGGAAGTGATAACCGCCCTCATACCTCTAACAGCACCCAAGACCATTGTATTCATAATCAACCTTCCTCTTCAATTCCTATTATTCCTCCTACATCGACTTTCAACCCTAAACTTCCTCCTTCGGCTTCTTCCTCAAGTGTCACCATAGCCAACGATTCTAGTGCTCAAAACTCTGTCCCAGGTCTACTGAAACCTCGCTCCAAACTACACATTGGAGCTTTCAACGTACGCACTTTATGTCAAATCGGTCAGCAGGCTTCCTTGGCTAAAACCCTAGAGCCTCTTTCCATCGATGTATGCTGTGTCTCCGAAACACGCATACAGGATTCCAGTGTGGTCATTCACTTGACCTCACCTCGGCAAAACGGAGAGCCAACGAGATACACCTTACGTGTATCTGGTGACCCGATGGCCAGTTCTCGTGGACTGGCAGGTGTAGGCATAGCACTAAGCATGAGGGCGGAACAAGCACTGCTAGAGTGGATCCCCATCAACAGTCGTCTATGTGCTGTTCGGCTAAACGGATCCGTAAGAACTCGGAAGGATAGGGACACACGTCGTTGCCTTTTTGTCGTTTCTGCCTACGCTCCCACTGACTGCAGCTCCGATGAAGTGAAGGATGAATTTTACAGAAAGCTTTCTGAACTTCTTCAGAAAGCTAAACGCTCAGACATAGTACTCGTAGGGGGTGACTTTAATGCTCAGATAGGTAGCTTAAACCAAACAGAAAGGCATTTAGGTGGATATTTTAGCATTCCGGCACAGCGAACAGATAATGGTGATCGTCTGCTGCAACTGTGCTCAGACAATCGCTTATTTTTAGCAAACACAAATTTTAAGCATAAGGAGAGACATCGTCTAACATGGCGACCCCCTACACCAAACCAACGATGGACTCAAATAGACCATATTGCCATCAGTCATCGTTGGAGAGGGTCGGTAGAAGATTGTCGCTCATTCTGGAGTACCTGCTTGGACTCCGATCATGCCCTAATACGGACACGCATCTGCTTGCGCCTCACCGGACGCAAAAAAGCCACATTAAAAAGACCAATTAGAACTGAGTTGAGTAACGAGAAAACCAAAAATAGGTTCCAAGAACAACTGAATTCACACTTAAGTAGTTCTGAACACGAGGCTGACCCAGATGTTGCTTGGAAAGACATACAAGCAGCTGTGGAAGCAGCAGTGACATCTATTAGCAACTTAAACCACAGAGTTTCCAAGAACCAGTGGATTTCCTCAAAGTCTATTACACTGATGGATTCTCGCAAATTCGTCCCATCAGGTTCCGAACATGATGAAGAGCGACAACAAATCAGATCTAGGTTAAGAAAAAGTTTAAGAAACGACCGTGAGCAGTGGTGGGCAACGAAAGCAAAAGAGATGGAAAAGGCGGCGACTATAGGGAACACAAGACAACTTTACAGACTAATAAAAGAAACTGGAATTAATAAGTCAAGTGTAAGTGAGATTATATCGGAAAAAGACGATACTCTCATCTACTCCCAGTCCAGAAACTTAGAACGATGGGCGGAACACTTTAGGGAACAGTTCAGCTGGCCTTCAGCGACTCTACAACTACCGTCCATTCCCAGACAGCGTGAATGGAACATTAAAGTAGGTCCCCCAACTCTTGCTGAAGTTCAAAAGGCTATAGATAATCTGAAACGAGGAAGGGCAGCTGGACCAGATGGGCTGGTTCCAGAAGTCTTTAAGGATGGTGGTCCAATTTTAGCGATTAGGTTGACTAATATTTTAGCTAAGATCTGGGATTTAGACGTTATTCCATCTAGCTGGTCACAATCACTTATCGTCCCAATATATAAGAAAGGGTCAAAATCATCCTGTGACAACCACAGAGGGATTAGTTTAACTAATATAGTATCTAAAATACTAGCCTCGATAATTATCAGACGCCTAACTAAGACTCGTGAACTGCAAACACGAGAAAACCAAGCTGGTTTCAGACCTGGTCGTGGCTGCATCGACCACATATTCACCATTCGTCAGGTTCTAGAACACAGGCACACTTATCGGCGTCCGACGATGGTGGTCTTTCTTGACTTAAAAGCAGCATTTGACTCGGTAGACCGCGAGGTTCTGTGGCAGTGTCTGTCATTGAAAGGCGTACCTCAGAAGTACATAAACCTTGTGAAGGCTCTTTACTCGAACACTACTAGTCGAGTGAGAGCTTATGGCGAACTGTCATCTACTTTTGCAACCTCAAGTGGTGTCCGTCAAGGATGTCCACTTTCCCCATTTTTGTTTAACTTCATCATAGACCTACTGATGGAAATAACTTTCTCGTCGACTGAGTTCTCGGGTATTGATCTCTTTCCAGGAGGTCCACTTATCGACTTAGAATACGCAGATGACATAGTCCTGTTTGGTGAAAACGCTGGCAAAATGCAAAGTCTTCTGGTAGCACTGAGCAACAATGCCAGAATGTTTGGAATGCGCTTCTCTCCCTCTAAGTGCAAGTTGTTGCTTCAGGACTGGTCTGCGTCAACACCTGAACTAAGGATAGGGAGTGAAGTAGTCGAACGCGTCGACAACTTCACTTATCTTGGAAGTCTGATCAGCCCTAATGGGTTGGTATCGGACGAAATCTCAGCACGGATTCGAAAAGCTCGTTTGGCTTTTGCCAACTTACGTCACCTGTGGCGAAGGCGAGATATCCGTCTATCAATAAAAGGACGAGTATACTGCGCGGCAGTCCGTTCTGTTTTACTTTACGGTAGCGAAACATGGCCATTAAGAATAGAAGACACTCGTAAGCTACTAGTATTTGACCACAGATGCCTAAGAAATATTGCTGGCGTCTGCTGGGATAATCGGGTAAGTAATAGTGAGGTTAGACGCAGGGTATTAGGAAAGGATGGTAAATCAGTTGATGAGGTTATGAATCTTCATCGACTGAGATGGTTGGGCCACGTGTTACCACCTTTTACCTAACCACTGTTATGAATCCGGTGTTCATCTTGTTGTGCTGATGCGGTATGGCAACCTGGACCGATGCACATAAGTGCATGGTTCTTCGTTGTAACTGACTGACTGACTGATTAATCCCTTACACTTTTCTCTAGTAATTTAAAATGTTAACTATTTTTACATCATTCAATTAACTCATTTAATTGACTCATGATCTCAACTATTGAAATTACTATACTATTTACAAAATCAATTTCTGATATTAGTTAATTGTTTATTTAGATTCATTAAACATAAACTCGCTTGATTACTTTTCGATAAAATAGATTATTTTCGTTATTATGTCGTTCTTTTACTCAATTCTTTAATATACTACTAGATAAACACAAATTTATAGCTACAATAAGCAGTTTCGTTGAAGAATTTATCTCGTTCACTGAACAACCTTTATACAAATGAAGTGTCAATAAAAAAGATTAATAACCAGTGTGGTAGACTTTCAGAAATACATGTCAACAATTACTGTTCACTGGATTATACGTAGTCGAACGTAATTGTTTTTATTGTTATTACGTAGATAGTTTTTTGTACTAACTAATAATAGTTAACTAATTTGTTTTTCATAGAAATAAATGAATAAACTACAATAAACAAAGAAACATTTCTAAAATTTTTATATGCTAGTTTTCATTACTTATCTAATACATTGACTAGTAATGCAAGGCAATTATGGACATTGTTGAGTTTTATAGTTTAGATGCCGCAAGTTGATTGAAGTTAAATATATAAAACATTCGGTGCCAACTCAGTGATTTAAATATTAGGCGTTCTTCGCATGACATAATATGTGTTCGACCCCCAGAGGAGTTATTAGTGCGTATTCCTGAATAGTCTCGTAACAAGGATAAAACTGTTGACCGGTACTTCTTGGTTTTCAATGGTTGTCTAAATCAAATAATAGTGTGATTACATCACTAAAATAAAATGTTAAATTATGTAACAGCGTTAAATAAATATTTTTCTTCACTAGGCAAAACAATCACAAAATTCTATGATTGGATAAAATTTTATACCTTGTAATCTTTTATCCTTAAATTGTATTCAGACTGTAATTATTAGAATTAAAATGAGCATAAGACAAAATAACATGGTTTATAATTTATTTTAAAGATTTGTAATAGTAAAAACAAATTTTTTTCATAATTAACATTTCATTTTCATAACTCACATTAGTAACATTCCGTTAAAGGTTTTAGTAATAAGTAGAGTCAGTTATATAAGTAATTGTCATCTTCTATATCGGATAAGCTATTTAATAAGTCATTTCAGAAAAAAACATTTTAAATATTTTGCCGATAGGAATAACACATCATTCTATTACTTCTATTGATTAATTAAGTAATGATAATAATTTTACATTTGTTTGGACTAAATATTGGACATAGTTAATACTAATTGAATATACATGTAAATAGTGAATGATTTGGCGCGTAATTACATACTGTTTATTTCAAATGAAAACAAAACAAATATACCAATCATAACTAGTGAAACAATAAGATCATACCCTGGAGTTCAAGAAAATCTTGTATAAATTTAGTAAAATAATAGAAGAAAAAAAAAACAATACTATTTAATTTAAATTAATATATAACAGATTATAGGTGTACAGTCAGACGTGAATCATTTCGTTGTTAAATTTGAAACTGTTTAATTCACATTAAATACAGTGTGTCATGTTTATTAGAACAAATAGACGGTACAAGACAATAAATGAAGAAAACATGCATTAGTGTATTCAATTATGTTACCATGTTAATAATAAAAAAAAGAAAACATTTGAATGACTTATTAATTGAAATTGAATTGTTGTAACTAATTCATATTTCTAAAACAAAAGAAAATAGTTGTTTTTACAATACCTAATATTAACTTGCTCGTATAATTTCTAACGTTTATGTTCATTTTAAGAATTAAAGATTGGAATATTTTTTAAGATGAAAATGAAGAACATGCGTTGTGAAGTTTATTGTAGTGTCGGTTATTATGTTAAGCTCATATACCTTATTCTAGCTTTCGGCCAGCCCAATCTATTCATCCTGCTTGAGTCACATTCTGACCTTATTATTTATTTGCTTATCAATCTTGACTGCTTTTATATGAGCGCGTAGCTGTGTGAACATTTCTTATCCCTTTACTCATTACATGTATGTAACTTTTGTGTAACTATAAATATTGATTAACGATTGGTTAAATGGGAGTTGGCTTACCCACCATCTCCACTGCTCGTCGTTTTGCTTCGTTCTATTCCATTCACTTTATAAACAGAATATATGTGCTCAAAAGTCCATTCTCCTTATTTGACTTATTTAATTCCGTTATTGACTAACGCGATTAAAGTCTATGATTATATACGAGGATAGGCGATAACAAATATTCATACGATCTAATTGGAGTCAGATCCACAGGCCACTAAAGTGGAGAGCCCTTTCGACAACATCGTTCGATCTAAATGACGATTAAATAACGGGTCTCCACAGTATTGTAAAAGTAAAATAAAGAAAATCTATAATCAACACTTAACCAATTTATTAGTAGTCAGCTGTAAAACTATCTAGAAATTTATGTTAAATCATAAGGCAGTAATTACTTAGTCATTAAACAAAATAGTTGAAAATTCCATAGTTCTAAGATACGATTACACATTAGTCAATGTATAATTGTAAACAATCCCAGATTATTGACCTTTATAAATAATATCAGTATGTGGATTTCTGGAGATTGTGGATTTTTCACCACTGAAGTCACGAACTAATCTCATTCGGATCACGTTGAAAACCTGAAAACATTTGATAGTCATAGTAAGAGTTTTCTCAACAGTATGTATCCACGATTTCATACAAGAGAATCGAATAGAGGAACGTCCGTCTCACATTTAAACGATTAACCTCTAGACCATTGAGCCGAAATCTGACGGTGTTAATGATCAATTCCAATCGATTTATAATGAAGTTAGACATTAATCCTGTTGGATGCTAACTCAATGGTTTAAAGGTTAAGCGTTCGCGCGTAAGACTGAAGGTTCTGGTTTCGAGTCATGCGTGCGGGATCTTGGATGAGCACTTCTGTAGAGTCCCATACTAGGAGGACTCATGAATTCAACTATTAAAATTACTACAATCTCTATAAATCCTCATTTCGACGTGTTAATTCCCAGAGAAATAACAGCGAAATAACCATGTCGAAATACATTTAAAGTAAACACTTGTTAATAAGAATATTTTGAAAGAAAGAAACAGCAACTAATAGCATTTTGTAAAATGAAATAAATTTAGTTTTATCTTTGTAGTTTTTTATCTTATTTTCTTCAACTTACGATTATCACACTTCTTGCTTTGAAATTATATGACATCAGAAATAACTCTGTAATAGTCATCACCGGTTATATTGAATGAATGTCCCTACCAAGCTGAAGTTAGAAATATGAATTATTCGATCTAGAGTTAATGTGATCACTTAGAAATCTAATGGTTTCTGATTTGACTTCTGGTGAACTTATAAGTATATACTGTTATATGTTTCAGAATAAAACGAAACAACTGCCCAGTGCTTCTAAGTTTTCAGTGATTATCAAAATGATATCAATTCATAATATGAACACACTTCATGGTGAACTAACCACCATATTCAATTCAATTAAACAATATTTTTGCTAGGGATTATCATAAAATTGTGATAAATAAAAAGAAACACATTTCGTTTCCAATGGCTTTGATTTCAATTAGTTTTTTTTAGTGGATCAAGTTGTAGTGACAACTAATTTTATTATTATTATTAATAGATCGCCATTCTAAAGAACAATTTAATGTATGGTAAATGTCATAATTCAGGCGCAACTAATAGATAATGATTATTAGCTGACATACTACAAATTGTCATATTTTACTTCAGTGAAATAAACTTAGATCGGCACCCTGAATGTAAAGTAAATTCATTCACTAAAAATTAGAACCGGCTAATCAATCAATTTGAAAAAAAAATTCAGCAAATATATTGTTTATAGAATATTTCAAGATTTCTTGTTTCAGTTATTTATAACTTATATCTTACCTGATATTATATATATATATATCGGAAATTTACTGTCAATTCTTATCAGATATCCTACATATTTTAAGCGGTGTTGATTTGATAAAATGTCTAGCTAAATTATTTTTCATACTTCCAAAATGATTAATTTGTATAGTCAGTGAAGCACAGTGTTTGATCGATTTATCACTTTTTCATTCGTGCTATTTCACTCAAAGAAATTAATTAATTTCTAAATAACAATTGATTAATCCGAGTGAAATGATAAAAATAATTGACAAAATTAGTTTCAAATGTAAGGTGCTTGAATGTAGTTAACAGAAAAACCTACTTAACTTCGATTTCGTACTAGGTGACACTCATCATCAGGCTGTACCTGATGCTCTCTGTAAGATTTGAAACTACGTCAACTATCTTCATGGTCTGAGACACAATTACTGAAGTATTCAAACCGTAGTTGCCGTCCTGCAGGATTGAGAGATTTGCAACGGATTATTTATTGAATAGTGACCAATATCATGTTCGTGACGTCCTACAGTCCTAATTGAATTCCATCTATCAAGTTGCAATGTGATCGATAGACATTGGTAAGTACTCAATGATCAATTCATTGTAAATAATCAGTTGCAGTTACGAATTAAATTGTCTCTACAACTAACTAGCATTAATGGATTTACAAGTTGCTTAAAAATGAAAATCATACAATCAAGAGTATTTTTATTAATTCTATCAGAAAATTCACTTTATTGACTCATTTTCTTTATTTCTACATTTACAATTTTGACATCATGTAATCATGTTCCATTCCAGTTATTTCAATTAATTTAGTAAACATACATACATACATCCTTCATTCACTACATGTCTCGGAAAATGTAACAATCTAGCTTAATGCTTGGATTAAATTTCTTCAAATAATCTTCTTTTTTAAAACATAAATTCAATGGAAAACAAATTAGAATGCATAGAAATATAAACTGTTTACTAATAATTGTATTACTATCAGCTGAGTGAAACTTGATTTGCATATTAAACAACTTATTTACTAGCAGATGTTAGTCAGTGAACTTCAAGCCACGCTTTAAATGTAAAGACTAGTGATACTAATGCTAAACCCAAATCATAAGAGGTGAGAATGCGATTCAGCTTTGAGACTGACATACATAATAGCATGCACTTTGATCCATTATGAAATTCATCAATTAACGTCAATCGGTTTATTACTTTCCGAATTAGCTTTGTCTAACTTATATTTTTAAGTATGCAGCCGCAATTAAAACCATGGACGATGTACAACTGATTTACATCAATTGCTTACTGTCTTGTCTTATTTGCTATGAAAATTTACAGTTAGTTTCACTTCAAATTGAATCGTTCAATTATCTATGATGAGAGCCTATTGCAAGGATTAGCAAAAATTACTAAAATACTGTGCAGAATTATTGTTAAGGTATCAAATAAAATTCTCTTTTTAAGTTAAAATAAACTGTTCACTTTCGATATATATGTAGCATATCTGTATATTTAATGTTAACTGGGAAAAAATATTTTAGGATAAACAAAATGCTTCAAATTGGAAAAAAAAAGCCGACGATCAAATTACTTCAATAAATCCAAATATTTACAGATACGTATGTATAAACATTAAATTTTACATATTCATCACAAGATCACAATTTTCTAAATCATCTTTCTTCAACTTTTAGAGGTTTGTGTCCGAGAAATTTATGACGAAAAAAAAACAACAAATAAACAAGTTTTATACATCGGACATTAGAATTAAAAATAATAATAATAGTGGAAGAAGCTATTTGATCCGACTATCTAATTATCAGTAATGGAAGCAAATTTATCAGTTCGACTACCTATAGAGAACTCTAGGCATATATATATATGTAGGGATAGAGAAATTGTCCCATGTTTATTATCATCAATAATGTTTGAATTTCCAAAGTATTTTTGTCCTAGCTATTACATACACGCACGTACACACTCAAAGTAAAGAATATTTGTTTAAAATGATGAAGAAAAATAGATATTAAGGGTAATATAAACAATTCTACTTATTTTCATCTCAAACACCTGAGGAACAATTTCTGTGTGTGAAGCAAAATTGTCTAGCAATAAAAAGGATATATAGATTTATATAGAACTATTGATTTTTTTACAAAAAAAAATAATATTACTGGTTTTTCTTTTGTAGAAAAATTACACAATTTGCATTTTAAAATCAATATACATTTATTTATCACGTTTTCTTATTTTAATGATAAGTTTTGTACGGTATGCTACATACATTGACTTAATAAGTGATTGGAAATTTTATCCATAATGTATGTAAGACTACTTTGTTGATCACAGTAAAATTATCGAGTGAATAATCCTGATGTTAGATATATAAAACATTAGTAAAAATAGTAAATTGATTGATGAGGCTATAAACCCTTGTAGACTAAGTTGACTAGAACTATGTCGACCATATTGTCTTTTCTTATATAAGTTTCTAATGTTGGTTAACAAGGAGTAAGTCTATTTGAAGGTTGATGGTTCCCAAGTCAAAACACATTGTTAGGCCATGAAGCCATTATATGTTAAACAGGACACTTCACTAATCACGACGTCGCACTACCTAAGATCAGTTCATATTTTAAACTAAAAACTTCTATAATCGTCTCAAGTACCACGTCAATAATATTTATGTTACATTAGTGAATAGCTGCGAAATGTAACACTTGCAGTTTTACTGACAAGCTGTAAGCAGTAGACTTATATACGCGTCGGATTTGAATCAGTTATCCACCACATGCAATGGATGAAGGTTGCATAATATCATGAGTTGGTTCAAGTTAGGTATCAACACCGTTGTATATCAGCTCAATGGTCTAGAGGTTAAGCGTTTAAATGTGAGATGGACGTTCCTCCGTTCGATTCTCTTGTCTGAGATCGTGGATTCGCACTGTTGAGAAGTGTCACACTATGATGAATTGACTATCAATGCTTTTAGGTTTTCAATGTGACCCGACTGAGATTAGTTCGTGATTTCAACGGCGAAAGTTCCACATTCTCCAGAAATCCCAAATATTAGTATTAATTCAGTCCAGTATGAAAACATCATGCACAATTTTTTAGTATTATTTGTTCAGAAATTTCGACTTCTGTCATGTAGTTTTTTTTCCATAGTTTACGTTCTACAGATTCATATATATATAACCAGTTTTTATGATATACTAGTCTACACCAAACTATTCTAGTTACTTCTTTGATTCTACTTTACACGCGTACAAATCTGATGCGGATAAAATGTTGATGATAAAAGTGTGCTAAGTAAAGCCACATTGCTACATAACTATGGAAAAATACGATTACTCACATACTTTGATAAGAAATGATGTATGATAATTAATGGTTGTAATGAAATTATTAATATTGTCATTAAGTTGATTATGTAGGAAAATCGTCCTAAAAAACCACTCAGTTTTGTTCAAACAAAATTAACTATAAATTGATTTGTTCATCTATTTTATTAATTCAATGGGGAACTTCAAACATTAATTGTATGTAGTGTGTGGTGCATATGTGGCATAAATGAAACTAACCATAAAATCATTAAAGTTAGACAGCAATATACAAGAAAAATGATAATACCCGACCAAATTCAGCGAATTTCCAGATTCAACTAGTCAAGATCACATTTAAACCAATTTATTGACTCACAACTTTGTCTCAAGGAATGGTTAAGTTTTAGGTGGTATGGTAATATATTTAGATAATGAAATCTTTTCTAGGACATAGTATCCATAGTTAATATGTGATGGACTGTTAAAAAAATCCAATTATCTGAATTTATGATGATGTAATAGAAGAACCCATATGAAGTTTTAACCACATTGAATTAAATAAAGTTTCGTTGAAAATTACCAGCCAGCTTTTTGACTATTATTATCATTATTAAGATAGAGCTCTGAATAATTAAATTTGTTAACTTATTATAATTATAATTATTATTACCACAGCTACAATCTCCCTGATTATTCATATACATTGACTTGCTACTAAGGTTATTAGTTTTTTATTATCAATCGTTAAAGTTTATAAAAAGTTTTATTAGGTTGAAGAGATTAGTCATCTCTGTGTGTGGGTGTATGTGTCTAGTCTTTTAATGAGTAATATTTTTGCCTAGTCCATTATTTTTGTGGAAACATGTCAGTGATTTAATTTGCTTCTATCTATATAATGATCAATATTATTAGTTGTCAAAGTATTATATCCTAGAGAGGATTAAATTATGAGTGCCTTCTGAGAGCTATTAATGAACTAATATTATACATATATTCTTATTGAGTGACTAGGTTGAGGATATTTATATTTCTCTTGCATAAGATATATTTCGATCTATAGACTACTATTATACGAATTACTATTCATAAGTTATGCACAGTTTGTTAATTACAGTCTCTCACATTCAAAGCCACCTATTGGCTTGATCTTGTATAAACATTATTTTTAATTTCATAGTATGATGTGATCTAGTTTGCTTGTACTTAAACCATATCCAAAATATGTGACCCATACAGTGGAAGCTTATATAGCGTTCTGGACTCAACAGGTAGGGCTACGCAGGAAAAGGACCAATAAGGGCTCTAGGCTGCTAATACCGGCCAGTACGTTATGGTTGTGGTACAGCGTTAAGAATGTACAAGTCGTATTCTGATTGACGAATAAATCACGTGATATTTAACTGTCAAAAGTCATAACAAAAAGTATAATCATTTACATAATCTTGAGTAATAGACAATATTTTGAGCATTTTAGGTGGGGTATCAGTGAAAATTATTGACTAACTAATAGAAAATGATCAGTTATGTTTTTTTACTGTTTATCATTATTGTTATTAGTATTATATTTAGTTTTCGCAAAGATTTATCAACCATTAAAATAATTCTCATGACAACAAAGAAATTTGAAAGGGTCTGAACATTTTTCTGTGTTGTCTTACAAATGATATAAATATTTAATCGATTCAAATTCACTGCAAATTTCATACTTCAGTTATCATCAATCACAGAAAACATACAACGGTGTAATAACATATTAATCAAGAGTATACTGAGTCGTTGACATTTGGATCAATATTGTCTTCTTCACACAATAGTGCCATTATTTGTATTATAATTATAAATGGATAGACTGAAGGATTTATGCACAATCTTTGTTACTTTCGCCTTTTTCCGTGTCTAACTGAGTCACTATAATTTCAATAGTTGTGTACAAAAAATTACAGATTCTGTTTGATTTGTAAAAAGTGTGATAAATTTTTAAGATTACCTCCAAACAACAAAGACTACTCTTGGCTACGCTTTGAAATATTTACTTTTAAAACAACTGGTCAATTGTCAATCGGATTTAGGTATAAATATACCAATTTTATTAAAAACATTTCATTTAGGACAGTGAACATGTTATTTTTATTTTTATAATCCACTTTTAGTTCATAACATGTAAAATATACCTAAAACTAGGGAATATAATCAGACAAGTGTCTATATATTACTAATACTAAGAAATTCAAACTAAAATCTTGTCATACAACCCTAACTACCGATATTTGAATAATCAGTTATGGTAAACTAGATTGTGAAATGAAGTTGATTATTTTAATCCTTTATGACAGTCGTGACTTCTCATTCACTTTTAAAAGCGTAGATTTCAAGAAATACATGGTACCATATGAAAGATAATTGGGTTCCACAAAGTTCTGAACGATGTCGAATCTAGAAACACATTCATATGTGCAGAAAATATCATTTCTAATGGTTAAAGCAGTTACTACACACCAACAGTGACAAGTTGATGTTCGCTAGACAAAACATAAAAATAAAATAAATAATTTTATTACTGTCGAAACTGTTTTGCCTACTGTCATGCATATACGGCTGTATTGTTTAAGTATGAAATTCCGTAAAATGTATGAAAACCTGAAACTATGCACAATCTAAACCTAAATTTTCAACTCTTATGTTAACCACTGACAACTGTACAGTTCACTCTGTCAAATCTCACTTTTAATTGTTTACATACAAAACCGTTAAATAATTTCTTCATTGTGTTCTTAAAGTAAGTTAAATGAGGTTCTATTGCAATCTCGTCAAAGTATACAACAACTTTATTGTAAATGTTTTTTATAGGGAAAATGAATCACCACGTATTAGGTCTATATATATATATATTCGTAAGAGAATAAATGCTAAGCAGTGAATATCAAGCAACAAACGTATCAACCATTCTCTACTTAAAGCTTTTGACAACTAAACACTGATTTAATTAAATTTGACAATGTTAGTTATTTTGTATCACTTAGTCTCTTTATTTCGTATTGTTATCGTTATTTCAAAAAAAATCAAACTCAGTAAAATTATTTTGTTTTAATTAATGCTACTACTATAATCCACTTCCTTATGATTACTTACAGAATAAATAAATGTTGCATTTAATTGGACAAACGATTCTATTTATAACTAGATATAAAATTATTCTTGAACTAAGAATCATTCATTCATACAAAACACTATTATCATATCATTTTAATTTACCTATCAAAAGAATATTTTAATTACTCCCTCTAGCAAAACACTAGGCTAATTATGCAGATCTCACAATTTTAACCATAAGTCATTTGAAACTATCAAGTATACTGTTACAACTCTACTAGTTAATTAATTCATCAATACAATTAACCCTTAAGTTTTATTACGAAATCTCTTATGATGCATGAGTAAGAAAAGTGATAAAGCTGTCCTCTTGAATGTAGATCCTACTGACATATTGGTAAGTGTTATACAGACTAATTTCCAATTTTATATCTTTCAGTGTACGGGTAATTTAATCTACCAATGGAATGTCAAACGCAAATAGATAATCTTATTGAAATAAATAACATCTTAATGTGTGTTATATTCTTATATATTTGATTCCACTGTAACCCTCTTATTAGCCCAAGTTTTTCAAGACTTTTTCCCATAATGTCTGATATTACGGCTTTAACGTATGTTCAAGTTTTTGTATAGCAATAATTAATATTCATACATTTGTTTTGTGCATTTGCACATACATGTATAAGTGATGAGCACAAGTGTTGAGGTGGATTAACGAACATACATTAAACCACAATAAAATATAAAGTAATAAATGGGTAAATTTGAATGTTTCATGCACAGTGCAGATAAAATAGCTCTTTTCCATTTATCAAGGAAATGGTTCTTCAAATCTGAGTGAATCTTATATCACATTCAAGGCTATGAATACTACTGCTACTAGAGATGAATAAAATAGGTATGTTAAACTGCAGATTATGGAGAAATTCATCAAAAGAGGTATTTCACAATGTCAGTCACAGTTTTTCTTATACTTCCCATTCTTAACGCATTCATTTGTAACATTTTTACCCGTGTCAGTAACACGCTTTCTACTTCACAGTAAAAGTAAATCAGTTTAGGTGATAACGAAAAAAATAATGCTACTAGTCATTTTTTTAAACTTAATTCAATATTTGAACAACTAAGATCTTTTTTTATATTTATCTTTTTGATCTATCTCTTTCTGGTTAGGGTTATGTGATACAAAAATTAGCGTAAGTTCATGAACTTATCTCTGTTCGTTAACTTTGTTTTCAGCTAGTAATTCATAAACAAACCAGGACATGATAATAAAATTGTATTTGTTTAAACTGTCATGCTTTTACATCATCACAGTAGCCTGGAATTTTTTAACTCATAAAAATTGTACTAATAGTAACAAGCACCAAACCCTTGAACAGTTGGTCGCAAAAGAAATTATGAAATATATAAAATAATGTAATAACTGAAAAGTTTAAAATTGATGAATAAGGGAACTCATTTGGTGGGATCAGAAAGCCTTTGGTAATTCCTTACCTGCCCAACTATCAAACTAAATTGTGTGTATATCAATCTAGCTGACATTGAAAAGTAGTAAATGAACACAAAGCGTTCTCAGCAGATGTTATATTATTGATTTAACTACCAAAACCAAAAAATGTTGACGCTGAAATTCAATAAGTTCTATCATCAGGATGTACTGAAATTTCTGATGTCTCAGTCGAGTTTAATGTATACGTGCTCTTTACTGTGTATGATATTGTAAGTTAAACTACATTGTAAGATAACATGGTCGTGAAAGAACACCAGTAGTGGTTATATAAAAGATTGACCACTGAAATGTTGAATTTTTGTTGCTCAGGCTTATGCTTGCTTCGTTAGACATACTTAGAGTTTAGTATGATTTGTGTATAGTGCTCATGTTACTTAGAAATATATTACAATACATCAAATTATTGTTCGTGTATTTTAAATGCACGTTGTAAAATTACTCGCTTTATACATATTTAAAGGTGATAGAAGTCATTCATAGCATATAAATCTAATAATCAGGAAGACAATGTATTCTCTATCAGGTTATATAAATTATAATAACTAAATGCCTACAACATAATTATCAATATGAATATTACAAATCATTTGTTATATGATATTATTGTCTACAAATTGTAATGTTTTTTTTCCATGAGATGAGTATAATTTTAATGAATAATACTATGTAAATAAAACAATTTTCATTTCAGACAAGATCTATTTTCACTCTGTAATTCTCTTACTAATTATTTATTCGGCAACTTTCTAAGTATCACTTTTACCGGTTATCATAGTTATCCGTAATCATATAGACAGGATAAGCTGAATAACATTTTCAGTTACAACAACTGGAAAAGTAAATTAACGTAGTGTTTTTTTTAGTACAAAAGTAATCTTTTATGGGAGAAAATCTGTATGCATAATAGTTTCTCTATCGTCATTTATATAGTGTATTACATTCTGAATCAAGATAGTGTCAAATGTTTAAATAGATTTATTGAATAATCAATTAGAACAAAGTAACTTCGAAATTTATTCTCTTTGATAATTGCCCAGATGGACTAGTTAACTTTTCTTTCAACTAGGAATCTATTCAAAACAACTAATGAAATATACATATCATTATATTGCACTGTTTATTGCTTTCATTTTGGTTTAACACTTTTTTTCTCAATACACGTTTTATTTCTTTCAACTGATTCTTGCGTTTTGTTACATTTTATTGATGAAACATTTGCCTGTGCAAAAAAGCAGGATAACTAAATGTTTAATAAGTTTAAGTAATAAAACGAATGATCTTATTAGTACTTTCCATTTAAAAAGGTATGTGAATTATACTTATGTCCTAAATATGCTATATATATATATATATATATATATATATATACCTTAGATTTCTAACATGCTGATGGAAATTTGAATAGGATATTTAGATATTCAATGTGATAGACAATGTATTTCCAATTCAAAATTACATCGTCCAGTAAGCAAATGTGAACTATCTTATTCAGTAATATATGAAACTAGATATATTGGAATAGTATAATTTAAGATGAATACTGAAGCGTCTTGTATATAACTGTTTGGAGTTTTTAATATGCAGTCGAGTTACCTTATACGTGTTTACATATTGATAAGAGATCCAATGAAGTTAAACTCTGACAAATGAAAAACGTAAATTGTGAATTTTCAAATGAGCAAGTATAATAAATCAAAACAGATCAATGCGAATTTGTTCAGCCGAGATATGTTTTATTATATTGTTTAAACACCTTTTCAACTAGAACTGCTGAAACTACAAAATACCAGTGGCGTATGCTACTTATGTCGGCAAATATAAGTAGTACGTAGCACCTATAAGAAGTTGAATGCCTATCAGTAGGAGATTGAGAAGATTAAATTGAAGAGAAGAGGAATGTTAACAAAAAGTATTTGTAATAAAAACAGAATCAGAACCCTGAAGCATGTAAAGGACAAGAAAGATGTGCAAGTACTGTATTTAATATATAGTTTCCATAGTTTGCAAAGGCACTCTGAACTTTGTATTAAACAATAAACCGGTTATCATCTCCCGAATGTAATAATACTTGAGGACTTGGATAGAAAAGTATATCTGTTGATAATCACTTTAGGACGATATAAGTTCTCCTGAGACTTGTAACAAAGTAATATCCATCAGTGAAAATATGGATCAACAATTTTGTTTAGTTTTCAGAAACAGTCTAATATTTATTTGGTTATCTTCGCAAAGGTTATGAGAGACAGTGATGAGTGTATCAAAGTACTCAAAATATCTTCAATTACTGTTTACAAATTATATAGAGACAGTATTATTATTAGGATGGAAATCTAGACTTTCATGTCAGCACTCGTGATACAGAAATGTTTTGAATAAAAATTCGTTTGCTAAAAAACTCAATGGTTTCAGTTAAATATGAAATTTTTGCAGTAAAAGAAAAAATCGATCATTGTTAAATATTGATAAGAACGACCAAGGTATTGGATTTTCTGTGTACCATTTACTAATTATTGAGGTTTCTTCTAATATGACTCAATAAATGGGGACTGGGATAAACTGAATGTCTGTCCTACGACAACACTTTAAGGTTAATAATTTACATACCAATAGAGATAGGGAATGCGGGACTTTCAGGATGAGTTTGCTTTCCATACGAAAGTCAAATTTTGAAAAGCAACAACTATGTTGTGTAGTAATAGTCTATGACCTTGGCACACAAAGTAGATAACAAACATTCATGTAACAGCAGATTTTATTGCGTAAATAGGAATCAGAATAGTGTCACTGAGGTCACCCTTTGAAGGAAGAATTAATATGAAATCACAAAAATCTACCTAACTTGATCTCTTTTTGACAGTCATGTCATGATGCCTTTTAAAAAGGATTAAAAGAATGATAGTTTCATAATGCAGTAAATTAGATACATATGAACTTTTTCATGACTGAGTCAAACATCAAATAAACGTGTAGATATTAAACTGTTATATTACACTTTTACTGACTGATTATCAAAAAAACTAAGCTACTATGTATGTATTTATATATTTAATTACTCGTTAATCACAGTAACAAAATATTTTGTTTAACAAAAATAAACCATGATAATTTATTTTCCACAATTCAATACGTTTTCGTATACCAATTCACTAACTTCTAGTCTGAGCCATGCTGGGAGTTGCAGACTACGTGGTTTGGATCCGCGTGACTATTGTAACTAAGTGTTTCTTCCTGTACTATGTCCTTATATGCAAACTTTCTTTTATATATTACCACCTCTGAATTAACTATTTCTATGAATCCGGTGTTCATTTTGTTGTGTTAATGAGGTAATGGCAACTTGGATCGATGTATATATTTGCCTGGTCCTACGTTGTAGTTGACTGACTGACTGACATCAAATTTTATTGTTTATATAAAGTTGAATCACCGTATGGTACAGCGAATAAGATTCTCATCAATGATGTCGAAAAATTGTACATTCTATCAAATATGTTGGATGAAAACAATTTGCTCTTTTCAATAAGTGAATTTTCAAAATTTTAAGAATCACTAGACATACAGTTTTGATTAACTACAAAATGTCAAGTTTGAGAGAGTATTTGCAATTTTTTATCCACGAATTCTAGTGTAACAAAAGTTTAGTGTAATTATGATCAAGAGTCGAGTTGTTAGACTCCGAAAATATTATATTAATATTTGAACTAATATTCCATGAGACTAATTTACAAATAGTCTTAGTTATTATCATGATCGATCATTTGGTTAGCTTTAAAAACTACATTACATTATAATCATAATGAAATGGAAATATAATGATTCCATCATTTTTCTAACGTTAATTCATACATTTTATAAACATGAAATTTGTTTTCTGTTAGTTTTCTTTTTCTATTAAATCTCATCTAACTACTCGAAATTATTTTTTCCGTATATGTATACATTTATTAAAAAAAGACGTATTTGTTTATCGCTGTAACGATCCTTTCTACTCTTCACTTTTGTTATTTTAGTATACTATATGTCATTGGAAGGAGTGGATTTCTAAACAGTCGAACGAAAAATCTCGTTTTGGTTTGCTCTAAATCAGTTATATATGTATTGATAATAACAATATAAGGTCAACATATATGATTAGCTAATAGTCAGAACTAGTTAAGGACATCGGTATTAAAAAGGATATTTAGAAATAGGCAACCTACAAGCAATTATAATCATTAATATGATCACAGTTATTGTTAGTTCACTGAAATAGCTAGGAGATAGATTTTGATTAAAGATTAGTTGATCTATAAGCAAACATTTTTAAAAAATTGTTTATTCAATATTTGTGAAGAGAGTATAATGGAAATTATTTTTACAATCATTCAACAAACTAATTGTACGAGTTATTACTAATAACAGCTTAAATGCAAGTTTAATCGTAAGTAAAATTAAGTCAACAATTAATTCATATTGACTAAGTTGATTTACTCTAGTATACCTCACATTTTGATTATATAACTCTCTGTGTTGTAATTTCATAATTTAACGGACTGTGTAAAACTATGATATAATTCAAGATATACGTCGAAAATTTGTATTATGCATGATCACAAGGATCAAGGATGTGGTTAAAGTGATCGATTCACTTTTATTGTTTAAATTACTACAATTTGAACGAAAACTAATATCAGAAGGGGTTTTGTGGAGATTTTAGAAATTTCAATAGTTGAAATCATGAGTCAATTGAAGCTAGACCACCATGGAAAACCTGGAAGCACTGGACGACCGTTTCGTCCTAGTATGGGACTCCTCAGCAGTACGCATCCACGATCCCGCCCCCAGCGAGATTTGAAGACAATGGTATACGGTGGTGCGATTTCGTGGATTGGTTGAAGTTAGACATTAACACCGCTGGATGCCGGCTCAGTGGTCTAATGGTTGAGTGCTCGCGTGAGAGACTGATAGGTCCTGGTTTAGAATCTTACGAGGGAAGAAAAGGCCGTCCAAGGCTTCCAGGTTTTCCATGGTGGTCTAGCTTCAATTGATTCATGATTTTCACTATTGAAGAATAATATAATGATGAATTAATTGAAAACAATGCAAATTAGTTAGTGTACATAAAACGACATAAGAACTATGTTAGATTATATACAGAAAGTAGTTACAATGCATCAATTACACGTAAATGTCCAAAATGTTACGATAACTTAAATAATTAATCTTGTGTTCATACTCTTATTAGTCATTATGTATCATCTACGAACTCTGAGTGATTGTTATTCACGCGAGCAAGTAGTGACTAAGGTAACGATAGCAGTAATAACCACGACTTGATTTAACGTGACATACTTATCCATAGGATAAGACACCTAGCAATCAATGACCTTTATTAAAACACTTCAAGGAAATATTAAGTACTGTATGTAAACATGTAATCAATATTCCGTGTCTATCGTTAATTTTCAGAGTGAAACTTAAAGTGAGTAAAGAGGATAATTGAATTTTTATAATTAGTTGTACAAAAAACCAAAAGACGTTAAGAATCTAAGATGCAAAATCTATGAGAATGATGTATATGTAATGATTATTTACCTTCATTTAAATTTGCAACAGTTACTTACTGTTTACTTGTTCACCTTTTGATTTACTTATGCTCCTTTTTATTTATTTCATACTTCTTTATTTATGTCAATCTTATCACCTCGTGTGTTGTAAATCTTAGTTCCTCGGACCGGTGTAAATTTGTACAGTTGTATATTTCTAAATATATCCCAATTACTACTAACTCACATCGGTTTTTCAAGTTGGATATGACAAAAGTAATAATAATGCTGATAATGTATCTGAAAAATTTAGAATTAGCTAACTGTTAGCATACATTTGAACGTTACTAATCAATTTAAAAACACTCTTGTAGATAATATGATGGGAACATGAGATAAACTTGCATGACTGTATCTAACAAATTACACAACTTTATATTGAGATTAAAACAATTTGAACCATTAATTAGCAATCTGCTCTCAAAAAAATTATAGTTATTTAATTATATATTATCACAACGCGTCTAGGTGAACTTCACCGTAGTCAATACTCATTCTATACTCTATAACTTCCTTAAAATCAGAATACAGGTTTCATCTACTTCGGGACAGTGTTGTAACACTTAATGAATGAATACGAAATCAGTAAAGTTAATATGTTAATTTATTTCTTTGGATCTTAATGTGAAAAATGTTATGAGATAACAAAAACGGGGTACAATATACTTACCTGTAAAGATAAATACTTATCATACACATTTGAGTTAAATTAGTAAAGGAAAAACAAACAATATATATTACCTAGCAATTATTAAAATATTATGTTAAACATGCATGCTCGTAGTAGAAAACATTTATTTTCAACCAAAATTTATTTTGATTTTAAGCAATCCAATTATCAATTAGTTCAATAATCTATTCCATTGCTATATACGTATTATTTTTTCAAAGAATATAACATCTTTTTTTGTTAGACACTGTAATTTCGACTGGATACAAAGTGTATTTGATCAGTCTTACATAACAACACGAGCTTTGTTAACTAGTGTACAAATAGTAGTCAGCTACTTATTCCATTATAATAGTATGTACTAAATACATTTAATGAAACAGTTTTCAAATGTCTTTCATCAAGACAATTTTGATATATAATGAATGAATGTAGTTCAGGAATATAACAAAAAAAATTAAGTTAGACTATGTTTAAATGTCAAAAGTTGGTCAAGAACAAATTCTGTCCACATTATTACAACTTCATCTTCTGAATATGGCGTCAGTATTCAAATCATGAGAAACGAACAAAAAAGTGATTAAACTTTTCTATACCACTTCCAACTGTGTACATTTCCATATCAGCGTAAATAAAATAAGATTTGATTGGCCTCAATATTGGTACGATTAAGGTCTAGTGTAAATTTTGTAAAACGTATGACATGAAATCTGGGAAAATAATTAACTTCACAATTGATTACTTTCTAATTTTAACATCTTATTTCACAACGTTTTTATTGTAACTGATAGAAGTGATTTCCTTATGTAGGATAAATGTTAAACAAAAATAGTTATATTATAAATTTATTGAAAGATTACATTTCTGAATAATTCGATGCATGGTATAATTTATGTCACAGTTGAATTATCTTTCTTTTCCGTAACAAGAAATGATTCTGATACATATATATATATATATATATATATATATATATATATATATATATATATATATATATATATATATATATATATATATATATATATATATATATATAAATGCTACATAATATTTATTGCCTTTCCTGTTATAAATGACGGGTTATTTTATGCTGTACATAAATTTCATTTGTCAGATGTGGAATGAACTCATACTCAAGATCATACATCTATCGTGTCTTGAAATGATATGTTGAGTTATTTTGGATTAAGTCAATGGGGATGCAATAATTATTTGCAAGTAACCAAGTCAAACCATACATATTCAGCAGAGAATAGTGAAACACATAAAAAATGGAAAACATCAATGATTATCATTAAACGTCAGTCAGTGACAACGTAGAACCTCGTACTTACGTACATCAGTTCGAGTTGCCACACCACATTAGCACAGAGATGCCGTGGTCGATTCAAATCCCGTAGTGCTAGATGTAGTAAAATTATAAGCTGTAATCAGAAAAATTAGGGTTTGAAGATGTTATTCAAGGAATATAATCCAGTGAAATAAATTTGGAAAGAGGAAAAAAGGGACATGAAGAATTCAGATTAGAATATGGGTGAACACAAAGAGTGGATGCACCTGCGCCATTGCAAATGATTTTGAGCCATGTCATTCAGGCTCTCTAACCATCGGTCGCTATCATCTCGCGGTCCCCAACCAGGTAATCTACACTTACCAACATGACTCATTCCACTTGTCAGTGACTTCATGGACTTGTGCCATGTTTTGGTCTGGACGCCCCTAGCTTTCTTCCAACCTACTCCTATACCATTGAAAATCGCACGTAGAGGCAGTCGGTTGTTGGGCATACGTAACACGTGTCCCAGCCATTTCATCAATTGATTTGCCATCCTTACCTAGTACCCGTTTCCTAACAACTGCATTACTTACTCGATGGTCCCAGGATATACGAGCAATATTTCGAAGACACCTATGATCAAATACTAGTAGTCTACGAATATCCTCTACTCTTACCGGCCATTTCTCACTGCCATAAAGTACGGAACGAACTGCTGAGCAGTAAACCCGTCCTTTGGTTGATAGACGGATATCTCGCATACGCCATAAATGACGCAAGTTAGCAAAAGCTAGTCGAGCCTTCTGTATTCGTGCTGAGATTTCGTTACACACCAGACCACAAAGACTGGTGAGAATCCCAAGATAAATGAAGCGGTCTACACGCTCAACCAATTCACTCCCTATCATTAGTTCGGGTGTCGATGCAACCCAATCCTGAAGCAACATTTTACATTTCGAGGGAGAGAATCAAATCCCGAATATTCTTGCATTGTTGCTTAGAGTGGTCAGAAGACTCTGCACTTTGTCAGCGTCTTCACCAAATAGAACTATGTCATCGGCATATTCTAAGTCAACAAGTGAACCTCCTGGTAGAAGTTCGACCCCTGGAAATTTAGATGAGGAATGTGTTATCATTAAAAGTGCTGAATTTTACTAAAAATCTGTGTATTGATTTAGTTTGTAGATGTCTCGTTCGTATAACTAATGTCTCATCTATCACTTTTTGCATCACGAACTTGATGAACGCATAAACTTGAAATAGCATATTTTTCATAAATACCAACTTACTCAAGTAGTATAAACAGCTTATCTAAACACATGTACCTAAATTACATTGCCTGAAAAAAGAATTCACCGATTCGATAAATCTGAATGAAAACCCCACCAAACTGTCTAAAATAAAAGGACCTAGCTACGTATAACTCCAGTTGGCGGCCTACAAATTTTATCTACTAAAATATGTAAACTGTCACTAATACAAGATCTCTTAACCGTTACAAATCAAGAAAGTGGATATATTTCCCTAATTAGGACATATCCTTTCAAAATATCTGACAATAAGCAAGACTTTAATTTGCATCTGTTGTCTATATAAATGATTTGTTGTGCCAAAACGATCGTCACCGCAAATTTAACAAAAAACCTCAGACCTTTCAGAATATATACTGTTAGTATTATGAAATATTAGTCCAAATCCCACACGGCAAAATTAATAATTATTAGCACGAATAGAACTTATTGTCAGAGACCTCTGTGGGTTACTTTTTATAATAAAATAGCTATTACTATAAATCGACTCGTGATTTTAATAAAATTCAACAGCCCCTATTACTCTACACTGACAATTATCATCTGTTTTCCAGTGACAAACTCTGGAGAAAATTCCTGGAGTTCTTGTAAGAAACGGTGATCAGTTGAATTCAGCTGCGTCGGGTGTGAGGAAGTTACCTATAAAACACCATGGAAGACGTTCGTGCAATATCGTGGATCGGTGGGGGTTAGCTTTTACACCACTGGATAGCAGTTCAGTGGTCTAGAAATTAAGCATTCGTGCGCATGACCAAATATTCAGGGATTGATTGCCAAATGCGCTTTGATAAAGAATTCTATATAAGGACGAGCAGGCCATACAGTGGTTCCAGGTCTTCAGTGTTCGTTTAATTTAGATCGCTTCGTGATTTCACTACAGGTCAACAACCTCCACAACTCCATACCGACAGTCTAAGTGTAAACTACATAAATACACTGTCTATTGATGTATTTGGAAATTTATAATTATTACTTCGAAGTATTGAAATCAATGTTTTTTTAGAAATGTATTTATTATCAGTCCAAGCAAAGTTTATTTTTTTGTACCAAACCTGACCATAATCAATGGAAAAGTTTAGCAACTTTATATGTTAATCACGGAACTGGGATTAGTAATGATTTTATCATTATTTATGCATATCAAAATCGAAGGATTAACTAAATCAATATTACCGCTAATTAATCCAAGGGTGAGTCAGAAACTAAGTACGGTTGATCATAAATGGACAATAATTATTAACTAACCATCTTTGAAAATATTAACCACGTTGGCTCAAGAACAGTTGAAGATATGGATGTAAAAGACGAATCGGGTATTGCGCAATCATTTGGATTACGTATCAGTAACAGAGAACAATTTGGTCAAAAAACACATTGTCCAAGTTAAAGGTTTTGATTATACCAATAAATATAGATGATAAACGAATTATACAACTAAAGTCAAGTCATTGTTCAGTTTGGACATTCTTCAGTCTTATTTTTATCAATATCAATACTGAGCAGTATGCAAAATAAATCTAAAAATGTTAGACTAAGAAAACAATAATAATCGAAATATACTTCAATTTCGTTTTTTAAGTGAAGAATTTCAGTTCAAGCAATTTTATACGGTTCACGTTGGCCTAGTTTTATTGTCATGGTATTGTGATTGGGCTGACAAAAGAGGAATAAATACTTAGTGTTTGGGTATTTACTTTGATTCATCATTGTGAACACTCACAAACATACAATAACAATGGATATTTAATCGTAGAGATAATCAATATTCAAAACTGTGACTATTCGCTATTGTGGAAAAAAATATGTATATTTCTAATGCTGAATCATTAATAGTGCTATTTATCTATAATTGCAAGCTATAATAAAATGAACTGTTATAAACTGTTGAATGGAATATGAACAATCATTTTTACGCTAATAATTCTTACCTCCGGGTGTTGGTGTACCAACTTCTTTTCTTAATTCATCAGTAGTTGCAATTGGTACAACTGAACAAAATGGAAATGTAAGATCCATATCAAGGCGATATACAACTCCAGTTGATTCATTTATACTATTACTACTACCACTATGACTTGCTTTCGGTGCGCCAACTAAACATGATGGTTGTGACTGTCCAATGTATGTTGCTACAGAATAACCAAAATAACTTCCACGATTAATGTGTGTATATAGTCTGGCTGAATCCGGTGGATATAATAATAAATCCTGAACAATTTTATTCTCTTTGTAAGATGACGATAATGTATAACTTGTAAAGAAAAAAAGTAAATACAATAATTGTAAATTTAACATAGTTGTTAAGTGGTGAATTTGATACACTGAAAAGTAGTTTATTAAAGTAGTCAGTCTACATGAAGATTCTCATTCGAACACTATGATGGAGAAGGTACGTTACATCATAACATAACACTTAAGATGAAGCATATTTCGAGTAATGCTATTTAACCTTTAAAGGTAATGTGCCAGATAAAGATGAATTATTTCTTTCCCGTTTCAATTTGACCACTAGTATTAACCAATCAGCAAACGCTATTTACATAGTCTGTTTTGATGTCCAATGCTGTACATATCAGTAAGCTTTGACCTCTAGTATGTGAGAAATAAAAGACACAAATAAACACACACACGAACATTCGCACGTGTTCTTAGTGTGTGTCTATGCCGAGCATGACGCATCAATCCCATATATACATATAGGCACATTGTGGTATGTCGATATAAAAATACCTATATCATTAAACAGCCAAACTTTGGAGGTTGATTTTCCCCACTGAAATTATGCCAAATGTGCAATCAGCACAATAATAAATCATTTTTTACAAGCACACTAGTGTAAAATATGTTAAAGGAAAGTATATGTATAATCCACAAAACAACAACTTTTATTGTTGTGCATAGTGTGGTAATATGCATCGTATAAAATAATACTTCAAGTCAAAACATCATCAGTATGGGGTTGTGGAGATTATTACGTTTTTGATCGAGATCATGAATCGATTGGTGTTAGACGAATATATCGATGTCCAATCATAATAATAATTATTATTATTTCATTGTCACAAATAATGAGTCCATACTATAGGAACCCTTATGATTCTTCTTCCGAAGAATCTCGGCTTTCACCATGAGGCGTTATAATTCTTCCTTCAACTCCCAGGGCACAGTTTAAATCGTTTAATTTGTTTGAGTTGGTCGGTCTTTTAGCAAGATTTTTTCTACGGGATGGGGTTGCCGATACCATGCCCAACCCTCTTCCTTTACACGGGCTTGGGACCGGCAGTAACTCTAGAAGAGCTACAGGCGGAGTTGATAACTAACGGAACTTATAAATAAATTGAAGTGTGACTTGCATTTAAATTTTGAATTAACTGAACTACATTGACAATCCTGGTTGTACAAGCCATATAGTGAAAAATATAATCAAACATCCGTCTTGATTGAACTCATCGTATCCTTTCCTCCATAGTTTACCACACTCATAAAACTTATCATAAAAATGATTGCCTATTGCTGACTTTATAATTCTTATAAATTTTGTTTAGTATAATATTATTGTGAATAATGGTTACAATGTCTGTTTTCCACAATTATGGTTTCCCTTCTTGTGGATATTCTGTTGACCGAGACGATGCTTTATATACCTGGTTTGATTGTCATTAATTATTTGGTTATCAGCGTTTCAAATCCTTTACAATAAATAGACCATCAGATTTGATTATTGGTTGATCATCATAACTTTTTGTCATAAATCCTTGTAGGTCAAAACTAGAAAACACAAATCTCGTAAAAAAGCGAAATCAGTTTTCCGATTTTTATGAAAGAAATGTTTAAACAATTTATTTATCATCGAAAAGTAATGTGAAAAATATACAACAACACGATAATAACCACTCGATACAAACACGTTCACATTAGCCAACGACTTCAATTCAAAATCTGTATGACATTTTCAAATCAACAAATTAATTTGTCTTATAGAAACTAACTGGGAATTTTTCCGGTCGAATAGTTTTGGATAAATTGAAAAACGAAAATAAATCCTATTCCTTCTGTCCTGAAATTAGTATTACGTGAGCGCTTGATACTAAGGGAAAGAATAACTCAATTGTTAATAAATAACAAGAGGATTTCACCGTAAAGTCTATGAAACAATATCCTGATAACTGTACCTTACCAGTGGTTCTTCATAAGACAGTATAGTAAATTTCTCATTCAGCTAAAATTCTTTTGAAGAAATACCAAACTTTTTTCACGTTCCTTATAGAGAACTTCCTATAGTATCAAATTCCAAATTATTTTCTCCAGTTTTCGTTATTGTTTAGGTGTAGCGTACCCACTATTTGCGTTTAATCTTATATGTGTTTAAGTTTCTAATAGTTTCACTGTAGAAGCAAAAGCAGCGTAGTTTATATTGTCTGTACCGAACGTTAGCGTTCAAAATTATTCACCTAACAAATATCCATTGTGATCTACACAGAAGAAACGAAACGTATATAATTGCATTTCAAATAAAATGGTTTCTCCTGCTTACTCACTAAACTCTGTAAAGTTATTCATAGACTTCATTGGATTTTCATGAAAACCCTACTCATGAAAGATGTTCAAACTGAAAAGGTTATGGTAATTCATACTATAAATCTCAATGCTAAATTTATTTGAAAATATATAAAACTCTAGCTCATTCCGAGGATTGTTAATAGTGTTGAACACTTAACAATGAAACTCTGCTGTTAATCAAGTTATTATGTCATTGTTCCCATTACGAATTGTAACTAGTTGTTCTACAAACGACAGATATGTAAAATATTGTAATGTATTTATAACAGCTGCCTGTTTATGTCTTCCACTTATAACTTCAAATTGATCAATTACTTAGGTATCTGAGTTTAGTTTTTCAAAAAGAAATTCACTCTAAATAAAGTAAATTTGCTACTGTTTAGAAATTTTAAGCTATTGCGGTAAAATGTTTGAGGGTATAGTATCTGTAGGTAAATAACTTCGTGACAAAAGGAATTCTGAGTTATATATATATGGCTAGATACCTTTGTAAAACATTTAATTCATATTCGATACTCGTAAATGATTTTTAGTCATTTAGAGGAAAGTGAGATAAAATTCTAATTCTTTTATTTCATTGGTTTGATGCTGTTTTATTACGTTACTTCAGCTAAAAAAAAATATTGGGTCCATTTCTAAATATAATAACAGACATAAATAGATTAACAAAATGATAAGTAAAATAGGGTATTTTAAACAAAATGTATAAATGAAATCTCATTCTATCACTGTCTACTTAATAACTGTTTATTACGCATTAAATATATAAGAAAAAAAATGTATAGTAAGTCATGATATTATGATGGTAGAAAATAAATTCCATACAATCAGTAAATTGATTTGAATAAATTATCAAGTTAGACAATTTTCTGAAGAATTTTTTTTGGTTATCATAATCAAATATTTTTTAGTGAATTAATATTAGTTAGAAAACGTTTCGTCTAGGAACAATGTACAATTATTTAGTTATAGTTTAAGAACTATCCAACAGTATTTAGCTATAGTCCGACATGAGATCAAAAAGGTCAAATTCTTATGTTTAGTGGTAAGTATTATACTTTGAAACGAATTAGAAAATAGGATGAAAAATTTATTTCATTAGTGAGGTAGTTTCTGAAATAAATTCCCTTTAATGAGTGAATGAAGATATTTTATTATCAAATAATTTTAAATATTAGTTATGAAATGAGAAAGTAACGATAAACAGTCTTAAATGAATATAAAGTACCTTGATTTTAAATAATAAACTGGTTAACATGATATTATGCATCAAAGTTTTACATGGATTATCAATAATTAGTAAGACATATTATTAAATAATATTGATACTATTTAATATTTCATTCAGATGAATTAAAGCTTACTTAAAATATTCATTTATCATTTAATGTGAAGTCATTTGAATGAATAATCCAGTCAATAGAAATGTTTTAAAACTAAGAAAGAATCGACATGTTATTCATTGTTTTACACTCACAAATTGGTAATACTTTATCACGTAACTTCAATTTCATTAATCAAACACTTAAATATTCTAATTTATGAGACGCTTCATAGAAAAATTATTTATCTCTATACCTATCATCAAGTTATGAAATATAAGCAGAAACTGATGGTGGCTAGCAGGACATGCATTTCGTCTTATTTGGGACTCGTCGGCTGGATGTACCTGCATCCCACAGTTGATTTTCACTTCGAGACTCAAACCCAGTACCGTTCACTTCAAACGCCATTGAATTATCCGTTTAGCTTCTGAGTTCAGATAAGCACTAATTTGTGCAATGGGGTGAAGTTTTAATTAATTTTGTATTGTTTGTTCATATCTTCCGATTGATGTTTAGGACTGCAATTGATCAGTCTCTTATTGAAATGTGTACATCCTGTGAGGATTGCCTCGATAGTGTCTTAATTCACAAGCATTCTAAGCAAAGATGGATGGTGGCTAGCAGTAGAATCCAGGACGTTAACCTCTAAACAATTGAGTCAGCATCCAACGGTGTTAATGTTTAAATGTAAAACTTTTATTTCATAATTTCATTGCTTGAATAGATTTTTATTACTGACATCACCAAATTTATCATCAAATAGAAATATCAAACTATATTCTAATCAATCATTGTCAAGTTAACGTTATTTACTTACTGTACCATACAATTAATTTATCATGAATTCTTGAATATAAAAATGTCTTTTCTACGTATGAGAGAGTAAGTAGTATTACTTCCGTACATTTTTGTTGATTTGTTTATTTACGAACCTACAATACTTCTTCAGTTTTTAAAAAAATATTATTTTGGTTTGTTTTTCATGTCATAGTTCTCAGCTTTACACACAGAACTTTGAGGGTTCGAATGGTTATTCTCATAACAAATTAGTCTTAATTAAACGCACACTATAATTACAGTGTGTGATTTATAAATCAGGTTAATGAATATCTTAAATCTTAGACATAAACAATTTCTTATAAAAACAATTTCATATTGTATGCTTGAAGGAAAACAGTCGTACATCACGTCTTGTTTGTCTCTGAACCGTAGGAAATTATGTAATCGAATTACAGGCTATTTTTAGTTCTGGAATTTTTAGATGTATAAACTATCGGATCAATACAGCATTAATCTCACTACATAATGATTTTAAATCTATTAACATGCTTTGTATTCGACTAAGATTAGTTGATCATAAGCATGGATTATCTGTCAGTATCTGTTTTAAGTCAGATTTCATAATCAATAACAAATTGTACACTTTAGAAAAGATTCAGACTATCATAAAGTACTTTCTTAACATTTATTGCATATATTGATTAATAAGAGAATAACAATATACTTTGTTCTAAAATGTTTAATGAAGTTTGTTGACGAATATCTATTGGAGTTCATGTAACATTTCACTATACATATAAATATCAGCAATAACTTTCTATAATTAAACAATCTCAATAAAAGCCAATTCACTAAATTTAATTATTAATTACTTTATAATAAACATTAAATAAAAATAAATTTTTTTAAATGTTTAAAGTTTTTCTCTGTTGAATTTGTTGTCATTTAAAATTATTTTTTTTTTACAAATAATAAACGAATTTTGTTAATTCTGAAATAAAATAGTATTAAACTACAAGGTATAAAAACTAATCACAGTGTAATTCACATGGATTCATTCTAAACAACATATTCATATGAACTGTTTACCATAATGTTCATTAAAGTGGAAATTAATTATGAGTAGCATTTTTGATATCCAGAATAATAATGTTTGATAAACAGATCAAATTATTGTTTACAAAAATAAATGAACATCCGCTGTACTAGATTTCTCTCTCTCTCTCTCTCTCTCTCTCTCTATATATATATATATATATATATATATATATATATATATATATATATATATATCAAGTATTCTTTTATTAGGTGACTATAAGGTTTCTCTATTTCTAAATTTCATGAAATTAGTGACACAGAAGTGTGAATTACTGTAAATGTATTTAAATTATCATTCATAGTTATTTAGTCCATCAAGGAATCAATCCACTTAGTAATATCAGTCATATTTCTATCTTAAAATTGCATAAGTACCTAATTTAGAAAATAATAATAAAAAAATTATGTATATTTTAAAATATTCATTTGATATATTATAACCAATCAGTTACAACAAAGAATGATCTTGATGACATTCACAGTAGTAAAAATATTAAAAACCCCAATATTGATATTACTATATATCAACTAATGTATTCAGATATAGGCTTCTAAACGTTATAATTTATGTTTCCATGCATATAGTCATCTCAAATGGACAGTCAAATGAATGACTTAATACTGAGATATATTCGCTCATTCATCGATTGTAATTTTTAAACTCGCGAATTTCGTTAGAATGTTATATTATGGACGATATGGTTATTCTTAAATAAGACATCTTAATAATTTGTAATCATTTATTACAATGGATAAACAGTGAACAGGTTTCAGAATGGTTTTTGAGAAAAAAGATTTTCAATAGTTGAGATCATGAGTCATTTCAAGCTAGACCACCGTAGAAGACCTGGAAGCACTGGACGGCTGATTCGTCCTACTGTGGGACTCTTCAGCAGTGCTCATCCACGACGAATCCAGGGCCTATCAGTCTCGCGCGCGAGCGCTTAACCATTAGACCACTGAGATTTTGTTAGAATTAATTTTCAGATGTTTCCAATATATATATATATATATATATATATATATATATATATATATATATATATATATATATATATATATTTGAAAAATCTTATATGTTTATACTGTGTATTGTTTGTAGAATAAACAATTACTGTAGTTGTAATTTCTAACTACTATGGACTTTAAGCAGGTGGCTAGAACCTAACGAAACAAAACGAATTCAAAGTATACTGTTCCATAAGCAAAGATGGATAGTGGCTAGCAGTGGGATCCGGGACACGCGTTTTGTTTTACTTGGGACTCGTCAGCTGGATGTACCTGCATCTCAGAGTTGGTATTCTCTCTGGGACTCGAACCAAGTATCGTTCACTCCAAGCTCTATCGCGTTATTCACTTAGCTACTGAGTACTGATAGCCCCTTGTTTCTCTTTTTCTTTTTCTTTATGATGATACATGAAGTCATATGTACATAAAGCAATCTAAATGGTTTCTTTGCCAAGTTTAAAAATATTCAAATTATGATTTTTAAGAATCAAGTAACAGAAACTAATTTATTATTATGGTCATAAATGATTGAGTATTGTCATGAACCATATATTAGAAATAATTACTAGCCCGTAATTATTCTGATGTTCAAAGTTTCTTGCATCAAACAATACTAATTATTTTCAAAATAAATTTTCACTGTTAGGTCAATTTAATATTTGTAGATAAATAGGTCGTGGATTTAAGTACTCCTTGTATATCAAAATCATTTGGGATGCTTTGAGAAAAGTGGCACTAATTAGGAATGGACACTTTTGATGCATTTGAACTTGAGCAATACTGTGTTGTGTTAGGACTAGTGATATTACTAGGCTGCTGAAGTTGGAGGAGGAAGATTAGAACCTGTGACTGACCAGTTAAAATTTTGGTGATTTGAAGAAATATGTCCTTCATTTCAGAATAAGTAATTGGTTCATTGTGTTTAATTCCTGGATGAAATTAAACATCAGCAGATTCTAGTTTGATTTTGCTAGCTTCAAATGGATAGACATATAGTCCTAGGATAGTATTTTGTTATAGTCTAGTTTTTTTAACAATAAATATCGATTTTTCTCCTATTAAACTAAATTTAACCACAAGATTTCAACTCTTCAAGTGACTCATCCCATCCAAGATGTAGCGCATCTGTTATGTGAATTAACCTATGTATTTTTAAGAGTTTTATTTTAGCGGTTTATCGGTAAGAGATGAATTGTTGATAATAAATAGAGTAGTAAAAATACATAATATATCATCATTTCCACTTCATGTCAAAACATCTATCATCCATTAACCCAGTGATGAAAGATACAAGTTGAAAAGTTATTTATATAACTGATTAGATTACAATATCCTTTTCTCTTCTTGAAAAGTAATCAGAACTATTATTTCCTGTATTACTACCACAATTTGTTTCCATCTATGTGTATTGTAAAATTATTGTTGATTAGTTTACTCATTTATTCTTTTCTTTCCAGGTCATTAGTTATTAAAACAGACAAGTTAGGTCAAACCATAACTTTTTTCTTTAGAAAAGCCTTAGAAAAAACTAGTTTTGATAACAATCACAGAAAGAGGTGAAAACATTCAAACAAATAACATTAATGAGGATAAAGAAAGTGTAAAACTAAAGTCCAGACTAGTTTATACAATATATATATAGGTCAAAGGTAAACAAAAATATCATATTAACTCATAATAATAAGCTTTGTATAATATCTTATTCACAATTGAATATGCAATGTCCTAATGATTATTATGCTTCCGTATAAAATATGTTGACTAGAGTTGAGAATACATAGATCACCAAATTTTAAACTCACTGACCTGAAATTCAACTTTCATAGTTTAAATCACGAACTAACTTTAACTGAGCCATCAGTGGAAACGAAGAATTACTGGACAGCTGTTAATCAACTAACAGTTTCATCAAGAATATGCATACGTACATATATCTACTACTCTGTTCAATACATATATAACCTGAAGTCATGTGAACCTTATTTTACTAAATATGGAACAAAAAATTCAGATCTGTACGTTTTATAATCTCTACAACTTCCTAGTTTTGTCCCAACAGAACTATTTTGTGTTCGAAAAACTGAATAAAATTGCAGAGAACATCAGTCTGGATAACTGGGAGTATGATGTATCATGGCAGTCAAGATATGAGCCAGAAATACACGAACGATAAGTGGTGGTTGTTCTAAGTAATCTTTTCAGTAAATACATGAATTAATGGAAATAGTTCAATAAACGACCAACAGCACTGCACTAAAGTGGGCATTACAAACTGCTAGTGTTGCAAGGGTATTCGAGTGAATTACTTTTAATGTTGTAATATAAAATAATAGTGAATTTAGATCGCATATTCATTTGAAAGATCAGAATATTATCATGTTTGTACTTCCAAGTGTAAAATTGCGGTTCGGAAGTGCTGGAAACATGGATAACTAGTCTAAGTAACAATGTTCCTGGATTCACCCGCAGATTCTGCTCTGGTACGGCCGAGAGTGGGGAGAGTCAGCTCTCTCTCGAAATGCTCTTACATAACCACGTACATACAACCACTGTCAGGGAAGTCCTATTCACTGCTTTCTCAAGACATTACTGTTGGTCACAAAATTGAGAAGACGAAAAGCGAATATCTGGCGCTTTAACCTGGTTGGTGAACACAGAGAGTCCACCTAGAGAAGTTGGAAAACCCTGATTCCAAATCAATGGTGCACATGAGCTCCAGTATTCTGAAGGAACAAATGACGAATGAACTAATCGTTGATTATTGGCTACCATGGGTCTGCATCTTCATACGTCGCCTAACTACCTTGTGAATTAGACCTCTAGTTCAAACGCTAGAGGAGGGGCCCCCTATGAAAACCACCTGTTACGGTTTGGGCAGTATCTCACACAAAGCGAATAATTTATGTGGTGCCTATCTATTTGGTGCCGGCTTTTACCAATGTTTATGTGTTTAAATAAATAAATAATAAACATTGTGTATAGTCGAGAAATTAGTTCGTCCTGTAGACCTCCATCATTCCATAATAAAAATTCAGGTTCCCAAATAAGACATTTTTTTCTGTAAGTAATGATCACTTATTATGAACCTAGTTTTGTAGTCAAAGTAGTTTGAATTAAATTAATTTTTTTGACATAACATCACTTGTGCATTCTTTCTGACCACATCATAGAACAAATTAGATGCTGGTTTCATAAACAAAGTATAATTATAATTCCTACCAAAAAGGATAAGAATATAGTTATTCCACAGCAGTACCTACAATACGAAATTCAACTAGTAAACACAGCCTAAAGAATGTGGGAGAGCATCATTTCCTTCGGAATTACAGGGTTGCTTTGATCATAAATGCTAGTTTTAAATTAAACCTTGATTCACAACTGCGAATGAATAATATTTACGCAACACGTTTATTTACGTTCAAAGAGGAATAAGAAAAAAGGACATAAAAACTTGTTAATTATCTAAATCACTAGTCTATCTAAGTATGACAAAATGATATGCAAATGTTATCAACACATTTGACAGTATAACACTGAAAATATTCTGAAATATGTACAAAGGCAAACAAAACGTTAATAATAATAATAATAATAATAATAATAATTGATAGTTTTATCAGTTGACAGCTTTCAGTCAGAAATAATTACAGATAAGTTAGATTCATCTCAATAATATGAAAAGCACCGATCGATTGCCCCTGGATACATTCAGTATTGTCATAAACATTACTAGTTTTCATTACGTGTAAATAGTCCATTTACTGACAAAGTTATGGGCAACATGAAATTTTTCTAGTTCATTATTCGTTGATAACAATTAGTGTTTTATGATCAAATAAACATTTATATTCATTTTGTTGTGAAGAATGAAAAACTATGTGGATTGTACTTAAAATATGAACGTTGAAAATTCGATTTCTTGTCAAGCTATTAAAATTCAATGAGAATGCAATTCATCCTACAATTTATACTCATTTTCCTACATTTGAAAAGCTTAGCACCATAACACTTTTACAAACACTATGTATGCTGTTCACCTGATAATAAATGAAACGTCTTTTCAGAAGACGCAAAATACTAGTTATAAACATACCAAATAAGTGTGCAATATCATATATGAATTAGTGGAAATACGTTGAACAATTATATTGTTGAGAAAAACAATTTCTTTCGAAAATTTTATTTACATTGTAGGTCAAATATAATATTTCGTTATGAATGCTGGAAGAACCCGGCTTGGCAGTTTAATACAATCATATAACTATTGTACAACTTCTATTCTAAATATCATTCTCGTGTTACAAACTGGATATCACTGGAGAAACCTTATATATATATACCATAGATTAATATAAAATCAATAATTAACATAGGAAGAGGGAATTTTAGGTTAAAAGACTACACTTCCTATCTTTATCATGTGAAAATCCATTGAAAACTAGAAGTGTAATGCTACCATATGCATCTTTTTGGATTTTTTCAACGTTTTTTTAAATTTACTAAATATGCTTTGATGAACTTTTTTTGTAAAGTTGAAAATGACGTGAAATATGTCGCCTATTTCATTTATACATAAATAAATAAAATAGATTACCACTTTCCAAGTACACATGATATTCTGTACTTAAATGTTCTATTATGTTATGTAAACTTTGAATTTTATCTTTCCCGCGAAATTCATTATTTTATCCTTTACTTTCATATCTGTTAACAACACTCTCATTTTCTTTTAACTCATTTATATTCAGGTGTGGTATTTAGTTGACATATTTACTTGAAGACCTTAAATTTAATCACTAATAGAACGTACCTTTATCAATGTTATAATTGATTAGATCAAAAAGTTTCTCAGATCATAGAAATACTACCACTTCATATTAAATAAGGCTATCTGAAGAAGTCACTTTACCATAATAACATTCTTTTTCTGTCTCAAAATAAAGGCTACCACTAATGTCCAGTTTCTAGAGGTATCTAGTAGATTCAACAAAGTTCAGGAAACATTATTTATCAATTATTTGCGATTGACTCGTTGACCATTTCGCGAATCATAAAAAATTCAGTATTTCTTTTTTCGTTAACCTCTTCATCTGGATTCAACCACTAACCATGATCTAAAGATTTAATAAAGTCTTCTATAGTAAATCAATATTGATATGTTTGTACATAATCCGTAAGCGGAAGCGACGATTAATTCAATCTGATCATAAATTTCATCAAATAGAAAGTACAAACACAGAAAATTACAACATTTTTGCTTTCAGAAAATGATTGCGAGAAAATTGACTGAGTAATTTAATCATTAAAAATAATATGACATTATGCTTCTTATATTCAAAAACATTCTGATGAATTTTCGGATCATATTTACAATTGATTAACAATACGCTAAAATATTTGGACATTTAATTCACTCACTGAACCAGTCCTTGAATTCTGAACTAATACATTTCAGACAATTACATCACTGAATAATCAATTGAATAGATTCGAGAATGGAAACTGTCATTTATCAACAAAGTATTAAATCGGTACACTATGACTACAATTAATTCACTATCTAGTAATGGCTTTAAAAAAAATCAAAATCAAAAGGCTAACAGAATCACTCAAGTTTCACATTTCTTCATTATTATTATTATTATTATTATTATTATTATTATTATTATTATTAATAAACTGAAGTTCATATCTGTCGAAATATGCTAAAAAATGTTTTTGATACTAATTCTTATTTGTATGCATAATGTATTTATGCTTGTTTTATAACTGTTTTTCGGATGGTCACTTTATTACATTTACCGATCAGCAAGTGATAACATCTTATAGTAAGTGCAACCATTCGAATAAATGAGTTTAGTATACGAAAACTGTTTCAATTAATATAAGGCCATAATTGATTATTCTTAAACAAAGAAAAAAAATAAGTCTACAGTCTCTTATAGTACAGATAGACTTAACGAACTAAAAACATTTATGTGCTCTGGTCACTAAATAATATTGACTAGTCTCTTCCCATCAAGAAATAAATGTGAGACTGATAGATCCTGGGTTCGAATCTCGCGGGGTGCTGGATCGTGGGTGCAAACTGCTGAGCAGTCCCATACTAGGACGAAACGGCCGTCCAGTACTTCCAGGTTTTTCATGGTAATCTAGCTTCAATTGACTCATGATTTCAACTAGTAACATTTCTAAAATCTTCACAAAAACCCCTTCTGATAATAATCAACTCACTAGTGACTGACTGCAAGAGACACTCCTGGAGCTCTAGTGAGAAGCCATTACCAGTGGAGTTCAACCAGGTCTGTTGTGATATATCAACTCACTGAAGACAATGGTGTACGTTGGCTCAACTTCGTGGACTGGTTGAAGTTAGACATTAACATTGTTGGATGCCGTCTCAGTGATAAATGTGATCATTGAACTAACTGATATAATATTGTGACTGACCTTTTTTGTATGTTACATAATTGTAGATAAACTACCGGTTACTCTGACCCTACGTTGTGTATATGTTATCGTTCGTCAAAGCTATTTATATTTTGAATTTCTAGCATACTCATACTATTTTTAAAACCAAAACCTAAGACTCTGTTAGAAGTAAACTTCCAGGTGAAATAAACTATGTAAACTAATTATTCAACAAATGGAAGCTAACGTTATATTACTTCTATAATTGTTGTTTATATTATATTAATAATGTAAAATTCTTTTCTTAAGGTTTTTGAAATGATGTAGATCAAATGGATGAATAAAATTTTTGAGGTCAATGATTTAGTTATAAACATTTCCTTGCCATTTCGGACAAGTGTCAAATAAGTTCGTTCTGATGCACTTCATGCTTAATGGATAATTTTAGGAATGTTGATTTCATCAATTTGCATTAACTCAATAGTTATTCTTTATTAGAAAAGTTAAAACAATTCATTCGAAATTTGTTACATGATACATTATTGCAAATTGAAAATGAAACAGCTGGATTTTGTCATGAAAGTTAGTTTCACTCTCGTCAACTGAGGAGAGAAATAGAAAAAAGTGACAGTTAACCTACAACCAACTGCCTGCATCAATCCACTCATGCTGATTTATGTCCAGAAATTCTTCTACCAGTTGTTCAGTACTATATATATCAGTCAATATTTTTAGGAGATTAAAATGTGTTATTGTTATTTGTGACGAAATAAACAAAAAACGAATGAATTTTCGAACACATGCATACACGTGTAAACTAATAATCGATATTAGGTCGCGATTGAGTGAAGTGATGTAGAAAAGTTCTAGAACTCAATTACGATGGATTGATAATCATTTTAGTTACAATCCATTAGAATAAATTACATCTCATAGTTTACTTAACATAGTTACTACCAATACAAAGGTGATAGAAGTGATAGGTTAAGTAGCCTCCAACTGATGAGATTCTTGTTAAGAAATTATTGATTGTACACACAATTGTCCTAAGATAGTCTAGGATATATAGAAAAAACTGGTGAGTGATCAAAGTAAACAATTAGGTCTTGTCAAGCACAAAATTAGAACCACATATCTTACTAATCAGGTCACAATCGATCAAATGAATATTATGAAATCATATCCGTATTTAAGATTGAGCTAACTAGTCAGGAAACACTTAATAAGTACAATAGGAGATACATAGGTTTGACGAAGGGACACCGACTCATAAAGATACAGAGACATCCATCAGCTCTAATCACAAAGCCAACCAAGTTTCTCATGATCATTTCACTAATCTGACCCTTCATTCAATATAGTTACATCGCTAAGCATTTATTATAGGTGTCCCACCTACGTGTACAGTTCAGCTTGAACAAACTCTGAGTTGATTACAGATTATACAACCTTTCCAACTCTTCACTATTGAACTAGCTTATTAATCCGACGTGATAGTAGTAAAGTATACAGCGAATAACATAGGGAATGATTAACATTATTCAGGCAGGATAAGTGTTAAAAACTGCAAATCCATTCATATTTACTACGGAAATATATATAAAATCTTACAAAAATTATAATTTTTCAAACAGTTGAGGAAAATGTATCATTCTTTTAATGCACATTACATTTAAAGCTGTATTGATGAGGTCAAATTAACATCAGTGAAAAGATCTGTAAATAAATGTATTCGAACTATTTGAATTTAATCATTTAACTTAAAAATAATATCTAAGTTACTTAATAAGTGTATAACCTATTCATTTTTCTTAGATTGCAATTATTAACAGTTTCTTGTTGCTGACTAGAAGAAAAATCAACAACGGAATGAAAACATTCAAGTCTAGAGGAACTTTCAAGTGTAAACAACATCCACATTCCTCTTATCCCCAACCTCTTGATCTATCCTGAAATATGTTAACGCAATCGTCCATATATTTTTTCCTTGATATATCTAATTTACAAGTTATAGTTTATTGGCAAATGCAACCATACAGTTAACACATTTTCATCTATGTATATATTAATAAAATGAGTGTGTGTGCATGTACGTTTCACTTCTACCCCACTTAATTTCAACTGTATCTGGGAAATTTATACACTTTTCGCTAAATACAACATATTTTTCCAATATTTATACATAATGAAATACATAATTTTTTGTTTAATCTATTCAGATATTTACTTACATTGTAAGTGCCAAGAATAATATAAACATTTTTTTAAAAGTTCAGTTAAAGTAACCTAATGAGAGAACAGTTACCACTACCGAAATAACAACAACATAAAAGTGGAAATATTTATATGCAGTACTTTTGACATATTTTGAAAATCAAAAAGAACTGACCAATTATGTTGTTTCGTTTAAGAGCTTTTTAATTATGGTTAAGCACAATTTAATGGGTGGATGATATCATGTACGTTTCAAGTCCTATGAGTTGTATGCTAAATCTCACTTGAGGCAATAAAAGTTTTCTAAGTTGCTCAGATCTCTTACAACACTTCAACGATTTTAACACCAACTTTTCATACAAATTAACATTGATTGAATAACCTCAGAAAGTTAGCGTCTATTGAGAAGTTTCTGTGATATTCACCTGTTATATCATGAATGAGTGAATCCAGAACATTAATGAATTATAGATCGGTGTTACTCTTATTAATTAAAAAAAAAACCGTGACGCATCATTTATTAAGACAGTTTCAAATAAAGATGATGTCATTGAGCGTATTAATCATAAAAATCATAAGTCAACAATTGAATACCAGTCAAATAACAAATGCTGAATTGAATCTTATCTCAGTTATTCAGATCAGTAGTGAAAGTTACTAGTATAAACGATTGTTTGACAATCATCATTTTGTAGTTCGCAAAAGGCGTATCACCAATAGCAGAGATAAATGGTCTATTGTTATCCCGAATTGATTGGAATTGCAAATATAAACTGTTGAATAGCGATTCAGTCATCCACTTGCAGAATCTGGGAGTTTTTGATTTAATATTTGAGGGATTTGTGGTTGTGTGCTACTGAAGAGTTGTATACCTGGCTAATGTTCATTGACTTTTAATGCTTTCACAGATAGACAAAAGTCGATTATGTAAACTGTATTAAGAAAGGCGTAGAATATTGTTAAATGATTTTGAAATTATTTTTAAAAACCTAAAATGTACAGAACAACTGTTCTAATATGGAATTATCCAATACTGTGGGACTCTAGATACACAGGTCACTATGATCTGTATACTTCAGCTAACAACTCAGAATTCACTCGTACAATTTATTTAGTCTCATTTCAAGCATGACGTTACTACTATCACTTCATCTTAAGATACCTTTATGGTTCTAACCGATTTATTTGTTTTCAAACCCTTTAAGTAACAATATCAGTGACCATTCATAAAATGCAGTATTAGCTTTATATACGAAAGATGTCAAATGTTTGTCATTACTTAGGCTTAAACTTTTACATTTTGTTTTTATAATAAATCAGTTAATTCATTTTCTGCCCTAGCAGTCAGTTTGTGAACAATAAGTGAATTTAAATACATTTTTCTCTATGAACTAATATTAGTTATAAAAATAAACAACCAGAGAGTATTGAAAAAGTGTTTCATTCTAGTATGCAATCTCCTAGTAGTATACACCTTTAACAAAATATCAGTTCAAGGATTTCGTGTGTAGTGATGACCATAAGATTTTGATTTACCTTCACAGTTAGCACTAAAAATTATTTCTAATGTTATTTCACAAAGAAATTTGTTTAATAAATCCATAAATTTTAATGCAACAACTAACTATTGGCTTTAGTTACTTCGTTCTGTTACACACTTCACTAGTTCTACTTTTTACAAGTTTAACATTACTCAGCACCTATAATATGGTAGAATTTGAAGTTTTGGGGACTTTAGACATTGAACATTTAATTAAACAGACAAAATCTTTGAGTTCTAATAAATTTTTGGATGGTTAGAATAAGATAACCCATTCAAATATATATTCAAAATCCATTATATTAAAAGACCACCCTATTCAATGCCTCTATTTTTATGTGAATCGATCAATGAATTACATACTTCTGGATCATAAATAAAACTCCAGGGTAAATTCACTTGAGAAACTCCTGTAGTGTTTTACATAACACTCGAAAATGTCATTCTTAGAATAGTTCAGAGGTGGGTTTATTTATTTATTGTTTTGATGTATCCGACGCGACCAAAGTGATTTCATTGATGTTATTAACATGTTCAAAAGTTTGTTGATTAATCATACTTTAAAAAGATTCGGATAAGCTTAACCATCATATTTTTTAATCATCTATTAAATAGGATCTTGAAAGTTGTTGAGCCACTCAAGTGTTAAACAGAATTTAAATCTTTTTAACAATGTTTATTGAAGTGAGATTTTTCTTGATTTTCAGAAAAATTTATATTGTGATGATGAATTATAATTTTGATATCTGTTTTTAAGTGTAGAAAACATTCTGTCATTTGTTATAAATATTTACAATCCATTATTTAGAAATACTTTATAATCAGTAACGTTTTAAAAGCTTTCAGAAGTAACTATAGCAACAGTAGTGATTATTAAATAGATAAATTGGATAATAGTTATGTAATTTAATGGACTTATTGTAAACATCTTTTATATGTTTAAGAAAGTTTCTTTCCACCTGTTTTGAAACAGATTCCATCAACATCTAGTATGTACAACACTTTGAAGTATCTGAGTATATCTGTAAAAGATGCATCATGTTAACCACAGACAAATGTTCTTCCAGACGAATGACGATTCAAAGGACGGTCCTAGGTATTAATGAAATATAATCATTCTACCAAGTGACTGAAAATCATGTTTTACTCTCTTTAATTGTAAATGATATCAAGCAATCTGTAGAAAACCCTTGGCTTGACTGACAGTTATAGGCAAAATGAAAATCATGCAACCAAAAGCCCCTCTAAAAGATTAGGACCTAGGTCAAATAGTGTCGTAATCAAGAACGTCATGTTCAAATTATCTACACCATCATTGACATCGGGAAAGATTTCAGCTTGTTTTGTTTCAATAATTATCAGTCAGCATAAAATATATCTTAACAGGCTTTCTACCAGTTATCTTCAACCATTTAAACTTAAGTTGGAATGAGCTTGGTTTGATATTATTTCTTTATTATCAAAGAATAATTCAGAAAACATTTTTTCTTGTCTGCAACTGAGTTCTTTACCCTTATACTTAAAATCTCGTTTAATTTTTTCACTTAATTTTTTTTACTTTACTAGCCACATCCCCCATTGAATCGTAGTTTTATGAAAAACGGTTCCTTATGTGTCATAATTCACACTTTTACAGCTTTATACGTATCCCCTACGTGAATAAACTGGCCGGATGTTTTACGAGTAAACCGAAACAAATCTCATCAGATAGTGTCATAAACAGTGAGTTTATTAACAACATGCTGACGAAAATTGCCATCCTCCAAGTTCTTTAAAGAAATATATTTATACATGAAAACAGGACCTGGGATTATGGATGGTATGTTAGAAACCTTTTTACGTAAAAAAATAGTTTAACGGGGATGTAGTTAGCAATGTCCTGAATGACAGATTAGCGGAGGCACTTAAAAGGACAGGTTCATTATGTTTATAAAACTAACATTTATCGCATTAAACGATTAACAAATACAAAAGAACAAAGTACTAACAAGAATGTTTTACCGTATTAATTGTCGAAATGTATAATAAAATGCTTAAGATAAACAAAAAAGAATACACAAACCGCTCATAAATAATAAAACTATGGTGATAGGTCTAATCAAAAGATAGTGACAGTTATCGAAGTACTACTTTTCACTTACAAATAATCATACAGACTAAAAATTATTTTTGAAGTAGAAAAAAACATTGAATAATATCAATAATTTACGCTGGACATATAAACCAAACTTATGAGAATTTGATAGTGTGATTTACTTTGAAGATACTACTCTATAACAAGTTATAATATGAAGTCAAGTTGCTTTAAAAATTAAGAAAATGTAAGTTCGTACCTCATTATAGAACCAAAGTTGTATTAACATGTATATAATTTCAGATCAATAAATGAAATCCGGTGATATAAAAGTTTTGTGAAATAAACTCTTTTAAAATTGATTTCATAGTTTATGAGTGTATATGATAGTCTAGGTCATCAGTTCCTGAACATGATTCAATATTATCATTCCAAATATGACTTTATTCAATTATTCTCTATAAAAATGAACTCACAATATTTGTAGACTGGCAGAATATCCTCATATATCATTGTGATTTTATGTACAACAACGTAACACTAGATGTATGATGAAGATTAAAAATTATAGTGCAACCAAACCAACCAGTTTGACTTCGACTTCAGTATCAATAAAGTTTATTTGTTTAATACCAATCAAGAATCATAACAAATATGTAGATAAGCATTCTCACTAATAAATAGTTCATCATTATTTGTTTACTTACATTTATACTTATAAAGGATATCTTATTAATAGTATCAAACATTGGTTTTCAGGCATGATAGATACACAAGCAGATATTATGTGAATCTACTTTTAAGGACTTTGTATCAAAATGGACACTAAAGTCATAATTAATATTTTTTACTTTAAGATTTGAACATAATATGTTTTAACATATTCACACAAACCTAACAATTTAATCTAAGACGAGAAGAGGATGAAAGATAATTAAAATGAAGAAAGAATGTAAGTTTTAGTCTTTTAACAAAATCTAGGATGAAAAACAATGAGTTGAAATAAATTATAGGGAGATACTTGAGTGTATATCCACTTGAATAAGTGGAATAAATGTCAAAACACGAATAACTGGAAAAATTAAGAGTTTCATCACAGCAAACATTTTTATTTATATGATATGGTGTAGCACTAATGGTTATATATAAACATACACATATACTATTACATGTACAAGTCATACAGTTATATTTCGATTGTAATCAAAACATGGTACCATGTAGTACTAACGATAGTACTTAAGATGGTACCAAACATTAATATTAAATACAGTAAAAATTAACATTTTCAGAGTAATAAAAACAATTGAATGTTAACCATGAACTTTCTAATCATAACAGAATATTATTTACAAAATAAGAGAAAATTTACTTACTTATGTAATGTTCCGTCTAAATGAAGGAAAAATTATATAAAATTTGGATACCCTTATTGAAAGACAAATGTTATTTTGTAAAAAAATTATTTAAGCCACACAGTACTACTAGAAACAGTAAGCTGTAGATGGAAGATGTGTATTTTCGCGGTTTGGTTTTAAAATATATATATCACAGAGACTTGATTCTAAGTTGAAACTGGGATTCAAACTCAATTATAAGCAATATCGAGATGAAATACTGAGTAAACACCGAAAATGATTCACTCGGTTACACTCAGTAGAGATTTAACTAGGTTTTACTGTTATACTCATGTTTCTTATTTAGAAAAATACATGACATATGTGTTCTGAAAATTCGATAATGATTATTTTAACGAAATACACTTTAGAAAAACGTCATGCGAAACTATACAGAATTATACCATCATGAGCATAATTTTGTTATGCCCGGATAAGAATAATCAGTAGTAAATTTTTGGATCCATACTACACCTCTATCATACCGTATAATTGTTAATTAACTAAACTATTCTTATAGATTAAATGTTAAATATTTCTATGGCAGTCGATTGATCAAATCATCTATGAAATGTTTAAAAATACTCCCATGGTAGTATCGATTATATACATATAATTGATATATATACGTTTGAATTGTGTTTGTGGATCGCTGTGTGATCGCTCATTCTAGCTGTTTGCAGAATATACTTTCCCATTCCAAGCTTGGACTTCTCCCTCTAGTTGGCGGGGCTGGGACGCATCGAATAGCTAGCTTACTGGTCTTTGTACTCGTTCGCAGAATAAATGAACTCGTGATAACTTCAAACCTAGCAGATTTATACAAGTAATACAAACAAGTTTTAATAATTGATTCCATAAAGTTAACTAAGAACATTGTCAAATTATTGGCAGCCTACATCTATAATACTACAATGGTTATGCTTTCCATGAATTGTCGACACAATTGTTTATGTCTGCTTCATTCCCCTAATTTCTATTTTATTGATTTTGATTATAAAACATGTAATTATATGAATACGTAATCGTTTCTAAGAAATCGATATGACAGTTGTGAATGAAGTTGTCAAACTTTAAAAGATGATTTATTATGCTAATTGAATTATAAAAGTTAAGTGTATTTTTATACAAATGTGGTCAACAGAAAATTCTTGCGATAATATTAATGAGAAATAAGATGATTTTCATGAATTCTTTTGACAATTATAGATATTGTGCAATTCCCTGAAGTTTTGTCAGTGAAACTTGGTGAAACTGTAAGTGACAATTTGGGAAATATTACATGAGACTTTTTATTTATGAATTAGTCATTAATACATTTATTCGTTAACTTTGTAATGATTTTTTTAAATATAATCTTAACTTGTCATCAAGGCTACATTAAAGATTATTTAGCATTAGTAATTCCTTTTAGATTGTCTTACGTTACTTAGAGTTCAATAATTTTCTTAATTTAAAATTATTCTGTAATGCAAATTATCTTCTAGGTGACCATTTTTCACAAACCTATAGAGACTATACGCATGCTGACTGAGACCTCCAGCACTCACTTTCAGACTGGGATAACTTTTTTCATGTAATAGTCTCATGGATGCTATCGACGAATTCTATTTGATCGTTAACTTTTGTTTAGATTCCTGCGTACCTCTTCAAACGTACAGGTTTAGTAAACCTTACGAATTATATATACCAGCTAAATAATGTAATAAACCAAGACGCCTACAGAATCGTTATTTTAAGTCAAACGACTTCACGGCAGTTGCACAAATAACAATAATCTTTAATCAAATTAAATAGAAACATAAGTTCAAAGCCATTAATGAGGAGATACTAGCACTTAATACTAACTCAAAGGTACAAAACTTAACTCTCTTTTTCAATACACTCGCTAAAGCAACTCAAAGTGTTGATATACCATGCATCCAGAATAATACCACTTTTATATACGACTCTAAAACTATAGCAGACCTTTTCAGTGGTATTTCTGCGAATGGTGTAGAAATCATAATTGGCTTTACTTCAAGAGTTATGCGCGTGACTAGCAACTCAATAAAATCTATCACTTTCACATGCATGAAAATTAATAAGGCTATAAATACCCTCAAGCTTTCGAGAGGTCATGGAGCAGACGGGATTTCATCCTTTTTCTACAAATATGGTGGTTCAGATATTCCACTTCATCTTCTAAAGCTGTTTACTCTTTCTATGGAAACTGGTTCTTACCCTTACTGTTGGAAAACCGTGTACATCATACCACGTTACAAATCTGGAGATAAGACTGACATGAACAATTATCGCCCGATAAATATTACTCCAGTTATCTCTAGGATTATGGAAAAAATCATTAGTGATGAACTTTCCAACTGTTTACTCGCTGGAAAATTTATCAATGATACTCAACATGGATTTTTTTAAAATCGATCTTGCATTACATGTCATTTTGATTTCTTTAATTTAGTCTATTCCCTAAGTAGCCAATGATATCTAGTCTTAGTGCTATATCTGGACGTTTCTAAAGCCTTTGACATGGTTAACCACCAACTTCTTATAGGTAAACTCGCATCTTATGGGGTTCAAGATCCTTTGCTAACTTGGTTTTATTCCGTTCTCAACAATCGACATCAAATAGTTAAAATTAACTCGCCATTGTCTAACCCTGTCCCTGGTAGAAGTGGTGTAATACAAGGTAATGTCTTAGGCTCCTTTGCTCCTTTTAGTGTTTATCAATGATACATTAGTGAAAGTTTTTGTGTGGGTAAGCCCCTCCTATTTGCATATGATCTTAAATATATTCATTTTCTCCACATGAGCTGAAAAATAGGCGAAATTGCATCAGCATGGAGCTTAACAAGGTAGCACAGTGGTGCTTAAAATGGCAACTGGAGCTTAATATGGCTAAATGTGTATGGATATGCTTCGGCGATACATCACTCAATCTAGATCTTACCATAAATAGTGAAATGCTGTCTAGGCTGCATACAGTAGTAGACTTAGGTACTCCTACGACTTGTCTTTTACAGAACTTCAAGTCTCAACGTCTTGTAGGTTACATAACTCGAAACCTTTATAACAACGAGTCACTTATTTTAATGTACAAAGTTTGTGTTCGACTTCTTCTAGAATACTGCATGTTTATTCTTAGCAGTGCGTGCATAAGGGATTAATTAAGGCTAGTGAAACAAACTTATTTTAAATCATCTCTCTATATGAATTACTTTACCTGTAAATTTTCTAGACTCTGGAATAATCTACCACAATCTATCCATACGACAAAATCACTCCCATTATTTGTTCGCTGCATCGATGCTTACTGCTCCTCTGTAAATGCACTGAATGCTCTAACACCTGTAAGTGTATCTCATTCCACAAGTGATATTATAGGAACTTTAAATGTTTAACCATTTTTATTGGTGAATTCCCTAAGTAAAACCACCTACCTGCTGTCACTTTGAGTCAACACCGTTCCTAGCAAGTTTAACTAATTTGAATAACATCAGCAGTATATCACTGTGTCACATGACACACATTTTGATAGACTTGATTGACATATTTTGGTAATTACTGCTTTGTCGTTCCGTGCTCTCTGTTTTCGTTTTACTTTCTCTAGTTGTAGATAATTATTGTTAATTCGATCTGGCATATGAAATGAGCCTAATTACACTGTTCATAAATCAACAGGCTGTCCACTTAAGAAAAATTAAAAGTTCCCGGCTGATGCATTGGATCGCTGTAACACAAGTACTACCTAAACAATTATTGAACTAGTATGCTTAAACCTATCTTCTATCACATATTTGTTCTCTGCATATAATGTTACTGTTTATATCAAATTGATAATGCCTGTAAACTGGCGTGAATTCTGAAATTATTATTTTCAGAATATATATATTAGGATGACACATTTTCTTATTGATCACCAGGAAACAATCAATATCACATTTTATAAGTCTAAATAATGACTAGATTTGATGGCTACAGTGTTGCAGTTAGGCCATTAATATTGATTGATTCAACACAAAAAATACCATATGTAACGAAAGAGAACGCTGGTGGTGACAATCAATGGCATTTTAATGAAAAATTACAGAGTATCTTGGTAAAATATGCAAACTGTTCACTGAATACTTCATTTGAAAAATTCCATCATTTGTCCTTGACACTCTGTATGATTCTTTCAAGTCACAATCGCTCCCTATTTCCGTCTCTGTTTTCTTCAAGTCGACCCTCATAGTCTTCTGCTGCTATACATTTCTCTTCTGATCAGTGTTACATACTACTTATGACGATATAAATAAGTAACATACACCATAACCATACTTTTTAATTTTTTACTATTTAAACTATTGATGTCGTTTAAGAAATCTGATCACTTACTATTTGACTCCATAGACAAACTATTTTAATATTAGTTTAAACGGGTAAATTTATTCAACATTTTTTAAATAGACAGTAAACGTTTGATGAATATTTATAGTTTTCTCAATCATTAATAGATCCGCATAGCATATTGATCTAATTTAATTGTTAGTCAACTTATCTTCTCAACGCCTCGGTACATCAAGTATCCTCTCATTTACTGGTCAATGGTTAAATCCAAAGAAATAATCATTTCTAAATACTGAATGATCAAAAGGTAAGAGCACGTCATTTTTAATTTGCTATCATATGATTTTATAACTGGAATAGATATTCAGTAGGAACTAGTATCATATTATATTTATCAGAGCTGTTCGAAAACTCAAAAATCGGAAAGATATCTGTATTTTCTTATTCCAGGACTGTATTTTCTTTGAATGAACTATGCAAGGCTTGATAAAACGTGACAAAAGGTAGCATTATTTTAAGTCGCTATTTTCTTATATAAACTCAGTACGAACTTCGTTCAAGGAAATATTATTGTGCGTGAAAATCAACAGATAAATGATTAATTTTTTGGTCTAATGACGACTAGTTTCAGAAACATGTTTTTAAAGTTCATAAATCTTCATTTCATTGATCTTCGTATTGTCACTTTACGTTGCGGAAACTATAGGATAGAAGTAGTTGAACAGCAGATATAGCAGAAGTGACACGGAAATAGCAAATTTATATTCAGCAAAACCTTCATGGTGAGCTTATGCTCATCGATGCTCAGCAGAACTGTGTAGGTTGTCTCAACTAGCCTTACAAATGTGGATCAAGAATACAAATAGTAATGTTATTCTTTTTGGTAACAATGCATTTTCAATTTAATTATATCGCCTGATATTTATTCGGTTAGTTTATCGTAAACTAACTCAACTAAGATTGTTTTTAATAGGTACCTTCCACCTATCTGACATAACTGGACTTTAGTATTTACAGTCTTTTGCCTGAACCCCATAAATTCTTTCTCAAAGGTGGTCACTAGTGAGCACATGATAAATATCAGTATGCAGGTTTTATATGCATAATAATTTTGACGATGAATTGTCAGCTGTTTTTATCTATTTTTATGTTTAAAGGTTTTCGGTGATTAGGCATTAATAATTTGTTTTCAAGGTAAGTTACTCGATTAATTCTCGCAAAAAATCCAAGATTACATGATTATGAGTTATATATCTTCAAATAACTAATATCTAATAAATAACTGTTTGCATTTGATGATATAAAAGGATAGAGAACATCCGATAAAAAAAATATTCATCACGGGTGCAAGCACATTTAGCTGACGAGTCCCAAATGGAACGAAACGTGCGTCCTGAATTCCAGTGCTGGCCACTATGCATGTTTGCTAATAATGCTTGTGTTTTAATGCGATATCGAGGCAATCCGCACAGGATGCACATATGCCAATAACGGATTGATCAATTGCAGTCCTAAATGTCAATGAGAAGGTTCAAACAAACAATACAAAAATGAACTATCACGGATTAGTTTACTGATAGTTTGACTTTCCATAATTGTTTGGGCTGGTAGATATCGTAATTCATCTTGTAGGGTTGTTAGTTGAAAATATCTGAACAGTTACTGACCGAATGTTATACTAAGCGATCCACATGAATTAACGAATAAAAACTTCACCGCTTCATTTTATTTATTAAGAATTGTAGGTAGTTATTACGAAATATGTATACTCAATCACTGATTAACTAGATTTTCCTTTCCTTATACAATGCAATCAAGTATGAGCAGAAGTTAAGTTGAAATGAAAAAGATTTTGGATTTAATGGATTAAAATTGTTTTGAGATTCAGAAATAGAAAGGCAATTTTTATTTCAAGAAATTAACATTGTCGTTATCAGTGTCATCAATCGTAAATACAATAAGTTATGTCAGTTTATTTTTCTGATTAATGGTAGGAGTATTACTATTAATACTTGCAGTGGTACTTTCTTAATTACTCACTTGATTACGCCTGTTACCCATTGTGGAGGTGTATAGACCACCCACCAGCATTCTGTATTCAACTCTGTCCTGGGAAATCCTTTCCAGTTGTCACTACCAGTAGCAGTAGTAGTAGTAGTATTGCTAGCTTGAATGGTAAGGATGTTAATTCGCTTTCATTTACATTAAAATCGTTTTGTCAACCAAGTATTAATTTCTTGCTAATCAATATCCACCTAATTACCTTTGAATTATATTTAAAAGTATTCTATCTTAAACCTAAGTGAAGAAAGTCTTTCATTATTTTAACTGACAAGTAAACAAAACGCTTTGAAAAACACAGACTAATAAAATTGATAATGGAGAAGATAAAATTTTAGAAATCAGTAAAATTATTGTTTTTTCTAATTAGAATACGTTCAAACTTTTTATAATGATTATGTAATGTGACTGGCATAAACTATGTAAAAGTTCTCTTAGCATGACATATTGATAACACGGAATAGTTATTTTTGAAACTAAACTTGGTTGACCATAAATAGTAATAATAAAACTAGAAGTTATAGTTACCGTCCTATTGCAGTATAAGTGTTTCCTGTTGGAAAACGTGAAACTCATTGTACTGGAATATCCATTATAAGCAAAAAGTAAATGAGAATTTTGAGAGGATCGGGTTATTAATTACAGTTTCCAGTACGTCAGTGAAAAGATGTAGTACAATAACAACATACGTACTTTTTAATAGTCACAACAATAATAATAGCCAATTGACGTGTATGCTCATTTCTTATCTTGATGAAAGGTATAAAACTCTATAATCCTGATTTTTTTCTACTGATTTTCTTATTTGAAAGTTCCTAAGCCAACGTGATAAGCTAAGCTGGTACCAAAATACAATAGTTTATAAAAGAACAAAGAATTGGTTGACAAACTTGAAGTAGTTTGAGTAGTAAACAATAAAGGCATATAAATATTACAAAACTCAATAGAAAATATAAACAAAATATTTGATGATTATGTGATTTTATTTGTATTATTTTCTTTAATCCAAGTGGCTTAATTATAAAAATGATTTTAAGCTAAATACACAAATCTGTACATGATTGTAGTTGGTTTTATAAACCTTTTTTACAATTTCAACAGTGCTTTTCTACTTGTGGTAGAGTAGAACAACTATTGAAAATCTGAAACGGTTTAAAAGCTGTTTTGTTCTACATTATGATTTCACAGCAGTACATATGAGGTTTAACTGACGCCTTGTGACGAACCATATACTTCTGAATTATTGTATCGAAATTTTGTCGTCTGTATATTTACTTTTAGCCAGTTTATGATATGTCATAACCTCATGGAATATAATGGACAACCAGTTGTCTCACTCCATTTTTTTCATTAGAATTTAAGGAGGCCTACCTTGAAGAAGGCCACTATTCGACGTTTACTGGTTATCCGTTAAAAATGACAGTAATTAATTACCCATTAGTTGTTATCGCTTCTGCAACTGAATTTAATCCATAAAAAAGTTACCTTTACAATCAATCACTAAGCTATGATGATGTTATAAAAATCCACTTTTTCAGTACTTTTAAGGTTGCAGAAACCATTTAAAGAGGGATTATTAATTAAACATCTATCATACATGAAGTGTTAAGTGTTAATGAGTCATTAATATTATCAATGAACTATATATAGGTTTGTTGTCAGTGTAAAAAGCTGATTCATACTGTTATACAATGGTAAAGATGATTAAATTTCATATAAATGAATAAGCATACGAATGCATATATTTATATATGAAGGAATAATACATTGATTCCATTACACTAATAAAATGCAAAGTATTTTGATGTACCACGTGAATATACATACGCACAGGGAAATATTAATAATAATTATTATTATTGTTATTATTATATATATATGAAGTGTTTTGAAGTTACCTGTTAACCTAGCGTTAACTTTATTCCTACTTATTTTGACTCTATTCCTCCACCTTATCTCTCAATCGCTCCCTATCCTCGATTGCAGCTGTCAGCACCAACAACACAGGTAGTAGAAATAACTGAAATAGTATTGAATTAAATTTTACTATTATTATTATTATTATTATTATTATTATTATTATTATTATTATTATTAGGATTAAATAAATGATAATCTTTACGAAAACAAAACTATATATATATATATATATATATATATATATATATATATATATATATATATATATATATATATATATATCATTACTTTTCGGAATAAACATGGGCATACGTGAACATACTTGGTCTTATATGCATAGACGTGCAAACATAGAAACAAAATATTGTGCTTCAATTTTTTATGAATGAATCACCGTGTAAAAAGCTGTTGAAATATATATATATATATATAATGCTGTCATTATATCTTGCAAACAAATAACATTCGAAATACAAATAGTGCGGTTATAAGGAAAAAATAAATTAAAGATAGACTTTAAAAATTGGTGCTTATTATTAATTTGACTGGAAAAAAATTCTTATTTCTAAGGTAAAAAAAGTTACTTAAAAGCCAAACACAAAAAAGTAAAAACCACACGAACTAATCAATAAAACCCGCATGATCTAAACATGATGTTTGTAATTCTCGACATGGTCTTGATAAACTTCTTGAAATCATTATGAACGTGGATGTGGATAAACATTGGATATAATTCATCACTGTTCATCTATCAAAGTTGAATCTTTAGCTTTACTTACAAATTTCACATCGTCTATTATTCAGTTCAATAAAGAACAATTACAATAAGTCTCGGGTTCTAAAAAATAAAAAGCTCTTCTCGTCTTTGTATTATTTAGCCAAAAACAACTTAAAGATGCAGAAATGAACTAAGACATAGTCAATAGATGATAAATAACACTTATTTGGTGATTTTAAAAAACGTCTAAATGTTTTAGATAAAGCTGCTCATCTTATATAAGATCACCAATGATGTCAAACATCAGTGGCAAATTTCATTTCAATCTTCAATATTCACAAACACCGACATTCTTAAAACTGCTCTGAGGGGACTTGGATAGAGAATGGAGCATGTAAATGTAAGAAGTTGGTGCGAAGTAACAGGATATTACGATCATAAGAATTTATGAGATCTGTTTGGCTTCGGATAGAATATCAAATCGTTATAGAGGGAAGTGTCAAGAATATATATATGATGAAGTATTGTTTACTGACGCAAGAAAAATTCAAGTAAAATGATAATGCAACCTGTTGTGTTACATCAGTTCTTAGTTGTCCAGAAACTTGAACATGGCTCGAATTGAAGTTTCTGAAAATCATTTTATACTTCTACTGATGTATTAATATACATCATGCAAATACATAAAAATTACGTCTTTCTAACTTATTTATTGTTTTATCCCTCTCTTTTTATTTTCCATAACGCTATTCCATATTTTTGGCCCATTTCTTGGCGCCTACATTGTTTCTAGCTTTTTGTGTCCTCACTAAATGAAAACAACAACAAGCTTGTAAACACAGATAAATTATTTTTAACGCCAACATACAGTTATTAAAATACAGTATCATAATAAAAATGGTTACAGCTAGAAATTTTACGTACCGAACATTTGTATCATTTTAGCTAACTTGCAAACAATCGTCTATCGTTAAGTAACAAAATCTTCCTATTAGTTTCTTGATGATAATAAGAATAATTTTGATCTACGTTCTCAAGCGGTACTTGTGATAAACCTCGGAATATGATGTATGTTAGAATAGGCAAATATACTTTTAACTCTGTTTTATAATGAAATTTTGTTGAGATCAAAACCGCATGGCTAGATGTAATCAGATATCTAGGTATTATTATAAACTGTTCAATCTACGGATTCTCTGTAAAATTTTCCTTCATTTATCAGTATTACTTTTTCACTTTAGTCATCCAAGATGGTGGACTTAATCTCTGTGATGTATCTGTAATGAATGACTGGAGGATCTCAGAGTTATCCAGAAGACATTTAGTGCTCTCAAATAGGATAAAACACGCGTCCTAGATGACACTGCTAGACACTATCCATCTTTTCTTAAATATTACCAGTTTAATAAATTCGGTCAGTCGTCTGTTAGTCATGGTGCAAGTTAGACAGATTTTTTTTAAATGTATTTAAATTTCCTGTATAACGAAAAACGTTTATTTTTGGTTTCGATGAAAATTCTAGCTATCAAATGAGTATTCGCTTAGGAATTTAAAACTAGAATAAGTAACCATTATCCTATGATTTACAGCTCTCAACTTTTCCTTGGTAAACGCGACCTTGTGATAAAAACTCTATTTAAATAATGAAAAAATGCTTTATCAAAGACCATTTATGTGGATTTCATCAATGACATAATAGAACACAAATTAAGATTGATATTGACACAATCGAATGATATGGGAGTTGTACAAGTCAAAGGATTATGCTTTGGATGATACACATCAGTATTATTACACTGGGGCAAAAAATACAACGTATCAATAAACACAGAACACATAAATATGCATATATAAAGCGAAAGCCTAGTAAAAGTAATATAAGGGTAATTTACTTATTATTATTAATCCTGGATAATATTTTATGGTCCAACATATTGAGTAAAAAATGTAGAGAATTACCAGTTTTAGAGAAGCTAACCGTACTAGGTATTATTTTCGAATACATAAATAACTAGAATGAGGAATCGGTTAGGTTTAATTTTTAGAAAAACCGAAATATTTCCGACAAAATCTTTTTAAAAATCTCTCTAAGTAGTAATACAGTAACAAATTAGATAATGTTAAACGAACAGAGCCGCTGATTAGTCTATCATTTTATGTTGGTTCCAGCATGATATAGATTATCAGTTCAGGCAGGATGAGCCTTAAAGGTGAGTATCAAGGAGGATGAAACGTAGGTGCTACACTTTCAATTAATTACCTCTAAATAAATAAAATCCAGTAGTTAAGTAACGACTTAATCACATCGAAAATTAAATCCAACAACAAACCAAGTTTTGTGATTAACATGCCCCCAAATGCCCTGGTATGTCCGAGAGTGAAGTGGGCTCGCCCTCTCTCTCGAAATGCTCTCACACGGTCACGCGTATACAGCCTCTGCCAGGGAAGTTCTAATCACTGCCTTCTCGTGGCGGGGTATTCTTTACGAAAATGAGAGGACGAAAAGCGAATGTCTGGCGCTTTGAGAGGATCTCAAACCAATGGTGCACATGGGCTCCAGTATCTTAAAGGAACAAATGGTTTATGAACCAATCGTTGGTCACCAGCTACCATGGGACTGCATCTCCTTACGCTGCTCCACTGCTTTGTGGGTCAGACCTTTAGGTCGAAGGCACGGAGTGTGGCCCCCTAAGAAAATCACCTGCTTCGGTTTAGGCACCCAGGCAGTACCACAGCCCGCACACAATTATGATGATGATGATGAACTAAGATTAACATAATAAGGAAAGAATTGACTGATTAATTGTAATGTCAGTGACCTATCTATAATACTGATTTATTTTTCCAATCGTTTAAGAAGGAATAATCATATCGATTACATCAGTTACTCATAGATGATTTATTTTTTGATATTGCATAATTATGTTTATTCAATAAACTATTAATTAATTAAAGTTAACTAATTCTCAGTTTCATTCGATTATTAAAATCACATAAAAATCAATGTATTCATTTTGATTAATTTTTAGTGCCAAATAAATCTTGATCTATTATCTCCCGTCGTTCGATTCACGAGTTCAAGTGGCCAGTAGCGAGTAGTCAATTAAGTATTTGCAAATGTAACAGTTACTAAATATTTCACATACATTATATCTGAAGTGTTAAACTAGAAAAATTAACTTTAAAGTGCATACATATTTCATCTAATGGCATAAATTAAGATCCACAATAATCTTTACATATTTATTTGTCAAAACATTGTTGTTGATTTTGTCATATTTCCTTTATAAATCAAAATTGTTACAGAAGAGTAATTAAACAAAAGTTCAACGATGATAGTTTACCGTAGATTTTCTAACACTATTCGTAATCTAAATGTTCAAAATAAAATGTTAGTGAACATCTAAAAGTACTTTATAATGTAAATACGATACAATATCGATTTACTTTATCTATTTCATGTTGACATTAATCCTATTTAGTTCAATGTTACTTACAGTAAGATTTATTTTTCATTTTTTTTTAGATTTTTGACATTTTCCAGTGTACGATTTCTGTAGAAACCCAATAAACTTTGTGTTTATCTTGAGATAAAATAAATGCGTAAAATAACTTAGAAATTGTGATAGTTAATGAGGTAGGTCAAAGAATATTATCAATACTTTTCTATTCAGTGACCCATGTCTTTTGTGTGTGTGTGTGTGTGCGTTGAAACAACTAAACATACATATGTAGAAGAAGTCATAAGGTATTTTCCTTATTACTAGTTTAACTAAATATTCATGTTTTATTTTTTTTCATTTTTTTGAAGATAATATTATTCATTAAAAGCTTTACAATACATTATGTTAACAATAATATGTAATGAAGTACAACGCTTACACAATGTACAGTCAATACAGAGTCCAGATATCTGACATAAAAGTTAAAAGTAGAGAATCTGTATTTAGCCCAACAACCTCTTTCGTTTTAAACCAGTAAAATAAAGAACTTTACATTGATTCCTTCCATTTCATTTAGTTAATATTAATTTTTGATTACAATTACTTTAAATTGATTCTCACAGACCATCTTGATTATTAGATAACAGGTTTTTACTAGTGAGTAGCAGCCAGCTGAATTATCAAACGTTCTGTTCGAAACTTAAGACAAATGAAGTCAACGAAATCGGAAGTGTGAAAGTAACTCATAGATAGTAGCATAAGAGGACTGTTGAAAATGAAGACCAGTGAAATTTAAAATTATGAGTGACATAAGTCATAATTAATTTTAAAAATCTGAGGTTTTAGTTTTATTCTCATGTGAGCTCATGGAAAAAAATGACTGTTTGTTGCTCTCTGACTCTAAATGGATCTCAAAATGATAAAAAGTGGTCTTCTGGGCCCTTCAGGAAGTGGCTAGAGTTGAAATGAATTCCTGACTCATGAAAAGTCCTGATTAATAGATTTTAATAGGAACTGTGGGACAATCTTCACCGATAGCGTTTGGTCATGGTAAATTGATTGAAGTTAGAACTATAGGAAATTAGGTTATGTAACAAACCTGAAATTCCAGTGATAAGGTTTTTTTGGTACAATTCCAACCAACTAAGGTTATAATGTGTGAGACATTGTTTATTGAGGTAACAAATGAGTTTCGTTGATAGATATCAACAAATTATAAGAAACAGATCCAAGAATTTTTAAATTCACAGTCTTAAACTATCAAGGAGTTTTTATTGAGACAATGGTTCGATCGATCTCAGACCACCATTGAAAATCTGGAAGTACTTGTTGGCCGTCTCGTCCCAGTATGAGACTCCTCAGTAGTACCCATCCACCATCCCACGATCTCATACTACGACGAAACGAGCGTCCAGTACTTCTACGTTTATAATGGTTGTCTAATATTGGTCGGTTTATGGTCTCAATAAAAATTCAACAATTTCCAAAACCCTATACTGATAAATATTAAGAATACTTTGATCATAAAGCCCCAATGAAAGATTGACTGGCTACCGAGATCATATTTAAGAAACATAAAAAACAAGGAGATTAAGCCGGTATAAATAACAATAATTCGAAAGACATGTTTAAATTCATAAATCAGGTGAACACGTTAAACATCGGTCAGTAAGATATAAGAATTATTAGATCACGACATGGGATACAGTAAGGTGAAGTTGTTAGACAATAAATTTAACTGTTGAGCATGACACTAAAACAAGAACTTCCATACAATTATGGGTAAAACACTCGAGTAATCTTGTTTCTTAAAGCATACTATTTTTTTGTTACTCATCATACATTATGTCACGTAAAGCAAGACATTTGACATTAGTGAAAGATTTTCATTTCTTATATTACGTCCAACAAAATCATCAGTTCAATCTAGCAGGATGAAACAGAACAACGTAAGGTCTCTCTAAATTAACTAGTAACATGAATTAACTTTATGACAAGCCGAATCATTGAACATTCAGATCAGAATAATTAACACGATTATATAATAAGATAATCATTCAGCATATCATTATAATCTGTCTTTCAAGCCTTAAAAATTATTTTACGGTATTTCACTGTGCAAAAGTTACTTAGTCTTATTTTAAGGATTATTTACATCATGGAATACGATTCACTGAAGAATCATTCAAAAGTGGGAAACACTACAAGGTTATCTCATTGCAATTAAGGTGTACTTTAAATAGTGAATATTATCAACCTCACAAATTTTTAACTTATTAATGATAATATCATTCAGCTAGCAATTGAAGCAGGTCAATTGTATAGAACTTACAAGAAGGAATAATGTAACTATAAGGAGATGAGGTATTTACAAAGAAATTATTTGAGATAATCAATTATATATAGAGTTCGAAGAAGTGGATATTTCTGATAATTATTATTTATTGAATTATGAACAATGTGTCTAGCAGAATCCTTAGTATTAGCCGAACTCTATCGAACAGATGCCCAGTTATTCACACTTCTAAGTCGAAAATGCTATAAATTACGACTAATGATAGGTAGTTGAAGGTTATTATTGGGAAGATTTAAGTCTATTTTATATGCTAATCAGTACACCTTAGTAAATCTAATGTGCAATCTTTGATAAACTGATGTTCACCCCCAAAGATTTTAATTTTTAACCCCAATTATCTTATACTGAATTATTTGGCTATTAAACTACGTAATAGGCATTAGCCATATGAGGAAGAGGAAAAAAATGTCTTTGAGGGGATGATTACCACTAACTTATTGTACATCTTAGTATTCATTATTGTGCAATAAATAAATATTTATGAACAATTTTAGGGACATGCTTTTATGATACTTAGTCATCAAATATGCGTTTAAAAGAATAAAATGGAGGATCATTTTCACACGGATGAATACAAAATTAGGTGGAATTATTGTTAATGTGTAGATTCTAAAAACGAATCTAAAAAGATATACTGATTGATTTCGTGTGTAAATCCATAAATGATACGAAACCGATGCTCAACTTTAGTAAAGAAGATCTCATTGTGAGATATAAAGGTTTCAGATTTCTTAGTGTATGAACAGGTTAGCTTTACGATAGGTTCATAAATTTCTTCTGAAAAACAATGAGAGGTGAATTTCAATGTTGTTGGAACAGTGATACAGTTAAGATAATTGTGGGACTATGTGGAGAACTAACTGAACCTAATAATATAGACCACCGGATATTAACAAAATAGTCAAAAGTATCGTGCTCTTCATGATACTTGGTGTTTTGAGTTCGACCGCTTGTGGCTTTATGGTCATATAATTCTGAGACGACTTAAATTAGAATGAAAACAGCCGTCCAATACTCACAGGTTTTTATTGGTGTCAGACAGTAATGAAAACATTATCTTTAATAAAAGCGTAACTATTTGATTCCTTAATGATACTATACTGATTGTATTGAAGAATTTGACGATTGAACATTTTTTCCAGACAAAAGTACAGAAGAGATATATACACTTATCGTCTATTAATTAGTACGTCTAACTAGTTTGTTTAGACATAATAATGACAACAATAAACATAGAGGTTCAATAATATAAAACATCAATCAAAATAAAATCAGCGTTGATTTTCATTTTAAAAATTATTGTGGATAATACTTTGTTAATGTTTTTCTAAAAAAATTAATCTATTTTCTGCCTAAATGTATAAAAGGATTAAAAAAATGCTCCAGGCATTTCCTGGAGTTCTAGTGAGAAGCAGTGACCAGTGGAGTTCAACCGGGTCTGTTGTGAGATAGTAACTCACTAAAGACAATGGTGAATGTGTCGCTCAATTCCGTGGATTGGTTGAAGTTAGAGATTAACACTGTCGAATGCCGGCTCAGTTGTCTAGAGGTTAAGCGTTAGCGCGAGAGACCAACAGGTCTTGGGTTCGAATCTCGTGAGGTGGGATCGTGGATGTGCACTGTTGAGTCCCATAATAAGACGAAACGGTCATCCAGTGCTTCCAGGTTTGCCATGGTGATCTAGCTTCAATTGACTCATAGTCTCAAATATTAAATGTTTGTTAAAAAATCAAACATTTTATTTTACATCCATTTATTAAATGGATCTGTATTTTTGAATGTCAAGTGCATTCTAGATAAAAAAAGAATTTATGTAAGTTTATTATTGGTTTCGAGCATCACAAGTCTAAATAATTTATCTCGAAATGGAACGGTAAAAGGAATTGTTTACTGAATCTATTTAAAGTAGCTTGAACTTTCACATTATTATTATTATCGAAGTGTAAACACTAGAAAGCGGATGACATTGAAGAGCTATTTCCCTCTTTATAACGTTATTTATGATTCATCATCACTATACGCCTACAGTTTTATTTTACGAAGTAAATTTACATTTTCTTTTCGGTCTATTGCTTTACAGTATTTGTTCAATAGTTCCAACACTTGATGCCTCATATTAATTGATTAGACATGATTAAAATCGTGCACTTGATTAACGGAAAAATCGAAATGTTGCAGAAAAAATCAATCGCGTTAATTAGAAACACAATCACGTTTGTTTAAAATGTCAATGAAAACCTATGATCTTTGCAAGCTGTATATTCCATTTTTAAGCAAGTCTAGACATTTTAAAATCTAAAAGCGAAACTATTTTAAATTGTCATTTAAAAGTATTTTGTTAAAGCATGTTGTTAAGAGATATTCAAGTGCTATCAAGTTGCACTGTGGCAACTAGTCTTAGTGACTTGACATTGCGTGCACTGTTTTGATGTTAAGTAGTTGGACGAAGTCCTGGCGATAATTATCAATTCTCAGTAACCAATTAATGTAGAAAGCTGTCCTATGAGAATTCACTCACAACTACAAAGCTCAGTGATAACATCTCTTAGTGTGAAACTGAGTAACCAGGGTTACAAGCCACCAAGAAATATCAGTTTCCTCACGACTGCCAGTAAGCCTTTTTGATGAATATCTAAGTTCAGGGTGTTTTGACAATTACCTCCGAAATCTATTTACGAAATGACATTGGATATTTTCGTTTAATCATTATTCTACACACACAAATATACATACATATTATCATACATCAAGTATTTTGTCTAATATCTCAAGTTCTGCACATTGCTGATGACCAGTAACTTCAAGATGATTTTTCATTATTAATCTTCAGTTTATCAACATCATGACAAGGTGTTCTATGGGTTTCGTTCTACTGAAAACTAGTTGACCATCTATTGACTATTGTCTATTCCAGTTAAGGCTTTCGGAAGTTAAATGTACTTCAGTGCTTGTCGATCAATTAGTCGAGGCATCTCAGTGTTTCTTTTGCCGACTTTATCTATGTTACGAAGTATTTTCATGACGAAAATCTCACTAGTAAATATAGTCCTTAAAATCCATATTTCGTCTGCCAACGACGATGACTAACAATTTCAAAAACACCAGATCAACAGGGCTATCAAGGAAAACATCTTAATCAAATTGCTTCTAACCGAAAAATATACTGAGCATATAACTTTGAGTTGTATCCACAGGACATAAAGATCTTGAAAACTTAGAGCTTGTTTTTTAATCTTCCTACTTAGTCGACTAGAATTAAATAAGTAGTTCAAAAAGACTAGTTACAATTACAACCACAGAATCAAACGAGCAAAACGGTGGTAATATAATATTATATATAACCCATAGATAAGACCTAGATGAAAGCCACAGTGGTCACTACTCTGGGATCAGTTAGTGTAAACATCTTGGTCTTTTTAAGATATTAGTCTTGGCCTTAATATCTCAGTGGATACCTCTCTGCCTATGATACGGAACTGAATCATACGAGGAGAATCGGTTCCGCCGAAATCGTAGATTATTTTTGTTGACAAGTCCTAGGTTGTAATAAGAGACATGGACAATCATACAAGGAAACTCGTAATAAAAGATACTACTTGTGGACAGTTTTTTTCTGCTATCAGACAGCATTTACGTCTGCACAGATAAAACAAATCTAATATACAGAAATGAAGCAAAATCGTAGTCATACAGAGTACATTTCTGATTGACTCGATGGGTAATTTTTTATTGAGAACAAATGACTTGACTGGGAAAATACACTTTTTTTAAAGTCAGTATTAATTAATTGAAAAAGATTGTAGATATTTAGAAATAGTTTTGTTTTGAAGCTAAAGAAAACCACCATATAAAATAATTTCGTATTTACAGAAATAAAAAATCAACCATATATTCGTAGTGATTTTTTGTTCATTATGGAAAGAATTATTGCTTTTCAATTAACGTCCCTCGAATTCGCCTTTGTTGAGCCTCTTCATTGGCCTGTTAAATAAACATAGAATTGATGAGTTCACATCGAACTGTAATAAGTTTTCTGATAATTATTTTGAACTTATATATTATTATTTTTAATACTCATGTACAATAAAAATTTATTACATAGGTTGGCAAACCAAATGAAAAGTTCCAAGATAACTAAAGTAGTTAATATCTGTAACGTAGATAACATACTGCCATTATTATATAACCTCCTTAATGGCAAGTATGTTGTGACTTTAAAAATCATAAACTTGAAAATTATATCTTTTCAATTCTGAACATGATAAGTGAAGCGAAATTCTAGGTGCTCTGTTCTATATAGTCTATAGAAATATTCAAATCACAGAGATGTTCCTTAATTTTTAATCAATGACGCAACAGTGAAATCAACACTAATTTACTTGTAAAAAAGTATTATCATTTGTTATTAAACGTTAGTGAATAATTTTAACTTCCAAACATAAAAAAACATTTTCAGCTCAGGCGAGGACCCATAAGTATTATATTAAACCTCTCTGACAATCATACATGGCAATGACGTTGACTGTATACAACTTGTGGAAATGAAGATTCATAATATAAAATTTGGAATCCACCTAGGTCACATCAAGTACGGTTTTGACTGGAGTCCCAACTAGTTAGGAGATGCAAAAGATGAGCTTGACTTTTAAGTTATTTATTCTAACACATAGATATTGGTACAAGGAGGCACCAAATACATACGCGCCACACAAATCTCATTTGATATGTGTGAGGGCTGTGATACTGCCCGGGTGCCCAAATCGGAACAGGTGGTTTTCTTAGGAGGCCACACCCTGAGCCTTCGACATGAAGGTCTGATCCACAAGGCAGTGGAGCAACGTATGAAGATGCAGTCTCATGGTAGCCAGTGATCAACGATTAGTTCATTCGCCACTTGTTCCTTCAGGATACTGCAGCTCATGTGCACCATTGGTTTGGAATCAGGGTTTTCCAACTCCTCTAGGTGGACTCTCTGTGTCCACCAACCAGGTTAAAGCACCAAACACTTGTTTTTCGTCCTCTCAGTTTCGTAAACAACAGTAATGTCTTGAGAAGGCAGTGAGTAGGACTTCCCCGGCAGAGGCCACATATACGCGTGGCCAAGTGAGAGCATTTCGAGAGGGAGAGCGTACTCTCCCAACTCTCGATCGTACCAGGGCATTTGGGGGCGACTTTTAAGTAGTTAATGATAAATAGTACTCTTAAGATTATTTATTTAATTCTCTTGGGAAAAAATATTAAACTAAATATCCATTAATAGACTTTTAACAGTAAAATAAACTGCCTATCTAAAAAATGGTATATGACTGCGTAAATCTATTTACCTCATCAACCAAACGGCGTTTTATGATGCCACGCCGAATCATTTCTTGTTCAATGACACGAGCATTGGCTGCATACGAATCTGCTATTTCTTTCGCTTCGGCTTCCTCTTCTTCATCTTCAATAGTAGAAACAGTGACAGCGGTATCAATGCCTTGAGTAGTTTCTTGTTGTTGAACACTTCGACGCAATGGGGCGTTATTCGAGGCTTCACTTTGCTGTAGGGCAGCCGCCTCAGCAGCTAATGCTTCGAGTAATCTGGCATTAGCAGAGCTTTCATCAATATGCTTCGCAGCAGTTGGTCGTTTCGGACATAACATAGATGCAGATAATGCAGCTTGATCATCTTGAAGTTTTAATGCATTCTTTATAATAAATTCAGTCTAGTTAAATGGAAAAAAACGTATACCACGTGATTAGTCGTAATAATAAGACAGTGGATGATTGAGCTTTCTTTATTTGAATAGTAACACGATAAATTCAAGTATCGTTTATTAGTATAAAGGGTTACCTAGCAACCTTTGGATCACGATGTTTCAGACCACTTCACCCACTTGAAATTTGAAGTCAGGTAGAATTGTCCATCATCACATGTAAGTGTACGTATTATCGAAGGAGGAAGTAATTTTAGAATCGACGGATTAATAAAAAATCAGCTACTTATCATACCCATAGATCATAAAGTATTTAATACCACGAGTAATACCTGCTAGCATGTGGTTAGCTATCACTCCGATAAAGCATTGTAGTTTATGAAGGGTTTATACAAGACATTGATATATAATTTTTATCCATGATATACTTTAGATTTATTATGAGACAGTCAGCTCTCTCTAGAAATGCTGTCACATAACCACGTACATACGACCACTGTTAGGAAAGTCCTACTCACTGCCTTCCCAAGACATTACTGTTGTTTACGAAACTGAGAGGACGAAAAACAAGTGTTTGGTGCTTTAACCTGGTTGGTGGACACAGAGAGTCCACCTAGAGGAGTTGGAAAACCCTGATTCCAAACCAACGGTGCACATGAGCTGCAGTATCCTGAAGGAACAAGTGGCGAATGAACTAATCGTTGATCACTGGCTATCATGGGTCTGCATCTTTATACGTCGCTTCATTGCCTTGTGGATTAAACCTTCAGGTCAAACGCTCGAGGCTTAGCCTCCTGCTTAGCCACCTGCTTCGGTTTGGGCACCAGGGCAGTATCCCAGTCCTCACATAAATCGAATTATTTATGTGGCGCATATTTATTTAGTGCCTCCTTGTACCAATGTACAAGTGTTTAAATAAATAAATAATAAATACTGTGAGACCTATAAGGAGTGAGCATCAACGATCCTGTACGCGGAAACTCCTGGAATTCTAGTGAGAAGCCGTGACCAGTGGAGTTAAACCGTGTCGCGCGAGGCAGTTGCTCACCGAAGACAATGGAAGATCATTGTGGAATGTTGTGGATTGATTGAAGTTATACATCAACACCGTTGGATGCCCACTTCGTGGTTTAAAGGTCGAAGGTCCTGGGTTCGGTTCCCGCGTATGAAACCGTTGGCGCACACCTCTGAGGAGTCCCGCACAAAAACGAAACAGTCCCCTGATGATTTCAAGTTTTCAATAGTAGTTTGGCTAGCTAAGATAAATTCCTAATTTGAACCGTGAGAATATTTTTTATTTATCGAAAATTACCGTTGAATTTTCTGCACTGTGACGATAAAAGATTGGTAATCCACAGCTTTTGCAATACCTGCGGAACTGCTTCTCTATTCCATTTGGCCAACGTATATAAATTGGAGTGAGTGGATTAACAGCCGTGGCTGTTGTTTTATGAGCGCGTTTGGATCCATCAATAACTCTGGCGTCATCTCTAGGACGCCTTGGTAGTTTCTCTACTAGACAGTCAATTATCAGTGACATTTGACCACAGATACATGAATAGACAAACAGTGGTTTCTCGCTTCCGTAATTATGCCGTGGCCTCGAATCAGTTACAATATGTGTTGCTCGTTTGCGAACGCGTGGTTTATGATCTTTGCTCATATTTCAATTTGAAAATGATCTGGAAAAAATAAGTCAGTTTTACCACAATTAAAAAGAGGAAAATTCACTAAAACGTTTATCTTAAAAACATTCAGTATAAACGAATGTCAAACCAAATAGAGTCTGAGAAATGGATGCCTAAGAAATATTGCTGGCGTCTGCTGGGATAACCGGGTAAGTAATAGTGAGGTTAGACGCAGGGTATTAGGAAAGGATGGTAAATCAGTTGATGAGGTTATGAATCTTCATCGACTGAGATGGTTGGGCCACGTGTTACGTATGCCTGAACACCGATTACCACGACGTGCAATGCTATCCAGTATTGGAAATGGTTGGAAGAAAGTTAGGGGCGGCCAAACCAAAACGTGGCATCAGTGCTTGAAGTCACTAACCTCTAGTCTGAGCCATGTTGGTAGATGCAGACTACTTGGTTGGGGTCCGCGTGACTATCGTAACCAATGGTTGGAGACTCTTGGTGACATGGCTCAGAATCGATCACAATGGCGCAGGTGTATACACTCGGTTTCTTCCCTTAAACTATGAGATTAAAATCGCTTCATATCTTTCTTGCTACGAACCAATTCTTTCTTCTTGTACTATATCTCTATGTGCAATCTTTCTCTTATATATTACCACCTTTTACCTAACCACTGTTATGAATCTGGTGTTCATCTTGTTGTGTTGATGCGGTATGGCAACCTGAACCGATGCACACATGTGCCTGGTCCTACGTTGTAGCTGACTGACTGACTGACTGAGAAATGGGTTAAGTATATTAACCCCTTGAAAATCTATTTTGTTCTCCTCCTTCATTGCTAGACTACTAATTAAAACAATGCCTGACTTTGTGTATATAAGCGCAAATATCGAGAGGTTTCTTTGAGAAAAGCACGTACCTTTAAAGGCGCCGGCTAAGCTTGACTTTTAAGTGATTATGAAGTACTTAATTAATCACGAATCTGAATCATTGAGTAAGTAGTAGATAAGTTTAGAAACTACTTTGTTAAGCAGCTATTTTGTGGGGACTAACATTACCACTGAAGTAACTAGAATGTGTCTGGAAATTCATTTGTGGCTAATGAAGTGACGCATCAACCGCTAGCACTATTTCACTAATGCAGGTTGGTATTAAAAAATACAGCTGATACAAATAAGTGTCCACTACCTGATATTCCCGAATCAGAAAGTCCTTCAGAAGAACAAACAAAAGTATTTTGTTTAGTTAAACCATTATTTAACCTACTTATTTTAATACAGCTCGACGAATTACATGAGAAAAAGTCCTTTTTACGGGTTATATAAAATGTTCAGCTTGCAGCTCTAACGACAACAAGCAAACAAAAAAGGGGAATAAGGGCGAACTTTGGGGAAAATCCTTACGATGAGTCGGTGTGAATATACGCGACAATGAATCAAATTACTTTTCCGCAGCCCGGAGAAAATGATGCCGATTTTCTCCAAAATCACCCCACTGACATGTCTCGTAACTAACACTTTTGCCTTCCTCAAAACTAACACCAATTTGTTCATTTTTATCAAGAATAAACACGTTAAACAGTCAACATTTTGCAAAACTCAACAAACACTTTTGTACCATCCATATACTTCAGGAACACCCTTTTAATTCGCAAAAGCAACCGAACTATCTGCGCGCCCTACATAAAAATAGTGGTTTATATGAAGACGATTCATCAACAAATTCTACAAAAAGTTGTCGATAATATTAAAGTATTACGTTCGTGACTGGCCACAAGCAGTTGTTGGACTCTGGTCACACTCCCAGATCACTAAGCCCATCACCAACTCAGCCTTGTTTTCAGGTCTCAAGAGGGGATATCCTTCCACGGTATGAACAGCTGAGAAGTAACAACTACCCGTATACCCTTGTCAGCGCCTGAGGTTATCTTGTTCACTACAAAACCCCTCACTCAACTCTTAATAATTCTTCCATCCCTACAATCAATCCTTCTCGCATATCATCACGCCCCACCAATGCTAATGATTTGCGCTTGAGAAGTGTTATTTCTGGTTTCCTGAAACTACTCTCTAAACTACATATTATAGCTTTTAATGTTCGAAATTTGTGTCGAATAAAGCAACAGACTTTCTTAGCTAGGACTCTACAATCTCACGCTATCAATGTAGGCTGCGTCTCCGAAACGCACATATAGGATCCAGGTACTGCCATTCATATGACCTCACTACGTTAATATAAATAACCAGCACGAATTACACTTCGAGTATCTGTAAACCCCACTGCTACTTCCCTTGACCTCGCTGTTGTACGTAGAGCATTAAGTTCAAAAGCAGAAGTGTCCGTTAGGCTGGATTCCAATAAACAGTCGTCTGTGAAAGACAATAAGAAATCGAAAAAATAGCACATACTGTTGCATATTCCTTGTCTCTGCCTACACTTCCGATGATTGCAGTTCGGATAAAGTCAAAGATCAATTTTGTAGGAAACTATCCAACCTCTTTCAAAAAGCTGAAGGCCATGATATAGTAATGGTGGAAGGTGATTTTAATGCTCAAGTAGGCAAACTAAACCAAACCGAAAGGCGCTTGTGAGAATCTTACGGCTTAGCGAACAGATAATGGGGACCGTCTATTTCAAGCAGGCACCAACTTTAAGCGTAAGGTAGAACATCATCTGAAGTTGCGACTCTCATAATCGACTCAACGATGGACCATCGTTAGAGAGGTTCGATAAAAGATTGGTGCTCATTCTGGAAGGAATGTTTAGATTCGAATCATACTCTAATACGAGTACTTATACGTCTGCGTCTTACCGAACATAAAAAACCATAGCAAAAAAAGCTCAACGAGAAAGTCAAGAATGTATCTTCGACGTCCAGAATAACGTCTCACATTTGCGGACAATTCGACCACATCCTAGGACAGCTTCGCCATGTCATTATCTTTCACAATCTGTGAAACTAGATTCAGTCTCATACTAAACTTACTCGTCCTAGATTGCAGAGTTATTAGGTGTCGAAGCACTGGCTGATGGAAACGACACTACTTTGGTTAGGCTTATTTATACATAACTGGAGAGATGGGAGTTTTGTGGTTTAAATTCGGGATGTTTTACCCAGATGTATAAATCTTGCATTTCTGCGAAACCCACGTCGACAGAATCCTCTAGGTGATCTGACTTTCGTTCCAAAACTTATCTGCCAACAATGACGTAATGACGCCCAATCCGTTTTAATTTATCTTTCTGTAGTATTTATTCCAGTCTATGAAAAAGGTAATGAGTTGATGCGTTGTTGCGTATATTCACACCGATCTCTCAAAAAGACATTTCCTTGAAGTTTGTCTTTGTTTCCCTTTTATTGTTTGCGTTGTAGAAGGTTCCTACCAACAATGCAAACCTTAAGGGTTGAATGAACGAAATATGTGTGATATGAAGAAACAAAATCTATCGACTTTTGTTTGTGCCACCATCCCCCTACTTTTAAGTCGAAACCATGTAGCCACTAGTTTTCTGACTATCTAGTAACCGCCGCCTATTGCTGAGTAGATTTAGGTTTTAATGGTAATGCAACAAACTATTAAATCAAGCATTATACTACGAGGGTGAAAAAGTGGGATAGCTAAAGTATTAGTTAATCAGTAACTGGGAGTGTCGTTTGAATAACATTAAAAATTTGCACTAGGGAGCGCTTGAAATTTCCTGATGTAATGACATGACTAACCCTATGAGTACATCGTTGCAGATTACAACATACCAATACATGGCTATTCTATCGTAATTCCTATGTTGACAGAAATTACTCAAAACGTTACAGAAAATATAGCGCAAATATATATATAAAGACACATGCTGAACACTGACAGATTAAATTAGTGAAATGGAAACTTGATGAAAACTCAATTTAGTATAAACAAAAAAGTAATGCCAAAAAATAATTTATCTGTTCTGTCTTGTCTAAATATGGCACTTTCAACAGCCGTCTCATACTACAAATAACGTCTGTAGGCTAAATAGAGTTGAGTATGTAACTTAGTTGGCCGATCGCTCCAGCCCGTTCACCCTAATACGAGAAATTACTGCTAACTTTAGGGAAATTAAGGTGATATTCAGCGAAACGTCTAGGGCGATATAGCATTTCTAACACATTGGTTGGCCAGTGTCTCTACCGGTTGAAACACTCAAAAAATCATCGATCGATAATGAATAAAATCTTATATTTATCTCAACTATAGAACAATATGTTCCACAGAAACGGTTGCACCGTTTAGAAACATTAAACAAACTAAGTACTTATAGGCAAAAAAGAATATGTATATCGTACCCTGCCTCAAAAACTTGTAACCTCAGCAACCGTACAGATAAGATTGATACAAACTGTATCTGTATTACCGACTGCCAATGGATGGAATAAATCGTAGGTAACACACTAAAAACAAGAGCGACATGTGGATCTCAAGAAATCTTCAGAAGGCATTCAAGGAATCAGATCACACTGTACACACCAAAGTCAAACAGCGGCAAAATTACTGGTGCGTTCAAACAGTTCGAGTGGTTCTTGACGGAATGTAAGAAGCTTTCACTTAACAGGATTACGCATCTAGTAGCAGTGGATCACCGATGCCTCCGAGTAGGAACTTAGACATATTCAATGATGAAAGAGAAATGTATTAGTAAATTATAGTGAGGTACTGTCCTTAGTCCTTAAGAATATGTCAAGTTACTTCATAAAGGACTCCTAAGGAGTCGCTTGAATCGGCCCACCCGACAGTGGGTTCCAGAGTTTGACTACTCGTATGGAGTAAAACGTGTGTATTCAGTCCGTTCTGCTATGCTGTGTCACTAATTTCTGTGTGTTATCCCTGAGGTTTGTATTTGGACTGAACTTAAGTTGGTATTTAATGGGATGCACATGATTGTTTATGATGCTCTAATTCATTGGAAAATCACCTCTAAGACGCTTTGACTCGGATGGATGGAGATTCAGTGATTTTAGACGCTCTTCATAAGGTTTCAACTTGAGTCCTCGAACCGATTTCGTGGCTTGTCTCTGTATCCGTTCCAATATATTCTTATCGCCTTTGGAGTAAAGGAGGAAACACTGAGTTTCCATACTCTAAATGGGGTCGAATAAAACTGTTGAAGATTAGACGTGAAACTCTACCGGTGAACTGGCCAAAAATGCGCTTCAACGTTCTCGGTACAAGGTTTGCTCGAAAGGTATTTTTGTTACGGTCCACGTAAGACTTCAGATCATAGTATACCAACAGTCCTAGATCTTCTTCAATTTGCGATGCCTTTAGAATGGAGTTATCTTTGTTGTGTGCGTAGTTTGCAACATCTCTCAGGTGGACTATTCTACATATTTATGTGTTAAAGGTAAGCCCGTTGTTACCAGTGAAACTTTGAATTCCAGCCAGATCCTACTGAAATGCTGGCTCATCATCTTGGTTGTAAACTTCTCTCCAGGGTTTGACATCATGAGGTATAATAAATCAGACTATGCTCATTGATATTGGTCATTTATATGAACTAAGAAATGATGAGGTCACAGAATTGAACGTTGAGAGACTCGGCTAGGATATTCCGTAGCTTGAGAAAAGGTGACATTTTGTGAGAATATAATTTTTGGACGAACCAATAAGATATAAGATATCAGGTTTCGGAATCTATCTCCTCTTATGTATTTTGTGCATCGTTTCCTTACTTGTTTGAATTGCCTATATGTGCTATTGTCATCAAATCATTTCATTTCCGTAAAGTAATATGTTGGATACGGGGACGTTAATTAACGCATCTCACTGACATAATAAAACACTATTGTGTACAGCAAATCTATGTTGGCAAGTAAGTCCGAGTGGAAGTTTATCACATGATGGCTTTTAAACACTGAGCTCTTCATATTTGATTTATCTGTCCGCCCAGTGGTTAGATAAGTCATTTTTAATAATTATTTTTATATAAAGTATAGCTTATATCATGAAGTTGATTTATCTACTAATTTCTCCAGCCATGTTTTCTGTTGAGTTACATTATATCCTTGAGGCTTACTTTTGTTATAGTGGATCAGTTAGTGATGGATTGAAATAGTTCTCCACAGTGTTTTTTATGTAATTTTTGTGTTTTTCAAGTTGTAAAGTAGTTTCAAAGATAAATGTTTTAATATAGTGAAAATTCCCATTTTGCCATTTGGTAAATAAAGAAGGAACGAATTGAGCGAAGAAATTTCTTTTCAATTAGTTTTTCATCATGACTACACTAATATATATATGTTTTACAATAGTAATATAAGACTCATCGAGTAGATACGTTACGTAATAATTACATAATGACATTTAAATTAACATTGATTAATTACGCAACTTAAAAACTTCTTGATCACTTTGAATATTAATAATCCTCTTTTTTCCAATTAATCAATGTTAATTTAAATGTCATTATGTAATTATTACGTAACGTATCTACTCGATGAGTCTTATATTACTATTGTAAAACATATATATATTAGTGTAGAGCCATGATGAAAAACTAATTGAAAATAAATGTTTTAGTTAATTTCGTGTTGTATGAACATTAAAATAAATCATTTATTTTTGTAGGCAATCTCTAGACAAATAACCGTTTGTCTTCAGTAGTAAGTATAGGAGGTCTATCGACCTATATTAATCCTTGCAGTTTGTAATACTGTGGAGGTCCAATCTCGTTTCAAATATATCAACAGAAGTTGCTGATATTATGTGTTCCGGTAGAGGGTTCCAGTAACTCGCCACTCGGTGCGAGAAAGGAACTCTAAACGTCAACGATTTGATCTTGGTTTCTGAACTTTCTTCGGATGTCCTCTCAAATGATCTGTCCTAGACGGAAGTGAAAGATAAGACATGTTAATACCAAGGTCATCGTTCAGTATACCATAAGCCAATATTGGATCACCTCGTATTCTACAGTAAGATGTCGGAACTAAGTTAAGGTGTCTCAGTCTGTCTTCATAAGACAGGCCAGATATACATTGTACCATCTTAGTAACTCGTCGTTGAACTCTATCCAGAATCTCTGCTTCATACTTGAAACAAAGACACGCTGCTTGAATCCCATATTCTAAATGTGGTCGCACATAAATCTGGTATAATAATCTAAAAATTTCATCATCTAAATACTAGAAAGACCTACGAATATACCATAACACCCTATAGCTTTTCCCAGCAGCAGACTTACAGTGACTAGTGGTTTTGAGATCACTGCTTAATATGACTCATAAATCTTTATAGTTTCTTGCTTTGGGTAGCACGAATGCACATATTGTATAGTGATACAAATCATCATAGTCATTTATTGCATCATCACACTCTTTTTAGGATTTACTTCTAGTGACCACCTGTCCAACCATGCCATCTATGAGCTGAGATCATCCTGTAATACTATTCTATCCGACATACTGTGGATAGGTCTCCAAATTTTTATGTCATCAGCGAAGAGTAGAACGGATGATTTTGATATAGTTGGTAACTCATTTACATAAAGTAAAAAGAGAAGAGGACCGAGGATTGTACTTCGGGGAACTTCACTTTCGACAGGTACCAACGAAAAGGGGGGTCCATTAACCCTTATCCTTTGTCTCCTGTCATGGAGAAAGTTACTTATCCAATCTACGACTGTGTGATGGATTCCAAAACGTTTCAGTTTGAATTTGAGACCAGAATGAGAAACCTTGTCAAAGGCATTACTTAGATCTATGAAAATCTCTTCTACAGGGATATTCCGATCTTTTGCCGCAGCCTAATCTTCTCTTAAAATGAGAAGATTTGTCAAGAATGACAGGCCTATCCGAAAACCATGTTGTTCCCTGGAGAAAAGATTATGCCCTTCAACATATTTTATAACAGATATCCGGATGATTTTTTCCATCAGTTTTACAACCGCACGAGCTAGGCTAGCGGGTCTATAGTTACTAACTAAATCCCAACTCCTAGCATTATACACCGGACTAATTATCGCGTCTTTCCAGTCTCTGGGCAGTCTGAAGTGCCTCAGAGATATGTCAAACAGTATCGCTTATGGTTCAGCAATTATATCTTATATGACTTTCATAATCATAGGATGAATATCATCAGGACCTGTGAACTTATCAGGTTTGAGATGCTGAAGCAGTCTTAAAACAGTATCTTTCTCAATGACTACAGGGTCCATCAGCGGGCCACTGCAATCACAATGAATCGTTGGTCGTTCTTCATTACTGATAGAAAACACTTTACTGAAATATTCGGAAAAAGCTTCAGCTTTTTCGATATTATTTTCTGCAGAGACTAACGGATTTTCTAGTATCAAAAGTGATAGAATTCCATCGCTTCTCTGAGTTTGCCTTTTTAAATGAGAAAATAACCATTTTGGATTATATCTAGAATCCCTAACCAATTTTTTTCATATGATCGTCTAGTATTACTTATTACCGCTTTACAGGCAATACTAATCTTACAATAACTGGATCTGTATTTTTCTAAGCCAGTAGAGATAATCATATTCCAGTGATTCTTCCTTTTTCTAAGGAGTTTTCTGACCGCTTTAGTCATCCACAGTGGACTGTGTTGGGATATTCAGGAAAATATCCCAGAAATTATTCTATTAAGTCTAATGCTATTCTTGGACTTGGAGATGGTATTATTTACTTATTGGTCAGTACTTATTTCACGTGTCATTTTCCTACTGGTTAATATTGTACAATGTTATTTTCTATTTTATCGTTCGATGTGGTCTGCTTGATTAGTATATATATATGTGTTTGAAATATAATGATTCATATATCCGAGGCTGAGACTTGCGTTCTGGACTTAACTGACTGGGCTAGACAGGGAAGCGGGGCCTATCAGAACCCTAGGCCGTTCTACGTGTTTGTGCGTCTTTGGTCCGATCAATAATTCGCTACCCTATAATCTGCTGCCGTCACAGTTATAGCAGACTGTCATTCGGTCTTTACGGTATCAGGTATGGTATGAACGAGGACGTAACCAAACTAAACTTACCTTTAAATACAGACCATACTTTTTCAACTGATAAGCTATTATCTACAAACCAAACTGCCTTGGCAGCTCACTCCTGATTGGCTGATATGTTAGCTTCCCATACAATTGGGTGGGGTGTAACTTGGTCGTATAACATGTCCCTAGTTTTAAACGTGAATGACAAAACATCGCGATCGCTGTTCACTAATGGTGGAGGAATATTTGTGTCGACAATATCTTGAGTCTCATGAGTGATTACCAAGTCCAACAGAGAAGAACCTTGGTTAGCATCAAAAAGTGTGGGTTTGGATACATGCTGCACTAATGCCTGCTCCATTATTGTTGTCAGAAATCTGCTATCAAAGAAGTTTGTAGACTCTTCCGTGGTCATCTCAGTCTAACTAATAACGAGACTAGACACGCGATATTAGAGATATACTATTCTAAATGCTTACGTATGTTACTGTTCTTCTAAGATTTCCACAACTACCCCTTCTAACTCGTTTTTGGCATTCTGCATGAAGTTCCTACACTAGTATTCAGTACAAATTGTGAGAGATGTTTTAACTAGTCATGGAACTGTGTGGTCGACAGACCGATGAATAGCATACGAATAAAGTGAAAAGATTGTGGAATGTGACAAAAATATGCTTGACATGTTGCAGATTTTTATCTTGCAATTCTTTACGTTTTTAACTTTTAAATTTGCCAACATATCATAGTGTAGCTTCGGTATATTTGAAAGGTAAATATTAAAAAGTCGTAATACATAAGACCATATCATAATTAAAAGTACACGTTTCATCGTATTACCTGAAAATTCCGAGAATTGTGCAACTTGGGACAAGTAGAACTACATGAGCACAAACAAACATTTTATTTAGAATTCGAAATCAACCAGTAACCAAGTACAAAACAATCATTACTTCATACAAGCACCAAAACCTTCACAACTTAAATTGGAATCAAAATTTCTGTAATCGATCGAGCCTATTCTTCTTAAGTTCATCGTATGTCTGTCAGACTGTGCTTTGGATACACAGTCCACATGATCTAGAATACGCTAATTAGTATTAGGATTAACAACCGAAATTGGAAGAGACTCACCCGGTTTCTTGGAATGCATTTGGTTGTTGCAAAAACCCGCTCATGAACCGCAGATTTATTGACCTGTTTTAACAGATCTTCCATAGATTATGGAAAATAAGTTCATTTGCAAAGATTCTGAGTGAAAAAGTCTTATATTACCTACGGCGAATCGCTCAGCAGTAAACAAACTAACTGGATTTATCCAATTTTACCACATTTAAAGCATTGGGCATTACAAAGTACGCATGAATTAGGTGAGTGAAATTTACCACAGGACAAACGCTTACTGAATTTGTGCTCACTCTCATGACCTGCTCTGCGATTCCTCGATGAAATGTTATCTGCTTGACCTTGGGTACTCGTTGAATTGGGATAATTAAGTAATGTAGTAAAGTTCTTGATGCTGTAAAAGTCAATTTCATGCACTGTCTCATAATTATTACACTCAATTCCAGCATCTTGAAAAGAACACTTTGACGTTCGCATAGGCTTTCTTTCCAGATCAAGTATGTTAATCCCTGCAATCAATCAATCACGCAGCTGTACATGAAGTCGATCACCAAAATTGCCTTTGGTAGCTTGTGTTTGCGTTCTGTGGATAAGTTCTCCAACCTTTTAATTATTATGACGATTCATTTTACGAAATTTTGCTCTTTCACGACATTCGATACTAGCACGCTTTACATGATTTAATAGTAGTTCTTTGAGAGTTTCATAGGAAAGTGACATAGACTTATCTGAAAATGCCAGTTTTTAGTAAGCTATAGGCATCCTTCCCGATGAATGTGGCGAAATGAGCCACAATTTTATCATTCTTAACATCTTTCGTGGTCATACTTCAGATTTGAAATCTTTCCATGTAATCTTTGAGAGCTTGAGAGTCTGGATGTATTTCCAACTGTTTCGTCACAAGATTCTGCTCGCGACGCCAATATGATAACTAAAATCTTCAAATCATAGTATTACGTAGGAATTCTCGAAACAGTGCAATTTAAGACAAATGAAACTACATGAGCACAAAGGAACGTATTGTATTTATAATTCGAGGTCAACCAAGAATCAAACGCGAAATAATCACTGCTTCATACGGACACTTTTTCTTTTTTTAGTTGTTGATTTAATTCAGAGGTCGATGTCCATTGAACAATTGTTATTATCATGGTTGAACCCTTTCAATATATGTTCATTTCTTTTCTCTCTTTTCTTCCCATCTAAATAAATATTATTCTTAATTTTATGAAGTTTGTAATTAAGACAATAACTTGTGTTACACTTAAATTAACTTCCCAGACTCGTTTTATCTTCACTATGCATATATGACTAATAAATATTGATATTTGGTTATCCTTTTCACTTAACTGTGACTTGCATAGCATCACTCCAAACTATGACTGCGTAAACATACTAGCGTCATATCTTACTGCAATAATAAGTTATTTTTTATTATTTTCTATCTTGTTTTTGTTACTCATTTGGCGATGCACACATAGTCGTTTATTTATGTTCTGTGTTCAGAAACACGCTTATCAAACTATATGCGTATATCATATCTCCTTTATTTCTGTTCCATTATTTTCTGCCTTTCCTTCTTTAAACTCAGTTCAATAGTCTTCTCAATTACACAGAACCTGATATATTATTGTTCTGTTATTATTACTGTCTTTTTAAAATATGGTAAATATAATGCTAACATTATTGAAGCTTGTGTATTATTGCATTTTTGAAGAAATCCGAAATGGTATCTCCACAACACTTATATACCCATAAGGTGGTTGTGAATAATTATGATAATGCCACAGGCTGCCAGCACACAAATTGGAAAGTAATAAAAACAATTATAGATAATTACTTTATGTCTCAAAACACCGGTATTCAGGCTACAGTGAAAAATAGGATTGTTTTCAGTTTATTCGTCTTGATAGACATTGCGGTGTATGATCCTGTTAAAACTGATGTAATGTGGGATTTGACTGCTTGAATTTACTTCATAAGAGTAGTTGTAAGCCAAAATCCTGTCCGTACAACTAACAGCTTACGTAGTTCTAAGAAAGGCTTGTAAAAGTATTGGTTCTAACCATACGATCCTTGAAATTGAACATAAAAGAAAAAATTATTTAAAACGGAGTGAAAGTCTGAAATGAACACAGTGACAAACGATTGGAGTCTCATGGTTCGGCCGTCACTCTATGAAATCTCTTGCTTTTTGTATTGAGTATATTGCTCTTTTCACAGCCTCAATGCATTCTTCAAATGTGCCAGGCGTCCTACTGCTGATTGTCGAGTAGGACGAGTCAGCATAGACAATGATGTGACTTCCACGTAAGATCTCATAGATTAGGTAGTCACAAACCTGCAATTTTGGATTAGGTTTATTATTGTAGTGGAAAGAGGTGTACTCTTATATCAAACTAGCTTGTTATTTTACAAAATCACTTCATATTGTAGTCGTGGAGATGAGGTTTGACCAGAATGAACTGAATCATGCTTTAAATAAGATAGTATCAAGATAGGTTGGTGATATTTATGATAATTCCACTGGGCACACTCTTATCCACGACAAGTTATTCACCACTGAAACCACATGAATTACTTAGGAGCATGAACTAGTAAGCATGTAAGCGCTTTGCAAAAGACCATTGTTAGATCACCCGATCTTCCAGGAAATTCCGAAATCATCTTGGGGGTGAAAAACCAGGAATGATGAGGCGTCTGAACACCGTCTAGTTCGCAACAATATCTCAAGCTTTCCTTACGAGCTCTTATTAATCAAAATTTGTTTACCTTATTTAAATATAACTTTTGAGGTAGTATAAACATTTCCTTCAACTGAGACAATTTTAAACAACATGAACTGCTCATTAACCCTATTTCAGCAGTTTGGTGCGTTGAAGCGGAAGAATCTTCTGAGAGTAGTGCTGCTTTCTTCAGTAGCCCGCATAACCAATAATCAGCTTCGGAAAACTGAAAATTTCAAAAGGAACAGTACGGTTTATTACTGGAATCAAAAATAGTCACAAACTAAAAACGATTCGAAATTACGAAAAGACAGTGTTTATGGTGGGGAGTCCATTTTTTGACGCTCGTAATATGGAAATCTGCAACACGATCAGCTCATCACATCATCCAGACGTCTAATATTTCTGTACACTATCCGCATGTTAAATTGTTTACCGTCAACTAAATACAAGTGTTCACGCACACATCTCCTTCCAATCTTTTGGACTACTGCTTCCTAACTATCTATTGATAGTCCTGTTTCGTATATTCTAGCACATGTTCTACAACATGCAACTCCGCATGTAGTCCTTCTGAGGCTACCGCCGCTTCCACGATCGGGTAAGAGATGAAGGTTGAATGTGAAGCCACCAACTCCAACCCGTAGAAAAAATCTTGCTAAAAAATACCATCCAGACTAAACCAATTAAACAATTTAGAATGTGCCCGTGAAGGTGAAGGAGTAACTGTGACGCTTCTTAAGAAGTCACGGTGCCGATGTCTCTTCAAATGAACAGAACAACAATTTTAATAGGTACATGGAACTTCTGTAAAATCTGGGAGACCAATTCGCTACACTACAGCTCATCATTGAACAATCCATCGGGTGGAGTTCGTCACTATAAATTAGTTTCCTTGATTATGAGAAAGCTTATGACAGTGTGGATAGGAAAACCTTACGAAATCTTCTTCGACACTATTGAGTGAGTGGGTGAGGAAATCGTCAACATCATACGGAATTTGTACGACGGACCAAAGTGTAAAGCGGTGCATGGCGAACAGGTGACAGACTCATTCCAATTGAGGGCCAGAGTCAGACAAGGCTACTTACTCTTCCACTTTTATAGTAGCTCACGTGAAATTGAGTGTGTTCACATTTAATTTAGTCAAGCCTTTTCTGCCAACTTATTTAACGGACAGAGTTACTCGTACAATAACAGCTTCCTATATCACTGTACCTTACTATTGTTGCACTTGTATGAGTATGTGTGCATGAGCACTGCTTACTGCCTAAGCATATATTCGCTCTGCTAGCCTTACTATTAACCGCCTTATTGATTCGATAATTCATTCAATTCACTATGTATGTATATGCACATTTTATTCATGTTCATTGTACTCACCTACCCATACTCGTATTCGCTAACTCGCTTGCTTGCTTGCCTACTAGCGTTTCGGTACTACACTTTCATGCATGCTTAACATACCTGTAAATTGGATATCTGTGTGGTCCCATAATTAACGTAATCAACACTTCGTATCCGCCTTCTGATCAATACACAGTTGGGGCGTTATCTAGTGACGGTTATCAAGACGAGCTGTATAAGAAGTTTAAGGATTATGTCGAATACCGACCACCACACTTTCTCTTTCTTCTGATGGTTGACTGGATTATAAAGACCTCTACATATAACGGAAATCACGGAATAAAATGGACAGGTTGAATGAAACTAGACAGTTTGGACTTCACAGATGACCTAGTCCTTATAGTTCATATACATCAACAAATGAAGGTGAAGACAACCAGATAACTCCAATCCAAAAATCTAGAACTGCTGGTATACTATGATCTGAAGTCTTACGTGGACAGTGACAAAAATACCTTTCGAGCAATCCTTGTACCGAGAACGTTGAAGCGCATTTTTGGCCAATTCACCGGTAGAGTTTCACGTCTAATCTTCAACAGTTTTATTCGACCCCATTTAGAGTATGGAAACTCAGTGTTTCCTCCTTTACTCCAAAGGCGATAAGAATATATTGGAACGGATACAGAGACAAGCCACGAAATCGGTTCGAGGACTCAAGTTGAAACCTTATGAAGAGCGTCTAAAATCACTGAATCTCCATCCATCCGAGTCAAAGCGTCTTAGAGGTGATTTTCCAATGAATTAGAGCATCATAAACAATCATGTGCATCCCATTAAATACCAACTTAAGTTCAGTCCAAATACAAACCTCAGGGATAACACACAGAAATTAGTGACACAGCATAGCAGAACGGACTGAATACACACGTTTTACTCCATACGAGTAGTCAAACTCTGGAACCCACTGTCGGGTGGGCCGATTCAAGCGACTCCTTAGGAGTCCTTTATGAAGTAACTTGACATATTCTTAAGGACTAAGGACAGTACCTCACTATAATTTACTAATACATTTCTCTTTCATCATTGAATATGTCTAAGTTCCTACTCGGAGGCATCGGTGATCCACTGCTACTAGATGCGTAATCCTGTTAAGTGAAAGCTTCTTACATTCCGTCAAGAACCACTCGAACTGTTTGAACGCACCAGTAATTTTGCCGCTGTTTGACTTTGGTGTGTACAGTGTGATCTGATTCCTTGAATGCCTTCTGAAGATTTCCTGAGATCCACATGTCGCTCTTGTTTTTAGTGTGTTACCTACGATTTATTCCATCCATTGGCAGTCGGTAATACAGATACAGTTTGTATCAATCTTATCTGTACGGTTGCTGAGGTTACAAGTTTTTGAGGCAGGGTACGATATACATATTCTTTTTTGCCTATAAGTACTTAGTTTGTTTAATGTTTCTAAACGGTGCAACCGTTTCTGTGGAACATATTTTATTCATTATCGATCGATGATTTTTTGAGTGTTTCAACCGGTTGAGACACTGGCCAACCAATGTGTTAGAAATGCTATATCGCCCTAGACGTTTCGCTGAATATCACCTTAATTTCCCTAAAGTTAGCAGTAATTTCTCGTATTAGGGTGAACGGGCTGGAGCGATCGGCCAACTAAGTTACATACTCAACTCTATTTAGCCTACAGACGTTATTTGTAGTATGAGACGGCTGTTGAAAGTGCCATATTTAGACAAGACAGAACAGATAAATTATTTTTTGGCATTACTTTTTTGTTTATACCAAACTGATTTTTCATTATAAGTTTCAGCAACCTGGACTACTTCATTTATTTTGCTAGTTTTTCCGTTTGTTTTATATCTAACTACCTGTTGCGTACACTGTTGTTTCGTACGAAGTAAATGTTTGCACACTATTAATAGCCATACTTCTGTGAGACTTAAGTGGATTGTTCCAGTGTTGAGGCAAGGTTGTATTTTGTATTCAGATTTTTAATTAGTACATCCGTGCCATAAATAATTACACATTCTCTCGTTGTGAACTCTTGTCTTACATGAGAGTTCGAGACTTAGATAACAGTAATGTGAATCGTTTGATTGTTAGTCAAAACAAGAAAAGTGTTTTCCATAATTGACATCCAGGGGCAACACCATGTTAGTAATGTAGAGGTTCGGCATCGTATGTTCGGGCACAGAGATGATGCGATTGGTTTCACCATCTTGAAACACCGACCTCGGTGGCTTGGACATGTTCTACGAATGTCGTCCCAGAGAGTTCCACGTCGTGCATTATTTGCCGACTCTTGGACTGGTTGAAAGAAGCGTAGAGGTGGTCAGTGTATGACATAGTGTCGTGGTATGAAAGAAAGCTTCAAAGGACTGACTTGTGTTGGTCCTTCACGACTCCCTGGCTGGAGTCCGAGAAATGGTGTGACACAGCGTCTAGAGACGTTATTAGATATGGCTCAGAATAGAAGCCAGTGGCGATCCTGCTGTAACCTTTTTTTACTTTCTTTATAAAAAGTGGTTGCTTCTTCCTCAACCAGAAGATTTCTTCTGATTGTACGTTTCTGTTTCCCTCATTATTAATATTATTATTACTATTATTATTATTATTATTATTATTATTATTATTACACCATACACTAATCTATCCGTTATTGTTCTTTCTTTTATGCCCGTTACCTTATTTTCCTTCTCTTCAAATTCTCATTGTTTTGTGTGGCGCATATATTTTTGGTTCCCTCTTGTACCAATATTTGTGTTAAAATAAATAAATAAAATCAATAAATTGAGACTTAGAAATCCCCAAATCTTCGTTCTCAGCCCAATAATAGGTTCACATTGTTTTTTTCACATGACATTGTCTCTCTTGTTACTAGATCGTCTTGGCTGAATAGGTCCTATACTTTTTTTCAGTTATCGTCATATTGCTTCATTTTAATAGTTGAAACCCAAATTAGAATTTAGGCATCGTATATTCTCTGTAATAAAGATGATGCCTTACATCTTAACTCCAAAGAATTAACAATCCACTTTTTCTAAACCTTAAAATACTTATCCCGTTCCAAATCATTTGAAAATGTTACTCATTGAAAATGTACACTTATTTTTGTTTTCTGTACTGTAGACTGTGAACCACCTTTGGATCTATTGCCTTCAATTTGATAAAAGCGATTCTAGTCTTTTTAGTCCAAGATTTGATCCCTGTCACCATGCCAACGGTTTTTAGTTACCAAAGATATGCTTCAAAATCAGTTTTGCAACGATTGTTTTCTTCAGAAAGTTTCGGAAACATTTCTTGTAAATCAGAGAAAGTTCGGTATATTGGTCAGCAAGCAGTTCAGTGGTTCCCAGGGCATATGCGTAAAGGCATGGATGTTATTCATTCTAAAATGCCACTTGTTGATGTCATTATCGAAGTTCACGACGCAAGGATACCTTTCTCCGGTAGACCTGAAATTTTTCAGAAGTTTGAATTGGTAAGGAAACCAGTCATTTTTTTAGAAATTTTCTTGGGTTTTAGAATTCAAGTTCGTGTGCAGTGCCTAGGTATCACCAAGAAACCTACTCGTTTCCATGATTAAGAATATTAAGTTTCATGTTAGTCATTTGCCCCCTTCGCCTCCAAATGCCATGGTACGGCAGAGAGTGGGGACAGTTAGCTCTCGAGATGTTCTCAAATGACCACGTGCATGCAATCACTGCCAGAGAAGTCCTACTCACTGCCTTCTCAAGACGTTACTGTTGTTTATGAAATTGAGAGGACGAAAAGGCGCTTTAACTGGGTTGGTTGGTACGGAGGACCCACCTAGAGGAGTTGGGAAACCCTGATTCCAAACCATTTGTGTACATGGTCTCCATGATCCTAAGGAAACAAATAGTGCATTAACCCATTGTTGGTCACTGGCTACCATGAGACTGCATTTTCATACGTCGCTCCACGGCCTTGTGGATTAAACCTTCAGGTCAAACGCTTGAGGATTAGCCCCCTAAGAAAACCACCTGTTTCGGTTTGGGCACCAGGGCAGTATCCCAGTCCTCACATTAATCGAATGATTTATGTGGCACGTATCTATTTGGTGCCTCATTGTACCAATGTTTATGTGTTTAAGTAAATAAAATTTGACCCCTTCCCACTTTGACACCTTGATAAAATCTTTTCTATAATGCAGAGTCAGGTACACACATTCTTGTAAAAGCATTTCACACTAACAATGTGAAGCACTTACCAAATTCATGGTGCTTATCTCCACTTGATTCAAAATCAAGTTACTACTTTTTACTTTTTCCCTAGTAAGATGACATCATCTTTTTTTGGTCATCGTTATTTTTTTAGTTTACATCACTATACAATTTTTTCAAATTCATTCCAAGGATCCTATGTGACAAAATTAAAGTAAGCTAGTGAGGTTCGGCATTTCTACTTGACAGTTTCTGATTTAAAGTGGTGTGATGTGATTCACATTAACCACTCTACTTAGGGTTTTTTGACAGGGTTTTCGCGATTTTGGTTGACTCATCACATTTTCATGTCCAATGAACGAAAGGTAGTATTGATGTCAAGAAATGCAACTGTGGTTGGAACTCAGTGCCTGAAAGTGTTTGGTAATTTCAAGAGCAACTTGTAGTGCTTTAATACTTGGCGCTTTCTCAGATTCCCCTAGTAAGTGGGTAGATCTACCTCGGGTTATGAACACAAGACAGTTAAGTAAAATATGGCAAAGCAATAAGCCAGCGTATGAAGTATTGTTCGCAGCGTTCAAGGTTCCTTCGATATATCCCCAGTGTTCGGGATATCTCACTGGCATTTCGTTCACAGTATCCTTTGGCCAACCTAAGACTATTGAGTACTATTTTTTTTTGGCTAATGCAAACGTTATACGTATGGCATGTTAACTACTCTAGTTTCAAACACCGTCTGTTTATTTTACTGAGTGTAGCTTTCTGGGTTTTCTTTATTGAAAGTCTTAATGTATTTTGTTGCGTGAAAGTGTTCGATTGAGTTGTAGCTTATTTTGACTCTTGATCCTTTATGGAGCCTTTCATTGTATTCGGCCTTTTTATATTAGTTCACAGTATTTATTTATGAGTTCTTTATATTTTGAGTTAGTTAGGACTAACTTATTTGGTGACTTTTATATCTGTCAGCATACACTTAAAGTTAAGGAGATTATGAGATCTTTATAAGCGTTCATTTTAGTCGATTTACTTGTTCCTTAACTTATTCTGTTACCATTCGTGTTGGAAATGCTTTCTTATATTTGCTTATGTTGTATTTTCTGGGCTGAGAGGTTATATTGCAATGCTTCCATTATCGTTCTAGAAAACATCAGTGTAAAATCAGCCTTTTGTGTTAACCAAACAGTTCACTTCTACGTGAAGAAAGCGCTGATAATGTTATACAGCTTCTCAATTAATCTGATTTTGTCATAGTAGTTTCCCTACAGATGACGCTTTTCCACTTAACTTTTTAAGAGTAATATTCTATCAGGAGGTTTACCTATCGACTTAGGATACAAAGATGACGTAGTCTTATTTATTGGGATGCGTTTCTCTCCCTCTAAATATAAAATGTCTTAACAATAGTCCTTCAACTTAACTAGTGATGAAGATTAAAGTGACCTAACGTATTTACTACCTTACTTATCCTAGAAGTCTCATCAGACCCGGTGGGTTGGTATCTATGTCTCAGGATGCAACCAGAAAGCTCGCTTGGCCTTTGCCAACCTTAGGTTACTTGTGGAGTAGCCGAGTGTATACTGTGCGATAGTCCTCTTTGTATAACCTTATGGTTGTAAAACTTGGTTTACAAAGTAGAATACTTGGATAGGCTGCATGATTTTGATCATTTTTTAAAAATCGTTTCGTGGAATTAGTGAATGAGTAATGTTGAGGTTAGGCATATGTTACTAAGTAAACTTGGAAAATCGGTTAATGGTTTATAAGTCATCACCGACTGGGGTGGTAAAAATAGTTGTTACGTATTCCCAACCACATCGACGGGGCATGTTTCGTGGTATGAAATCAGGTTAAAAGAAAACCAAGAGCGACCCAAATAAAACATGGGATCAGTTCATGAAGTCATCGACTATTGGTCTGAGCCACGTTGATAAATGCAGACTACCTGGTTAAGGGTACTTTGGGTGTTATACCTTAAAATCATCCACCGTGACTCATATGGATTCACTGTCTGGCTTTCCCACATTCTTAACTTCCAGTATTTTTTCATGCCTTTCCACTGACTTTCGCCATTCATCTTGCTAATTTCATATTGTATGACAACGTTGGCCAGCTTACATATCCACCAGGATATGTGTTTGTGGTGACTGATAACTAACTTCCAATTAAACCTATCAGCTCAGAAAACACGTAGCCAAATGTATTTGCCTGAGCCATAAATCTCCATCATTTTGGAATACTTTTTTATTGATGTGATTGAGTTGACTTCAGTTTTGCATATTCTTCATGTTTAATCTTTTTTCACAGTCATAGACCTTATTATTCGACTCAATTGTTATTTATCCTTTAATCTCATATTTGTGCTTGTGTAATGTGACAGCTTGGGTTAATGAATACTTATTGTGACTGGTCTTGAACATTATGGTCGATAATTCACAACCTTTTTTTAATCTCTCAAATCATGTTTTCCTGTTTTCCTATCTCATTTTGTCAATCTGATCATTCTGTTGGGTAACAGTTTACATTGATTCTTCTGTGTGAAAGCTTTTGCATTGTACTGTCTATCTGCCCACTACTGAGGGATATACTGAAAGAGTTTACAATGCTTAGTTCATTTTTAACTTTAAACACTGTGTGGTAATAAAGGTAGTGCAGGTATGCTGTAAAATTGCCGAGCCTACAGAGGTAATCTAAGTATATTAATAAATCCGACCTATGATATGTTGTGTGCACAATAGAAAGCTGTCTTTAGTTTCAAACAATAGTAAATGGGAAACTACTGGATGTATTCTCAGGCAGAATTTATCTAAGAATGAACTTATTCATTCTTACAACATACTCATTAGATTGTTGAAAACACTAAAATTGACTGGAAATTTAGTTTTCCAGCCAAAATTATTTATCCAATTACATGTTTTTTGGCACTATTTTCACGATGTCTCATCCTAGCCATAAATTTATGCTGTCCACTGTGTTTCGTATACCTGATTTTAAAATTTAATTGTATTTTTATATAGAATCGTCCTACAATTTTGTTGATGAACAAAATTGACTTGGCCGAACCAATTAGTGATCGGCAGGCTCATACAAATCGAATTGTTGAGGAATCACGTATTATTAAACGTGGTCCACTTGAAGTATACTATACTCAGCTTAACGCACCTGAAAAACAGAAGGGGATTTTGAAACGACTGATGTCCAGGTTGGTAGGTTAGTCTTTGTGTTTTAACTTAAAGAAGCTTGAATACTTCACAAAATGATAGCTTTGGTATGATATATTGATAACATTTCAATTGTAAGAATAATCTTGATAAGTTTGTTTTTCTCCGGTTCAATCTTGATTTATTTTATTATTGTTTTCACATTATAGTTTACCTCATTTAGCTACTACCTCGGGGCATCCTGTCAATTCAGTTATAACAGTTATGGTCTTAGGTATTCCAAACAGTGGTAAAAGTACATTAATTAATGTTCTACGAAGTATTGGGCATGGAGGTCCTGGGGGTGCAGCAAGAGTTGGACGTATAGCTGGTCAAACTCGTTCTGTGGGTCATCCGATCATTTTGTACAGAGGAAACTCAAGCCATATATCAGATGATATTGATGACAGTGTAATGGTTCCCACTGACTACAAAATTCAGGTGTTTGATACACCTGGTATCTTAGAGCCTCGTGCTCGAACTTTAAGTGAACGACTTAGCCTTTGTGTTTGTGGAGCTGTGGATTATTCATCTCTTCAACCAGGTAATAATTCATTTTCTAATAAAAAAAGCTTCTGATTTATTATAATTACATTTTTCTCTCTCTTGCATGTAGTGGTCATTTAATCTTAAATAATCTAGCGTTTGATTAAGAATATGAAAAACCGTAGCACTTTTATTCATAGATTTCTTTTTCACCAGCAGTTACTTGGGGACAGTTGTGTTAACCGAATATAGATTAGTTTAAAGCACGTTGCGTGCAGGTTTGTGTTCAAGCACACTGATTGGCTACTTCTTGTCCAATCAGCGTTAGCGGATGTTTGTAGAAGACTCTAGAATCTTCACATGTAAAAACTATAAATATACTAACGTTTTTCTTATTAAAATTCCCACTTCCATCTACCCTTGTTATTTGGAATGCAATCTCGTTCCTGTTCAACCGTTGCTACATTGACGTGGTGGTCGGGCTTGCCTATCGTGATGAAGCGACCGAGCTATACTGGCTGCAACAATCGTTCCTAAAGGTCCTGCCATGCCCGAGAGTTCGGTTGAAGAGCGGTAAGACTAAAGGCAACAAACCTAAGGTCCGAAGTCGTACTACTGACTGTACAGAGGTGTGACAGCAGTAAGATGTTTCCTTCAGACGACCAGCATAACAGTGGTGTTGCCCTCCCACGAGGAGGGTTGGAGTCAGAAAAGTTGACCCTAAAAATGCACACCTCGTCTTATCCCACGGACACTCGTCTTCGCCGGTAGGGTCTCAACAAGTACGAAGCTTACACAAAAATTACTCATAAAAAGGTCGCGTGTGACCAACCTCAAGCAGTTATCCCTTTGGCACTGCGGTCACGCTCTCGGGTCACTAAGACCACCTCTAATACAATTTCCCTTTCAGGTACCTCCAGAAGAACCCTTCCACGAAGTGGGCGACCGGGAAGTGATAACCGCCCTCATACCTCTAACAACACTGAAGATCATTGTATCCGTAATCATTCTTGCTATTCAATTCCTATTATTCCTCCTACACCGACTTACAACACTAAACTTCCCGTTTGGCTTCCTCCTCAAGTGTCACCATGGCCAACGATTCTAGTGCGCAAAACACTGTCCCAGGTCTACTGAAACCTCGCTGCAAACTACACATTAGAGCCTTCAACGTAAGCGCCCTATGTGAAATTGATCAGCAGTCATGTGTAAATGAGACTATTTCAGAAAAAGACGACACTCATCTGCTCCCAGTCCAGACGTGTGGAGCGACATTTTCGAGAACAGTTCAGCTGGCCTTCAGCTACTCTACAACTACCCTCCATTCCCAGACTGTGAATGGAACATTGAAGTAGGTCCCCCGACTCTAGCTGAAGTTCAAAAGGCTATAGTTAGTCTGAAAAGAGGAAGAGCAGCTGGTCGTGATGGATTGGCTCTAGATGTCTTGAAGTATGGTGGTGAAATTTTAGCGATCAGGTTGACTAATGTTTTAGCTAAGATCTGGGAATTGAACGTAATCCCATCTGAGTGGTGACAATCACTGATCGTCTCAATATATAAGAGAGGGTCAAAATCATCCTGTGATGACCACAGACGGATTAGTTTGACTAACATAGTATTTAAAATACTAGCCTCGATAATTAGCGGACGCTTAACTACAACTCGTGAAGTACAATCATGAGAGAATGAAGCTGACTTCAGACCTGGTCGTGGCTGCATCGACCACATATTCACCATTCATCAGGTTCTAGAACACAGGCATACTTATCGGCAGTGTCTTTCATTGAAAGACGTACCTCAGAAGTACATAAACCTTGTGAAGGCTCTTTACTCGAACACTGCTAGTCAAGTGAGAGCTTATGGCGAACTGTCATCTGCTCTTGAAACCTCAAGTGGTGTCCGTCAAGGCTGTCCACTTTCTCCACTTTTGTTTAACTTCATCATAGACTTACTGATAGAAATAACGCTCTCGTCGACTGAATTCTCGGGTATTGATCTCTTACCAGAAGGTCCACTTATCGACTTAGAATACGCAGATGACATAGTCCTGATTGGTGAAGACGCTGATAAAATGCAGAGTCTTTTGTAGCACTAAGCTATAATGCCAGGATGTTTGGAATGCGCTTTTCTCCCTCTAAATGTAAGTTGTCGCTTCAGGACTGACCTGCATCAACACCTGAACTAAAGATAGGGAGTGAAGTAGTCGAATGCGTTGACAACTTCACTCATGTTGGAAGTCTGATCAGCCCTAATGGGTTGGTGTCTGACGAAATCTCTGCACGGGTTGAAAAGCTCGCCTGGCTTTTGCCAACTTACGTCACCTATGGCTAAGGCGAGATATCCGTCTATCAATTGAGGGACGAGTATACTGAGCGGCAGTTCGTTCTGTTCTACCTTACGGCTACGAAACATGGCCATTAAGAGTGGAAGATACTCGTAAGCTACTAGTATTTGACCACAGATGCCTTAGAAATATTGCTGGCGCCTGCTGGGATCATCGGGTAAGTAATAGTGAAGTTAGACGCTGGTTATTAGAGAATGATGGTAAATCAGTTGATGAGATTGTAAATCTTTACCGACTTAGATGGTTGGGCCACGTGTTGCGTATGCCTGAACACCGATTACCACGACACGCAATGCTGACTAGTGTTGGAGACGGTTGGAAGAAAGTTGGAGGCGGTAAAATCAAAACGTGGCATCAGTACTTGAAGTCACTAACTTCTAGTCTTGAGCCATGTTAGTAGATGCAGACTACTTGGTTGGGGTCCGTGTGGCTATCGTAATCACTGGTTGGAGACTCTTGGTGACATGGCTCCGAATCGACCACGATGGCGTCTGTGTATACACTCTCTGTCTTCCCTTAAACTATGAGATTAAAATCGCTTCATATCTTTCTTTCTATGAACTAATTCTTTCTTCCCGTACTATGTTCTTTTATGCAACCTTTCTTTTATATATTACCATCACTGAATTAACTAATTCTATGAATCCGGTGTTCATATTGTTGTGCTAATGATGTGTGGTAACTTGGACCGATGCATATATGTGCCTGGTCTTACGTTGTAGCTGACTAACTGATGAGTGAATTAGTGTTCAAGATTACTAAGCAATAGGAGTAGCTTGGTCGTAACAAGTTAAATTATAACAAGGTCTGATTTTAAAAAGTTTGATTCACTGATTTAAGACCTGTAGACTGTTGATTCAGGTTATCATGAAACTGCTCTTAATAGGTACGGTAAATGGTAACACATTCTCCATACCATTGTGGTTACTTGATTACATGGTGATTGGAAGTACTTGATTTCTGGTCGACGAGTTATATATGTTTTGACAGGGTGTTTTTGAAACATACTACTGTGGTTGAACCCAAAGTTTTTAATGAGTGTAAAGGTTTGTTTAACGATAAGTCTGACGGATATTAGCATGAAAGACTTAGGTTCGATCAGAAAGGATATTGTGGCGTTAAAGTATCTTGATCATTTAATGACTAGTGTAGTGTTTTGCATTTCTAGTTGGAGATAAAATATGTTAACTAGTTAACTAACTGGAATTTTGTGAAACCTGTAATATCTTTGCATATCTTCACTCACTATTACACATTTGGTTCAGTATATCATGTATAAGATGTCTAACCTTAAGTTTATTTCAGAAATAAATCTGTTCTGGGGATACATTAACTGGTTCATGTAGTAACCGATTATCCAGGTGATTCAATTATGCTTCAAGCTGCACTTCCCCAAATCATCGTTTTATTTGCTTGTCGTTGATTAGTGTATCATGGATGATTGTTCCACACCAATTAATTTGAGAAGTGCCTTCTCTGGGTTAGTTACTTTAGTTACTTTGCACCTTGTTGATTTGGTAATTCAGTTGTAGCGATACTATCAATTCACCTTCTTTTAGAAGGATAGAATTAAGTAAGAAAGAATATTTTTATTTCTTATATTTTCCAGTCACTGCGTATTTGTTTCAACTCATTTTTAAAATTGAATTCCTGTTCATTTGGCTTTAAACTTTTAGAAGTACTAGTGGATTACTTGTTATTTTGGTTGAATCGTCGTCAACGTACAGAATACGTTTCTCTTTTTGATTTACCTGGTCCTACCACAGATGTTAACGAATTATTGATCAGCGTGTGCTTTAAAAACAAATTTTTCATGACTTTATCTAAACCAAGTTGGTTACCTAATGAAATAGAAACTTCAAATGAATTGTTTAAAAGTAATATCACTCAAAAGATGGCTATACCTGATATTAAACGTGCTGCCTTTCATATCCTTAGCTTATTTAATAAAAGATATTTTGGTCCAGTTACTTTCTTACCTGAAGATGAAAAGTTAGCGGATAATTTCTTTCATCTTGCTTAGAAATGTTGAAACGATTTTTTACTGAGCGAATGCTTCTGTAAATTGTACATAACACATTATTTGCAAATAAATAATCTACTTATTGACTGCTTTTTTAACTTTTATTCAACTGAATTTATTTTGTGTTGATATCTATCTGTATTGTGATAGTGCATTTATTGAGAGTAGCAATAAAATTCCGCCAGTTTTACTGAATAACATTTTTGTTGAAAGTTCATGTCTTATTATTGTGCTTGAACACATTTCTAGATTTCAGTAGTTTCCTTAGATTAAGGAATTTATTAGTTTACTTCAATTTCAGTTTACAATTAAGCCATCTAGCTTATAGAATGCAGCATTATTGTAATCCCTCTCATCAACTACCATTCTTCATTCACTTTACTGATAAAACAAACTTGTGTCTTAGTCTCTGGAAATTTGTTCGATATAGATGTTTATTAGGGACCCGGTCCGAGCGAAGACAGATTTGAAACCTTTTCTTTTTACCAGGTTTTTACAGTCCGGGCGAAATCTATAGCTTCCTTAAAGTAATAAATGTAATTATCATCTCAGTGCATAAGTTATTTCATGTTTTCATTTTTATTAAAATATCCCGTTGTTACTCTACTTTATCATTTCTGTATGTATTGTATTCAATCCAGTAGATAACTAGAAATAGTAAGTATGGGTAGTGCTCAGATGTATTAAGTTTATACCAGTTATTCGTATATGGAATTCTCAAATGTCTTTTGATTTCCAAATATAACTCTTTGTTTATTATTTCATTTTAGATGAATGATCATCCATCAGAACCTCTTGAAGGAGACAGTTTGGACAAATTAAATAATATTGATTTAGGTCACTCTCCAGATAATTGGTCCGATTGGTTTTCCTATATGTCTTTAAAGGTTAGTGTAGACCAATTACTTTTTTTCCAGCATTCTTATTCATACAATATTAGTGGATTGGTTTTCCAAAATAATATAGTTTAAATCTAGTTCATTTATCTTTTGTGTGAAATTCATTTTCACCTGCTCATACCTTATTTTTTTCTTCGAATCATATAGGTCTTTTATATTTCTTCAAAACAGAATAATTGTATTACAACTAGTTTAGAGTAATTTGATTGCATCTACTATCATTATTAAGTAATATTATCAATAAAAATCAGCTTTCTTTCATTTGTCAGCAGACACTACGGCCAAACCAAAACATGGCACAAATCCATGAAGTCACTGACAAGTGGACTGGGTCATGTTGGTAGGTGTAGACTACCTGGTTGGGGACCGCGAGATGATAGCAACCGATGGTTAGAGACCCTGAATGACATGGCTCAAAATCGTTTGCAATGGCGCAGGTGCATCCACTCTTTATGTTCTTCCAAATTCTAATCTTCTGAATTCTTCATGTCCCTTTTTTTCCTCTTTCCAAATTTATTTCACTGGATTATACTCGTTAAATAACATCTCCAAACCCTAATCTTCCCGATTACTGCTTATACTCTTGCTACCTCTACCACTACGGGATTTGAATCGACCACTGCATCTCTATGCTAATGTGGTATGGCAACTCGAACTGATGTACGTACGTACTAAGTTCTACGTTGTTACTGACTGACTGACGGTAGTGATAATTAGTTTTTTAAGGCACGAGTTATGTAGTCCTTACTGAAATTGAGTTGTTTCAATTAGTTGCATAAAATCACTGAATGCTTGTGTTGTTTTATTGGGGTTAGTGTTCAGCGTTAGTCATTCAATGCAAATTTTTTGGCTATTCATCTTGTTAAGGGGATTATTTACGAAATATTATTTGATGCTAACGGAAAAACGTTTTATCTAGTATGAAATCAGCTGGTCAAATTTATTTAATTGATAGTTGAGATAATCTTTAATTTCTGATTTTTCACGCGAAATCAATTAAACAGAGTTCACGTATAATATCTTTCGCTAACACCTTGATTGCATGTTAATAATGGAATATAAGAATGAGGCCTAAGCTGCACATTTTGTCCTATTTGGAATTCGTCATATGGATGTTCCTGCTTAACAGTGGTTGTTGATTTCCATTAGAAAACTTGAACTCAGTTTTATAATCTTCAAACAGCTCTTTCAGACAGTAGATATCATAAAGTAATACCGCATTGGTTAAATTTTATATTTTAAGGCTGTAAGTGAATCATCACCGACTAGGATCCTGTTGTCTCCATCTGTCAGGTCCCTAGTAAAAGAGTCAAATAACCTATGTTTCACTCGTTTCCTATTGTGTATCACTACTAACTAGTTTTCAGCAGAATTTATAAATTTTTACTACTTTTCAACTAAATCGAAAATTCATGTATATTGTAGTCAAAACCGCCATCAAATTGGATCATTCAGTTACATTGTAAGCTCCACATTTAATTACATCCATACACAAATGTGTGTAAAAATACTGTTGTTGGATTTCCATCATATTCATTTGTATATTTAATTACATGTGTATGTGACTGAAACGGAAACTCATATCTTTTCAAATTAAAGAACTCATATGATAGATGTGAATTTGATACTTGGAAACAAATTGTTGTTCAGGGGCAGTAACAGAATACCATAGCTGAATGTTCTAGAGAGGGTATACAGCTAAATAGGTTATATCCCTGCCAACGCAAATGCGTCCTGACTTTAGCATACAATTGTGATTTTACGTATTGTTCTTTTTATTTCCTGTTTTTTTTTCAGTTCGTATTATATGTAGCTAAAAGCCCGTGGGAATTTCTTACATCAATATTAATAATTCTTACACCTCTCATGATAATTTGTGCTTATTGTTCATATAAGTTGGCTAAAGAATTAAAACGCCAAGAAGTGGATCAAAAGATGAAGGCCAAACGTACAGCTGCCATTAACAAATCTAGGAAGCAAGTCAAAGTGGATTAAGTAAATTAATTTAAGAAACATATTAGTTATTACACAATTATGTAACTTTAGTTAACTCTTATTGATTTCTTTTAAATTGAGAATATATTTTATTAGTTAGTTTAAACTAATAGACTTTTTGATTATCGATGCTTCAAAACTCAAATTTGAATTGATTTATTTTCTTATCTATATAATAAAATATATTTAGATTTGGCTCCTCGTTCCTGGCCCAGTATTCAACTTTTTATAGGTTTTCTACTTGTTTTTCTCTCGCTTTCTCTGAACATTGATAATATTAATTAGATCTGTCAACTAAAGTATTAAATAACAAAGACTGGTTCAGCGAAGAATTCTCTTTTCAGCGAATTCATTTTCAAAGCTTTACAATCGCAAATCTATAATTATTTTCCAGGATGATAATTACAATATTAATGACAACAGACTTCTGTTCGACATAGTAACAGTGAGGTAGGATTTTTTTTAAACAGGCGAATTAATAATATATTATAAATTTCCTTGAGAAAGCTTGGACTAGATTGCTAGGTGAAACGTTGGATTTACTTCAAATCCATTCACTGAGATTTTACAACTACATTCTTCCTCTTTAGGGCGAATAAATAACAGTTTGACTGTTAAGGGCTTAAATATCCATCATAAAGGTAGATAGGAAGATCATCATTGGGAAAGGATGACTCAGCATCATAAGACAATGCTGAAATTGAGATGAAATGTAATCAAGAGGATCATAAAAGCAGAAATAAACCAGTTGGGGGTAAAAAGTATAAGGAGGAAATGGAAGGGAAAGCTGTGAAGGAAGATGAGTATGAAAAAAATTATGAGACATTAAGACCATGGTAAAAGAAGAGGTTGTACCAATCTCTTTTGGACACACAATTCTGGTTTCCCCAGATGTACGGCTATCGCTTCAGCAATGTCAAGAATATACAATATAACTGCCTTTGGAAGACTTCTACACAGAGTCCGTCTTGACTGAGTGACCTGTGCTCACAAGGTGTTTGATTATTAAACTTCTTATTGAACCGTTTCCCCCTCTTCTTAGCCGCGCTGGGTAATGTTCTTGAATTCTTTTGGATAAACTACTTATCGAATGACCTATATACCTAGCTCCACATGAGTAGATAAATTGGTAAATGAACATTGAGTTGGTCAGATGAGATAATTTATCCTTAAGATTATTGATGAACAATGATCGGCCAAAGAAGACTATTCGCAATGTTGCTGCGAAGAACGCTCTTTTTAAATAATCAGAAATTTTCCTCTTTAAGACGTTTTTAACTCTATCACACTTAAAGTTGATGTTCATGTATAATTTTTTCTTTTCGACTGGAGTTATTATGTTTTAGGCCTTATTGAGGGATACTCGTACATGTTGAAAATAAATCAGTGTGAATTCAACCAATAAACATTGTAATCCTTGCTTTACAGAAGCTAAATACAAATGTATTGCTTCAAAGTTATATTAAAATTGAATAAACTCAGATAATGGTTATCTTTTTTATTCATTCATAACAGGAATCTCCATTATTTTCTTGTTCTTATAATATCAACACACTGACCCTCTTCATTATCAACAAGTCAGTTTCTTTTCCTCGTTCAAATCAACAGAATATTGAACCGCATATAACATTTAAAATAATCTATCCTTGTCGTCAAAATCCACACTTTATAACACTAAGTTCAACAATTATCTACTCAATGAATTATCCATGGTGAATTTTTTAGATTAATACTACGTTAAGTTCAATTGTATAGGATATGTTTTTATCATTTGTTATTATGTTCACTCATCATCCTTTTTTTGCTCTCGGTTTTGCAGATATGGGGGAACTTTATTAATCTGATGAACATCGTTGCGCCAACTCTCCATTGTGTAAACTATTCCAGTATATGTGATATTTCCTCTTCTTTATAGAACTTTTTTTATTTGTGTAATAAACCGTTTTAATTTGTACCTGTATAAATTTGATGGAAATGTTTATTAAGATTGGTGCTAAACAATGTATGCACGTATACTGAGTCGTTTCATTGTTAAACTTAATTTGTAGTGCTTAATATTGTGGATTTTTTAATCCTTACTTTATCCAATTTATTTTTTACCTGAAAAGTATTTGCTTGTTTTTTATCCCTGGTTGTACTACGCAGTTTTTGTGCTTAGTACATACTAATGGTAGAAAAACGTGCTCGATTACAGTAATTAAACATCACCACAATGGCTAGTCATCCAACATCCACTTCTCATTTAGCGATAACTTAGAATTCGATATTTGTCTGATAAGAATACGATGTTTGTTGTCCACATGGATCACTTGCACCATCTGATAGTTGGTAAAGTGCCTTATCACGAATGAGGTTTCTAAGTCCTAGAGCAATTTGTGGGGTAGCTGATTACAATGTGGTCTTGAGTGCTGTTAGAGGTATGACGGCGGTCATCACTTCCCGGTCGCCCACTTCGTGGAAGGGTTCTTCTGGAGGTACCTGAAAGGGAAATTGTATTAGAGGTGGTCTTAGTGACCCGAGAGCGTGACCGCAGTGCCCAAGGGATAACTGCTTGAGGTTGGTCACACGCGACCTTTTTATGAGTAATTTTTGTGTTAGCTCCGTACTTGTTGAAACCCTACCGGCGAAGACGAGTGTCCGTGGGATAAGACGAGGTGTGCATTTTTAGGGTCAACTTTTCTGACTCCAACCCTCCTCGTGGGAGGGCAACACCACTGTTATGCTGGTTGTCTGAAGGAAACATCTTACTGCTGTCACACCTCTGTACAGTCAGTAGTACGACTTCGGACCTTAGGTTTGTTGCCTTTAGTCTTACCGCTCTTCAACCGAACTCTCGGGCATGGCAGGACCTTTAGGAACGATTGTTGCAGCCAGTATAGCTCGGTCGCTTCATCACGATAGGCAAGCCCGACCACCACGTCAATGTAGCAACAACGGTCTTAGCCATGTTGGAAGGTGCGGATTACATGGTTGGGGTCCGCGTGACTATGGTAACCAATGGTTGGAGACTGGGTTACATGGCCCAGAATGGACCACAGTGGCGTCTGTGTATACACTGTCTTCTCTTTTTTTCTTCCTGTACTATGTCCTCATATGCAACCTTTCTTTTATATATTACCACCACTGAATTAACTACTTCTATAAATCCAGTGTTCATCTTGTTGTTTTAATGATGTATGGGAACTTGTACCGATGCATGTATGTGCCTGGTCCTACGTTGTAACTGACTGAACTGATTACAATTAAAACTCATGAAAATTTCTAGCATAAAGTAGCGTGTCGTCGTATTTCGTACGATATTGAGAATTAATACTTGTTATATGACAGCAGATTCAAAGACCTATTTCATCCAATGGGGTTATTTTATATATATAGCTTGCTATTGCATTTTTCAGTCAAGCATGACTTAATGTTGAGAATAGAAACTCGTTATGTATGAGCATAATACAAATTCTGTTATCAATAAGTGTAGCGTTACTCATAATTGTAAACAAAACGGCGTATTGGGATGCTGTTTAACTCATATAACGGGTAGTTTATAATCAAGATTTTAAACATTCTGTGGTTCACATTCGCTTATGAATTTTGGCTATCGCCTAGTTGTACAGGCACTCAACTTTCGACCATTGGATTACAGTTATAGACGTTGCTCAGTCTATTGTAATTTATAAGTCTGAATATCTATTACACCTAACCCTAACTCGAAAATTACTATGCAAAGGTTATGAGATAAATCCGCATTATAAGTTACGCATTTGGAGATATTCATGGAGTAGATCTAATTGACTTTCGAAGGTGAACTTGACATTTCATTTACTGGCAATCTGCTCGGATTACCAAATTTCAACCAAATCATAAACGAGTAGCTTCACTCTACTGTGAAGGTAATAATAGTATGTCAACAAATATTGTCGTTGGATATATATGCTTTGACAATTATGGTAAGTACACTTTTACTAATTACATTCTTGTTTATACTATCCGAACTTGGTATTATGAGGTGATTTACGAAAATTCATTTTCTAACTTATTCCTTCAAACACGACATAGGCTGTGAAAAGCGATCTCCTAATGGTTCTAACAAAATTTTGTCTTTTTATTAGCGATAAATAGCCTGTTCAAAATGTATACACCATTTTATTCATCACCCGACGTTATTTAGCGAAGTCATGATATTCAGGCTTTTTGAAGGCACAAATAGAGTGATCATGTCCCTCAATTTTATTGCACATAATCTATAAACAGTTTCTAATTTTATTCATTTGTCTCTTGGTCACTAACATTGGGTGTATAAGTTGTATTATGTAAACAAAGGAATTTATTTGAAATCCAAAGTTTTTACTTACGAAGGATATTATAAACGCAATAAGACTAAATGGCACTTAGCATCTAACAAGCATTTTATTATTTGTTGGTTGTTGAAGAACATTGGTTCCCAAAACGTACAGTATTATCCTAAGTTTAATGATGACAGCTTAAGATGAAACTGTTTGCAATGCATTCTTCCCGACAGTTCTCTAGCTGATTATATTTTACGGCAGAAACAGTGTTCTCATTAACCCAATCTTTATAAATTAATAACAAACAAGTTCTATTCAGTAATTTTGTTAAAAAAAAGTAGATACACTAGATTTCCAGATAACGCCATATATGAGCTTGAAATGATATCCAAGGTGTACCTAATTCTTTCGTGGATATGGCTAAAGTAAAGCATATACGATCCTGATTCCACAAGAATACGTATTTCTTCAGGATCCCAACGTTGGACCCAAATAGATCACATCGCTATCAGCCACCGATGAAAGGGCTCTATAGAAGACTGTCGCTCATTCTGGAGCACATGCTTAGGTTCAGATCATGTTCTAGTACGAGCGCGTATTTGCCTGCGTCTTACTGGACGTAGGAAAAACGCTGCAAAGAAACCTCTTAGGGCCCTACTTAATGATAGTCAAGCTAAGAGTATATTTCAGGAACAACTAGGAAAACAGTTAGGCAGCCATGTATGTGATGCCCACCCCGATGCAGCATGGAATAATATCCGAAAAGCTGTGAAAAAAGCAGTGATATCTGCTAGTAAGGTAAACCACAAGGTTAGAAAGAAACACTGGATCTCAGCAGCATCTATTACACTGATAGATGCTCGGAAACTCATTCCGCCTGGCTCTGAACATAATGAAGAGCGAAGTCAGCTTAAGAGCAAGCTGACAAGAAGTCTACGCAATGATCATGAAAAGTGGTGGGTAGCGAAAGTAAGAGAGATGAAAAAGGAAGTGACAATAGGTAATAGCAGACAATTGTTCAGACTTGTTAATGAAACCGACTGTTAGCGAAACACTCTCAGAGAAAGATGGACATATTATACATTCTCAAGTCCATGAAGTCACTGACAAGTGGACTGAGTCATGTTGGTAGGTGTAGACTACCTGGTTGGGGACCGCGAGATGATAGCAACCGATGGTTAGAGAGCCTGAATGACATGGCTCAAAATCGTTTGCAATGGCACAGGTGCATCCACTCTTTGTGTTCTCCCAAATTCCAATCTTCTGAATTCTTTATGTCCCTCTCTTTTTTCTCTTTCCAAATTTATTTCACTGGATTATACTCCTTGAATAACATCTTCAAACCCTAATTTTTCTGATTACAGCTTATAATTTTACTACATCTAGCACTACGGGATTTGAATTGACCACTGCATCTCTGTGCTAATGTGGTATGGCAACTCCAACTGATGTACGTACGTACGAGGTCCTGCGTTGTTACTGACTGGCTGAAGATTACATACACAATCTGTCAATAGTTTCCGGGAAATATGAAGTTTAAATCTACAATTTTTTACGACCAGCTACACACCGAAATTTGGATAGTTCGACAGTGAGGACAACAAAAAACCGAACGAAATAATTAAGAATTTATTTTGAACTTATGATTAAACAAAATATGGAATGTTAGTTAAATCAGAGAGATCATGTTGTTTATGATTGAAGTCAAGGGAATTTAGGTTTTATCATTGATTAGTTATTAAAATCAACTTTAATAATTGGGCCAATCACTAAACAATCATTGAGTAGAATCATTCAGGAAACGGATAGGGAAGTGATCCACCTTCTACATAAATTGATTTCAACTGACTGTAAGCCAATAACGTGTCAACTGAATTTTCTCGACCGAACCCAGATAGTTTATAACCTCCAAATGGAATACCAGGTGGGTAAACATTGTAACTGTTAATGTATATAGAACCACATTGTAGTTGTGAGGCTATACGATGAGCAGTCGCTAAATTTTGTGTAAACACTCCTCCAGCAAGACCGAATTCACTTGAGTTACGAAAAAAATCGAAATATATTTATGAACTCACTGAATAAATAGCCAACAAAACACTACTCAAACGTCTTTCTCTAAAGAGCAATAGATTTCCATTAATCTACATAAATACAGGTTACCATAGCAATACAGATAAAAATATTGTATTATAGTTAAACGGATGAATATTTCTTTATCAATGAAAATAACAGTTAAAAATTGCTCTAGATAAATTTAAATAAATCGTGTATTTTACAGAAAACTGACACTTTTAGCTGGACGACCAATTAAAATCAATAAACACTGAATGAGTGGTTCATTTTGAAATGATGGAGAAGCTTTACCGCTTAGGTGGATATTTTTTAACCAAGTACGAGGTAAAGATGCTGTTCAGAATGCCAACAAAAGCTCTGCCTAGAAAACAACACCACCGAGAGCTGTTTTGGGTTTCACATTCCTTAGTGGTGCACGGTCACAAACCAACTCATAATTAAACTTATGAAGTTTAATTCTTTAGAGATAGCAGTAAAATTGTTCTTTTTTATGACAGGCAAAGTTTCAAAACGAAATGTTGATTTTTGAGGCACATCAACAGTATAGGTATTTTTGATAGGACAGCGTTGATTTATGCACATAGTCCGATTTTGTAAATAACATATCGTTTATATTTTCATCTTTGTCAGGATTTAAGTGAAAGAAAATTTCATGAGTGTAGAAATCCGCTAAGAAGTTTCAATTATTTAACTTAGTTACTGATAAGCCCGACCGTTGTTGCTACATTGACGTGGTGGTCGGGCTTCCCCCTAGTGATGAAGAAACCGAGCTATACTGCTTGCGCCTTACTGGAAGAAAAAAAGCCACACAAAAAACCCATTGGAACTGAATTGAGTAATGAGGAAACCAAAAGTAGGTTCCAGTAACAAGTGAGGTCACACTTAAGTAGTTCTGAAAACGAGGCTGACCCAGGTGTTGCTTGGAAAGATATACAAACAGAAATGGTCAACGAAAGCAAAAGAGATGGAAAAGGCAGCGGCTATAGGGAACACGAGACAACTCTTCAGACTCATAAAAGAAACTGGAATTAATAAGTCATGTGTAAATGAGACTATTTCAGAAAAAGACGACACTCTCATCTGCTCCCAGTCCAGACGTGTAGAGCGACATTTTCGAGAACAGTTCAGCTGGCCTTCAGCTACTCTACAATTACCCTCCATTCCCAGACTGTGAATGGAACATTGAAGTAGGTCCCCCGACTCTAGCTGAAGTTCAAAAGGCTATAGTTAGTCTGAAAAGAGGAAGAGCAGCTGGTCGTGATGGATTGGCTCTAGATGTCTTGAAGTATGGTGGTGAAATTTTAGCGATCAGGTTGACTAATGTTTTAGCTAAGATCTGGGAATTGAACGTAATCCCATCTGAGTGGTGACAATCACTGATCGTCTCAATATATAAGAGAGGGTCAAAATCATCCTGTGATAACCACAGACGGATTAGTTTGACTAACATAGTATCTAAAATACTAGTCTCGATAATTAGCGGACGCTTAACTACAACTCGTGAAGTACAATCATGAGAGAATGAAGCTGGCTTCAGACCTGGTCGTGGCTGCATCGACCACATATTCACCATTCATCAGGTTCTAGAACACAGGCATACTTATCGGCAGTGTCTTTCATTGAAAGACGTACCTCAGAAGTACATAAACCTTGTGAAGGCTCTTTACTCGAACACTGCTAGTCAAGTGAGAGCTTATGGCGAACTGTCATCTGCTCTTGAAACCTCAAGTGGTGTCCGTCAAGGCTGTCCACTTTCTCCACTTTTGTTTAACTTCATCATAGACTTACTGATAGAAATAACGCTCTCGTCGACTGAATTCTCGGGTATTGATCTCTTACCAGAAGGTCCACTTATCGACTTAGAATACGCAGATGACATAGTCCTGATTGGTGAAGACGCTGACAAAATGCAGAGTCTTTTGTAGCACTAAGAAACAATGCCAGGATGTTTGGAATGCGCTTTTCTCCCTCTAAATGTAAGTTGTCGCTTCAGGACTGACCTGCATCAACACCTGAACTAAGGATAGGGAGTGAAGTAGTCGAACGCGTTGACAACTTCACTCATGTTGGAAGTCTGATCAGCCCTAATGGGTTGGTGTCTGACGAAATCTCTGCACGGGTTGAAAAGCTCGTCTGGCTTTTGCCAACTTACGTCACCTATGGCTAAGGCGAGATATCCGTCTATCAATTGAGGGACGAGTATACTGAGCGGCAGTTCGTTCTGTTCTACCTTACGGCTACGAAACATGGCCATTAAGAGTGGAAGATACTCGTAAGCTACTAGTATTTGACCACAGATGCCTTAGAAATATTGCTGGCGCCTGCTGGGATCATCGGGTAAGTAATAGTGAGGTTAGACGTAGGATATTAGGAATTGATGGTAAATCACTTGATGAGATTGTGAATCTTCATCGACTGAGATGGTTGGGCCACGTGTTACGTATGCCTGAACATCGATTACCATGACACGCAATGCTGACTAGTGTGGGAGACGGTTGGAAGAAGGTTAAGGGCGGTCAAACCAAGACGTGGCATCAGTGCTTGAAGTCACTAACTTCTAGTCTTGAGCCATGTTGGTAGATTCAGACTACTTGGTTGGGGTCCGCGTGACTATCGTAACCACTGGTTGGAGACTCTTGGTGACATGACTCCAAATCGACCACGATGGCGTCTGTGTATACACTCTCTGTCTTCCCTTAAACTAAGAGATTAAAATCGCTTCATATCTTTCTTCCTACGAACGAATTCTGTAGCTTTTGGTTATTGTGAATGGTATTGATTAGCTGCAAAATATTACAACTGGGAAAAGATTACAAAACAATTGACTATTTAACATTAGTAAAAAGTGACAAACCTATCATTTGAACGTCGGACTACTTCTTCTTCTGTATCAAATTCTAATAAAGTAATAACTGGACCAAATATTTCTTCTTTCACGACTTTCATATTATCATGACAATTAGTCAAGATACATGGAGTAATAAAATTATCACTATTTAAATTACTGACTTTAAATTTTGGTTTTTCACCACCATACAATAAAGTGGCTCCTTCAGAAATGGCTGATTTTATATAATTATGTACGTTTTGCCGATGTTCGGGGGAAATTAAAGCACCCATGGAGACTTTTGGATTGAAAGGATCACCGATTAAAATTTGCTTAACTGATTGAATAAGTTTTTGAGTGAATGATGCTGCAACAGATCTGAAATGTTTTAAAAATAAAAAAGAGATAAGTAGACGAATTGATTCTATAGATTGAAACTAATCGATTCAGATCATTGGATTATCTACCTAGTTTTTAAGTATTTATAAACATTGTCACAAAATTTTCCGTTTTGATTTGGTCTTCATTAAGTAATAAATTATTTTCATAGTTGAATTCACAAGTCGATCTAGGCCAGATCATCAATGGTGTTAAGGTCTAACTTCGATCGATTCACGTTCTTGTGCAACCCTTTAACAATTGTCTGAGGTGGATAACTGTTTTACACCCGACACGGACTGGACTCCAGTGGTCACGGCTCCTAACTAGAACTTCAGGAGTTTCATATTGAAGGTAGTCACTGGTGAGCATGTGATTATTATCAGTATGGGGAATTGTGTAGGTAGTTTGAGTCGCGCGTACAGGATCGTGGATGTGCAGTGCTGAGGAGTCCCATACTAGTGCGAAATGGTCGTCCAGTGCTTCCAGGTTTTCAATGATAGTCTAGCTTAGATCGACTTGTGAATTCAACTGTGAAAATACTGTAACCTCCACAAATCCCCACACTGATAAAAATTTATTATTATTAGTGAAATTATTTACCACCTACTGAGGAATAAACCCTACATCCACATTAGCATATAATTCAACGATGTAACAAATACATAATAAAATAAATGAATGATTAGTGTACAAAAGTTTTCTGACAAAAATAACTGTGAGGTAGTTGATCTTTAAGAGTTTTAGCTCAAAATGTTTCTCCATCAATAAGAATATGAGATATTCATGTAAAGGAGCAAAACTATGGTGAAACTGTAAATAATGAAAACTAGTTCATGATCATTTTTACATTCAGAAAAATATGCTTTATTATCTTAATTTATTTACCTATGAACAAATACACGGGCAGCATTAGAACATACTTGTCCTTGAGTATAAAAATTAGCCATCAAAGTGCCTTTAACAGCTTCATCTAAATTAGCATCTGACATAATAATCAATGGTGATTTTCCGCCTAGTTCAAGTGTAGTTGGTACAATCCGTTCAGCAGCGCATTGAAGCACAGATCGACCTCCTGCAACACTTCCTGAAAATGCCAAACATAATATATAATATAATGCACTCAACTGTTTAGAACTGTGAAATAAAATTTAATGTATTAGACAGTAAATAAACCAATATTAAGTCAATTAAATCTTGGTTAAACCCCCGCATTCAAAACGGTTATTGTCAGATAATCCGAGGCGAACGTTATCCCATAGTAAAGATAATGTATTTAGTTTAAATACACTTCTCTTCTTTATATTTCCAGAAACAGGTAGTTTGTGTCTATATCAAGGTTTGACTTGATGATTTCGAGTAGACTGATGGTTGAGTAGATTGTTAATAACAGAAATAGTGTAGTCATAAAGTTCCAATGAGTAGAAAATTCTTAATTGTTTATTTTCTTTGTTCGACATTAATTGAACGGCCACTTTTTTATTTTTTTTCGAGTGAACCTGTTAATGTCTAACTTCAACTAATCCACGAAATTTTTATAAATCTCAATCGATTATATTGCTTAATCACTAAGGCCTAATTAGGATTTATCAATGTTGGTTCAGTTGACCTTTCCCATAGAAATGATGTCGTTGTACTACTGAACTGGTAGTACTACATTCGTCTATCGTGACTATATTACAAAACATTGAAACATTCTGAATAAGGTTTGCATATACTATTGTTAGACAGACTAGTGTTCATTAGATGACATTTCCTATACGAAATCGTTTTCTTAAACCGTATATTTGATAAAGCTTAAAAAGCGTTTACGAATACATAGACGATAATTACATAATGATTATTAATCGTAAATGAATTTTGATAGCTTCATCACTTGATTTTTGCCATGGAAATAAGGAATTGAAACATAAGAATTTAAATCAAATTGTGGGTGGCCTTGGAAAGAGCCTTTACTCGTTCTCTTAACAGTTCCAAATTTCATGAACAAAGGCGTTGCTGTGATTCCGTTATAGCGCCACACATGGGACAGTGGATTCCATGGACAAGTGGTGATGGGTCGTAAGCACAAAATAAATGAAACACTGCTTTGCAGTGACAAAAAATCCAGGCACTTCCATCAGCAGTTTCATGTGGCGGTTGCTCAAGACTGCAAATATCACAAAGTCTGTTGTCATACGCGTTTTCATCATTGTCGTCGTCTCGTTCAGTGAAATCCTCTGAGTTAATCGAAACAATTTCTTCCTCGTCATTGCTTAACGTTGCATTCATATCGACGTTATTTTGATGGTTGTTAACTTACAAAAGATGAAGGCCGGACATTGAGTGTTCACGGAAGTCCTTTATGAAAAATTATAGCAACACTAATCAAATTACCTCGTTCGTCTACTCGGCTGTGAGGAACCGCTAGGTGTTCTACGGCCATTTCTCCAACATACCAATTTAATGTACGGCTTCCGATCTCTATGGAAGTGAGAATCTCTCACCGCGTAATGGCAGTACGTAGCTTTTTCATAAGTTCTAATGGTGCGCTTCAAGAGATTGGAACGCTACGAGATACAATGTGTTCAAGAACAGGTTATCGGTTTCCGTACCAACGTGAGGAACGACAGAGATAGTGCTTTGGATGTTACTACCGTTCATAATTGGGAGAAAATGTACTCTGTCGTCAAGTCCTGACATTTTATATCGATTTTAAGAAATAAACGACCAAGTATAACGAACTCAAAAATAGCTATTTGATTGGGAATGAAACATTTTTTTAAAAGGGATGAAAAAAATTTTCACTCAAAAAAAACAACACAAAAATGGCCGTGCTTTAAATGTTAACCACAAATTACTTATTTGATGATGTAATACTGAATGGAAGTAGTTTGAATTGAAGGCAAACACTTAAAGTTAACTAATTTTAATAAATAGAAAACAAATTTAAGACACATAATTATTCGAATTTTTTCTTATTTTGCGAAAATGATCCTTATGTGAAACTGTAATCATTAGTATACCACTAAAGATTGAATAAGTATAACATCAGTGCAATTTTCCTACAATAAAATAAATTTATGAACATAGTGTATATTTGAATGTCAGAAAAAAAGGTTACTATTTAGAAAAAAAAGACAACCTGTAAATGATACTTTTCTAACTAAAGCATGATTTACTAATGCTTGACCAATTTCAACACCTCCTAGAACAACCTGGTAAAGATTTTCAGGACATCCAGCAAGTTTATACAATTCGTGTAAACGAACAGCTGTCAATGGAGTTAAAGGAGATGGTTTAAATATAAAGGAATTTCCAGCAGCCAACGCAGGAACAGATTTCCATACAGCCATCTTAAATTCAAATTTAAAAAAAAACTAGGCATAAACGTTTCAAATCATTAATATATCTAAATAAATAAATGAATAAATATTAAGGTCGATTTCTCAATAACAGTTACCAGTAGAAACCAGCTGTGAAAAATAGTTCTACAAACTGGTTAATAATAGGCCATTAGACTAAAACGTTTAAATGATTAATTAAAATCTAATGAACACTAAGAATGATGATACTTTCTAAACATTGGTTATATTCTAAATATTTGTTTCGTGTTCCTTAGATTCATGCTTATAACAAAAACTTACCTCATAACGCAGTGAATAACTTTCTTTATTATTAAAAACGTTGAAAGGAAATTTTACGAAATTTATTCAAGGTCTTGTTAACAACCATAAATTGAAGTTAACATTTCTGGTACTTAGCAATCTCTTTCAATCAGTTTCAAAAGTCATAATTACTCACTGCAATTGTGGAAACTGTTAGCAATCTTAACGTTAAGCTCTTATTCATAATTGTATCTGGTCACTACTTAATTCAAACAAAAAAACTCTGGCGAACCACTGTCCCTTTTAAACTAAGACTGACAACTTTTGACAAAAATTATCCTCGATTTAGCTAAAACTGAAGTCATTAAATACATGGTGTACATAGATGAGTTTCCTCAGATGAATTTGCTTGCCGATACATCTGTACACAGTATTAAGTGTACAACAGCTAAATATTAGAGTGATATGTATGATCACGCTTGAAAATTCAGATAACAATTAAACTATGTGCATACTACATATCACATATCATGAATGATTATTATCATTATTATTATGGATTTTCTGCATGAGAGAAACAATAAATATTTAAGCATATACAAAATGGTATTCCATGATCGAATAAACATGTAGTTGGATTATATAATATTCATTAATAAATATTTCGTCTATGTCAATATTCCGACATTGTTTCCAAAGTAAAAATACATTTTTATGATATAAACATTACCAATTAAACTAGTCCATATTGGAAAATGGTATATTCTATATCGGTTTAGCAACTATTGAAAGATTTGCACAGTTTCAAGTGCATTAATTGTTCAAAAAGTAATTGGAATTGCAATAGCATAGAAGTAAAAGCCTTTATTTAAAATTTTTTAGAGATAATCATATGCGATAATGCTTTGGTAATTGTCAATCAAATTATAAGAAAGGCAAACAGTACACAACAAGAAATATCAAATCATAAATGATAGTAATTACTTGAAAGGGAAAATTCCAAGCTCCAATACCAGCACAAAGTCCAAATGGTTCTCTTCTAGTATAATAAAAACTATGAAAAAAAGAAAGTAAAACGAAAAGTAGAACATCTCATATTTAAATCGTCATAAAAGAAAAGAGAGAGTGATGATATTAAATTATCGTATTGAAACTTAAACACGTAGAATTGAAGATTGCTAATGAATTCAATGGGAAGCCGGCAGTAGCTTAGTCAATCGATCATAAGCAATGTAGAACCTAGCAAATATATGCAGCCTAGAAACTATTGGATAAAACAAAATGTAACAAAAATGAGATTGTCCGGTGAGATTATAATTTCTGTATGATTTTTGAGTGGTGCCAAAATGACTGAAAATGTCCACCTACAAAATCTATTCAGTAAACTGTAGTTGATTTTTTATGCTGAATCAATTAATCCCCATATGTGATTGGAGTTAATTTCGAAATAAATCTGAGTAGTTAAAATGGTGTTTTTTGTTAGTTAATTCGTCAAGTAGAAATACTTGGCTAACACGTGATTGCAGAGAATTAATATACACAGTAAATAAATCCTGTTGAAATGAAGTAGGTTATCAGTTTAAACAAAGATATATCTAATGTAAAAATCAAGCCATTTATTCCAAAAATGAATCCAGTGTAGAGGTATTTACTATGCCCATAAATACTACGTTTTGACATGATTATTACTACGGGTCTTTTACCGTTAATTTCTTTTATTAGGACGAAAATAAACATTGGCAACTTGGGCCATCAAACTCTTGTATAGTATCCCAAAACCATATTTTTGATCCTCACATCAAACAAAAAGGCTAATAATCTAGAATATAAACAATTTTAAATTACCTGCCAGGATTTGGTGGGACAGGAGAATGAGTTCCAACAAAACTTGGGATAAAACCAGCGAACAGCTCAAATGAATCTGCACAGGCCTCAATGTCTGCACGAGCTTCCCACAGTGGCTTTCCAGTATCTAGTGTCTCTAATTCAGCAAGCCAATTTATTTCAGCACGAACAAGATCACCAACTTTTCTAAGAATCTGAAATTTCATTAAAGAATGGTAAATAGCATTGCCTAATGGATTGTGAAATAATGAAAAATAATTCAAACAAGCAGTAAGATATATCATAAAACAGAACATATAGTTGGCTAATTTTAGGTTATAGAGTGGTATGCTAGAAATGTATTAATTCTAGGGAAAGTTTAAAAGGTGATGACAATGATTAGAGTCATTATTCTTTACTTTTAGACAGATTACTAATAACCTTTGGAGGGCCCTATTAATAAAGTACAGTAGCGAAACTAAACAATAATCATGGAGCTAATAATCAATCTTTTGATATTAAATAATACAGGATAAAATTGTGGCGTATGACGAAACTAGCATGTTAGAATGATCCCAGTAGAGTTGATGATTGTTAGTGATAAAATATTAACAAATGGTCGTTTAATTATTGAATCAGTTCTTTAGGCTACAGGTTTTTATTCTATCTCGTAGCTTTCTTTCACTCCAAACAAGGAGCATTATATACTATTCGATATATATATATATATATACAACGGGATAATTAGATTATGAGTAAGAAATAGGAAATATGCCTGTTCGTGAAAAAGCCATCTTGAATCACTTTCACCGAAAGATTCATTCATTCAAAGTTCCAAGTACAGTTCCGTGATCCATATTACATTATGAAACAGAACACAATACGTGTACTATAGTGAAATCTTTTTCTCAGTTCCCATTGTTCAAATTAGAATCCACCGTTATATTCTACCAGTCATTCTTTGTGAAAATACAGGATAAGGGAAAATAGAAATATTTTGTCAGTATGGCATCAAGGAGATTATTGAATTTCACTTAAATCAGGAACCGGTTTAAGTTAGACCACCATTGAAAACTCGAAAGCGCTAGTGATTAGATTCGAGAAATTTCTTGAGTTCTAGTGAGAAGCTGTCAGTAGTGGAGCTAAACCCTGTCGGGTGTGAGGCAGTTACTTATAAAAGACAAGTAAGATAGTCGTGAAGTGTTGCGTATTGATTGAAGTTAGACACATCAGTGGATGCTGACGCCGTGGCCTATAAGTTCAGTGTGAGAACACGAGACTGAGGGGTCTGAGTTTGATTAATCTCATGTCACAGAAAAATATTTCGTTCAAACTATAGTTTAGTGAGTAGCGGACTTAGTATTGTTTTTGAAAAAAATTATTACTTGGTCCGTTGATCATGGATAACTTCGGTCTTTGTAGGACCTAACTATAATAATTCTTTGATTTCACTAAAACTAATGAAAAGAATACTTAGCGAAGAAATATGACTCACTTTGGCACGTTCTAGTAATGGTAAATCAATCCATTGTTTTTGTGCTTTACAGGCGTTAATAGCCATTTCATCAAGTTGTGAATATGTTGTTTGTTTGTAATGAACCAAAGGTAGCCAAGTGGATGGATCATAACTAGTATAATCATAATTGCAACTTGAATCTTTTGTATCTGCTGCAGCAAATTTCAATGGAAGCTGACTATGAATTAACCATTTGTGAAGTTTTTCAATGGCTTGTTTACGACACTCCTGAAATGACTCAGAATTCATTTGAAATTTTTGGCATCTGATTACTGATTTTGAAAATTCAGTTGAATTATTGAATCGGATAAAAGAGCTTTGAAACCTTAAATTTTTGCAAATCGATATCTAAAATAGAATCAGATGGAAATCAACGAAAGAAATGTTTATATATTCGGAAATACGTAAAGTATGTTAGTGGATTCAAACTCGTGTACTTGACGTTTAATTATACCTTATATGTGAGATGCGGTGATGCTACCGAGATATTTAAACGCAAGTGGAGTATAACTTGAGCCCCAAAATAGAGATTTTTAACTACTATTCCATCGCTTGAATATGTCACAGTTAATGATGAGTGTACTGAAGATATGGAAATAAAATGTCAAAAATAACATTCTTCAAATTCCACTTGATACTATAACACATTCTTATTTTAAAAAACTCCAAAATGGATGAGAATAAAAATTAGTGATTATGAATAAGGATTGGACTATAAATAAGGGTGAATCGAAGGAATGAACATTTATGGAGGGCATTGAAGTGACGACAAAATGACCTTGAAAATGTCAACCTATTAACTAGGACTAAATAAAGGTTATAAAAGTGTAAAAAATTAGAATTATGATTTACAGTTGATGGTGAGGGTTAGGAATTAGATTTAGGGTTTTCAGCACGAGATAACGTCAGCCATACTACCGAAATAGTATTTTGCCAAATTAGTGGATGGATTTCGAACTAAAATCCAGAAACTGCTATCTTATATCTGATTGGTTCGTTCATAAATTATAGTCTCACCCCTCACAAACCTCCTGTTACAATAAGTTTGCTTTATTAAGGCTGTACAATTTATTAATATTTAGATCACATATCATTATCATTATAACAAGATAACTAGTTACCGAGATCTTTTTCAAAACAAAGAAATGCCTTTTTTGTAGCTAAATATACATGTAAGCCGTCAAAAAAAATTGTGGTGAAAACTGCACGGGAAATCGTTTACTAAACTCGGTATCATAACTTGTATTCCAAAGAAGAATAAAATTCAGACAAACAAGTTGTTGACGTAACCCCAAGTAAAAACTAATGACCACCCTGATATTTATTGTTATAACATGACAGTAAGACGTGTACAACACTTGTAATTTTGAACTTTAAAACATCATCACATACTTTCATGCAACAATTGGCCAATAGTAAAGACAAATATATAATCAATGAGATGAACTTTGATAGGAATAGATCAAACCAGTTTCAGTTCATGAGGTATGCAATCAAAGAAAACAACACCCGTTGTAAAACAAAGAATTAATAAAAATTATTCATGAAAATCTAGTTGCAACAGAAAAAGATTAGAAGAAATTCGCACAAGAAGTATCATTCGGTATGTATAAGAATAAAATAATGTGAACTAACCAGATCTTTAAATATTGATTCATGACAACTAATTTAGCTCATTTGACTTGTCTCATTTATTATCACACGAAAACAGCAATGTGTTACAAAGTTAGTGGTAGCATAGCTTTACTATTCATTAGATCAACCTTAGAGCACTATGCTGAATACCTTTATTAATTATGTTATTAGTAATAACTGATCTATTTGTAATATTCTTAATTTAGTTTCAATACTTATACTGACCACTTAGCATGAATTCCACGTTCTTCAAGCATGATGACCTATAATTACTATCAGTGGTATGTGAAACATTAACATGAAGTTTACACATATAATTTCGTCAGGAGCATATCCTTTATGCACGGATGACTGAAGTTACCGAGCACTTTAACGCGATTAGTGTCCAACAATATTGTCATGAATTTTAATAACTATTCTTCTGAAAATCCGTTGGTAACTCACAGTAATAAAGGTAACTAAAAGACAAGAGATACACATTTCGATAACAACACCTACAGGACAATTTAGTAAATGTTGAATCTTTTAAAATATCATTAAGGCTTTAGTTGCGGTTAGTCAGAGGGATAAATAGTCGATCTAAAATCCCGGAAAGACCGATGTATTATAATAACTGCCCATCACAAACACGGTATCAAAACACTATTTCACTCTCGAAGCACGGATGACAAAATCGACTGTTCTGAGATTCACAACAGATTTCCAGCCTACCAGAAGACAATTAAACAGACCCATACACTACAGCGAGAGTGAATGCATAAAGTGGAATCCCACCATACCTTTAAATACCTTCTAGTGATCATGGAATGCAAACTAAGTCAAACTACTCCTGAATACTTAACACAAGTTAAAACTTCCATCGACCTATGAATCAACAGTTTAATTTTTTGCAACTTGGGATCAGTATTCTGAACTTCATTAAATATTTCCAACAAAGTGTACATTCAATTAAGTTTGCAACTGGATTTTAGGTAAATTTACATTCTTGAAGCACTTTATAAGTTTATATTATGACAGGTAACTGAATCTAAGAATTGACATTTTGTTCTGGTTTGAGATGCCTGTGACTACGTACGCATTTAGATACAGATTCAAAGACTTGGGTACAACTGTAGTTATTAACAGTCTTATGCTTTAGTAAAAGCTATAATTTTAGATGATGAGTGCCTGTGTAAGCCGTAAAAGCGAGAATTATTACCATATGGTTAAACTATATATGACATAAACAAATTTATCTAAAATGTACCCATACATCTTTCGATACGTTGGTAACTTTTAGTATACAAATCTAATCTGATGTGATATTGTGGTGTGTGCTAGTTACGCTGACAGATATAAGTAGTGTGCAGCAGCAATTGGAAATGGAACGACTACCAGTAAAAGATTCAAATGAAGAGAATATGAAGGAAATCGGGACCGCAACAGAATTAGAGAAATAATGGTGTGTAAAGGACAACGCAAAGAAAATGTGCAACTGATGTATTTAATGCATGATTTTCACACTTTGCGAAACCACTGTGTGATTCTGCATGAAACAATAAGTTGGCTTCTCCCATCTTAATTTTCGTTCTTTACAATATATTCATCCCCAATTCGTCTTTGGTTGGATCCGAGCGCTGATTTCAGCCATAACAGTTTTCTAAGACTTTTTCTTTAATTTACACATATATTATTCTTAAAATGACAGTCAAACTTTCCACTAAAAAGGTAATAAAGACGTACTTTTGTTGGAGCAACAATTGATTACTGAAAATGATATCTTCTGTTTATTCACCTAACAACACAAGTTAGATCGACTGGTAATCACTCAAGGTTGTGCATAGATTTATACATAATAAAACCATACTATAAGTAGGTGATTAAACTGAGAGAGCTCAAGAAGTTTGAAAACCTGAAATCTATCGAAACAATTTTTCCATAATATGTAGCGTTACTTCGTAACTTCAGATAAGTAGAATATTTGCATTTTAGAAGGAGATAAATGAACGTATAACAATCAGATTTATGTGAATTTAGAAATAAACCATAGCCATTTGCTTTATTCAACCAACACATTAATAATTTCTTGCTTTAGTCACTACCAGTATAAAAATTAGTTGCTAGTTTTAGAAACAGAGCAGATCAAAATTTGTACAAAACCTTTCACCATGAAGCGAAAGTACAATAAAAAATATGGCTTAACAAAATGGCATTTATCTTTTTTTAAGTATTGGCCTATCAAAGTCTGAGAGCGGTGTTTGGCCGTTTTGTTGTATTCTCAGAATTCCTGTGGGTACTTGCTTTTATAACATTTTTCAACGAAGAAAAGATAAGTGAAAGTCTGTTTTAGATGGCCGAACGACTGATATTTTTAGTCCCATTCAAGTTTTGGTTGAATTTGGACTATCGCTTTCATAGATCTCTTGGCTAGCTGCAGAGATTACAGGATCCTATTGAGGCTTTTGACTGGTCGACCATTAATGAGCATTAGGTTGCAAACATAAATAGGATCAAATTAACGCTAACAATCACACAGCGGAGACACGCATTCCTGGAAGTGCATGGAAAACATATAAAGTAGGCAACTAAAACTAATACCGACTGGAAATTCGCAAGAATTTCTTGAATTACCTAAACTGCATGTGAAAAGAATTTATTTGATCAATAAAAAAATTAATATCAATTTTTATTTAGCTGAATAAACGAATGCAATGAGAACAAATATGTCGCATCAAAATACTTTATTTTTTTCACTAAATATCAGAAAGTTAAAACTGTACAAAAGATTTAAAGGATTATTTCACTGATATTTACAATATCCAATTTAGAAGAGGAAAGAGATTACTATTGTTTAGTCTTTTAAATATACAGACAATAGGTTAATAATTTTCAACTCAGGTAATATTCTAAAGATTCAATTAGTCTACCATTCAGCAGCCAAACGGCTAAGTTCCAGAGGATTGTAATCAGACAAAAATATTAATTCAGCTTGTCCATTTGGTGTAAAAGCGGCGGGATTTGTAAGCCAATTATTCTCTGCATAAAATCTTAATAAGGCATTAATTTCTGTTGGGGTGTAATTTTCAACGTGAACAGGAATGAATGGATCCATATATTCGAAACCGGATTTCCCCAATAGATAACTGGATATTATTTTATTTAAGAAAAAATAAAAAAACATTAAAATATTTTGTAAGGTATATTATTATAATACTTTTACTAGTTGTGCGTATAATTGACACATGAAAAATTAAGGTAAGAATACCAATGTACTGTCTTTATTCTCAATATCTTATGCTTATGTCTTCTTATAATTGTTAGTAGTTTTAAAGTGATCCCATTTTATATCAACACAAAGAACAAACAGGGGGGATCTCTGAACTCACGTATCATCCCTCATTCTTTTTAAAATATCGACAAGCAAAAGCTGACAAGACGATGGTTAGAAAAGCATGAACAATTGAAAAGTATTTTATCTTAGATATACGAAATCTCACTGTTGTACTTCAATGTGCCCCATTGTTTAACAAGGGTGGGTTATATCACAGTGAATATAGCTAAACTTCAGAGTTAAAAAGAGCAGCTTATACGAGTATTTATTTATTTATTTATTTTAACACATAAATATTGGTACAAGAGAGCGCCAATATATATGCGCCACACAACAACTTTTTTATACGAGTATGCTAATAACAAAATGGAAAAAGAATGTTAACATACAACACTGTTCGTGAAACCCGTTATATTGGTATCACTCCAGTTAACAACTATTCACAACTTTCAATACAAATATAAATTTAAATGAATTGCTTTTAAAGATAATTTCCCATATAATTTTGTATTCAAATCTAAAGGTTGTCAACAAAGCTTTACAATTAACGAAGTGAAGTCTATTCTATATCGGCCAAGTATGTGTTTCAAAACGTGAAGGATTAAAAAATGACTGAAACACATTTATTCGAACATCTCAAGAATCCGTGATTATTAAATGTTTGCTATTTTCGAATTCAAGTTCAGCAGTGAATTACTACCAAACTTAGAACTACAATATTAAAATTGATTCTTCTAACCTTCTTGATACATCAAAGTGACTAAGAACCGAAGTGTTTGTAGATGGAGTCTTTATTTTCTTACTCCATTAAGTAATTCCATTTATTAAGTTAGTAATTCGAAACCACTATTCTTAAAAAGTTAAGAAATAAACCACTAAGTCCAACTTTTTCAATATTTTCAGGTTTGTAATGGAATCCGGGGTTGAGTAATTTTATTTTCTGAAGAAGTGGCTTACACTAAGTCATGAAACGTCGGAAAACCTAATTTTTCTACTGATTGGGATATTACAAACATATTAAGTGTTTGCAAGTTTATGAACCAAAATTTCTATGAATCCCTATGATGCGTCCAACTAGATTTGTTATTAATACAATTTATATATTAGAGATAATAACCTAAAATCGATCAAGCGACATTTTCTATTCAATGTTTAGTTCATGTTTCATTTCCAGTCAATATTCCATCCATCTATTTAAATTTTAGTTTTTCATGTCTGGGCTCCAATAACGAGTCCAAGTGTAGAGTGCTACCTTAGATCACCTACCAACGAAAATCGGACATGATGATGATGATAATGATGATGATAATAATAATAATAATAATAATAATAATAATAATAATAATAATAATGGATATAATTCATTACCACAAGCATTGATGCAGATGAATCTAATCAATGCCTTTATAAATTTTAAACATATTTTTTACGATTATTTGGTAACCATTTCATTTTCTCCTTACTTTATTACACTAATACTTAATTACTTTTATTGTTATTTTCTTATTGTAGTATTTTAAAGTAATACAATTTCAACCGATTTACAGTTGAAATAAAAAAGGTGATTAATAATTATCCCAAATGCCGATCAAAAAAATTTGTCTGGTTAAGATTGGCACATTTCTGATCAACAATTTTCTAACTAAATAATACTGTGATGGACAAAATAATGAGTTAGCTCCGTTCTTCAAAGGGCCTTACCGCCAGAGACGGAAATCCGTGAGGTAAGGTGAGGTGTGACATTTTTAGGGTCGACCTTTTCTAACCCCACCCCTCCTTGTGGGAAGGCAGCATCGCTGCAGATGCTGGTTGTCCGAGGGAAACACCTTACTGCTGTCACACCCCTCTACAATCAGCAGTACGACTTCGCCCTCAGACCTTGAGTTGCTGCTTTTAGTCTTACCGTTCTCCAATCGACCTTCCTGGCATGGTAGAACCTACAGGAACATATGTTCCAGCCAATATAGCTCGGTTGGGTCATCACGATAGGCAAGCCCGACCACCGCGTCAAGGTAGCAGCTTCGGTCGTAAGGTTCTATGGCAGTGTTTGTCACTGAAAGGAGTACCAAAGAAGTACATTAACCTTATTCAGGCTCTCTACTCGAACACAACTGGTAGAGTGAGAGCTTATGGCGAACTGTCATCAGAATTGATTACCTCAAGCGGTGTTCATCAGGGCTGTCCTCTGTCTCCTTTCTTGTTTAACTTTGTCGTTGACGTGCTTTTAGAGATGACCCTTTCCTCATCTAAATTTACAGAGGTTGAACTTCTACCAGGATGTTCACTTATTGACTTAGAATATGCCGATGACAGTTTTATTTGGCGAAGACGCTGACAAAATGCAGAGTCTTCTGACCACTCTAAGCAACAATGCATACATGTTCAGCATGCGATTCTCTCCCTCGAAGTGCAAAATGTTGCTTCAGGATTTGGTTGCATCGACACCCGAACTAATGATAGGCAGTGAAGTAATTGAGCGTGTCGATCGCTTCATTTATCTTGGAAGTCTCATCAGTCCTTGTGGTCTGGTGTGTGACGAAATCTCAGCACGGATACAGAAGGCTCGACTAGCTTTTGCCAATTTGTGTCATTTATGGCGTAGGCGAGATATCCGTCTATCAATCAAAGGACGGGTTTACCGCGCAGCAGTTCGTTCCGTCCTGCTTTATGGCAGTGAAAAATGGCCGGTAAGAGTAGAGGATATTCGTAGACTACTAGTATTTGATCATAGGTATCTTCGAAATATTGCTCGTATATCCTGGGACCATCGAGTAAGTAATGCAGTTGTTAGGAAACGAGTACTAGGTAAGGATGGCAAATCAATTGATGAGGTAGTGGAACTTCATCAGTTGAGATGGCTGAGACACGTGTTACGTATGCCCAACGACCGACTGCCTCGACGTGCGATGTTCATTGGTATAGTAGTAGGTTGGAAGAAAGCTAGGGGCGGCCAGACCAAAACATGGCACAAGTTCATGAAGTCATTGACAAGTGGACTGAATCATGTTGGTAGGTGTAGACTACCTGGTTGGGGACTGCGAGATGATAGCAACCGATGGTTAGAGACCCTGAATGACATGGCTCAAAATCGTTTGCAATGGCGCAGGTGCATTCACTCTTTGTGTTCTCCCAAATTTTGGTCTCCTGATTCCCCCTTGTCTCTTTTTTTCTCTTCCCAAGTTTATTTCACTGTATTATACTCTTTAAGTAACATCTCCAAACACTAATCTTTCCGATTACTGCTTATACTCTTATTACCTCTACCATTACGGGATTTGAATCGACCACGGCATCTCTGTGCTAATGTAGTGTGGCAACTCGAACTGATGTACGTACGCACGAAGTTCTACGTTGTTACTGACTGACTAAACAAAATAATTCATCAAGTAATATTTGACTAAAATAAACACAGGTCTTTTGTTAAGGCCTAATAAAAGATAAGTTCTCGGTCTAATGTGCAGTGGTACTGAATCAATGCTTTCTATATCTCGTCAACCAACCGTATATATGTATGATAAACATTTAAACACCAATCTCAGCCTCTGCGATATGAATCATGTATTTCAAACAAACTGGTTTACATACTAACCAAATAGTTCACATCGTACCATAAAATAGGAAACAACATTTGTACAAGATTTAGCCAAATGTGGCTGTGAATAAGGGAGATAGTAATTGATAGACTGGGCATAACTCAAGAATGGAAGATCGTATAATAGTAGTTCGTAGGTCAAAATAAAGCTTATGATAAGAGGAACACGAATATGAATAGTTTAGTTGTTTATCAATTATACAATAAAAATATACGTATAGTATTGGTCTATAAATGGATCCAAAAAGTTACTATTCATTATTCTCATCGGGATATAACAAAAATATATCACGAAAAACACATCTGAAGTCTATTTTCATGAAGACATCAGAAACTATAATATTTGACTTTAATGTATTATCAACTGGGTGTGAAAATCGGTCATTAATGTAGGATTGTAGAAAATAAATGATGAATTCGCTAAAAAACGTTTATGGTTCAAAAAGTGTTTAACGAATACGAAAAGATTCGGTTTCACTTTCATATTTTAATTAAAATAAAGATAACTACTAGTACAATGGTCACTAAACAAGGCAAGACTTACTAGGAATTAGTAATCATTCATTCGTATAACTAACAGCCAAATAGTTACAAATATAGAGGCACAAACTCTTATATACTTGGTAATACCAAAATAATTAGAAAATCAAACAAAAAAATGGGTAAACAGGAAATTATTACCTCTCTATGTTCGTATCTTCATACACTCAAAGATATGACGTTGCTGTCAGCCGTGTGAAACAGTGTAAATGGTATTATCAAACATAAATTCCACTGTGAATTTTCCTAGGCAGCAGATCAAGTTTAGTTATAAACTAATTCAATTTATTATATATTGAGACTTGAGGTTACTACTTTATAGTTTCTATTCTAATACCAGCTAACTAAATTGACCTACTGAAGAGGCGGTCCAGTGGTTCGACTTTTAAATACTTTGTTGGAGGTCCGAACTCCACTACACCTACTTCATTTTGGATAGCTCGGTAGTATTGTAGTGAACGAGAACACAAGTGGGGACAATCGAATGTATATGAGTACAAAATTACAGGACGTCTTAGTAAAATCTGAGAACCATATAGTAAATACTTTATTTGCAAAATGTCAACCAGTCGTCTAACACTTGAATGCTCTTTCGTTGCCACACCAATCATTCTATCTTCTCGTTCTCCTTTCTTCGATCTTCTTAACCCTCTGCCGCCAGGCATTTCACTTTCGATTCATGATACACACTACTTATATCTGTCGACATTAGCAACACACACCACAATATCACTAACCCTCACGATTAAAGTAAGGTTCATAGCCAAGTGGGTGAGTCTGTATTTTGTAAATTAATTGGTAGTAATAATACAGAAATAAAGTTGGTCATTGTGCATTTCGGGGGAAAAAATTTATCGAGACTTGAAAACGATTTTTAAGGTGATAATATTCTAGGAAACTTAACTGAAAGAATTATATGAGTAATCCTCCAAATATAAATCATACAAAGATAAAATCAGAGATCACAGCTAGACAAAAAGTCATCTACGCTTATTTACTTACCCAGGAGTATATTGCTCCCTATCTGTAGGCCAAGCCGCCCGAATATTTGTAGAGGTAACTATGACACCATGACGCCAGTCTCCCCTCAGTGCACGTTTCAAATGATGTACAATTGCCAATCGATCGGTAGTAACATTAACCGAAAGAGTTTTATCCTTTAATAAAGTACCACGACACCACAGGAAATTTACACCATCGATGACCAATAAACAAGGAGGGCCATCAGGAGTAGATGATAGTAGACGCATCTGAAAATATATGGTCCGGATGTCTACTAAGTTAATTGTACCGATAAAACCTCAAAATAAGTTTATGTGACATAAAAAGAGGGTAATGATATGGTTCAAGAATATTTTGAGTCACTTGCATTTAGTGTCAGATTTATGAGGACAAGAATGTAAAATTGTAAAGTTTGCCAAAACTCACTGGTTGGTCTCGAAGTTGAAGGCATAACAACCAACCACAAATTATGAAATGATTTATAAAACCTAACTAACTACACCAAAACAACGAAAAACCTGATGCGAATATGTACCGGTTCAATTTACTGAACTTTACACAAGTGCAGTGAGAAAACGACAAGAAGCAGAGTAAAAAAAGAGAAAATACTAATAGCGAATTGATGAAATATTGTCATAATTTGAATAAAGAAAGGACAAATATCGTAGCAGAATAACATAAATCTTTTTTACTCAGCTGCCTACAAGCTAGAACTATAATGTTAATCATTAAACCGAAAGAAGAGTACATAATTTATGTCGCGAACTTCTTGAATAAATTGAGTTAACATGTGGAGGTAGAATAATAGTATGGGACAGTAATATGGAAGAATTAACATCATTCACACGTTGACTTCTTTACGGGTTAAACATATGAATATTCAAAAAATTGTGGCGACAGAATTTTTTCGAAATCGAGGATAGATTATGTAATACTTAATTAAAAAAGATACAGACTAGTTGAGTAAACCGCTGAAGTAAAAATTAAGATATAATAAATTAACATCAAAGTTATGGAAAAATCTTGCGTTACAATCTCATGAAAACGAGGTCACCGAGGCAAAACAGGATATATTTTTTGGATGCACATTTTCGACGTATATCTTTTTATTATAACAGCTTCGGTAAACAGTCACGAATTTGAATCCCTTCTCTTATTGATTATTTTGAAAAATTTCTAAACATCAACACCATGTCCACCGTCGAGCGATCGCACTGTTGAAAACCTGTTCATTTAGTCTCAGTTTCGAAACTGTACCTATGCCCCCCAAATGCCCTGGTACGGCCGAGAGTGGGGAAAGTCCACCCTCCCTCTCGAAATGCTCTCACATGGCCACGCGTATATAGCCTCTGCCAGGGAAGTCCTACTCACTGCCTTCTCGTGACGGGGGTGTTGTTTACGAAAATGAGAGAACGAAAAGCGAATGTCCGGCGCTTTAACCGAATTCCAAACCAATGGTACACATGGGCTCCAGTATCATAATGGAACAAATGGCGTATGAACCAGTTATTGGTCACTGGCTTCCATGGGACTGCATCTCCTTACGATGCTCCACTGCCTTGTGGATCAGACCTTTAGGCAGAAGGCTCGGGGTGTGGCCTCCTAAGAAAACCACCTGTTTCGGTTTGAGCACCCGGGCAGTATCACAGCCCTCACATATATCGAATGAGATTTGTGTGGCGCATGTGTATTTGGTGCCTCCTTGTACCAATATCTATGTGTTAAAATAAATAAATAAACTGTACCTATACTATATGGTTTATTTGAAGTGTCATTTTCAACCATCTATGGAAATTTATTAGATAGTTACAATATAAGTTCTACTTCCATGATTTAATGTTAATTATGTAGAGAAAAACAACCAAATGAACTACCTCTCTTAATAAGATTCCAATACAATCCGTTGCGTATTTGGTCCTGGCGATGCCAAAATTTATTAAATCTACCCAGGATGTTCCTTCGGGCATTATGTCTTTTTTGGTCCATTCTACTTGTCGAGATACAACTGGTTTTAACTAAATGAAAAAGATAACTTTTGACAGTGATAATCATTGAAAAAATTATGTGAATATTATTTAGAGGTTTATCTGTAGGACTATTTAAAGAACTGAAATGTATTTTTGGCGAAAAATATGATTACTAAAGGTTCACGCCAAATTCAAAGTGGTGCGAAGTTAATTAGTCAAATCTGAAATTAAAACCAGGCCACGAAATATGTAGTAATGTGGTCAACTAATATCACTCGATGAACATGACTAAGTAACAAATTTTGATACGTATTATATGAGTGATAAATGGCGAAAACGCAAATCTGCTAGAATCGAACTAGTGATGTGAATGGATCGTCAGTTTGGTATTTAATACTCTGAACTAATCGTCTAAGTTCTAGATTTGCCACGGTTTCACTTTAATCGCGAGGTTTTATGACTTGCTAGCTAAGTCTATTCTAAAATTTAATTGCATGGATTCTTTGTATGGTTCTATTCTAATCACAGTTTAGATCAAATGAAGCTGAGCTTAATATAATGTGATGAATTACAAAAGGTTTAATAACCTTTATTGTTACGTACACCAAGACCATGTTGGCAGACAAGCTTCACAGCATGAGTAGTTATTGGTCACTCGAGACAATGAACTTATCAAGAACAGGTTTTTAAGTAGGTGACCAAAAGATGGAAAAATTATATGAAATTGTATTTCAATGTAATTTAAACAAAACTTGATTCTTAAGGTATCAAGACGTAAATTACTTGTTTTTATTGGTTAAAATGTCAAAAAATTGGGGCATTCTATCACATTTGACCTGACATAAATGCTCACTGGTTCAAACTGACATAACACATAAGCAAGAAGAACAGAAATTAACAAAATGTAAAGCAAACAAATGAAAGTAATGGTAATGTTTACGATAGTAAAGAAAACCAAACATATCAAATATGGTTTGAGAATAAGATTGAGTAAAAAGTGAAGGACAATATAAAGACATAAAGTTTAGATTTTGAAAATAGGTGTATTTGAACCATACCAATCGATTGTGAGCTAGATAACTTAAATATTACGATTAGCATCGCACACCCACTCAAATAAGAAGCCTGCAACCCCTAACACAAATCATGATAACTGTCAGTGACCAAATCGTTTGGTCAACCATAGTTTCCTTCTAACATACTCATATGTAAGCCAGCTTTGCAAGACAGAGAGATAGATGATGCATAAACTAATTTGGGAGTATTATACACTACATGTCTATCATCAACATTTTAGTTAGTAGGTGCTAATGTCCGGTAAGAGCAAATGTTAGATTAGCTTAAAAAATGTAATATGAGCTAACTAGATTCTTTCTTGTGGAGTTGGTCAGCGTAATTAAGAAGATACAAGTTGAAAGCGACACCTGAGGAGATAACAAACGAGTCGAATATACAGTTCTAGATACCTAAATATTCTAGGGTAAAAGTTAACGATGAGACTAAAGTCACCAAAACTTGAAAGCCATGAGAAAATAGGGAAAATAATTAATAAAATGATCCAGCAGTGTTGCAAGACAGAAGATTAATAAGCTTATGAGGTTGATTTTAGTCCATTTTGTTTGAGATATCTGACTATGGGTTTCCAGTAATTACTGAGCTCAATATTCAAGTCTCATAACTACAGTTTAAAGTAGTAGTCGTTAACTTCAACCACTAGTATTTTATTTTGGTTTTTTGTTTAAATTCCCTTACCTTATATTCATTGCAGAAAACATCGCAATCGAAGCAGATAGTGGTTCGAAATTAGAAATATTCCCCAACTGCCTCTGCAAGTTACCTACCAAATATCATATTACTCATATGAATGTATTAATAAACACTTTATTGACAATAACAGGCTTTATAGTTTCGAAAACAGGAAAAATAAGTCGAAAATAACCGAATTATTTATTACAGTGATAGGATTGTAGTACGTTGATTTGAGCACTTCTAGTTAACAAACTATATATTCTAACATTGCTTCGATAAGCGAGGTCTAGGTGGATACACAGTACTATCAATTAACAAACATGTCAAGTGGTTAACTAATAGCTGGTTCTTGATTTTCAATCACCCGAGGTCCGAGGGTGAAGTCTTACCGCTGGCTGTACAGAGAAGTGACGGTAGTAAGATGTTTTCTTTAGGCCCTAAACATGCACAACTCATCTTATCCCACGGATATCCGTCTCTGAAGGTAGGTCTCAACAAATACGGAGCTAACACGAAAATTACCATCAAAAAGGTGGTGTGTGACCGACCTTAAGTAGTTGTCCCTTGGGCACTACGGTCACACTCTCAGGTCACTAGGACTACCTCTAAACCGATTTCCTTCCCAGGTAGCACTAGAAGAACCCTTCCATGGTGTGAGCAACCAGGAAGTGGAAACCGCTTTTATCCCTAATAGCACTCAAGATTTTGGTAAGATACCTACAAAAATGGACGATCATAAATCGTTGTTATAGAGTAGCCACACGCCTTTAAAACCGAAATCAGTAGTTCTGTTTGTCCCGTACTGGAGACTTTCCGCAAATCATAGATGCATCTATGTTAATTTGTCACTAACGATTGATGAACCAAAAGCTCGTGGTATCAAGATCCTAATACTGCCATAAGATTTTCAGAAAACACTTTTAATATGTGTGCACAAACAATAGTACTTTTAGAACCAAGGAAATCAGGAAGATAAAATAATAAAATGACAGATACCTTTTCAAACAATGGTCGGTTAAGTTGTAAAAAGAATTTAAGCCATTCAGCAGAACGAGCTGGGAAATCAAAAGCATCACCCGCAAAATTCTCACGATGTTGGTTATAGTGATACTCATTGCTAGGAGCAATGTCATTTGATGGTTCCAGAAAATTTTCACAACTCGTGAACGGAAATATAAGCCATTTTTCTCTACCGGCGAAACACATAATTTGTCCCAAAATGACTGAAACACCAGTCCCCGGTTGGCCATAGAGTACAAAGCGTGGAACACAGTATTTAGCTAGTGCGACAAATTCAGAGGAGTCAGGTTCCTTTTTGAAACTCTCTTTCTGTAAATCTCGAATGTTAATTACGTCCTTAATCATGTTGATTGTTGGTTTCCGAATCAAAAGTGATAGGTCACCGAAGGTTTTAAGTTCTTCTACTAACTCGACTTTGAGAAATGGTTCTATGAAAAAGGAAAACTCATTTTCAGAATAGGTTGTAAATTTGCCAATAACTGATGACATTTGAGACACTTGTTCAAAATGGGAATAAATCTGAGTCCTTGGAGCAGGTAGATATGTATTGCTAACGGAAGAGCATCTACGAAAATTGCTACACAAAGAACGAGTAAATAGTGTAAGATGTGACCCTGTCCTCGGAATTATAATAGCCATCTATGGAAATGTGCAAGGAAAAAACGGGAAATTTATCGTAAAACAACACAGCGATTAAAAACTGAGAGTATACTACCTTAAAACAATTAAGAAACAACCGAAACCATGTTCACATCACTATTATTAATAGTATAAATGTTATGCTGGCAAGTTATCTGCTAAAACAAACAGAAGCGGTTAACTGACATATATCACCAACTGTTTTGCAGAAAACATTCAACACAACGCTGACATATTACAAGTCATTTGTCACCTTTAATAATTAACTCAAGTAGATACCATTTTTCGGCCGACTGCAATAGTTAAGTGCTTCGATCACTTCAGTTGTCTTGGAAACCCTATCACTCTGATAACTAGCAAAACCACGATTAAAATAGAAAAACCCACTTAGTTTTTAGCAACCTGAGCCATCATTAGTGAAAATGAGATGCCTATCAAACAAAGAGGCGAGTACAGTCCACTCTGTTACAACTTACAGCTATGAAATATTGCACATAAAAGAAGATGAAAACGTGAGTCTTCAAAGCATTGATTGAGTGGAGCGCAACTAACGAATGAGTTAAGGGTAGGTTGCTCGATAAAACCCAAGTCAACTGATGAAATTAGAAATCACCATGGTCTACGGTAGTTGGGAGATGTGTGGTTGGACAAAGACCACCTAACTCGATATCCACTGCGATAACAGATCAGAAAATTTGAAGTAAAACATAAATAAATGGATGTTGCCATAGGGTACCTTCGTATGACTATAATCAATGGTTGTATACATTGAATGACGTGATGAAAGATTGGGTTGATGTAGTTGCAATTAGCTAACGTGACATTTCCTCATATCTTTGATGAACGACTGGTTGCAGATGATAAATTCGCCCGTTCTCAGGTATAACTGCTGACAAAATGTCGTATTAGACAATGTCCAAACATGTTAAGCTTATAGCAACACCGTCTGTATAGCTTACAGCCACAGTAAGCAAAGGGACATAGTGGAGTTGGAGGGGTATTAAAATGGTCTCATCAGGTTACATTTCCTCAAACTACATTTAATGAAGCTAAAATCACATTCGTGTCTGCCAAGACTTGTAAGCCTGAGAGTAACTTATCAATCTTAAAGGCTTAATGCTACAACACCGTAATTACGGTATTGTTGATTAATCTACAAAAAAACATGTCGAACAGGTGTGAATTCACAGCTTTACAATGTTTTCGCGAAACGAATTTTAAAAAATTCCTGGATACCATTAGTAGGAGCGGTAGAAGCGGACATACGCACTAATATAATTGATCGACAGATAAGCAACTTACAGTGACACACAATAGCTCCAGGCTTGAAAAATGCGCTTCCTATTAAACTGTGAGAGGTCAGTAACTTGTACTGTAATAATTGAATCAGAGAATTTAAAAGTTTTCATAAGTTATAAAGCTTTCGTTTCCACAGATTATTTTTGAAGAGTTAATTTTTTGAGTGAAAATGCTTACATATTACTATGAGTAAAAAACAACGCACTCAATTTAAGAAAGCAGAAAGTACTTTTCCACGGTGGGTTGATGTTAAGATTTTAATAATTTCTTATGCACTGAAACTACTGTTTTGGTTTCAACCAAATTTGTTTTGGCAAAAGTAACGCCAAGATTATCGTTTTATTCAAAAGTAATTTATCACCTTTACTTTTTGAGTAAAATTGTTTTTTGTGTTGCACTCTCGAACCTAACAGTTCATTTTTTCCATTTTTTCTGACAATCAGTTTTTGTCTTTGTATTTTGTCTGTTTGTACATTATTCAAAAACCTTCGTTCGTTGACTGGGCAGTTCGGAAAAAGCAACTATCAACGCTCGAATTGCTGATACCTCACTAAAAGTGGCATGCAATGCTATAAGTGTGAAGGGTTTTAGCACGGCGTTTTCACGGATGCGACATTCGCTGCTTTCACAATGGTGAGTGGAAATGATTACGTGTGGTCGTGCCAGCAATGTTTTTCGAGTGCTGAAAGAGTGCTATCCGAAACCATTGCAATGGTGAACGCTGCTAAAAGGAGCACTAGAAAGGGTACTTGGGATGCATCAAATGGTATTCACTCTAACGAGTTCAAAGTTGATGGTCCTATGTGGGCCAAAGGAAGAAAGAGGGATTTCATTCAGTTTTGTTTGAAGTTGTAGCGGTGAATAAATCCCCAAACTAAATAGCTCAATAGGTTTTCGACATTGGATGCTGACCATATGTTTTAGTGGACTCATCTAGCTGAAGGCGCTCGGTCATGCATCCGCACCAGATCACGTGCTGTCACGCTGTGCTCAACATCAACCGCAATCACTAGCCAGATTAGACCAGAGATTCCCGATATATTGGTTATCGCCAAATACACTCTTCCGATCTCCTCGACTCTGTCTTTTGATTTCTCTCGGTGGGAATAAAGCATATTAGAAGGTGTTACTGGTAGAAGCGTTGTCAAACACTGAATACCAGTGCCATCCTCATTGGTGAGACCGTCGTGATCTGGTACACCTAATTGCAACTGTGAGTCTGTTCCTTTTTGGAATTTTTATATATTATTACCTTAATTTTTTTAAACATTGTGATTTTTTTTTTCGTGTTTTTCCTTGGATATATATATATACTTTTCCCCTCGTTCATTATCATAATTCATAGTTCATCATGGCTGAACAGACACCCAAAGTACTCAAGCTTAAGACTTTGTCCCCGCCTTCGTTTCAACTAATGCCTTTCTGGCCCGACAATATCGAAGCCTGGTTCTGTTACGCAGAATCCGATTTCTCCGAGCACGGCGTGATCGACACACGTGCACAATTCCTCGCAGTAGTCAAGGCAATACCTCGGGAATTCAACAGGTACGTAACACCTAGTATGTTTACTAGTGATGTTTCCGATCCTTACGAAATCTTGAAACGTTCGATTCTTAAACGAGGAGACCTAACCGATCGACAAAGGTTAGATCAACTCTTCAATAACATCGACCTGCAACACGGTTCTGCGACTGACATGTTGCAAAGAATGAGAGAAGTGATAGGCCTAAGGACTTTCGACGAAGGCCTATTCAAACGACCTTTCTTGTCCAAACTTCCCCAACAGGTGAAAGCGGTTCTGCTCTAGTTTCGGAACAACGCCTTAGACGAGCTGGCCGCATCTGCCGATCGTATCTTAGGAATTACGAAATCTTCTACTACCGAGGTTTTTCCAGTCAAAGAAAAGCCTCAAAGCCTCAGAATGACATAACGAAGCTATGCCATACACCCACGCATTATCTTAATTTTCGTAACGATCGTAAGCGATCACGCACCCCACGTAGAAGCATTTCGCGTAAACGATCTGTCTCTAGACCACGAGAGACGGATAACCCCGACTGGTGCTGGTATCATAATCAGTATGGAAAATCTTCCAGAAATTGCAGAAAACCCTGCAATTTTCCCAACTTAAAACCGACTGACTCGAAAAACAACTCGGGAAACTTCCAAGCCGGCACGCGTTAACGGCAACTGTAGCCGGCGAACATAGCCGTCTGTTATACGTTACAGATGTGACAACGAAAGTTTGCTACCTTGTCGACACTGGCGCAGAAGTTAGCGTTCCTCCAGCAAATACTAACGACCAGCTTCACGAATCGGCTCTCAACTTACAGGCGGCAAACGGAAAACCTATCTGTACGTATGGCAAAAGGTATGTTTACCTGAACGTGGGTTTACGCAATTCCATTCATTGGATCTTCGTTGTTGCAGATGTTTCTATGCCAATCATTGGTATGGACCTTCTACAACACCATAATCTGATCATCGATACGCGCAAACGGAGGCTAGTAGACGGAAACACTAATTTATCCGTTGGCGTAACTTCTTTTTATGGTTGCAGATTACTCCCAGTCTGGCATGGCATTACCGTAAACGTTCAGAAATGCCAATTCAGAACCGAGTCATTAAACTTCCTAGGACACATTATAGATGCTCAAGGCATTCGACCCCTTAGGACCAAAGTGTCGGCGATTCTAGATTACCCAGAACCGACCAACGTCAAGCAATTACGCACGTTTAACGGCCTGGTAAGTTTCTATAGACGCTTCATACCGAAATGCGCTCTACTCATGAAACCGCCAACCGACCAACTTCGTGGAAATGCGAAATCCATTAATTTGGACGACACCGCACGAAAAGCATTCTCCACAGTTAAGGAACTGATCGCTAAAGCAACAATGCTTGCACATCAGGACACCGAGCACCCATTAGTATCGCAGTAGACGCATCCGACTCAGCAATCGGAGGAGTCTTACAGCAATGGGTTAACAACTCCTGGCAACCCTTGGCATTTTTCTCTAGACGGTTGCTAGACACCGAATCGAGATACAGCACATTCGGTAGGGAACTCCTAGCTATGTATTGTGCTGTACGACATTTTCAACACTACATCGAAGATCGTGAACTCACTCTTTTCACTGATCATAAACCACTCACTTTCTCGTTAAGCTCTCCTTCTGACAAGTACTCTCCCCGTGAGTTTCGACAACTGGACTACATTTCGCAGTTTACTTCAGACATTCAACACATCTCTGGAGCAAACAATGTAGTTGCGGATTCCTTGTCTCGCATAACTTCCTTGAACAGTTTCCAGGGCATCGACCTTCTCAAACTAGCCGAGCTTCAAAAAGAAAACACTGGTCTTCAGCACGAGTTATCGTCTACAACTCTTAAACTACGCATCAAACAGATGCGAACAGGTAAGGAAACCTTGCTTTGTGACACATCTACAGATAGGGATTGCCCAATCGTGCCGAAACATTATCGACGCAATGTCTTCAACACATTGCACAAACTTTCTCATCCAGGTGTTCGTGCAACCATCAAGCTCATAGCAGAACTGTTTTGCTGGCCTGGTATGAATAAAGACGTGAGGGATTGAGCACGCTCCTGTGTAAGCCGCCAAAAATCTAAGGTTATCAGACACAATAAATGTCCCTTAGGCTCATTTAAATCTCCCGATGCTCGTTTCGACTATGTTCATCTGGATTTGGTAGGACCTTTACCAGATTCAAATGGATACTCTTACCTCTTAACCTGCGTAGACCGTTTCACTCGATGGCCAGAAGCAGTACCTATCAAGGACATCAATGCCGAAACAGTGGCCCGCACCTTCGTCGAACAATTGGTAGCAAACTTCAGTTGCCCTTCAACCATCACTACAGACCGCGGACGTCAGTTTGAGTCTGAACTTTTCCGTCGTCTGACCACACAATTAGGAATCACTCGCTTCCGAACGACCGCCTAACATCCACAAGCAGACGGGTTGGTAGAACGCTTTCACCGACAACTAAAAGCTTCACTATCAGCTGCAAACGTTTCACAGTGGACCGACGCTCTTCCACTCGTCTTACTAGACATTCGTAATGCAATGAAAGCTGATATTGGATACACTGCAGCTCAACTGGTTTATGGAACGACACTTCGACTTCCAGGAGAATCCGTGGATCCTTCATCCTCTTCAATGAGCATGGATCTAACCTCCTACACGAACAGGCTTACAAACGCAATGCGATCAGTTAAACCTGCTTCCACTCGACCTCAATCAACTGATGTTTTCATTCAACCTGACTTACGATATAGTACACACGTTTTCGTTCGTCGAGACGCACATCGACGACCCTTCGAATCGGCATACGAAGGACCTTTCAAAGTTCTTCAACGCGAACCGAAGTACTATATAATCGATAAGAACGGAACCAATTATAGCATCAGCATCGATCGCCTCAAAGCAGCGTATTTAAAAGGAAATCCTATCTACGTGGATTTTCCTTCGGTACAATTGAACGACACGACTCCGACACTTATAATGCCTCATCCGACAACCAACACACACGATGATACTTTGACAGTATCCGAAAATAAACTTAAAACGACGCGCTCTGGAAGAAGAGTGAGATTTCCAGAACATTTAAACGACTATTGCACGTAAGGCACTTCTCGACATTTTCTATATTATTAAAAAAATTTTTTTTAATATGCTTATATATTTTTATTCTTACTTCAAAAAAAAACCAAAAAAAACGATTTTTTAACGCTGTTGCGTGTTCATGTGTTTATTTTCCCTTTTTTACGCACATACGAGTGTATTTTCGACATGCACTTACATTTTCTTTCTTCTTTTTCAGGACGGCTGGAAAAGAACGATGACGTTTATGAGGATACGAAACTTTCATTGTGCATTTCTTTTTTTACTATGTTGTACCCCGGTCCCATATAGTAAGGAAAGACGACCAGACGCTGCTAAATTTAGTAAGCTATCAGAAGAGTGTTTACCAACGACAAACTCGTTGGGTTTAAACTTCTGGCTGGCCACGTCTTAGGGTCATCACTGCCCCACTAGGGGGGGAGTGATCTGTAGCGGTAAATAAATCCCCAAACTAAATAGCTCAATAGGTTTTCGACATTGGATGCTGACCATATGTTTTAGTGGACTCATCTAGCTGAAGGCGCTCGGTCATGCATCCGCACCAGATCACGTGCTGTCACGCTGTGCTCAACATCAACCGCAATCACTAGCCAGATTAGACCAGAGATTCCCGATATATTGGTTATCGCCAAATACACTCTTCCGATCTCCTCGACTCTGTCTTTTGATTTCTCTCGGTGGGAACAAAGCATATTAGAAGGTGTTACTGGTAGAAGCGTTGTCAAACACTGAATACCTGTATCATCCTCAAAGTAAAAGCGTAAGAAAGGATGAAACGCCCAGAAAACCTATTCATAAAGCTAGATCCGTTTCTAGCAGGAAAAATAAACGGTCCGAACACTCCGGGTATTAACAACCTCCTGTCAATGTGACTGACACATTAACGAAGGCTGATGAATACGTACAAATCAAGGATAAGGAACAACTCAATGTCCTCCAAGAAAAGCAGATCTTCAAAACACTGGCTGAGAAATCGAGGGCTGACCATAGTGACAACTCTGTTGCCTTTCATAGGGTCAAGAAGAGTGAAAGTTCAGAACTCATAACTCTCTTTAAGAGTGATATTGGTTTGTAGTGTTCAACATCTCAAGGTATCTCAGGAGTAGCGGTGCTGAAGGCTTAAAGATTAGGTAGCCAAATGGACAATATTATCGCGTTTACTATTATCGACAACACATTCCATGAAAGTGGAATATGCGAATTGGTTAGATAACGCTTAAAATGAAGAGGAGAAGAGCTGCTGATTGGTTCAGTTTACCCCAGTTTGAATTGTGAGATGGCTTAGAACTTGCCAGGCAGTCTTAGCACTTCGTCATTAAGTAGTTCATGTTTAATCTAAAGAAACTTTAATGAAAGTACACTGGACTGAAAAAATCTAAGGACTGAATTGTGAATAAAGTCTTTTGAATGAAAACCAGTTGAGGTGGCTATCACATGTGTCTTAGTGTAACATGTTAAAGAAGAATCTTTGCATGACGCTGACTCCGATTCCTACTTACTATATCTAAAATCGACTCATCATGAAGATGACCTTGCAAATCTCCTTTATATGTCATCTCTAGGTTAAGGTGAACGCACAGTTTTAGTCTCCGATTTCAATATAGTTATCAATAACGAGGTTCTGTCAGCTCGAATATCTGGAAGGCAAATATACAAGATATTATATACTAATTATTCTCCATAAATTAGACCACAATCCCCCATTGAGCTGGCTCGAGGCGTATTCAGAAATTTGTTCATAAAAGTCACTGTACCGCATATCCCATCAGCTACATAAAGAAGTTCAGGAAACTCCCACCGTAGTTGAGCAACAATGTTCGCATCTTTCTTCTTAGGAAGAGAAGAATGTTGGAAAGATTAAGGTCACTGGGTAATGATCAGTTTAGGAGAGTTCGAAATATGCTGTAGAGATGCGCTCTTTTTATTTCATACGAAACTCGCTCAAACATTCTGGAATTTGTGATCATTAATGAACACGGAGTCTTTGGTCCTCTAAATAAGCTTGATGTGGGAAAATTTATGAGAGCCGCTGAAATACATTTTGTGTCACTAGAGGAATTAGCGTATTTTGTCGCCAATCCCCTTAACATATATTTTAATTTGTCTGCAACCCAAAGTAGATTATCAAAAGACTGGAAGAACACAGGAGTAAGCCCCATTCTCGAAGCATGTACCAGACGCAAATATGAGAACTAACGACGTGTAAGCGCAACCAGTTTGTTTGTTGAAATTAAGCCAACATTATTCGAAAAACGTTTTGTGAGTATCTAGAAGAAAACCAGATCTTTTCTGAAATACATGGTTATATAATAGGTTGAAAATGGCACAGGTATTCAGTGTTTGACAACGCTTTTACCAGCAACACCTAATACAATTCGTACCCACCAAGAGATATCAAAAGACAGAGTCGAGGAGATCGGAAGAGTGTATTCGACGATAACCAATATATCGGAATTCTCTGATCTAATATGCCTAACGATTGCGGCAGATATTGAGAGCAGCGTTACCACACGTGATCTAGTGGGATGCATGACCGAGCGTCGTTAGCTAGATGAGTCCACTATAACATATGGTCAGCATCCAATGTTGAAAGCTTACAGAGCTATTTATTTTGGGGATTTATTCACCGCTACAGATCACTCCCCTCTTGGTGGGGTAGTGATGACCCTAAGACGTGGCCAGCCAAAAGTTTAAACCCAACGAGTCTGTTGTTTGTCAACACTCTTCTGATAGCTTGCTAGATTTGGCAACGTCTGGTCGTCTTTCCTTACTACATAGGACCGAGGTACAACACAGTTAAAAGGGAAAAAAGTACAATGAAAATTTCGGTCCCTCGTAAACTGCATCGTTCTTTTTCAGCCATCCTGGAAAAGAAAAAACAAAATGTAAGTGCATTACGAAATACACTTGTATGACGTAAAAACGCAATGTTGGAGAAAAAAAAGGAAAATAAACTCAAGCACACGTAATAGCGTTAAAATTTTTTTGTTTTTTTGTTCGTTTCTTTAAAATATAAATATATAAGCATATTAAAAATTTTTTTAATATTATATATCGTAAAAAGAAAGATCGAGATAATATAAAATGTCGAGTAGTGCCTTACTTGCAGTAGTCGTTTAAATGTTCTGGAAATCTTACTCTTCTTCCAGGACGTGTCGTTTCAAGTTTATTTTCAGGCACATTCGGAGTGTCATCACTAGTGTTGGTTGTTGGTTGAGGAATTATGAGTGTAGGAGTTGTGTTGTTCGATTGTACCGAAGGAAAGTCGACGTGAATAGGATGTCCTACTAAATACGCTGCTTTTAAGCGATCGATGCTGATGCTATCGTTTGTTCCGTCCTTATCGATTATATAGTACTTCGGTTCGCGTTGAAGAACTTTGAAAGGTCCTTCGTATGCTGATTCGAATGGTCGTCGATGTGCGTCTCGACGAATGAAAACGTGTGTACTATATCGTAAGTCAGGTTGAATGAAAACATCGGTTGATTGTGGTCGAGTGGAAGCAGGTTTAACTGATCGCATTGCGTTTGTAAGCCTGTTCGTGTAGGAGGTTAGATCCATGCTCATTGAAGAGGATGAAGGATCCACGGATTCTCCTGGAAGTCGAAGTGTCGTTCCATAAACCAGTTGAGCTGCAGTGTATCCAATATCAGCTTTCATTGCATTACGAATGTCTAGTAAGACGAGTGGAAGAGCGTCGGTCCACTGTGAAACGTTTGCAGCTGATAGTGAAGCTTTTAGTTGTCGGTGAAAGCGTTCTACCAACCCGTCTGCTTGTGGATGTTAGGCGGTCGTTCGGAAGCGAGTGATTCCTAATTGTGTGGTCAGACGACGGAAAAGTTCAGACTCAAACTGACGTCCGCGGTCTGTAGTGATGGTTGAAGGGCAACTGAAGTTTGCTACCAATTGTTCGACGAAGGTGCGGGCCACTGTTTCGGCATTGATGTCCTTGATAGGTACTGCTTCTGGCCATCGAGTGAAACGGTCTACGCAGGTTAAGAGGTAAGAGTATCCATTTGAATCTGGTAAAGGTCCTACCAAATCCAGATGAACATAGTCGAAACGAGCATCGGGAGATTTAAATGAGCCTAAGGGACATTTATTGTGTCTGATAACCTTAGATTTTTGGCGGCTTACACAGGAGCGTGCTCAATCCCTCACGTCTTTATTCATACCAGGCCAGCAAAACAGTTCTGCTATGAGCTTGATGGTTGCACGAACACCTGGATGAGAAAGTTTGTGCAATGTGTTGAAGACATTGCGTCGATAATGTTTCGGCACGATTGGGCAATCCCTATCTGTAGATGTGTCACAAAGCAAGGTTTCCTTACCTGTTCGCATCTGTTTGATGCGTAGTTTAAGAGTTGTAGACGATAACTCGTGCTGAAGACCAGTGTTTTCTTTTTGAAGCTCGGCTAGTTTGAGAAGGTCGATGCCCTGGAAACTGTTCAAGGAAGTTATGCGAGACAAGGAATCCGCAACTACATTGTTTGCTCCAGAGATGTGTTGAATGTCTGAAGTAAACTGCGAAATGTAGTCCAGTTGTCGAAACTCACGGGGAGAGTACTTGTCAGAAGGAGAGCTTAACGAGAAAGTGAGTGGTTTATGATCAGTGAAAAGAGTGAGTTCACGATCTTCGATGTAGTGTTGAAAATGTCGTACAGCACAATACATAGCTAGGAGTTCCCTACCGAATGTGCTGTATCTCGATTCGGTGTCTAGCAACCGTCTAGAGAAAAATGCCAAGGGTTGCCAGGAGTTGTTAACCCATTGCTGTAAGACTCCTCCGATTGCTGAGTCGGATGCGTCTACTGCGATACTAATGGGTGCTCGGGTGTCCTGATGTGCAAGCGTTGTTGCTTTAACGATGGGTTCCTTAATTGTGGAGAATGCTTTTCGTGCGGTGTCGTCCAAATTAATGGATTTCGCATTTCCACGAAGTTGGTCGGTTGGCGGTTTCATGAGTAGAGCGCATTTCGGTATGAAGCGTCTATAGAAACTTACCAGGCCGTTAAACGTGCGTAATTGCTTGACGTTGGTCGGTTCTGGGTAATCTAGAATCGCCGACACTTTGGTCCTAAGGGGTCGAATGCCTTGAGCATCTATAATGTGTCCTAGGAAGTTTAATGACTCGGTTCTGAATTGGCATTTCTGAACGTTTACGGTAATGCCATGCCAGACTGGGAGTAATCTGCAACCATAAAAAGAAGTTACGCCAACGGATAAATTAGTGTTTCCGTCTACTAGCCTCCGTTTGCGCGTATCGATGATCAGATTATGGTGTTGTAGAAGGTCCATACCAATGATTGGCATAGAAACATCTGCAACAACGAAGATCCAATGAATGGAATTGCGTAAACCCACGTTCAGGTAAACATACCTTTTGCCATACGTACAGATAGGTTTTCCGTTTGCCGCCTGTAAGTTGAGAGCCGATTCGTGAAGCTGGTCGTTAGTATTTGCTGGAGGAACGCTAACTTCTGCGCCAGTGTCGACGAGGTAGCAAACTTTCGTTGTCACATCTGTAACGTATAACAGACGGCTATGTTCGCCGGCTACAGTTGCCGTTAACGCGTGCCGGCTTGGAAGTTTCCCGAGTTGTTTTTCGAGTCAGTCGGTTTTAAGTTGGGAAAATTGCAGGGTTTTCTGCAATTTCTGGAAGATTTTCCATACTGATTATGATACCAGCACCAGTCGGGGTTATCCGTCTCTCGTGGTCTAGAGACAGATCGTTTACGCGAAATGCTTCTACGTGGGGTGCGTGATCGCTTACGATCGTTACGAAAATTAAGATAATGCGTGGGTGTATGGCATAGCTTCGTTATGTCATTCTGAGGCTTTGAGGCTTTTCTTTGACTGGAAAAACCTCGGTAGTAGAAGATTTCGTAATTCCTAAGATACGATCGGCAGATGCGGCCAGCTCGTCTAAGGCGTTGTTCCGAAACTAGAGCAGAACCGCTTTCACCTGTTGGGGAAGTTTGGACAAGAAAGGTCGTTTGAATAGGCCTTCGTCGAAAGTCCTTAGGCCTATCACTTCTCTCATCCTTTGCACCACGTCCGCCGCAGAACCATGATACAAGTTTATGTTATTGAAGAGTTGATCTAACCTTTATCAATCGGTTAGGTCTCCTCGTTTAACGATGGAACAATTTAAGGTTTCGTAAGATTCAGAAACACCACTAGTAAACATACTAGGTGTTACGTACCTATTGAATTCCCGAGGTATTGCCTTGACTACTGAGAGGAATTGTGCACGTGTGTCGTTCACGCCGTGCTCGTGGAAGTCGGCTTCCGCGCAACAGAACCAGGCTTCGATATTCTCGAGCTAGTAGAACATGAGTTGGAACGAGGGTGAGAACATGGTCTTAATCTTAAATATCTTAGGAGAGTGTTCGGTCATAGGGGAATATTAAGTACGAAAATACGAGGGAAAAATATACAGATATCCTGAAACGTGGGAAAATATATCACAATGTACAAAAGATAAAAAATAAGGCAATAATATTTAAAAATCCAAGAAAGGAACAGACTCACAGTTGCAATTAGGTGTACCAGATCACGTCAGTCTCACCAATGAAGATGGCACAGGTATTCAGTGTTTGACAACGCTTTTACCAGCAACACCTAATACAATTCGTACCCACCAAGAGATATCAAAAGACAGAGTCGAGGAGATCGGAAGAGTGTATTCGACGATAACCAATATATCGGAATTCTCTTATCTAATATGCCTAACGATTGCGGCAGATATTGAGAGCAGCGTTACCACACGTGATCTAGTGGGATGCATGACCGAGCGTCGTTAGCTAGATGAGTCCACTATAACATATGGTCAGCATCCAATGTTGAAAGCTTACAGAGCTATTTATTTTGGGGATTTATTTATCCCTACAAGGTCATCCGTGTCTCATAAAGTATGGATACTTGCACAATGAATAACATTGAGCTAGCTGATATTCAGACAAAAATGCAACCCAAGAGCCTCTATTAATAAATGACTGAAATTACGCCTCATTACGATGCATTAGCTGCCAAAGTTTTCAAATCTCTTTTAACGATACGTAGAGCCGTTATCCTTCTAGATTCTAGAAACTCTTAAGCTCTATACGAAGAGCTCAAATATTCTAAAATCAGGTACTTCAAATAAGCAGCCACTCTTTACATAGAAAGTTTCTTATAAAATGTCGTTTGTGTTCCAGTCTGCCAATCTACCTTTACTGAAGACAACACAGTGATGGGTTTGTAGGTTTTCGACTCTGATACTAATATTCAAGATTCTCATAACTGAACTCAAACTAGTTACTTGAGTGTAACGACAAAGTGTATAAAGCAAGTTTTATTGGGTGATCATATGATAGCATGTGACAATTACTTATTAGCATATTCGTTCTTCTAGATAAATGAATATTTTAAGGAATCTTTACCCTGAAAATAACTTGGTACAGCTGTATAAAACGACAATGGTACCAAGTTTTGTCAAGTTATATCTGCAGAAGACAGAAAAAAATATTATCAAACGAAAGAGATATCATATTCGACCACAGATAAAAGTAGATGGATGCGAGACACCTAAGGTGATTATTTAGAGGACGAAATTGTCGTATTGGGTGGAGCCCACCGTAATAAAGTCCGAAAACGTGCTAAAATTTCTTTATTCAGTTACGTCCGATAAAATTAATCAGATCAGTTTTAATAATGAGTATCTAATGTACCATCCATTATGGGAATTACTTGTCACTGTAAACGTCTTATTAATCTTATCAGTTAGTCTTATATTTTCATCTAAAAAAGACCAGCCTAGTTAACTCCGTCTGTAACTCTTCTAGAGTTGATGCCGGTCCCAAGCCTCGATAAAGGAAGAGGGTTGGACGTGACCCCATCCCGTAGAAAACTAACTCGCAAAAAAAAACGCTTACCAGGAAAAATAATTCAAACCATTTAAACTCTATCCCGGGAGTTAAAAGGTCTTAATTTAGAAGAAATATGACGCATCATGGTGAAAGCCGAGTTCCTTCGGAAATCATGAGACCGATGCCTCTTTTAACAGCTAGAGAAAATTTTTTATAGGTACATGAAACGCACGGACAATGTGAGAGTCCAAGAAGATCAGTCAAATACCAACGGAAATGAGGAGATACAACTTGGCAGCACTGAGAATCAGCAAATTACCTTGTACGCAAGGTGGACAGAAAAGGCTAAATACGAAGGAGGTGTGGCTCTACTCCGGTCACGAAGTACCACGAAATGCACTTGTAGGATGGAATCTCACGGGTCCACGAACATCATAGCATTCTTCAGAACAAAGAATGGAATCACGACGAATGTTATCAAATGTTATGCACCAACCAACGATAGCAACGACGACAATAAAGATCAGTCCTATGAGAGGCTGCAATCAATCATAGAGAAGTTCCCAAGAAAGGACCTTACCATTGTGATGTGAGTTTTAAACGCCAAAGTCGGAATAGACAACACCGGGTATGAAGATATCATGGGACGATATGGACTGGGAGAGAGAAACGAAAATGGATAAAGATTTGCAAATCTGTGTGCATTCAAGAAATTGGTTAAAGGCGGCACAATATTCCCACACAAACGTATGCACAAAGCTACATGGATCTCACCGTACTACACCACAGAGAACCGGATAGATCACATTTGCATCAATAGAAAATTCCGTCGGAGCTAAAGAACTGGACGACTGGACAAACAACACTACAGAGGTTCAATATAGCGTTCCTTCGAGATGCTGACAAACTCAATGAATTCAAGATAGCTCACAACAACAGGTTTCAAGCCCTACAGGATCTACTGAAAGAAGAAACTACTATAAAGGACAGCTGGAAATGCATCAAAGAAGCATTAACTTAGACGTGTCAAGAGGTTCTGGGTCTCAAGAAGCACCATCAAAAGGAATGGATCTCTATAGAAACACTGAATAGGATCAAAGAAGGGAAGAACAAGAAGACAGCTATTAATAACAGCCGAACACGAACAAAGAAAGTCCAAGCATAAGCTGAATACATAGAAGCAAACAAGCAAAGTAAGAAAAGCATTAGAGCCGAAAAAAAGAAGTACGCGGAAGAACTAGCAACGACGGTGTAAAAAGCTGCAAGGGAAGGAAATATGAAACAACTTTACGATACAACGAAGAAACTATCAGGGAAATATAGTAAACCAGAGAGACTGGTCAAGGACAAAGAAGGCAGGCCAATCACTGAAATTCAAAAACAGCGGGGCAGATGGGTAGAATACTTCGAGGAACTCCTGAATAGGTCAACTCCAATGAATCCACCGGACAAATCAAGAGCGGGAAAACAGCAGGACCTGACAATATACCAGCTGAAACTCTGACGTCAGACATCGAAGTAACTACAAACATGCTTCACCTTCTATTCAACATTTGGGAGGAACAAGTACTGATGGACTGAAAAGAAGGACACTTCATCAACATTTCAAAGAAAGGAGATCTGAGCAAATGTGAAAACTACAGAGGCATCACACTACTGCCAGTACCAGGGAACGTCTTTAACAGAGTTTTGATGAACTGGATGAAAAATGCGGTAAATGCTCAACTTCGAGATCAACAGGCTGGATTCCGTAAGGATCGGTCGTTCACAGACCAAATTGCTACACCATGGGTCATCGTCGAACAATCAGTTGAGTGGAACTCGTCACTATACATCAACTTCATTGATTATGAAAAGGCGTTTGACAGTGTAGGAGAACAATATGGAAAATTCTTCGACACTACGGAGGTCTTGAGAAGATTGTCAACATTATCCGTAACTCACACGACGGACTACAGTGCAAGGTCGTGCATGGAGGACAGCTGACAAATGCATTCCAAGTAAGGACCGAAGTGAGACAAGGCTGTCTACTCTCTCCCTTCCTCTTTCTTCTGATGGTCGACTGGATTATGAAGACCTAGACATCTGAGGGAAAACACGGAATACAATGGACGGCTCAGAATCCATCAGACGACTTGTATTTCGTAGATGACCTAGCCTTCCAATCGCATATACACGGACAAGTGCAGATGAAGACAACCAGAGTAGCAGCAGTTGCTGCATCAGTAGGCCTCAACATACACAAAGGAAAAACCAAGATCCTCAAATACAACACGGAGAACACCAACGCAATCACACATAATGGAGAAACTCTGGAAGATGTGGAATCTTTCATGTAGCTGGTCAGCATCATCGATGAACAAGGAGAATCGGATGCAGAAGTAAAGTCTAGGATTGGCGAAGCAAGGACTGCATTCGTACAATTGAAGAAAATATGGAATTCAAAACAACTTTCAACCAATATCAAAGTCAGCATCTTCAATACGAACGTCAAGGCAGTTCTACTGTACGGACCTGAAACTTGGAGAACTACAACAGACACCATCAAGATGGTACAAGTATTTATAAATAGCTGTCTACGCAATATACTCAACATCCATTGGCCGGATACCATCAGCAACATCCTTTTGTGGGAGAGAACAAATCAGCTTCCAGCTGAAGAGGAAATTAGGAAAATACAATGGAAATGGATATGACATACGTTACGCAAATTGTCAAACTGCATCACGAGGCAAGTCCTAACTTGGAATCCTGAAGGGAAGCGGAAAAGAGGAAGGCCAAAGAACACATTACGTCGGGAAATAGCAGATATGAAAAGGATGAATAACAACTGGAATGAGCTGGAAAGGATTGTCCAGGACAGAGTTGGGTGGCGAGCGCTGGTGGGCGGCCTATGCTCCTTCAAGAGGAGTAACAGGCGTAAGTAAGTAAGTGAGTAAGTAAGAAAATTCACTTGGTAAACCGTTATCATATTTCATAATTACTATTGAAAAAGCCTTATTTGTAAACTGAGTTAACACTTAAGGTAGTCATTTTCATTTTTTTAACCAAAGTTGTGTTGATACATGCCTTAAGTAGATGTAATCATCACTTAAGATGGTCAGCGATTCTCTGGTGTTTAGCAGTTGGGATTAAACGTTGTGATATTTGATGCATGCTAAGTATTGAATAACAGTATTTATTAATATCATTTGTTGAAGATATTGGACGACAGGGCTAAGAACCAGTTGCACTTGATCATATGGATTTAGCTTTTGTCTTCCCTCAGATCTTGAGTCCCGAAATCGTCTTATTCTCTGCTTCCATTCTATACCGATTTGTTTCAATTACCATTGATACTGTTGCCACTTTTGGTATTATGGAATATGGCTTGATAATTTCATCTAACACTAACAGCTAGGTTCTACGTTGCATATGGTTAAATGACTGAATGAACAACAATTATCAATATCTTGTTTCGATGGTAGACATTACATTTTTAAGACATAAACCAGAAAAATAAATCAATATAGTTCGTTTGGATCAGTTCTAAGACAGAAATTGATTTATATGCAATGCAGCCAAATAAAGTCAAATTAAATTTGATTAAATTAACAAACAATGGGCTACATTTTTAGCAAGAAAACACTTTTTACTGGAAATAATTTTTTAAAATCTGCAGCAAATTCACCATTAATATAAGAGACTAAATAACTTTGTGGTAACTGCCCAAAATGTGAATTCGCATGATGAGGGTTCGAATTTCATGGGAAACATCAGTTCTTTCAAAAATATAATGTGTACCGATCAGTAAGAAACATAGGTTTAGGGTTTCCAGTAGACTACAGCCAACCACCTAACGGTGTTAAAAATCATTGCAGATATCGCATTCTGTAGTTTAAAATCATAAGTTGTGAGCTTTTTATTTACGATGTAAACATGCCTTGTCCTTCATTTTCTTAGGACTACCATCTAAATGTAAAACAATCTGACCATTTTTCATACAGTTTTGTTAGAATGCATGAAATATTAGCTGATAAAGAATGTTTTAGTTATTTGGTTTACATCCCAATTTGGAGTACTTGCTTAGATTTAAAAACGACGATACACTGTTTGCTTCTTAGACGCATAAATGTTTCCGAATTACCAGCTGCACCTACAACTACTGTTTAAATCATAAGATTTCATCATATCGAATGACTACCAATGCTATGGAGGTGGTATATTCTTGCAGTTAGACCTTAAAAAATTGGTTCGTCAAAGATAGCCATGTTAAACTCAGTATAGTCTGGTAGTTTACTGATTAACAACATAAAAGTAACTGGGAAAGAGTAAATAATTTATTAAAATAAGCAGTATAATTAAACATTTGAATAATACAACTAGAAAAATTCTACTGACTGACCATAAAGTAGTATCTAAAATAGGAATGACGGTAATACCCTAAATATGATTTTCTCGTTAGATATATTGACAACTAATGCACAGCAACACTTCAACGCTGAAAAGATTATGCATAATAGAAAAAAGGATGAGATTTTATGAGGGCTCTTCTATTTCAAGTGAAAATATTGGAAAAGGTAAACACCATACCATACATAATATTTTACAAGACATAGTATTCATTTGGAATACGTTTTAGTTACGTGATACAACCATGTCACCATTATAATAAAGTTCCAACAATCACAATAAAAATAGTTGTAAATTTAAGTCAGCCCCAACATATCATCTTCCTAAACTTCGTAGAATTCCAGGCGATTATTTTTTTTAGTAAACAAATCTCTCTATTCATATATTTAGCCATCTTGTATACAAATATAAATGCATACATGGTATTCATAATTATTATGGGAAAAAAATGTTCTTCTGAAATTGATTTATTAAATGTTGATTTTAGTGATAAGATCAGTCAAAAATTATCATTCTCAATTAAGAACAAACTAGACACAGAACGATAAACGTTAAAATGTTTTCTTAAGTAATTCACATTATAAAGAATTTATATTTTGTGCTATAGGTTCATAATTGTAATTTCCTTTATGTATTGATCCATTCCTACAGGAAATTACACAATAACCATTGATAATTACAGAATTCGATCAGCTTATAATGAAACATATTAAGGAAATATGCATGTAATTTATTTACCAAAAATATTATCGATAAATTTGTCATTCTCATTGCTACATAATTCATTGAAATTCAAAGTAAGTGTGTGTTTTTTTTTCCAGATAATATTTTTAATTTATTCATGATATTTAAAAGACATTGAATTTTCGTAAATATTTCTGTCTTTTCAACTCTAATGAAAAAAAAATGTTCCATCAAACCTTACTGAAATTGAAAAAAAATATTATTCAATCAACTACCGATCACATTAATAGATCACAAAATATTCATTTCAAAAATAATGTGATAGAACAGAAAAGAAGGAAGACAATGATTGTAGAAATGGTTAAAGATGATAACAAAAAATAAGCAGAAATTATAACTAAATAGTATGTACATATATCCACTTGATTGATTGTAGAATTATATCATCATCATCAACATCATTAAATAAAACCTAATAATAATAATATTTATTTTCCATAAGTAATTTTTAACATCAGGTATCTTGTTTATCCAAGTTGATTATTTGATTTGTGTGAAAAATAACCTAGTAAACCGAAAATGATCGACTTCTGATATTAGTAAATAAGTATAAATATTCAATTTACAATATACATTAAAGAATCACAACTAATTTCATCTTTGAGTTGGATTGTATTCAAAACTCTTTTAAAAAGAAATTATGTTAATACAATATATAATAAATCTAATAAGACTCAAAGAAGAATTTGTAGTTGAAATGATTAATCGAAAGATTGAAAACGAACAGAAATAATTATTAAATACTGGCAAAATAGTTTTATTCATATTAAATCTGCATCACCTAGTGTATCTAATTCTTTGGTAATTTCAAGTTTATCAGAAAGGCAATCTAAAGGACTAGAAATTTTACATTGAACAGTACCGGTATTTTCTATAGGTTTTCCTGATGTTTCAATAGAACTAGATAAATGTTCAGTAATTTGACTACGTGCATCATTGAAAAGCTTTTCATCATCTTTACCTTCTAGTAAACATACTCTAGCTGGTTCCCAAAAATCGACTTCATTTGGATAAAGTAGACTAAATATTTCTATAAATAAGTTATAAAGACAAATAATTAAGTAAATGATTATATAATATGAGAGAAAATATATAAATTATTTGTAAGTAAAACTATATCAGTGGTAGTTAAAGTAATTATGAAGCAACGAATATATCTTGCTTAAATACGATGTATTTTTGTGTATGTCGTACACATTTAGGTCACTGGAAAAGCTTACCATATTTTAGTATTTCATCGTCCCATTATCTAACGTCCATTTCTCGAAATATGGATAAAATAAGCAGTTTGGATCTTATCAGTTCTGATGAATGAGTAGCCGACTGAGTCTCATCAAAGATAAAGAGGTTTTTTGATGCTACTTTTAACGTAGTTTACTGTCATGAAGCATGACTAATTAAGTTTGGAGAATATCTGTCCTAATGTTTGCCTACTTCGTATCATTACGATGAAATTCGATCGGAATAAGTTTTAGAGAAACTAGAATAGTATCAGTCCGCAAAAGTATACCTTGTTTTATTCAGTCATGTCACCACATACCGAATTTTTGATGGCAATTCACGGCTGACTGACTGAGTTTGTTTCCATACCTCCTATAGATCTATATCAATGCCCAGGTCATAATTTTCTGTAAAATTAAAATCTGGTCTTTACAAAAAAATAAGAAAACATCAGGCCTTAAATATTTTGAAATAAACCTTTTGCAGAATTTAACAAATGGAAATGAGGAGAATTGATGTATATGAAGTCAGTCAAGGGTCTTGGAAAATTAGGGTAGTTTGGTATTTGAAAAATATTGTGTTAAAGCTTTGTTAGAGGCCAATATGTCAAATAAACTGATTACGTTTAGTTCAAATTTTAAAATAGTACATAAGAATAATGCTCATGATATGGAAACTAAAAGCCTAATTGTACTTACATTAAAGACTTTGAAAAGCATGATTAATTAATAATTTTTTTTATCTAAATTTTCGTTATCTTAAATCAAAATAAGATAAAAATTTTGAACCAGGCGTGTACTTGACGTTTTAAGCTAAAGAAAATATTAATCACTTGGTTGATTGAACTATTTTGATCAGTTATCTAATTGAAACAGACTATATATAGCAAATGAAATTATATGCTCATGACAAACTTATTGCTATCGTTTGGGTGTTGTCGCAACGTATTTTCCCATAAATCAACCTACCTTGAGCATTTACTTCAAGTATGCGTAGATTCTGAAGACACGTTGCAACGACAGGATGCATTCCCGTTGGTCTACCTGCAACAACAGCCCCTACAGCTTCATCACCAAAAACATCATCACCTGGTGAACAAGTACCATGTTCTGCATAGTCACGCCTAATAAGAAATAAACAGTACAAACATAATTAAATTATAACATTGAATAAGATAGAAAATTACTTGTAAGTTTTACGTACATGGTTCGAATAGTTGAAAGTGATGCTTAGAAATGCAAGAATGAATAACGCTGATTTTCATGAAGGGAGTTGGGTCAGTTAATTTAGTTTTATATGATGGGAGATGTTCCTAATCGGTTCCTAGGGTTTGGTGTCACACTGTTAAAGGAACTACAGCTATACTACAGCTGCAAAAATGACCATTTGGATACAAAATCATCAGAATATTTGTGGCCAAACCGCTTAAATGCAACTTATTTTATTGTTGGTGTCCATGGTTTTATCCACATATAGTTAACAGGTCACTCAAACTAATGGTCAAGTTACAGAATGACGAATAAAATCTAATTAGGACTAAGAACTACATAATCACGACGGTGATTAACGCTCAATCATCATAAAGATGACAGTCGTTCAGGAAGTCAGTTGTGGCCCGAGCAACTCAACCGTGATGTCTCTGACTGTGGCACTAGGTGAACCAAGTTAGAAGTTCACAGGCAGCAACAATTCTCGTAAGGGTATAAATATCCATTGTTGATGAAGGGTAGCTTATACGAAACCTAGACCGATCAACTGTTGATAGTTTCTTCTAATCATCTAACATTTATCAAAGCTATTCATAGAAGATTACTGAAGGCGTTTAAGTGAGTCATAAAGTTTGTGCATCTTTTAAAAAAAAACGTTTATTTTTTAAATATAAATTGGATGAAACATTTACTTAGTTACAGTATGATTAGTTCCAAGAGTCCCAAATATTTGACTTTTAAAACCAATAATTTAAGATTCCTTAAGTTTATCTTTATTCAAGTTACTTACGTAACAAATTTAGTTTTAAAAAAAAATTAGCATATAAAAACTAAGGTCATAATCATAAAGATATTATTATTTTGATTAATATCAGGTCAAGAAATGTTTGAAGGTTTTATTAACCTTTAGTTAAAATAATAACTAATATATGAATGCAAGAAAAAAACAAACACAATTTTAAATGATAACGTGACTATTTTACAATTATAAAATATTGAGTATGAACAAAAGCATTAATTTTTTTCTGCCTATAGAGAATCATTAATTTATCGAAATGGAAATAGACGTATAACAATTAATTATGACTAAAATGTTTTAAATAATATAAGATTGGGCATGCTGGTTACTTGATGTTTTATTTTAAGACATGTTGACTTATTCAATAAATTTTTTTTGTTTTAATAACTAATCAGAATATTTTCAAAACTTTTTTTTACCAGAGAATATTCTTCACCTTGTCAGATGCTTTTTAGTTTGAGTAGTAAAAGAAATTGATGAACAAAGTTTTAAGAACTAATTATAACTAAGTTATATTGTTTTCGTGCGTAATTACTAAGAGGAAAATAACTGAATAGAATATTTGATATCAAATGCCCATTAGAGTTATTAGTCAAGAAAAATAAATACTAGAAGCCTGTCAAAATAAATGATTCGTATTAACTTAACATAAAAGACTAAATTATTGGTGAGCCTAACAATCACATAACTGGAGTATGTTTTGTGAAAGCATTTCAGATTTGATTCTTTAGGGTGTAAACGGTTATATAGTTATGAAGAATTATTTATGATTTCTGTATTTGTAGTCAATTTTTTACAAAACTGATTTGTCATGGAGAATATTCTTAGGAATTAGGAACTAATAGAAATTCAAATGATACAAATCGATAAGTACGAATTAGCTTTTATTGTAAGTTTTATTTTAGAGATTCATCTCTAACAAATGGCCTTAGGAACAATGGTTACTTCAAATTCATAAGCTTATTCAATTAAGTAGTATAAGTGGTATTCAAAAGATTAGAGAAGTTTCATAATGGAATTATAAATCTGTACATGTTAATAACATTAAAAATACGTTTTTATACTGAAAAGAGGTCTACTAATCAGAAGAATGTAGCGACTATTTACTGCATTAGGTCGGTTTTAAAACTATGGTATTCGAAATTATTGTACTTGATGAACTTGCTAGAATGCATAGATCAGATTTACAGCTTACTTTATTTGGTGATAATACCGAGACATTGTAACCCAGTTTAATAAAGATCACGAAAATAAAGTCAGGTTGCTAAAACTTTTATGATACTGCTTTACGACTGGAAAAATATTACAACAAACTTTGTTATGAATTTATTTTAACTGACTACAAACTGTATGTATTCATATACCTTTATAAAATGTTTGAAAATCATTGCTAGGCTGAACACTGAAAACAAATAAAAACGTAACAATTTTGGCAGATTCTTCAATGAAATGAGTGAAGACCATTACACTGGTTACAACAAATAAGTTACAAGTACAAATTCTACCCTTGAAACCATACTACTAACACTATTTATATCACAGGTATAGTTGTGTATTCAATGGCGCTTATTTTCTACTACCTATGAATATACTTATGAATTTGAAATGAGTTAATAACCAGTGAACCCATGGTTTATGCATAATTTTATGTTGACAGTTTCTTTAAATATGTATAGGGTATAGTAAATCTAAAATAATATTGAAGGGGTGAATTAAGTAGTACCCTTACAGGTGATGAATGTTTATTCCTGTTTCAATATTATTTACCGAAATAAACCTATGAGAAAGCATGAATTAGGTCATAGATGCTGTATGATTAACTGATTAATTAACCATGTTCAATGTGGAAGAAACAAGTTTTCATTCAATTATGGTTTCTTCGTTTACAAGTAAGTTAAAAAAGTTTCCTACAAGTGAGGATGAGACTATTCATACTAAATATTGTAAGCATCATTTTGTAAAGTCCATGTTTAATTAATTCACAAAAAACAAATATTTATTAAAGCTATGATAAACTTACTCAATTCGTTTTCGTAACCGAACAATGAAATTTGTTAGTTTCTCTATTTTAAATTTGACTGATTCAACTGCAATGTCAGGATAATTCTAAAAAAAACAGATGAGTTATTTTACGTTATATACTCGTCATCTATACGATATGATTATGATTAAACCTTTTCTAAAAATATGCAATCGTTAATAAACTGGCAGTCCACCATTAAAAAATTGATAATACATACAGTGTATTTGTATACTGTTTCAACAGACGAAGATAATTGACTGGATCTGAACAAAGTCTTCACTGAATGCTTCGTTTAACAATAAACGTAAAATAAGATCAGAAACTACTTGACTCGCTTGAAGCTATAAATGAATAACCAAAGGATATTTCAAAGTGACAGAAGACTAGATTTCCATCGGTTAGATGTTATGTGTGGGTTCTAATCAATTAGATTTACTATTACACCGTGGTATCAAATAGAGAATAGATAAAAATAGGAGACATTTTACACGTATTTCGTCTAGGTTTTGGATCAATCTGTGGTAGTCAACAAAGTAAAATAAAACCCATGACTACCAAGTCTTGTAGTAAGCAACTTTTCAAAGTTAAGACTCATTGATCCCATTTTCAAACTTCATTCAAAAGGTTATGTAAAATGACGATTATCTAATCGAACTGATTTATAACTGTCACATTAAGTTAATGATTTACCATTAATTGTAACTGTTTTTTTAATCGGATCTCGGGATTTTTATCTTGAAGCCAATCACTATTTATGGCACAATTATTATCTAGATATGTGGTTTATGTAAACTTTTTAAATTTGCACCGAACACTGTCAATATTAGAGTACTGTTTTCTATAGGAAGACTGTTATATGAGATGTTTACTGGTGCAGGTTAATCCAATGGGAATTTGATGGTTAGAAATATGAATGTACACAGAATCAAAATTACTGCTAAGAACAGAGGTTTATTCACTGTACATCTTGCTTTTGATATCAGCTATTGCATTATTCTTCATCAAAGAGTAAGTGACCACATTACAATTTAATTTCAGACTGATGACTACTTAATTTGAAGAATGAAAAAAAAATGCCCAAACACGATATTTTGTCGAGAGTTGAAATTTCTCAGTATAACAGTTTAATTTAAATATATACACCCATTAAATCGTTTATTCAGCGAAAGAATCCGTTTCAGTGAGTTCATTTTCAAGACTGTGGAATCGCGTATAGATTTGGTGAATTATAGGTGAATGAATAATTGTATCTGCTGTAATTTCGTTGGTTGTCGTCGGAAGCATCTACCGGTTTCGACTTAACAAAGGCCAGCAATCCCGAAACATGCATCAGACATCACACATTCATTCTGTGACTCATCACTTGGTATTATTACAAAATTTAGTCGATGTTACCAAGCAGTGTACACCTTAGTCTGCTTTACATTTTAGAAGACCTGACTTTCCGTTATTTGAAAGGTGAGGTATTCATAAAAATCTGTAAGATCTCTTTCTTTACGAGGCTTCTAGTTTGCAGTCTTACTTGCTTATTTAACTGTTTCCTCACTTTTTTCATTTTTGCTCCTACCTTCATAAAATGATTTTAACTTACTGTAATTTGCTATCATTATTACCAATACACAGTTTGTTTCTGTCCAGATTTATTGATTACCAATCACATATTTTCATTTCAAATTGACGATATTCAAAGCAGTACGTTTTAATCTGTTAATTATATATTTCTAATGCTTCGTGAATTTGCTCTTCCAATAACTATTTATTTGTTTAAATTGATGTTTTCAAATTTAATTTGTCAACTAATCGAATTCCAACAGACATAATTACTCATTGACCTATAGATCATCATAAACATTTGAGACTGTATAGCTTTGAAAATGAACTGCTTGAAACAGATTCTTTCGTTGAATAAATTATTCGATTTAGTTATATTTTAGTTTTCATTCTAACTAACTGGTCAAATGACTTATCATTAATCAGACAGTTCGCTGAATTAATAACATCGGTAGATAGATTTAGTGCGAAATAACAGTTAAAGGCCTGCCTTTGTTGGCACAGATCACCGATGTACTTAATATTTAATTGAGAAAAACATTTGTTTCCAGAAGGTCATCCGATAGTTTTAAAACATTAAGTGTGTGATGACTGCCGGCTAAAACAAAAATGATCGGGTTTCATGTACCTGATGTTTAAAATAAAATATTCATTCAACATTAAAAAAATTTGTAGATGGAATCATTTAAATAAAATCTCTGCAAACATACCACCTCATCTTGATTAGGAGTTTTATTCTTATCAGTAGATTCAGTAGAGATCACTTTAGGGGAATTTGATTGATCGGCATAATTCCATTCACGGGTGCATGACTGAGAAGCTATTCTTACTGTAGTATGACCATTGGGCCTTTGTTGGTGTGTAGGTAAACGAGCAGTGACAACAGATGGAAATTGTTTATTTACAGTTTTCTGACAATGAACAAAAAATTCATAACACACCAAGAAATAATGCTTAATATTTCCATATAAAAAAGTAACTAAATGTCCTTAATTCAATTTATAATGAAGTAATCGTTTACGAAAACGTAACATTTGCCAGAAAAGTTTGTAATGTTTATAATCACAGATGTTTGGAAGAAATTAACATATAACTCAATCAATCAATTTTACATGTTAATTGCAGAATTTCGATCTTGAGATATTTGTAAACAATGTTCACATCGGAGGTTATAAATTAATCAGTGACGGGTGTCACTCAGTTTTATTTATTCAAAATTGATATAAATAAAACTGTTGAAAACTTGTTTATTCAAAACGGTACAATAATTCCGCATTTGTCGTCTTTACATTTTTATTAGCGTTGAAACCTAACAATTTTGATTTGGTTATGAGATTATTTACGTTCTAACTGGATATTCAAGGTCATTACACGGAGGAATGTAGTCGAATGACAAGTAGTATGAACACTCTGTGCATGCAATATATTCATCTAACTAAAAACGAAACACGTTTAATTTAATTGGATGTACAATTTTACCGTTTGAACAATTAGAGCTTACCATAAATAATATATATTCCCAAGAATCTGAAAAAATGTATTCGGAAACAGAATTTAAGCGAAACTAATGATTTTCTAAGTAATTTTATTCATTTTTCTTAAAGTTTTATTTAGTGTTTACACTAGTGACTCATTCTTAACAATAAACATGTTTTTAAACACATCAATAAAAGAATTAATTAAGATGTATTTAAGTCGTATGAAATTTAAATAATGTAACTGTCTATGAACAAAAAACCAAAGAATTAGTGAATAAAATGATTCCATTATCTACGTCTGTTTCTATACGTTACCAGATAGAATGATTCACTTAGCTTTGACTGGAAATTGTGAAAAACTAATGTGACTAGTTTTATAAGGCACATTATTCTCTAAAATTGTAGGTTAAGTTTAAATAATTCCATTACAGGTTTTTAGAGGGATATAAGGCAGGGAGAAACAATGTAAGAACATCAAAATCCAATAGTAAAATAATAATTGGTAAATACGGATAGATTTTTATCAATAACTTACATTTTCATTCGAGTTTTGATGCCGAATAGAATGTTTAGATCCATCAAAAACCGAATTATTTTTGCTGGTTTGCTTTGTCTTCGAACGAGATTCAAATGCATTAGACTTTCCGCCTGAAGTGGTCAGTTTTGACTCGATTTCGCCAAATTCTTGATTATGTTGACCTGTCAATCTTTTGCGATTTGAATCATTTACACAGTGGTCAGTTTTTTTGTTGCAATAGTCGACAACACCTTTTGACGTATTATTGAGTTTTATTTGTTTAACAATCTCCATCGCTGCTATACAGTCGGCTGTATCTACAGGTGCTGTCCGACGGGTAGTAACAGTTAATTTATGCTTTGGGTGAACAGAATGGCTAGTGATACAACTTTTGGGATTGCTATCTGTAGATATACTCATTATATCATCGTCCCTTGGCGGCCGACTTTGTGAACGAGCTAGTTGAAAATAATAAAGTAAAATCTAGATTGATTCTATTCAACATACACTCTGTGAACGAATAGTAGCTCACCAATCAAAATCGTCATAAGTTTTATATTAGTACAAGCGTAAAAATTTTGTAACTTCGTGAGCTATCATTTCCACCTTGAGACAGAAGTTGAAGAATGCAACAATATTGTAGAACATTCAGTCAACTTTGGATAGAATTTCAAAAATGTTTGTTTTTAGTGACAGAGTAAGTATATCAAAGGCAGAAAAATTAATTTAGTCGAGGCAAAACCAAAGTGGCAGTATAATGTCAATCAGTAACCTTCATACATTATATCTGTATCCTAGAATCGGTCTGGATACTAAAGTTATCTTAGTTTCATTTAGAAATCAACTATTTTTTTAATACTGAGATAGGAACTTAAGTGTGAGGGTGAAATACGGTTTTCTTTATTCTCTATTTGCGATATAAGTAACAAGATCAAGTCCATATTTCGACATTACTGTCAAATATTGTATATGAATCTTAATGTCTGAACAACAGCATTACATATGGTGCTTAACGGGTAATGGTGTTTTGATTAGTAGCTTTGGAAATGGGTGAGAATATTACATAGGATTCTGATAATTTCGTCATTTATAGTAAATGGTGTTAGTAAACTCATTGTTAATAAATGTAGGCAGAAAATAAACGTAACGTCATGCAATATAAATGTTTAATAATAAAGGGAACATCATTCGATGTTCGTTTTTAAACTTAATATTAAACTTTATTCATCTTAAAATGATGTTGGTCGCTCAAGTACACAAAATAAACTGTCGTTTGATAAAGGAATTCAAAAATAAATAAACTCTAAGAATAATTTTAAATGACTTCATGTGGATCAGCGAGCAGGTCCAGTTCATTTCAATATTGAAAATTTATGTCTCAAATCTGTCTTGAGCACATAAATCTTATGATCTAAATACTACCAACTCAAAGAAATCAACACAAATCTCCTTCCTGTTTCTTATTTCGCACGAACTGGATAACTTTTGATCGCAATCAATTTAATTTAATTACATGAAAACGACAAATACCGAGGGAGCCAAACTGTTCAGACATGGATTCACGCTTAATATATAGTTAATTAACTCTGACTTGTTTAAAAACATTAGCTTATATTATCATACAATCTTATCATAATGTATCTAATTAGTGACTTAACTTATCAATTCATTTGATTATTCCTGAATATCTTTAGTGAATGTGATTGAATGGAATATATTAAACTTCTAGGTTTTATTTCATTACTTTAAACGCAATTCAGTATTCATTTTAAATTCTTATAAAAGTTAAATAAATAGTTTTAGTCACAATTTTGAATACATTTCAAACATAGAGTATTTTTTTTAAAATTTCTTTCGTATCCATTCAATAACTTTTTTAAATTGACAAATAAACAGTTACATTATAAGTTAACCTAACCAATGAAGTCAAAGTTTAAAATTTGGTTAAAACTTATTAACTCTGTAATTTATTGTCTTTAATTCTGAGTACTTTTTTTGATTATGGTAGTACCAATAAAGCATGATTTTTTAAAAACCACAATCAAAAGTATTGATGTCCTTTTAAACTCACTACTAAATTTAATTAAATCTCAAAGCATTAAGCTCATTTGAAAGGAAGAATAAGTAATTGATCAGTTAAAAGATAATTGGAAATATTAAGTTCCGACAAACGGTAGCTGAACAGTAAGTAGTATCATATAACCTGATCTTTAAATCAAGTTTCTGATATAATCACAAATGTAAATTATATAACGTTGTGGTGCTCTTTATTTGATATAAGTCAGCTCGATACAATCAGCTGAAATCCTCTACAGATAATCGATCACGTAAAACGTCTTACATTTATCACCCTTGGTTATTCTAAATTTGTCATTATCTACATCGATGAATACTCCTAAGTAAAGAGGACAAAAGTACACACATCCTGTTTTTTGTCAAACAACCTATACATGTGAATAATAAGTAGTAAGCATTCATGAATAATTCGTGAAATAAAAATATAATAGTCTGCTACAGTTTTTATTTTTATTCCATTTAATTTTGCAAAGAGTTAACAAATTCAGATAAGATAATTCATTTGTACCCACTGACATGAAAATTTAAAAAAGTAAACTGGCAACTTCGCATATAAAACAGTAGGTCTTTCTTTATTTTATGAAGAACGTCTTCAAGTTACAATTAAGTTGAGTTACCATGATAAATGCGAGATAATTTCAAACTGCAAATACAATGTTTTCTACTATTCCAAAATAAGCTACCGGGAACTTTTTAAATACAGTAGTATTATAAATTTAAAAATAGGTATACCAAAGTTTGCAGCAACTAGTTTAATGAAATATAATTCAGACGCAAAACATACTAGACAGTCATACATCAGGTCTTGATGCTTGGAAAAAGAATTGTTGTTATGAACTGCATATTATTTCTGAATATTAAAGATTCCCATTGTGAAAATTAGAACAACACATATAAGCGAACAATTGTTTTCAATTAGATCGTCATCAGGCTTTACGCTAATATACATGAATATTTATACGAAAATGTAAACCAATCAGTTCACCTGTCTTCCTACTATCAACTTTTACTTTTACCTATCATGTGTAGAGACTTATTCTATTTCATTGTGATTATTGACTCATATTGCCTTGATTGGTTTACATTTTCGTATAAATATTATTTCTGAGTCAAAAAACAAACAACAATACCAAATGCTTGGTTATGATCAACACAGGACTTTGAATGACCTATAGTCACCAATCCAAATATCATATCTGAAAATTGGGGGGAATTAGTTTATTCAGAGTAGTAATTAATCGTATTAGAATATAACAGCTCAAGGTTTCAATTGGAATAAATCTCCGTAAAAATTCTGATAGAGAATGTCGTTAAGTTAACATTAGCATAAGACATTTATAACGAGAAGCCACTCACCAAACACCTCAAACTATCAAACGATATTCGTAAGACAAACTTTTCTATAATTATTTAGATTGATGGTAACGCTCGAAACGATTGATAGAATTTAGTCAGAACTAATAACCAGAAAGTGAACTGTTGACAGTTCCATGGTAGTTGATGAGTAAACTTTCAATGGTATATCCTTTTAATTATTATAGTTGTCGGTTTGTTTATTTATAAGTTGGAACAATGTAATTTACTTCTGTTACAGTATTTAGAGAAATGCTTTCACAACACAAGGGAACACAAACGATGTATTTGGACATTTTTCAGTAAAGAGTCAACTATTCTATTTCAGATAAGAGATAAATCCTCAAATATTAAATAGCTTACGGATTTATATGAAAAATAATTGTGTTAAACAAAATACTCAAGGTAACAGTTAGCAATCATATATAATCATTATGCACAAAAATAACCTATTTACAAGTGGAGGAAGCCAAAGGGTCTATTCAGCAGTACAAATGAAAGTCAGAGGACGGGAATTAAGACTTTAAAGAACAGACTAAACTTCGAGTTTTGTAATCATTATGCCATAAATCTAAAGAGATCTTATCTAATAACTGAACAATATACTTCAACAGATCACAAAAATATGTTATAAAATAAAATATAGCAGTATAATAAACCTGTAGAATTTCCACTTGATTTATTAAGAAACTGTTTTGGATCATAGGATTTACGACGTTGCCAGTTGAGAGCAGCTAACATTTTGCTTGTTTTTATAGCATCAACGCCTAGATGTCTTGAACTTTCAGGTGTAGATGAGATTGATGAGTGATTATGGGAAATACCATAACGATCAATACTGACTGTTTTCTGAGAAAAGAACGATTTTGTAGATTTTTCTACCGAGATTGGAAAGTTGGATGAATTATGCGATAATCTATTGTAAGTAAAATTGAACAAACATTTTAAAATACTTTCAAATAAGAATGATCTTTTTGATTAAGTAAAATGTCAATAAAACATTATTTATTCACTATGTTCATTCATAAAATGAGTTAAGTAGTTCAATAATCACTTATAATATTTTACTGAGCAGCTGACTAATTAAAGTTGTCCCATAAAACAAAAATTTAATGAAATAACTAAAAAAACGATTCGTTTTCTGCCTAACATAGTATAATAACCTATTCTCATAATAAGTGGTGATCCAGGCTAATTATTTTAAACAGCATAAATTCCAATTGATGGATTGAAATCAATTCATAATAAACCTACTTGACTAAAACTCATTTCAAATTTAATAGTGTTACTGAAAAACCTGTTAGATCAATGGGACCTTAACTTTTATACACAAAGTAATGACTTAATTAACAGTTCTTGATAATAAAAAAAAGAACAATCATTTAACTATTTAACAGTATATAATTTTTTTTATTTTTCCGAAGATTTTGAGAACAGCTTCATTTTAATTACAAATATTGTTAATTTAGCAGAAAAATGAGAAACAAAGTACTCTAGTGCTTTGTCTCTATAGCGACAAATAACGAGTTATATATGGAACCTAGACACACCAGTTATTTCCAACAAACATTTGGGTTTTTTTCTACATTACAGTATTCCAAACAGAGACTGGATTATTCGAAATTGAAAACAGTGGGAGTGTTTTTTCACTCGGATGAATAAATATTTAAAAACATGACAAAAATGTCAAAATGTTGCCACGTTTACTAAATGATTTATTTGTCGTCATAAATTCAAAGCCTTATCGCGTACCAAATGAATCTATCAGTCTACCAAACACTGATTCACATTAATATCTAAATCAGATATCGATGTAATATATGGAACTGATCAAACCAAAGACCCTCCTGTAATGCGTTATGATTAAAGGATCTTCAGTAAAATAGATTCACTGCAGAAATCATTGAGTTTGACTGAAAATAAATTATTCCTTAAAGGAAGTCAGTTTCCGTAAGAAAATGTCTGAAATGATGTTGATCTAGATTTATAATTTCTTCTTCCAGTTATTATCGTCATTTTTCATGTCGAATCATTCTCGCTTCCTAATGATGAAGGACTCTGTTGTGTTTTCAGGCAACTCTGGGATCTGTAGCATACATCAAAATATAAAGGAGATAAACGAATGATCGACGTCTTTCTAGTAATGTATGAATATTCATTACATCATAACATGGGAATGTCCCGACCATAGTTCCAAGAGCACCTTGATGAAGTGTTCTTGACAGTTGTCTTCGTTTGTGCTGAATTTTCAAAAAAACATTTATGATGAATTTAGTCCAAACTCTTAAGCCTATTAATGCAAATATTGGATTTAACTAGATTTTTGAATGATAGAAACAAAACCATGAAAATGATGCAGATAATACACTAAAGAGAGTGCGAACCTTAGTTCTATATAACCTTTTCCAAAATGTTTTCCATCTAATAAACAGTTTATTTTATATATTTAATCAATTTCCTAGAAGCAACACTTAAAATTTTAGAAGAAATTTAGTTTAAAAATTTTACGAAAAGAAATGTATTATTAATTATACTGAAATAAACACCATTTTAGGAATGAAATTTAAAGCTCACTTGGAGTGATTACGACGCGTCTCGGATGCATTTCTCAACGGTACGGAAGGTTGGTCACAAGGAGGTGCATGAGAGTTTTTCGTACATCGAGACGTTGGTTGCTGAGATTGTGGTCGAGATGCCACCACAGACTGAGCTGTTCTACGTGACCTGTTAATCTTCTCTTCAGGAATCCCATTAAATCCATTCAGCATCTTTTTTGCCTGTTCCAAACCTGAGGTGTAAGCTTTTTGTCTGTCTTGTCGTCGTTGGAGAATGGCTGACAAACGCTTATTAACAGTTGATCCAAGCAGTTGATCAGCATTGCTTAATGCTTTCGCTACTTCGTAATCTTCAGCGGAGCAGATCATCTCATTCTGTTTAACAGTCAGCTGTTTTTGAGAAATCGCCTTTTCAGACTTATCATTTGCCATTTTTTGCTCAAGTTGCTAGTGGTTTCCGTTTAAGCGGGTTGGGATAAAATAAATTTAAAAAACAATGAGTACATTATGTAAACTATTTATTTATATGCGATAAGTGTAGTCCATGAATAAACATGTTAAATAATAGATTGAGAAGGACACTGTTTAATTACGTATTCATAAATAAGTAGGATTTATAGGACATGCTGTAATCGTAGGTCGATTTTTTTCAGTCCGGACTGAATAGTATTCAAGTACTGAATTTACATGCAAATATTTTAAATGATGACCTTGTCTGTATTATAAGGTTCGTGCAAATTTCTGTGGTTTATTTATTCTGTCTGATAGATTGATTTAATTTTGAGAACTATTTATGGACAAATATTATACGTATATTCTTAATGTAAAACTATTCAAGCTTTACTTTGACCTATAAACTATTATTATATGATTTACTGTTCTTGAGTTATGCCCAGTTATTAATTACAGTACCCTATATTCACAATCACTTTTGGCTAGGTTCTTGTACAAATGTTATTTTCCATTTTATGGTATAATGTGATCTGTTTGGTATGTATATAAACCCAGTATGTTTAAAATACATGATTCAAATCACGGAGGCTGAGATTGGTGTTCTGGATTAGATAGGAAGAAGAACGGATAAGGACTGTAAACAGTTTGTACGGGTTTACGCGTCATTGTTCCGGTCGATAATTCACAGTTCTCTAATTGGTGTTATGATTACGTTATATATTAATAGGACCCAAGGCCACAAGTTATAATAACGACCTTAGAAATCGTTGAACAATAATAGCTCTGCTGTCATAACTTGGTAGCTTTCAAACAATCTACCTAATGTTGTCAAGACAAATGATACATGGTTTATACAATTATAAATCATGTATACAGCTTATAGTGTCTAGTATCATGTCAAACCGACATAGGTTATTCTAGATTCTGGACAGGTCAATTTCCTGATTTTTAACTCGCCTTCTCCGCTCCGCTTTGTTTACTCGCTTTTCTTTCAGAATGTCTATCTGGATAAACGAGTGCTGGAAATAAATTCATCCATTGCAACCTGTATTTGGCTTCTTATTACCGCTGTCACACAAACGGGGTTCGCCCAAGTAATATGTTGAATTAAATTGAAGATTTATGTTCATAGCATCACTGTACGATAAAACCGCAGTCACAAAAAGCAAATAACGTATCAGCCTCTAAAGCCTTGTAGTCATATTTATTTAGTTAATTGGGAAATCTTACTTTGAATTTTTTCTGGTGCATTGGTGATAAACCTCCATTAAACTAATTCACCGTTTGGTATAAAGTTACTAACCTTCTCCTTGATAAAGATTTTCGCATTTTTAGATACATTTCTTGCATATTAGTATATATTTTATAATCATTCATGTTTTGACCGGATGAAATTCTTTTTTTATACAGATTGATCATTGTGTTGTAACCATTACAGTAACAATAAAAAATATTCATAAATAGTTATTTAACAAGACTGTTTAAAACATACTGTAACTAATTTTTGTGTATCAAACAAATAATCGTCCAATTCTTGAAGTGATAATAAGTCATTCATTTTTAAAGGATGATTTGATGACTTTTCTTTGGTTGAACCACAATTATTACTATTAGTCTTCAGGTACAAATCTGCATTCGGAACAACAGAATGAGGTAGGCGGGGTCTAGTGAAAGTTCCATTACTAGTTGAATAGTCAGTTGTTTCATGAATACGCGAACCTATCGTGAAAATGAGATTAAACTATTTTCAAGAAACTGAAAATGTATTTGGTAAAGTAGATAAATTCGAAACAAAATTATCAAGCATCTTAGTTTAATCTTACATTTACGTAAAATGCAAAATATCATGTTTAATTGTATCAGATGTCTACTTCAAATTTCTATTTTTTAATAGATTGGATATATCACATACAATCGCTCTCGCGATATCCAGAAACACATAATTCACTAACTTAATACATATTGAAATCCGATCGAAAATCTAAAGTAAATAGGATGTAAAATGACCTCAAAAAATCTAGTGTTTCACGTGTCGTGGAATTGATCATTAATAAATGATAAAAGAAACGATTTCGGGTCCTTTCGAAGACAAGAATTTTTAACTAAAAAGAATAAAAAGATTATAGTGTCTGTACATTACTTAGCCCATCACCAACAGAAAGTAACCCATAAAATTTTATCTAAATGCTCATTGAACGGCAGTAAAATAAATTTCAAATGTTTAAATGAAATATTTAAAGCCATATTTTTGAGTGAAATAGACAACTGAAATTAAAAATAAAAGTTACGTAAAGTTACTCACCTGAATTAGATGCTGAATTGTTAGAAATTGCGGAGTGATAACTTCCCTCCATTTGTTCGAGATCCAGTTTTCTGTCCAAATATTCAGACGGACTTTCCATAGTGTAAGTATGTTTACTACTTTCGGTACTACTGCTGCTATCACTTAAGTTCTGAGTAGAATTTTGAATATCAAATTTTAGTAAAGAGCAATCAAGAGATTCATCAGATGATGAATCGCGAAAAAGTTCTTGTAGACCCTCAGCAGCACTAATTAATAAATTTTGAGGTACTTTTATCCAACTTTTGTTAGGAAAAATAGTTTTTGTATATTTCTTGTTTGCTATAGAATTTTTTCCGGCTGTTGGATAGCGTTTCAGCTTCCTGAGTGAATCCAAGTTGTCTCTATTCAATGTTTTATGTCTGTAATTAACTTTGAACTGGTCGTCGTTAGAAAGTCGACTAATTGAATATTTGAGGTGATTAGATGTATCAGACGTCAAGTCAGTTTTATTATATACAAATAAATTCTGTTGTTTATTTGAGATGACTTCTGAAAACGAATCTTGTGGTGCGATAGTTTTGTCTGATAAAGGTGTGCTTCGTTGAAAGCCTATGGAGCAATAAAATGTGGAAGTATGTGATGCGTATATCATATCTTAGGAAATTTTAATGAGTATCTTTTATTGTGTTTCATTGTCCCTTGAAAATCGATATTTCAGAAACAGATAAATTATTTATGATACTGTGAATTTTTCAAATTAAATGAATTTGAAAAAAACTTTCGGAAGAATTTCAAATAGCTAGTTAATATCAAGAATGCATAAATTGAGGTCAGTTTTTTACAATAAACTTCATCACCTTTTATCGAAGTACAATTCTGATGCTGAACATTTAACTAGTCCAAAATGGATTACTTAAGAATGCATTGTAATTAAAAACGACTATCGTATTCAGTAAACTGAATATTTATAAATTCTAATTTGTAAATTCTGACATGGTGATCAATAGTTTTGCAGTTAGGAGGGCATGACAGAGTTGCTACTTATTACATAGTAATAGGAAATTAGGAACTTTTGTAAAGCAACAATCTTTAAACAAAAGAAATTCAAAATGTCACAGTATAACTTGACTGGTTTATCGATATTTCTAAATAAATATCTTTATCACTGCAATTTTATTTAATAACATAAAAAACTGCAATTGGCTTATCATGTTTAATGATGGACATTAAATATAGAATAATTTTATATTCACTCAATTTTATTTTGTATAACGAATTACCTTTCAACTAGTATTTGAAATGTATTAGTTATATAGGATAGGTAATTAGAACGACCATTTGGATGACATTTCAGATTCAGATTCAATCATGCAAATATTTCGAGATAATACGGATCAACGCATATGCTAGAAATAACCTCATTACAATATTCAGTTTAAAAATAAGTTAAGATAAAAATACTTTAAAACTAGAACCAATGATAACAACTAACCTATTTCATGTGATACATTATTATCCTCTGACTGATACCAAATGGGAACAGAAGGATTTGAAGATAAACTTGATAACCGTGCAGAAATATCACTTAACTCTTTACGTATTTGTTCAGAAAGCTCAGGATCTTCTACTTGGTTTACATCAATTGAATTATCCTCATTAATTGAGTTGTTCTGACATGATTCTGATTTCCTCTGCCGAGTGTAATTTTCGATAGACAATGTTTTCTGATATAACAGAAACAGTGAGAAATAACTTCAAAAATAATGGATAATGTCAATCAATATTTTCATGAATAATGTCATAATCATTATATTCATCACTTGGATACACAATATTTAAATTGTTTTAGTTATAAGACGTCCAGTACAGCTCTTTCTTACTATCACAGAATATTACTACAAATAACCAGTAAACGTCGATCGATCTAACCAAATGCACAAAAATACATAGGTGCACAAACACTGGCTAACTCAGTTAACAACTGTAGTGTCATATTTTAAGGGTCATTTCGAAAGTTTCAGTGTTAATTTAATCGATTGGATATAAGAACAAATCAAGTTTCTCAGTTTTGATAAATTATGCAGGTTAAAGGGGTTTACAAGTTAAATATGTGGGTTTGTAAGAACATTTAGACTAGTCAATTTACAAAAATCTATCATACTTTATGAATTTACTTTATGAAGTTTATTTCGATCGCTAACAAAACACAGACATGTGCAATAATTTAAATATGTGAATACATGTAAATATTTTCAATAAGAATTCTATAGAATTCTATAGAATTGATGGACAAAATCAGAAAGGTTAGATGTCAGTTGAACCAAATAAAACTAATTAAATTTGAATAAATGAATGAGAACAATTTTGACTGATATTTGATATGAAAGAGATACTAGCTTGTGTTGTAATAAGTTCTTTCTTAGATGTCATGTTTATATATATATATATATATATATATATATATATATATATATATATATATATATATATATATATATATATATATATGCGGCATCGTAAAGTCGGTTGATAAGCCTAAGAGTTTCTATACTAACAATTTAAAAAAAATTAAACCAATAAAAGTGAATGAGATTAATTTTCATTACAAGGATCAAGATGACATTTACGCCTTCAACCAAAAAGAAGTTTTGTCGAGAAATAAAATAGGTTTGTTAGTTGAACAGTAAACAGTAACCGCGCTGTAGAATAATTTTAATCAATTTTTTCACTATACTAGTTGACAGACGTAAAGAGTAATATAAGGACCAGGACTGAGGCTACATGGTACAGTGAGACCTACTGTAGCCTCGGTAGAGAAAAAGCCTGTCTACATCACCTTACCATTCAGAGGTGATTCAAATAGCCCTTTATTGAAACAACGACTTAAATCAGTCATCAATAAAACCTATTGCGTAGCAAAGGTCATCATCAAAGAAAGAACAAGGTGTATGCTTCATTCAAAACCTAAAGTACATGAAAACGATTGCGTCACATCCCACTGTGTTTACCAATTTAAATGTGTGTGTGGTCACACATACATAGGGAGGAGTAATCGTGATCTCAACATTAGGGTGAGTGAACATGTACACAAATGGCTTCAGAAACAAATACAATTGAGTGATCCAATAAGAGCAGAGGATAAACATCCATCATCCTCTATTGCTAAACATGTAAGTGAAACAGGTCACAAGATTGATCTAAATTCAGCTTTTGTAGTGCTGTATAAAAGTGTAAAAGGGCGTATACTAAGGTTTATTGAAGCCTTAGCCATACGAAAATTCAAACCCCCTTTGTGAGTTCAAAAACCGTTTGTTCTTACCTTAAACCTACCCTGGTAATATTGACTTATTATCCAGAGTGGTTAGGTTTCAAATTGTGTTCACATTAATATTATTATTATTATTATTATTATTATTATTATTATCATTATCCTTATCTCCTCTTAACCCGTTTCCTGTCTAGTTGACCTTTTATTTTTTATATATAAATGCTCTTAACAAGTATATGTGTGACCAGATTGTTCGAAATGTATTGCGCTAATATATCACATATTTCTCATAATCTTCGTCTTCTAATATCATTATCGAAATTTATCAAAGGGACTAATTGTCTTAAATAAGTGATCACCAATGAAGACTAAAATTACAAGTTTCTAAGCTTTTGTTGATCCTGTTAGCTTGAATACTTTATAGTTAGTAACCAAATATCATAACTAACTGTCCATCGATAAATGGTTAGAATATTTGAAAACGAAAAAAATTCATTGAATCACTAAATCAAATGAAGACATTTCAGCAAATAAAGTATTTTTCCTAATGATATCATTTATTAGAGCTGTGCAATCGTTTTTGTTGTTATCTTAGTGCCTAAAAGTCACTGAAAACTTAAAGTTACGTTATGGTCCAACGGTAATCAAAATAAAATAAACTATAAAAACGTGATATGAAAGATAATCACTGAAATGTCCTCATTTTATTAAAATATTTATTATTTAAACAAAATACTTAAGTATAGTCATCAGTAGTGAATATGAGTTGAGGTAAATTTTCTAGGTGGTATTTTGTTCTCTGAGCTGGATGACTTGGTCGTGGAGTTATCATTGTTGTTCTGTACAGCATCATCATCACAAACTTCAGGTAGAAGTAACGTATTCGAATTTCTCTATATATGACTCACAGCTTGTTCTGTCGACCTTGATCTTGACTGGATATTGTTTGCCTTTGAACTGTCACTGTCTGTATCTTCATTTTGATTATATCTCCCCTTAATTATGTTCTTTGTTCTCGAGTTGTTCATGGTTTTCATGAGTGGTCAATAAATTGGATTGACTTCGATCTGTTTGTTGACTGCTAATTAACCTGAATGTCAAGCTTCTAAAAATTCTTTGGTGTTTTTAGTATTTCTTCTATCCAAGACTTTAACACTTTTTCAGCCAAATGTTTCTCTATAATTTTCCATGTTTATTGATATGATCAAACGTAAATCATGGATTTTGACCGCTAGTTGGTGTTTCTGTAGGCAAAGATGAAGGGGGCATCCACTTTGTCCTATGTAATGTTTCTCGCATTTGAATGATGTCCGGTTTGTCTTTTTTTATCACTCCGTCCTTCCGTTCGCATGAGATTGATTCAAGTGATTTTGTTAATTTGTGTGCTACACTTATTCTGAAAGGCCTCAACAATCTCGTTGTAATTTCTGATATGCCTTTTATATACGGTTGGATGATCCGTTTGTTGGTTTCGGTACTTAATTTTGTTTCTGCTGATGCATTCGGTTGATATTTTTTAGTGAAGTTGAATGGGTAGCCGTTTTTTTGAAAGATAGTCTTTAGATATTTTTGTTCATCTTTTCCGTGCTGCGTGTTGCAGTGTGTCCTCGCCTTCTTGAACAAAGTTTACGGCAGTTTGCTTTGTTGTTTTTTTAATCTGTGTGATTCGGTTTCCGATATGCTCCACTTTCCAGTTTTCTTGTGTCGGTTCTGGGGATTAATACATCCAAGAACAGTAGTTTGTTATTTGACTCTTGTTCTATTTTGAACTTCATGTCATCGAAAACGTTGTCGAGCAAATTGCAGGTGTTTTCCAGCTCATCATTTTTGACGATGATGATTGTGTAGTCCAAATAAGAAATCCAAAGTTTTGGCTTGATCACTGGTACGATCGAGGCTTCAAGCCTTTCCATCACTGCTTCTGCAATAACTGCTGATATTGGTGATCCCATCGGTATTTCTTTCATTTGTTGTTGAATTGAAAACATGTTGTTAAGCATAAATTGTTGAGTTCTAGTAATCTTTCACTTAGAAGCTTCGTGTACTTTGCTAGATTTGTATCATTGTTAAGAAGCAGGGTTAAAGTTCCCTTTGCTAAGCTTGGTTGAATTAGGGTGACTAAGAATGTCACATCGAAGGACATTAGCAGTTTGTCGTTGCTGATCCAAATGTCTTTAAACTTATCTGAGAATGGCGTGGAAGATTTGATGGAGGGATTGGGTAGATCCACTAAATGTTTCAATATTTTTGAAATTTCTCTCTATAAATTGTATGTTGAGGTTCCGGGGAGGGATACAAATGGATTTAGCGGGATGTTTAGTCTGAGTATTTTCAGCCTACCATAGAGTCGAGGGAGTACTATTCTATTGGGTTTCATTATTCATTGATCTTGATTTGATATTTGACCTGCTTTGACAAGTTTGACTAGCTGCCTAAATTGTTCGATGACATATTCTCTCTCTCTCTCTCTCTATATATATATATATATATATATATATATATATATATATATATATATATATGCGCTGTACAATTACAAGTTGTGGTGACCACTCGTATTACCTTCTGGAATGTTTACACAGTTATCAGGACGAGTGATATACGAAACATAGGAATTATCTCGAAGAAATTCGACCAAAAAAGAACGGTTTTAGATTTAAGATACAACTCTATATACACCATTTCTTCTCCACATAATATAATCACCTAATTAATGAGTCTTTGGTTAGATATTAACAATAACTTATTGAGATTAAATAAATTGATAGTTAATTAAAAAAATATGTTTTTTGTCAAGTATGCAATAAAAATTGTAAATAAATAAATCATATCATTTAAGGAATCTTAATCATTTCCGAAATATTAACTACAATAAGTAGAGAGACTAAAATAATAAATACAACCCTGATAGAAAATGATTTCGTCGAAAGTAATTATTAATGCTGGTTAATGTTTTATAATCGGTTTAATAAAAAAATTATACTCAATCCACTATATTATGTAAAAAAAATACTTTCCCTATAGCTGCATCACACTGTGTTGTACTAATATAGTAAAACTTTACTCATTTTGTTTTCAGCAATCAGTTAGTCAAACTAAAACAAATTATCTAAGCCTAAATAGGGAACTAAATATGATAGAAATAGTGTTCCATTACTATTTGCTTTCATTCCAAATGTGTTAAGAAAAACAGCAAATAATGTGTTTTACTGTTTCAATAGGTTCTTATCAGCTTATTATAGAATAAAACGGTGAAAAATCAATTTTATGTTAAACAATTTTTTTTTAATGTAAAGAATATATTGATCGAAAATAACGGAGACAACAATATTACGGAAGTAGTGATGAAATAAAATGATCAACAACAAATTAAGCCTTTTCGGTTCTAATTACATACGACGAAATACTAGAAATTTGCCTAAGTTTAACTAACTTTCTTTGCTTTTTATGATCAAATCTAAAATATAAATGATGAAAATTGTGATTTCAAGTTTTAATATCAAGACCATTCTTTGAAAAAAATATCAACTAAAGTTATAAATATCTTAGATATGGAACAGTCAGCTTTTACAAAGAGTTGCTGCTACTAATGCATGATGCTTGATAAGTCTTGCTATAAATAACAGAAAGAATAGTCATTTAAGCTTACATTTCAGACGTACTATAGTCGGGAAGTTTTAAACCAGTTATAAATCATCAAACTGTCAATCGTATTCATGACATGTTTCGAAATGATAGTTTCATCTAAGTTGAACCAACTGATTGAAACATTTAGAGTCTGAAAGATGGTGTTGAATTTATGGTCATTGAGAAACTGTGTATGTAGGATTTGTTAGCTAACTTGAAATTTGTAGTAAGTGAATATAACAGAGCGCTTAAAATTTCTACTAAATATTTAACAAAATAGTAAAATCCTGTAATAATTATCTGTCGTTGTTGAACAGCTACTGATTAGTTTAATTCCGAGAATGCAATGAACTTACATAACGTGGTAGAATTAAAAATCACCAGGAACAATTAAGACTTAATGAAATTCACTAACCAGGTTTGAGTCAATAGATTAACCGACGCACTAATCATGTGAACTTCGTTAAAAAGCAAAGGTATTACGCCTAATAAGGTATACTGAGATAATGAATGTTCTAGGATGTGGAGATTAACTCAAAACAAGTTTCAACTCAGTTTGTTGTCATTTACTTCGGAATATTCCAAAAAGTGTATTTATGTTAGTGTTAATCTCCAAGTTACTTTTTATAGGTACATTTAATCCTATGAAATCATTATGCAGCCGTATCATACTTATTTAGTTCAAGAAAGATAGCGATTTATGACATATGTCTTTTAAGATTAGCTTCATACATGGGTGTCACATCAGTAAAACTGCACAGATATTCATTATGAAGAAAGCTATCAAAAGTTTTATGAGAGGTTGAACAAAATGGCAAATGTTTGATAAATACCAACGACCTTTTCAACTTTTAGACGCGGTGGAAGATATTTTTAGCAACTTATTGGTCAACTATGTTTCAACAACTAAACGAGGCACAAACATCACATGATGATTCGTATCTTTTTATTGTTAACTAATCTCTGCATTAAATTTTGAAATCCATAAATAAAATTTTCCCCCCGGTATTTCAATTTTGTCTCTATTACAATTAACAATTCAGATTTCCCATTACTTCATTGACCGAAAAATTGTCTCGTTTGTCTGGCTACGTATAAACATTATTACCATATCGTATAAAATTGAAGATAGCTTGGATACATTGGTGCTCATTTATATCAGTTTATCTGTTTAGGAGGTTTAATGTAGCAGGTAAATACTGATACATTCCGTAGCTTGCAAATCTGTCATGCACAGAAACTCTTTATTGACGAAGTGAATTGTAAAAATGAAATAAATGTGTTAATATGAATGAGCAAATGAAAAGAAATGAAATAGAAACGTAATTTACACGACTTCTGTAGAACGTACTAAACAAAACAGAGGTGTCATCATTTTGGCAGTCTTGTTACAGAAGAATCTCAAGAATTATGCCGTAAAATTAGGTCTTAATTGATGGGAGAGTGCGTGACCTAGGAACTGATTTTCTGTAATCGCCTTTGATATTTTATCATGTTTATTTAGTGTTAATATTATGCGTATAGAAATATAATTTTCTTAGCTAAAATAAAATAATTCTTGCCTGATAGTCTTGTTTTAGATCATTCAGAAGCTTACATCAGTAATCCGACTTGGTGAGTAGCCATCAGTCTGCTACACTTTATATCACTATATGTTATCCATCGATCAGCACTCTCTTAGTTCATTATAACAAGACGAAATTTTGGTAAGAGGTTGGTTGAAAGTGTTACATACGTGTACACAATCTAAAAACAAGTGACTCAACGTTTGAAATTAAATAAATAAAGACAGGAAATTAATTATAAGACTATTAATGCATGATGATCAATCTTAAAATATGAATTGAACATTAGTAACCCAAAGAAATCAATACAGTTTTTAAAAAGTCTGTAGATCAAAATTCAAAGATGAATCAAAGTAAATTAGGTCATATGTCTATTGTTTTGTATGCTAACTACTTTATATTTAAACACTTACAAATTAAACTATATTTGAATGTAAAAATCATGTACTCAGATAAATCATTCTGTTCAGTGCATCAATAAATAGAATTATTCACTGATAAGTCTGACTAAGTGATTAGATAATCACAATGACCTTTCAATGAGTACGGTACATATTCTAGTTACCTAAGATTATATACAACATGAAAAACGTGTTTTATCATATAATTTTTTTTCTCATTTGATTTGAATTTCGAAGTTTTAATGGTCCTGATCATGGCAAATGAAAATTATCTGTAGAATGCTTATACGAATTTTTGACACTTTTAAGCAGTTTGTAAGGCATTCTATTTCAGATTCATTTGAAAGCATTCTCAGAGTTTAACTAAGGCCTTGTGGTAAATCATGCTACCGCAAAAATTCTGAGCCATAACGTTTCTCTTAGTCAGTGACTGCAGCTTGAATTTCCGTAGTATACAGATGAGTGGCGATAACTAAAATATTTGAGCTTATTTCTTGTTTTATCCTGTCTTCAGCTGTCGAACATTAAATACAGTATGTAATCATATGAAGGTACTGGGTAAATCATATCGTAAACCATATCAATGTTTTCGAAGACCGGAGAGTATATTACTAATAACCCTAAACTCTAACCCTAAACCCTAACCTCTAACCCTAACCCTAATGACGAGTTTCTATACCATATGCATTATGAATTCAGAACTTCTGAGCCTTTATCAAGCCTTAACAAGTTTTTAAATCATGTAAAAGAAGAATATCCACTGTAGTTCATTACTTTCTTGTAATATATTGTTACTTCATACTGTCTTCTAATTGACTAATAATTGAAATTGCTGAAACGCTTCTCATTGGCTTGTCCCTAAATTAGAGTCTCACGGTCCCATCTGTTGTAACCTCTCATTAATCAAATCCTCTCTAAAATCCGCTGTAAACCTATCGTATGTTAGCATGGCTTGTTGCACTTGGCTCCGTGACCTTGAAATTGCTCAAATGCATCTGATTGGCTCGTCGCTAAATTAGAGTCTCACCCATTCTCCAACCCACTCTATCCTGGGCCTTCCTTTCCAGTTCTATCCAATTATTGTTCATTCTTCCCATATCTGTCTCCATTGCTCGGCGTAATGTGTTCTTTGGTCCTCCCCTTCTCCTTTGGCCTTGAGGATTCTATGTGAGGGCTTGCCTTGTGGTGCAGTTGGGCGCTTTTCTCAATGTGTATCCTATCCACTTCCAGCACTTCTTCCTGATATCTTCCTCCGCTGGAATCTGTTTTATTCTCTCCCATAGTAGATTGTTGCTGAGAGTGTCTGACCAACGAGTTCGAAGTGTTTTGCACAAACAACTGTTAATAAACACCTGTATTTTCTGGATGATGGCTTTCTTACTTCTCCAAGTTTCCCCTCCATACAGTAGAACTATCTTGACATTTGTATTGAAAATCCTGACCTTGCTGTTGGTTGACAGTTGCTTTCAGTTCCAGATGTTCTTCAGTTGTAGATATGATGCTGCTGTTGCTTTTCCGGATCCACCGTGTTCATCAAAGTCTAGATCGTCCAGCTGCATCCTATCTGTCCACTATGAATCCCAGTGTACAATGTTTCTTGAGTTTCAATTTCATCTTGTCGATCAGCAAGTGATGATCTTTGACTATATCAGTTCCTCTCTTGGTTCTCATATCCTCCATCATCCTCCTGATTTTTTTGTTGATGCAGATATGGTTGATTTTGTTCTGTGTAGTGTGATTCGGTGAAGTCCATGTTGCTTTGTGTACGCGTTTATGTGAAAATATAGTGCCTCCTATGATCAGTTTATTGAAGGTACGTGGGTATGCAAGTCTCTCACCATTTTTGTTCCTTCCTCCCAGTCCATGTCGTCCCATGATGTCTTCATACCCGGTGTTGTTCATTCCAATCTTGGCATTTAAGTCTCCCATCAGAATGGTCAAGTCCTTTGTTGGGTACTTCTCAACGATTGACTGTAGCCTATTGTAGAATTGGTCTTTAACGTCTTCATTGTAGTCATTGGTAGTCGCATAGCATAGGGTACTAATATATTTACAACGTAATTCGACTTCGTGGTATCTATCTGTTTTTTCATTGATAAGTTTATTATTAAATTTAAAGTCTGAATTAAATTTGTTTAATCAATATAAAAAGTTAAAATTTGAAGTATAATCAATCTACTTGAACTTCATTATGTCACAACAAAAGCCCTTCACCGAAACAATTCAGTTTGTCACTTAGACTATGTCCTCAAACAAACGTTTGATGTGTTCTTAATAAACTGAGTAATGATCAACAATCTGATTTGTAATATATGCATTTTTTCCTTTATTTACGTATAAGTGGTGTATCTTATAAGTAGACTCAAATGAATATTCCTATGGAATAAAGTTATTTTATGAATTTATTTGCTGAAAATGGGGTCTACTGTAGAGGATCTTTCAAATCCAGTTTACGGATCCTTAATACGGGTCAAGTTAAAAATATGTTACACTTATAACAAAACAGCAGGAATACTCGTAAAGAATAATGCAATGAAGCATTAAGTGTTTACTAATCAAAAAGTTTTATCTTCTTGTTGAAAACGAACAACTGATATTTTGTAAAACCTCTTTCAAGACTTTTACATCACTGAAGTCCGATAGATGACTACGACGCGAATCTAAGGGGATTCCTGCAAACTTGTTTAAAAATTTAGGCAGAATTCACAACTCAGTTTATCATAATTTTGATTAGTAAAATAAATCGATTATTCCTGTCCGATTATGTTATTAAAAACAATGCATAAAATTAAGTTATAATAAGTTTACCCGGACGAAAGTTAATTGATCTCATATAAATAATATACTACACTCTATAGGGATATAATAATCATAATCATAACTCATTTTACTCAATATCGTTAAAGATGAATGCAAATAACATGTTGGTACATAGTTTTCTGTACAAAATAATTCCAGTTGTCTTTTAATATTTGCCAAACTCATTTGAAGCTGGAATAATAAGAATGTCAGTAGGATTGTTGAGTGTGCTACATAACTCAAGGCGATTTTGGTAATGAACATGTTAAAAAATCGTCTATTTATTGCATCTAATGTAACGATGGTGCTAATTAGGTGGAAGAATACTCTATTACCGTATAAATAATATGATAAACCCTAATACATTCAATATTATCTGAATGGTTTTAATTCGTTGAAAACGAATTACGTTTTCTGTTTGATTCAGAAATACAATAACATCAACTAACTATCACACAGTTTCATTCCAATGTTGTTTTTACTGTTGTATTAACCTGATTATGCCCATATATTGATCTGAATTCTGTCATCTCTTCCAGAATATATAAATAATTACGTCTTATTAGACATTTTTAGTTACTTTAATTATCATAAATACCTGCTACTTAAATAACTACTTTTCATATCTGTGTTAGTCAAGGTTGCTTACTCTCACCCTTTCTCTTTCTCCTGGTGATCGACTGGATCATGAAGACGTCAACATCTGAAGGGAAGCACGGGATACAATAGACATCTAGGATGCAGTTGGACGATCTAGACTTCGCAGATGATCTGGCCCTTCTATCCCAAACGCAACAACAAATGCAGAAGACGAACAGTGTGGCAGCAGCCTCAGCAGCAGTAGGTCTCAATATACACAAAGGGAAAAGCAAGATTCTCCAACACAACACATCATGAACCGATCCGATCACAATTGACGCGGAAGATTTGGAAGACGTAAAAACCTTTACATATTTGGGCAGCATCATTGATGAACATGGTGGATCTGATGCAGATGTGAAGGCGCGGATCGGCAAAGCAAGAGCAGCATATTTACAACTGAGGAACATCTGGAATTCAAAGCAACTGTCAACCAACACCAAGGTCAGGATTTTCAATACAAATATCAAGACAGTTCTACTATATGGGGCAGAAACCTGGAGAACTACGAAAGCCATCATCCAGAAAATACAGGTGTTTATTAACAGTTGTCTACGCAAAATACTTCAGATCCGTTGGCCGGACACTATTAGCAACAACGTACTGTGGGAGAGAACAAACCAGATCCCGGCGGAGAAAGAAATCAGGAAGAAGCGCTGGAAGTGGATAGAACACCCATTGAGGAAAGCACCCAACTGCACCACAAGGCAAGCCTTCACATGGAATCCTCAAGGTCAAAGGAAAAGAGGAAGACCCAAGAACGCATTACGCCGGTAAATGGAGATAGACATGACAAAAATGAACAAGAATTGGGTGAAATTAGAAAAGAAGGCCCAGGAGAGAGTGGGTTGGAGAATGCTGGTCGGAGGCCTATGCTCCATTAGGAGTAACAGGCGTAAGTAAGTAAGTAATATATGTCTAGATCAAATTAAATATAACACTGTCTAAACCTTGTCTTGATTCGCTTATTTTATAACTACTATAAATATGATTTTTATCTATTCAAAAACCTTATTTAGCTGGTGATAGTTTTCAGTGTCATTGGACAGTTAGAACTGCAATTTCATTTTGATATCTGAAACGTTCTGGTAATACACCCACCTAGAGCCCTTCTAAGTTTACCGCCGATCACAAGCTCGGATACAGGTGGAGGGTTAGCAACCCAATCCCTCAGCAAAAACCTTGCCATAAAACGCTAACTTTGAGAACTTGTTCTCTAAACTATGATATTGACTTCAGCTTTAATATTACATCATCGTAGCATTCACTCTTGATCATCCTTCTTTTAATAAATTATTTTAAAATTTTACATAGATTTGAGAAGTTTGCCTTGATTTATCATAACAATGTGCTAGAATAAAGTAGCAAGATTTCAGCGATTTTGTGTCCAATTTTTTCTCCATATGACCTTACAAACGACATTAAACTTATCCAAATGATCATAGCTAAAATAACATCTAAGGGATAAATAATAATATATAACTAATTGTTCAGTTATTGAGTACTGATATTTGAAAAGTTAAATAAATACTAAGTGCTTTTCAGTTAAGATTTTTTTATTAGTATAACCAAAAAAGCTAAAAGTACATCCTTCAAAAGCTTATCTATGACAAAATCATACACAATGGAAAGTTCATTTGTTCGTCATTTATAAATTATTTGAAAATTCATCAATAATTATTGTATAACTACTTCTCTGAAAATAATTACTAATTACTGTTATCTGTCATTATGGTTTCAGCTCTTCTGCAATAAGTGCTAAATGGTCATACATTGAACAAATAGTTATTGTCAATGTATACTTTAGGAATTTGGAAAATGTTTTCACAAAAGTCGTCAAAACCAAAAACTTTTGAATACTTATTAACAGAAAGTGCAAACTTGCAAATTTAGCAAAACATAGTAACTAGATATTTTATAGATAGCAAAATGTAGACATATACTAGATGCTTATGAAACTGTTGTAGAAGTTTCTTAACAGATTATGCTGTTAATTTTTCAAAATCATTTCATAAGAAAAGACTAAATAAATCAAATTGCAGATGATATTCTTGACACTTCAATTATGTCTCAAGATTCTTTTGCAATTTCGCAAAAAAAATTAATGAATTCTAGTGTTTCGAGCACTATGTTGTGATCTGTTAAATATTTACGATGTTATTTTCAAAAAAGATTTCGAAACGATTATAAAATGAACGAATCAAAGTAAATTACAATCTAAAATATAGATTTGAAATTATGAATTGAACTTTGATAAAGTTAAAATAATTATTCAGACGTTTAGAAGTCAGTAGTTGAAGATAAGGTGTAATAATGCATAGAACTACTGAAATAATGTAAGTTGTTAATTCATAAGAATAATTAATGGATTCTTATAGACTTACTACATAAAGAGAAATTATATTCTTGTGTAAATTTAAAAATCATGTTTAACGTTCTCATCTAATTAGCTGAATCATTTGAATAACATGAAATCTGTATAAATAGGTCTTTTAAGTTTTGGCAAAATGTTAATCACACACTAGTAAACCACATAAATGGACAATAGGAATTCTATCACATCTCTGATAAACAATAAACTTCAAGAAAACTTTTTTTTTCATAGAACGACATTACATTTAGAAATAGACGTATATCAATAAACGCTTTTGCTTTGAGTTGTATGACAAATTATAGAAACGGCACTGTGAATGCGTAGGTTAGGAGCTACCCATTTATGACAGTGAATGAGTATATCCCCAGTCGAATAAGGTTAGAAAGTATAAATCATGTGACATCTGATAATACTTAAAGGTTATAGTATCTGGTTGGTTCTTTAATTAATAGAAACGTGATGAATATTATATTTATACTAATAACCAGTTAAAAACAGACAAATTCTTGAAGTTGAAACAGGGTATGTCATAATAACATTTGAGAAAATAAAGTTGTGCTCATAAATAAGAGCAACTTGTTTTGAGGAAAAATGGCAACATTCAGTACATCTAAAAGTATCATAACTCCAAACCATCGCAGAATGGGTTATTTTAAACCATAAGCAAACAGTAAAACAAATATAGCTCATTCACCGCTTAATTATTCAATCTACACTAAGTACTGTGTCAGTTGGAGTGAATCATAGAACCTTGAACTATTACAGAGTCGCCTGGTTGTAAGAGATTAAACTGAAAAGTTAGTTCAGTTTATACATCTAACATATTACACTCCAGATGGATTATATGTATCAAGAAATAATTAAGATTAAGCATTTCCACAAATCTAAAAAAAATTGTGTTATTTCATAGTAGATGATCGCTGAATATTTTGAATAGTACTTCACAGTAAAAGACTCCTAAACTTTTTATTAAGCAGAAGCTGAAATATTTAGCCACCGATGTTAGGACACTAGTTTTTATCTGAAGAAATGAGACAAAAACTGAAGTATTGGGTAACGTTAATCCATATATGAAAGCTAACTTAGCTTACGTTTTCTACTGGAAGTTTAAAGAATATGATTTTGTTTAAGAAACAAACTTGGGAACTGAAAGTTCTTACTGTATTTTAGTTGTTGTGTGTTATTTATTTCCTTTTTTTAATAAAACGTGTTGGATATTTCATTGAAATGTCCCTAATATTTAAGGTTGGAAAAATCTCCCGAAATTAACATTTCTATTTTAACAGCTTCTACTAAAAATAAACTTACTTTTCTTGTTCTTCTTGTCATCATTATTATTACAGTTAAGAAAACTTTTTATTACTATTACAGCTGTTTGTAATTTATATGGAAATCATCTACAAATATATGTTTGAAAATACATGTTTATTCACTTAAACATTTGTTCCAATCAACGTTTACTTAATACAAACTGTATTTTGTACCCGATAAATCATAAACTTCAAGAATGTACATATTTTATATTATCTTGATACATTACTGTAGCGAAAATCATGTGTAGCAAAAATCAACATCAGTGAGAAAAATAATCAATCTGTACATACGAAGTTAAGCAAAGCTAAAACTAGACCTAATAACACTGGTTCACATAGGACTGAATAAACTCATAATCATTTAAAGAATGATCATTTTAAATACTTAGGTGAAAATCTCTCAAAAAATAAATGCTTATAAAATGATTAGTAAATAAAATTGACCACAAAAATGTCATACGAAACTAAGGTATGTGCTGCCATTATTTTAAGACACTTAATCATTTTTGGCTATTTAATCGTTTCAAGTATATTGTATAACAATTTGCATCAGTAAGAAAGTTGCATGTTATCTGTACTTATCTCTATCGAATGGGGAAAGTTTTTTCTGAAACATGAAAATGACGATGCAACTCAATTAAACTGGCAATTTTCCCTTGTACCAGATTTAGAATTTTATTATTCAGATCATTACTATTCTACCATTCCTGTTTAAAGAAACAAATAAGGCATTTTCTGTACACATAAATTGTACTATTCTCTGACTATTCTGAGTTCCGGAGCAATTTACAGGTAAGATGTTGAACATTTTAAAGTAATTCATTCTCAATAGTCTAGTGAGCAAGTAACTTTTGATTTCGTGCACTGAAGAATGTAAGAAAGATATTAACGTTGATAAGGTTTAGATACTATTAAAAATACAGTGTAATATATATTGATATGTGCTTTTGACTGACTGTCGATAACTACCCACTAAAAGTTCAATATCCCCTCATAAAGGTTGTTAATCATAATTGCATATTCTTGTACTCGATCTATCAGATCATCACGTAGCACGCCTTTAACAAACAAAAATCACTGTGGGATCATGAAAACTGAGGTCTCTATACAATCACAGTACTATGTGTTTAAAACTTCCAGAAGTCCCGGTCAATTTATGAGCTGTTTTATGATAATAAATAAAAAACCACCTTCAGCTAAAAAAATATAAATCTATTTATATGTTTTAAGCTTTACTATTTTACGTCGTTACTATTAAACTGTTACTAGGATTCCCATTCAAAAGAAAGTGGATGATAGTTATAGCACAATTACCCAAGGGAGAGTGTTATGCAGAAGTATGTGGATTTAGGCAGTAAGAAACATCACAATCGAATGTCATTGACTCAGCACTGAAACAAGCACACTTCCTTACTAACACACCAGAAAGATTTTGGTTGGATTGCGTGTAATATAATTTATTGTCTATATGACCAAGTGTCCATTTGCTTTTTGTTCCTAAAACGTTTTAAATAATAATAACGCCAAGCATTTACTTACTTTTCTTACAGCATCTCCTTTATCTATTTGTTCACGAATTTCCTTGGATGAGGCTTCAGCCATAGAAATGAATCTTCCATCGATGTTTCCCACATCTTAGATATAAGAATTTGTAATAAAGCCAGTTTCAATTGTGAAGTACAGATTTGATTCATAAAATGTTTGACATGATTTAACTAGCCATAACCTAGCCGAAAAAATTTAAACAGTCCAATTCATTCATCTCACTCACTCTCCGGTAAACCAAATATACTTCTCATTATTGGCCGGGCCTTGGTGTGAATGCTTCACAGTTTAATCCTATGTGGCGCATATATATTGGCGCTCTCTTGTACCAATATTTATGTGTTAAAATAAATAAATAAAATAAATAATAATCCTAAACATCATCATTCGTTGGATATTAGTTTTGTTCCTTCGACAATTCCCTATGCAATAGAAACTACACTGATTCCTACATGTTAGCTAAACCAGACAAATATATAACTATAGCATTCAAAATGACGCAACATGGTCAAGAAACGAGAATCACTTATGGTCCATGAATTTAAAATCATCTCAAAGTGTTTGTTGTGCAATATTTTGCTTCTCTTATACAATAAAAGCTTATCAACACTTTTTAATTTCACTATTTGTTCGGAAGAACGCAAAATGAACAAGTACATCTGATGTATAAAAAACCTTAACATCATTACAGCCCTTATTAAAACTCAAGCAAGTATGTTATCTGGTACATCTTACTGAATGTCACTGAGATGTTCTGATTTTGTCCATTATCCTTTAGTCGTGATTTTGTCTAACATAGACCAAAACTTTTTGTTTACCAACCTAAGATATTGTATGTATGGAAGTGAAAGTACTTTTATATACATGCATTATTAATAGAGCTGTTTGAAAAACCCAAATTAAATAACTGATGTCTTACTGTAAAATTCAGTATAAAAACGAAGATCTATTAATTATGACTAATAACCCTCAGAAACATTTTAATCAACCAAAGTGGGCATTTACAGCAATTCGGTCTGTTGCAAGTGTATATTTTACAGTTTTTTTTTATCAGACTGCGTGACTTCCATAGACAGAAGGTCACATTAATTCACATTGGGTTAGCAGAACTTGAGTCTGAAAAACATTACATACACTTCTGACCCGACATTTTTTGGTCAGTTTGAAATTGAGACAACCTCAACTTGTGTCGCATCTAACGCCATAATTGTATGATACAAAGAGACTAATATTGAACTGTTGTATGGCTCACAGTGACTGGTTTTTATTTGTACCGATAACTACAGGAAACGTATCTCAAGAGATTTAGATAACGAAAGCGAATGCAGTTCATATTTTTGGCAGGTTACATAGTTGCGAAATTTGTAAACATATTTTAAAATCTTATCAGTTGATAGCTGAGTAGTATGTTCTTGTTCGAGGGAATCCAGGTGATGAGAGTAATCTAAATAGAATAGTTTTTTATCAACACACAAAAATTGTCATTGCTAGGTAGATTTTAAGGCCAATGTACTATGGTTTTCTAATTTTTTTGGTTTAAACTACCTAAGGAAAATTACTCGAAATCACTTTGGACAATTTTTAAATTTATATGAACTAAGATTTTTTAAGAAACCTACTATGTTTAAAAATTAAGTGAAATAAATACCTCGATTTTTGGGAGTGAGACTCCCAAAACCTGTTATTTCTGAAGGTTCACTATAAAGATTGTGAAAAACACAATTTGAATCACTGGAAATAGAAGCAGTCGTCAGCATTTTGGGCACCTTTTCACCATTGGCTGAAATCAAGTCATTGACATTCATGAATCGTGATTGAACTTGCCTAAAAGAACAGATTTTGTAAATGAAAAAATAATAAGACCGACAAGTATTAAACGATAAAAATTTACAAGCTTCAACTCCCATCGTATCAGAACGTTGTTTAACCTCTTAAAGTAAGTCACCAATTGTTTGAGTACATGTGTACAAACTGCTCAATGAAGACAAGGCACGAATAAAAACATAATTACCGACCACTTAGAACGAAAATTGCCTGAAATATCTGAAACTGTTGTTAGTTTTTAGAGTATGATTGCTTCTGTTATTAAATACTTTTATGAGTTTGTAGGGTTATATGAATGTAAGTATGACCTTACTACAATGCTTTCCGCTACACTCAGCTAAATCTAGTTACTATTTAAAAGTGACAAACATATCTGAAAAACCCTTTTTCTGTAGGCGTGCTGGAATAATCAACTTCACTTGTTACATATGAAAGCCAAGGAAAAAGACGAAAATAAAGTCCTTAATATCGGTCATACATTTTGCCCTGGGTTTCTGTTACATCAATCAAGTAACCTCTTTAAAGTGAACAGTGATTGGTTGAGTATGTTTTCACGATCAGATATCAGTCTATCGACGTTGTTGATTAATTCTTATTTTCGTCAATATATTAGACTTTATAAATAGTAAATTCTGACAATCATAATTAATTGTTTTGCGTTCGGTCAGTCTTCTAAATACGAAAAGACTGTCTATTATTAACAGGAAATATGTCAAATATAATTTCATGTTATGGACTATTGAGTGGTAAATATTAACTATAATAATACCATGACAACACACCAAACCCAGTTTAGGTGGATCTAATTACTATTTGTTGTTTAAGTTTGGGAGATTGGAAGCCAGCGTTTTTAATCATAGAACGCTTTCATCTTTTTGAAAATGTCTGCATTTATGATAAGATTTTAAAATCGCTACTAACAAAACGAAACTTCACACATCTTCATTAATAACATCAGTTTCACTCTGATGATTCATATAAAACGCCATATTTTTAAAATACTTTCAGATATGGCCCTCCGTTTGTTCAGTGAAGAATTTTTAAAAAAAAAATACAAAACATTGTAACAGGAGAATCAGTCCTTTGATCATAAGTCTTGCAACAGCTATATCTAAGATATTGAGTGCAGTCGAACTGCACAGACTATAAAAAATGAGTCCCAGTGACACTTGCACAATCTAAACCAAACTTATTTCATATTTGAGTTGAATTGATTATATTAACTATCTTTGTAAATCACTTTGGTACTTAAAACGTTACAATGCACTGATGGTTACTGATATCAATGCTAACTCTGTTTTGCTGGATGATTATATAATTTCAAACTATCTTGCACAAAAGTGCTTGTCTTAGGGATTCCTATGAAGTTCGAGCATTCTTTTTTGAAAACTTAAGGTACAATATGGTCAATCAACAATCCCTCTTCAATGCTGAAGGCCAAAAGGAGGGTTGAGCAGTATCACATATTAGCGTTTGATCCTACAATTAGATATACACAGACAGAAACCGTGAGCGAGATGAACACTAAAATTTGGCATCTTCTGCCTACGAAATATCGCCTGACTCTTGTTTACAAACGGCTTTGTTAATTAATATGCTGATATTTAGTTTAGCACGCAAAGTAAGTTAGCTGAAATAACTCGTCGACAGAGCATAAAATTCGTGCCAATGAAATTAAGGATGTTTCTTTAAGATCAACAAAAGCCGCTGGTCACCTGTTATGCTTGTATGAACCAATGATTGCTTTGAACTTGATTGCTGGTTGATTTAGAATTATAAATACAATACGTTCGTTTGTGTTCACCTAGTTTCATTTGTCTTAAATTGCACTGTTTCGGGAATTCCTAGGTAATACTATGATTTGAAGATTTTAGTTATCATATTGGCGTCGCGAGCAGAATCTTGTGACGAAACAGTTGGAAATACATCCAGACTCTCAAGCTCTCAAAGATTACATGGAAAGATTTCAAATCTGAAGTATGACCACGAAGGATATTAAGAATGATGAAATTGTGACTCATTTCACCACATTCATCGGGAAGGATGCCTACAGCTTATTAGAAACTTTGGCATTTTCAGATAAGTCTATGTCACTTTCCTATGAAACTCTCAAAGAACTACTACTAAATCATGTAAAGCGTGCTAGTATCGAATGTCGTGAAGGAGCAAAATTTCGTAAAATGAATCGTCATAATAATTAAAAGGTTGGAGAACTTATCCACAGAACGCAAACACAAGCTACCGAAGGCAATTTCAGTGACCAACTTCATGTACAGCTGCGTGATTGATTGATTGATTGCAGGGATTAACATACTTAATCTGGAAAGAAAGCCTATGCGAACGTCAAAGTGTTCTTTTCAAGATGCTGGAATTGAGTGTAATAATTATGAGACAGTGCATGAAATTGACTTTTACAGCATCAAGAACTTTACTACATTACTTAATTATCCCAATCCAATGAGTACCCGAGGTCAAGCAGATAACATTTCATCGAGGAATCGCAAAGCAGGTCATAAGAGTGAGCACAAATTCAGTAAGCGTTTGTCCTGTGGTAAATTTCACTCACCTAATTCATGTGTATTTTGTAATGCCCAATGCTTTAAATGTGGTAAAATTGGATACATCCAGTTAGTTTGTTTACTTTTGAGCGATTCGCTGTACGTAATATAAGACTTTTTCACTCAGAATCTTTGCAAATGAACTTATTTTCCATAATCTATGGAAGATCTGTTAAAACAGCTCAATAAATCTGCGGTTCATAAGCGGGTTTTTCGCAACAACCAAATGCATTCCAAGGAACAGGGTGAGTCTATTCCGATTTCGGCGGGATCATGGATGCGCACTGCTGAGGAGTTCCATACTAGAAAGAAACGGCCGTCCAGTGCTTCCAGGTTTTCCATGGTGGTCTAGCTTCAATTGACTCATGATTTCAAATATTGAAACTCTAATATTAATGAGCATATTAAAGACCATATGGAGTCTCTATCCAAAGCATAGTCTGATATACATACGATGATCAAATACGGAAATTCGGATTCCAATTTAAACTATGGCGGTTGTGGTGTTTGTATGAAGTAACGATTATTATATACTTGATTACTGGTTGATTTCGAATTCTAAATACAACACGTTTGTTTGTGCTCATCTAGTTATACTCGTCTTAAATTGCACTGTTTCGAGAATTTCTAGCTACTGCAGTGACTTGTATGCTTTCAACTATCATAAAACTCTAACTCTCTGTGTCAAACCACCACAAACTGTGCAAAAGTTCATAAATGTAAGCAGATATATAAGTCTCAGTTTACACGAAATTGAGGACTATTATAATGCTTAGAAGTGGGAACTCAGATAACGGATTACAGAGAATATGACACAAAAGCTATTTTTAAAAACATCAAAAGTTAACTGTTGCAATTGCAACGAACTGAAGGTCGTCAAGCTGAAGTTCTGTAAACCCACGTAAAGGTAGGCACTGCAGATGAATCAAAAGTGCACATGCGGTTAAAAACTACCATAGTACCCAACAATGTTATGAGATTATATTAACTCACAGTCCACTAACCAGATTTGCCCACCTTAAGCTCCGTAATTTAGATTTGAACTCAGCATAGATCGGACTGAATAGATTCTTTTGGAAAGAGTGGAAAACAGTAATGAATGTTCGAATTCTTATGATTTATCAATTTGTTTAGAACCATAAGGTGTATTTAATGCACTCATTTAAACATCAATAAATAACTGAAGTAACACGAAAATTGGTTACAGGATTTCAAATACTATAGCTTGATATGCATTCAACATTCAGGTGCTTGAACAAATTGTGGTGAATGAATTTATTACTTAGAGGCAAATATGAATGGTTTCTCTTAGAAATTTTTGTTACTCCTGTTTTTTTCCGTGCAAAATTTATGCATCACTTAATCACCTTACGTCACGCTGGTAGTACTTAGTAGCTTAGTCTTTTATTTAAATATATGCTTAATATGTTCACGGAACCAGTTGTGCAATTTTTATCCAGATAAAGTAAACCAATATGTTCGGTTTTGTCAAGTCATCCGTAACGTAGAACCTAGAACATGTAAATCGGTCCATGTTGTCAAACATCATTAGAGCTGATAGGAGAAATTATCGAGACAAATACCGGAATAGTAGAGGGATTAAAACTTTCAGTGGTAATAGATAAAGTCTGGTATGAAAAACACGACCAAGGGAGAATGTGTTTGAGCAATAAAAAATATACATATTATAGAAGACAAATCGAGACCTACCTTAGACAGTAGAAGCAAACGTCTCCAACCAACCAGTTGCTCGAACGATGACCGGCTGGTCTGTATCTAACGAAGTGACTCACCACAAACTAGCAGTGATCAACTGATTTGATGAAACGTTTTAGTTTGGCCACTCCTGTCTTTATTATAACATGTATGCCGGTAGATATCGTATATTTTTTTATTTTTATTATTAATGGCTTTATTCAATATTATATTACGTCAAACACCACCCCGCCAGGGCTTATGAAACTTCTAAAGTAAGTAAACACAGTATGAATAAAAATAATATATTTGTAATATCCCAATGAACGGAACAATGCATTGTACTATTTAAACTTGGATGAATTTTAATTTAGTTATTTGCTCTCTGAAGAAGTGACTTACACTAAGTCACGAAACGTCAGAAAATCCAATTTTCTACTCATTGGGATATTACAAATATATTATTTTTATTTATAACAATCAACCCAATGCTCAATTTATTCAGAATTATCAAAGCAAACCTTGGTAATGACACCTATAAACACAGTATAATCCAGCTTTTTACTCCCTATCGCTACTTCAGGCACCGACAAACGCAAACATTGAAGCAACATATGGCATTGAATGTGAGATAATCACATCCCAGTCAGTATCGAATTGGTGCTTAGGCCGATCATAAGACTTCATTTTGTCAACGTCTTCACCACTCAGGACCACGTCATCTGTGTGCTGCAAATCAACTGGTTGATCAATTCCGGAAACAGGCAATAACCGTGTTATCTTTTAACAACTGCTAACAGCAAGATTAAATTATACACGGTAAGTAGGTCACTCTAATGTACAACATGTGATGCAATTAATTCGAATAACAATTCACTACAGGTATTGACTCTCCCAGCAACTCCCGAGGAGAGTATGATAGAGGTTGATGCAGTATTTCGCTACGCCTTTCAATGAAACCTCCCGATGTCCAGAGCTGAATGCTTCTTCAAGTTCAAAGTATACAACCATTAGAAGGGGTCGGCAACTGTATATCAGTTCTGAAGCCTAATAAAGGTGACTATTAGATCTACTCATCCACATCCAGGTCGAAAACCAGTCTAAATTATCTGGGTTTTGTTATTCCTCAGTTCTAGTTTATAGTCAGACGATGGCTAGAGCTAATTTTTAACATAATATTGGTTGAAATAATTTCTCATCAGTTGCAATAAAAATATTTCAGTCCTTTGTCGGAAAGACGATCAATAATGAAGACCAGTCAGACTATATGACGTTCCGTTCTCGGATCTCACTCAACATCCAATCCAGTCTAGTTGATTAAATTTGACCATTGTCCTCAAAGATCTCCGTGGTTAATCAAAAAGTGTTTAATGCTCTTCCCCATTTTATACTAACCAGAACTATTCGAATTTTACGATAGATACGGGAGCTTTTTTCGACTTCTAGTTTTAGGCATTTTGGGACAGTGGGTATCGAGAGCATGACTGAGAGATGGTCGAATCATTTTTTTTAAGTATTTCACCAATTGTTCCAATTTCATGATCTGGAAGTATATTGTGACTCCATCTATTTCCAATATGTTCTCACTGACGACTGAACCTTTTGTGCCTGTGTATTCGATTAATCTGAAAATAATCTAACACCAAGTGTCGTCTCAGTTCTTTCTGTCTTTTCCGGTTATGTTGGTCAAGATCATTGTCTAAGATCCCTGTCAATCTGCACTGAACTTGATTTCATCCCATCATCATGTGTTCTCTGCTTTCCGGATGTCATTTCAGCCTGCACCAATGTACACATCATTTTCACGACGGAATGACTGTCTAAATTTGTCCATGAAATAGTATTATTTACGAGCTAAAAGGTGAAAAATACTAGGTCCAGCATAAACTGTGGCCTAAGCCAGCATACATTTGTTATGTAGTCCAAGCCGAGGTAGTAGCTCAATATACACGTGTGGATTATGAAAAGCCGAAGAAAAGGGACGAATAAGTATAAAGATTAGTAACAGTTATATGCGTTTGACATGACCAAAGTATGTCTTCATTCTGTTCTTTATTTATTTTGATTTTTTGTACTGAAGATCTCGACTTCGAAGGAAATCGTACTCAGGTACGTCATCTCGTAGTTGAATAGCTTACCACTGAGATACTCTCACACTTGCATCACCGATTTTATCAATAATAAAGCTTATTTAGTTATGTGGCAATCATTCTGAATTAAACACTTATCACTCGTGTTAACTTCTGAGACTCGTTTTATCTTCACTATGTATATATGACTCATGCGTACTGATATTTGGTTATCCTTTTCACTTAACTGTGACTTGCATGGCATCACTCCGAACTATGACTGCACAAACATTCTGGCGTCATATGTTACTGCAATAACAAGTTATTTTTTCTTAGTAATTTTCTACTGCATTTTTTTACTAATTTGACAATGCATACATAGTCGTTTATTCATGTTCTGTGTTCAGAAACACGCTTATCAAACTATTTGCGTATTTCACATATCCTTTATTTCTATTCCCTTATTTTCTTCGTTTCCTTCTTTAAAATCAATTCAATATTCTTCTCAATTACACAGAACCTAATATACTATTGTTCTGTAAAGAACAATAATATGTAATAATGACGTTATTATTACTCGCTTTTTCAAATATGGTAAATATGATGCTAACATTATTGAAACTTGTGTGTTATTGCATTTTTGAAGAAATCCGAAATGGTTTCTTCACAATGCTCATGTACTCATAAGATGTTTGTGAATAATAAAAATAATAATACTACTCGTAAGTGAAAGAACACTCTTAATTGTTCTTCATCATTATTAAAAGAATATCACACCATGCTCATAAATAACACATGATTTTCAATAAGGTTGAGAAGTCAACAATTAACATCTGCCCCAGTAGAAAGAATTATCTACTCTCAAGCAACCTTTCCATCATCGAACCAAAACGGACGTTTGATTCTACGCCACTATCAAGTCTGTAAATGTCGTTATCCCAAGTGACATCATAATCTACGAAACTGGACTTAATGTTGCTAACTCGAATCTGAATAAGATCCAACATGACTTATCTAATCTCTTGTCAAAACTCTAATTACTAACTATGTAAGACGACTTAATAGACAAAAAGTATATCAGGCTGTGAATTTCGTAGTTTGGTTGCACGTTGACTGATTTATAAGTATTGCATTCTCACACTCCTCCGGCAGTTGGTCTAGTCCCGCTGAACTATATTTTGTTCAGAAAGCAGTACTTTATACGATTGTAATATACATTCTATATCTTTGCCTTACAAATGACCCATAACAATCAATTTTCCAATTCGCTCGTAACACATGATACAGAAATGATGTAGCATGGCATGAAACATACAGCATGAAGTATGACATAACTATAGTACGGTCATCATTTCAAAAGTGCCTAATATCGAAAAGCAAAAGAGGTTGAAGCTTCTGACTAGCAAACACCGATAATGAGGGTGAGGATTTTAATGCACTCATGCTTGTACGATAGAATATACTATTTGTCTTATGCTCTTCATGATGATGGTGATAAGGGAAGTATTCAGTGATGTTGATTTTGATTTCCCCTATCTACCAATCACAGATCCGTGCTTTTAATCGTATGTCAGATTTTCCAATTCATCAAGAAGACTTGTTACTAGCAAATTTGGAATCTTGGAACAAGAAAAAAAGGTTAATGATCGGTACCCTAGAATAAAGCTAATGGTTGTTGTGACGGAAATACCAATATTCGGTTTGAACGCAGAACTAACGAACCAAACTTACTCTGTTAGGCCAGACTACGTTCTTCTACATCGCGTATGGAGGATTTTCGTGTCACTCGTACTGTTATATGTTCAATTTAAACTGTTTTAATCTACTAAAGCGAAAAAATTATGTCAAAAGCGCAAAATGCTTCCGACAGTAAAACGTGTGCTATACAGTCAAAGGTTTTTCTAGCATAAACTAACGTGCCAAACAACAAGGGAATATAGTTATTAAGCAAGAGATTGCATAATTATAGTCTACTTTGACATTAGTACTGGTCTAATAATAGATCAAAAGCAGGTACACCGTGCTTCGCGTATGTCACAACTATTAGCCAGCTTAGATAAAACACTTACCAATATATTTGAACGTTTTACTTTTCTGACTTCTGATTTGACTGGGTTAACAGACTTCGACAATAAAGACGTTAAGTGTAAAGGCGTCGTAAAATTTTGAATCCTTGTGTCATTTTTAGGTCGTTTTTACCACATAAATATTACATAAATATGTGAAGATTTACGTATATATTCTAGCTTAATCGCTTTCATTGCAATTGTCTATTAGTGAAAGCTCCTTGGTCTTAATGAGAGGGTTTGAATCTAATGAGACAGGTTCTATTGATTTAATGTCGAACCTCATCTGGTGTTACAAACTAAATTTAAAGAGGTAGCAATTTTGAAAGACAAATATCTATATCTCTGAGTAGTTATTGTACTAAATCCTAATTAAGTGATTGAACTAAACAAAATGCCTTTCTAACCTTCTAATCGTCAACCTGAATTCCGAATAATTATCATCATTAATACTATTCACAAACAGGCTATTGGAATATATGTGTTGTAGAGAAACTATTTAGGGTATCCTCATAAATGCAATTACTCACAAGTCTTATTGATGTTTACATATGTAAACAGGTTCCGTAGTATTTAGAAGAATGCTGAGTTCATTTAGATGAACAAAGGAAGGAAGAATCAGGAAAGGTGTGAGCGATTTATTTAGTCGGTCTACGAGATAAAATAAGAATAAATAGTGATATGTGTATTTCAGAAAAACTGAAAATCGATTCAATATTCTGGCAAAATTTGATGATAGGAGAGTTTGTGCTGTAATAGTGTGGGATTAGGCGACGAAAGTTCCACTCAGTTGCAGCTAGTAATCATCAAATATCAATTTTTAGGGATCTTACATATATAATGAAGATACAACGAATCTGAAAAGATAATTTATATAAATGTGATACAAAATATTTATTTATAAACCCTGTGTGGTTATGAGCGAAAGGTATGTAAAGGTTTGTATAGCGAGAGAGAAAGCGAAACCGTCATCCTATTGAAGTTTATTTTTACTCAAGAATATTCAAATATTTTTCTACACCAGAGCTTAATTTGTGTCTAAGCATATCTCCACAGTGAGCGGAGGACATCTGTCAAGCCTGTTCGGTGGTGGATTGTTATAAATAGGACTTTCCTGTGTAATGATGAGGCAATTGCGGACGTTGACAGGTTACATGACATCTTTCCTTGATAACAAAATAGGTGTTTCCTAGAAATAAACAACTGCCACGGTGAAGTTTCACCAGCCGGTTACTCTTATCCGTCTCGGGACATGAGGCATGTTTAAGTTCGCTTTGGATAATAACATCCAAAAGTACCATTAGGACGTCTTAGCATTTAGTTATCATAAGGAGAAAAGTATTATCTCTGTGAGACATATTTACTTCACAAAACTGCAGTTTTTAGTAGAGGCAGTGACGCACATTTCTTCTTGCGATCCACGTTTACTCTGTCCCACTTAGCATTACAGCACAAAAGCGATCGTCTACTGGAAACGGGCTGATGAGAATCTGTTTTGCTTTTATGTCTGTGGATACACCGATTCCCCTGAGGATGCAAAAAAGAAACAGACAAGTCTTTTGAAGCGCAGGTTTTGTAGATTGCTTCCTCTCTAGATTGACTACATGAAGACAGACGAACAGTCATTCTTGAATAGTGTGTGTCTTTGAGTCACAGAATACACCGATTGAACGAGATTCCACAGTCACTGGCGTGGTATGTTACTTTTCGATTTCGTATGTCGCATTGGCATCAAAAGCTTACATACGCACTTTAGAGTGTGCTTTAAGTGGACCGAGGATACATGTCCAGAACCCAGATCGTAATCGTGATGATGACAAACTTATAAGACGAGGGTCGGCAGTGGTAAGAGGACGATTAAAGTTGTGCAGTGTATTTGTTGAATGTTCTCTATTACTTGAGGTGCACATGTTTGAGTGTGGATGAAGTGAAAAGCATTCTAAATGTAATCCATTAACATACATAACAGCCTAGAGTTAACAGTGTTACAGAAGGAACCGAAAGTGTTTAACTGTTTTAGCGTATATCACTCAGTGCACCGTTCTGAATGCATTTGTTTTACTCAAATTTGGAACTCCGTTTTTTATAAATGCACCCCTGGTATTTTCGACTTTACACTACTTCGGTTTTGTATTTTGGAACTTTTGCTCACGAAACCTAAGAACTGAGGGTTTTCATGTAATTGTTATGATTAGTACATTATGTTTTGGTCGACTACTTGTAATTTATGGACAAACCTCGGTAACCGAAATGGAATTAATTTAGCTTGTTATTCGGGTCGTAAGTTACGAGTGGATGAATCAAACATGTTCCAGAAACGGACTAGAGCAAAATTTAGATGTAACAAGTAGTTGGAAATTTTAGCACAGGTTTCCGTTAACATGGTAGAGACATCATAGAGTGAAGTAGAGAGGCCGCAAATATAAGACTCCATAGGTAGGCGGTGGCTATATCTGGTAAATAAACCCAACATGTTCATAGAAACACAAACATAACCCATTTGAAGGCGTCAACGGAGACTCATCAATAAGTTTCCTTCTCAGTATTCCATCCAACCACTAAACCAGCCAAAACACATAATACTACTTTTACATTGTCACGGTTTAGTACATTCATAAGTTACGATCTAGTAATTGGGCTGAGAAGTTATGCAGAATTCCAAATATTAAGAGGTGCACGAAACGGTAGTTAAGAAAATGAAATAAAGAATTAGAAAACGCATAACCATCTTCTGAGTAACAAAATTACCATACCGTGCTCCAAATATATGCAGTAAGGTGGGGTTAGATTCCTATATCACCAACAAACTGTAAAAGGCTGACCATAACATCCATTAGTCGGTAAATTCAATGTATTTCTGTTATATATTTGCTTTGACATTGGAAGCTGAAATACACTACTCAGTAACATCAGGCTATGGAGGCTGAATGAAGGGAACTGAATAGGACCAAAAGAGTCCCAACCACATCGACTGGCTTACACCAGTGAAACGTCCAGCATACACATAGCCCGAAAAATAGTGCGAGGGAAAGGAGGACATGTTTATTAATAAAGTGGTCTGAAACAAAAATTTGTTTACTGGCATTGAGGATGAGAACACAATTTTCCTTTTCTGCTGCTCATAAATTGAATGTTCCTTCGTGAAGAGCCTGTACAATGAACTGCCTTACAGTTGTCATATCTACATGGTATGTTCAAATAAGTCGATTGTAGCGCGATTTTGTGAAAGCCATAATTAACAGTAATAGCATCAAATTTAAATGATGATACAAAGAGTATATAACAGATGATGATTCCACACGCCTTTGTTAAAAACCGAATGAGCGAAATACCTCGTACGCCACTCCATTTTTGCTACGAAGCGCACATCCTGGGTGATATAAAACTCCACTCTGTTGGTTCTGTACCATTAGAGCCCCACCTACGGAGGTGAAAATTTTTGGGCAGAGTTTTGTAAAAATGAATAGATTCCGAAATTAAATAACTTTGTTAGCATCAGACTGTTAATTTTGACGAACATTTCTACTTTAACCATCCGAAGGATTTATCTGATCTTGATTTACAGCACAGTGAAAATGATTTTGGACCAAATATATCCTTTCCCTCTCTTCTTACTAGATCAGGGGACATAACAGACCATTTACAAACAAAATCCCAAGGGCGTACGGGTTTTCACACCTAACCATCGATTCTTAAAACCTGTTTCTCGAAACAGTGGTGTCCTCACCTTCAATTGACTTATTCAAGAGAAGACTAGAGATTCACAGATGCATACTAGAGAACGAATAACATAAGGCGAAGGTCTTCTGTGCTTACTACACATATCAGGATCTTAATCAATATTTATTGATTTATCATACGACGGAATTTATTAACAAGGTTAGTTATTGTTAAAATTTTTGAAAAACAGATTCAAAAAACCATAATCTATGGGCTTGACATTTTACAGGCAAACAACATGATTTGACAACGGCCTCAACATCTGACTTTTGCTCTGATGAGCTACCTAAGCGTATCATATGATACAAACTGTTAAGCATAAAATAAAAATACTATTCGGTTGACTACTTTTTTATCTGGTATTAGAGGGCAGTCTGCCTTCTGTCCTTACAACTCAAATTTGAATCCAACAACTGAATGTTATTTTGATGAAAATACAGTCGAAAAACTAACATAAACGATCGGATCTCGTAAACATACAAGACCAATTTAACATACTTTAATTTGTTAATGTGCGTAAGTATTTGTTTTAACTCGCTAGTGACCTTGTCGTAGTCTGGCAGCGTGGTCTTCAAAAAGCTTGACGCAATGCCTCGGAGGTAACCTTATCAATTGTCTTTTACTCTATGTCTTTAAATTTCATAGAGGATCTAGTCCTTCAAGAGTTTCGTCTCGTCCACATGCAAATTTGCCGGCTCGTGCACCTCCATCTGCTGTTGCACAGCCTCCAGCACAACCGCGACAGCCAGGTTTAATGGGACAGATGGCAGCTACAGCCGGGGGTGTAGCTATTGGTTCAGTTGTTGGTCACGCTGTTACGGGAGCATTGTCAGGTGGATTGGGTGGCAATCCTGCACAGCCTGCCCAGATATCCTCAACTTCAGATCAATCACAATCTCCATGTCAATACCATATCGACGAACTTATTCGATGCGCTCAGTCTCAAAGTGATATAAGTGCTTGCAGTGGCTTCTCTGAAGCTCTAAAAGAATGCAGTCGCCAGTACGGTTTATACCATTAGTTTAATTCACGAGTGCTTAAAAACTCGATTTGGTAGTTTCATTTTAACTAGTCCCATTCTGGTTGGAACCATTTTCAGTGTGTTTTCAAAATAGATTGTCATGTCGCTATTGTTAGTCTTTTTGGATCATGACCCTTGATGTTGGATTTAATGTAGTAGGGTAGTGCGCTAAGCTCTTGCTCTACTGAGAAATAGCTTCAACAATTTGAAATATACTTGTGCAGGTTTGTACCTGAAATATTAAGAACATGGCAGCCGGTCGCCATGACGATTTATACCAAAATCTCGACCTCGTTCGAAATGTTTTGTATACAAACATTGGATAGCAGAAAGTGGCTTTTATATGCATCCTTCAAACTGAGCTTAGACATGTGCTAGATTTCACTTGAAGATGTATAATTTATTATGATAACCACAAGTGATGTGTGTCCCACTTTATCTGATCGTAGCTTTAAGCGGATATGTAACTACGTCTTCACAGTCTCAACGAATTGGTCTTTTGTTTACGTTTTATGATAAAACAAGTCCTTTGTTCGAAGTATGTGTCTAGATCGCTGCCTCAATTATGTAATAATTCTGCATTTATATAGGCAACTTGATTGGGGACTGGGACTTATACTCGGGAATCACTTACATGGGCAGCGATTGTAAAGATAACCGAGCAGACAATTCTTAATACACGATTCTCTACCATTAAAATTTTCAGTATTGTGATTTGTATTTTTGTGATAATCGACATTCCAAATGACGGTAAGAAGTTATATGGTTCTATGGCTGTCATCAACAAATAAAATTCAACAGTTGAGATCATAAGTCAATTCAAGCTAGCATTCTATTGGGGTTCAGCATAACGAACCCTGTTCTGCTTTTGAACTTAATGCTTTACGTACACCAACGAGGTCAAGGGAAGTAGAAGTGGGGTTTCCAGATGCTACAAGTGTAATTCGTGTTGGTTATTTATATTGACGTGGTGAGGTCATGTGTATGTCAGTACGTAGATCCTACATGTGCTTTTGGGCCCGACCGTTGTTGCTACCTTGACGTGATGGTCTGGCTTGCCTATCGTGATGAAGCAGACGAGCTATACTGGCTAGAACAACTGTTCCTGAAGGTCCTGCCATATCAGACAGGTCGGTTGAAGAGCGGTAAGACTAAAAGCAACAAACCTAAAGTTCGAAGGCGAAGCCGTACTGCTGACTTTACAGAAGTGTGACAGCAGTAAGATGTGTCCTTCAGACAACCAGCATAACAGTGGTGTTGCCCTGCCACAAGGGGGGGAGGGGTCAGAAAAGGTCGACTCTTAAAAGTGCACACCTCGTCTTATTCCACGGACATCCGTTTCCGCCGGTAGGGTCAACAAGTACGGAGCTAGCACAAAAAAGTCGTGTGACCGACCTCAAGCGGTTGTCCCTTGGGCACTGCGGTCACTCTCCCAGGTCACTAAGACCACCTCTAATCCAATTTATTTTTCAGATACCTCCGGAATAACCCTTCCACGAATGGGCAGCGGGAAGTGATAACCATCCTGATATCTCTAACCACTCAGGATCACTGTTCATAATCAATCTCCCTCTACAATTCCTAGTACTCTTCGTGTGTTGACTTTCAACTCTAAACTTCCTCGTTTGGCTTCCTCTCCAATTGTCACCATAGCCAACGATTCCAGTACGCAAAACACTGTCCCAGGTCTACTGATACCCGCTTTAAACTACACATTAGAGCATTCAACGTACGGATCTTGTGTCAAATCGGCCAGCAGGCCTCCTTGACTAGAATCTTAGAATCTCGTACCATTGATGTACGCTGTATATCCGAAACATACAATCAGGATCCTAGTGTGGTCATTCCTTGACCTCACCTTGCCAAAACGGAGAGTCGACGAGAAACGCCCTCCGTGTATTTGGCGACCCGACGGCTAGTTTTCGTGGACTGACAGTTGTAGGTATAACACTAAGTACGAGGGTAGAACAAGCACTATTAGAGTGGATCCCCGTTAATGGTCGTCGCCTGTGTGCTCCGTAAGAACCCGTAAAGATAGGAACACACTGTTGTATTTTAATCGTTCTTGCCTACGCTCTCGCTGAGTGCATCCCATACGAAGTGAACGATGGCTTTTACAGAAAGCTAAACCCTGAGCAGTGGTTGGCAATAAAAGCAAAAGAGATGGAAAAGACGACGGCCGTAGGTTACACAAGACAGCTCTTCAGACTGGAATTAATGTGTAAGTGAAACTATCTCAGAAAAAAACGACACTCATCTGCTTCCAGTCCAGACGTTTAGAATGATTGGCGGAACATTTTAAGGAGCAGTTCAACTGGACTTCATCTACTCTACAACTATCCAACATTCCCGCACAGCGTGAATGGAAAACCGAAGTATGTTCTCCGACTCTAGTTGAAGCTTAAAATGCTATAGCCAATCTTTAACGAGGAAGAGCAGTCGGTCCTGATAGATTGGCTCCAGAGGTCTTTAAGGATAGTGGTCGAATTTCAGCGTTTAGGTTGACTGATATCTTAGCTAAAATCTGGGAGCTGAACGTAATCTCATCTGACTGGTTCCAATCACTGATTGTCCCGATATATAAGAAAGGGTCAAAATCAACCTGTGACAACCATGGAGTGGTAACCACAGACGGATTTGTCTGACTAACATAGAATATAAAATACCAGCCTCGATAATTATAAGACGCTTAAGACTCGCGAATTTCAAGCACGATCAAATCAGGCTGACTTCAAATCTGCATCGGCCACATATTGGCCATTCGTCAGGTTCTAGAACACAGGCATGCCTACAGGGGTCCAACAATGGTGGTCTTTCTTGACTTAAAAGCAGCATTTGACTCCGCAGTGACAGTGTCTGTCATTGGGAGACGTCTGAATATTCGGGAATTGATTTCCTGTCAGGAGGTCGTATTAGAAAACAGAGATGACAAAGTACAGTGTAGTGAAGACACTGATAAAATGCAGTCTTTGGGTAGCACTGGGCAACAATGTCAGAATGTTTGGGATGCGCTCCTCCCCTTCTAAATGCGAATAGTTGCTTAAGGACTGGCCTACCTCAACACCTGAACTAAGGATAGGGAGTAAAGTAGTCGAACGCATCTACAACTTCACTTATCTTGGAAGTGTGACCAGTCCTAATGGGTTGGTATCTGACCAAATCTCTGCACGGATTCAGAAAAATCGTTTGGCTTTTGCCAACATACGTTACCTGTGACGAAGGTGAGATATCCGTCCACCAATCAAGGGACGAGTATACTGCGCAGCAGTTCATTCTGTTCTACCTTACGGCTGCGAAACGTGTCCATTAACAGTAGAAGATACTCGTAAGACACTAGTATTTGACCATAGATGGCTTAGAAATATTGCTCGCATCTGCTGGGAACACCGAGTAAGTAATAGTGAGGTTAGACGCAGGGTATTAGGGAATGATGGTAAATCAGTTGATGAAGTTATGAATCTTCATCGACTGAGATGGTTGGGCCACGTGTTACGTATGCCTGAACACCGATTACCACGACGTGCAATGCTAACCGGTGTTCGGGATGGTTGGAAGAAAGTTAGGGGCGGCCAAACTGAAACGTGGCATCAGTGCGTGAAGTCACTAACTTCTAGTCTGAGCCATGTTGGTAGATGCAGACTACTTGGTTGGGGTCTGCGTGACTATTGTAACCAATGGTTGGAGACTCTGGGTGATATGGCTTAGAATCGATCACAATGGCGTCGGTGTACACACTCTCTCTCCTCTCTTAAACTATGAGATTAAAATCGCTTCATATCTTTCTTTCTACGAACTAATTCTTTCTTCCTGTACTATGCCCTTATATGCAGTCTTTCTTTTACATATTACCACCTCTGAATTAACTACTTCTATGAATCCAGTGTTCATCTTGTTGTGCTAATGAAGTATGGCAACTTGGACCGATGTACATATGTGCCTTGTCCTACTTTGCAGCTGACTGACTGATGTGCGTTCGCGAGGCACAGCATATATTTATGGTGTGAGATTCTAGATTCCTAGTTAGGAAAGTCCGTTGTTCTATTCGACACAAATTTCGAACATTAAAAGCTATAATATGTAGTTTAAGTAGTAGTTTCAGGAAATCAGAAATTATAGTTCTCAAGCGCAAATCATTAAGATTGGTGGCGCGTTATGATATGCGAGAAGTATTGTTCGTGGAGGTGGAATAATTATCAAGAGTTGAGGGGTCGTTATCGTGAACAAGATGACCTCAAGTGTTGATAGAGTTATAAGGGTGCTTATTACTTCCCGGCTGTCCACACCATGGTGGGATATTTTTTCTTCAGAGACCTGAAAACTAAGCTGATTTGGTAGTGGTCTTAGTGACGTGGGAGTGTGACCACAGAGTCCAGGGGAAAACTGATCGAGGCCCGTCATGCTCGACCTTTTTATGGGAAGCTTTTGATGTGTTAGCTCTACACTCCATAAGGCCTTACTACCGAAGGCGGAAATCTATGAGGCAGGATTTGTGAAATTTCGTAACACCTTCTGTTATGAGGACGTAGCGTCGTTGCAGGTGCTGTCAGTCCAAGGGGAACACTTTGTTGCTGTTACACCCCTCCATATTCAGCAGTACTTCATCCACAGAGCTTAAGTTGCTGCTTTAAGGGTTACATTTCTTTAAGTGACCTACCTGGCACAGTAGGACTTAAAGGTACATGTATTCACGCCAATATAACTCGATTGAATAGTCACGAAAGGCAAAGCTGACTGCTACGTCAAGGCAGAAGCAATGGTCGTGTTGGCGGGCTACTGCCTTCTGGTTTTCAAACTCCTTCCTGTTAGTTCAAGCTCTTACAAACCAGACTGTCCTGTAAACCTTAACTACCGTCCCATTCAAGGTGGCGGAGGTCCGTAGTGAGCTCTAACTTTGAAGCGCCACAAGTCACTAGCTCCGGATGACTTAATTGTTACACCTGTTTAAGACTGACGAATTTCTGACTGCAAGACTGGTTAAATTGTTTGGAAAAATCTGGAGGACAGCGCATCCCACCATCTTGTGATGTAGCGTTCGTCGTTCTCACCTTTAAAAAGGCCATGCGCAATCTATTGAACAAGTATTGGGCTACAAATATTTTGATAACTCCCAATTTTTCAACTTATGTCATACTACAATTACGCAAAACCCGTTGAAGACTGACTAGTAAAAAGAAGGCTAGTTTTTGTTCGGTATTGATCACCTTTTCACTCTCCTTCAAATGCTAGAACATTGTCATAGTTGCTGCGAAACAACATCTGAAAGTGATGGTATACAGGCACTGTTCGATTCAATAGTAGTGTTGGGTAGGGTTGATCAATCTTCTTCTCTTCAACCTTGACACAACGGTACTGAAGATAGATACACAGGATTGGCTTTTATTGGTCTACCATGACTTCTCGGTGGGAGTCCTAGAGATGATGCAACTATGATTCGATATTTTGACTCAGAATGGAGGCCAGTGGTGAATCAGCTATAGATTTTTTTGTCAAAGTATGTATAAGACTGAGATAATCTTCCCTAACTTAAAGGAGCTCCTTTTAACCGTGTTCCAACTAGTCTGTCTCCGTTATCAAATACTATCATTATTCATTTATTAATTGATTGAACTATTTTTCCATCGATTCTTTCACAATATTATCACTTCATTTATCTGTCAAGTACTGCCTTTGGTGGTCTGTACTACCAAAATTTGTGTGTAACAAACGAAATAAGCAGTTCGAAAGATCTTTGCAAACAATACCAGATTAGGGCAATAATGTCTAACAAAACTTCAGATTATAGAGCAATCTACAGTAAGTTATATCCATATGGTTAATGAAATCTACTTTATTAAAGGGGACTAAAACAATGATTCTACGGAAAGGAATCCAGCAGAAATATTGCCGTTTGTAGATAGGTAATCGATAAATTTGGTGATCACAGGTGGGAACTGCCATTTATCTGGGTGCATCAAAGGTTTCGTCACATCTTTAATTAGGGACCAGCGAAATGGAGGCAAGTTGTCGTAGGTCGGTCCACTGATTGCAATCATGTTGAGCTAAAAATATAAAGACAGTGTTGTCATTAAATATGGCTATTACTAATATTAACGGAAATTAATAAGATGCTTTTGTTTTGAACAAAGGCCTTTGAAGTACTTGCCAACTATTACAGGAAAATTATAACAAATCCTACAGAACTATATGAACGAGTTTTAAAATAAATAAATTCGAGAGGAGGAGTTCGAACGAATGAATGTCAGTATAAATGCTCAGATTCAAGAGACAAAATAATCACCATTCATTAGTAACTTGCTCAAAATAAACTCAATCATTAGTGTTGTTGAGTTGTCTGGACTAGATGATTCTAAACATTATCAGGGATTACTTCATGTAGAAATGGGCTTTTTGGGTACTCCGTTACCCTTGTTTATAATTGTCTACGTTGGTTTTACTGTATTAGTTTGTTCTTGTACTTAAGTTAGCTGTTTTGTTTCATTCACCTCTGACCAGGTTATTGATTGATATTCTTCAAATGGATAATAGGTCAGGTCTAATCCGATATGTCTATTAGTTGCTAATTGATCTGAATCCCATGCATCCTGAAATTTCCTGGCTTTCTTTGGATTCACCAGATCCTGAATTTCGACGTTTTCCCTGTCAAATTTATGTTCATTGTCTGCATGCACTGATACCAGTGATAAGATATTGTGTTGCTGAGTTTTTGTATCCGGAGGTTGTCAACCTCTTCTAATGTATTGGTTGTTGCAGTTGGTATTGGATTTATTTTCTTCGGTTGTTTTTCTTATAGGTCTTGATAAAATGAAGTGGAGTGATTACGTTAGTTTCTGAACCATATTCATTCCAAAATGTTCTAAAACCCTCGTGGTGATTTCTGAGGTTTCACATATATATCAGCACTACCCGTTTCCGAGTTTCTGGAATTGATTGGACGAAGATGGGTTGATTCTCTAATTTTATGAAAAACAGCTTCAACTTTCCATGTGGTTAAAATTCTGTTGTGCGTTTTGTCTCATTTGAATATCTGTATGCAGAACTTTTTATGTGCTGCTGGGTTGTTACCATTGTATAATTTGGCAACCTAGTTCAGAGAACTGGACAATACCAAAAGCATCTACCTGAACTGCATATCTTCATTTCGAAGTTAACCATAATTATCATAGAGTCTAGGACAAATGTGCAATAGCCCAAGTTGACTTACCACAGCATGTAAGGACGAAATGAACAAGATGAATAACTAAGGAGTTAAAACAATCTAGTAGTTGTGACAACTAGAAAAAACTAAACATTAAGAACATGACTTGAGAATAATGAGTGAAAAAGTATATCTGAAAGAATAGTGGGATTGCAGACCTAAAGGAAGATGAAGATTGAATGAATCTGTACCATTATGACCAATTCTGAGTCATTTCACCCACTATTTCGAACCACTGGTCGTGCTTATCACGCGAGCATCAACCAGGTAATCTGTATGTACCTACATAACTTAAACCAACACTTAAAGACTTGATGGACAGATCCTGCGCCTTGGTTTTACTACCCTCGGCTTTGCTTCAGCCTACTTTTATATCAGCTAACAATGCGCGTCGAGGTAGGCAATGGTTGGGTTTACTTAATATCACGCGAACCCCAACCCAGTAGTTCATCCCTACACAAATGGCTTAAACCCACAGTCAATGAATTCATGGACAGCTCAGCTCTTGAACATCTCTCAACAGGACCATAAGAAAAGATCTATCCAAAAAACTTTTCTTATGTTTAATGATAAAGTCGAATCCGAGACAAGTCAAATTTTGAAAGAGCTAAAACCAGTCATTGGTGTCCCGCTTCCGCTACATCTCTCAATAGAAAAAAGGCCTTACCATACATCCTACTTGAAGTATCTATCCTAGCCACCTAGTCTGATATTATTTACAATTCACACTATTATCTTACAAATTAAACACTATTCTTTCTCACCATAAAGGTCATACAACTTTCATCCTTAACAGTGCACACATACATACACACATATTTACATACAAGTCGCTTATGAATCACATTGACCATAATGACATGACATTGATTTATTCAGACCTGTTTTTCGATTGATCACATAATATTCGTGTTGTCCCGTTGTACTATTTAAACTTGGATTGATTTTAATTTGGTTATTTATTCTCTGAAGAAGTGGCTTACACTAAGTCACGAAACGTCAGAAAATCCAATTTTTCTACTCATTGCGATATTACAAATATATTGCTTATTTATAATAATCTATCCAATGCTCAATTTATTCAAAATTATTAAATCAAACCTTAGATTGATCAGTGATCCAGATCGGCGAAATGGGATTTTATCCAGTTCTTATACTCTGGTTAAATATATCAGTCCACCTATCTTCTAAGACTGGACCACCATTATTAAGAATTCTAGAATATCAAGTCCAGCTTCTCTTTCGATTTCTTAATATCTGTTCAACTTACTTGATTCATCATCGATAAGTCAACAACTTTAGCGTCCGTTCCTCCATGTAAGCGGTAGGACCACGAACGAATTGGATACTGTCCTTTCGGATCATTCAGCTCATCTCGTGCTGATATAGCTTTGTTACTTGTGTACGGAGGTTTACACGGACAGGCAGATAATGGATCATTCATGAAGTCATTATACCTGAAAGTAAAAATACGTCCTCTAACGAAATGACACTTAAAAATTCGAATTTTAAAACTCAGAATACCTTATGATAGATAACACTAACGACTGGTTCTTTCGGGGATGTCAGTAAGTCAGCTAAAAGTAGGACCAGGCACATATGTACACCAGTCCAAGTTGCCATACTTCATTAGCACAACAAGATGAACACTGGATTCATAGAAGTAGTTAATTCAGAGGTGGTAATATGTAAAAGAAAGACTGCATATAAGGGCATAGTACAGGAAGAAAGAATTAGTTCGTAGAAAGAAAGATATGAAGCGATTTTAATCTCATAGTTTAAGAGAGGAGAGAGAGTGTGTACACCGACGCCATTGTGATCGATTCTAAGCCATATCACCCAGAGTCTCCAACCATTGGTTACAATAGTCACGCAGACCCCAACCAAGTAGTCTGCATCTACCAACATGGCTCAGACCAGGAGTTAGTAACTTCACTGATTGATGCCACGTTTCAGTTTGGCCGCCCCTAACTTCCTTCCAACCATCCCTAACGCCGGTTAGCATTGCACGTCGTGGTAATCGGTGTTCAGGCATACGTAACACGTGGCCAAACCATCTCAGTCGATGAAGATTCACAACCTGCGTCTAACCTCACTATTACTTACTCGGTGTTCCCAGCAGATACGAGTAATATTTCTAAGGCATCTGTGGTCAAATACTACGTTTTTTATGGTAATGTACATATATATGGACAAAAGACTGCACAATCTATCCTAAATGGATTGACTGACATTTTCAAAGCACTCAATAAAGCATGGGGTCGGCAAATAATGGATTCACGTGAATATAAATGTCTAAGCACCGAACACATTGAATTCGCTCTCACAAAATATATAAAAACAAAAAAGTGGATTACTTTACTATGCTTATTAAGAAAGTACATCTTAAAAATAATTCGTGCTGTAATTGGGAATTTTGTAGAATAATCACGCAGTTATGCAATATAGAATTACCACAAAAGATGTCTCATGTAATATCAAGTTAGTTAAACTGAATTCGATTACATACTCTCATCTTATAACCAGCATGTAAAAGTACAAACTCTAAAGTTACTATTTAAACGCATTTAAGTTAGAAGTGTGTAACAATGTTCTGCATAAAATTACCAAATCTAGTTAAATCATAAATCTGAAATTTAGCATAGTGTCCTTAGTGTTGTTGGTGAAATACCATAGAAATATAACAAAAGTTACAGTTAGACTTGCCTCATAAGCGACATCATACTTGGAAAATCAACAACTTTGTGATGATCACGTCGGAAAATTTTGGCCCTCGATGTCATATTATGTACATACCAGTCTCCATGCATTTTGGCCATATTCTTTGTTCCACTGAGTATGTAGATGTCATCAATAAACCTGGACAACAAAGGAAGTTGGAATAAGAGCTTAGAATTAAATTAAAATCGCCTAAGTTATAAATCTATAAGCAATAATGTATATTAAAAACTGGATATGACGATGAGATATTAAAGAGTTAGTAAAGTCGATTGGAGTTTGATAGTTGACAAACGATGACGAGCATCAAAGTCATAACAATTTTTAACATGTGTAAACATTCGACCAGATATTATCACATTAAAAATAAATATAGGTTCTATTCACTGCTTCAGTGTATGATCTAGCTTCATATAATGGTGTCACACAACTTTGAATCAATGGGTACCAGTCCAAACATAAGGATTTTTCGTTAACTTTGTGATTCTGGATGTTAGGGATGCAGAGGAGTATACCAATAATTATCATGTTAAGTCTAATAGTGTCCTTGGACTTTTAATGGACATTTCCTATTGGTCGATATTTATTTCACTTGTCAAATATTGTACAAATGTTATTTTCCATTTTATGGTACGATGTGGTTTGTTCGATTAGTATATAAACAGAGTATGTTTGAAATATAACGATTCATAACTCAGAGGCTGAGATTTGTGTTTCTGGACTCAACTGGCTAGGCTAGACGGTGAAGCAGGACCAGTCGAGACTCTAGGCCGTTCGTACGTGTTTTCCGTGTCACTGTAATCGATCGATAAATACGCTGCTCTCTAGTCTTCCAGTCAAGGACACGACAGTTGGCATGGGGTAAAAATCGATCCAAGTTTAAAGTCACAACACTGGAGAAGAAACTTTACTATTAAATAGTGGTTTATATTCAATCTGTTAATCCTACATCATATGAACGACTACATATTGTTAAAGATTTACAAACGAATCTATTGTCGATGTTGAAGTTCCGAAAAAGCTTACAAACTCTTCAATTTGTTCGTCATACATGACAAACGATCTGGTACGATTCAAGTAGCCACAAGTCGAAACAGAACATCAAGATGTGAAATTAATGAAGTGGGAAGCAGAAAAGAGGAAATAATATCGACTGCAATGGGAAGTTAAACGTGAAATCCGTAGTTTAAAAGAATCGAAGCACAAAATGGCGTTAAACAATTCTCGAAAAATCTATTTACTTAATAAGATTCTGTTTACAAATTAGGATTTTCCGACTGGTAGAAACAAAGTTGAATGGCCATAAAGAAGTACCTCTGCTACACATTCACTTCATTTTTATGTCATACCTTTTGTGGTAGCCTACTATGAAGTATTTGCTGTGTGAAAATATAAAAAGCTTCACAAAATTATTGGGGATTTGTTCTTGAAAGATAACCACCTCGTTACTTCTGGTCTCAACAAAAGGATATTTGGTATCCTGAAAACACATTTAATTTCCGAATTTCCATATTCATTCAGGTTTACAGAAACGTTTATCGTAAATTGTCCTAGTACGAGATTTATGTAAAAAATAAAGTGGTTTTATTTTCTTGTATTCCTCGACGACGTAAAATGGCAAACTTTTATTATTATTTTTTAAATTGACAAATATTATATTAGAGTTTTATTAAAGAAAGGAATACTCATGGAAATACCATTAGATTCAGATAACTAGTTCCTAAAAGAATGATTCCATTCTCCACTGATAATATTTTGTTGTATTTGGAAAACACAAATATAGTCATAGAGTTTTTTTTAAACTGTTATAATAAATCAGCAAGTGATCTTTTCGTTTTAATGAATATTTGAAAATACCTAATGCTAAATTGTTAATAATATTGAATAAAAACTTACGGTAGATTATAACTGGCCCAATAACCTTGATTTTTCAATATTTTTGTTACATCAAGACTAGACACTATTCCCCTACACAAAAATAAATTTATACAGTATATATGATTAATATCATTTACATGGCAATATCCAATGTAAACTCACAAATAACTTAATTAACTAGCAGTGTGTTATATCTTATAGATTTTATGTTAATTAAATTCATTAGAAAGAATCTCATAGCTAGATTTCATTAGTTTATGATCTAAGCTAAATATGATCACATGAAAGTAGAGATACGATTCATTTAATATTACATCCAGAGTCTGAAATTACTAGTAGAAAATATATGGTCAGTGGATATGCCAGTAATTAATACAATTATTTGAAAATATTTTTTTATCGCCGTGACATAAAACCATTAAGGAGTTGACAATATATTAAGTGTGAACTACATCGGTTTTTTGACTAGGGTTCTAGAGGATAGGACTAGTTAGAAATCCAGGGTAGGATTGATCTAGCTTGTCTACGCCAAAACTTAATAATCTAGCTCGAAAAATCATTTGTCCATAATTAGCTACCTTTTTGGAAAATGCAAGTTTTGTTCAAAGTTTAAAAAAACACTCGAGAAGCCGCTAGATACAGAAATATCTAAAACAACTTCTAGGTAATTGTTTGATTCGAAAATCCTAATAACCAGTTGGATCCTAACGGTACAAATAAGTGAAAACGCTTAGCTATTGACAACGACATTCATAATGTATTATTCACTTCTGAAAGATAGAAAATAGTGTTGGTGTTTTTCTTTAAAGAAAAATAAAACAGTTCGCTATCAAGCTATCCTAAGTCGGAGAGCGCAACAATATCAAATACATCCATTCGAGCTGCGTATTCCATCGTTTCAAGATAAAATAGGTGGTAAGTAGAAATTCACTGTTTTAACTGGTATCGTAATGATTATTGATTCCAACATTATTTGCAGAATTATTAGCTTATTGTTTAGAGACTGACTTTTTCTATAGGTTTATATTATTATACTATAACATAATACAAAATTTTTTCCAAACATCTGTCATAAGTTTGTTTATGTTTCATTTTACAGTAAAATAAACTTATTCGTTTAGATTAAACACACACATATTAATCGAAAATTAAATCGAGACTGATTTATGCTACAGAATTGAACATGAAATAGATCGACAGTGTTTGGTCAGGATTTTACAACTTATATCACCAATCTATTAATACTTATCATTGACTTAGATGTACACCAAGAGAGTACAATGTGTTCTATTACAAGGTTATGATATACAATAGTATAAAGTTGATATGACAACTAGTTACGACCACCTAATGATCAATTGCTTCGAAGTCTTCTGTATGCACCGGAGTTATCGAGTGGGGATAACTAAATTCAGATATCAAGTTTCAGGAAAAGGACTTGTAGGGTTACAAACCTGAAGATACGGGTCATGTATGCCAAGCCATTTAATCTTCAGACAGAAAATCTAAAGTCGCTAGTCGTTAGTCTTAATCGCGTGGGATTCTTCAAGTGTCTTGAGTCAGTAAAATTTAGTATTTGGAAACAATAGATCATATGTCTTTAGACTGAATTAAATGAAGTTTAAGTATTCACTATTACTTTAAATAGCATACAATAGTTCTTAATGTTTTGTTCCATCTGCCTCAGGCCGAATATCCTCAGGTTCTGTGAGTAACCAACAGCATTAATTTATGGATACAGCCACTACAATTCTTACGATAGTGATATTAAAGCACAGAAACTGTTGACTTCAATTCCGAGATGAGTTTATAATTGCTATACTATTAAAAATCGGATCAACTGTTTTGAGATTCAATGTACTTATTTTGTCTATTTCTATACGACAGTTTACAAGTGAGTTTACTAGGGAGCATTTATACAAAGCTTTAACATATACTCTTTAGTAAAGTATAAGAATATGAATTACTTACGGTAGTTGTTCAGCTATCATAAGAGATCTTTTATTTCTTGGCCATCGTTTAGCGTCAAATATCATCCACTGATTATTATACCTTCATGATGAACAATTAAACGTGAAATAAGTATAATGACAACCATTTTGTTATGACCTTGATGTTTTCTATATAGATAAATATTGTTATGTACAACTAATGTAACTCCGACTGTAGCTCTTCCAGAGTTAATGCCAGTCCCAAGACCGGGTAAAGGAGGAGGGTTGGACATGGGATTAGCGACCCCATCCCGTAGAAAACTAAATCGCTAAAACACGCTAACCAGAATCAACAAATTAAACCACTTAAACTCTGCCCTGGGAGTTAAAAAGTCATCATTTAGAAGAACTATGACACATCATGGTGAAAGCCGGGTTCCTTCAGAAGCCACGAGATCGATGCCCCTTCTAACAACTAGAATAACAAGTTCTATAGGTACATGGAACGTCCAATAATGTGGGAGACCTGAAGGACCATTCAAATAACAACGGAAATGAGGAGACACAACTTGACAGTACTCGGAATTAGTGAAACTCATGGGAGCCAAGCTGGACAAAAAGGGGTAAATAGGGGAGAGATGCTGCTGTACTCCGGTTACGAAGAGGAAAATGCTCCACACACTCAGGGAGTTGCTCTAATTTTGTCCAAAGTAGTACGAAATGCACTTATAAGATGGAATCTCACGGGTCCAGGAACATCAAAACATTCTTCAAAACAAAGAATGGAATCACGATGAATGTTATCAAATGTTATGACGAACCAACGATAGCAATGACGACAATAAAGATCAGTTCTATGAGAGGCTGCAATCAATCATAGCGAAGTGCCCAATAAAGGATCTCACCATCTTGATGGGAGACCTAAATGCCGAAGTCGGAATGGACAACACCGGATATGAAGATATCATGAGACGACATGGACTGTCTGGGAGAAAGGAACGAGAATGGATAAATATTTGTAAGCTTATGTGCATTCAACTAAATGGTTATAGGCGTCACTATTTTTGCTACAAACGCATACACCAAGCTACACGGGTCAATCCTGACTATATTACAGAGAACCAGATAGATCATATTTGAACTACTAAATTCAGAAGGTCAATGGAAGATGTGAGAACCAGGAGAGAAGCTGACATAGCTTATCATTACCACCCGATGGTTGCCAGAATGAAACTCAGGCTAAAGAAGCACTGGACAACTTTTGAAACAGCAGTACAAAGGTTAAATACAGCCTTCCTTCCACATACTGACAAATTCAACGAATTCGAGATAACTCTCAACAACAGCTTCCAAGTCTTGTAAGATCTACTGAAAGAAGAAACTAACATGGAGGACAACTGGAAAGGTATCAAAGAAGCATTAACTTCAACATAACAGGAGGTTCTGGGGCACAAGAAGCATCATCATAATGAAAGGGATCTCTATCAATACTGTTGACAGAACTAAAGAAAGAAACAACAAGAAGACAGCAATCAACAACAGCCGAACAAGAGCAGAGAAAGTCGAAGCACAAGCTGAATACACAGAAAAAAAACAAGCAAATGAAGAAGAGCATGACAGCTGACAAGCAGAAATACGTGAATGATCTAAAAATGACAGCCGAAAAGCTGTAAGAGAAGGAAATATGAAACAGCTTTATCACACAACGAAGAAACTATCAGGAAATATAGTAAGCCAGAGAGATCGATCAAGGACAAAGAATCCAAGACCATCATTGCGACTTACGAACAGCGGAACAGATGAGCAGAGCACTTTGAGGAACTCTTGAATTAAACTGGCTTCATTGAATCCACCAGACATCGATGCAGCACATACAGATCTTCCCATACATGTTGATCCACCAACGACTGACAAAGTTAGGATAACCATCAGACAAATCAAGAGCGAGAAAGCAGCATGACCAGACAATATACCAGCTCAAGCACTGTAGTCAGAAATCTAAGTAACTACAAATATGCTTGACCTTCTATTCAAGATTTGGGAGGAACAAGTGATGATGGACTGGAAAGAAGGACACTTCATCAACACTTCAAAGAAAGGAGATCTGAGCAAATGTGAAAACTACAGAAAAATCACAATACTGACAGTACCAGGGAACGTCTTTAACAGAGTTTTTCTGAACTGGATGAAAAATGCGGTAAATGTTCAACTTCGAGATCAACAGGCTGGATTCCGTAAGGATCAATCGTTCACAGACCAAATTGCGACACCATGGGTCATCGTTGAACAATCAGTTGAGTGGAACTCATCACTATACATCAACTTCATTGATTATGAGAAGGCGTTTGACAGTGTAGAAAGGAGAACAATATGGAAAATTCTTCGACACTACAGAGTTCCTGACAAGATTGCCCACATTATCCGGAACTCATACGACGGACTACAGTGCAAGGTCATGCATTGAGGACAGCTGACAGATGCATTCCAAGTAAGGACCAAAGTGAGACAAGGCTGTCTACTCTCTCCCTTCCTCTTTCTTCTGGTGGTCAAATGCATTATGAAGACCTCCGCATCTGAGAGGAAACATGGCATACAATGGACAGCTCAGGACCAAGTAGACGACTTGTATTTCGTAGATGACCTAGCCCTCCTGTCGCATATTCACGAACAAATGCAGATAAAGACAGTCAGTGTAGCAGCAGTCTCTGTATCAGTAGGCCTCAGCATACACAAAGGGAAAACCAAAGTCCTCAAATTCAAAGCGGAAAACAACAATCCAATCAATCTTGATGGCGAAACTCTGGAAAATGTAGAATCCTTCACACACCTAGGAAGCATTATCAATGAACAAGGAGGTTCAGATGCAGACGTAAAGGTGAGGATTAGCAAAACAAGGTCCGTATTCCTTCATTGAAGAACATATAGAACTCAAAACACCTTCCAACCAATATCAAAGTCAGAATCTTCAATACCAACGTCAAGGCAGTTTTATTGTATGGAGCTGAAACTTGTAGATCTACAACAAACACCATCAAGAAGGTACAAGTTTTTATAAATGGTTGTCTAAGCAAGATACTCAACATCCATCGGCCGGATACCATCAGGAACAGCCTTTTGTGGGAGAGAACAAGCCAGCCTCCAGCTGAAGAGTAGATTAGGAAAAGACAATGCAAATGAATAGGACATATATTACGCAAATCGTCAAACTGCATCATGAGACAAGCCCTAACTTGGAATCCTGAAGGGAAAAGGAAAAGAGGAAGGCCTAAGAACACATTACGTCGGATAATGGAAGCAGATATGAGTAACAACTGGAAGGAGCTGGAAAGGATTGCCAAGGACAGGGTTGGATGGAGAATGCTGGTGAGCGGCCTATGCTCCTTCACGAGGAGTAACAGGCGTAAGTAAAGTGAGTACAACTAATGTGGTAACCTGTAATGCTGCAAACAATCAAAATCAGAAATAACTGAAAATGCAGCCCTACTATCGAGTCCTCAGTATTTACAAAATACACTTTGATCTGTCTTTTACGTGATCAACTATCATCGAAAACAACCAACAAAATAAAAGTTCTTTTCTAAATTTAATCCAAGTAGTAGGTTAACGTTAATTGCACAGCCATTTTTGTATTTTTTGAGAGGAATTTTTTTCCATCCCCATCTTCCAATAATTTTCATTCTGTTTCGTCCAATGAAATAGCTAGTTTTAAGTTCGTTATAATTGGTCGTTTACTTTTTAAAATCGATATAGTGTGTCAGGACTTGACGACAGAGTATATTTTCTTCCAATTATGAACGGTAGTAACATGCAAAGCACGAACTCTGTCGTTCCTCACGTTGTCACAGAAACCGATAACCTATTCTTGAGCACATTGTATCTCGTAGCGTTCCAATGTCTTGAAGCGTTGAAGAGCGCCATTAGAACTTATAAAACAGATACGTACTGCCATTATGTTGTGCGAGATTCTCATTTCCATAAAGATCGGAAGCCGTATGTTAGATTCGTATGTTGGAGAAATGGTCGTAGAACATCTAGCGGTTCTTCACAGCCGAGTAGACGAACGAGGTAATTTAATTAGTGTTATTATAATCTTTCATTAAGGACTACCGTGAACACTCAATCTCCTTCCTTCATCTTTAATAAGTTTATTGAAGGTTACTGGACTGTTGTTTGTGGAAATGTGCATCACAATCACGAGTGCAATCCCCTAAGGTACCAAAGTAATTATTGGATGCGCAGGTTAACGGAGGTTGAATTTGAAACAGTGAGACTGTTATGACTTTAGGTTGTGGTTGCTTTTTACCCTGTGCTAATTGTTGTGTCCTTGACTGAAAAACTAGAGAGCAGCGTATTTATCGACCGATTCAATGACACGTAAACACGTGCGAACGTAATGGACAACCTAGAGTTACGATTGGTCCCGATTCCCTGTCTATCCCAGCCAGTTGAGTCCAGAACACAAATCTCAGCCTCTGAGTTATGAATCATTGTATTTCAGACATACTCTATTTATATACTAACCAAACATACCACATCGTACCATAAAAATAGAAAACAACATTTTGTACCATATTCAACATGTGGACAGATATCGACCAGTAGGAAATGTCCATTTAAAGTCCAAGGACACCATTGGACTTAACATGATAATTATTGGTCTATCCTTCGCATCCACAACAGAGACCACTTTCGATATCTGGGACAGCAGCATTCAATATTATGCACTTTGTTTACCAATCTTATAGAAAGCGCATCAATGCTCAAAATGTTTTTAATATGCGCCACAAAGTGTTCTTCTCACAAGCCAACCTCCCTGGTAAGCAATGTACCTATTTAAATTGTCAACCTTAGGTGATTACTCCAACTTGAAAGATCACATCATGTCGCTTGGTGGCCTTTGTGAATACGACTTAGATGGAGATAATTGTCTGTTGTATTTCTTCTTCACAACAGCAGATCAAATGAATTTATCAACTCGATTTTTTGATGTTGTTGGTTTTGATGGGACCTACAAAACCAATAAGGAAAATTTATATTTGTATCAGGTTGTAGCACTTGATATGAATTTCATGGCAATACCTGTTTGTATTGCATTCATAAGTTGCGAAACATCCAGTTTACTTGCTCAATTCCTGTCGTTCTTCCACCGATCAACTAACAATCGAGAGGTGGTAGGCATTGTGACAGATGACTCACCTGTAATAGCTGCTGCCATTATGCAGGTGTATCCCAATTCCCACCACATTTTGTGTCGCGTACACCTAATTCGTAATGTGGTAAGGAGGGTAAGTTTTTCGTTGCTTAACATTAAGCCATTAACCGTCATTGCAGAGGCAACGAGCAGAAACTGTACAACTTTTCTTCCGTCTGATGTTCACTAGAAATATGGAAAGGTAAATAAAAATATGCATTAGTCTTTTGTAGTTTCCATAGTTATCTTCCATTAATTGAAGCATCAGACGGAAATTTTTACCAATATGTGAGAGATCACTTGTTGCCTAAAAGGCACAAGTGGTCAAATGATTTTCGACCGGCAGCGATGCTCTTGGGACAAAGTAATACGAATTTCATTGAGACAACTCATCGGATTCTTAAATTGCATAAGCTGAACAGAAGAACACCCGTGTTGAGATCAATATTCAGTGTGCTTCTTCGCACTGGATATTGGATGGATGCGCGAATCCAGAAGTACTATCCTGATTGTCGTAATAAAGCAATAATCGGTCGGGAGCCAGTGATATGTCGTCTTCAGGAAAAACTTACACCAGCTGCATGTCAACTACTGAATCGGCACTTGCGCACTCCTATAACTGAGGTCGTAATGTCCGTGGACTTGTCCACGGCTGTTGATGCCACAGGCACTTATACAGTCTCCAGTAATCCACTCAATTGTTCATGTGATTTTTACATTGAAAACCGAATACCATGTCGTCATATTTTAGCCTAATGCATACGCAGTAATACTGAAGTGAACACTCATTAAATTAATGATAGATGGTTGCAATCGGACAGCTACATTACCAGCGTTGCGATTGACAATAACTTCCCTATTCAAATAGGACAGGTAAGTGTAAGAAAATCGTTGTATGCCTTAGTTAGGCGATGTCGAAGAGCAATGTACATCGTGTATAACATGCAATCAAATTGTTTACGTAGGATACCTCCCGCCGTCGATCTTACGTGCTGTCACAAAGTTTCAGATCGAAACCTCTACTTCCTAACTGCTGTCTGATGGATCAACGGCATTGTAACATTAGCGGCAGTAGAGGTTTTGATCTGAAACTTTGTGACAGCACGTAAGGTCGACGGCGCTGGAGGTATCTTACCGTAAACAACTTGATGTGCATTGTTATACACGATAGTACATTGCTCTTCGGACATGCGCCTAACTAAGGCATACAACGATTTTCTTACACTTGCCTGTCCTATTTGAATAGGGAAGTTATTGTCAATCGCAACGCTGGTAATGTAGCTGTCCGATTGCAACCATCTATCACTAATTAAATGAGTGTTCATTTCAGTATTACTGCGTATGCAATGGGCTAAAATATGACAACATTATATTCGGTTTTCAATGTAAAAATCACATGAACAATTGAGTGGATTACTGGAGACTGTATAAGTGCCTGTGGCATCAACAGCCGTGGACAAGTCCACGGACATTACGACCTCAGTTATAGGAGTGCGCAAGTGCCGATTCAGTAGTTGACATGCAGCTGGTGTAAGTTTTTCCTGAAGACGACATATCACTGGCTCCCGACCGATTATTGCTTTATTACGACAATCAGGATAGTACTTCTGGATTCGCGCATCCATCCAATATCCAGTGCGAAGAAGCACACTGAATATTGATCTCAACACGGGTGTTCTTCTGTTCAGCTTATGCAATTTAAGAATCCGATGAGTTGTCTCAATGAAATTCGTATTACTTTGTCCCAAGAGCATCGCTGCCGGTCGAAAATCATTTGACCACTTGTGCCTTTTAGGCAACAAGTGATCTCTCACATATTGGTAAAAATTTCCGTCTGATGCTTCAATTAATGGAAGATAACTATGGAAACTACAAAAGACTAATGCATATTTTTATTTACCTTTCCATATTTCTAGTGAACATCAGACGGAAGAAAAGTTGTACAGTTTCTGCTCGTGGCCTCTGCAATGACGGTTAATGGCTTAATGTTAAGCAACGAAAAACTTACCCTCCTTACCACATTACGAATTAGGTGTACGCGACACAAAATGTGGTGGGAATTGGGATACACCTGCATAATGGCAGCAGCTATTACAGGTGAGTCATCTGTCACAATGCCTACCACCTCTCGATTGTTAGTTGATCGGTGGAAGAACGACAGGAATTGAGCAAGTAAACTGGATGTTTCGCAACTTATGAATGCAATACAAACAGGTATTGCCATGAAATTCATATCAAGTGCTACAACCTGATACAAATATAAATTTTCCTTATTGGTTTTGTAGGTCCCATCAAAACCAACAACATCAAAAAATCGAGTTGATAAATTCATTTGATCTGCTGTTGTGAAGAAGAAATACAACAGACAATTATCTCCATCTAAGTCGTATTCACAAAGGCCACCAAGCGACATGATGTGATCTTTCAAGTTGGAGTAATCACCTAAGGTTGACAATTTAAATAGGTACATTGCTTACCAGGGAGGTTGGCTTGTGAGAAGAACACTTTGTGGCGCATATTAAAAACATTTTGAGCATTGATGCGCTTTCTATAAGATTGGTAAACAAAGTGCATAATATTGAATGCTGCTGTCCCAGATATCGAAAGTGGTCTCTGTTGTGGATGCGAAGGATAGACCAATAATTATCATGTTAAGTCCAATGGTGTCCTTGGACTTTAAATGGACATTTCCTACTGGTCGATATCTGTCCACATGTTGAATATGGTACAAAATGTTGTTTTCTATTTTTATGGTACGATGTGGTATGTTTGGTTAGTATATAAATAGAGTATGTCTGAAATACAATGATTCATAACTCAGAGGCTGAGATTTGTGTTCTGGACTCAACTGGCTGGGATAGACAGGGAATCGGGACCAATCGTAACTCTAGGTTGTCCATTACGTTCGCACGTGTTTACGTGTCATTGAATCGGTCGATAAATACGCTGCTCTCTAGTTTTTCAGTCAAGGACACAACAATTAGCACAGGGTAAAAAGCAACCACAACCTAAAGTCATAACAGTCTCACTGTTTCAAATTCAACCTCCGTTAACCTGCGCATCCAATAATTACTTTGGTACCTTAGGGGATTGCACTCGTGATTGTGATGCACATTTCCACAAACAACAGTCCAGTAACCTTCAATAAACTTATTAAAGATGAAGGAAGGAGATTGAGTGTTCACGGTAGTCCTTAATGAAAGATTATAATAACACTAATCAAATTACCTCGTTCGTCTACTCGGCTGTGAGGAACCGCTAGATGTTCCACGGCCATTTCTCCAACATACGAATCTAATATACGGCTTACGATCTCTATGGAAATGAGAATCCCTCACCACATAATGGCAGTACGTAGTTGTTTCATAAGTTCTAATAGCGCTCTTCAACGCTTCAAGAGATTGGAACGATACGAGATACAATGTGCTCAAGAATAGGTTATCGGTTTCTGTGACAACGTGAGGAACGACAGAGTTCGTGCTTTGCATGTTACTACCGTTCATAATTGGAAGAAAATATACTCTGTCGTCAAGTCCTGACACACTATATCGATTTTAAAAAGTAAACGACCAATTATAACGAACTTAAAACTAGCTATTTCATTGGACGAAACAGAATGAAAATTATTGGAAGATGGGGATGGAAAAAAATTCCTCTCAAAAAAATACAAAAATGGCTGTGCAGTTATTGTTAGCCATATTTGAGCGAACAATAGTTTTCAATAACTTCATCATCAGGCTCGACAGTTTTAAGTCCATAATTTTAATATTTAACAAAGGCAAAAAAATAAGAAATGGTATTGATGAATTTGACAATTTTATGTGTTAACAATGGTGAACGTTTACATCTGTTAAGATATATATATATATACACTTACAAATTGTAATATTTTCAAATTAGAAAGGTCATTCACTAAAGGTCTGGATGATTTGCAGTGAACACTTTACTGCACAATAAGTAGAATAGCATTCGAGCAAAATTGAAAATGCAAAAAATTTTGTGTGAGATAATAATAACAATTATTATTATTATTATATTGTTGTGTGAATATATGTAATAAGGTGGGTGTTATCAAGGTAATTACGATCAAGGAATTGGGAATGATGGATGTGAAGATTAAAATATAGATAATGACAAATAATGATCATAATGAAAATAAATAGTAATGACATTTTAAATGTTCATTGATACAGTTGACCTTATTCATATTTATACGTTTAATGTCGATAGATATTTGTTGAGTCAGACGATGTAGGCTTGTTCATTTACACTTCATGAAACTAATATTTCAAATGATTGTCAAAAATGGTTACATTCGTAATGTCTAGATATTTCAGGTTTCATATTACGGTTAATAATATTCACACATGACTGCTTAAACACACTAGACAAAAAAATTAATCTTAAAATTCAGAAATACGAAGAATGTACCCGTGAAAACAATAAATCGTTTCAATGGATTTTTAAAATAACCGTATTAAAATCTAACGTTTTCTAATTCTTATTAAGAAGGACTATTTACCAAATAACCCATTAATAAATATTATATGCCTATTTCGGAGAAATTATTACTTCTTTGATATACCGTCAAAGTCGCTTCATTAACCGATGGTTTACGGTTCGTTCGCCTGATTTATACATTTCGTAATCAGTAATTTATCATGATGATTTATTGATATGTTGATTTCTTTTTCCGATTAACATACTATGTGTTACTAAAAAACGTATGCACACACTTTGGTGATAATTTGTTTATTAATTTGGTATTCAACATTTGACTACTGACATCATTCAGTAATCACTATTATCAAATATTCAAACCGGTTTTCAGTTCCTTTTTCCACAACTTTCAATGTGATACATATAATTATTACTGTCGAGATAACTAACGACTTCAATTGAACGTTGAAATTAAATTACTTGATCGGAAAGCAAAAATTTATCCCGATACACATTCACTAACAGTAGTATTGCATGGTAGTGGAATTATGTTGGTGTCTTTTTCTTCTAAATTCTAAATTTTTTTCAAGACTAAGATTACACAAAAAGAATTATTCATTGTCGTTAAATTTCAAATGTAAAAATGCAAATTCTGACGTCCAATCACAGCACTTGATGCCATTTCGATTTCAACTAATCAGATTACAAAGATGAACAGTTTACGACCGATTACAAAATTATTAAAGGTGACAAAATGTTTGTTCATTATCACTTGAGCACACACTTGAAAAACAAGTACACCAATCACCGACCCCTACATTTTTTTTCACACCCTACAATTTCTAAGAAATGGGTGGTAGGAAACCATAATTGCCATCCATTGAATGTCAACCTCGATTGTTGATTGCTGTTGGTTTTTGGTGTGGAAGTATATTTACCTTCTGGTCAGGCTAATCATGTGTTATTGATCTGAGTTCTGTTGAAGTCCTTTAGAATAGACACTGGGAGGGGATCTAGTGTAAATATTCGTCTAAGGCAAATTAACGTCCCATTCATGTAAACATGAAAAACCGAGAGTTATAACAATAACAATAACTTTTTATTTGATAAATAAATAAATATTGAGATCATAAGTTTCAAATTATCACCATATGTACAAGGTAATCTATGGCTTTTGATCAAAATAACTATACGTTTAGAATTCACAATCAACTTGACTCAAAGCACTTATTACTTACTTATGCCTGTTACTCCCAATGAAGCATAGACCGCCAACCAGCATTCCCAACCCACTCTGTCGTGGGCCTACCTTTCCAGTTCTATCCAACTGTTGTTCATTCTTCTCATATCTGTCTCCATTTCTCGGCGCAATATGTTCTTTGGTTTTCCTTTTCTCCTTTGGCCTTGAGGATTCCAAATGAGAGCTTCCCTTGTGATGCAGTTGGGTGCTTTACTCAATATGTGTCCTATCCACTTCCAGCGCTTCTTCCTGATTTCTTCCTCCACTGGAATCTGGTTTGTTCTCTCCCATAGTAGATTGTAATTAGTAGTATCTGGCCAACGAATCCAAAGTATTTTGCACAGACGACTGTTGATAAACACTTGTATCTTCTGGATGATGGCTTTCGTACTTCTCCAAGTTTCCCCTCCATACAGTAAAACTGTCTTGACATTTGTAATGAAAGTTCTGACCTTGCTGTTGAATGACAGTTGTTTTGAGTTCCAGATGTTCTTCAGTTGTAAATATGCTGCTGCTTTTCCGACCCGCGCCTTCACAACGACATCGGATCCACCGTGTTCATCAATGATGCTGCCCAGATATGTAAAGGTTTTTACATCTTCCACAGCTTCTTCGTTAAGTGTGATTTGATTGGCAATGCACTTAAGTTAACAATTTATTTAATTTAGGTTTATGGTTGAGTTGAAATGATAATTTTAAATAGCTTAAACGAAAAAATCTTTTAAAGACTGATGCTTTCCAAGTCAATATACGACTTAAGGCTTTTTTGGGTCTTAACAAATACTTCTTGAGGAAAGAGGATTGTAGGTGTGGCTTCACTGAGATTGTGATCATTTTTGTACATAATTGTAAGCTTATATCATCAGATGGTCCAAAAGTTGAAAAAATCCTCTAGTTAAATAAATATGATTTGAAAATATGGTTAAGGCATGATATGTGATATAATCTACTGTACGATCCGCTTCGCTTTTCTTGTCCAGTAATTTAACTAAATTTGAAATTGCAGACCATTGCTTGTCAAGTCAGCAATCTAAGAGAAACTCTTTCGTCGTGAGATCTAAAGATCGTGGGTTCGATGTCTGACAAAGTTGTGAGTCTGCATTTCTAGAGAGTACCATACCTGCACGAAGCACCTATTTATTGACCCCTGGTATTTTCGGTTGTCTAATTAGTCATTCCGTGATGTAAACTGAAAATCGAGAGAGCTTTTGGAACTTTGCGTACCAGCGTTTCTTAATTACAACCAAAGAATGTGACAGATTACTTACGTTCCACTGTTGTTGTACTTGAAATATGCAATCCATTCGTCCCCTGTTTTGGCCAAGCGACTGGCAACCATACCACGTATAAATGTGAATACAGAATTTCTACTACCATTTCGAACAATATTCCATAATGAATCATTATATACATTATTGGTAGTTTCGGTAATAGTCTGGTATACAAATAAAAATCATAGCTTCCTTTTTTATTGAAGACTGATGTTAAATTGTGAGACAACATTTTACAAAAATATGAAAGATACTTCTTTCACAATCAGTTATATAACTAGTTTTTTAAATCATTTTATGATGTTAAACAGATTGTACAAAAATACCTCGATAAAACAATAGCATAAATCACTTCCCCATTAATTGCAAATATGATGATTTCCTGGTAGATAAAATATTAGTATACGTAATTAGCTACAACCATTAATTGCATGACAACTGAGTATACTGACACAAACTGTAAGTTAAGACTCATCGGTTTAAACTCTAGAGAGTTAATCAGTTTCAACAAATCACCTCTAATTCAACGGATGTGAATTAGTATTACTGTTAAGAACTTCACTGTATCACAGTGTATATGTTTATGTAGTTATAGACTATTCAAAAAAGAATAGATTTATTTCATTGAAATTTTTTTAAACGAACAGCGATCATAGTGAAAACTTAAAATATTCGGATTAATATTGATGATGAGGTAGCTTATCATACAGAAAAAACGTTGAGCTTATAAAAGATATTTATAGTATTGTCCAAACTCAAAAAAAAAAGAATATAAACTGATATGGTAAGCCAATTAGAAGTAGGCAAATGAGGTCAATCGGAAGATCTGAGGAACAGATGCATATCATTGGCTAAGAAATAGGGTGACTTTTTAAGGGGTAAAGACGCATATATAAAAATGAGTATTTGAATATTTCATTCAGAAACCCAATATACTTTCTCATCCACTCTTGTGTTCTCGTTCAAATGGTCAGGTGGTGGTTGGGGTTAGTGCGTAGCACGTAATGTGTCAGTATCGGATCTCGGACACCACCCATCAAAATATAAACAATTTTCTTTCAGAATTTAACAATATTGAAGAACAGTGATCTACGCAAGCAGTTTAAACACAGTGGATATACGAAGTGGTTGTTCACCAAAATTATTCTTCCAAGGATTCAAATATAGACCAGTACTCTCTGGATCGCAGTGGTAGTAATGTTCTTATTACTCTTTGATAACAATTAATTTGATGTGAGGCTGCTGACTTCGAAATCATGTGGGGTCATTGTACACACTACTTACTTATGCCTGTTACCCTCGTGGAGAAGCATAGGCCACCCATCATCACTCTCCATCCAACTCTATTCTGGCCGATCATCTGCAGTTGCTATTCATACTTTCCATATCTGCTTTCAATTCTCGACACAGTGTGTTCTTCGGCCTTCCTCCCTTCCATTTCCCTTCAGGGTTCCAAGTTAGCGATTGCTTCGTGATGCTCTTCAATTGTAGGAATGCGGAACTCGCTTTGCTAATCCTCGCTTTTACTTCTGCATCTGATCCTTCTTGTTCATTGATGATGCTGACCAGCTACGTGAAAGATTCCACATCTTCCAGAGTTTCTCCATTAAGTATGATTGCGTTGGTGTTCTCTGTGTTGTATTTGAGGATCTTGGTTTTTCCATTGCGTATGTTTCGGCCTACTGATGCAGAGACTGATGCTACTCTAGTTGTCTACATCTGCATTTGTCCATGTGTATGAGATAGAAGGGCCAGGTCATATGCGAAGTTCAAATCGTCTAATTGGTTCTGAGCTGTCCATTGTATGCCATGTTTTCCCTCAGATGTGTAGGTTTTCATAATCCAGTCAACCACCAGAAGAAAGAGAGATAAAGTGAGAGTAGACAGTCTTGTCTGACTTCTTTCCTCACTGGGAATCACTGTAGACATACTGTCGAAAAAAAATTAGACAAGAATGAAACATCTGCTTGATGTTTCTTTTTTTCATATTTCAAGTACCATTAAATCACAATAAAGACTGTTCTCAGAACAACAAGACATTCTTGATTAAAATATTAACTTACGAGATTTGCACTTGTCAAGTAGAAATCATCAACTGAACTGGTAAATGTTGGATATGAAGAAAATGTTATTGCAAAACCAGGAATTTTCTGAGAATCTAAAAATTAAAATACAATAGCTATTTACATCATTTCTAAACTACCTGATTACATGTTATAGATTACAATTCAATGTAATTTGACATTTTATATGTTAATACTTGTTAATCACTGAGTTCATTCTTTCATTTGTATAGTTCAGTGTTAAGTGTCCTTTAGAATGAGTTATAGCTTTCTGAAAATGTATAATACTTAAACAATACGTAAGTTTATATAAATATATAAAAGTTGAAATAAGTATGTTTAGGCTGGATTTTCAATGAGGTAAATAGAATGTCATCCAATTTTTATATTAAGCATATTTAGTTTACAACTGGTGGGAATGAGTAACATTTGAACTTTTATATTGATTACTATGTGAATGTACTTTATAAAAGTAAGTTTTAATAAGTTTGCTTATTAGTTTCAAATCAATCACATAAAATTAAATTCTATAATTATTAAATATTACAATTTGAAACAAACATTAAATTTCAATAATCCAGTCATATATAGAAACAAAAAAGAAATTAATAGTTTATATTAACATTAATTAACAACTAAGTAATAAATCGTGTCGTGAAATCTAGTTTTTAGTATTAAACGAACCAGAGCGATCAAGTTGGAATATGCTCATTAGTCTGAATAACTCAATATGGTGATTCATTGTATTTAGTCTTAGGTAACTAAAGACAAGAGACAGACAGTCCTGAATCAATGTTTCGTGGAAAGTAGCACTCATTAGAAGACATAAATGTAATACTGAAGAAATTAGTACCCCTTGTTAAGATCAAGTCCTCGCCACAGCCACTGGACTTGCCAGTTAGCGATTCTTCAGTAAATGACCAAATGAACGACCCAGATTTTTATTGTAATGACGAGTTACTTAAACAAGTGGTCATGATTACTACTGAGAGAATAATCAGTGTTTATTTCATTGATTTAAACACATAAATATTGGTACAAGGAGACACTGAATACATATGTGCCACACTTCATCATTAGATTAATATGAGGGCTTGAATAGTGCTCGGGTGCCCAGACCGAAACAGGTGGTTTTCTTAAGGGACCAATCCCCGAGCCTCTGACCTAAATCCACAATGTAGAGGAGATGCAGTCCCATAGCAGCTGGTGACCAACAATAGACTCATACGCCATTTGTTCCCTCAGGATCCTGGAGTCCATGTGCACCATTAGTCTGGAATCAGGGTTTTCCAACTCCGATAGGCGGATCATCATCTACCAACCCGGTTAAAGAGCCGGACATTCGCTTTTAGTCCTCTAAAATTCATAAACAGTAATGCCCCGAGAAGTCAGTGACTAAAACTTCTCTGGTAGTGGCTGTATACGCATGGTTATAAGAAAGCATTTCGAAAGGAAGAGCAGACTATCTCCGCTCTCGGCCGTACCAGGCCATTTGGAGGCAATGCAGGAACAATAATAATCAGTGAAAAAAATTTCAGTCAACATACCTGTACGATTGACAGTTTTCCATGGAAAGTTGTAATGTTTCAATACACGCAGCATAATACTGTATGTTGACCATGTGACATGCGATAAATAGACATTATTATCAACTATTTTAATTAGTGCTGAACACGATGGACTAGCGATAAATGGGTGTCCCATTTTGTTTTTGCCTTTCTTTAATGTAAGAACCGATAAGGCACTAACTAAGTCACCAAGATCCCCGTTGAGTTGTAGTAAACTATAAAATTAAAATTTAACGTGACGTTACAAATATGAATTAATAATACTGAATAAATTTTGTTAAAAAAACCACTATGTAAAACTGTAGGTTATGTAACGAATTCATTGAAATGAAAAGGAAGAAAGATACAATACTAAAAGAACAATCACACCTACTTCTGGAAATAACATTCTCGTCGTTTACATTTTTGAGCATTGATCTCATTCAAGGAGTTCCACCTATTGATTTAAAATACATAGAAGATATATTCCTGTTTGGTGAAGATGCTGATAGAATGCAGAGTCTTTGGGTAGCACTGGGCAACAATGTCAGAATGTTTGGGATGCGATTCTCCCCTTCTAAATGCGAATAGTTGCTTAAGGACTGGCCTACCTCAACACCTGAACTAAAGATAGGGAGTAAAGTAGTCGAACGCATCTACAACTTCACTTATCTTGGAAGTATGATCAGCACTAATGGGTTGGTGTCTGACCAAATCTCTGCACGGATTCAGAAAAATCGTTTGGCTTTTGCCAACATACGTCACCTGTGATGAAGGTGAGATATCCGTCTACCAATCAAGGGACGAGTATACTGCGCAGCAGTTCATTTTGTTCTACCTTACGGTTGAACTTCTACCGGGAGGTTCACTTGTTGACTTAGAATATGCTGATGATATAGTTTTATTTGGTGAAGACGCTGACAAAATGCAGAGTCTTCTGACCACTCTAAGCAACAATGCAAGCATGTTCGGGATGCGATTCTCTCCCTCGAAAAGCAAAATGTTGCTTCAGGATTGGGTTACATCGACACCCGAACTAGTGATAGGGAGTGAAGTATCTGAGCGTGTCCATCGCTTCACTTATCTTGGAAGTCTCACCAGCCCTTGTGGTCTGGTGTGTGAAAAAATCTCAGCACGGGTACAGAAGGCTCGACTAGCTTTTGCTAACTTGCTTCATTTAAGGCGTAGACGAGATATCCGTCTATCAACCAAAGGACGGGTTTACTGCGCAGCAGTTCGTTTCGTCCTGCTTTATGGAAGTGAAACATGGCCGGTAAGACTAGAGTATATTCGTAAGTTACTAGTATTCGACTACAGATGTCTTCAAAACATTGCTCGTATATCATGGGACCATCGAGTAAGTAACACAGTTGTTAGGAAACGGGTACTAGGTAAGGATGGCAAATCAATTGATGAAGTAGTGAAACTTCATCAGTTGAGATGGCTGGGACACGTGTTACGTATGCCAAACGACCGACTGCCTCGACGTGCGATGTTCAGTGGTATGGGAGTAGATTGGAAGAAGGCTAGGGGCGGCCAGACCAAAACATGGCACAAATCCATGAAGTCACTGACAAGTGGACTGAGTCATGTCGGTAGGTGTAGACTACTTGGTTGGGGACCGCGAGATGATAGCAACCGATGGTTAGAGACCCTGAATGACATGGCTCAAAATCGTTTGCAACGGCGCAGGTGCATCCACTTTCTATGTTCTCCCAAATTCTAATCTTCTGAATTCTTCATGTCCCTTTTTTTCCTCTTTCCAAATTTATTTCACTGAATTATACTCGTTAAATAACATCTCCAAACCCTAATCTTCCCGATTACTGCTTATACTCTTGCTACCTCTACCACTACGGGATTTGAATCGACCACTGCATCTCTGTGCTAATGTGGTATGGCAACTCGAACTGATGTACGTACGTACGAAGTTCTACGTTGTTACTGACTGACTGACCTTACGGCTGCGAAACGTGGCCATTAACAGTAGAAGATGCTCGTAAGTCATTAGTATCTGACCATAGATACCTTAGAAATATTGCTCGCATCTGCTGGGACCACCAAGTAAGTAATATTGAGGTTAGACGCAGGGTATTAGGGAACGATGGTAAATCAGTTGATGAGGTTGTGAATCTTCATCGAATGAGATGGTTTGGCCACGTGTTACGTATGCCTGAACACCGATTACCACGACGTGCAATCCTAACCGGCGTTAGGGATGGTTGGAAGGAAGTTAGGGGGTGCCAAACTGAAACGTGGCATCAATCAGTGAAGTTACTAACTCCTGGTCTGAGCCATGTTGGTAGATGCAGACTACTTGGTTGGGGTCTGCGTGACTATTGTAACCAATGGTTGGAGACTCTGGGTGATATGGCTTAGAATCGATCACAATGGCGTCGGTGTACACACTCTCTCTCCTCTCTTAAACTATGAGATTAAAATCGCTTCATATCTTTCTTTCTACGACTAATTCTTTCTTCCTGTACTATGTCCTTATATGCAATCTTTCTTTTATATATTACCACCACTGAATTAACTACTTCTATGAATCCGGTGTTCATTTTGTTGTGCTACTGAAGTATGACAACTTGGACCGATGTACATATGTGCCTGATTTTACGTTGTAGCTGACTGACTGATGTGCGTTTGCGAGGCGCAACATACATGGATGGTGTGAGATTCTAGATTCCTAGTTAGAAAAGTCTGTTGTTCTATTCGACACAAATTTCGAACATTAAAAGCTTTCAACTATGGAACACTTTTGGGAGGTAAAGTGTAAAACAGTTGTCGTACAGGACATTTCTACGGCCGTAACTAATACTTTGACGTAATCGGGCCTGCATATCGTAATGACGCAACCCATCTATATTGGCTGGAACATTTGTTTTTTTTATGTCCTATCATACCAAGAAAGTAAATTGACGACAGTTAAGTCTAAAAGAAGCAACTTTAGGTTCGAGTGCGAGGTCGTACTGAAAACCGTGTAGGCATATGACAGCGTTTAGGTGTTTCCCTCTGGCAACCAGCATCTGCGGCCATGCTGCCTATTCTTTCTGGAAAGTCAATAAAGGTCGACCCGAAAGATATTACAAATCACCATACCATATCCGACAGTAGGGCCTCTATAAATATTGAGCTAACATAATAAAAACTTACTATTGAAAACCTGTGTGTGACCAGTTCCAAGCATTCGTACCTCGAACTCTGTAATCACACTCACAGGCTGATAAGACAAATACTAATTTAGTTTTCAAGTTTCACAAGTAGAATTGTCTGTGACAACTTCCCTCAAACCTCTAAAAGCACACAAAATCACCATCTTCATTACTAAATATTACTTCTACTACCACTGTCAACCCTTATTTATTATCTTCGGTTACTTCGATATGTGCCACAAATACTAACGATTTGAGTTAATGGAATGATACCTTAGGTTTCCTGAAAACACGCTCATAACTACATATTATAGCTTTCAATGTGTGAACCCTATTTCAAGTCGGAAAACAGGCATCAATAGTTAAGACCCTGGAGTCTCGTGCCTTCGATGTATGCTGTCTCCAAATCATGCAGATGGGGTTCTCGCATGGTCTTTCACCTGACATCACGAGATAAGAAGTGGTAGTCGTAGCTACAGGTTAGCAGACTAAGTCAAACTGTAAAATATTTAGGTGGGTTTTACGGAGCCGCAGAGCAGGTAACAGCCGTTTTCTTAAGGCAACCGATTATCATTAGTCAGTACAAACTTTAAGCATAAAGAGAGACATTGTCTAACCGGATGAGACTCAACACCAACAAAACGATGAATGCAAATAAACCACGTCGCTATCACCCATTGTTCGAGGGGCTCAATAGAAGCCTAATGCTCTTAGTGAAGTGCATGCCTGAACTCGGATCACGCACTGCTGGGTTCATGCAGTTCTATGCATTTTATTGGGCGTCGTTCACAGACCAAATTGCGACAATAGAGGTCATCGTTGAACAATCAGTTGAGAGGAACTCGTCACTATACATCAACTTTATTGATTATGAAAAGGCATTTGACAGTGTAGAAAGGAGAACAATATGGAAACTTCTTCGACACTACAGAGTTCCTGACAAGATTGACCACATTATTCGGAACTCATACGACGGACTACAGTGCAAGGTCGTGCATGGAGGACAGCTGACAGATGCATTCCAAGTAAGGATCGGAGTGAGACAAGGTTGCCTACTCTCTTCCTTCCTCTTTCTTCTGGTGATCAACTGGATTATGAAGACCTCCACATCTGAGAGGAAACATGGCATACAATGGACAGCTCAGGACCAATTAGACGACTTGTATTTCGTAGATGACCTAGCCCTCCTGTCGCATATTCACGAACAAATGCAGATAAAGACAGTCAGTGTAGCAGCAGTCTCTGCATCAGTAGGCCTCAACATACACAAGGGGAAAACCAAGGTCCTCAAATTCAAAGCGGAAAACAGCAATCCAATCACTCTTGATGGCGAAACTCTGGAAGATGTAGAATCCTTCACATACCTGGGAAGCATCATCAATGAACAAGGAGGTTCAGATGCAGAAGTAAAGGCGAGGAATAGCAAAACAAGGTCCGTATTCCTTCAATTGAAGAACATATGAAACTCAAAACAACTTTCAACCAATATCAAAGTCAGAATCTTCAATACCAACGTCAAGGCAGTTCTATTGTATGGAGCTGAAACTTGGAGAACTACAACAACCACCATCAAGAAGGTACAAGTATCTATACTGTTATACCCTAGTGAAGATTCAATTACGGGTAATAATGGACTAATATTATATATATATATATCTTATCGTAGAACTATTCAGTACCTAGATTATATACATATATCTCTTACTATATGCTTCATTTTGACCTATAGAATATTATTATACGATTTACTGTTCTTAAATTATACTCAGTTTATTTGTTACAGCCTCCCACGGTTGCAGCCACTTTTTGGCTTGATCTTGTATAAATATTACTTCCTAATTTATGAGGTGGTGTGGTCTGTTTGGTTGGTACATAGACCAAGTATGTTTGAAATAAATGATTTGCATAGTGGAAGCTGTTATTGGCGTTCTGGACTCAACTGGATTGGCTAGGCGAACAAGGGACCAATAAGGACACTATGTTGCTCATATCGGTCGAAAGTCATTGGTTTAGCACAGTACTAAGATTGAATATGTCGTATTTCGATTGGGCAATAAATCACGTGATAATTAGCCGGGCTTAAATTCACAACAGATAGCATCGACAACAGCCTAGTGTGGGAGAGAACAAACCAGCCTCCAGCTGAAGAGTAAATTAGCAAAAGACGTTGGAAGTGGATAGGATATACACTGAGGATATTACCAAACTGGATCATGAAGCAAGCGCTAACTCGAAATCCGGAGGGGAAACGGAAAGGGGGAAAGCCGAAGAACACACTGTGTCAAGAATTGGAAGCAGATATGGAAAGCATGAATAACAACTGGAAATGATTGGCCAGAACAGAGTTGGATGGAGAGTGGTGGTGGGCAGCCTATGCTTCCCCACGAAAGTAACAGGCGTAAGTAATTCCTGACAAAGTCGAGTGACCAGTATTGACTAGATGCTCCAGGATTGAGCTTGTGACTGTCTTCTGTAATTCTTAGGAAAGCCAGGGTGGGTAACTTTCGGAGATGGGCTTCGAGGGAGTTTGCTTTGTGCGGCCAATATAACCTGCCTCAGATGAGCAAGGCAGGCTAAAATAAGTAGGGAGGTCAGGGATGAATGAGATGCATTGCGAATAATCCAGTCAATGAGGCTTTACAACTTCATCATCCAGATTACTACTTTGGATCAGTACCTTAAAACACGTTTCCAGAGTCTATAGAAGTCTTTGAGTAAGAGATAATTCCTTAGAAATTCAGGTAAAGTAAAGAATATCTCTAAAGATGAGTCCATGTAAAAAAGAAACAGAAATGGAAAAGGCGGTTGATCAAATCAGACTGATTTCAAAAGGGTACTTGCTGTGTCATCTACTCAATATCAGCAGCCTTAACAATAAGCACAAAAGTAGTTATTATTTTGACAAGACTTAATTTTCAAAATGATACAACTCCTGCATTATTTTCCCATAGCGCAGATCACGATTTACAATACTGCTGAAATAAAGATGTGTTTGTAACTATCAAATTAAAGCAGATTGTATGATCTTGATCCACTTTTTCATTATTTATGATAAGATTCGATTATAACGAGCCCCAAATAATCAAAAAACAGATTTGTTAGCAGATATGAAGACTTACTAAATCCCCATTACTTCGTTAATCAATGTATTCAAATGACTACGGTTTAACAAGTCCGCTCTGTCGATGAATTTTCTATTAAAGGCATCAGACATTCCCTTAAGCTGCCATAATTGTAAAGCAACCTGGAAAGTGAACCAGAAAAATATTAATATTTAATTACATTTACAAACGAACTTGTCAGACAAAATAAAATCGAGAAGGACATAAATTGTTTACAAAAAATGTCTAGGTTCTAAAATTTAGTGTTGATCCTATCAGGTAAATAAAATATTCCAACCAAGAAATAAGGGTGCAATACAAAGTTGAAAAAACTATATTTGAAAGAATTCTAAAACCTGAGAGTTCAAACAATCTTATACTTCTAGTATGAGAGTTTGTTTAGACTGTTGAGTGTTATTTAGATCATTGATCGACAGAAATGAGAGAACTATAGAAAACCGCAAATAATTTACCCTAGTGGGTAATAATAATCCCTGTTGCCTCTTTTAAATTGCACTGAAAAGTTGACCAACTGACATAAACTGAACGAGGTTAGCATCTTTTACGTTCTTATATGGGAATATTCAGTAACATTTTAAATGATTAGGCCTGGAATAGTTTTACCGAGATCATATTGTCATTTTCAACAGGTGGCTGATAAATTATTTCTCAGTAACTTATGATACAACTTCATTTTTATAAAATTATAGTTTCTGACAAGAAAATTTTTAATCAAGTTAATACAACTGCACACTTCAATTTCGGATTATTACTGGTAACTTCATATCATCTATGAACTGGATTTGTAAGGAAAGTCCTGTTTTCATCCATATTTTCAATTTGAACACTCAAATTCTTCCTTTTATACTTGTCACTGTAAATGCTATTTTGAAAGACAAAAAATACTTACGACATATAGTTGTGTTGATTCCCTTGATCAATATACCTATGTATTTGATACTTACCTAATTTTGCTGAAGTATCATAATCTACACAGTCTACAATCCGGTATGTTGGTTTGGTAAATAAAGTGTAGTTGCTACTCTGTCTGTGTACTTTGATCCAAATAAAAGCCAGGTAATCAATAACAACAGATTAAGTCGTTTCATATACAACTGATACGGAATAATATCTTGACTTTAATAAAGCAATAAGGAATTAGATATGACAGCCAGGTTTTAATTTCATCAGTGAGTTAGCGATCCATAATATGTATATCTCCTACTATCTTGAGCAATAAATAACATGCAATCATGTTTATTTTTTGTTACGCATGTAATATAGAAGCATTTTATTTTGGTAGGAGAAATCTGTTTTTGCCGTCCAAATATATCGCCTAATAACAGTTCATTTGAGTAATTTCATCAATAATTCGATATCATCAGAAGTTAGCTACATTGTATCACTATGTGTATCGATTAGTCAGCGTATTATTCTTTATTTAACAAACAAAGACAAGCATACTAGAGAAATTTTAGTCATTTTTTACAATAGACTTTAGTGGTCTTTCTTGACTTAAAAGCAGCATTTGACTCTGTAAACCGAGAGGTTCTGTGGCAGTGTCTGTCATAGAAATGTGTACCTCAGAAGTACATAAACCATGTGAAGGCTCTTTATTCGAACACTACCAGTCGAGTCAGAGCTTATAGTGAACTGTCATCTGATTTTGCAAGGTCAAGTGGTGTCCGGCAAGGCTGTCCACTATTTTGTTCAATTTCACCATAGACTTACTGTTATAAATAACGTTCTCGTCATCTGCACAAGAAGTCTGATTGGAATTTGTCAACTTACACAACATTTTGTATAGGTGAGATGTCTATCTACCGACTAAAGTGAGTGTACGATGGACAAGAATCAGTTCAGCTCTACTTTATGGTTGTGAGACATGGCCTGTAAAAACTGAAGACATGTAAAAGTTTCAGGTTTTTGATCATGTGTGATTTTTCAGAAACACCCGTGTTTCTTGTAATGACTGAGTGGACAGTTTTGAAGTCAGGTATAGGGTACTTGGAAAAGGTAGCAAACCGTTTGATGGAGTAGTCAATTTTCATCGACTGAGGTAGTTAGGACATGTTTAACGTATGTCTAATTGTGGCCTACCTCGACGAGCGATGCTTGTTAGTGCAGAAGTATATTAGAGGAAAGTTGCGGACGCCCAGACTGAAACGTAGAATATGTCTATGAAGTCAGTGACTGTGGGTTTAAGCCATTTGTGTAGAGATAAACTACTGGATTGAAGTCCGCGTGATAACCGCCACCAGTGGTTGGAGACTTTGGGGGGATGGTTAAGTACCGTTTATACATACATTTCCACCTTGTTTTTTTAGGTTATACTTTCACAGTTGAACCTTTCTCATTATCACTGCTACTACATTGTCTCAATATCTTTTTTATTTCCATATCATAGGGCTAATCCGGTATGAAAACTTGGACCGATGCACATCAGCAAGAGGCTCTATGTTGATGGTGTATGTTTCACTGTCCGGCAGAGCATTTTATACTTATATCACATTCTATTCTGTCCACTAAAATATGACCGAACAAATACGTAATTCCAGTGGTTGAGGTTAATAGAAAATTTAAGATAAATCCCTATCATTTGGTAATGTATGGATCATATTTTAGAGGTGCGACGTTCATCAAAGATATACTAAAAACCCGTACGATATGAGTAAAAAAATAATAAATTTTCAACAGTATATTTCACCTGCGATCTTCCACAAAAAATACATAAAAAAATTGTTTGATTAAAGAAATTTGAAACACTTCATTCTCCTTGTGTATTCTTGGTGCTCAAACTTTGGCAGTAGATTATTATAAGTTTGAAGTTTAGCCATTTAACTAGTTACAGTAACCCATACGACCTACATCAGGAATGGGTCGGTTATTCCATCGAATTAATTTCTTAAAAGGTGATTTGAATATTAAACAAAAATACATTATCGCAAACAATGTTGCACTAATAACGAGTGGAGGAGAACATTATGCTTTATAAAAATGTCAAGGACCCTTATTTCTATATGACAGTAAGATCTAGTGACTTCATATACAAAATGACTTCAGCTCATCTCACGATGTTTTTCCAAAGTACATATATTAAGAATATTAAGTTATATCAAAACATCTTTTAAGTAAAGCAAATAAATTAGATCCTTACTTGATACCAAAAAGGACTATGTTCACCATGTTTATATGCCTCATTCAACATATAAGCCATATTTTCTGATAGGTACTCGTGTAAAATTTTACAGTCTTTAGAAAGTGGAATCGGGCACATATCTAAAACAAAGCATTAATTCGAATTACTAACCATTATTATTTAGATATTGAAAACGTAAGATTTCTTACCAAACAGAAACTCATAACTTTTCAATACTAATATACATGTTCGACATTTGAATATAAAACCGATATCAAATGGATGGCAGTTAATTAGTTAGGAGAAAGATGATTGGTAACAGATACAAGTTTTGGGGACAAGCTGTATAGTTGGTGGTAAACAGGAATAACTTAAATGCTGATGAGGTCTGATATTTAAAATGTTCCGACCTACTAGCAAATGTAAAAGCGATGACTTTGCTACGTAGTTTATTTTGGTTAGTACATAAACTGTACATAACACACGACTAGTTGTGATAACAGGAAAATGATAGATAAGTATAAATGGACCGCGATCGTAAATGTTTTTAATGGTTTTTTCTACCGGAAATTTGGAACATTTATTGGGTAGAGTAATTTCTTTCCAGAACTTGGCATAAACTGTAGATGACATAATATGCTCATGGAAACAGGATCACTTAAAAAAAGATATGTCCTTTCTCTTAAGATTTCAGATATAATCTACTGACAAGAGTCCAAAAGCTTTTAGGCCTATTAATGCATTTCTAGACTACTGCATACAAATACTAAAATCATCTAGCAAAACTAACCACAGTATCAGTGGTAGTGAGATTAAAAATCTATGGCCACTTAACAGTCAGTCAGTTGGCCTGTCAACCGCAAGGTGGAACCTAGTACATATACACATAGATTCAAGTTGTTACACCATATCAGTATAATTAAGTGCTAGAGTAGTATATATATTAACAGTATTAGTGGTGATAGAAAAGATTATGAGCGGAGGATATGATTTGAGATGTGGATTGGTGAAATAAAAACGGCTCTTCTTATAATAATTAAGAAACTTAGGATTTAACGGTAGACAAAGAACAAATGAAACAATCCCAGTGAAAACCATTCCGAACCATGTCATTTAGGCCTCTAATCATTAGTTATAATAATCACACAGATCCCAACCTGAGTTTTCACTTACCTACACGGTCAAGTCCAACAGGAAGTGACATCATAGACTGACACTAGGTTTTGATTAAACTACTCCTAGCTTTTTTCCAACCTTCTTTTTACACCTATAAACATCGCACATCGAGGAAGATACTCGTTGGGCATTTGTAATACATATTTTAACAAACTCGGTAGATGAAAACACTTTACCAATCAATTCGCCATCCTCACCCATTACCTCGCATTTAACTTCATTTCTACCCACTTGGTGGTCTAAATATACGGTGGAAATGTTTCAAAAGTATTTGTGATCGAATATCAATAGTCTACGAACTTTTCATTGAAAGACCGCACAGTATACTCATCCGTTAGTTAGATGAAAGTCTCTCCTAATCCACACGTGATGCAAGTTGAGTAATCTCAACGAGGACTTTGGGATCCGTGTTGAGATTTCATAGGACACAAAACCACCATAGCTGATCAGACTTTTAAGAAAAGTGGAGGGATCAATGTGCCCGTCTAACTTACTATTAGCTTAGACGTTGATACAGACCCACCTTCAAGGGACGTTTTGTATTTAGAGAGATAGAAACACACCCCAAACGTTCTCGCTTCGATTATCGTTTGATAACAATTGCACACAGGATTGAGCTTGAAACACCTAATTATTCAAGACGACAGGTAAACTGAATGATTACTGACTTGCCGTGACATGTTTAACTACACCTATTTTTGTAGAACATCGTTTTCTTAGATAATTACTTTACAGAAATTCTTAGAAAGCTCCAACTGTTACTAAGAAATGTCACAAGAGTGGTAACTGTGATATACTACTTTGGAAAAACACAGTGGGCGGTAATAATGGTCTAGTATGGGAATTTTAGAGATAGAAATTAACTTATAATATATCTTGTTTATGTGGCAGCCCTGTTGTAATTATCTTTACTCTCTTTGTAAAATTGAGATGAACTACTTTGGCCGAAAAAAACTTTCTATTATATCAACTAAACTGCTTCACCATTGTTTAGTACTGTTATCCACTTATTTTTATTTACTTGTTCCTTAGATCATAATCTCAATTTCTTTCTACTCCCTTACAGTTTCGTCTCCTTATTGAGTGCCTCATACTTATTTTAGTGCCCATTTGTATTGAGATTTATGTTTAGGTAGAATAAGATATCTTAATGAATTTATTATTTTTTATTTATTTATTTAGCACATAAATATTGGTACAAGAGAGCGCCAATATATATGCGCCACACAAAACAATGAAAATTCGAAGAGAGAAAAAAAAAACTAAGGAGCACAAAAGAAAACGATAACAAAGAGATTGGTGAAAGGTAGTGCGGTCGTAACGATGGAACGGAAAGGTACAATCAGAAGAAATCTTTCAAGTAAGGGAGACACAACCACTTTTTATGAAGAAAGTAAAAGAAGGTTACAGCAGGATCGCCACTGGCTTCTATTCTGAGCCATATCTGATAACGTCTCTAGCCACTGTGTAGCACCATCTCTCAGACCCCAACCAGGGAGTCGTGAAGGACCGACAGAAGCCAGTCCTTTGCAGCTTTCTTTCATACCACGACACCATGTCATGCACTGACCACCTCTCCGCTTTTTCCAACTAGTCCCAGAGTCGGCAAATAATGCACGACGTGGAATCCTCTGGGACGACATTCGTAGAACATGTCCAAGCCACCGAAGTCGGTGTTTCAAGATGGTGACACCAATTGAATTATCATCTCTGTGCCCAAACACACGATGCCGAACCTCTGCATTACTAACATGGTGTTGCCACTGAATGTCAGCAATCCTTCGGAGACAGCGATGATCGAACACAGAGAGTCGTCTAACGTCCTCAACTCGGAGAGGCCAGGTTTCACAACCATAGAGCAAAACTGCTCTCACCGACGCGTTGTAGATCCGACCTTTTACAGCCAGACTAACATCACGAAGGCGCCAAAGGTGGCCCAGATTGGCATAAGCCGCTCTGGCTTTCACTATACGTGCATTGATCTCATCACTCACACCCCCACCAGCACTTATGCAGCTACCCAGATACACGAACTTCTCGACTACTTCTATCTGCTCACCATCCAGGGTGAGTACAGGATTGGAATCCTGCCAGTCTTGTAGAAGTACTTTGCACTTCGAAGGTGCAAAGCACATACCATACCTACGGACACTGACTGCCAACTGATTAAGTGCGGATTGCATGCCTTGGGCATTATCGCACAGTAAGACAATATCATCCGCATACTCAAGGTCGAGAAGTCTTTCTCCAGGCAACAGATCCACACCACCATTACTTACATTCATCAGAGCTGTTTCCAGAATGTCATCGATGGCAAAGTTGAAGAGGAATGGTGAGATTGGGCAACCCTGCCTAACCCCACTACTCGTATAGAACAATGGAGAGATATGGTTGTATGCCCTCACTCTGCCTGAGGTGTTTTTATATAGGGCTTTTAGGATGTTAATAAACTTCTCAGGCACACCCTTCTTCAATAGACAATCCCAGAGAACAGTCCTGTCCAACGAATCGAAGGCAGCCCTGATGTCAAGAAACACTACGATTGTTGGCCTTTGATAAGTATGGCGATGTTCTAACATTTGGCGGAGGGTGAAGATATGATCAATACAACCTCGACCAGAACGAAACCCAGCCTGCTCCTCGCGAGTCAATCTTTCTCGGGTTTTGAACAACCTACGAAGTATGACGGAAGCCAATAGCTTGGACGCAATCGGAAGTAGACTTATCCCCCGATAGTTGTTGCAGGAACGACGTGAACCCTTTTTAAAGATAGGGACAACTATCGACTCATTCCATGACGTTGGTACACTCTCTAATTCCCAAACCTTTGTAAACAACGTCGTCAATTCCTTAGTCAAAAAGTCACCACCATCTTTAAAAAGAGCCGGAGGTAAGTCATCTGGGCCAGGTGATTTGTAACGCTTCAAGAGTTGGAGTTCCTTGCGGACTTCCTCCTCGTTTGGTGGATCAGTCGTCACCGGCCATGGAGGGCAGGACAGTCTGACCGATGTTGCCGGAGCAGCAGGCCAGTTGAACTGCCCTTCGAAAAATTCAGCCCATCGTCCAAGACGTCGATGGATGTTAGTGATTGGCATCCCATCATCCTCGCAGATTGTTTCACTCACACCAGACTTCTTGCTGCCAGTGGCTCGGATGAGCTGGAAGAGCTTCCGGTAGTTACCAGATGCAGCTGCTGCTTCCAGCTCATTAGCACGCTCCGACCACCAGGCTTCTCGGTCCTTACGCAAGCTTTGCCCAAATTCCTTACGTAACATCCTTCGTTTATGGTCAAACTCACGGTCACCCGGAGTCGACCGACGGGCTTCAATAAGTTGTAAGGAACCAGAAGAAACCCAGTGCTTATAAGCGGGACGTTTCGCAAACCCACAACTGACTGTTCCCGCCATTTTCATGGCGTCATGCAATTGCAACCAATGCTCATCTATACTTTTCGGTGGAGTGGTAGCTAGCCTAGAAGCTAGCTCGGTTCGATACTTATTTGCAACAGAAGTTGCAACCAACTTGCTGACATCAATCCTTTGATGGTGGTCACTTCGTTGTCCACTGAAAAGTAAGGCAAGATTGGCGCAGACCAAGGCATGGTCAGAGTCCAGATAGGTACTCCAAAAGGAGCGGCAGTCTTTTACACAACCACGCCAGCGGAAGCTGATCGCGATGTGATCAATCTGAGTCCAGGCTTGGGATGCAGAGGGAGGACGCCAGGTGGCACATCGGCGATGACTGTGCCGAAAGTTAGTGCTAGCCAGAAACAGGTTGTGGTCTGTGCAAAGTTGCAGTAGACGGTCCCCGTTATCTGACCTGCGACCAACGAGTCCCCATCGGCCACCTAAACGACTCTCTTCTGTGCCTAGACGCCCGACCTGCGCATTCAAGTCTCCGGCTAGTACTACAATATCTGTCGAGCGCACTTTCTGGAGAAGAACAGACAGCTGGTGGTAAAACTCATCCTTGATTGCATCCGGGCTGCAATCTGTCGGGGCATAGGCGGAGATGACGAAAAGACATCGTTTCTCACGCCGATTTCTTCTCACTTTGATGGAACTTTCTAATCTAACAGCACATAACCGACAGTTAATGGGGATCCAATCGACTAGTGCTGCCTCAGCTCTAGCGCTTAGTGCGACACCAACGCCAGCAAGACCAGACGAAGATGCCACAGGGTCCCCGGATAAGCGCACGTAAAACAAGCTTTTCGAAGCGACAGATGGAGATCGAATTTGTAGTACTTCGCCAGAGTCTTGAATACGGGTCTCGGATAGACAACAAACATCAATATTGAGACTTTCCAAAGACATAGCCAGCCCTATCTGTTGTCCGACCTGCATAAGTGTGCGAACGTTGAAGGCAGCCAGTTTGAATGGTGCACGTGGTTTCAGAAAAACTGCTTCAGTTCTCGTATTCGGTGGTAACATACAATTTTCAACCGGACAGTGACTCGAGAACGTTTAGATACAGTCGAATTTCCACCAAAGACGAGCCGCTGTATAAGTATAAAAGAGGGTGAATAATGTGGAAGATAATAATAATAATAATAATAATAATAATAATAATAATAATAATAATAATAATAATAATAGTAATAATAATAATAATAATAATAATAATAATAATAATAATAATAATAATGATAATAATAGTAATGATAATTATTTGAATTGATTGATTGTTTATCGGATCGAGAAAGTAGTTGCCGTAGTCATAGAGTTCATTGTTTGTGTGTGGGCTGTGATACTGCCCGGGTGCCCAAACCGAAGCAGGTGGTTATCTTAGGGGGCCACACCCGAGCCTTTGACCTAATGGTCTAACCCACAAGGCAGTGGAACATCGTGAGGAGATGCAATCCCATGGTAGCCGGTGACCAACGATTGGTTCATACGCCATTTGTTCCCGCAGGATACTGGAGCCCATGTGCACCATTGGTTTGTGATCCGGTTAAAGCGCCGGACGTTCGCTTTTCGTCCTCTCATTTTCGTAAACAACACCCCCGCCACGAGAAGGCAATGAGTAGGACTTCCCTGGCAGAGGCTGTATACGCGCGGCCGTGTGAGAGTATTTCGAGAGGGAGAGCGGACTCTCCCCACTCTCGGCCGTACCAGGGCGTATATATATATAAATATATATATATATATATATATATATATATATATATTGCTATATACTAACACCAATAATAATTGGTTGAAATGAACTTACTAGTAAAAGATCGACTCAATAACACTTATTAATGACGTTACTGAAGCCAGAAGATACGCAGTGAACTGAACTGTACCCTGATAAAGCAAAACGTCAAAAACAACCTATATTTAAACTCAAAAATCTGAGTAATGAGGCTGGTCGTTTCATTTCGCAATAACAATACGGCTTAAAATACAGAGACACTAATCATACTTATTTGACAATTCTGATTCACCCCACATTTCGCGAGGTAATGTACTTTTTATATAATGTGCGAATAAATATTTTGAAGTTTACAAAAGTTAGATTCTTCAAACTTCGTTAAACACAAGCACCAAGTGGAAATACAGACTCAAGGTCATTAACTTAAGGGTGAGTGGCGAAAATATATAATGCTTCTCTCACGAAAAAAGAAAAGTCATAAGTTTGCTCTAGATTGTTCCGTAGGATAATTTTGAACTTCATTTTCAAAATAATACGTATACTCGTTAAAGTCAAGATACGTTACAGAAAGTCCACTTAAACTTTATTAAAGACAAAACACCTCAGCGCTGTTGAAACATACCTTTGACAGTGTTTATCCAATGGGAGACAGTCAAACTGAGTGTGAGATTAGTTTCCAAAAACCCAGCCCAGTAAGCTTGTAGATAGTCAGGAAAGCTAAACGACGTCGCCACCGTAAGTGACGACCAACTTGGGATTTTAGGCGTGATAAAAACACAGAATTACCCAGTGGTGTTTATTTTTTCTTCAAAAGCAGCTATCGCCACCATATTCGGGTTTTTAAAAGTTTCATTTTCTACTGTAACTCGGATAATTATCATTATATGTTTGACTACCTACAGATCACATAATGAAAAATAAGATGTGGTTTGTTCTTTGTTGCTGAAATAAGGGCTATAGATGGGCGTCCCCCATATATCTCAACGAGCACAAACGAAAAAGTGATAACAACTCCAAAGTACATCTTGACGCCGTACCGTTTGATTGAGTTGAAGGTCATATCACCGAAAAAACAAAACATACTAGTCCCCGAGATAAACATGAAGTGTTTACAATTCCGAAAGATGCCTTCCATTTAGCTGTTATTTTCCATCAGTTGTTTTAACTTATTTTGTAGACATACTGATAGATAGTTTGAGAACTGTAGTTCCCACCAGATTTTTTTTTCTTTGCCTTAAAGTAATAAAATCTGTGATAATATTTAATTCAGTCTAAAATATATGGTATTTTGTAAAACGTGGAATAGTTTTCAATTTGACGATGACACTTAACTGGTTTAAATATGTTAGGGTTTATAGTATAGCTCTAACGGGTTCTGGAACATCGACCCCAATACTCTTAATTAAACAATTTTTCGAAAAGTATTTTATTGGGAGCATAAAAATGAAACCAACACAGCCAAAGAATATTTTCTGACTATCATCCTTCTACTGGAAAAGTAATTAAAAGTATATTTATGATACTTCACTTTGTATTTTATTAGTCGTACCCAATATTTACGGTCCTAAATGACTAAAATTGAGTGTGTTTTAATGCAGGATGCTAAATGATTCTGTTATTGTGTAGACCTCTGGAATAATGTGATGATAAGAAGCATTTGAATTACAATACGAACTAAGAATCTCAGAAATAACGTAATCGGCTCAAGAAGTACTAGATAGGCACAAACGAATGTACTGGTTGTAGAATTAGAAATCAAACATTCAACAAGTAGAAAGAAATTATTGGTTCATTCAAACACCACACCCGTTACATCTTAAACTGGGGTCTAAGTGTCTGTAATTGATTGTACGTCTTTTTAAGTTCATCCTGTGTCTGTCCGACAGTGTATTGGATAAAAACTTCGTTTTATCTACAATGTACTCATTAGTATTGCAATTAACAACCAAAATCAGAACAGACTCAGCTACTTCCTGGGATTGTGTAATCAGCATGTCGGTTGAGTACTGTGATCACTGCTACCTAGAATTCCAACCGTAGACTTTTAGACTATCCTCCCCCACAAAATAATGTCGGATGTTCATATCCCCAAGTTATGACTGCTGTGGCTTCATTTAAAACATAGTTCTCACATTGATTAGAGTAAGTATCATAAGTGACATCGTGATAAGGATAAACAGCAGTTAATGTGAAATCATCCGAATAGTAATTAAAATCGAGCTCATTTAGTACTTGTGCTTCGCATTGAACAAGTTTCCCACAAGAAACAAATGCATTATGAGGACAAATAATAATTGATATGACATCAAGCTTTGACTCTTCTGAAATACTTTTCTCAAATTTATTAAGAATGTGATTGCAGAGTAAAGGATCATTAGAAAAATCAGCATTTATCAAAACTACATCAGGATTTTGATCATGACTAGGTTCATTCGACATATTTTCCTCAGATTTGCAAGGAATTTCTTCAAAAATAAGTGAATCATTAGAAAAACAACATCTGGTACAATAACATGTGAAATCTGATAAGTTGATTGGTTAGAAACGGTTGTCTCGCAAGGATTCTGAGTTTCATTTAACTCTGAACTGCTATATGACTCTACACTCTCTTTTAAAATCGTTGATAAAGATAAATGATCATTATAAATATGCAACTTAATAGAATCAGAATTACAAGACTTAATATTAGTTGCAGCAAGACGAACAGTAGCATTACAAATGGACTGTATATGTCTGATATCACCACATTTAAAGCATTTAGAATTACGAAATTACGAAATGCGTTGTGTCTACTGTGATAGGAAAAATAGTAAGACCACTAGTAAAGACGGCCTGCTTGAATATTTAGGCTACCTGTTCCTGCTATCTAGATATTCCAACAAGTTATCTTTTTCCTCGTTTGTTTTAACACATCATCATATAGATCATTTGCATAGCCTATATCAGGTGAGTTTGTGTATAGTTTACGAATGCAGCGATAAATAAATCCCAAAAATAAATAGCTCCATAAGTTTTCGATATTGGAAGCTGAAAACACTTGTTTTAATGGACTCACCTAGCTGAAGGCATTTGGCCATGCATCCGCACCAGATCACGAGTGGGAACGCCGTGCTCAACAAACTCTGCAATCGCTAACCAGATTAGTTCAGACGATCCTCGATATATTGATAGCCTATCAAATATACCTTCAAACCTCCTCGCTTCTGTCTTTTAATTTCACTTGGTGGATACGATTCATATTAGAAGGCGTCACTGGTCAAAGCGTGGTAAAACTTCGAATACCTGTGGCATTTTCGCGAAGAAGATCCACATCAGTGAAACAAGTGTAAAACATTAACCTGGCAATAAAAATAAAGTTGTATATAAGTCTTGCATATTAACTGATCTACCAAAACAGTTAAACAGACTACCTAATAGTTAATTTATGATTGATTCATTGAATAAGTACAGGGTTGACCAAGAATATTAATTTGAAAATCCTCCAAGGTTGATATGCAGAACCTTAAATAATTAATTCACATTTGAACTGGAGCTCTTGATAACATTTCTCGTAAGTTGCAGTCGCTCTATACTGTACTTTATTATAGCCTCTTGTTCTCCTCCTCCATAATTACAGTCAACCATCACTGTGGCACCTTGACCTTTTTCCTTGATTTTCGAGTACTTACATAGATGTGCTAACAACTTTAAATATCTTGCTCCTTTGGTGAGGTGCCAAACACTTTGAATGATGTTGGTAAAACAACAAACATGAAAGTGTTCTACAACGGTAGAAAGCTGCATTCGTTGCAGTCCAATATACACTACTTCTACTATTACTCATGCTGCTAGAGTAATAGATTTAATTCGGTATTGTGTACTTGTTATGAAATGACTGCCTAACCTATATGTTCTTTCGTCGATGTAACATCGCTACCTATACTGACTCTCACTATTGTGACGGTCAGCGGTATTATTTGCAAAAAATATTCAAACATCACGATCAGTTTGTTGATATAGGAGTATACTCAATACAAAGGAGATATGTTTACAGACTGGTCACGTCAACACGTACGAGCCACGCAGTGTTAATTAACTGTTATTGCTTACACAATGATTTGCCTTCTCTAGGTGTTTAACGGCCAATGTTAATCTTATTGTTTATTGAAATTCTAAGATCGTGTTGTTGGGACTCAGTGTTAATCCACAGCCACTAAAAACCTATTTCATTGGTAAAAATTGACGAAAGTCAAAAGCTGTGGAGACTGTCGTCTTTCAAACACCACTAACCCAATGCTGAAAGTTTGCTATCTCGACAATATTATGGTAAACATCATTGTCTTTCTTGCAAAGTAGACTGATCGTTAAAAATGCTCGCATATAGCCTACAAGCAGCTAGTGGTTGACTACATCTGAAAAATGATGTTTGTTTGAGCATGGACTTACGGAAACGCGTACAGGATTTGCTTAACTTCTTCATTGTATCTTATGGAAGGTCACAAATTACTTGTTGATCCAGGTAAGAGAAAGTTGCTAGATAAAAACACTAAATTAGCTAATTGTGGTATAAAATTTTATGGCTATATTTATTGGACAGTCAGATACGGTCTACTCTCTACTTCAGCAGTGATCCACAAGTATCGTGTGCTCAGCGAATAAATGTCAAATTAATTTTTTTGGCCGGGATCGTCACACGTCACGCCAGAATTTCAGGCAGGCTTGTACTGTTGGGCTTACTCCAACTAGCTTTGAGGAAACTAACCATGCCAAGAAAATAATATACAAAACGTTATATTCAAGAAAAAATCGTCCATCAAATGCATGTAAGCATTTCTGTCTTACATGTTATTTAAAATGGACTGCAACATTAAATGTCTTACAGATGAAAATGAATGACCCGAATCATTATCTTGCATAGATTACGAGGCGGCTACCTCAAAAATCATCATCATCATTACTGAAACGAACTTAAGAAAATCTCCCGATCAACTGTCTACAACAGCAAGAATATTTCTAACAACCATATCACGGATATTTTCAACTTTTTAAATTGTTGTGCACTATATTGATGCCGCTGAATGCTTCCTTTGAATACCAGGTATTTATTAACGGTAACATACGATATCTTAATTTTATGTTATCTTTATATAGGTGAAGCAGTCGATGCGTCTAACTACTTTCCTACCTTTCACTGATTCAGGCGGTGATGCAGGCCAATCTTGAAGTGGTATTTTACATTTGGAGGTAGAGAACTGAGTCCCAAAAATTTACTGTTGTTTAAAATGGTCAGAAAACTACATCCTGCCAGTGTCTTAACCAAACAGAACTACATCATCTGTGTATCCTAAATTAACAAGTAAGTCTCCCGAAAAGTCAGACAATGAAGGCGCTATCCCCAAACGCATGTGTACGATAAGGTGAAGTGAAAGTGAAGAAAGCAGACAACCCTAACGATAACCACTTGAGGTAACGATTCCGATGACAATTCGCCCTAAGCTCTGACTCGACCAGTAGTATTCGAGTAGGGAGCATATACAAGATTTGTTTACTTATTTCGGTACGCCTTTCAATGACAGACAGTACCATGTAAACTCACGATCCACAAAGTAGAATGCTGTTTTATGATCAAGGTACATAACTGTAGTCGGACGTCGAAAAGTGTGTCTATGTCCTGTAGACGGGTGAATATTTAGTTTCCACGTTGACGTTCAGGTGCGAAACCAGTCTGCTCTTTGGTTTGCTCTCCACGAGCTCTAGTTGAAACCTGAAGTATTATTCAGGTCAATATTTTAGACACTACATTAGTTAAATTATTATTCTGTGGTTTTTAGAAGTTTTTTTCTCTCTTGTAGACCGAGACAAACAGTGGTCAAGACCCATCAGATGAGCTTACGTTCAGCTGCACGATGTTGATGCACCTAGACAACAGCACAATTCAGTTTAAACAATGTCCATCAGGAGTGTTTGCATGATTAATGTTCAACTTGAGATCCCTAGGGTGCTGGACGAACATCACATGTTGATAGCAGAGCTGGTTAACATAGCTTTGGAGTTCAGTGCTCCGGTGGACTCGATATGTCAAGAGCAGGAGAGGCACAGATCGTGACAATAAAGAAAGCGGCAAGATGAGCAGAAAGACCGCAAGTACGACATTTTTGACGGAGGACGAGTGTGGTTTATACTACTTATGCGGACGTGTGTAAGTAGTATGTAGTAGGAAATGGAAGTGAAATGATTGCCAGAAAAAGAGTGAAACAGAAAGAAGAAGGGGAAAAACATACAGCGATCAGAATAACAACAGAATAAGAAGAGTAATATGGTATCTAATAGACAACTGAAAGTACGAACACATATCGAATATTTGATCATCGTATTTTGCAGCCACTGAGTAATTTTGCATAAAACAATAAATTTGTTTTGTGAGCCTGAGTGTTTATTCACTATATCAGTAACATGATGATATCAGTGCTGTTGATACATATATATATGTCTTCGGCTGCCCTTTTTGATGGAATGGCTATGAAAGGACTATGCAAACGGGAATCGTAACAAAATTTTAACAGTGGACTGTATGGATGGACATGTATTTAACTGTTGAAGGCTTCTATGATTTCGGTTACAGATATCCAATATAGTCATTTCCAACAGGCAGATGTTTAAATGGTTCAAATGTTTACGGACGGAATAGAAGAAGCTTTCGCTTAACAGGCTTCCGTGTCTAGTAGCAGGGTATCACCAATACCTCCAGGCAGGAACCTAGGTATATTAACTATAATAGATTTTTTAAAAAAGAAATTGGTAACTCATAATAAGATGTCATCCTTAGAATAGGTCAGGTTTCCTCCTAAAGGACTCCTGTGAAGTCGCTTGTACTTGTTCAGTCGACAGCGAATTCTAGCATTTAACAACTCTTAAGGAGTAGAAGTTGTGTCTACAGTCCGTTCTGCTATGTCGTATCTCCAATTTCTGGGTGTTATCTCTTAGGCTTGTATTAGGATTAAGCTTAAGTATGTATTTAAGGTGATATCCAGAAGTGTTAATGATACTGTAAGCCATTAGAAGATCGTCCCTAAAACGACTATACTGTAATAGGTAAATGTTAAGTGGTTGTAGGCGCTTTTCATAAGGTTTGAATTTGAGTCCCCGACGTGATTTCGTGGCTCGTCATTGGATACGTTCCAGAGTGTCCTTATCATTTTTGAGGTAGGGAGGAAATACTATGTTTCTATATTCTAAATGAAGACGAATAAAACTGTTGAATATTATGTGGAAAGTCCTACAATCAAAGTGGCCAAAAATGCACTTCAATGTTACTAGTGCAGGGTTTGCTCGAAAGGCATTTTTGTCACAGTTAGCGCGGTTTTTCAAATCGCAAGGCACCAAGACTCCTAAATCTTTTTTGACTAGGGATACCACTAGAGAGAAGTTTCTTAAGTTGTAACTGTGGTCTGCGACATGTCGCAGATGGACTACTTTACACTTTGAAGTGCTGAAGGTAAGTCCGTTATCGTTTGCCCAACTTTTAAGTCGAATCAGATCCTCCTGAAGTGCTTGTACATCGTCTTGGTTGCGTATCTCTCTCGAAAGTTTCACGCCATCAGCAAACATTATTGTCTGACAATACCTGATGTGGAAGATCATTTATATAAATCAAGAAGAGGTCCTAGCATTGAGCTCTGGGGGACCTCACAAGGACATTCCATAACCCAAGATAAATTGAAGTTAACCCTGACCTAAAAATGTCGATGTTTTACATACTAAGTGAGTCAATCAATTAGAGGTGATGTGATACCCAATCGTTTGAGCTTATTGAGAAGGCATATATGGTTAACCCTATCAAAAGCTTTTGAGAAATCAAAATAAATTATATCAACTTTCCCCTTGCGATCAAGGATGCTTGTTTATCTGTCCAACGGAGTCAGCAGTTTGGTTATACAAAAGTAACTTTCCCTGAAACCACGCTGTTTAGGTGAGAAGAAATTTAAGGAGAGTTAATGATCATGTATACCATAGCATATCAGGGACTCTATGATTTTTGAAGGTAAAGGGAGAAGAGCTACTTGTCGGCGACTTGAAGGTTCGCTGCGACGGCCTCTTTTGAAAATTGGTGTGATGTGAGCCAGCTTTCAATTTTCCGATGGTTTTCCTCGGCTTAGCGAATGTGAGAACATCACGCTAAGAGGTGTTGCCAGGATTGAGTCTGCTTCCTTTAGTATAGCAGAATGAACCATATTTAGGCCAAGAGAAGTGTCTTTTTTAGATACTGCAGTTTCCGGAACATCAAGTCAGCTCCCAGGCTCACTTCGGAAAGTCCCGTGTGGTTGCAGATGAAGATGTCATCAGTATAGTTGATGTGGGTCGGTTGAATGTCCGAGCGTATTGTTCAGCTAAAATATTAGCGGCGTCGCGTCGTTATTGGTCTGACGAAGAGAAGCTGTATGACGGAATAAGCTTTTTGAATTAAAGATAAATTGATCGATAAGTTTTATCTGGTACTGAAGCCTGTCTTCTCTTATAACCTTCACGCATATATTCCTGATATGTTTGTATTGCCTGTACTCTCCGTTGTTGTCAGTTCGTTTGTACTCTGCCCAACAATGTTTTCTGCGGCTTAACAGGCGAAGAGTGCGATTCTTGTGATTGTAAACTGCTTGGAGCTTTTGGGGGCCGTTAGAGGAACTGACTGCTTTGTAGCACTTATGAGCGTGTGCAATAATAAGTTTCAATGAGCATCCATATCAAACTGAGGGTGGACTTTCTAGTCCACCTGTTGTAGATAGTCCTGTAGAGCTGACACATTCAACCGTTTGAAATTCCAGCGCCTGTTGTTGATGCGATATCTTAGCTCAGTCTTGCTGACAAGGAGTTGCCGATTTCACATTTTCGTATAATCCAAAATCCTCAATGAGGTTGAAGAACCGAGCTTCAGTTGAGTTTTCACCCCCAATATACGTATGTTCTACGAAATTGACTCTAGGGAGATTAAATTCCCCTGGAATCAGGATATGAGTGAAACGGAAACGCGTAGAGCGGGATACTCATTCCAGCATACGACTGTCATATTTGATGGTGTCAGTGGGCTTCCTACAGATGACCCCGACTAGGCACCTCGAAGTAAAAGACAATCTTACAGAACACCATACAGATTCATCAAGATTGTTAAACTCATGGTTGTGAACTTGGTGTACCTCCAGGCAAGATCGTATGTATACGTCTACTCCACCCCCAATTACTGTTTTTCTGTCGTTGCGAAAAAAGACATCCCAGATATTGCTAGCTCCTGGTTCATAAACGGAGATGATATACAAGTTTAAGATATTCATATCAAGTGAGTCTTATTAATATTGCTAAGTTCACATAGACTCGCGGTGTTCATGTATAAGCAGTTTATGGTTTTAATTTGAAACGCGTGAGCTTCTTCCTGTCTGTCTCTATGAGCCTTGCGTGAATGGACAAGTAGCTTACCTATATAAGGTTTGCCGAAATGGTAGGACTTGTCATTTACACGTTTATTTATGAACAGGACAGTCCGCAGGTGGAATGATCAGCTCCAACTTACCTTTGTGCTTTATTCTGGCATCATCTGGTTTATCCGGCTGCATATGAATTCCAGTTAGCAACCGACGTCTGTTGGCACGAAATGCTTCCAGAGTTGCAGCCTCCATGTAGGAAGATTCGAAGGTTATCTTCATTAGACGTAGTCTAGAATCACCATCCTTCTTAGCTAGTCTCGTCACATGCTGAGTCAGTATGTTTTTGAGCCTCAAGGACTGTTTGATGAGTTTCCATCCCCTGATATCAATCTTTGATTGAGTAGGGTCCTTATTTTCCGGTATACTTTGCACGATTATATTTCTCCCGCGAAAAAACTGATCGCGAGTTTCTTTGAGGATGCTCCGGATGAGATTGCGCTTAGAATACGGTATGTCAGGCAGTATTCTTACATTACCATCTGACTTCAGTAAATGACTCGCTAGTAAGACATCTTACGTCGGTAGCATTCTTAAATGTTACACGAAGTAGCCTCGGATGATTTTGATGCTTAGATTTCTTTCCCCGAATGAGCCGTGTGACTGTCAAAGGCTCTATTCTTGGAAGTCGAAGTTTCTTGTTCAATTCTTCCTAGAACATCTTATCATTTTTGTCCTGCGAACTAAGAGGAAGGTCGGGAGTGTCTTTGAAGTTCATGACTATGAGGGAGTCATCACGAACCGTTATTGTCGTCTCAGGTTTTCCGGTGCGTTCAGGATTAGCACCTTGTTGTTTGGGGGGTGGAAGAACGTTTATGAATCCTTGGCTCTTTGATGACCAGACGGACAGTCTTGGGGGTAGACTATGCGATCAAACCATCAGTTTGTTTCCGCACAACACTTAAGATGTTCAACCTAGACTGTGACTACTGGTCCTTTTTAGCTCTGTTAACGTGGGTTCAATCACCTACAGAGTTTTTGCGGATCACTATTGCATTCAAGGACCCTGAGCTGTGAAACCCGAGTTTGCTGAGGGAGTCTGTTACCCTCGGCGTGACGATGGTGCTTAGTTTCAGCATGTCATCACTAGTGCTTATGTGTGCCCAATCGATAGCAAACCTATCAACATCATTATTCCTGTTTTCGTTGTGCGCCCCTGTTTGTCTACTCGTTTTGTGACTATCCTTTTCCAAGTTTGCTGACAACTTATTCCGCAGACCTATCGACAGGACAATGATTTTACTCCGTAAAACTACAGCATCCGTGCTGCACGTAACACATACTCACTTATGATCCGAATTTCTGAGTCTACTATAAGCAGTTAATTTGAGATCTCTGCACGCTTCATGGAACCGACCTTTGCAGTTGTCGCACTGCATGCTAGATGTAACAGTAAGATGGCATCCAGGTCGTTTGTATAAATTTTTCGTGACTTTATTGACGTAAACTGTATTATGGATTATAGTAAAAGCCTAAAACCATTAGAAATACATTAAAAAGCACACTGAAGACAAACAAAAACGGATGAAAACGGATGAGATACACTGAACCAGCTTTTGCGCGAAAAACTGAAATCAAAAACAAATAGTTAGCTATGACGAAACCACAGTTAAGTTTTAAATTGGGTGAAACTCGAAAAAAGGTAATCTACCGAACGTATAGCTCAGAATATATTCTTTAGATCAGAAATGGTACTGTTGTTTCGTAAGAGCACAGCGAAAGGTTAAGAAATGCAAATCACGTTAGGACTAAACTTCCCGTTCGAAAAGCGCACGTGTATAGGTCCTTTTTCGCAAATCTCTCAAATCACAAAGTCTTTGCAGCCAGATACCATCTATACTTACATCTAGAGATCTAATAGGTATCCTCAGTGGCCATGATTTCACTATGAAGTCATTATCTGAAAACAAACTTCCGTGGGTTGCCATGCTGAGGATTATACCACTAAGGTGGAGGGGAATATGAGGACATTTTAAGCTTTATTTGCGCCGTATGTATATTTGTGAGCGGAAGAGGCTTTTTTTGAACATTTTTGTCTTAAATTTTACTTATGATACATGCCGACAGATATAAGCCTAAAATATTGCTTTTTTGACCTTTTATTAGTTCGTGCAAAGATCAAAACGTTACGGCTTATCCTAATACAAGGGAAAAGTAATAGTTCAGAAACTATTAAGCTTCGGAATAGTAGGTGCTGTACACGAGCGGGTAGGAAACTTATGTGACCGCAGACAGAGAATGAGGTTTAACGAAACGCTATCCGATTGGAGACCGGTCAAAAGTGGTGTACTCCAAGGTACCATCTTAGGCCCTCTGCTCTTCCTTCTGTACGTTAACGAGTTACCGCTGTCGCTCAGGTTGTATACATTTTTTTGCAGATGACCTTACAAATTTGGAGAGTAATAAAAAATGAGGCTGATCATTTGATCTCGAAGCTGACTTAGACAATTTATTTAGATGGGCTCAATGTTGGTGCTTAGAAACCATATCTATGAGGAGTGTGCTAATGCACATCGGTCACGGTAATAGATATCATTATACTATTGATGGAAAACCTCTTCCATACTTTCACGAACACAAATACTTAGGAGTAATAATAAGTCATGACTTAAAAACGACTACGCATTGCAACGCAGCTGTTGTCAAAGGTTATGTTAACTTCGCCGAGCACTCAAATGATTTGACGAGGAGATGTTTCGAATTTTATATTACACCTATGTAAAATCACATTTAGAGTACTTTATCCATTCAGCTGGCCCATATCTGATAAAGGATAATAACTCACTTGAGTGTGTCCAGCGTGTGGAAACAAAATTAGTGAAGGGTCCGCAGTGACCTACGTTTATCAAGAGAACGCGATCGGTGTAATGGAAACACTTATTATTGAAACCAATTGTACCAGGGATTGTTTTAATGTATATGTTTGTTTAACTGTACCGAAACACATACTTTCTTCCGTTGATTGTGACCTTGCGCGAATTCGGTTACGCTCAGTAGCCACACTTGTTGCCTGGCATGATCTCGGTGTTCTTTCTATACGAGATTGTCAAAAAATAAAAGCAGCAACCGCCTTCTGATATTTGGCTTACGAAAGATCTTATCGGCTAACTGGGACGTAGTTTTCCTGTAGTGGTGATCATATATATATATATATATATATATATATATATATATATATATATATATATATATATATATATATATAATATATATAGTCAACCGCGACTCAACGCCACGATATAGGTCTTCCTAAAACCCTTTAGGATGAGCGTTCAAAACGCCTAGACCTTCTTTTGTCGTATCGTAGGACGCAAGGTGACCTTATAATGGCATTTCGTATCTTTAATTATAATTTGGGTGTATGTTTGTCTTAACTTTTTACCCGCTCCAGCACCAATAATCTCCTAGGTCATAGCAAGGTCATAACAAAACGCCATCTAATAAGCCCTAAGTGGGGTCCTCTTTTTTATCGAGTAGTCAATGATTGGAATGCCTTACGCGAAAAAATGGTACTAGCCCCATCAGTGGATAGGTAGGTTAGGGTGCTAACATGCGATCGGTTTACATCGGATCTTTAGAAAAGGTGTTTATTGTGAATCTACAACCCTAACCCTAGGCTGCAACCCTAACCTCTAAAATCCGTTGTAAACCGATAGAATGTTAGCACCCTAACTTACCCATAACCCTAACCTAACCCTATGGACGGGTTTCTATACCGTATGCATTATGAATTCAGGACCTCTGAACCTTTATCAAACCTTAACAAGTTTTCAAATCATGTAAAAGAATGTCCACTGTAATTCATTACTTACTCATAATATGTTTTCACTTTATACTAACTGTCTTCTGATTGGCTAATAATTTTCAAGATCATTTAAGATTCGTTCAAAGGTCGTCCCTAAATTAGAGTCTCGTCAATATTTCCAAGGAGAAGCTGGACCTTCACTGGAAGGCGATCTGTCAGGATTAACACAGGTTAACCAACCTAAGATCTTTAAAACTGAAGACTGAATGACCTTATAGTTTTAACTCAGCAATATGTTTGGTGTTTTGTTTTCACTTTTAGTTTTTTAATACCGGATAGTACGGAGTCACAATATATTTTTCACACTATATGGCATCTGGATCTTATGGATTTGGAAGTACTGAAATTATTGTAAATGCAGATGATGGGTTTTACTCGGATATTAGGGACCAAGGTATTGTTTCTTGTCTTTCAACAGTAGATCGTGGGGTATCGGATGTTTCAGTTCTAATGAATGGTGCAGTTGCAAAAAGTTTGCTTTCCTGTCCAGACCATAAAAGACCACAGATGTCCTCACTGTTCTCACATATCTCACGGAATAGACACATCCCAGGTAATATTTTTCAATACGCACTTTATTGAAAACATCAGTGTTTCTGCTAATTTGTTCACTTTATATCTACACATTATTCACTGTGTTTATCATCGACTTTTGTTGAGACTTGAGTCACTGACTTCTTGTATCCCATTTATTGTGTGGGACAGTCGTCAGTGCTTGCCCAAATTTCTATTCATTTATCTTGTTTTCACAAAATATAATTACTTCTTTCTTTATCTGCAGTAGCTTTTCTGATTTTGGATGTTGGCTCACTAAGAACGTTGCTCTTCAATAAACAAGCAAATGCGCTCTCTAGAGGTATATGAATGGTCTAAGAAGTCTTACTTTCTTACCGGTCACAGTCAGTCAGTAACAACGTAGAACTTCGTACGTACGTACATCAGTTCGAGTTGCCACACCACATTAGCACAGAGATGCCGTGGTCGATTCAAATCCCGTAGTGGTAGAGGTAATAAGAGTATAAGCAGTAATCGGGAAGATTAGTGTTCAAAGATGTTACTTAAAGAGTATAATACAGTGAAATAAACTTGGGAAGAAAAAAAAAGAGACAAGGGGGAATCAGGAGATCAAAATTTGGGAGAACACAAAGAGTGAATGCACCTGCGCCATTGCAAACGATTTTGAGCCATGTCATTCAAGGTCTCTAACCAACGGTTCGTATCATCTCGCTGATCCCAAACAGGTAGTCTACACCTACCAACATGTCTCAGTCCACTTGTCAATGATTTCATGGATTTGTGCCATGTTTTGGTCTGGCCGCCCCTAGCCTTCTTCCAACCTACTCCTACACCACTGAACATCGCACGTCGAGGCATTCGGTCGTTGGGCATACGTAACACGTGTCCCAGCCATCTCAACTGATGAAGTTTCACCACTTCATCAATTGATATGCCATCCTTACCTAGTACCCGTTTCCTAACAACTGCATTACTTACTTGATGGTCCCAGGATATACGAGCAATATTTCGAAGACACCTACGATCGAATGCTAGTAACCTACGGATAACCTCTACTCTTACCGGTCATTTTTCACTGCCATAAAGTAGGACGGGACGAACTGCTGCGCAGTAAACACGTCCTTGGGTTGATAGACGGATATCTCACCTACGCCATAAATGACGCAAGTTGGCAAAAGCTAGTCGAGCCTTCTGTATCCGTGCTGAGATTTCGTCACACACCAGACCACAAGGGCTGATGGGACTTCCAAGATAAGTGAAGCGGTCGACACACTCAACTACTTCACTCCCTATCACTAGTTCGGGTGTCGATGCAACCCAATCCTGAAGCAACATTTTGCTTTTCGAGGGAGAGAATCGCATCCCGAACATGCTTGCATTGTTGCTTAGAGTGGTCAGAAGACTCTGCATTTTGTCAGCGTCTTCACCAAATAAAACTATATCATCAGCATATTCTAAGTCAACAAGTGAACCTCCCGGTAGAAGTTCAACCCCTGGAAATTTAGATGAGGAGAGTGTCATCTCTAAAAGTACGTCGACCACAAAGTTGAACAAGAATGGGGAGAGTGGACAGCCCAGATGAACACCACTTGAGGTAATCAATTCTGATGACAGTTCGCCATAAGCTCTCACTCTACCAGTTGTGTTCAAGTAGAGAGCCTGAATAAGGTTAATGTACTTCTTTGGTACTCCTGTCAGTGACAAACACTGCCATAGAACCTCACGGTCAACAGAGTCGAATGCCGCCTTAAGATCGAGAAATACTACCATTGTGGGGCGTCTGAATGTGTGTCTGTGTTCTAGAACCTGACGTAGTGTGAATATCTGATCTATACAACCACGTCCAGGTCGAAAATCGGCCTAGTTTTCTCTAATCTGCTCTTCACGAGCTTTGATTAGGCGTCGAAGTATTATTGAGGCTAATATTTTAGACACTATATTTGTCAAACTGATTCCTCTGTGATTGTCACAAGAGGACTTTTGTCCTTTCTTATAAACTGGCACAATCAGTGATTGAGACCAGTCAGATGGGATTACGTCCAGTTCCCAAATTCTACCTAAGACCTCGGTTAATTTCATTGCTAATACTGGACCACCATTCTTAGAAATCTCAGGAGTAAACCTGTCAGGGCCTGCTGTTCTCCCTCGTTTCAGATTTCCTATGGCTTTTTCAACTTCGAAAAGGGACGGAGGACTTACATTAACTTGCCATTCAGGTTGACTGGGGATCGTGGGAAACCGAAGTGTGGCTGAAGGCCATTTGAACTGATCCCTGAAGTGTTCTGCCCATCGATCTAATCTCCTGGATTGGGAATGAATAATATGTCCATCTTTCTCTGAGATTGTTTCGCTAACAGTCGGGTTCCTAATTCCGGTTTCCTTAACGAGTCTGAACAATTGTCTGCTTCTACCTATTGCCGTTGCCTTTTCCATCTCTCTTGCTTTCGCTACCCACCACTGTTCGCGATCATTGCGTAGACTTCTTGTCAGCTTGCGCTTAAGCTGACTCCGCTCTTCACTATGTTCAGAGCCAGGTGGAATGAGTTTCCGAGCATCTATCAGTGCGATAGATGCTGCTGAGATCCAGCGTAATAAATGCAGATGATTAGTTTTATGATGTGTAGTTACAAAAGGTTCATGTTATCTTTTATTGACACTTGGTAAGAAAATCACAAACGTAATGAAATTTCAGTTTATCAACATTTATGTGATTCGGAAATGTAGATACACTCGCAAGTTTTAGTTTTGAGAATACGGCACATGTCTTCTAAATTTATTGACATGATCAGTTATTTTATAGTTTCGGTGTGAATTTCCTCTAAATATGTATTAAACTACATTGAGTAGGGTGTTAAGTTCAATATATTTTTTTGTACGATGGTCTATTCAGTCAGTTGAAATGTGGCTGATTTCTATTCGTTGGTAACCCGATTCTTAATGCTTTCAATTCATTCACCATTCAGTTCATATCTTTTATAGATGCGCTTAGTGAAATATAGGCTATTAGCCGGCTGCTTCACTTTTTGTCAGAGGAGATAAGTTTCTTTCATCCAAGACTACATAGAGCTAACCTTGATCTTCAGGTTATCTTTCTTGTTTGATTAGTTGGTCACAGTTCCATAGCGACACCTCACCATACTTTCAACATCCATACATTTTAGTCCAGTATAAATGTTTATTTTTGAATGTACATGTCATAAAATTTATTAACTGCACGTCCCTAAATGTATTTCGTACATATATTGCGAAAGAACACATGTGTCTCCAAAATGAGTTCTTCCAAGAGTTTATATTTCAACTAACAATCACTTCTTATAAATTTAAGACAATTTAGTCTTGAATTTGTGACAAAATCGGTGAAAATGTTGCATGAAATTCGTAAATATCTGCCGGTAAAAGTCAAGCTCAATGCGAACAGAACGCTAATTTGTCTGAATATGCACGAGAAAAACATGTCAAATGATGAAGATAATCAGTAAAATTGTGGAGATAGTGAACGGTTTAAGTTTCAAGATCGATGAAGGAGTGATGTGAATGTGCTTTTCAATGCAGGTCCCATATCTAATCAAGTGTTTAAGACAACATTTATCATTATCTGGTCTAGATTGATGTTCTTTTAGGTCTACATTTTAATTTGACTGAAGGAAAACCTTTATCCAAGACGAAGTTTGTACGAAGCTTACTGAATGATCATGGTTATTTCCTTGGTAAGCATGGATTTCGAAGGAAGTTGGTGTTCTCTGGCATTCACATGAATGAAGTGAGTTTCATGAGCTTTCTTTGCAAAACGATTGTTTTTGATTGATAAACTACCGTTCTGTTTTTGTTGTTTCAATCAAAATTTCAGTATTCTAAATACCTATTCAAAGGCTGATATTTGGTGTATTTTTTACAATGGGACATTCGATTTTCGTATTTTCGAATTTTAAAGATAATGTGTTCAGTTGCAGTCATCGAGTTCTATATGACTTAAATTAAACTATTCTGGGTATTCTTACTTAGAATATCAATTCAATCAATGCCAGTTATGATAGTATGTCTACGCTTTGAGGATTAAAATGAATGAGGTCAATGGATTGACCAGGAATTTAGTTTTAATTTGGGGCACTTTAGTAATAAGTCTGACATATTTGTCAGTAAATGATGTTCAGCTTTAGAGTTGTGGAATTAAAATCTGCTTGTGGTTGTTTTTTTCTATAAATTCGTTCGTTTTTCCACACAACTTGACATATGTATTAATTTTAGAAATTCTGTCCCTTGCTATCTGCCTAGTTGAGATGTTCTGGGAAAGCTGTTGCTAAATAATAATAAATCTTATGTACAATGTATTGTACTTTAGGTTGAAGTTGAACTGGAATCACAAATAAATGCATTTCGAGATGTTTTTGGAACTATTCCCAGTCATTTCGATGGTCATCAACATGTTCATGTTTTGCCAGGTGTGTATTTCGATTTAACTTTGAAGTATACATGAATCTCATACAGTTTGTGAGATTAATTTATAATATTTATATTTTTGAGAAATCGAAGAAGCAAACAGTTATTAACCTTCAGAGGAAAGTTATGAGTAGGTTGAGTGAAATTTTTAAGGATGTTGCTTCTAACTACGTTATTATTCTCATTCCTTTATGTTCACACATTAATAAACAGTTTGAATGTACAAGTAGTTAATTGACCATGTTCAAATCATTTTTGACATCAATTTACCTACACATCCTGAAAGGACTGTAGACTCGTACTCTTTATAATGTCGAGGCTGATTTGTGCATCAGGAAAGTATTTTTGATTGTCATCTTTAACTGACCGTAAATTCTCGTCACGTCAACCTCTTGGAAATCATCCTCGGAACGTTTCCAGTTTCAGGTGTTTGTTTACTCAGTTTCCTTTCTTCAGTTTGTAGATGATACATGTTTATTTCAATGTTCTTTGTTGTTGTATTGTATGTTGGAATTCTAGTTATGTGAATTTTGTAGACGACATATTGATAATTTATAATCAAATCAGTGGTAACTTTGCTTGCATTTAGATGATCAGTTTCAGTCTGAAGACCTTCATAATCGGACAAATAGGTTAAGTTCATGAGTACAAAATACTTGAATCTGACTTTTAGTCAAGAAATAAACTTCCATGTGAAGTTTTACTACATTTCCGTGTCTAACACTACACTAAATGTTTTGTACGTTAATCTATGGAGCTACTTGTTGTGTTGTAAGTAGTATGTGTCTATTAACAATATTTGGACAAGAATTTCTGATATGTCTGAAATCCTACATCGTTTTAAACAATAAAAATAGTCTACAATCACTCAACTTTGGCTATTTTACAAAATAAGAGGTACTACTAGTGTGTTGTGAAAACGATCTTCTATTTTAGATTCTGAAAAACACCAGCGATTGTTCTTGCATGCTGTGTTAGTCTTACTGTTTCTTGCTGTGTATGATTTGTCAAAAAAATCCAAGTGTACTACTTATGCCTTGTGTTTTTCTTTGTTAAATGTAAGCATTTAAGAAGTGGTTGGAATCAAAGCGATTATAAGTTTAGAGTTTGATACCCCGAATCGTTGAACTTAAAGAAGAGACAAGGAATAAAGTAGGATTACGAATACCATATTCAAATTAATATTGCTTGGAGATTATAGCATATGTCATTCACATCAATAAAAATATGACATTCAGATAGTAAATATTTTGTAACTCACTGTTCAGGTTATTCATCTGATTTGTTTTCGTTTAAAAAGGGATTGACATGGTCGTAGCTAGAGTTATCTCTCGACTTGGAATTAAATGGATTCGTGTTCCCATTGAATATATTCCAGAAACATCCTGTTGTATTACTGAATGTAAGTTGAAATGTATATTTGTTATTTTGATGTAAGCTGTGTATTATGTCATTTGTGTTATCTTCTCAATTATTTGTTTATTTGTTTGAAGGTGTGTGTTGAAAAGTCAATAACGCGTACTATGTTGATGGAGAAAGAGAGTAACAGTCGATTAATATACTGTAAGGAGGCTTTCTATTTTCATTGTCGCTTAGATTGAAATCAAGAGACTGTTATTGTTCATGTTTTTCTAATATCTTTTTCGCTTGTTTACGTAATTACTCGTGAGTTTATTCAGGTATTTTAAGTATGTTATTGGCTAACCGACTGTGTTACTTATCCGAAACACGCATACAGGATTCCAGTGTGGTCATTCACTTGACCTCACCTCGGCAAAACGGAGAGCCAACGAGATACACCCTACGTGTATCTGGTGACCCGATGGCCAGTTCTCGTGGACTGGCAGGTGTAGGCATAGCACTAAGCATGAGGGCGGAACAAGCACTGCTAGAGTGGATCCCCGTCAACAGTCGTCTATGTGCTGTTCGGCTAAACGGCTCCGTAAGAACTCGGAAGGATAGGGACACACGTCGTTGCCTTTTTGTCGTTTCTGCCTACGCTCCCACCGACTGCAGCTCAGATGATGTGAAAGATGGATTTTACAGAAAGCTTTCTGAACTTCTTCAGAAAGCTAAACGCTCAGACATAGTACTCGTAGGGGTTGACTTTAATGCTCAGATAGGTAGCTTAAACCAAACAGAAAGGCATTTAGGTAGATATTTTAGCATTCCGGCACAGCGAACAGATAATGGTGACCGTCTGCTGCAACTGTGCTCAGACAATCGCTTATTTTTAGCAAACACAAATTTTAAGCATAAGGAGAGACATCGTCTAACATGGCGACCCCCTACACCAAACCAACGATGGACTCAAATAGACCATATTGCCATCAGTCATTGTTGGAGAGGGTCGGTAGAAGATTGTCGCTCATTCTGGAGTACCTGCTTGGACTCCGACCACGCCCTAATACGGGCACGCATCTGCTTGCGCCTCACCGGACGCAAAAAAGCCACATTGAAAAGACCCATTAGAACTAAGTTGAGTAGCGAGAAAACCAAAAATAGGTTCCAAGAACAACTGAGTTCACACTTAGGTAGTTCTGAAGACGAGGCTGACTCAAATGTTGCTTTGAAAGACATACAAGCAGCTGTGGAAGCAGCAGTGACATCTATTAGCGACTTAAACCACAGAGTTTCAAAGAACCAGTGGATTTCTTCAAAGTCTATCACACTGATGGATTCTCGCAAATTCGTCCCATCAGGTTCCGAACATGATGAAGAGCGACAACCAATCAGATCTAGGTTAAGAAAACGTTTAAGAAACGACCGTGAGCAGTGGTGGGCAACGAAAGCAAAAGAGATGGAAAAGGCGGCGACTATAGGGAATACAAGACAACTTTACAGACTAATAAAAGAAACTGGAATTAATAAGTCAAGTGTAAGTGAGATTATATTGGAAAAAGACGATACTCTCATCTATTCCCAGTCCAGACGTTTAGGACGATGGGCGGAACACTTTAGGGAACAGTTCAGCTGGCCTTCAGCTACTCTACAACTACCCTCCATTCCCAGACAGCGTGAATGGAACATTGAAGTAGGTCCCCCAACTCTTGCTGAAGTTCAAAAGGCTATAGATAATCTGAAACGAGGAAGGGCTGCTGGTCCAGATGGACTGGCTTCAGAAGTCTTTAAGGATGGTGGTCCAATTTTAGCGATTAGGTTGACTAATATTTTAGCTAAGATCTGGGAGTTAGACGTTATTCCATCTGACTGGTCACAATCACTTATCGTCCCAATATATAAGAAAGGGTCAAAATCATCCTGTGACAACCACAGAGGGATTAGTTTAACTAATATAATATCTAAAATACTGGCCTCGATAATTATCAGACGCCTAACTAAAACTCGTGAACTGCAAACACGAGAAAACCAAACTGGCTTCAGACCTGGTCGTGGCTGCATCGACCACATATTCACCATTCGTCAGGTTCTAGAACACAGGCATACTTATCGGCGTCCGATGATGGTGGTCTTTCTTGACTTAAAAGCAGCATTTGACTCTGTAGACCGCGAGATTCTGTGGCAGTGTCTGTCATTGAAAGGCGTACCCCAGAAGTACATAAACCTTGTAAAGGCTCTTTACTCGAACACTACTAGTCGAGTGAGAGCTTATGGCGAACTGTCATCTACTTTCGCAACCTCAAGTGGTGTCCGTCAAGGATGTCCACTTTCCCCATTTTTGTTTAACTTCATCATAGATCTACTGATGGAAATAACTTTCTCGTCGACTGAGTTCTCGGGTATTTATCTCCATCCAGGAGGTCCAATTATCGACTTAGAATACACAGATGACATAGTCCTGTTTGGTGAAGACGCTGAAAAAATGCAGTCTTCTGGTAGCACTGAACAACAACGCCAGGATGTTTGGAATGCGCTTCTCTCCCTCTAAATGCAAGTTGTTGCTTCAGGACTGGTCTGCGTTAACACCTGAACTAAGGATAGGGAGTGAAGTAGTCGAACGCGTTGACAACTTCACTTATCTTGGAAGTCTGATCAGCCCTAATGGGTTGGTATCGGACGAAATCTCAGCACGGATTCGAAAAGCTCGTTTGGCTTTTGCCAACTTACGTCACCTGTGGCGAAGGCGAGATATCTGTCTATCAATAAAAGGACGAGTATACTCCGCGGCAGTCCGTTCTGTTTTAATTTACGGCAGCGAAACATGGCCCTTAAGAGTAGAAGACACTCGTAAGCTGTTAGTATTTGACCACAGATGCCTAAGAAATATTGCTGGCGTCTGCTGGGATAACCGGGTAAGTAATAGTGAGGTTAGACGCAGGGTATTAGGAAAGGATGGTAAATCAGTTGATGAAGTTATGAATCTTCATCGACTGAGATGGTTGGGCCACGTGTTACGTATGCCTGAACACCGATTACCACGACGTGCAATGCTATCCGGTATTGGAAATGGTTGGAAGAAAGTTAGGGGCGGCCAAACCAAAACGTGGCATCAGTGCTTGAAGTCACTAACTTCTAGTCTGAGCCATGTTGGTAGATGCAGACTACTTGGTTGGGGTCCGCGTGACTATCGTAACCAATGGTTAGAGACTCTGGGTGATATGGCTTAGAATCGATCACAATGGCGTCGGTGTATACACTCTCTGTCTTCCCTTAAACTATGAAATTAAAATCGCTTCATATCTTTCTTTCTACGAACCAATTCTTTCTTCTTGTACTATATCTCTATATGCAATCTTTCTCTTATATATTACCACCTTTTACCTAACCACTGTTATGAATCCGGTGTTCATCTTGTTGTGTTGATGCGGTATGGCAACCTGGACCGATGCACACATGTGCCTGGTCCTACGTTGTAGCTGACTGACTGACTGACCTTCAATCTACGAAGAGTTATCAGAAAATGATCAGTTATTCAGGCTTTGAGTCTCATTATGAAAACAATGTTCATAGTGAAAGTCGTCGGAATTATATACGTGATAAATTTATTTGAGACTAATGTTGATATCTCAGTGTGATTGCATTCATTTGATGATATTTGTCATAGTTAGACAGTTCGGGTTTCCTGAATTTTGTGTTTTCACTCTTATTTTGAAATAATAATAAGAGTTATTGAACAGAAGATTCTGTCAACTTTTTTCACGCTGGTAGTAACATGACGTCAATCGTAAATGTGAAATAAAATCTCGTTTAACAAAATAATTTATAGCCTGAGCGTACCACGAACTTGAAGGATTTTTAGTAAACGAACATTCTTCATATGGGAAGATACATTGCCGCTGGCAATTATTATGTCCTGTTATTTCATGCTATTGAAAATCTTTACTCACATTAGATTGTAAATGTATCCTCTTTAAATTTCCAACAATGTACTCTTTGTTCAGTGTCATATATTTTTCACTGTATACGTGAATCAGTAGTTTCAGTTTGGAATTACCATTTGACATTATTAAATCTTTTACCTACATATATGGGTAAATTCCGTGGTTTTTATATTTGCCTTGCTGTGTCGTTCATCACTTAGTGTTATAGTTTGTTACTTAAATGTATAAATGCATGTATATCTAGAAGGGTGATAATGGATTATAAAACTAATATGTGATAATAGAGAGTATGTAACCTTACTTTCTTGTTAACTATCCGTTTGACTTAACTAAATAGTTTATTATTGACCTTCAATTTATCTCGTCCTTATGTAAATAATTTTGTAGTTAAATTGCTTTGTAATTATTTCATATATGTTAAATATTCTATTATAATTATGAATGTTTAGTACTACTGTATTTCGAATGCAATTTATTCCATTCTATATAGACAGTCCTTTTAAATCATATGAGAGGTTTCAGTTCAATTACTAAGGATAGAATTATTATTATTATTATTACTATGAAGGAAAATATAAATTGTTCGCAATCTTTTCATACAACCATGTGATAAAAAAGCATAAATGATATAGAATGGGGAAACAAACCTATTTAGCTTGAAGGCATTGTTTCTAAAGTTGTAAAATCTTAAATTGCAAATTATAAAGATTATTAGCATTTATTCCATCCCTTGTTATTAGTTTCATAAAAACACTATATAGCGAAAAAAGTATGTAAAAAATGAAGGGAGTAAAATGACAGAAGAGGATCTTAAAAAATGTGTTTAAAAGGTGTTCAACTTACAACTATTCCAGATTAATATAATGCAAGTAGCAATCTCATACACAGAGTTAATTTTATATTTGATCGGTAACAAGACTATTGTTAAAAATATTCAAATTTTTGGATTACTTTCCACAGCTTTTGTAATTGGTTCTAAATATTGAGTTGAATTGGAGGAGACGAGATATATTCAAAGATAAACGGGCGAACAGTTATAAGTTTTTACTAAACTAAAGAGTGCTTTAGGATATATTCGTTTAAACGCATAAATAAATTTCGTACATCCTGATCCCCTGATAAATTTAAATAACAATATAACAATATTTGCAGAATAAAATAAATTTATTATATTTCATGACTTATCAGTTGCAAAAGGCCTATTATTATAAAAAGTGTTATTACATACTGTAATCAATGGAGTTTAGTTCGCAACAGCTTAAGAACCAAGAAAAATCAATATATTCAGTATACTAGTTGGCAGCGAAATCCAACTCAAAGCCCCCTCCCCGTGCTGCTTGGTAGTGGGGGAAACATTGATAGGTAATTTGGGCGGTTGGCGGAGATCTGACTAGCTCACCACTGCTGTAAACTGGATCATTCGGGTTCCAACTCGGCGTTCACCACATCTTGCGGGCTGTCTGATGTGTATGCTTATGTATATGAGTTTCAGTTTGTGTAGCCTGTTTATGTAAGTATATTTAGAGGGTACGTAATCTGAAACGTCTGCCTTATGGCCTAATACAAAAGGCCGAGGACATAATAGAAAGATGCAGTGGCAAATACTAGGGAGAGGTAACCATCAACTCTACCTGAGAATGTTATGTGTATGTGTATTTCATGAAGTGCATAAACAAAGTCTTTGTACTAGTGGTATGCATGTAGTGCGTAAGATAGTTAGTTGTATGAAAGATGTCCGAAGGGGAGCGGTGACCATATACTCTCTTAGGTGGGTGAATTTACATTCATGTTATTCTGTGGGATGCATAAGTGAAACTTATGTTATCGGTGTGCATGTAACATTTATTTGCTCACAGGGTAAATATACCAATGTGTATGCCAAGGAATGCACGAGTGAAGGTTTATGTATAGCTGGTATGCATATAGACCATACTTGTCCTCTGGTACGATGCTCGCGCGCCAAGACCTGGGAGTGACAATTTTCCCGCGCATTCACATCTACGCAGTGGGTTTGTGAGCCTTGAAATCACGAAATCCGATTCCAGAAAAGCCACATCTACTTCATCAGATATGGCCTGACCAACCTTAAATGGCTGGAACAATGTACCACAATAGTTAGGATTGATCAATATTTATGTGTTGAAGATGAAATCATAAAAAAGGAAAAGAGGATAAAGTTGTAAGTGGTAATAAAGGGACAAATTATTAACAAATGAGCGATAATCAAGGCGTCTTTTTAACGTAAAATTAAAGCATGATTGTCAATGGGATTTTTTACTTTAAGTTATAAACCATATTAACGAGATAACGTAACTGACAACCGTTAGAATAATACAATTATAATATCATAGCAATGATAGGCGTACCACACTTCCCTTCTATATGCAAGGGTTTGGTCGAAAGCGTTTGATGGCAGTGGCCTCCGTAAAACAGTAAGAGTGGTGTACGTTGCCCTTTAATTACTTTAAATGCTTCCGGGACGTCTGAGTTGCGCCCACTATCCACTAAATGTTTAGTAATCGCACTTGTGAAAATTTCACTTCTTCCATCTTCCACAGAAAACACTTGTTAAATATGAAAACGGCCTCACTGTACGCATGCCGATTTTCACCTCTCTACACCTCCGTGAAATGAATGAGTTTTTCTTTCGTTTTGAATGGTTTGTTGTTAACGGTCTCCCATTTGACCTGTTTAAATGTCAAACTGTTAACTTTAGCCTGAGACATGAATAGTACCTAAACATTGTTAGAATCCCATAATAAGGAGGATTAGTTCAGCTAAGAGTTCTCTTTTCTGCGAATTTATTTTCAAAGCTGTACAATCGCAAATATAAATACTTATTTTTCAGGATGATAATAATTATAATAATACTGATAATAAACTTCTCTTAGACATGGTGACAGTGAGGTACAATAAACAAAGGTATCAAATTTTTCTTAAAACTTAATAAGTGTTTGATAGTTAATGGCTTAAGTATTCATCAAAAGATAGATAAGAAAATTATCATTGCAAAAGAATGGATCAGTATGATAGGATAAAATGATGAAATTGAGATTAAATGTAATCAGGAGGATCGTAGAAATAAACAAACCAGTTGGGGGTAAAAAGGTTTAAGGAGAAGGTGGAAGGTGAAGCAGATGACTGTAAAGGAAGAAGAGTATGAAGAAAGGAAGAAGACAAAAATATTGGACATTAAGACCATGGTAGAAGACATTGTACTAATCTCTTTTGCACACACAATTCTGATTTTTCCAGATTTATGGCTATTGTTTCGGCAATTGAAAGAAGATGCAATATGACTGCCTTTGAAAGACTTCTACATACCTTGTAGATGAATTTTAGAGATAACACTTTCCTCACCTAAATTTCCAGGGGTTGAACTTCTACCGGGAGGTTCACTTGTTGACTTAGAATATGCTGATGACATAGTTTTATTTGGCGAAGACGCTGAAAAAATGCAAAGTCTTCTGACCACTCTAAGCAACAATGCAAGCATGTTCGGGATGCGATTCTCTCCCTCGAAATGCAAAATGTTGCTTCAGGATTGGGTTGCATCAACACCCGAATTAATGATAGGGAGTGAAGTAATTGAACGTGTCGATCGCTCCACATATCTTGGAAGTCTCATCAGCCCTTGTGGTCTGGTGTGTGACGAAATCTCAGCACGGATATAGAAGGCTCGACTAGCTTTTGCCAACTTGCGTCTATCAACCAAAATAAGTGTTTACTGCTCAGCAGTCCGTTCCGTCCTACTTTATGGAAGTGAAACATGGCCGGTACGAGTATAGGATATTCGTAGACTACTAGTATTTGATCATAGGTGTCTTCGAAATATTGCTCGTATATCCTGGGACCATCAAGTAAGTAATGCAGTTGTTAGGAAACGGGTACTAGGTAAGGATGGCATATCAATTGATGAAGTGGTGAAACTTCATCAGTTGAGATGGCTGGGACACGTGTTACGTATGCCCAACGACCGAATGCCTCGACGTGCGATGTTCAGTGGTGTAGGAGTAGGTTGGAAGAAGGCTAGGGGCGGCCAGACCAAAACATGGCACAAGTCCATGAAGTCACTGACAAGTGGACTGAGTCATGTCGGTAGGTGTAGACTACCTGGTTGGGGACCGCGAGATGATAGCAACCGATGGTTAGAGACCCTGAATGACATGGCTCAAAATCGTTTGCAATGGCGCAGGTGCATTCACTCTTTGTGTTCTCCCAAATTTTGATCTCCTGATTCCCCCTTGTCTCTTTTTTTTTCTTCCCAAGTTTATTTCACTGTATTATACTCTTTAAGTAACATCTCCAAACACTAATCTTCCGATTACTGCTTATACTCTTATTACCTCTACCACTACGGGATTTGAATCGATCACTGTATCTCTGTGCTAATGTGGTGTGACAACTCGAACTGATGTAGGTACGTACGAAGTTCTACGTTGTTACTGAGTGACTGACTGACTGTAGATGAGTTTGAACATAGAGTCTGTCTTCATTGAGTGACCTGTGTTCACAAGGTGTTCGATTATTAAACTTCTTACTGAACCGTTTTCTCCTCTTCTTAGCCACGCTGGGTAATGTTTTTGAATTCTTTTGGATAAAGTACGCATCGAATGACCTATATACCTAGCTCCACATGAGCAGGTAAATTGGTAAATGCACATTGAGTTGGTCAGATGCGATAATCCCATAAAGCTTGTATGATTAGAGATTCTTGATAAAAACTGTCAAAAGTCATTTATCTTGGTGTAAGTTTTTCTCCTGATCACTCTGGGTTTTCTTATGTTTTATTACTAACAAAGAAAGCCTTTCGTCTGACTTATTACATGAAAGGGATGCGTGCTTTTGGGATTACTCGACATTTACTCTTAACCTGATATCTGTTGTTAATACTAATGTTGATTGTGACATACTAAAATACTCCACCTTAGTGTACTCCAGTAATATAAAAGATGTTCTAACGTGCCTGCAGAAATTTCATAGTAACTGTCCACCAAAAGTTGATATAATCATTGGAAATATCAGAGGACTAGAAAGTTATTTTTACTTGTTTAAAAATCCCTATCATATTAAAAGACGAATCTATGAGCGAAGAATATTCTTTTCAATAAATTTTTTTCAGGTCCTACAATTATATATTCAAACTAATAATCTATAAAGTGGCCAGGTTTATGACAAAGTACATCGTTTAAAGTTATAACGTGTGAATTTAGGATTGTTAATGTTGAAATGACTTATACGGAATCAGATCATATGTTGAGTAAAATTTAAAGATTCATGATCAGAATAAATGTGGGTCAGATAGGATAAGAGGAATTATAGTGTAATTACAAATTCGGTCAAATGTTTAGTGGAAGACCGTGATGTGAAATTTTTAATGAAATTAGTAAGAAATAATAAAGTGGGATCAATGCTCTTATGTTTGATTTTTTTAATCAAGTTCTGACTATTTAAGAACTTTCACAGTTGGATTCACCAGTCGATTTAAGCTGGACCACTATCAGAAACGTGGAACCACTGAACGACATTTTTGTCCTAGTGCGAATCTCCTCAGCCGTGCACATCACGATCCTGCACGTGGTACTGAAAACAAAAACCTTCGGTTTCGCGCTCGAACGCTTAACCTCCAGACCATTGAGTCAATATCCAACGATGCTAATGTCCAACTTCAATCGTTCCACTATGTTCCGAAACCCTTCATCTCTTGTCTGGGTGGATGGTTGTCTTACACCCGAAACGGATTGGAATTAGAAATTGCGACATTCTGTAATTAACATCAGAGTTCAGTTGTTGTTAACTAGTAACCATTCTATTTAAGGGATATCTACATAAGAATGTTTTCTGAGAATCAATGTCGAAAAATAATACTTTTTCTATGAAGTACTTTTTATGATTCGTCGCGTACTAATTAATCTTCTTATATCATAAGTTAATTTAGATAAGTAATGTTACCTGTCAAAGTTTCATCGAAACATTTCATAGCCTTTGGTAGAGCCTGGATATCTAGTCTTTCATCTGGTCAAAATTTCTTATTTCATCAAGTTAAAAGGTCTTAATGTACTCTTTATCAATGTACATTTGTTTGTTATTGCCTTGTCGTAAACAAACAACTGTGAATTATTTCTGCGTTACAACATAATTATCGCATTGATATCACATGTTTGTGTTTTCATTTGCTCTCAAATTTAAGTAAATATTTTGAAATTGTCGACTAAGGGTTTTGTTTTTCTGTTTATCTAATATGATCACATTTAAGCTCATGCCTTTATGCCTATGACGCAAATATTATTGAACAGTTTCCTAAGATTTTTTATTATTTCGAATTTCTGTATGAAAAATGTATATTTTATAAATCACTACATGAAAAACGATGAAGTGGTAAAAATTCTTATTTCCTATATGTCACATGCAATTCAACAGTAGTTTGTTACCTTGGGGAAGAAAAACAGAAATTTATAAAGAAACAATTTGACAGAATATAATGAACAAGATGGACGACCATAATAAACTGAACAGCCTACATATACAATTTATTATTAACCTACACGCTATTGTATAATGCACCATTTTAGATTTATCTGTGTTTAGCAAATATGTTGAAGAGTGAGATATAATGAATTTCTATTTATTAATTTTTGATAAACTACAGTAGACGAAATCGAATATTGTGAAGAACTGACTACACTCATTAATTTATATTCCTGTTTAGAACTCATTCTATAAAGAAATTCATTTAATCCCTATTTAGTCTATGCATCATTTTGTAGAATGAAAAGCAAAATATCTATAAACTATCGAGATTGCAAATTTTAATATACCAAGTAAAGAGGATTAGTTTAACAACTTTGTATTGGGACCAAAATGTCTGTCGTTGATACACCGGTAGTAAATAAATTAACAGAAGCATAATATTAAAAGTAATAAAGTATAATAAAGTAATCTGATGAATAGTTGATATGTTTCGAAGAGAAAAAGAATTAATATCAGGTTTGAAAACCCAAACGTATTTCTCAATTTGTCTCAATCAATGTGTTTTCTAATAGTGTACTAGCCTGTACTTTACTTTCTGTTAATAACTTTCCATTGAAGATATACGTTTTCTGTGGTATCAGAGATAGATAGATGATGTAGTCGCTGCTATACTCACTCGCTCCTTTCGATTATTCATCATTCATTGATATACTCTATAGTTTATGATTATTAATTTTATTTTGTTCCCATGTATTCTTTATTCAGAAACCTTCATATAGTCTAGGCTCTTATGTTGGTGATTATTCAGAAACCTTTCAACGTTTCTCATACAATTTCAACAGTTGAGATCATGAGTCATTTGAAGCTAGACCACCATGGAAAACCTGGAAGCATTCATATAAACAAACATATTGATAGGGTAATAACAAACGAATTGCACTAAACAATACGTATTAAAAGCAAGTATACTTTGACAGAGTAGCCTATTCATTGGAATTATTCATACTTTGTGGTAGCATATAATGTTTGTATCTAACTTTGTCAATTTCTTAGCTTTACTTACTGAGAGTTGTAATATTGGAATCCTTCTGAACATTATTAATTAGTATTTGTAATATCTCACATTTTTAACTTTGTTTACTGGTATTATTTGTGTTTTACATTTTATTCCTAGTGAGAATAGTCATAAATTTTTAGTAATAATGAGTTTAGATTAGATTGATAAGAGGGATATAATTTTCTTTTTTCTTTCTCCACATGTACTCTTCATTTCATTTCATTTTTTTCTTTTGTTTTATCAATTACTTTATATTAATTTTTGATTGAACTCTGTATCATTTTAGCTGAAATAAATTTCTATAGAGAAGTATCTGATCAAGCGATGAAAGCAAAGGAAATATTTTCATCCTATAGTTTAAAGTACGTCTAATAAGTATTATGTATTTACTAGTAATGATTGTTTAATATCTGTTGTAAAATATTAGCATGAAGCTGTCATTCAATTTACAGGGAGTTATTATAATTATGGTTGGTTCATGGTAGAATTTACTACATATGTTTTATACCATTAAAGATTTATCGGATGCATATACTGTTTGGTTCAATATACTTTATTATTCCCAATAAAATTCAAACTAATCACTTAGTATTTTAGATATACTTTTTTAGTAGATATACTGGTTACAATGTCTGACTTTTGTATTAAAGACAGTAATTAAAGTAGTATGGTATTTACTGAGTGAATGAGGGTAATTTTTGTGTATCTGAAAGTTGCTAGTTTTGTACTTTGGTCGATTATACAAATAATGGGAAATGTGTTTTAAACCATTCAACATACACACATTCATTCGATACATTGATAGATAGGCGTATCATTGCGTAAATCGTCTATGTGCATTCTAGGTAGAGAATTTTGTTTTTCAAACTGCATAAATCCATAAATTCCCACTCATAGTATAAAGATTAACTTGTAACTGAATGTCTGTTACCTCATAAACGATTATGTTTTCTAACTTGTGTCTAGTGCTTATAAATGTTGAAACATTTTGTGCGAACTAAATTCTCAGTTAGCCTTACCCAAAATGCTGTTTTTGCACCAAACTGTGCCGATTCTACTTCTTTTTGGGAATAAGTGCTGTATTGGTCTGTTGGTTGACTCGGTTATATATTTCTGTCAAGAAAGCAATGTATTTTGCCATTAAATCACTCCGTTTTGCTGGCGAAAAAAATCTATTCACAATAACATATTTCTATATCTATGTGTGTGTCATTATTCACTCATGAATTGTAATCTAAGTTTCAGAAATCTTGATTTTCATCATACGCAAACGATTAACCAACAGATCACCAGTCGGGTTTTACCTATCTAAAGTACAATTGTCAGTCAGTATGTCAGTCTATATGATTATAGTTTGAAATTCAGGCTATTTTTGACAGTCAAATTACCGGTCAGTCATTTGTTTCTATCATTGATTTCACATATATCTGAAGTGCAAATTTTGAAATAATTGGACATGCTTCATGATCGATCAGTTATTAGAGGCAACGTAAGTATGTATATTCGTTCAATAATATTCACTTCATTCAGTGTCCATTTTATGTTTAACTAAAGTAAGCATAATTGTCATCACATTTTAGATATACTCAAAAATTTATTGGAATGGCGCTGATGGGAAAAAATCAAACAATGGAATCATTGGATCGGTCTTTATCATCTTTTGAAAATTGTAAGAATGTTGAATTTATGGTTCATCCTGGTTATAGAACAATTAAACATACCAATGAGTCTAATAATCTTGAAGGCTGTGGAGATCCTGATGGTCCTGATTTATTTTCACAGTCAAGTGATCGAGAACATGAAATGTTTTTTCTTACAAGTGATGAATTTAAAGACTATTTAATTGTACATAACTATGAACTTTTGAAATTTTCCGACTTATCATAAATCCATATTTTATTTCCGCTATTGTTGCTACTATTGAAAAGAATAAACGTATCAATTCAAAGTAGTAATAAACAATTTAAAGTTTTGTTATGCTAACTAAATTATTCAAGACGCAATTATTTCATTTGATGACCATGCTTTCATTTCATTAACTTTAGACAAAATTGTTCGTCTATTTGTTTTAGACAGATTAGGTGTTATTTAGGATACAAAAACCTGGAAGCACTGGACGGCCGTTTCGTCCTAGTATGGGACTCCTCAGCAGTGCGCATCCACGATCCCGCACCACGCGGGGCTCGAACCCCAGGACCTACTGGCTTCGCGCGCGAGCACTAGACCACTGAGCCGGCATCCAACGGTGTTAATGTCTAACACTGACCCATGATTTCAACTTGTGAAATTTCTTAAACTCTCCACAAAACCCATTCTGGTATAATAATACTTCATAGGTCAAAATAAAGCTCATGATAAGATGAACATTAATATGAACAGTTCAGTTACTTAAGAATTATACGATAAAAATATACTCATAGCATTGGTCCATAAATGGATACCAAGAATTACCATGCATTATTCTTATCGGCATATAACACAAAGTCATCTGTTTTAGTTAGTTTACATTTCTGAGAAGTCTCAACCCATTCGAAAAATAGTAAATTGATGTTCCGCAGTCTTTACAGTCTATCTGAAAACATGTTTGTAACAATTAGTTAACCAAGAAACTTCAAAGGGACCGCATTCCCATATTGTTTTGAGAATATGTTTAAATTAAGAATGATAGACAACCTTTTCTTCCCACTTTTTCTAACAATGAGTGAACTAAATATGGTAGCAAAATCCCGTATTCTTATTTACAATCAACGATAATCTAATTTTTCAGATTTTCTGTTATTTATATGGTGGAATTAAGAGGTCATTGGGTGGAACACTAAAGTTCATATTTATTTTCATAAACAAACGAACGGTGTTCAATACGCTGTAAAAAAGCGTTTAATAATCTACTGCATCAGTGTGGAAAAAATATTTTATTAGTTGCCCAAGTCTGTAGGTTGTGAAACGTCTATATGTAAATGAATCAATGTATCTTGTCAGTCAAACAGTCATTAGTTTATAAACTGAAAAACACATTTATGAATAAATATTATTTTGTATGCATTAGTTTACTTGAAAGATTAATTTTTTTAACTGGTTACGAATCGCTTACGGTTTCCAACATGCCTAGGGTGTTCATAACATTTTCCAAACATTTGTCTAAGATATTTTTCTTCATCATTTGAATTTCCTTAAAATTTGTCATTAATTTTGATTTATCTGTTCATCAATTCATCAACCAATTTGTATGTATCAGGTTTTATTTTTTCTAGTCCTTTCCTATTACCGAGATCAATGATTTATTTTGTTATTCACCTTTCTCATGATTTGATTTTATTATTTGTATTATGGCATTTAATCTCAATGATTCTCATGGTAAATGGATGAACTTTATATTCGTATATATATGTAGTGTATGTCAAATATTGTTCAGTATTCGATTCTCTGACCTAAAAGAAATTGAACATAAATTTAGACCTTCACATTTTAATTAGTTAGTTATTTGATAATCTATTTTCTTCTTGTGTGATTATGATCTTCAGAATGAAGTGATAAATGTTTTTCTTCTAGTCTCCTTTATAACGAGATCTTAGAAACTTTACTTAATTTGACATTAATTTTGAAATTTTATAGCCATTATCTTTCAATTTAGGTCATATATTTTTTGCTAAATTGCTAAACATACAGAACACCTTATCTAAGTCGCAATAAATTTACTTATTGGGGATTTTCTACCATATTTTGTTTAAAATTCCAACGTTGTGTTCATGGTTAACCTATTTTGGTCGTAGGTTCTAAACCCAGCTCACCTAAATTTATCTGACCAATCGAATGTATTTGACATGAAATTACAGGACTTGTTAATAAAATCTAACAATCATAAAGTAAATGCTTAATTTGCGAAATGTCCATCAATTGTCTCAAAATGACTCAGACTTCATTGTTCTTGCATTTTCATACAAATTGCATCCTGTTTTCATTCTTTACTGTTCGATCCTCTTGTCTCTCTGCTGCCAGATATTCTGTTCACGACTAACATCTACTAATTATGTCAATATAAGTAGCACACACCGCAGTATTACTGACTCAAAGTCGAGTCTATGTACAGGTTTTCGGTAAACCAATTTGCCTAAATTTTGTTATATTTGTTAGAAAGTTTTGATTTCATTCATTTAAATGTTTACAAAGATTATTTAATATCTAATTATTTTGTTTGCCTTTAATCTAAAACATTATACTGAGTTCTGATAGAAAAGTAGTTTCAATCTCTGTTTTATTCATCAAACTCAATCTTTTTTACTACTTTTATAGTATCAAGTTTATGTTATTTATAGTAAAACACCTAGTTACTTATGCTGATAGAAAATTATGTTTTTTATTTCACCGCCTTCATATTATTCGTACATCAGGGGAATGTTTGATCTGTGAATCTAACAGCTCAGTATGATAAGACTCTTGATTATATATTGGGGATTGAAAATGGATTGCAGCCACTTGACATTTTATTAATACGCCCATTAGGTAATTTCATTTACCATTAGGAAAAACATTTATTTAATCATAATGAACATAAAACCAGGTAACAAGGTCATCGTTTGTAATCCATGAAGTGTGTGTATGGTTGAACATATTTGTTTATCCTTCCGCTTGAAGAGATGCACTATTCCATAAAATTCTGATTGTTTGTTGGAAAAAGCTCTACTACCACCAGAACAAGGAGTGTTTAATATCAAGGAGTCACTCTCATGCCTGAAGCTATTTATTTATAAACTTGTCGTTTCCTGCTAATTCAGTCCACACAAGTTTGATATACAGTCGAATTTTGTATATAGAATCTTATAATTTCTATAAAAATATTTGTGTTACTGAAAAAAATGAACAAAATAAGATAAAACTTGTTACGGTGAGCTGTTAAGATAGGTAGTGTAATAGTGTTTCCATAAAGGACACATGAAGATGAGAGACAATCAATTAATCACCAATAAAGTATATCAATTTAGTGCTTCATCCAGACTAAATGCAAGTGATTGCGAGATTAGATGAAATACGAATGATTCTTTTATAATTACTTCAATCCATTTAAGATCCTTCATCTATAAACTTTGAAATCTATGTGAGGCACGATGGTGTGGCTTCATGCAGTATGTATTTGTTTTTAGTCAATAAGTCTCATTATTTACTTAATTAGGATACGCATTTGAAACTTAGTTTGACTATATTCTGTGATGAATAATCTAGGAAAGAAATGAAACACCAGATTTTGTTGAAATAATTTGCTACAAAATTTTATTGTTTTACATGTTCTTGTATCCGATCAAATACTACATACTACTACTAATACGAGTGAGTATTCTGAAATCAGATAAAATTAATTTGTATTGTCACTTCATACTACAGCTATAGAATCAGAATACTCTTATTTCCACATTTGTTTTATTATTATTAGCTTTATTCAATATTATATTTTTGGTACAATATAGAATTCTCAACACAAAGTATTTCAACAAGTTTCCATTTCTTATTTCTTGATTAACCCTTGCGATAAATATTGGGTGGTCGCCAGTTAGATGTTAGCTGTTTGGGAATCGACATCTGATTAATGTATATTGTTTTCGATGCATATTTCCAGCAACCACGATGTTTCTGAAATGTCGTAATTTTTTTCACAAACGCACCTGAATAGGTTTTGCAAACAACGGGCATAATGATGTGTTAAGACAAGCGTGAAAACAGATAACTTGTTGAGATATCCAGATGGCAGGAACAGGTAGCCCAGATATTCAAGCAAGCCGCCTTGAGGTTATCTTAATCTATGTTTATCAGCATTGCTACAATTACTTTAAGACTATAACTGATTGTTTTCAAACATCACGAGATTTTTACAATTTTTCAACTTTCAATTTAGAATCATTGTACTTGTTATAACTTTTTCTGAACATACACATAATAGGTAACCTAGATAGCAAATAATAAACTGTATATACGCAAACATCACATGTTGTTGTTAATTCCTAAAACACAACATTCATAATATTTACTAGGATAAATGTGTCCATCAAATTAATTTAGAATGATATAAACACTTTTTGATTGTTATTACAAAATTTTCATCTAAATTATATCTTAGCGTCAAAGAAATTCAACACTTTTCATTGGTTCAGTTGATGATTGTAAGAATGACGAGATCTAGGAACTGAATTATCATCTGACGAATTATCACATTTAACTACAACGATGTCAGGTTTGTGATGTGAGAACCAGGAGAGGAGCTGATATAGCTTCAGATCACCACCTGCTTGTGGTCAACTTAAAACTGAACCTAAAGAAGGACTGGACAAACAGCACTACAAAGGTTCAATACAGCCTTCCTTCGAGATACTGACAGACTCAAAGAATTCAAGACAGATCTCAACAACAGGTTCCAAGCCTAACAGGATCTACTGAAGGAAGAAGAAACTACTATGGAGGACAACTGGAGAAGTATCAAAGAAACATTAACTTCAACGTGTCAAGAGGTTCTGGGCCTAAAGAAGCATCATCATAAGGAATGGATCTCTATAGAAACTCTGGACAGGATCAAAGAAAGGAATAACAAGAAGACAGCAATTAAGAACAGCCGAACACGAGCAGAGAAAGTCCAAGCACAAGCTGAATATACAGAAGCAAACAAGCAAGTGAAGAAGAGCATTAGAGCCGAAAAGAAGAAGTACGTGGAAGACCTAGCAGCGACAGCAGGAAAAGCTGCAACAGAAGGAAAAACGAGACGACTGTTTGACACAACGAAGAAACTGGTAGGGAAATATAGTAAACCAGAGAGACCAGTCAAGGACAAAGAAAGCAGGCCAATCACTGAAATTCAACAACAGCGGAACAGATGGGTAGAGTACTTCGAGGAACTCCTGAATAGACCGGCTCTAATAAATCCACTGGACATCGAAGTAGCGCACACAGATCTTCCTACAGATGTCAGCCCACTAACGACGGAAGAAATCAGAATGGCCGTCAGACAAATCAAGAGCGGGAAAGCAGCAGGACCCGACAACATACCAGCTGAAGCACTGAAGTCAGACATCGAAGTAACTACAAACATGCTTCATCTTCTATTCAAAATTTAGGAGGAGGAATAAGTGCCGATGGACTGGAAAGAAGGATACCTCATCAAGATTCTAAAGAAAGGAGACCTGAGCAAATGTGAAAACTACAGAAAAATCACACTACCGACAGTACCAGGAAAAGTCTTTAACAGAGTTTTGCTGAACCGGATGAAAGATGCGGTAGACGCCTAACTTCGAAATCAACAAACTGGATTCCGTAAGGATCGGTCGTGCACAGATCAAATTGCGACACTACGGATCATCGTCGAACAATCAGTTGAGTGGAACTCGTCATTGTACATCAACTTCATTGATTATGAGAAGGCATTTTACAGTGTAGAAAGGAGAACAATATGGAAAATTCTTCGACACTACGGAGTTCCTGAGAAGATTGTCAATATTATCCGGAACTCATATGACGGACTACAGTGCAAAGTCGTGCATGGAGGACAGTTGACAGATGCATTCCAAGTAAGGACCGGAGTCAGACAAGGCTGTTTACTCTCTCCCTTCCTCTTTCTTCTGGTGGTCGATTGGATTATGAAGACCTCGACATCTGAGGGAAAACACAGCTCAGAATCAATTAGACGGTTTGGAATTCGCAGATGACCTAGCTCTCCCATCGCATACACACGAACAAATGCAGATAAAGACAGCCAGTGTAGCAACAGTCTCTGCATCAGTAGGCCTCAACATACACAAGTGGGGAAAACCAAGGTCCTTAAATTCAAGGCGGAGAATAGCAATCCAATCACTCTTGATGGCGAAACTCTGGAAGATGTAGAATCCTTCACATACCTGGGAAGCATCATCGATAAACAAGGAGGTCCAGATGCAGTCGTAAAGGCGAGGATTAGCAAAACACGGTCCGTATTCCTTCATTGAAGAACGTATGGAACTCAAAACAACTTTCAACCAATATCAAAGTGAGAATCTTCAATACCAACGTCAAGGCAGTTTTATTGTATGGAGCTGAAACTTTTAGATCTACGACAACCACAATCAAGAAAGTGCAAGTATTTATAAATAGCTGTCTACGCAAGATACTCAACATCCATTGGCCGGATACCATCAGCAATAGCCTTTTGTGGGAGAGAACAAACCAGCTTCCAGCTGAAGAAGAAATTAGGGAAAGACAATGGAAATGGATAGGACATGCATTACGCAAATCGTCAAACTGCATGATGAGACAAGCCCTAACTTGGAATCCTGAAGGAAAGAGGAAAAGGGGAAGGCCTAAGAACACATTACGTCGAATACTAGAAGCAGATATGAAAAGGATGAATAACAACTGGAAGGAGCTGGAAAGGATTGCTCAGGACAGGGTTAGATAGTGAATGCTAGCGAGCGGCCTATGTTGCTTCACAAGGAGTAACAGGCGTAAGTAAGCAATGTCAGGTTTGTGGATGTATATGGCAAAAAAAATCTGTTTCACAATCTATTACGGATATGAGCTTATGTATGCCTATTGTCAACAAAACTAGTTCGTTTTCAATTTTAATCTTTAGTCACTTGAGATATAATACTCGAGTCTGATAAAAATAGTTTGGTGCTTTTTAGAGTGATACAGAATTGAATGTATTTGCTTCAGTGACCTAGTCAATATTCACTTCTGAAAGGAATTTAAGTCTTTATTCTAATCAAAACGATTTTGCAATTTGTTTGTCAAATACGGGTCGATGTATTTGGTTTTAAATTACAGTTTGTTTACAAGTCATAAAATTAGACTTTCTGAACAGAAATAGGGGAAGCGGTGTTCCAGGTGGTCTCCTATTTGGTGGACCATCTAACGATTTAAACGCTATGTCACCACATCAGTCAATAGATATTTGGTTTACTCCCGCTGCTAATTTATTAATCAAGGAAAAAATCAGGGATATAAAGGGAATTTTCCGAATGAACTATCTATAAGAAAATATCATGTTTACCAATCAACTATTTGTCTACTTAGATTTTCGTGATGTTGAAATAAGATCAACTTTAGAACGTGTACAAAAATCACCTTGTAGTTAACATTGATAACACACGTTTCATTTGGTAACAAATATACAATGATTAGTTAAATGTCATACGACTTTGCGGGTTATATTTCTAACAGATTTCAGGATATGAGTAATAGTTTTCTCGAACTGAAAAACCGAGAGATATACGATTATTTGATGGCGTTTCGGTCAGCGAATTTGTGAGTTTGAAATTTTCAGCTTATATTAAACGTTGATTATGATAAAGATCGGTGGGTTTCAAATTGTGAAAAGTAGATTTCAAGACACTCAAGTTTCTGTAAATACGTTTGACATGTTAGAAATTTGCCGGACGAATTTCTTATTGACAGTTTATTTCGTGCGAAGTATGTTGTTCATTCATTGTGTGAATAAATAAATAATTTTTAAAGTAAGTGGTGTTTTGTATAATGGCATTTAGGAGTACCAGTTGTGTTATTGAACTGACTTAAACCTTAAAAATGAACACTGGAAAAACATTAAAACGACTTGGAATTCTTCTCCATTATCAAAATATAAATGCTGCTATGAGTTTTTGATTCGGAAACACAGGGTTTATTTAGCTGATAGAGTGTTCAGTTCATCTTTCGACTCTACTGTTTTCGGGGATTAAACTTTGTGACTAATTAAAAAATCATGTTCATTTAATAAGTTACGAATATATTGGTAATAAAATTTACCATTAAAAGTTAGGAACTACGTTATTTCTAAAATACCTAAAAAACACTACAAGGTTTAATAAATGAACATAGATTCAGTTGTACATATTGACCGTACCTCATAAACTGAAGGTTTAGAATCATTCAGATGACTATCGGTGCATGTTATTGTTATTTACTAGCTAATATTATCGATCTTACGAAGATAGACAACCGCTCGTCAAATGAATGTTTATTTCTCGATAGTTCAAAAAGCTCACGATATATTCACCAAATTAAAATCGTATAATTGTTTGATTTTTATCGTCATATTAAGATAAGCATCAGAAAAAAAATATATATACATATTCGTCATAGTAAATAGATGAGAAAACTTGATGGTCAATTTAGTTTACATTATGTATCAACTTATTTACTGAAGCAATGTCATTCCATTTTCCAAAGGCATATAATCTAGTGTTCAATTTAAAACTATACTTATTTTATTCAGCGTTAGTTTCTCGAGAATGAATATGATAATTTATTGTTATATTATGAAGTAAAGTATTAATTTTACACGTTTAGAAATTTTCAAACTGAGTAAAAAAGATCCCTATTTTGTCTCATCGTCCAGTCAATGTAATACTTGTCAACTTCGAGTTAGGTAAAGAACAGTAAAGTTTCTTAGAAATTAAGCACTATGTGAGCTATATGTTTATGATGCCATGCAAACAAAATTGCATCGTTAACTATTCTTGCGTCATTATTAGGTAGAAAATATGTCAACTGTTTAAAATTAGAAGGCCTTGGAAAGTGGTTATGCATTACTACGAGACTCTTTTGGAGGGAATCTAACCCAGGACTTTCAGGTCTCGCAACTGGTGTTTAACTCCTAGTCCACTAGGCCACTATCTAATGGTGTACAATTAACGTATTCTTGAAATAAATGAAAACGATTATAACAGTGAATTTTTAAAAATTCGAACATATATTCAGAAAGCAGCTCTAATGTCATAAATACATAGTTCTTTTACCAATGGAACTAGTTCTGGTTAATAAAGTTATTCTAAGGATAAAAGACTATCTGATACAGTGATACAAGAGAATACTATATCACAAAGTATATTAAATGGGATTTCGTATAGCTAGTTTTCATTGCATGATTTCAAATACATAACTAAGTATAATCAATGGCCATACTCGCCTTTAATTAAATTCTTCATTCAACACATCTTGATTACCTAAAATGTATCTCATCTAAATAGACTATATAAGTCTCTGCATTTGTTAGTTGCATAGAAATCCGTCGTCATCGTGATATCAACATAAGTTATTGATTCAGATATCTGGTAAACTAATCCTATGGTTAACGGCTCTATGAAAGAAGTTACATTTTACCTAATTGGCTAAGAAAAAGCTACTTCGAAATGTATAAGATGTAAACCATAGATTGTTAATAAGCTACGAGAATAACACATTTGTTTAGTTACAATTGATTGATCACTGGGTGGTGATCAATCAAGTTTAATTACATCTCAGTCCTACAGGAGGTTAGTCGCGGCTCGGATAGCTCAGTGGTAACGTCTCTGACTGTGAAGCTGGGTGACACAAGATCGGATCAGCCAGCGAGCACCAGTTCCCTCAAGATTGCAGGTACACCTTGCTGACGAGTGCCAAGTAGCACGAAACCTGGGTCTAGGGTTTCCTGTTGACAACCTCCAACCACCATCTAAACATTTGTTTAGTCTCTATATGGTATACTTTCTTGGTTAATTTGATCAATTTACAACTAAAATGTTCTTTCATTTGGCAGTAGATTTACATAACTACCAAGTCAAAAAAGTCCGTTAATCATCATTAATTCTATATGATATTAGGTTTCTATGAGATAGTTTTTCTTCCACGTAGTCACTAGTAAACTTTAAAAAATACGCAAAAAGGTATTAAATAAAAAGAACAGTATTCATTTCCAGGAAAACAATGGTTACATTAATGTTTGTGTGTGGTTAGCAGTCTAGTTCAGAACACATGTTTTGTTCTTCTTGGGAATCATTAGCTGGACGTACCTACATCTGCTAAAGTGTTCACAGTGCCTATCTTTTTAAACATCAGCAATGATAAAATACAATTCTTCACCAAAAAACGTGGTTTTGTTGTATAAAACGATGACTGTTAATCTTCCTATTAATATACCTTCGTTAATTCATATAACTCCTCCCGGAGTCCCTCCGGGGGCTACTGCCGGTCCCAAGCCCGTATAAAGGAGGAGGGTTGGGAATGGGGTTAGCGTCCCCATCCCGTAGAAAACTAACTCACAAAAAAACGCTAACCAGAAAAAATTATTCAAACCTTTTAACCTCTGCCCTGGGAGTCAGAAGGTCTTCATTTAGAAGAACTATGACGCCTCATGATGAAAGCCGAATTCATTCGGAAGTTACGAGGCCGATGCCCCTTCTGACAACCAGAGCGACCATTTATTTAGGTACATGGAATGTTCGTACAATGTGGGACACCTGGAGAGCCTTCCAAATTGCTGCAGAAATGAGAAGATACAACCTAGAGGTGCTTGGGATCAGTGAAACACATTGGACGCAAGTTGGACAACAACGACTAGCTTCAGAGGAGGTTCTGTTATACTCAGGCCATGATGAAGAAAATGCCCCACATACACAAGGAGTTGCATTAAAGCTTTCCAAACAATCACAAAATGCGCTTATAGGATGGGAATCTCATGGACCAAGGATCATCAAAGCCTCCTTCAAAACAAAGAAAGAGGGCATTTCAGTGGACGTCATCCAATGCTATGCGCCTACCAATGACTACAATGAAGACGCTAAAGATCAATTCTACAATAGGCTGCAGTCAATCGTTGGGAAGTGCCCAACAAAGGACTTGACCATTCTGATGGCAGACCTAAATGCCAAGGTTGGAATGGACAACACCGGAAGTGAAGACATCATGGGACAACATGGACTGGGAGAAAGAAACGAAAATGATGAGAGATTTGCAAACCTATGTGCCTTCAATAAACTGGTCATAGGCGGCACCATATTCCTACATAAACGCATTCACAAAACCATATGGACTTCACCGGATCACACCACGCAAAACCAAATCGACCATATTTGCATCAACAAAACGTTCAGGAGGACTATAGACGATGTGAGAACCAAGAGAGGAGCTGATATAGCATCAGATCATCACTTGCCGGTCGCCAAGATGAAATTGAAACTCAAGAAGCGCTGGACAATGGGGCGGACAATATCACAAAAGTTCAATACAGCCTTTCTTCAGGATACTAACAAACTCAACAAATTCAAGATAGTCCTCAGCAACAAGTTCCAGGCCTTTCATGATCTACTCAATGGAGAAGGAACTACTGTGGAGAGCAACTGGAAGTGGATCAAAAAGGCAATCACTTCAACATGTCATGAGGTCCTGGGTCACAAGAAGCATCATCACAAGGAATGGATCACTGTTGATACACTGGATAAGATTCAAGACAGGAGGAACAAAAAGGCAGCAATCAATACCAGTCGAACAAGAGCAGAAAAAGCCAAAGCACAAGCTGAATACACAGTAGTAAACAAACAAGTGAAGAGGAGTATCAGAACCGACAAACGTAAATATGTGGAAGATTTAGCAACGACGGCGGAAAAGGTTGCAAGAGAAGGAAACATGAGACAACTGTATGACATAACAAAGAAACTCTCTGGAAAACGCCGCAAACCAGAACGACCAGTAAAAAGCAAGGAAGGCGAGGTAATCACCAACATTGAAGAGCAACAAAACAGGTGGGTAGAACACTTCAAAGAACTCTTGAATAGACCGGCTCCACTGAACCCACCCAACATCGAAGCAGTACCCACGGACTTCCCAATCAACGTTGGCCCACCAACAATTGAAGAAGTCAGCATGGCCATCAGACAAATCAAGAGTGGCAAAGCAGCAGGACCGGACAACATTCCAGCAGAGGTACTGAAGGAAGACGTAGACGTAACTGCAAAGATACTCCACATTCTCTTTAATAAGATTTGGGATGAGGAACAAGTACCAAAAGACTGGAAAGAAGAACTTCTGATCAAAATACCGAAGAAAGGCGATTTCAGCAACTGTGATAACTACAGGGGCATCACTTTTCTTTCAATACCGGGAAAAGTCTTCAACAGAGTATTGTTAAAAAGGATGAAGGACTGCGTAGACGCCCAACTTCGTGACCAACAGGCAGGATTCTTTAAGGATAGATCGTGTACAGACCAAATCGCAACTCTACGGATCATTGTGGAACAATCAATTGAATGGAATTCATCACTCTACATCAACTTCATTGACTACGAAAAGGCATTTGATAGCGTGGACAGGACAATACTATGGAAGCTTCTTCGAAACTATGGCATGCTTTAAATGGTGGTCAATATCATGCAGAATTCCTTCGATATATTAATCTGCAAAATCGTGCATGGAGGACAGTTGACAAAGTCGTTCGAAGTGAAGATCGGTGTTAGGCAAGGTTGCTTACTTTCACCCTTTCTCTTTCTCCTGGTGATCGACTGGATCATGAAGACGTCAACATCTGAAGGGAAGCACGGGATATAATGGACATCTAGGATGCAGTTGGACGATCTAGATTTCGCAGATGATCTGGCCCTTTTATCCCAAACGCAACAACAAATGCAGGAGAAGACCACCAGTGTAGCAGCAGCCTCAGCAGCAGTAGGTCTCAATATACACAAAGGGAAAATCAAGATTCTCCGATACACCACAGCATGCACCGATCCAATCACAATTGACGGAGAAGATTTGGAAGATGCAAAATCATTTACATATTTGGGCAGCATCATTGATGAACATGGTGGATCTGATGCAGATGTGAAGGCGCTGATCGGCAAAGCAAGAGCAGCATATTTACAACTGAGGAACATCTGTAACTCAAAACAACTGTCAACCAACACCAAGGTCAGGATTTTCAATGCAAATGTCAAGACAGTTCAACTGTATGTGCGGAAACCTGGAGAACTACGAAAGCCATCATCCGGAAAATACACTTGTTTATTAACAGTTGTCTACGCAAAATACTTCAGATCCGTTGGCCAGACACTATTAGCAACAACGTACTGTGGGAGAGAACAAACCAGATCCCGGCGGAGGAAGAAATCAGGAAGAAGTGCTGGAAGCGAATAGGACACACAGTGAAGAAAGCACTCAACTGCATCACAAGGCCAGCCCTCACATGGAACCCTCAAGGTCAAAGGAAAAGAGGAAGACCAAAGAACACATTACGCCGAGAAATGGAAATAGACATGAAAAAGATGAACAAGAATTGGATTGAATTAGAAAAGGAGACCCAGGACAGAGTGGGCTGGAGAATGCTGGTCGGCGGCCTATGCTCCATTGGGAGTAACAGGCGTAAGTAAGTAAGTAATTCATATATTAGAATATAATTGTACTTAAACTGTCATTGTATTGTAAAAAAATCCATTATTCAGTTGATTATGATATGCTTAATTTAAAAGTTTTTATATTATTCATAGTTTTGTCAAACAAGTTTTATTCAATAACAAACAAGTTGAAATCTCACATCGATATACCAAGTGAGATTGACATTATATATATAGTTCGGGGCTTCTGTTACTCACTTTTCTGAATATTAAAACTTAATTATCTAACATTTGAAGAATATAGCATCTGTCCAATATAAATCAAATAATATGATGGACGTAACTGAACTATGAATGCTACATCTCTTTTTCATACTACTAAGATCTAATCGGTGCGATATCCACAAAGAATAATCACTTATTGAAATCTTATGAAAATGTAAGTTTATTTTCAACTTGATGGATATTTATACATAAATTTCATTTTCATGTAAAACTCATGAAATTTTCAAACACTTTTCTAGCCTGTGATTTATGAAAAAGTTATGTAATTACTACAAAGTTTGCACCTGTTACTAAGTTAATAGACATGTAAACAAAGTAGTACGAATGTAAATAATTAGTTTAAAACATGGTGATGATCTAATTATGTTTTTTTAGTGAGCTTATGTTATAGCGATCTACAAAACACAGTGAACTACTGCATTTTTTAAACAAAAGATCATTTTTATTAGATATATTAAAAAGAAGGGGTTTGTGGGGATTTTAGAAATTTCACAGATTGAAATCATGAGTCAATTGAAGCTAGACCACCATGGAAAACCTGGAAGCACTGGACGGCCTTCTGATAATAATAATCTGCTCACTAGTGACTGACTTCAAGAGATACTCCTGGAGTTTTCGTGAGAAACTATGACCAGTGGAGCTTAACCTGGTCTGTTGTGAGATATCAGTTCACTGATGACGATGGTATATGGTTGCTCAACTTCGTGGATTGATTGAAGTTAGACATTAACACCATTGGATGCCGGCCCAGTGGTCTAGTTGGTTAGGCGCTTGGCGCGAAACTGATAGGTCCTGCGTTTGAATCTCGCGGGATGCGGGGTCGTGGATGCGCACCGCTGAGGAGTCCCATACTAGGACGAAACGGCCGTCCAGTTCTTCTAGGTTTTCCATGGTGGTCTAGCTTCAATTGACTCATGATTTCAATCTCTGATATACTAAATTGCTTTACTATTTCAGTTAGGTTTCATTTGTTTTACTCCAAAAAAATATATTAATGGGAATGAAGTTAAAGTTATGCTATCATAATGTTTTTATCGCTTAAGATTTGTCAATTAATAACACTGACATTTAAATGTTAGCATAGTTGAACAAGATTACCAGCTAGAAAAAAACAATTTACAGATAATATAGATAATGTTGTTGTGTTTTGACATGAATAAAAGTAAACAGGAAAACAAATAATAAACATACTTTTTAGGAAAACAAATACTCTGCTAATTGACATAACTGAACTAATGGTCAATTAGATTTATCTAAATTATGTTGATCATTGGAAACCAAACCATTTCCGATCACTTAATAAAATGAACATAACAAATTAATCTTATGTTATCAGGCTCTAAAGTACATAAGTACAAGTGGACTTATTTTATTGCATTTCAAATAATGCCATTCTATGAAAGCTAAATTTAAATAATAAAAATGTTTATCTATGCCAGTCGTAATCTTGTGTTGTAAACAAACACAGCTTAAAGAACATTTTTTTCCATCTGAACAAATATCTGATCTCTGTTTTCGATGAAGATGACCTTAAAACTATATTTGTTTTTCTGTCAAAGTATAATTTAGGAAGTTTACAAAACTTAATTTATTATTTTTCTCAGATTTAAATCATGAATCAGTTGAAGCTAGACCATCATTGAAAACCTGGAAGCACTGGACGGCCGTTTCGTCCTAGTATGGGACTCCTCAGCAGTGCGCATCCACGATCCCGCGCTACGTGGGGCTCGAACCCAGGACCTACTGGCTTCGCGCGCGAGCACTTAACCATTAGACCACTGAGCCGGCATCCAACGGTGTTAATGTCTAACTTCAAACAATCCACGAAGTCGCGCCACCGTACACCATTGTCTTCAGTGAGCTGATATCTCACAACAGACCTGATTGAACTCCAGGTTGAACTTCCAGGTTTTCAATGGTGGTCTAGCTTCAACTGACTCATGATTTAAATCTGTGAAAATTTCTAAAATCTCCACAAACCCCTTCTGATATTATTTTTCTGTCAATAACATTATTTTTTTTCATCAGTGTAAATAAAAAAACACAGGAATTCTGAAGATGTCAATTCACCCCAGTTACAAAGATAAGTTCGAACGGATAAACATACTTTAAATGTTCTATTGACAACGGATCCTTTGGGGAGAAATTGATAAATATTCCTGAGTTTTTAATCCATAAATGAAACAGCTCTTCATTTTTCTATTTGCTGACGCTATTCAATGAAGCATATTGGCAATGTACATAAAAATGGTGTGTAATTGGAATTTCTAAACACCGTGGTTCATAAATATGATGAACATAGCTCTAGCCGCTCAATGGTGTATCATGTTACCTATACTAGTATTAATTTTCAGTTAGTTGATCAATGAAAATCAGTCTCACTTAGATTTAGTTCAATAAAGTTATGAGTTTATTTGAAACATAAATGGTTCAGAGATAATTTCCTATATTTTCTGAATGCATGTCTTAAATTCATTTACGATCAACATATGTGTGGTTCTCTGAATGTATGATCCAGGTTAATACAATAATGAGATTTCTACCATTGATTACTAAGTGATCGTGCAATATATTAGATGCCTATGCTGCTCACTCGCTTCAAGGTTAGACAGCTTTTTTCGGAGCATGTGAATATGCTTAGCATTATTGCGATAGCTTTTAAAATTTAATTTGTGTAGCTATTATGAATTTGATTACTAACTTTTCATTTTTTAAGATAATCATTTGAGGATATTCTAACATGGCCTACATGTTTTGTGAGACAAACTTGGATATCATGTATGAATTTTTCTACGTAAGATGAATTTCGACTGTGATGACCTATAATGTGGTCATCATTCTATGTGAAACTTGATTATGTAAAAATAGATAAATTCAAATTAAACCTTTTCAGAAAGTACTTGTTCTATAGAGAGAAATTTTAATATTATACTGACTTAGAATTTTATGCTTTTTAGGAATACATCAAGACTACATTGCAAACCAGTGAATCATATTCGTATTTGTGAACATGTTATTTCAATAGTTGAACTGATGTATCAATTGAAGCTAGATAACAATGGACGGCCGTTCCGTCCTAGTGTGGGACTCCTCAGGATTGCACACTCACTATCCCGCCCCCCGCGAGATTTGAACCCAGGACCTGACAGTCTCACGCGCGAGCGCTTAACAACTAGACCACTGAGCTGATATCCAACGGTGTTAATATCTAACTTCACCCAATCCACGAAATTGCACCACCGTATACCATTGTCTTCAGTGAGCTGATATCTCACAACCGACCATGTTAAACTCCACTGGTCACAGCTTCTCACTAGCACTCCAGGAAATGCCTCTTGAAGTCAGTCACTAGTTAGACATTAATACCGTTGGGTGCCGGCTCAGTGGTCTAATGGTTAAGCGCTCGCGCGCGAGACTGACGAGTCCTGGGTTCGAATGTTGCGGGGGTGGGATTGTGGATGCGCACTGTTGAGGAGTCTCGTACTAGGACGAGACGGCCATCCAGTGCTTGAGGTTCTCCATGGTTGTCTAGCTTCAATCGACTCATGATTTCAACCAGTAAAATTTCTAAAATCTCCACAAAATCCCTTCTGATAACATGTTATTTGCAAGTAATATATTTTTTGATTTACTCTATATTATGGATCGAAATACATAATACTGTCTTAGTTTCTTTTTCGATTCTCGATATTCAATAAAATCTGTAACCTGTAGACTTTACCGACTCTACGATTTAAACAAATGCTCACAGGTGGTATTACGAATCAGTTACATTATTCGAAAGAAGCACAACTTTAATTCCTAAGAAAACAGTCATTGTAATCTGAAAGATTTAGGTCATAATAATAAAGTAGTAAAAAGTGGCAAGTATTTTACATGTTCGATAATCTATCATAATTATGAAAAATATAACTGTTGAACGTCGTTTAGCTGACTAATAAATATTATTATGCCTATGATGATAAACATAACAACGATGATAGCGTGACAAGGATAAAATCTATACAAAGACAATTTAATAAATTTCAAAGTAAAGCAAAATTTCTTTTAACTTATCTATTTTGTTAATTCGGTCTCCTTAAATACTTTATTCTATGAAAAAGAGAATTACAGGTTCATTCCTTTAGTAGGCAGGGATTTTCTGAGGATTAAAGATAAGTATTTTTAAACTAATGTGAGCTATCATGAACTTAGATTAAGATTTGCCTACTAACTGATTTAAATTAGCGCACATCGAATAGATCTGGATTCATATTTATGATGTATTAAAATATAATCAAACAAGAACGATATTTTCCACATAGTATGATTTAGTTGCCATTGTTTCATTTATGTAAAAAAAAATAGCTACATGACGTAGATATTATGAATACATATAACGTTATGATTAAATAACCTAATTTTAAATGAAACGCAATAAACTCAATACGTATTTATTTTGTGTTGTATAATTTGATGCTATTGGAGTTTCTTAGGGACCTAAAAATTTCGATTTTTATGATCAAAATAAGTCTCTGACTAAACTTCATCCACCTGGACAACACAAGTGAACTTTTAGAAGTTGGTCTTTACTTTCTATTTATTTTAATTACTATCCATTGAGTCCTATCCTATTACTTAACAAAAGTATCTTTGATGTTTTACAACAATCACTCCAGTCACCTTTACAAAAGTTATTAAAATCTTGATTTTAACACTTTCACCATTTCTTTGAAAATATTGTTCTCTCACAGACAAGTCATTCCTTAAATTTCAAGTATGATAATGTGTATAAATAAGTAAACAATTTTATCAGTGAAAAAAAGCAACGTATCTGTCGTATCCTGAGATCTTCGTTTTTGCATTATTTAAATTTATAAAGTGAATTAATTAAATGTAGTAAATATAAGATATAATTATAGATCTTTACTGGGAGAACAATTCATTTCTATCCATAGAGGTACTTTATTAAATAAAACAAATGCCATTAGTCCATAAGCATACAAACTAATAGCTAAAATAACTTTGGGCATTGGATATTAGTCAAATGAAATTAGCAATGTATTATGGCATTTACTCAAGTTAGTGAAGCTTTACATAGTAAAAGCCACTTATTCATTAAGAAAAATTTAGATTTAGGTAAAGCAGTATTTTCTTTTTAGCATATATATATATAATAGAATCTTATTGTTTTAGTTACTATTAGTAACCAACATCTAACAACTGTTACCATTTCCCTCGACTTATATAACAGATGATTTCATGCTAAATAATATAAAATGAAAAAAAGAAATCACTATTAAATATTTTCATTTAATCCATCGAAAACAGTTGTTATTCTAATGATAATTTTTGGTAAGAGGTTTTTTCTTTTTTTGAACATTTCACTTCTATTATCCTATTTTATACATATGACAATGTTTAGTATATATTTATGAACCAACCAATACATGAAGTGTGTCAAAATAGTTATATTCCTATGTAACCTTGTCCAGTAAATAGAATGTGGATAATATTTTTTTCTCTTTTAAAGTACATCCTTTATGAATATTTATATACAATTTTGTGTTAAGCTGTATGGATTTAAATTTTTTATTTATTTAAATATTTTTCTTTATTAGATAAACAACGAATTACCCGTATTGATAGTTTCGACTGAATTCCTTTATCTAATTCGATAATACTAATGGATCTATTATATATCTATAATGAATTCATTCCCTATATCTTACGCATTGTATAGATTTTTTTTAAATTAAACAAAGAAATCTGACACAAGTATTTAAGAAAGTTTTATAATTTTGCTTGGACTCCGACCATACTCTAATACGTGCACGTATCTGTTTGCGCCTCACTGGACGCAGGAAAATAACATTAGGAAGACCCATTAGAATTGAATTAAGTGATGAGAAAGCCGAAAGTAGATTTCAGAAACCACTGAGATTAAAGTTATTTCATATTTTTATTTCTACGAACTAATTCTTTCTTTCTGTACTATTGTAGTGAACAGAACACGGGTTGGGACAATTGAATATATTTGACACAAAATTTTAGGACGTTAATAAGATCTAACAATCATAAAGTAAATACGTAATTTGTAAAATGTCCACCAATTGTCTCAAAATGACTCAGACTTCATTGCTTTTGCATTTTCATATAAATTGCATCCTGTTTCCATTCTTTACTGTTCGATCCTCTTGTCTCTCCGCTGCCAGACATTCTGTTCACGACTAACATCATCTATCAATTATGTCAATATAAGTAGCACACATCACACTATATCCTTACATAAAATCTTTCGTTTATGTATTACACCACTGAGTTAACTGTTTCTATGAATCCGTCTTGTTGTGCTAATGAGGTATGGAAACTTGGACCGATGCATTTATGTGCCTGGTCTTACATTATAACTGACTGACTGACTTTATAAATTTCAACTATAAATCTTTATATTATTACCAGTTTTACAATTATAAAAAAATGTACAAGATTTTTGACGCCCATTTGATAAGTCAGACATTAGTGTGAAAAGTAGGATGGTTTTTTGACATTTCAAAATGAACTGTTTTTGAGGTAAATTCTTTGGATTTTTCATGACAACTTTAATGTAGTTCTGAAAACAAAACAACTTAACGACTTGACATATCGTTATTCATTAAAATGTAAACTTGTAATGAAACTACGTTAACTTTAAACACCGTTCTTATTTGTACGTAGCTTGTCTAAAATGGAACTACATATTTTATTATTTTTTGTTTAATCTCATAACATTTTTCTTCTTTCGATCTATTCATTTTGTTTTAAATAGAGTATTTCCATGTGTTTCATTTTTCAAAGGCATTTTTATGTTGTAAACAAAAGAAGAAAGTGTTGTATTCAAAAACTTATCATTAACGAATTTCTACATTATTTGGTTATTAGTTTCAAAAGTCAAAGTGTAATATGTTTATCAAATAAGAAAATTTACTGGGGAATTTCTGACTTAAAAATGTTCAGTAAAATGATCGTTTTTCGATTGTTCTGATCAATTAACAAAAAAAGTTTAAAAAATTGTTTATTTTAATGTACAGTCTGCAGGCCTTTTAATCTGACCATCATTGCTGTCAATATTACTTTAGGTCAGTCAGAAGTAACGATTTTTCAGTGAAGCCAGAAATCGTTTATTCGATGTTTGTTACGTCCTCTAGTTGGTTACAGCAGACTACGACATGCAACTAACGGCATTTGAATGTGTAGAACCCCACAGTTGCAAATCAGAAGAGGCAAGAGAAGTGATTATTGGATAAAAATCAAAAGTGTGCAGAAAAACATGTGTATCTATAAGTATCATTAAAATTCAGCCAATCTTCTAGAAGGCAAGTTATGCTACAGTGCAATCGCAGCATACCACGTTGATATTCTAGAAAGCTCCATAATGTTCTGATTGGATGAAATGTCCTCGGCACCTTTAAAACCTTTGAGGGCTTCGTCATAATTCTCGACGTTGTCCTAACAATGTTAACAAATTTCTTTATCAGCTGTCTAATAACAAAACTACCATCGAAGTTAGTCGGTTTTGATAGTTTTAAATGTTTATTATAAATATGTATTATTAATTGTTACGTATGTATGTAATCGTTTCATGAACAAAAAGATATAAAGTATGATCCCTGGAAATTAATGAAAAAAGGTTCTAGCATTAAATATCACTCAAGGGCCAATAAGCAACATAAGAGAATTCAGTATTTTTACTGTTATTCGAAGAATGACTTCGGAACAGCAACTAATAAAACTTAAAGCCAGGTGACATTTGCTCAACAGTCATTACTTCAGATCTTGTTATTAAGATGGAATAAACATAAAATCTATGTACTGAGATGAGATCATTTAAACATTTAGTTATGGTATGATAAAAATCATATAGTTATAAGCAAAATATTGCTAATCTATAAGTTTTCCATATAACTTAAATTTAAAGTCAAGAAGTAAATTTTTCTCCAACATACTTTCCGTAAATAAAGTCACTATCAAATCTTGAAACACAACAGCCAAAATAATGTTTGATAAACGGAGAAAATAAACGTTTACGAAAATTCGGAAAGCAAGAGTTGATCATTATTTACAAACAAAGAATATTGCAGCCGAAAATCATGTTTAATAACTTCATTTATTGCGTTTACTTATAATAAAAAACCTAAATATATCCTGTTACTACTGCCAGTATAATATGTACAGACATATCTCTCGACGTATATGTATTGTAGCCAGTAATCCAACCTGGAACGCATGTTTCGTCCGGTTTAAGATTCACCACTCGGATATGCTTGTTTTTTAGTGTTGACCTTCCCACTGTTACTCGAACCCACAGAATTCAGTGCATAACAGACATTCACAGTCAAATAACCTAAAACATCGTGTTTATTGCAACGTCACCCACATTGAGCTGGACTTCTGAAAAACGTCAACCATGTTAATCATTGGAAATTTATGAACTAGAATATAAAAAGATTCCGGGTACATTACATTTACTCATTTACCAATGTTATTTTATTATGAAAACAAACAATGAAGCTCCATTTTCAGTAAATATTGATATTTCGTTTTGAAACTTTTTATTAGCGACCATAATAATGGCTTGACCATTTACATCTATGATGAAACAGTCATGACATGTAATTATACGGTATTATGAAAGTGCGATTCTTGCATGTATTTTACTGAATACTTCAATGTTTGGATGGAATATTCTCTAGTCTTGAGGAAGATGCTTCTAATCGCATTTCATAAAATAATCCCCTAATTTTTTTATCATTATGAATGAAAATAACATATTAGGAATTAGTATCAAAATCTCCAAATAAATGGTCAATGTTATTTTAATTAGTATAGATAATCGTATTTAGGTGCATAAAATATAAATTTATGTGTAACTATTTTAAGAAAGTGTTATGACTTTAAGGCTGACTAGTTATTAAGTGATTTATTCGCCCATCGAAATATGACTGACTCACTCTTGTACTGTTCTAAACCAATGACTTTCGACCTGTATGAGCAACATAGTGTCCTTATTGGTCCCTTGTTCGCCTAGCCAATCCAGTTGAGTCCAGAACATTAATAACAGCTTCCACTATGCGAATCATTTATTTCAAACACACTTAGTTTATGTACCAACCAAACAGACCACATCACACCATAAAATAAGAAATAAAATTTATACATGATCAAGCTAAAATGTGACTGTAAACGTGCAGGACTGTAATCAATAAACTAAACATAGTTTAAGAATTGTAAATCGTATAATAATATTCTATAGATCAAAATGAAGCTTATAATAAGAGGAATACAGATATACACAATCTGGTTATATAATAAGGATATATATATATATATATATATATATATATATATATATATAATATTTCATCTACACGTAACTTGTGTATTTCTGCACATAGAGTCCATATGAATACAGACTATTAGATCCTGGGTTCGATTCCCGCTGACGGGATCATGGATATGCACTGCTGAAAAGTCTGATACTAGGACGAAACGGACGCTCAGTGCTTCAAGGTTTTCCATTGTGGTCCAGCGCTAATTGAATCATGAATTCAACTATTAAGTTACTATATAAAAACAAATATAAAAATATCGAAATAAAGTTATATTAAAATGTACTATCATGAATGTTTCAGAAGGCTTTTTTTATTTCACTATCAATTTGATGTATTTTGTATTGTTTATTTAAATCGTATAAATAAACTTCAAAAACAATTTTCAACTGATAGTTTTAAAATAAACATTTCAAAGTTATAGTAAACATTTTGAAGAGGATATTTCAACTGACAAAATATAACCTCTTTATTAGCTAGAAATTGTCTTCTAATAGTTTATTTGATGCATATAAAGATTTTAATCAGAAAGGGGTTTTGTGGATCTTATTGTAATTTAATAGTTGAATTTATGAGTGGAATCCTTCGTGCAGGATTGTGGATGCGCACTGCTGAGGAGTTTCATACTACAACAAAACGGCAGTCAATTGCTTCCATGTTTTCCATGATGGTCTAGCTTTAATTGACTCATAAATTCACCTATCAAATTAATATAAAGATTTACCTTTGTTATTTATTATATGAGTTTCTCTTTATAGAACAAACGTAAAACAATTGTATATGAATAACCTATATGGAATTGGAATAAACTGGACTGGAATTTAATGAAACATTTGTTTACATTTTGCTCTCTACATAGATATCTAGCCTTCTGAAATTAATCGCGCCTATTTACAAGGATATGATGGATATCAACGATCATTTTTACACTGAATATCTAGTCATTGTAAAAAAAAAACGTTCTGAAAGTATTGCAGGTTAATAATACTATCAGAAAACATATTTCATATTGCCCATAACTTTTCCTAAGTGATTATCACTGGTATGTTTTATTAAACGCCATTATATCAAGTGTTACTCACTAATGGTAGATATTTTTTTAATAGTTCAATAAACGTTGAGTTCTCATGTAGTTTCATATTATCAATTAGTTACTAAATGAAATAAATTGTTCACAACTGTTAAAGTTTAAAAAGAAAAGTTTTATTTATTATTCACTACACTAAATAAACGTCATGTAACTATTTAAGAGATGGTCAAATTGTTATACATTTCTATTTCATTATGTAGTACACTTAATGTTCAAAATTTCTCATTAATAGTTCTGTTAAATTCACAAAATGTTTCCATTGAATTAATCATTTTGAAAAAAAAGCACATTTCAAGATCTTTATTCAACTTTGGATTATTTCAGATAAAACTTCTTTATTTCGTTGTTATTGTTGTTGATCCTTTGATTGTAGATACAAATGTTGGGAACTTAATATTTTGGGAATAAAATATAACTCAGTAATTGTGATTTGTTTATCGTTTTCAAATGAATTAGATACTTTTAAAAAAAACTTTATTATAAATGTGTAAGTCATATTTTAGACTAAACAAAATTTCAATCTATCCATTTATTCTATACAAATGATTTGTCTTCTTATGGCATAGTTGAATAATATATTCAGTATAATATATAGAGCATATTCATTATGAAAATGCTATGTTTATTGGATAGTTGAAATTTATATTTATATAAATAAAACTAACTTGGAAGAAATCAAGAATTGGTAATCTATGATGTACTGAATATTCAGTTGACAGATATCTATTTGTATACAATTATTTCTAAGAAAATTCTACTGTATGGGGCAGAAACCTGGTGAACTACGAAAGCCATCATCCAGAAGATACAGGTGTTTATTAACAGCTGTCTATGCAAAATACTTCGGATCCGTTGGCCAGATACAATTAACAACAACCTACTGTGGGAGAGAACAAACCAGATCCCAGCGGAGAAAGAAATCAAGAAGAAGCGCTGGAAGCGAATAAGACACACAGTGAAGAAAGCACCCGACTGCGTCACAAGGCAAGCCCTCACCTGGAATCCTCAAGGCCAAAGGAGGAGAGGAAGACCAAAGAATACATTACGACAGGAGACGGAGACAGACATGAGAAGAATGAACAATAATTGGATAGAACTGGAAGGCATAGGACAGAGTGGGTTGGAGAGTGTTGGTCGGCAGCCTATGCTCTATTAGGAGTAACAGACGTAAGTAAGTAAGTTAGTAAGTATTTCTGAGAAAAAAGTTTGTTTCCATTGAAAAATGACAAATATTCATATTTTAAATAAATTAAATTCTGAGTTTTAGAGTCAACCACGAACTAGTGACGACTCAGATCGTTTAATGATCACAAAATAAGGGATATTTTATGAGAGCGAGAGCTCATAAATACATTTAGATCATTTTTTCTTACCAGTTCATTGTTTGTTATAGATAAATATAGATTGAATACACAAACATTTTGGCTATGGAACATGTTATCACCAAACTCTATATAAAGCAGAAAATCAGTCGAGATAAGATGGTGGTTGGAGGTAGTCATCAGGAAACCTTGGACCCAGGCATGCAATTTCGAGTCACCTACACTAGTGGCAACATTGCAACTTGGTCGATAGCATTTGATCTGCACTAAAAAAGAATTGACACACATAACATTGATCACCATACAATGATCAACACTTGTGAGGAAATCAGCCATTTGCACATACAATGTTTTGTGTAATGTAACTATCATTATCGATCAAACAAAACTTTTCTAATATTAAGTGATTCAATTTAATGGTAGCCTAAAATATCTATTTATATGTTGATTAATTAATAAAAACGATCTTTTTAACAATCAAGGTCTTTACTAAAACTTATGCACAATACTAATAAAGGTATATGAATGCAGATCAGATGTTATCAGTAGAATTATCCCATTTTAATATGGTTTGTATCTATTACTATTAAGTAATGTTAATATAAAGTTTATGGAATTCAATTTATTACCATTTTAATGTGTAAGTGTGTAGTAACATAGAAACATTTTTGATTTACCAATTTTTCTATCCGACATTTATATTCCATATTGTTTTATTCTGAATTGCAAAAAATATAAGGATATCGTACTTTCTACTTATATTTAGTTCATTACGGTCAGATCAACATTAACTTGATAATACTATGTCTGTTTTGTTGTTTTGTAAAGATATTAAAAATGATCTTTTCAATCATTTGAGGAACATTTTGATTTGACCATTTGATTATTCTTGAAATATCTCATTTCTTAGTTTTATACTGTTGTCATTGTTAACTTTTTCTTACATGGGCAGTGATTTTGAATTTCATATTGAGAGTGAATTACTTTGTTTGGCAGTATGTGTTTCAGTTATAAAAGTTAGTGGAGCCTTCCTGAAAGACAATTGACTTATCTAGATAATGCTTTTTGGTTTAGCAGCATACAAAAGTTGGGCAATTCATGTTTTTAATGGGGAACCACACTGTTAAGAAATCCCGAATGATGAGCTAATTAGAATTCACTACTATTAAATAAGTAAGATGATCTCCAGTTTATTTGTATTAGCAAGTGCATATTACATGGACACCTAAAACATAGAGACCAGGAAACTATGCAATGCATAACACACATTTAAACATAGGTTCTATTTTTGTAATTGCTTTTATGCAAGTATACACTATACTCAAACCTAAAATATATAGGTCAAATCAACTTATGAACTCCATAACAGACTCAGTAACAGATGAGCTGTCTCGTCTTGAAAGAGTGAAAAACATTTAATCTAAGAAGGTTTGAGTCGGATCAAACTTGGTGATGTTCTAGACACTTGATCATGTTATATGTTAATTGGATGAGAAAAATTATGACAGTTGACACTATTTTTCCCTAGATATTCTTTTGGTTATTCCCAGAAATGTCGTATACTAAATACACAATATGGAAAAACATTTCAACACAGCTTTATAGATTCGACAAAAAAGAAGAAGAAAATTAAGTATAATAGGGAGATTATGGGCTGCAAAACATTTCCTGTAGTGTAGACTAAAATTTGGAGCCAATACAAACTCCATTTTAAAGATTAATCAATAAAGAAATCGAAAACCGTGAAAGACTATGAATTAATGATATGGTGAGAAAGAACTTAATTGTTTGTATTGCGAGTAACACATGATATGAATTCCTTCCCCCGGTCGTCTAGGACATGAAATTACGTTATAAGAAAGAGTAATTATATAATGTAGTTAACAAACTACTTGTTGCTTATAGGCACATAATTATTTGATATTTTTAGTGTCCATATAGTAAGTTATTGGATTAGTGATGTGAAATACTATTCAGTCCAATTTGTGCAAATCTGGATGTCAATTAATAATAAAAAATTAACTAAAAATTTATGTATTCAGATTTATTGATTTAGTTTGGCTATTTATTAAAAATCAGTTTTCTGTCTTCATGCTCTCACCTACTTCATCCGATTCACAATTTCCAGCAACAAGTACCAAGTCAGTTACGTATTCTGTGAACACAACATTTAATGGCTGTTTAGAATATTCATGAATAAATATAACTTGAAACACCGATGCCTATATTACAAAACATAAACCAATAGGGATATTTTGAGCCTTGCATTGTTGACCATTATATTTTGAAATACAATTTAACTCTTGTGACCACTTTTGTGATAATTAACAATATGCTCATAAACTAAACTTTATCATCATTATCCAGATGGTGTAAAATATTTGTAGCTCAGGTGAATTATTTCGTTAAAGTTCGGATCTCTGAACTGCATGATTTAGTCGTGGAGCTATTATTGTTCTTTTGAGCAACATGATCATCACAAACTTTAGGTAGAAGTGACATGTTCAAATTTCTCTACATATGACTCACAGATTGTGCTGTCAACCTTCATCGTAATTGTCTATTGTTTACCTTTGAATTGTCATTGGGTGTATCTTTATTTTGATTGTATCTCCCTTTGATTTGATTCTTGGTCTTACACTTGTCCATGATTTTTGTGATTGGTTGATAAATTGGATCGATTTCGATGTGTTTATTGACTGCTAATTGACCTGAGTGCCAAGGTTCTAAAAATTCTTTGGTGTTTTTAGTATTTCCTTTACCCAAGATTTCAAAGTTTTTTGTCAGTCGAATGTTTGTCTATGATTGTTCACATGTAATGATGCAATCGAAGATAAATCATAGCGTTCGACCACTAGTCGATGTTTCTGGAGACGAAGATGAAGAGGCGTCTACTTTGTCCAATGTAGTGTTTCTTGCAATTGGAACAGTTTATTTCGTAGATAATGTTCGGTTTTTCTTCTGTCACTTCATCCTTTGGTTTAGTTAGGTTTGAGTGAAGTGAGTTTGCTTGTTGGCGTGCTACACAGTGTGTGAAAATGAAGAAAAATGTCTAATGAATATCTTTTAAGGAAACGGCTATCTACGTAGCTCACCAAGTAATATAAATCCCACTCATCAGTAAAGACGAAATTAAGTACAGAAACCAACAGATGAATCATTCTATATATAAAAGATATACCAGAAGTTACAACGAGATTAATGGTTCGGTTTTAAATGTAATTTTGATAACATAGATTTATATGTAATTCAACTGTTCACTTTGGAGTGAAAGTAAATGGTTAATATTAAAAAAATAACAGATAGACTTTTAAAACATAAGTGGAAATATCGAAAGTGATTTTGACAGGAAAGTTAGCTGGATATATAGTAAATTTGCTATGCATACTGACAGTAGTCCCAGGAGGGATTGCAGGCGGAGTTGGATAGAACTAGAAAAGAAGGCCCAGGACAGAGTGGGTTGGACAATGCTGGTCGGCGGCCTATGCTTTACTAGGAGCAACAGGTGTTAGTTAGTAAGTAAGTAAGTAAGTTAATGTTATTATGTCCCGAACTACAGTAACAAGTGTAATAAATTTTACATGACAATGAAGATTTAAACGTAGCAATATTATTCAATTTGTTATATACTTTTAGTTACAATGGATTTGTTCACTATTTCAATTTTGATGTAACATTAATTATTTCTAATACAATAACTTCATTTAGATCTTCATTGAGGTTTCTTGCTGTCGAAAAGTATATTAAATAATTAGTATGATATCAGACTTCTATTGTATCATCTGATATTCCCATAATTACCATACTGTGTTGTTGTTGTTGTCTAACTAACACCTTCCCTACTTTTCATTCAGTTAACCTTCATTTTAAGTGTTATATCCATAAAATTATTAAAAATCGTTAATTCTTTTTAGGTCATTTAAGACAGACATGTGACTTATTGATATATATGTATATAATTTTTCATAAGCATTCAAATAACTGGTATAGATAGATTATTAGATAGGTAGGTAGTTAAGGAAGTAGATAGTAAAGTAAATGTAATAGACAATAAACAGACATATACAACTAAAAAAAAATTGATCATTTATCCTGTAAGGATACTTTTGAATATGATCAACAACAACAACATTTCCCCATTTAAATACACTGTTTCATTTGGTTGGTTTATTTATGTATATCTAATCACCGTCTTGTTAGAATAAATCAGAATCTTGTTGTGTGTATATGCACACAACAGAATAGCCATTAACCGCCTACCTCTTTTTTTTAAAAAAAAATTTTTTTCCTATTGAATAACAAAACTAAAATACAAATGAAATTTGAACAAGATGGTAAATCTTGAAGGACAATCTGTCAATGACCTTGATTAATTTTGTCTATTCTATATTATTGTTGACATATTCTATCCTAGTCAATAATAACTTATCATTCATTTAAACACATTCGTTGTACTTGCATCAAACATAATAATAATAATCATCATTGTAAGGATTTATAAATAAAGGTAAGTAAATATATAAGTAAATATTAAAGATTGGTTGTTTCTAGTCAATCATATTTACCTTTTAATGAATGTTAATTATCATCATTTATACTATTATCAATGATATTAAAGTAGTCTCAAAAAATTTAAGAAAATTTATAATCTTTTTTTTTAAAAATAAAAAAAATATATTGATTAGTTCTCTGAATAATTAAATTATTTTTCATATAAAAAAAGATCTAAAGTAATTTCATAAAGTATAAGATTCATTTATATTCGTGTTCACATTTCCTCATGGAATTAGTACTTTTACAAAAAACAAAAACAATTTTCATACATAGGACTCGTCAGTGACTATAAGGATTGAATTAGTTGTTTTCGAGAGCATGCTAAAACAAAACAAAATTTTGATTCAAACACCATACTCATTCGAAAACAACGATGATAAAACACTGGCTAAATTATTTTAAGGTCTAGTTGTAATTGTCGTCAATGTTTTACTTTACAATGGAATTATTCGAATATCAATGGTGTTGGAGATCAGTTAGAAAATGAAATAGGTGTTAGTAAATGGGCTTTCAACAATTGAGTCAAGGGATTGAATCTCTGAAGATATTACATTTTGTAGATAGATTTCTTTACAATAATCTATCAGACTAAACTCCTAATACTTAATCTTTTATAGAAGAGCTCAAATAACAACGAATATGTGGTGCTGTGAGATTAGTTTCTTTGACAAACTTTGTAAAACAATAACAACAAACAATATGTTATGAAATGAATACATTTCGTTACTTTGTTTGTTCCAGATCTTCTATATGCTCACTGATGTGCATCAATCAATAAAAGGTTATACACATTGAAAATCAGAAACACTGATCCGTTTTTAGTAGAGATATACATATTTTTTCTGTATTTTTTTTTAGTATTTTTCTATATGTCTATTGTAGATTGTGTTTACATTTACATTTGTTAAAACACACAGTAGTAAAACATATAATTCAAGTATTAAATAACAGTACTGCTTATAATACCCTTAAATTTAGTAACCATTCGTTTTTGCAACTAAACACTTAATATCTACTATCAAAGGGCATGGTTTTTTTTCAAAGATTTTCTGAAAAAAAGATAATCTATGGTGCTACTCATCAGTGAAATTACTCAATAGAATGAGATCATGATTAAAGACGAAAAAATATTAATTTTCCTTAATACAAGTAAATTTATTTGCATTACTTTTAAAGAAAATATTACATTCAGTAGACAATATTGTATTATGAGTAAAGGTAATTAATTTTTATATCATGCTTCATTTGGATGTTTGGTAGCGACTTTTCAATATCTACTCTTCAACAGGCTATTAAAAGCTGAATAACCAAATTATGTTATATAATTGCATGATTTTCCCCATCATTTCATACTGTAATGGACGTGAAGTCAAGTGAGGATAATCAAATGTACTTAAATACAGAGTTGCAGAATGTCTTAGTAAAATATGAGAATCACACTAAATACTTCATTTGCTAATTTCCATCACCTTTTCTTCATATTTTGTATGATTCTTCCAGTTCACAATTCCTTTCTGTTTTCACTTCTATCCCTTTCGATTCGAGCTTTTCAGCCTTCTGCTTCCAGGGTTTCCAATTTTAATTGGTGTTACATTCTACTTATGTCTGTGGACATAAGTATCATACACCACAATTTAAGAAGTAAATTATTGTGGTTCTATAAAACTCCTCTGGATTGCAGTGCTAAGTGTAGTTTTTCACTTTCTTACCCTCTTCTTTACTTTGGGTTCCCTTCTGCTGGTAATCAATAAATCATCTTAATATATTTTGAAGAAAACAATACTTCATGATCTCCATAAAAATGCCATGGAGCACAGTGTATCCGCTCAAATAAAAATAATGTTAAGCAAGTATCATCTGAAGATTGTCGTCTAGATAAAGAACTTTTTTAATACTCATTTAATAAATTAATGAGCTTTCAAACCATATTTAGCTTATAAGTGCTTGTGCTTTGAACTTATTAAACTGATGTATTTTATAAATTCTTGATACAAAACAACTCTTGTGGATTGTTGTAATCAATATGTTAATAAAACACCTACAATTAGTAAATTACTCACAAAAGAACATAAATCTAAATTATTTCATCTTCGGAGAAATCAGGACTTAGTGATATGTCGCCCAGACAAGTGTGCAGGAATTGTCCTTATGTATCGGCTTCACTATATCTCCAAAATATCTTCGATATTACTTGATGCTGTCAAATTCTCCAAAGAAACCGTTCAGAAAAGACACAACTGAAAAAAACTGAACAGATGCTAATTAAAATCTCAAGGAAAATGAAAGATGAGTCTATTATCAATTGTGACCTATATGAAAATCTCAAACCTTCGGGTTCCGTTATACCAAGACTATATGGACTCCCAAAAGTTCATAAGAATAATGTCCCTCTAAGTCCTATACTTGATATGAACAACTCTCCTTATCACTTGATCGCTAAATGGTTAGTTGACATTTTACAACCTGTTAAAAATCATACGAATAAATACAATTCTCTTGATTCCTTTGAATTTGTCGACTAAATTAGAAATATCAACGTAATTGGTAAGGAAATGTTCTCATTAGATGTCACTTCTCTTCCTACAAATATTCCTCTCACAGAAACCATTTGCTTTTTATGTATATATATTGGAAATAATAATCTTGATATGTGTATCCCAAAACATTATCTTAAAGAACTACTTCTACTCTGTACACTCAACGTGAAATTTAGATTTAATGATGTTTTCTAAACACAAGAGTTGGAATGGGCTCTCCATTGGGTCCTCTCTTGGCTGGTTGTTTCACGGCCAATCTAGAAAATTCGGTACTTCGATCGATAATTGAGAGATTTCATTTATACAAGAGATATATGGATCATACTTTCATTATTTGTGAAGAAGACATGGACCTAAATGAAATCTAGAATATTTTCAGTAATTGTCAACCGTCAATTCAATTTACCTTAGAACCAGAGGCAAACCAGGAATTTCATTTTCATGATGTCCGTCTAAAAAGAATGCCTGATGGTTTTTTATCGAGATCTATATATAGAAAACCTACCTGGAATGGATAATACACGAATTTATTTGATTAGTATCGATTTTTTTAAATTACTGTTTTGCATTTTAAACTCTGATCAGTTATTGTTATTATTATTACCTTATACAAGTTGTCTTGGTTATTATTCAGTCTATTATTATGACTTTTGTGTTTGTCGCTAACCTTCATGTCTGTCATTTGGACCATTATCTCACCCTTTGATTAGTACGTAACCTCATTTGTTACTAATTCTCGAATCCATTTTTGTAATGCAATCTTTTCTATCCTCCTATAGACATATATAACTATATATACGAATGTACAGCTTAAGTAAATGATTTCGTCGAAAAGAAAATTTTCCTCGCTGAATTCTCTTTTTCTTATTCAATACACGATCCGTTTATCACTAATGTGGAAATCAGGACATATTTGAGTCGTTGTATCCAAACTAGTTTATCACTAATTTCAAACATGAAAAAATGTTCACTGGTGACTCTAGGGACGAAAATTTGTTACTTTACATTGAATGTATTTAAAACAATCAGTTGAAATAACATTCTTTGCAAACTGCATATTCCTTAGAAAGGTTTGTTTTATCCACATTTTATGATCAGAATGGGGTTTGTGGAGACTGCAGTAATTTTAATAGCTGAATTCAAGAGTTCATGTATGATAGACCACAACTGAAGACCTGTAAGCACTGGACGGCCGTTTCGTTCCAGTATAAGACTCCTCAACAGTAAGCATCCACAATCCTGCACGTGGGGTTCGAACCTGGGACCTATAGGTCTCATGCACGTACGCTTAACCTCTAGACCACTGAGTAGCGTCCTACGGTGTTAAAGTCTAACTTCTGTCGATCCATGAATGACTGCACAACAATTAATCTATTTTCTGATAAACTTATCTGTTTCTACCCGACACAGATTGGACTTCACTGATCAAACCTTCTCACTAGAACACTAACTTACATCGACTCATGAATTCAACTATTATCCGTATTTAACCACTTATTTCTTAAAGCCTACCTTTCAGAAAATTAGTAACAGGTTAATCTGTTAAGATTTTAAATGTAATACAACATAATAACCATGTTACTCCCATGGCTTCTGTTTAATGTATCCCTATTTTTTCACGTTTTTTAACATCCAACTTTCCAAACTTTGCTTGTTGATTATTTTCTCTGTTATCAAAATGTTTATAAGATATACAATCACTACTTTCCTGACCTGATTTTCAATAACTTTCTTGACTTTTAATGTCTAGTTCTTTACTCATTTATTATATTACTTATTAGTTTATAGATTGTAAATAAAACGTGAACTGATCGACCTGATTTTCCTGATTAGTTAATACTCAAAAATCAATGAAACTGATCTTTTACTAAACTAGATAAATGACATTGATAGTAGGTCAATTAATTGCAGTGGAACTAGAAAATGATTCACTGTAAATCATAAGTTTTAATTAATTGTTATTATCTTTAATTAAAGTAAATATACGATATATTTGAACAATCTCTTGATAGTATTAAAAGCTATAATGAAATGATCTTTGAGTAGAGTATTTAATTTTTAATGTGTATAGTTTAATATGAATGAAGTTAATTCAGAAAAGCTTCAAAATTAAGGTTCTTTTCATTTGATATCTGGATTAAAAGTTTCAAAACTATCAATGTTTATAAACGAATTATTTTTTCTAGGTATCATTGTCAAGGTTGAACTTGATAGTTTCAAATAAATTGGGCATTGGATAGAAAATTTCGGTTTATTTTTTGTTATATCTTAATGAGTAGAAACATTTGTATTTCTGACGTTTCGTGACTTAATTAAAGCCATTCCTTCAAAGTAAATAAGTAAACGAATTAATATAAGTTTAAATAGTACCATCTAATTAAACAAGTTTTCGTAGTTTGCTAGAATGTTTATTTTATTTTACAGGATAGTTTCTTCTGAAAGGGTGTTACACATTGTAATAATCTTGTTGTTGAATGTTAACATTAAAACTAATTGATTCGAAAAAGATATTTTATGCTGTTCTCTTTTTAAACTTTAGTTCAAAGGATGTTTTAACTTAATAAACCCTATGATTTGCAAAATTACCGTCGCCTATTCATAAACTGGGTCAATTGTCGACGTTTCATTAACATTAACATTGTAGAAACTATGAATACATGGATTTTTTCATCATGTAAAGCTGTTGGATAAGAATATATAATTTTATGGAATATTTACTTGCTCATATGATTTGAACTTATGTTTTCCACGTGTTTTCGGCTAACACATGAATTCAACTTCATAATGCTAATTATCATACTTCGATAATGACTTGATTACAACTACAGTTTGCTTCACTATTTACTTGTCATTTGAGATGTTTCCCACTGGTCACCACTGATTTACACTTCAGTTTATTAACATTTCAACTAAAATATCTTGCCAATATTCATGGATCCAATAGTAAAAATCATCATCCAACTGGGCTATGATAAAACGAAATGCATCAAATAAATTCTAAAGTTACTCACCATTATACATTACTATGAACTGGTACAGGACGACAATGACACATTCACTTAAGGAAACTCATTTTTCCTTGTTTGTGTAACAGATATGGAAAGTATTTATAATTACTTTTCACTAGTGAACAAATGACCTTATTTATAACACTAATATTTAAACGAAGAATATTCTTTTTGTTAAATTCTTTTCAAGTTCTACAATTGTATATCCAAATTAATAACCCGAAAAATGGCCAGGTTAGGGGTAAAGTGCATCGTTTAAAGTTATAACATGTGAATTTAGGATTGTTAAACAAAATAGAATAAAATTGTTAATGTTGATATAACTCATATGTTGAGTGGAAATTTATGATCCATGATCAGAATAAATATCGGTCAGATAAGGTGAAAGAAATAATAGTGCAGTTACACTTTGATCAAATGTTTAGTGGAAGACTATAGTGTGTAAAAAATAAATTGAATTGAATGCAAAGTAAATGAATCATGTATTGGGGAGATTGGTATTGATGTTTAACCACTGGTAGTATTAGTAATAATAATTTAATAGTTGAATTCGTGATTCAATCGAAGCGCTGGTTTTCCATGATGATCTAGCTTCAATTTAATCATGAATTTAACTATTAAATTACTATAATGTCCACAAAACTCCTCTCTGATAATAATTATAATAATAATTCAAAGATTAATGAATAAAGATAACAGACAATTACATTTGACTGCGAAAGATCGTAAGTACAGTAGTCAAATTAGGTTGGCCAGGGGAGGATAAATGATTGAATGTATTTCATTTGTTCACACAGCTCTGGATGACTACTTCTTCAGTTGTTTGTAGGACTTTAAGTCTGACAAGCTTTGGCAAAAATTACGGACCCGATAAATTATTGAAAAGGATTGGTTTATACTGGCGCTATGACTAGTTTGTACTAAATGGAACAGTGTCGAGCAGTTCACTTTCTTCACCGGACCTTTGCTTAGCCACACTGGGAAGTGTTGGCTAGCACGAAAATGTAAATTCCTAGAACTTCAACCAATATAACAATCTCCATAGCAGCAGTCAAACTGATAAATACAAAATGGGCCGGTCATTCTAGGTAATTCATATTTTATCCTCGGTGTCACCATTGGGCGCGAATATGTATAATACTTTATTTATTTATGCACATCAGTGAGCATATAGAAGATCTGGGACAAACAAAGTAACGAAATGTATTCATTTCATACTATATTGTCTGTTGTTATTGTTTTACAAAGTTTGTCAAAGAAACTAATCTCACAACACCACATATTCGTTGTTATTTGAGCTCTTCTATAAAAGATTAAGTATTAGGAGTTTAGTCTGATAGATTATCGCAATGCAATCTATCTACAAAATGTGATATCTTCAGAGATTCAATCCCTCGACTCAATTGTGAAAGCCCATTTACTAACACCTATTTCATTTTCTAACTAATCTCCAACACCATTGATATTCGAATAATTCCATTGTAAAGTAAAACATTGACGACAATTACAACTAGACCTTAAAATAATTTAGCCAGTGTTTTACCATCGTTGTTTTCGAATGAGTATTGTGTTTGAATCAAAAATGTGTTTTGTTTTAGCATGCTCTCGAAAACAACTAATTCAATCCTTATAGTCACTGAAGTTTCATGTGTAATACTTCAGAAATGATGAATAATACAATTTTAACTGAAGCAATAGTATTATTCAAGTGTAAATATATTGAAGTATATATTTTCCCTAACTATAACACCATTTTTACAATTAAAAATGTAAGGTTATTGTGGAAGTATCCACTTCCAACAACCTGTTGAGTAAACGAATTTCCATTGAGTTAATGTTCATTCATAATATTCCCATGAACCTGTTGTACACATAACTACGATGAAACTAACTTCCAGTTTATAGAAATGAATTTTATACTTCATTTATTAAAATCAAGGTTTAGTGATGCAAATATTCAGCTTGATACATTTGTTAGTAATCAATAACAAACATGCAAACGCATTCATGTTAGTATGCTGCTGAGTATTTAAAATACATGACTTGTTTACTACTAAAACTACGTCACAACCTGCTAATCCAATTTTATTCCAGCAATCAACAAGGTTTATTTTTAATTATGATGAACATTTAAGTAAAAAGCATTGATTAGGTCGTAATACAATGAATCTATAGTTTTGAACCTCTAAAAATGTTTCTATGCTTACATTACTTATACATTAATAGGCTTACTAACCATCCGTTCAAGATTTGTTTAAGATTTTCAGACTCGTTACTTGACGATTTTTTCAAATTTAGGTATTTCAAAGATTACAACTTCATACTGACAATTATCATGTGCTCACTAGTGGTTTGTTTCGAGAGAAAATTTCCAAAGTCTTAGTGAAAAGCAATGATCACAGGAGTTAATTCGTGTCGAATGTGAGGCAGTTACCCACCGAAGACAATATAAGATGGTTATGCAATGTCTTAGATGGATTGAAGTTAGACATAAACACCGCCGGATGCAAACTCAGTGGTCTAGTGATTAGGTATTGCACGTGTTCGACTCCCCCGTACATGGTCGACTGTGAGCACCTGTGACGAATCTTATACTAAGACAGAACGTCCCCCTAGTGCTTCCTGGTTTGCAATGATGTTCTGAATTAAATCGGTTCATGATTTCAATGAAGAGAATATAAATCAAATGTTTCGACCACAGTTATAATGTTAATGTACCGTTTTTGTGCATTGAATAGAATGCTAGCCTTTAATAAAAACCATTCCTAATTCTATATAATAGCATACAGTTTCTCTTACTTTATTGATGAAAGTAAGTAGTGGTTGACTCAATTGGTTAATTTAAAGTGTGTGTTCTGAAGATCACATCACTTCCCTTATTGATACTTAACATTATTAGTTTTCTTAATAAAATGACTATAATGTATATGATGAAGAAATGGTCTTTTTGAGTATAGTTTTCCTAGGAAAAACGTTTTCTTATTCACGTATCAAACTGTTTATATTAATTCGTTAGAAATATACAGTATACATAACCCAAAGCTTCTACCTTAGAAAACTGGTTATCTTTCTGCATAATTGTACGGTTTACTGGAATTTATATAATTTGAAGATGGGTTTCAATTGGAATGATTCAAGATCTATTTGAAAGCATACAATCATTGAAATACTTATTTTATATTCGACAGTTCACATTTATCTTACTTCAGTGATTTTCAACGTTGACTTGGAATAATCACAAATTATGGCTTGTTTTTGTAATGCAATCAATGAATGAGTAAAATTTTCTTTTGTTAAAACTTCACTTAAAAAAAATAATGTTTCGTTTTGTTTCTAAGTAAGCGCATAAAATTAAAGTGACCAGCATTTACTATTTACTTATCATTCATAATACAATTGTAGATCTCTATTACTTGTCATGTGATTGTGTCATCAAGATAACTTTTTTTTCTTTAACTTATTATTCAGTTGAGTATCTAACCAATGTATAAACTATTTTACTGAAAAGAAAAACTGACATATATAGCATGTCTTGAGTTCACTTATTGATTAACGGAGTATAGTATTGTGATTTGCCTGAAATAATATAAAAAAATCTTCATATTTAAGTACTATTTCATCTCTAGAGTTGTGTTTTCTACTTCTTGTATCAACTTTATTTCAATTGAATAGTATAAAGCATCTATATTGCTAATCTTATTATTTAAGGATTAAATAAACACTTAGGATATTATAAGATATTTTATCAATACACAATAAAATGTCTGGAAACATGACCACTTTAAGAAGGTAAGTTTAATTGGTGGTAGCATTTATTCCTTTAAATTGACTATTTATTCATTATAATATGTAAAGATTCATCTTTGTTTATATTCAGAACATGTTCCCTCACATTGAATTATGTTTGATTGACACTATTTAATAAAACATAATAATATACTAAGTTAATATGATTACAAGTTCAATTTGTGTAATAAACAAAGTTTATATAATTCCATAAACTTCAGATAAGTAGGTAGATAATAGTTAAATTCATTACATACTGTGAAGATTATCCTTCATTTTTATCATAAACATCTGTTATAGAATAAATTTCATATTAAAATAGAAACTTCTGTTGAGACAATCGACTTAAATAGAATGTATTAGTCTTTCTTGTATAAGCAGTCTTTTTAAATAATCGGAATACAGTGTCATGTTAACTTCTTAATTTGTAAATATACAAAAATCGCTTTAAATTACATTTTTACTTCATTGCGTTGGACGTAATATGTATGAAACAAGATAATTGTATATAAATAAGATTGGATAGACTAATCGTTATGATTGACGTTTTTGTAAATGATAAGTTGACCCTTTATGCCAGAAATTAATCAGACGTTCACTAGTAACTAACTTCTAGAGCTAAGTCTCAGAGTTCTAATAAGAATCAGTTATCGGTTTGGCTCCACTAAACATTACCACTTCCAGTACATAGTGGTCGTTCAATCGAACGGAGTTGGAAATGTAGATCAATGATCATAAGGTTAAACGCTCGCATAGAGACCTGAAAGTCTTTAGTTTGATCTCTGGTTGGATCGTAGATGTGTACTACTTAGGAGTCCCATACTGATATTAAATGATTATCCAGTACTTCACAGTTTTCAACAGTTGTCTAGCTTGGGTAAACTTGCGATATATAACTACCAAGATGATATAAGTTAATAATAGCCTGAAGTTTAAGTGTTTGAGTTCGAAAGAACATGTTTTAAGTATATGACGTCATTGTTATACCAAAATTTAGATTCTTACTTTATTGCTTTACTGACTTCACTATGACATTTTTTATCTGTTACCTCGGCTTACTAAACTTAGACGCTTACTGATGTGACAATAGTGTTTACTATTTACATCAAAAACATACTATTGTCAATTGTTTAAAAATTCAACTTTTTTCTATACTCATTTACCAGTCTAGTTTGTTATAAAGTCAGCTTCGTTATTATAAAAGTTATTTACACTTTGTTGATAATTACCATTAGATGTGTAATTTTCTACTAATCATCAATCCTATAAATTCTTAACTAATAGAAAATTAAAGTCTATTGCAATGATAAATAATATATTCCCTACAAATATATAAATACACCGTTCCATTCAATGCAAATTCAATAAAAGATTTTTTCCTTTAAAATTCAGCAAATATCAGTTATTTAATATTTTCAAACTTTCAGTTCCCGAATGCATTTTGTCTCTTCGCATTTTTTCACCGTTCCAATGATTGTTTTCTACGTCTAGTTTTTTTGTTGAAAATTATAGTAAAAGGTAACTGGATATCACAATATTCAGTCTAATCAATCATTCATCAGATTCTCCTATGTTCTTTCGATTTACTAAACTTTTCAGTAAGATCAAGTATTTCACTAAGATTGGTTCAATAAACTTGTTCATCTGTTGAAGAAAGAAACATCATAATCATAACATTATGTTACATCATTCCTCTAAAAAAAAACATGCTTGTTTCACCCGAAGTCGAATTAATTGTTTTTCAATGTTTTTCTTATTTATACAAAACCATGTTTTTTAATTTGTTTTTCCTTACTATTTTCAGACATCATTCTACATTCTCGCATACAATGAATAAATTTAAAGCGATGGATAAAGCGAACAATCCACAGGGTGCAAAACCAAAGTAGGAGTTGTAAATGAAATTTTTTTTTAGAAATACAATTCTGTAAAACATTTTATCCAGTTAATACATTAGATTTATTTTGATTGTTATTTTATTCAAAGAAATAGTTCGGATGAATAAATAATACCGAGAGTAAACAAATGTTATTATTTAAGTATTCGATAACTAGTTATTTAGTCGTCAACTTGAACCCCACCATACCTATGTCATCTTACCCAGTTGGATAGTATTACTGACCCTCAAACAAGAACGTAAAACTGAAATGAAGAATTTGCTTGATTACTGAGTTACATCACACCTTTGTGATAAATAAATTATGAATTGATAAATTGGTCATGAGAAGGATTGGTGAAGAAACGTTCGTAGTAAATAAACTAATCAATATCTAAATTACATTAACCTATTTCTCGATAGTCTTATAACTGTGTGCTTTGCTTGAAGAAAGACTATTACTTGAAAAGTAAAATGTTTTTATAACATAATGTTGACGTAAGTTAGCTGATAGGCTTTAAATAATTCGAGTATATAATCCTGCTAAAAACCTTAATTACAATCTACATAGCTCAGCTGTAATTTTTCAAACATGTGATATATAGTATTAGATCATCGCGGTTGTAACAAACATAATAGTCTAATTCAAGACTGTTGCTCACCATGAAGGTCAATGAAACTTATGAATACTTCTATTTCACGATGATTTTTAATCGTTCGAGACGGAAATAACACAAGTTCGAGTTACTTAAATTCTTAAAAATTAGTTTATAAGTGATCAGAGGAGTAAAATAACTCAAATTAATTTTAAATGCTCTGAAGTTATGTTAAGCACTTTATTGTACCTGTTAACTATATACAAGTAACATAAAAGAGGTCACATAATTAAACCTTACAAATATATACGTAAGTAATGAAATTAAGGTTAGAGAGAGACCTTTTTCCACAATGTAACGAGTCCATACAAAATGTCGTCTATTGAATTTATCAAAACTATCATAATGATAGTACTTAAAAGTTCACACAGAGATTATGTATAACTACGCATACTACTCAAACACAATATCATTTACTAATGCTTCAGAATTGACTTTTCATATGTATCTTCACAATGATAGAAATAATTCAATATTTTAAATATTACACTTATTTGTTGCAGGATATTGGGAATCTACAAGTAATTGAAGTGTCTTTTTTCATTTATTTACACTCATGGTACTTTTCTGTTGTTGTGGAGTTTCGTCAACAAACAGATATACCTGATTTCTTTTTACAATTTCAGTGTTTTTACATGCTGAACACTATTTGTGTTTAAAAAAATGTATGTATGTGGCAACAGTACACCCAATGATCAGTAAATTATCAACTTTATATCGCATTCTGATTCTAGAATTTTGTATAAACTAAATTATTAGGAGACTGAATATTCAATGATATATTTAAAACTGAACGTAAAATATGAAGCTCACAAACCATTGCTAATATTTATTTACATGAGTTCAGTATTATCAAATACACGTAGAAAATGTACACCTTAGCAGGTTGAACTACATAATGTACCATCGGGTGTGTGAAACACCATCAATTAAGCTGTAGAAGTTTAGATATTCTGAACGACTAAATGGATCCCAGTACAAGTTATGTATTTCTTAAAGTATTTTTCCCAGAAAAATAGCTTTTTCAATCGACAACATTCAACTTTAATTACATCAGAGTTACTTGTTTACTAAAAAAATTTTCTTATACAGTTGCAAATATGGTATTTGGACAGATTCTGTACTTAATTAGGAACAATGGGAAGTACTAATACACTAAAAAAATTGTCGAAAAATGCTTCGACTGAACTATTTAGTTAGATCACATGTAAATGTGCTGAAAACTCGATATGCCGATCACTATGAATCAGTTATTTTTCACCATTTTACTTAACAAGAATTTAACGGTTTTGCAAAATCTTAGTTAATACAAACTATAGCACTGGATATAACTATTACAGTAAACATGCATTCATTTCACCACATACCCAAAATTTCGAGCTATAATATCAAAGATTAAAATACAATAATAAAATGGGTATCAATAACAAGGTTAGACTTAATAGTTATATTGTTTCCTTTGTACTATCTAAACATGTGTTAATTTAATGCCGATTATTTATTCACTCTGAAGAAGTGGCTTACATTAAGTCTCGAAACGTCAGAAACACAATTTTTCTACTCATTTAAATATATTTATTACAATAGCAAAATAGGTATTTTGTTTACTGATTATTAATTACATTACAGTTTCGCATCCGGTGGAAAAGGAGCACAACCTAACGCAAAACAGATTATGCTTGATTGGTGTAAAGCTGTAACTAAAGGATATGAGGTAACTAACTTTAATTTTATATATTATTTAACACTTGTTAAGCGAATACAGTTTACAATAAACTGACAACCAAAACAACTATTTATTTAGGTACATGGAATGCTAGTACATTGTGGGAGACTGGAAGCGTCTTCCAAATTGCTGCAAAAATGAGGAGATACAACCTAGAGGTGCTTGGGATCAGTGAAACACATTGGACGCAAGTTGGACAACAACTACTAGCTTCAGGGGAGGTTCTGTTATACTCCTACCATGACGAAGAAAATGCCCCACATACACAAGGAGTTGCATTGAAGCTGTCCAAACAATCACAAAATGCGCTTATAGGATGGGAATCTCATGGACCAATGATCATCAAAGCCTCCTTCAAAACAAAGAAAGAGGGCATTTCAGTGGACGTCATCCAATGCTATGCGCCTACCAATGACTACAATGAAGACGCCAAAGATCAATTCTACAATAGGCTGCAGTCAATCGTTGGGAAGTTCCCAACAAAGGACTTGACCATTCTGATGGGAGACCTAAATGCCAAGGTTGGAATGGACAACACCGGGAGTGAAGACATCATGGGACGACATGGACTGGGAGAAAGAAACGAAAATGATGAGAGATTTGCAAACCTATGTGCCTTCAATAAACTGGTCATAGGCGGCACCATATTCCCACACAAACGCATACACAAAACCATATGGACTTCTCCGGATCACACTACACAGGAAGGAATCGACCATATCTGCATCAACAAAAAAATCAGGAGGACAATGGAGGACTTGGGAACCAAGAGAGGAGCTGATATAGCCTCAGATCATTACTTGTTGGCTGCCAAGATGAAACTTGAACTCAAGAAGCACTGGACAATAGGGTGGACAGTATCACAAATGTTTAATACAGCCCGCTCTTCAGGATACTGACAAACTAAGATAATTCAAGATAGCCCTCACCAATAGGTTACAGGCCTTTCACGATCTACTCAATGGAGAGGGGACTATCATGGAGAACAACTGGAAAGGGGCCAAGGAGGCAATCACTTCAACATGACATGAGATTTTTGCCCGACAATTAGCACCATCACAAGAAATGGGCCACTGCTGATACACTGGATAAGATTCGAGAAAGAAGGAACAAGAAAGCAGCAATCAATACCTGTCGAACAAGAGCAGTAAAAGCCAAGGCACAAGCTGGATACACAGAAGTAAACAAACAAGTGAAGAGGAGCATCAGAGCCGACAAACGTAAATTTGTGGAAGATTTAGCAACGACGGCGGAAAGGGCTGCAAGAGAAAGAAACATGAGATAACTGTATGACACGACAATGAAACTCTCTGGAAATCGCCGAAAACCAGAACGACCAGTGAAAAGCAAGGAACGTGAGGTAATCACCAACATTAAAGAGCAACAAAACAGGTTGGTAGAACACTTCAAAGAACTCTTGAATCGACCAGCTACACTGAACCCGCCCAACATCGAAGCAGCATCCACGGATCTCAAAATCAATGTTGGCCCATCAACAATTGAAGAAATCAGCATGGCCATCAGACAAATCAAGAGTGGCAAAGCATGGGGACCAGATAACATTCCAGCAGAGGTACTGAAGGAAGACTTAGAAGTAACTGCAAAGATACTCCACATTCTCTCCAGTAAGATTTGGGATGTGGAACAAGTACCAAAAGACTGGGAAGAAGGACTTTTGGTCAAAATAACAAAGAAAGTCGATCTCTGCAAGTGTAATAACGACAGAGGCATCGCTCTTCTCTTAATACCGGGAAACGTCTTCAACAGGATATTGTCAAACAGAATTAAGGACTCCGTAGACGCCCAACTTCGAGACCAACAGGCAGGATTCCGTAAGGATAGATCGTGTACAGACTAATTCGCAACCCTACGGATCATTGTGGAACAATCAATTGAATGGAATTCATCACTCTACATCAACTTCATTGACTACGAAAAAGCATTTGATGGCGTGGACAGAACAACACTATGGAATCTTCTTCGAAACTATGGCATGCCTTAGAAGGTGGTCAATATCATGCAGAATTCCTTCGATATATTAATCTGCAAAATCGTGCATGGAGGACAGTTGACAAAGTCGTTCGAAGTGAAGATCGGTGTTAGGCAAGGTTGCTTACTCTCACCCTTTCTCTTTTTCCTGGTGATCGGCTGGATCATGAAGACGTCAACATCTGAAGGGAAGCACGGGATACAATGGACATCTAGGATGCCGTTGGACGATCTAGATTTCGCAGATGATCTGGCCCTTTTATCCCAAACGCAACAACAAATGCAGGAGAAGACCACCAGTGTAGCAGCAGCCTCAGCAGCAGTAGGTCTCAATATACACAAAGGGAGAAGCAGGATTCTCCGATACAACACAGCATGCACCGATCCAATCACAATTGACGGAGAAGATTTGGAAGATGTAAAAACCTTTACATATCTGGGCAGCATCATTGATGAACATGGTGGATCTGATGCAGATGTGAAGGCGCGGATCGGCAAAGCAAGAGCAGCATATTTACAACTGAGGAACATCTGGAACTCAAAACAACTGTCAACCAACACCAAGGTCAGGATTTTCAATACAAATGTCAAGACAGTTCTACTATATGGGGCAGAAACCTGGAGAACTACGAAAGCCATCATCCAGAAAATACAGGTGTTTATTAACAGTTGTCTACGCAAAATACTTCAGATCCGTTGGCCGGACACTATTAACAACAACGTACTGTGGGAGAGAACAAACCAGATTCCAATGGAGGAAGAAATCAGGAAGAAGCGCTGGAAGTGGATAGGACACACATTGAGGAAAGCACCCAACTGCGTCAAAAGACAAGCCCACACATGGAATCCTCAAGGCCAAAGGAAAAGAAGAAGACCAAAGGACACATTACGCCGAGAAATGGAAATAGACGTGAAAAAGATGAATAAGAATTATATGGAAGTAGAAAAGAAGGCCCAGAATAGAGTGAATTGGAGAATGCTGGTCGGCGGCCTATGCTCCCTTAGGAGTAACAGGCTGAAAGAAGAAGAAGAACTTGACAACCGATTAAATTATATACTCTTTAATTATCCAAGTTAATTACTAGTTGTAACTGAAGACCTTCTGACTCCCATGGCAGAGTTTGAATAATTTTTTTAGTTAGTGTTTTTTTAGCGAGTTAGTTTTCCACAGGATGGGGTTGCTAACCTCATGCCCAACCCTCCTCCTTTATCCAGGCTCGGGACTGGCAGTAGCCCCCGGAGGGACTCCAGGCGAAGTTTTTAGTTAGAAATAGTGATAGAATATTCTTCGTTTAAATTATTATAACTCAGTTATTATTATATCCACATGAAGGTATCTGTATGATATTTTGTGTAAAAATAAACACGAGTTCCTCTTCAATTTTCTAGTTAGCTAAGTTAAAGATTGTAAGAATCGTGTAGGGAAATGATTGTTTCCTAGTTGTAGTCAACCAAATGATAAATACTAATGGTTCAAGATTTCATCTAGATACATAGCCTTTAAATTCCGACCACTCATTTTGTCATTTTTTAATATTCCAGTTTTGTTCGTGAAGTTATTTCTCAACTTGATTTTATTCTTAATACTGTTACGAAGTAATGTGACGTTTCATGGTGCCTTGCTAGCCTGTCCATATATTGTTATCAAAAAGTCATTATCGTAATGAGCTTCTTAAATTTCAATTTTTTCTTCTATATACAATAAATGTTGAAAGACTTATTTCTAATAAATTTTCGAAATTGTTAAGTATATTTTGTAACGTAATTTTACTGTAAATCAAATGAAACACGATTTAAAATCCCCAAGATTAAGCTCGCAAAGCAGTGAACGATATAATTATTGATAATGCTATGAAGTTCTGTTTATTCTCTTTTGTCCCTATTGTAACTCAGTCACTGATTTTTTTTCCTGTATAGAGTTCTTAGTTTTGATGTTTATGAGACCCTAAGACTTTAGCTAACTGACCATCTAAAATAAGTTTGGACTCGAATATCAACATACAGAATGAACCGTTTACAACCGTAATTTATTATAATTATGACATACGACTTATCTTATTAAGGATTAGTAGTTTCAAATTGTAGTTTCTTAACTCTAACCAGACCTTCCTTTACTTATAACTTATTAGGAATGTTAGTGAAAGTATCTTACTATTCATTTTAATGGTTCATTGTCATGAATATAACTTTGAACTAAGTGCAAATTTAAGTATTGAAGAAGACTAAATTTGTATTCAGATTTTTCTGCTGATGAGTAAGTTCGATTCCTTAAATAAGTGTGTTCATTTGAATTTACGTTTAGAAAAGTTTAAACCGATCACCTAATCTTACATGACTTCAGTCTACTTAGGCTAAGAAGGTCTCAAGTCATCCAGATTTTATAAATAAATTGTATTTCTTTCCAGTAGAGATAAAAGCAAGCATATTTTTTCTGATTCATAATTGTTCATCGAAATTCGGTGTTATTTGATTGGTCATTTGCATCCATAGTTTGACATTTTTTGTTTCCCAAAGTCATGCTTTATGACAATATATTCAGAATTATTATATTTCCCATTTAACTTTTGGAATATCAAGCTTTCTCTGCACACATTCCTTCTCTGTGTGTTCTTTTTCATTTGGAGATTACTGGTGAATTGTTGTGTGTCAGTTGTCACTTAATCGAATTCGCATTAGATCCTGTTTGTGTTAAATGAATTTGTAAGTAGAAATTACAGTAGGCCCAATTATTCTCTGAAATATCACAACCACTGATTACGTTCTCAACATAATCGTAATCACTTTCTGCTAACAATCATAATAAGTACTAATTAGCATACCTACATTCATAACTAAGCTATGAATAAAAAGGGTTTACAATTTATACAACTCCAAATGTATTTTTATTAATAAATATCACGAAGCACAACTCAGAAACGACACTGATGTGTTAGTCGGTAGCCTAGCGAAAATTTGGAATAAAAAGTATAATAGGAAAACATGAAAAGTGGTCGTAAATCATACTACAAACTATTGCTTTTGAATAGTAGTAAATCGGTTTGGTGCATTAGTTTTATCCAAAGTTTACATTGATTACCAGATTAGTTTTCTATTTGTATTTCTGGAAATAACGTAAAATGTTTGATCGACACCGAAAATTATGTAAATAACGTGGTGTCAGAGATGTTTTAAATAAGTAACATGAATATAAAAAACGTTTCTATTAAAAAATTATCTTATTTAGAAGTTACTTATTAGACTTTTAAGATAGCCTTAGATACCAGATTGGCTGATTAGTTCAGTTTCCACGACTAAACTTTCACGGAAATCTAGATCAAAAACTGAGTATTCTTTTGATTTTTGTTTAGATCCTATCACTAATAACATTGCCTTCCAGCCATATTTATTAACATGTTAGGTTTAAAGAATAACAAAATCATGTAGAGTGTATATCACTGATGGCGTATTGTACTTTTTGCTACTAACGTCTTAGTACAATCAAGTGAAAGTTTTATAAAGTTACTAGTATCCCTGATCTTTTTATGTGCTAAACATTTAATATAATCCGTAAGCACCATCATTCATTAGAGTTCAGGCTTATACAAATTATCAAACATGGATTATTATAGTATCACAAATATCCAAATAAAATTGTTATAATGAAAAGAATTCAATCTGACAATTACCTTTAAGCAGTTTATATGTAATTTTTTCAGTGTACGGTAAGTATGAACTAAAACTTATTATAGTATGTGTTACAGTACTTTTGGTCATGACAAATATTTATAGTAGAAAATTTAATATAAATAAGCAAGTTCTGTACACCACGACCTAATTAAAAAATAATAATAAAACAACCTCATTCCATGCAAAAGTAACTTTGTGAGATAATGAAATTAATATTTAAATGAACAAAATACTATTAGCTTATGGTCAGTATTTAGTAATGAAGTTTCTATTTCACTGCTTGTAGAATCTAATCTAGTTTTATAACTCATTAAATGATCAATTCTTCTCCTAATATAACATTTTCATAAGCTTTCTTATTTCCATCTTTATCGGTATAGAGAAATATAAATGTGAGAAAATATATTTACTATGTACGATATTCAGATCGAATTGATAGGAAAGTCATTGAAATTCAAAGAGTAAAACATCATTGACAAAAATTCTTATATATTTGGTTATCTTTAACATTACTGATAATGAAAGTATAAATTTTAATATTTCATATGAAAAGACAGTTCAAACTTACGATTGATTAAAGAGCCTCATAGAATCTTAACAGTAAATATACGTATTTGATAATTATTGCCTTCAATTCAAAATTAATAAACAAAACTAACTTAGCTATGATATTTGTTTGGCTATATCATTCTCATCCACAAAAAAATGCGATATTTAATAAAGGTTCAAGTTATTCGTGAAAAACGAATTGCAACAGTTCATGAAACTGTTCGCTTTATTACCTGAACCATGTATAAGTATGTACGTTGTCCAACATGAATTCTTATGATAACCTCAGGTGATGAAATAGTTGTTTAGTTCTAACAGTCCAGTATTATTCATTTAGTACTTTGCTTTGTCTGAAACACCAACAGTCACTACTTTTCAACTGTGTTCATCCAAAAAAAATGTTTACATTCCTTGATTTTATTTTTCTTTGTTTAGGTTGCTTTGATATTAGTGGCAATTTTAGAGAAAGTATCCAATTTAGGTAATGTATTTGATGCCACTCATCAGTAGAGGATAAACGAAAACTCATGGGGGACGACTTTCATCCCCTTGGATTCGAATACATCATTAAAATTTACAATTAGAAACGTTATCACTACGTTATTTGACCTAGAACCAGCTATCTGTAGAAATAAAATTTTCAAGCTGATTAAATGCTGAATCGTAGCAAATGACATATTTATCTCGTTTTGAGTACTGATTAAATTCTGCGTGCTATGTTGCAATCTGGTCACTAATCCTAGTCTACTGGTAGGCTTTTCTAATGAACTTACTGTACTTTGATCTATTGAATCTAATTAACACTAAGAACCAAACAAATATTACATTGGCTACTTTAAATAGTCATCCAATGTGAATATAACGTTTCAAATGAAATGATTTGAATCAATAAGTACACAGCTATGTCCATCCTTGAGATATTCTGATTTTATTGAAATCTTGTAGGTTCAGTGTTTTTTTTACTCTCAATATATATTTAGTGAATTGATTGTATCTGTTTACTTCAACTATATAAAAGGTAATTCCAACACTATAAAATTATACAACCAAACTTTGATTATTCCGAGAACTTATATAGCGTCATCTGTTGGTTATGTATAAGATATGAATTATCAGTCAGAAAAATAATAGTTACCATTTTTAGCTACAACATCCGATTGTTGATCACAAAAATAACGTTACAAATATGTTTTATGTGGATGCACTAAGTCCTAGAGCTTTCATATTCTTTAAAACTAATTTAACATTGTATAGAACCTTAAATATCTATGCATTAATTTAAAGTAGCATATTTTCAGGAGATTGTAAGCTTTCCCCATCCTTCTAAGATCACATATTACTCGAAATTGATTTAGTCAAGTAAGAATATGTATATATATATGTACTAGTCACTGTAAAAACTTTGTAGATTCAAAAGTATTATTTGTCTGTACATTGAGGGACAAGGGACGTAAAACGTGATTTTCTGAAGATATCGAAAACATCACACTGTCGTTTTACAATTTTTGCAATAGAGTTATAGATAAGACTATTATATTTAAAACTATAAATGAGGAGTCCAACGTTTAGTGCGAATATATCTTACATAAATCAGAATATGCTCAAATAAACAATTTTCGATTTCCTATGAAACATTGTTTCATGTTCTGATTTCACCCAACTTTGGTAATAACATCCTTTTACGATGGAAATGACATACGATTCCAGCGACATTTCTCCTTGATATCAACATTCCTTTTTGGGATGATTTATCTATTATTGATTACTTTATTTCTTTCTCTACTTGTATTCAGGGTGTGGACATACAAAATTTCGGAAGTAGTTGGGGTGATGGTTTAGCATTTTGTGCATTAATTCATCACTTTTATCCTGATTCATTTGATTTCTCTACATTGGATCCAAAAAATAAACGAGCAAATTTTGAATTGGCATTTGAAAAAGCTGAGTAAGTTGTAAAAAGATAAGCATGTATAAACTTACAGATATGCCCCTCCATTTCGCATATATATTTTTTATTCAACTAGGTCGTAACGTGACGGACCGTAGGATTTACTCTCTTTAAAATGAGCTATCAGTTTTTTTGTAGTAAAAATGCTCCAATGGAGTTTCAATAACATCAGCTGAAGCTACAGGGAAACAGATGAAAAGCGTAGACTGAAATTGAATAAATTAGTCATACAGTACCTCCTTAATCTAGATGAATTTATAGCTTTGATAAACACCGAGATTATTTAATGTGAACACCTTTTATATTTCAAGCTGGTATGTAAAAACACCGAGATAGGATTCCTAATATTCGAATTAAAACGACTGTAGGTTATTTAAAATGAAACGTATTTTTCTTTGATAGGAATAAAATGAGTAGAGTTCAGTTGATAAAATAATGGTGTAATAAATGCAAGAAAGAGTTTAAAGAAAAAGAGAAAAAATTATTAAGATATAACAAAGGGATATTAATCACCAAGGCAAGGAAAGATTAATAACCATCTCCTTTTGAACACATAAATCAGGCTTTTGGCGCCTGATAGCAACTGCTTCAGCAAACTTCAGAAGAATGGAGTTTGGCTGCTTACTAATCACCTTGAATGATTGTAGGGTATCGACCTGATGTCCTGTATCAAGAAGATGTTTGGTGATTGCACTATTTAGAGTCTTTCTTTCTCTTGTTCTGAGGCTTTTTGGAACATGTTCAAAAAATCTGAGATATGCCCTCCTTTCTGTTCGGCCATTGTAGCTGCTTTGGCAGGTACACGTAAATTTATAAATACAATTGGCGGTAACATGAAAAGGATGCTTATCAACTTTTGATTGAGTTATTGAGCATGTTGTTTTATACAGAATTTGAAGTTTGTTTAAAAAATTTGGAAATAGTTTTCTTTTCATGTAAGTCTCTCTATAGTTATCTTAAATTAAACCATTGAGCTATTTTTTAATTTTATTTGCCCGTTTATTCACTCATCCAACAGCACATAGTCCTTTTGGAATGCTCATGATTGTAATTAAGGATATTTCTTTTGATAGTATTAAAGAATTAGTTTTAGTAATGCATATATAAGGGAAATAATATGAAGCATTTCAATAATACATTGAGACTTGAATATTTACATTACTAAGCATGTAATAGTAATAATAATCGTACAGATGTTGCTGTCAAATTATAAAAGTTAAAAAACTTCGACTTGGATTAATCAATCAAATAACTTTAAACTGTATCTAAAGGCTTTATAAAGAAATAGAAAAGATAACAGAAGAAAAGCCTGAATATGATCTTTTTCCCTTTCAACAGGTAATTAATATGCTTTTGTGATTCCTTCGTTCACTTCAAATTGACAGTAAAGATTTTTTCAAACATATCATTCTAACAACATTCTAAGATATATTGAATACTGAAATTGATTGTTCTCAGAGTAGTTATAATACTAATAGTTCAGTCAACAGTTTCCGTGCTTTCATGAAACACTTATAGATGTATATTAGTCAAATTATTCGTGTCAAACACACATAAATGTGTATAATTTCATATAAATAATGTTGTAAAAACATAACTGTATTGTTGTGTAGGTCAGTTTTGCTTATTTGTTGCATGATAATACAATAAAATGTCAAGATAACAGTAGCCAGGATGAAATTTTTTCAATCTCTTTTGAATAGTTTTATTACCGTTAGATTCTTTTTACAATCTAATTTCAAGCAAAGTAGGACCACTTCTCTGAAATTTACTGACACATGGAAATGCACAAAATAGAAATGTAAAAAAACGAATTGGGTAGAAAAAATAAAGAGATCCAGAAGAATGATGCGGTTTGAAAATCGTTACGAAAACGAAAGATTATCTGGTATTAATATTATTCATTGTCACACATAACAACTTGATTTTTGTTAAACGGTTTTCTCATGGTTGAATGGTTTTGTTTCCAAAAATTATAATATTGTTCAAAGTAACATTAAAGGTTTTGCAAACAAACCATTCAGATAAAAGAATGTAACACCACTGAAGAGCATCGACCAGAAATGCTAACCACACTCGACCCCGTCATTTCACAGTGAGCTGACTTTATTAGGTTGTTTATTAAATTACAATAAAGTTGAGTATCAAACACTTCCAAAATGTCGCCAAACTTAATAAAAGACATTGAAAGAACAAATAACCACTTACTGAAAACTTATCACTTCTCTGTTCATCTATGATTTTGATTGCATGTCTTTTTTGAAGTTGTTCAGATAATTTTGGTTCATATAAGTCTAATATCAGATGGGTTTTGTGGATATTATAGTAATTTCAATGAGTCAGTTGAAGCTAGATCACCATGGATTAGTTGAAGCAAGACATTAACACCGTTGGATGCCGGATCAATGGTCTAGTGGTTAAGTGCTCGCGCGCAAGACAGACAGGTCCTGGGTTCGAATCTGAAGGGGGACGGGGTCGTGGGCGCGCACTTCTGAGGAGTACCACAATAGGACGAAACGGTCGTCCGGTGCTTCCAGGTTTTCCATGATTGTCTAGCTTCAACTAACTCATGATCTTAACCATTGAAATCATATAAGTTCCCCAAAAAATTACATCAGTCCGAAACGTAAATATCATTTTAACTGGCTACCTGGCCACTGTGGTACAATACTACTAAAAGAATTTGAAAATATCGTAGTATTTAATAAAATGTTGTTTAATAAATATATTTATTGTTAAATCTCAGTGGAAAAATTACATTTCCAACGTTTTGTGACTTAATGTAAGCCACTTCTTCATAGTGAATAAATCTCTGAGGTGGGATACAACGAAAAATGTATTTACGAATAACTTTCTACCCGATGGTCAATTTGTTTGAAACTATCAAGTCCAACCTTGAAATCGATATAAACAAAATGTTGTACACTTAAAGTAGATTGATTAATTAAACAAAACACAATAAAAATTCATTACATCACTAACATACAGTTAATATTGAATGTGAATTACCACCTCTTTTGTTTGAAAAATATAGCTCATTTACATAAATTAAATTGATTAATACAAAAGGATTTTTAATAGTTGAGACCATGAATCAATTGGAGCTAGACCACCATGGAAAACCTAGAAGCACTAGACGTCCGTTTCGTTCTAATGCAGGACTCCTCAGCAGTGCGCCATTAAAATTACTATAATATCCACAAAACCCCTTCTGATATTAATATAGAAGCGTTTGATAATTTGGATACAACAAAATGTTATAATTAAGAATATTTTAGAATGATATTACTTATATAGCAAGAATCATATAATTATATCGACTCATTTTCACTTAGTGAAATATAATTTTACCTTTTTTTTAAAGTCATCACGCTCACTAAAAATGAAGCATATTGAAATTACTCAACACTTCTAATCATACAGATTATTCTATAAAATGAAGGATTACTTTTATGACATAACTGGTTTTTAAAATTTGTTACTTTATTCTATTTGGAACTTTCTGTTCATTTTGTATAAGAGAGATAAACTGTGTCATCCTGTTTAATAATTTCTCATTTCCAGTGTTATAAGTTGACTGTTAATCTACACAAAATTATGACTAACACATCAATTTTTACTTGAAAACTGCTATTACTTTTAATTCAGTACAGTTATACACCAAACTATATTCATGGTTGATGTTATTTCCTTGATATAAAGGAATAAGTTTTTTTAACTGAACCCAATATTGAAATCTTTAATATTTAGTGTAAAGAAGTGATTTTCTTCAATACATAATGAATTATATTCGAAAAGACCCCAAAATGCCCTGGTACGGCCGAGAGTGGGGAAAGTCAGCTCAACCTCTCGAAATGCTCTCACGTGACCACGCGTACACAACCAAGGCCAGGGAAGTCCTACTCGCGGGAGTGTTGTTCAGGAATTTGGTAGGACGAAAAGCGAATGTTAAGCGATTTAACCGGGTTGGTGGACATGGAGAGTCCACCTAGGGGAGTTGGAAAACCCTGATTCCACGCCAATAGTGCACATGGGCTCCAGGATCATAAGGGAACAAATGGCGTGTGATCTAATCGTTGGTCACCGGCTATCATGGGACTGCATCTCCTAACCTTGCTCCACTGCCTTGTGAATTAGACCTCTAGGTCAAAGGCTCGAGGAGTCGCTCCTTATGAAGACCACCTGCTTCAGTTTGAGAACCCGAGAAGTATCCTAGTTCTCACACAAATCGAATGATTTATGTGGCGCATATCTAGTTTGTGCCTCATTGTACCAATGTTTATATGTTTAAATAAATAAATAAAATATTTAAAAGAGATAAAAAAAAATGATTTTTAAAGTGAACTACATTCTATTTAATAGGAATCAATTAAGAAAAGAAAATTTTAACTAAAGTTATAGAATTTTCACCGTTAACCCTTAAAAATAATCTTCTGTTATAAAATTAATTCAAAATAAAATTATAAAACTATTAATAGAAAAAAAAGCATTTCGATGAGAGTAAGATTTTGTAAAAAGAAACTTCAATAATCCTTTGATCATAATCTCTGTAACACAGACTGGGTCAACTAACGTTTCCATTAACTAGGCACTAATAGTAATCTGTGGACAATATATATATATCAGCTAGATAGTTACGCTCCATAAGAAAAACATAATCATTTGATATTTTTCTAATCCATAATGCTAATTTGGCTGATGGAGGACATAGTTAAACATTTTCGATTGACTTAATTAGTTTTATATTATTTTTATTTTACTTTAACGTGTCTTGAAGTAAACGGAATATACCTAGTGAGACGCAAAAGAAGATAGATAGGTTCAGTTAACAGTTCGATTTTGGAGAATTCATTTCCTTCTTTTACCACGACATTAATCTCTTGTCATTTTCTTCTTCATTGTTTTCTCCCTTTTCAGCTCTCCGCTTATCTTTCATCTTCTCTATAGACTTTTTGCTTCCGACTGGGTTTTTCCTGCCTCTATGATCCTCTTAATTACAGCTTAGCTCAATTTCAACATTTTATCTTATCATGTTGAGCCTTCCTTTCCCAAATATAATTTCTCCATTTATCATCATTATGAATATTTAAACCCACAACAACAAAACTATTATTAGTTTTATTATTACAATAAGGATTTATAGAGATTGTAGTAATTTTAATAGTTGAATTCATGAGTTTCTATAAGCTAGACCACCATTGAAAACCTGGAAGCACTGGACAGCCATTTCGTTCTAGTACGGGACTCCTCAGCTGAAAACTCCCATACTAGCTTAGCTATCTCAGCTTGGATAAATTCATGAATTCATTTCAATTCGATTAGAATATTATTAGTTTCCCTGATAAAAAAGGGACGTTTTAATGCCTTTGTTTATTCTATCTCAATGTTACCATGTTTAACAGAATTTGATTATCACTACTATTGTGATTATTATCATCTTGAAAAATAAGTATATATTTGAGATTGTACAGCTCTGACAATGAATTTGCAGAATAGAAAACTCCCCATTGTAGCAATCTTCTTATTTCATATCGTGAGGTGCAGTGTTTCTTCTAAGATATCAGACATAAAATTATTCACCATAAATCACTGTATAATAAATGACACTATGGATGACATGTGAAAACCAACTGTTCCATTTATAAGTTTGATAGTAGAGAACAAATATGGCATTTTAAAAAGGAAAGATGACAAAACATGATCAATGATTGTGATGCAATAAGTAGAAATTTAGTGGAATTCGTGAACTGTTCGCCTATTCATTGCGTAGTCTATTATATCTGCGTGACGTGATCTAGGAATTGATAATCATTTTTAACGTTTACAGTTTGACATTTTTCTGACATTACATGCATTTTTTAAATAAACGTTCTGTATGTGTTCTCGGTGTACATGTTCACGTATGAACGATGAGAAGTTTGAAATGAAATATTATACGTTAGTTTTTATTCTTAGCTGTATGTTTTAACCAAGGTGCATACGTTTTTGTTTTTGATAACGTCTTCAACGCCTACTTTATGTAAAAGTGATCTTGGTTATTTAACAAATGGTAGAGCGATCCTGACTTCCAATGTTGAATTTATGTTCAGCTGACAAAGGACTCGCAGCTATATTTATTATCAAAGAGCTTGCATCCAAAAAGCTGTGGATCTATTCGGAGACAGCGACGTAAATTAGCAACTGTCAAAAAATCCAATTATTATGTGTAAAACATCTTAGAAGTTACTTCATTAAGCTTAAAACGTATTAAAATCAATTTATTACACAAAACAACACGATCACTTCATTTTTTGTATTCAGATGAAAATACACAAAAACAAAAGACAAATCCATTAACAAAATAGTGTGCTAATTTCATGGAAAGCTAAATCGGACAAAATGAGAATCCACTTCCCCACATATACGAACACAGACTAGCTGTGAAACAACAGAGTATGTTATCGTTGATATCAGTGAGCGTAGATATCTAAGGACATTGATTCAACTAGCAAACGTGAAAACCGTAAAAATTTAGAATTTTCAAGATCCCCAGAAAATTTCTAGAAGCATGGCATTGAGATTAACTGACAGTCAGTAGACACATTGACATTGGTTCGATCTGTTGACCTGTATAGAAAAGGCCAATCAGTCACATAGTCAGAGATCAATCAAAAATGACGGATAGCTTGAATACAATAATAATGAAAGCAACATAACAATAACAACATATTAGTAATCAAGTGATCATCATTTTATCATATAGAAATAAGACTAATCGTAGAATATGATTCTTAGTACTGAAGTAGTATAAATCAGTTAGAGAAAACCTCGTATTAAACTATAGATAATTCATTGAAGGCAGCTTGGTTTTAATTACTCCTAATAATCTTTATTGTCTGTGACTTTTGTATAAATAACATGCATTGCAAGATGATGTTTTAGAAATAATTACTTTCTAATAAGTTTATAACACTTTAGATATAGTTCAGTATTGCAAATAAAATTGTCTTATAAACTCGTACGGTTCAATATACACGTTGTAAAATAATTCTAGTTATGAAGTGACGTAATGCATCTGATGTGTAATATAAATTATTTCGTAACTAGTACTAATAATAAATCATTAATGTATGTAAATAATTGTAGTGTGAGAAACTACTATGTTGATAAATGTTGAACAATTTAAAACCATCATAAAATGCTTTTTATTGTGTATTCAACAATTTGGTAGACAATATTCTAGGATTGTTGTCCTATATGTAATATCATTTTAAAAAAGTGAATTATTAGCTGAAGTTAGACATTAACACCGTTGGATGTTGGCTCAGTGGTTTAGAGGTTAAGACCAATAGGTCCTGAGTTCGAATCCCGCGAAGCGGGATCGTGGATGCGCACTGCTGAGGAATCACACGATAGGACTAAACGGCTGTCCAATGCATTCAGGTTTTCTATGATGGTCTAGCTTCAATTGACTCATAATCTCAACTATTATAAATTACTTTAGTTTGTCCAATTGTTAGTTTTAAAACGATCAAATAGAATTTATTTTCAATCAAATTAAACTTGAGAACACAAGAAATACACTGAAATTGTTTATGATATATGTTAGTTTATGAGAAAATATTATTGTTATTATTGTAATGTTATTTCTGAAATGAATATATTCAAAGTATAAATATTTAAAAAAAAAAAGGAGTCTATTACATTAATTTCAAATAATATCTATTTTACCTATGGGTTGTTGTAGAACAAGGCAGTGTGTATGTTGTTTTTAATCAAATGAAAAACTAACCGTATTCGGATAACATTGATTTGACTTAATTTGAGTGAACTAGTTTAAAAGGTATTGAATTTTCAAACTCTTAATTTTACTTATTTAAAAAACCAGATTACTAAACATCTGATGCGCTGTCTTTCTATTAACGTGGATTTTTCTTATTGAAACTGTTTATTTGGATTCGTTTCGGCAAATAAATCATCCTATTCAAAAGTTATAAGCACAATTATTGCAGTTGAGTTTAAATTTCACAGTAAAACTTAGAGTAAACATAATTGACAAGGCTACAGAATTTCATATATCAACTAATAAATGATAGTTGCCAATCAACATTCGATTTTTTAATTTCTTACTCTTTCTCTTTACACGTATCATTTCATCTTAACTCGTTGTTAAAGTTCTAGAAATCGTTCTTTTTTTGGAGTAAATGTTGATACACTTAGAGTTCATAAGCGATCATCGGACAGTATAAGTGTGACTAAAGGGTTAGGTTAAAATTTACAAAAATGGGGTTAGATTTTTTCATAATTCATTGTAAAAAATGAAAGGATACAGATAAAATATTTTCAACTAGAAATGCTTAAATTGGTTTTCAAAGACGAGTTCTCTAATGATAATAGGAGTTTAGATGAACAACAAAAATTGTCACTATAGACCCATAATAGTTTCTTTGAAATTTCTTAAATAAATAATACAATATTATAAATTTAGTGTACTAGTTGGAATTCATATAAACTAACTTTCGTTAATTTCATCAAATCCTTAAGCCAGTCAAAATAGATATGAACTAATCCAAATAAAATGGGTGGAAGTATTCGTTTCGCATATAAGGTCTGAGTAAGAAAAACCAATAAGTTATTTAAATCTCATAAATAGTCCACCAATTGGATTTACACAAAGAAATTTACAGGATCATAAATTAGATAAGCTCTCTTTTATAGTCAGATAGAAAACACTGACTAATTTACAATAGATCATTCACTTAGTGATGACCAATGTCATGTATGTCAAGCCGTTTTTTAGGGTTTATCAAATTCTACCCATCAAGCTGCTATGTGGCCATTGTTCTTAATGACTTGACATCACTTGCACTACATTGAAATATGAGATGATGGCTGGAGGTAGTGCCAAGGGCTCGGAACCTATGTCAAAGGCCTCCTGCCGACTACCTCCAATCACCAACGTACATTATTGACTCATATTTCGCTCAAATTTCTCAAGAAACATTTTCCCCACAGAATAGTAAAATTCAAATAAAAATTCAGTTTATTATTTCAAAAACTCTTATTCAATATCTGTTCAGAGTATTTATGATATATATTCGATTGTATAAAGTGTGAACCTTAGAAAACAGAGTGCATTTGAGCAAACATTCAACCAGTAAACGTATTTTCCATTTACCTACTTAGAAAATAACAAATTTAAAAAATTTTAATCCTGAGGATTTCATCGATTTTCTTTGTATCTATTGGCAGGAAACTTGGCAATGTTTCTCCATTACTTGACATTGAGGATTTAATGCGTATGAAAGTACCTGACTGGAAATGTGTTTTTACACAAATTCAATTGTATTACCGGCGTTTTCATTTGGAAGAAGGTAAAAATGCAACTGTTCCTCCAACTGGTATCCTTCCTAAAGCTGCCCCGAAACCAGAGAACACGGATGAATAGTATTCTGTATATAAGTAATCTGTACGACCAATCATATATATATCAGTTCATGGAGATGCACGAAAGATGTGAAAATAAAATGTCTAATTTGTATGTTTGCTTTTAATGAAAGCTTTGCCCTTTTCAAAGCCTAATTCACTAGTCTGCTTTATGACCCCAGTCATTGTTCAATTTTAATCGACGGATGCTTACCACACTAAACATATACATATATATGATTTTTCAGTTCAATAAACAATGCATTTTATCTTATTACCATCTATCTAATCATAATGTAAAGTACTTAACAATATTACAATCATTTTTTGCTATAATCTATAAAATTAGCTAGTTTATTTTTAATGCTATTTTTTCTTTTGATTTCATTTGACTCTATATTATAGCAAGATTACACTGATTTTTCATTGAAACTTTAGAGAATAGGCTTATCTATGACTTTATATTGCAAACATTTATCTTTCATAATTTTGATTCAGAAAAATGAAATCACATCAAATTATTTTTATTTCTTCATTATTAAATTTTTTCTAATTTCATTTACTAAATATAAATATATATATAATTGAAGTTGAATTAAACTTCTTTTACTTCTGAGAAAATACATTTAAATTCAGTAGTATACAGTGTTTCAGGTCTATTAAGGACATAATTATTCATGACTTTACTTGTGTTTTGACTAACCAGTAAAGAATGAATGATAAGATAACTGATAAAAGTACTTTTTAAGGTATGTTTAAAATAAGTTAATAAATGAATGTACAGAAAATTATTCTTAATAACTAAGTTTTCATTATTGTGAGTTAGAAATGTTTATGGTCTATAAGATCCTTGTATCTTTCAAGAAGACTCGTCACTAGGACCAGCTTATTCATCTTGTCAGGCTAATCTATACAGACACATTTCCTCGTAACCGAGGTCTAATTTCATCAGCTGATAATAACAAACATGAGTTTTTCTAATACTGACAGTTTTAAAAACCGTCTTGAGGAATTTATAGATGATGGCATAACTCCATAAGATGATGACCAAAGAGGGATAATCAGGCTAAAAATCAAACATCTGTAGTCATCTCTCCAACACAATTTAGATGTTCCCATACGTCTTTAAATAATTGTTCTAATGACTTAGAGAAATTTATACATAAGTAATATAATAGAATTATAGTGATCGAAAACATATATGGGGACAATCGAATGTATCTGAACATAAAACTACAGAATCTTTTTGTAAATTCGAGAACTATACAGTAAATACTTCATTTGCAAAATGCCAATCAATTGTTTCAGACTTTATTGTTTCTTCATTTCCACACCAATTATTCTCTGTTCTCGTTCTCTTTTCTTTAATCTTCTTAATCTTCTGTCTCCAGGCATTTCACTTTCGACTGATGATACATACTACTTGTATCTGTTGATATCAGTAGCACACGTCACAGTGTTACTATTTTGAATATATATTAACGTTCAAAACTTTATAATTTGAAAACTCTTATTTATTTGTTCTCGATTGTTTCAAACGATTCAAAGTAAATTAAGTCACCCTGAATTTAGGCGTAGTTATGAATTGTATCTGTTTACTATCGTATTTATACAGATAATCATTAATAAAAGATTATCCCACAGATCATCATTATGGAGAATTAAAGTACATATTGGAATATTAGGCTTTGTAGAAGTCTGGAAAGCACAAAACGTACCAACGAATCATGAAAATAACTGTATTTTTAATTATTTGCTTATGTCGGAAATAATACTCAGACGCACGCTGTCTGAGGTCGAGATCGATGTCGTCTATCGATATTACAGAATGTAGTATAAACAGAAAGAAATGGGGAGACTATGTTCGTACGACTTCTGGCAATATACGTTTCTAGTTGGCCGTTAATCCCGAGTAAAATAAGAGGCCAGCTGGTCTATCTTATCAGACGACAATGGGTAGGAAATTAACTACTGCGAAATGGTACAGTTTAAAGAAGGAATGAAAATGACAGATTGTAAAACGAGTATCATCAGTGACTCGTGTCATAAGAGATATAGTGATGTTAATTCAACCTGATAGAAGACAGGAAAGTTGAAGGAATTTGTTGCTGATGAACTCATGACTCTATTGTCTCACATATCCGCAAAGTTGGATTATTGCTTTAGTTATCTGGGTATAACGTCGATTACATGTCATAGAGGAGCAAGTGTTGAGGATCAACCTTGATAAGACAAATAAAATGTCATTATTTAATAGTGGAGGTAAAAGAACACATAAAATAAGGTAGTAAATCATTTAGGACCCTTATTTGAATATTACTATTGAAATAACAAACTGTCGGTGGCTCCTTAGCTGTCTAACTTTGTCTTCTAGAATGGAAGTAAGAAAGCACGTTTGCTCATCTGTGGATGGGAAAGAATAAGCTGATCACGGCGAGAATATAATTTATGGACGAGCCAATCAGAGGCGTTCTATAGATTTCAAGGTTACGGCGCCAACTTCACTGCTTAGTGCTAACGTACGATCGGTTCACAAGGAATTTTGTACAAAACCTGATAATTGAGCGGCTATAACAAATAAGACGGAAAGACTATAATTTGTGGACGAATCAATCAGGTATAAGATAATAAATCTCGGATTTTAACGCGAAAGCCTTTCATCCATTTGGCTAAATAAATTTCTGGCACTATAACTGATGTCAATTCGTAATGAAAACCACATATATAATTCCTTACTAAGGCAAATTACGACAATTATTGTGAACTGGATAATAAAAGCACTATTAACACTAACTGAAGCCAGGTACTACAATATATACGAATGTTTGGAGAGCGTACAGACTCCCATATAGGCTTGGTTATGTGCATCATATCGTTATCCACAAGTAGCATTTGGTCCATTCATCAACCAGTGTGCACATAAACAATATTGAAGCTATGTAGTTTAGGCTAAAAGAGTTTTTGAGACTTTATCATGGCTCCAGCGGCCGACTATTCTGTAGCCGTATGGATGATTTCCTCTACTGCATGCATTAGAATTTTAGAACCTCTGAACCTCTTTCTAACCTTGACAAGTTTTTAAACCACGTATCCACTTTATTTCCTTTGTTTTGTATAACATATTTTAACTCTATACTGACTGTTTGCTTTTTGGCTAATGTTTCTGAAGGTCACTTAAGATTCGATCAAAGGTCGTCCATAAATTAGAGTCTCGCCCTGATCACTTTAAAGTCAGTTATCCTCCACAGAGTTAACCATAGTGAAAATTTAGGCATATATCAAGTAGATATAATCAAAGGTTTATTTAATAAACTATTATCTATAGATATTCTCGTAATCCGACTGTCGATAGATTGTATGCTGGTAAACCAACCAATAAAACCATTAAAAAAATGGGTGTGGTTATCTTTCATGAGGTATAATCTCTATGGAGAAAACTGATAGAATACTGAGAGCTGAGGATTTATTGTTGGGTATTCCTGTACATGCCCGCAAAAATCAGGCGCTCGTCAGTATTGTAAAAAGCGAAGAAAAATAACAGAGGAAATCACGACTGCGAGCCAAAGAGAAATACTTCAGAATAGTGTTGTGACGAGTGATCCTGAAGCCTTAATGAGTACAGCACAAAATAATTTAAAGTGACTTCAGATGTTTTAAACAAATGTCCAAATTGTGCTTAAAATCGATTTGCACTGTGTTTGTAAACCAGCTCTTCTAGGTCACACAAAATCAATTTAACATGGATGCGAATAATTCCATGGATATACGGTAACAAAATTATTTGAGAACAACACAACAGTATAGGTGAGTACAATTGCTATACGTTAATGGCATAAGATAATTTTTCCTGAGAAATAGCGGAATTCGAACCTTTATAGAAAAGCTGGTTTACGATAATGTAACGTTCAGATTCAAATTTGTGTAGTAAGGATAGAAGGCCTACCGCCTAGATTATTCTTTGTCTAGTATGCTTCTGTGAGTATCAAGTCTTTCCAGTATGATTCATTTTAAGGTGCGGATACTATTGCTTCAAGTAACAGGTTCGCAACCCTGGAGTTCTGGAATTGCACGAGTAGCTTCGCTTTTCGTTTTTCCAGAATACCTGAGTGAACTTTTAAGCAGGGACTTGAGGCTTGAACGCAGTTCTAGAGCTTAGCCCTCACTAAGGTTGTGTATACTGTAGTGAACGTGGTAGTATCTAACTTGGTGAGTATCCTTCTTAAAGCCTATAGGGTTATAAACCCTTTATCTGCAACTACTCAGCAGTGGGCTGTGCTCTTAAGATCATGACTTACTGTCACCCCGAGGTCCTTATGAGACCGGACTATGGGTACAGGCACTTCTCTTATGCTGTACCTATTAACCTTTGTATCCCTAAAGTGCACGTAGACATACTTCGCAGCATTGATAGGGATCAGCTACTTTTTAGATCAGCCAATAATAATATTTAAGTTTGCTTCAAGTGTGTAGTGTTAGTCATTCGTTTTAGCCCATCATATATCCTATTCTAGTTTTCGGACATTCCATCTATTCATTCTACTTGAGTCATATGTTGACCTTATCAATTATTCGCTTGTCAGTCTTGATTGTCTTTATATGAGCGTATATATGTGTGTACATCATATCCCATGACGGTCTTAGCTTATTTTTGTCTGACTATAAGTATTGAGTAACGCTTGACTAAAATGGAGTTGGCTTCCCAGCCATCTTCTCTGCGTGTCATTTTGCTTTGCTCTGTTTCATTCACCTCATATACAAAATATATTTATTCACAAATCAATTCTCGTCATTCAACTTATTTAATTCCGTTATTGGCTAACGCGATTAAGTCGACGATTATATACGAGAATAGGCGATAGCAATCATTCGTACGATCTTGGAGTCAGATCGACGGGCCACTAAAATGGTAACCCCGACGTGAGAACAGAAGATGACGGGCCACGAACATGGTGAACCCGCCGACGACTAACGTAACGCAGCAAGCTACGTCGATGAAGTAATGTCGGCACTCCATATTTACGACGACTAAAAGTAATCATGCATTTGCATCTACAGTTATTTCCCACAAGATTTTTACATCATCAGTATATAATAACATTAGGGACCCAACTATATTTGGGAAATCTACGAACAGTGTAAATCGTAAAGGACCTAAAACAAAATCTTGAGGTACTCCACTAAGTATTTGAATTTTGCTCTTACTTTCTGTCTACGACTTACTAGGAAATCCTTAAGCCATTATAGGAGAGGTCCGCCTAGATTTCCTAGATTCAAGAGCAGTCCATTTGTTGGCACCTTATCAAATGCTTTACTGAAGTCTATATAGATAACATCCACTCATTTTTTATTATCTAGAGCCTATATTCAATGTTCCCTTGCTATATGGAGGTTTGTTGAGCAAGATAAACCTTTTCGGAAACTATGTCGTTTGCTGTTTAACAAGTTGTTGGTTCTCACGAATGTTATTATAGTCTTGTTGATTATTCTTTCCAGTATTTTAACTACGACACTGGTGAGGCTGACAGGTCTTTAGTTTGATGGACGTTGTCTTGGTCCCGTTTTATGTATTGGAGTGACAATTGCGTTCTTCCAACCCGTAGGTAACTAACCTTGGCCAAGTGACATATTGAATATCACAGTTAGTGGGGCTGCAATATGTTGGGCAGATTGTCTCAGAATTTCGGGGCGTAGTTCATCCAGTCCTGTTGACGTTTCTGTGTCTGAAGTACCAAGACCTTTAAGTACATTGTCTCGATCAAAGTCTACGGCGAGCAGAAGGTGTGTTGACTTTGTATTTGGGTTTAGTTCGTCATCTAGAGAAGGTTCCTGAGTAAAAACGGACCCCAAATTGTTTGCCATAGCCTCTGCCATTCTATGGTCTTCCTCTATTATTTTAGATTCACTCCCTTCCTTAATTAGGTTAGGAATTCAATGTTTCATCCTTGTTCTGTAAATTATGTACGTGAATAGTCTCTCAAGCTGCTTGATTGTAGGTTGTGCCGACTGTATTTCATATTTTCTCTGAGCTTCTCGGATTTTAATTATAGACTTAATTCTTACCGACCTGCAGCGTTCCATAGTACTTGCTGTGCCATGACTCATGGCAAAGTTCTAACATTTCTTTTTTAAAGCAATTAGTCACTTTTGTAAATTTCGATAGAACAATAAGAAGACGGAGTTGATCTGAAAAATGTAATGTATTTGCGCTGTACATTTCGCTGCATTAAAAAACACCCAAAGTAGGTCAGACATTGTGATCCTCAGACCTGACAAAGGTTCTGGGGTGGTCGTTATCAATAAATGTGAATATAAAGAAAAAATGTTATCTATACTGGGTGACCAAAATAAATTCTTACAGGACGTTTAATCTAATATTAATGTTAGAAAATTGGAATCCAGAGTGAAGTTCATTCTAATAAAGCTTCTTAAAACGAACGTCATAAACAACGAGTAGTTTAATATTACTAAAACCTTCGGGTTCAGTTCTTTAGAATTTATATGGATTACCTAAAATTCATAAACCTAATATTCCATTACGACCAATTTTGTCTATGCGTGGTTCTCCCACATATGAGCTAGCTAAATGGTTAGTAAAACTGTTAAACTCAATTCGTACTAATCTATGTAAGTTCTCTTTAAAATATACATTTGAACTTATTGACCTTCTTGGTGACATTAATATTAAAGATAAATCTTTGCATTCATTTGATGTAAACTCTCTCTTTACGAATGTACCGTTAACAAAGACGGTGGACTTCCTTTGTGACTATATTTCTAAAAACTTTCCCTTTTTTCCTATTCCGTTACCATTTTTGATAGAATTACTTTTATTATGTACAGCCAATGTTCAATTTACGTTTGATGGTGTAGCTATGGGTAGCCCTTTGAGGCCTCCCTTAGCTTAGGTATTCATGTCATATGTGAAAAATATGACGAGCGACCTTATTAGTGAGACAACTCTATATAGAAGGTATATGGACGATATCCTAATTACATGTGATAAGGATTTTGATGTTTACCGACAATTGGATAAACTCAATGGTGTTCAAAGCGATATTGTGATGACACATGAATCAGAAAGTAATGGCCAATTAGCCTTTCTAGACATACATTTAAGTCAAAGGGATGGTGGCACTATCAGACGGTCAGTGTATAGGAAACCAACTTGGACGGGACAATACTTAAATTTCCATAGCTTCTGTCCATTGCAATACAAGAGACATCTGGGTAAGTGCCTCTTTAAGAGGACTCGAAGAATATGTACCTCTGACATGGTGGAAAAAGATGAAAAGTTACTGAGTGACACATTAATAGCAAATGGTTATCCACTCAAGTTTATTAACAGGTGCAAAACTCAGTTAATGCCAAGACCTCTAATTTATTTAGTGCCAAAGAAAAAAGTTTATATCAATCTACCATAGAGAGGCGAATCTAACATTATAGTTTTAAGGCAGAGATTGAAAGCAGCCATCGAGAATACCTTTATTAATTTTCATATGAAAATGCCCTGATAAGTACCAGATTTTTCAAAATGTATAGCGCAAATACATCACATTTTTCAGATCAACTCCGTCTTCTCATCGTTCTATCGAAATTTGTTCCTTTGTCTTAGTAAAAGTTAAATATCCAGGCCTATCCGGGAGTGGCCGTGCTCCTTCTTCTTTGAGACTGCCTAGGGTATATATGGTTGAGTTAATTGATTGTAAAACTGCCCGAAATAAGTTCATGTCTCTTTTGCTGATGAATGTTAGTTAATTATTTAGTTTTCAGCTGGTGCTACAGAGTTTATCGCATCCATGTCTGGCTTCCATATGTTTGGGCGTACCGGCGCAACTGTTTGACGGGCCATCTCAGACATGAACGTGAATAAGGTGACTGCATGGTGTGGGGGAAAGTCATTTGACTGACATCATCACAGTGAGTGAAGACTAAGTCCAAAGGAAACAAAGAGCTTTGTATGTCATATCTAATGGGACCCCTAATGTGCTAGAATATAACTATTGAAATTGCATTTTCTAAAAATTCGCAATCAAATAACATTGTCAATGCCTCTATCTCTAAGCTTTCCCAGTTTATATACTGTATATTAAAGTCACCTATAGGGCCTTTACCCATTCTACACCAGGACATAAGTTTGCTTAGAAAGACGTCACCTAATAGGCATTCGGAACTGCAATGTACTACAACTAATCCAATATCTTGCCGTCTACATTTCAGCCTACAACTCGCAATTTCACATGTTCCTGAATCATATATCACTTTTTCAACAGCTCGTATGGTTAGGGAAAGTATTGTATACAGGAGAACTCCGCCTCCCCTACGGTAAAATATATCAAACCTACTGGATAAAAAACTTATCAACTGGAATTCATCATCAAACACTTTTGACGCTAACCATGTTTCTGAGACAGCAATGACATCCGGTTATTCTATATCCACCTTTTATTGAGCTCCGACATTTAGTAGGCTACGAGCATTTATGTAACACATTTAACTGTATATGGAACTTATCTTTATTACCAGAGTGGTTCGGGATCGTTTCGCCCTGAACTTTTGCGGTCAACCAAACTGAGATCCTAATGGACGTATACCCCGAATCCAATGAACTTGCGTGAGTTTCTTAGTGTAGAGTTTTTTTTCAGCCACAGCAAAGACAACCTTTAAGTGGTGGCTTTTCCGAGTACTTTTAGAATTCATTTTTTCTCCTATTCTTTAAAGTTCGCAGATGTCAACACCTGGAACTGTTTCTGGGAGCAGCTTGCTTGCTGAGGACTTAACGTGACTGAGGTCGTGCTGAAATTTCACCTTAAGTTCTTTTCCGGAAGATTCGCTTAACTCATGAAAAATGGCTGACCTGTTAGAGAGGTCCGTCTTAACACTCTGTGAAATTTCAATCCTTGAAATCTCCACCTTGCAATCCGATTCCAATTTGGTGTCAAATGCAGAGATCCCACTCTGTTTTCTTACTTTTCTTTTTTAGAGTGGCCGTAAGCCAACCATTTACCGTATTATGACTTTTGGTCACATCATCTACACTGTTCAGAATTTGTCCCCTCAAAGTTTGTTTTGCGTTGATATGTGAATCTGAAACAGAAACAGCGGATTCACATACTTAAGTGCGGCTTGTAATTTGTTTCTTCTCGGCGTGCTTTTTCTTCTTCCTTGTAGAAATGCTCACATCGGTATATTTGTTATCCACTTTTCTAATGGGGTCCACCTTAATGGTCTCATTCAAATCCAAAGCTGGGTTCATGGAAACGCTCGCTATTTCCTCGGAAGAAGAATTCCGCTCATCTACTTCTGTTTGTTTTTATCTGAGGGATAATTTCTAGCTATGTTCAGCAACCCAATCGCCTCAAGAATCAGCACAGACTTTGTAAAAGAGCATGCTTTGTACAGCCAACGTGATAGTGGTTTGCAGTACTTTTTAAATGCGGGCGGTGTTAGTCCGGCGCACACATTATGATACCACTAATTGCAATTGTCACATTGCATTCCATCATCGGCCGAGAAATAGCATGCAGGTTTGCCACGACGATGTCTTACCTGCACCATAAAACTGTTTTTTGATCTCACAAGAAGAAAAACAGCGAAAACTGATCTATAGAATAAATGCTTTTTAAGGCTTGATAGGTGATAGACACTGAACACAAACGGAGACAGGTTTGTGTATTACTATGCCTAACAACAATAAAAAAGTCAACCTCAGTAGTTACAAAAAAAACTTAACAACCTTGGATACAAAAAATATTAATAGATGTACTCAACGAGGAAAACAGCCAGTGTTCTTTTTTGCTCTCAAAACGTACAGATGAAAACCTTCTCCTAAAAAGCGATACTCTTAGAGATCACTTTAACTGAAACAAACTCACTTAAAGCAAAGTCAGCGGTCAATATTGCAAAATATACTCAAGCAAAAATATCACACTTCTTTCAAAATAGCGCGATTAACATGCGAAATAAGTCAACGGTACGTTAATTTTAATAGAGAGCACCTTTCGTCAGTTTGTTTCAAACCAAACAGTACATGAAGGGATTTCACACATGGCGTTTTGTAGCAAATGCTTAAACCTTTGTATGAAAAATCGAAATAATTCAGGGATCAAGTCATCTTAAAACTAGCAGATGAATTTAATATTGCGCGTTTTCAACGCAGTGAAATATGATCGTCAATAAATGTTATTGTTGACTGACTTCACCATGAGTTAGCCCTAGTTGCAGGAAAATTCCATCACTTTGGAAGAAATTTAGATAGCTTTGATTCCACTTTCAGAAGTGCTACCAACAATGCGGTGTTCACCCAAAATAAACCAAGACATAAGCTTCTACAGACGCCACTTAGTGCGTATTCAGAAACCCATGCACAATTAAAACTAAGCGTTCGTATGATATACAGTAACACATAGGCCATTAGATAACAAAGATTCTAGAATAATTTATAAAATAAATGAGACGAAGAAACAGTTGAATTTACTGTATGGTATTTGCGTTAGATTCAGGTAAAACAAAATCAGAAGTCTGTCCTCTTGTACTATGAGGAAGTCCATAAAAGTTTGCTTCCAAGGTTTATAGATGAAAGTAAAATTCGGCAGTAATCGCACTACAAAATAGCTTTCACAAATAAGTCATGTGACAGATGGTAAACTTTGATGTTGATTCTCTTATATTTTGTCAGCACTCCAGTTATCCAACTTACCCACTACACGTTGCTACGATAAAATTATCAAGATCATTAATTAACTTGAAGAAGCATCTCCAGAATTAATTTTCAATAATATCTTCACTCTGTGCTTCACGACTGATAAGATTTGTTTTCCACACTACCAAATAGTTTGCTCTATAATGTTCCATTGTAGCTTGTAAATGTGGTATTTTCTGGAATGAACCAGAGAATAAACTCTCAAACTAAATAGTTCTGTAGGTAATAAACGTTGGTACCGACCTCATGTGGTTCTTGTATGAACTAATATTTTCTTTGTACTTGATGACTGTCTGATTTCGAATTACAATCGCAATACGTTTGTTTGTGCTCACCTAGTTCTTCTTGGTCTAAATTCTTCTGTTCCCGGGATTTCGAGTTCGTATAATAATTCAGATACTTATGATCATCACACCTCAGTACTAGACACATCCTAGCTGAAGGCTCCTGGTTAGGCATTCCCACTAGATCACATTCAAGTACAAATGTCGTCTAAGTAGGATCAGAAATATCTAGGAAGACTTGAATATAATAATTAACAACACCAAAGACGCTTTGTGACAAGCGATTTGTGCATAAATCTCAGTTTGTCGTATGAAATATGTTTTTCAGACTCTGGGTATTTATCATCAACGTGAAATCATCAACGAAAATGAATGGTCGTGACGAACTATAGTACAGAGTCATTCAATCATTGATGACATGAATGTAACTGCTTTATCTGCGTTTTGAGCGTCATCTTACAGTTCAAAGTCCACAAAGTCGTTTGAAAGTTTTATGGTTGCATCGACTCATGTTCACATTTGAAAGGTGAAGCCTTACCACCCGATCACTTCTTATTGCTTGATCGATTACGAAGATAAATACTGCGAACATGATGCATTTAGTAACACTAAACACCTGTTATGTAAAACAATCAACCCGAGTCCTCTGATTGTGATTACACCACAAATACGATGGGTATAGAAATCGTAGCCAGAATACATTTAGATTAAGCGAAAATGGAGTATGGATCACTTTGCCAGCAGATCATTTCGAATTAGTTATTATTTCAGAAGCATGCATCCAATCAGCGTTCGCTGTTTTTAATTCATATCACCAGCCATTTCAACATCTTCAGTTGTATTTTGCCATACTTCACATAGTAATTATTCGTGGATTTTTATATGAACGCGCGAATATGTCATGAGGCTCAAAGACACAGCAGGTTTAAACGAACTAAGAGAAGAAACTTGTTGCGGTATCTGGGTGGTTGGAAAAATACGTGATCTAGATAATAAAATAGGTAACGAGTCATTCATGCGGCATGTTGTTGTTGTACTGTTCTAACTATATACTCCACTCTAAGTAGTTTAGGAGTGGCAAATCGATAGGTCCAAAGACGAAAGCTCAACGCTGTCATGTTTTGCCAAAGGGGTACCAAAATATATGCAGTTTCAGTACCACCAGTTTGGTCAAGCAGTGCTAGCATTTCGTCTATAGCTTTGATATCTCCACATTTGGAAATGCAGCTGTAAGTAATGTCATATCCATTGGTTTTGAGGTGTTTTTTTATTTTGACAGATATATATGGAATTTAACAGCAGTCGAAAGTAGAATGCTTACCAGCAGAAGATCGAGAAAATTGATTTGCAGAGAACAGGAAGGAAGGTTCTGAGCAATTATCATATCAACGGAATTGAAAGAATCATAATTTATGTTAAAGAAACTGAAGGGAGATGCTCAAATAAAGTGTTTAATGTATTGTTTTTACATTTTACGAAAGCGCTCTGTAGTTACGCTTCAGACACACTAGTTTTCCTCACGAAGTCTTCGCCCACTACAATTTTACTAAATACAGCAGTGAGAATAGCCAGTGAATGTGTGGTGGCATCGGACCCTAACCATACGACTTTTGAAGCCGAGCATACAGTCGCTGAAAAGACTTATATTGAGCAATTTATACAAGGAAAAGGCCAAATTTGGAGAACACAGGAACACTAGTTCAGTTCATCGGGTGGCGTGGCTCAGCCTTTTAGGCGTGGTCATTCTTCTATAGCTTACCTCTTTTGTTCACAATAAAAACATTGTTCTGTCTCCAGCCTAAATGTGTTCTTCAGGTGTAGGATGAGTCAGTGTAGACAATGTGACTTCCACGCAATATCTCACATATCAGGTAGCCACTTCATAACGACTCTACTATTTTAAGATTAAGTCTATTATTAGAGCAGTACTAATAAGGAAGCCGATAATAATTCAGTCTTTGTGCTTGTTATTGTCAAACAATTGTCATTAACACTATTGGAAAACGATCTTCTTCATAAAAGTGATTGTAACTGCTGAATATATCTGCTTTTCAGTATCTTATTCATTTTTTGCATTGGTCTGGCAGTCAGTATTAGTTACATTCATTTTATTTCGTCCTTTATTCCAATTTGCATAATTTATCCCGGACACCAGTTAGGTTATCATTTTGAGTGCCAAAAAGCTGGTTGTCTTATACTTATGAATGTTCAGTAATTATTGATGTGATAGAAATGCTTATTTTTTAAAATCCTAAGTTCGCATTCATTTGAGTTGGAGCAAAATGATATAATACATTGACTTACCTAATCTTGCGTAGAGGCTAGACTATTCGATGACTTCTTGGCTGATCCAATCAAAATCCGGTCCCAGGATATGCTGCTTCGTTAGTCTAATTGGCTAAGAGATAAGATTTTATCAGAAAGATTGGGGATGACAAGTTAAAGAAAGATAATATGCAAAGATTGTCACCTAGATCCCTTACTTTGTAGGGTCATAGGATTATCCACTAGTGACGTCGGCTATATGTATTCTTTTGTTCTTGGCTGAGCCGTCTTATTTGTTCAGGTCCAGCATGAAAAAGAACCGAGGTTCAGGCCCAAAATTATGTCTTCTTATTCCGTAAATCACAATTGAACCACTTCTTAATCTTTGATGAAGAAATATGAATAAAGCTGACCTCTCAAACCTCATGGCTCACGGAAAACTTAAGAATTATGGCCTAGTTTGTTATTTATACTACTATAATAATCGACATAATCCTAAAATTATTGACTTGTTATGATGTGACTACCTTACCTATAAGATCTCATGTGGAAAGAACATTACTCTTTTCACTGACTCGTCCTGTGGTGATGATCAGGACTATGACATTCATTGTTTCTTAAGAACTGAGAAGAGAGTAGTATATTTGAATTGACAAGCAACAGTATTGCCATTTTAATTAATTGCTTCAGCATTCACCATTAATGACCTGCTCTTAGTGTTACATGTTGAATATGAATCTCAATAATTATGATCTCAGTTTCAAAGATCGTGTGATCAGGAACCGATGACACTACAGAACCATGCAACCTTTGTATTACAATGATAGATGTTTCCTCTTTCCTATCTAGATCCGAGTATCTTCTCACAGTGAAACATCCCGTCAGTAGCACACTAGATCTATGTAAACTATGAAGGGCGTATTTGTATCTAAACGTGTGAATGTTAATTACACCATTCACACATCTCTTAACTTGTTACCTGCAACTGAACGAAAGTGGGTCATTGTTTACATAAGGCTACTTAACACTACATGCAGATTAGTCCAAAACCCATATAGAACGAAGTACATGCCCGATTCCTGCCGTATTTTCAAATTGTTTACCACCGACGTAGGTGATCGCAGTCTACTAGAGTTTAATGCAAACTATGTGACCTCCCAGCCCAAGTCCAAGTTATATCTTTCCCATGGTTTATACCTAGTCTTGATTGTGTTATTCTGACAACCAGATGAATTGTTTAGAATTGGATAGAATAGATACTCTCTATAAGCAACTCCATGTCTTAGTATTAGCTTATCACGATAGCACGAATGAGAAAAACCACCTTATGCGCCTTTCCAAGGCTTGCAATTGATTGATAGAATTGATCCACGTTAGTCATTCTTGACCTTAACAATGTTCAGTAGATTATCTAATGATCAGCGACCTGTCGTCCAATACAGGAACGGTTAAGTCTGGTAAACCGTTGTCCAGGGCTCAGAGACGTTACATTGGACTATTAGTTTGATTAGACAGAAGCAACATCGAAGATGTGATGGTACTTAAAAGTTCAATAACGCAAAACTTTCAAAATTATTTTACATGCTTATGTTGATTACCTATTGTAAAGTTCAAATGAACAGGGGTTAAAAGTTCATTGAATTGTCTGATTTTAAATATCAATATTACAAGAAGCAGGTAACTTATGGTTAACCCTCGTCATTGGTAAACGTTCATAGGTTCTGGGCACAGGAACATTCGATTTTTATAGAATTATTAATCATTACCCACTGCAAATTCCAGCTACGAAATGTCTTAAAGTTAACCTAGATTTATAAGTTAACAACGAAAATTTCTTCAAGGCCATTTTCTATAAAAGTTGATGGTTAGTTGACATATGTAATAGTAGTTACATTCTCATTCAAGCCTTATTTTACCAGCTTGAGACCGACCTCTCAAGTATTTAGAAAGTCAGAAAGGTTACTATGTTACATATATTTTAAATTTTGAGCCTGAAAAATATTTGCATCATAGCTATGGAGATAAAGTTTTACTGCGTCAAAAATCATGTTCATGGCGCTCCCACGTATGTTTGCTAACAGCGCCAACTTCTGAGGATATAGCTTGACATGTTGGGGGAAGCTTATTCTTGTACAGTTGATGATGTCCTAAAGCACTACAATACGAACACTGAAACTGGTTTAACTAAAAAGCAGATTGAATCCTCTTTGAAGGAGTATGGCTACAATGGTTTGTCCTTTTTAAAAATAGACATTCTCTTAGAGTTACCACCGGAAGAAAACAAGCCTCTTTGGAAATTGGTACTTGAACAGTTCGACGACCTCTTAGTCAAAATTCTCTTATTAGCAGCTGTTATCTCATTTGTAATCCATCACAATGTATTTTTACAGTTTCACTTTAGGTCTTGGCGTGGTTTGAAGATAGCGAAGATGCGACTACTGCGTTTGTCGAGCCAGTTGTTATAATGCTTATATTAATCGTGAATGCAATTGTTGGCGTTTGGCAGGTAGGTCGTCCCGAATTAAGTTTTATAAATTAAGGAACGTAATGCTGAGTCAGCCATAGAAGCCTTAAAAGAATATGAGTCAGATACTGCAAAGGTTATTCGTCAAGGTTATCAAGGTGTGCAGAGTGTGAAAGCCCGTGAATTAGTGCCTGGAGACATTGTGGAAGTTGCCGGTATGTTGTGCCTGTTTTGTCAGTTTTTCCGAGTGCTATTAAACAACACAAGTGGCTTGTATTGAATTGCGTGAATATCACTAACAAAATCATTCACCTGTTATAATATTAAAATCGAAAAACAGGTAATGATAATCCTTGGGTTAATCGACGCTGAAACGTTGTGCGATGATGACTGCTTTGACAAACCATTTTCGTATGTCTGAAAAATATCTGATAACCATGTCACTTCCCCAACCCGTACAAATTTATGTTATCTGACTGCCGTTAATTATTGTCATTGTACGAAATCAATGGCTTTTTGCCGATAGGTTGTTATAAGGTGTTTAGCTGTAAAAAGACCACTCGAAAACTCACATAACTGAACAATCTTTATCTGTAATATGTTAAACTGCATTTAATTACACTGATGACGGTTCTGTAATACACTAAAATAGTGTGATTAATGTTTTAAGGATCCCTTTGATTAAGTTCTCTGTTTTACCACAGTGGAATGAACAAATAGGTTTGCGTATTTATAATATGTACCAGTGTCTTTGACAGCCTGTAAATTGCTTTTGATTTGGGCTTAAATATCGGGTTCCCCTCTGAGAAAGTCTTTTTTTACTCGTCGCAGACACATCTGGTTAAATCAATACACTGGCAAAATAATTTTACTCTTTGCCTAACAAATCATGGGTACATTAATTCCTTGTGTGTACTGGTATATATTGGATTTTTGCTGGTAAATAATTATCAAGGTATTCTAAGTTTCATTTTATTGATTTGCCTATTTAGTTGGAGACCGGGTTCCAGCGGATATTAGAATCGTTAAAATTTTGTCTACAACACTTCTCATTGATCAGTCTATCTTAACTGGTGAATCAGTATCAGTTTCAAAGCACAGTGACCCTATATCCCAGGCTCGAGCTGTCAATCAAGACAAAAAGAATATGCTATTTAGCGGTACAAATGTAGCCTCTGGAAAATGTGTTGGAGTAGTAGTCGGGACCGGACTTTCAACAGAAATAGGCAAAATTCGTGATCAAATCATGCATACAGAACAAGATAAGACTCCTCTCGGGCAGAAAATAGATGAATTTGGAACACAGTTATCAAAGGTATATAATTAATTTCTGCTTGTTTTTGCGTTTCGCAATTTTTTTCACTATAAAATCTTTCTAGTGTCGGTTTGTTATTTTTCTTATTCTTATTACTTAAGTTTTCGAATTCATTTGTCATGTTTTTCATAAAACACAATCTTTTTTCATTATTGTAGGTCATAACACTCATATGTATTGCTGTATGGTGCATTAACATTGGCCATTTTAACGACCCAGTGCATGGGGGTTCTTGGCTCAGAGGTGCTGTTTACTACTTTAAAATTGCAGTCGCGCTTGCCGTAGCGGCGATTCCAGAAGGTCTACCGGCTGTTATCACAACGTGTCTAGCTTTGGGGACCCGTCGAATGGCTCGCAAAAATGCTATCGTCCGATCATTACCAAGTGTTGAAACTCTTGGGTGTACAACAGTGATTTGTTCTGACAAAACTGGTACCCTTACAACCAACCAAATGACCGTTTGCCGAATGTTCACTTTCGGTAACGAGAGTCGGATTGGTGATGCTTCGCAGCTAAAATTTGATGAGTTTGAAATTACGGGTTCTAAATATGCTCCAGAAGGAAATGTGTAGGTTTCAGCTTAGTTTTCGTGTTTTATTGGTGTGCCATTTCTACCTCTACCACTACGGGATTTGAATCGACCACTGCATCTCTGTGCTAATGTGGTATGGCAACTCGAACTGATGTACGTACGTACTAAGTTCTACGTTGTTACTGACTGACTGATTTTCTAATCATCTATTTATACAATCTTGGTATATAGAGTGTACTGATCGTGACAAGCAAAACGAATCAACCTTTCTAAGGGCTCTCACAGTTTTTCTGAATAACTAAGGCTTCTGAATTAATTATTAAGATTCTGTTCAGCATAAACTATACATGCACATCGGAGTTGAGTCGACCGAAAACATCAGCGTTAATTCGGAAATAAATCTAAAACTCATTAGCTATCGATAAAGTAGAAACATGATGTGTTTTTAATGTTTAAGACTATAAACAATTCACCAGAGAAATCGAAAGTGGTTGAACTATTTGTACTGTTAATGTGTTCGAAAATATGGTATCTAGCTGATGTAAACGTTATGTTGAATTAGTTTCCCTTACCTTTTACCTTAATATACGTAACTACCCTCAACCAGTGAATGTAAGTTACTGCTTTTGTGTCTAATCGTAAGAATATCACTTCTCTCACGATTGATATTCATGCTAGTATTTTTCCAAAGCAATCACTTTAATAAAACCTTACTTTCGTACTTTCAGGCACCATGAAGGACGAAAAATAGACTGTTCTGAATATCCTTGCCTTGTAGAACTTGCGCAAATATGTTCTTTGTGCAATGACTCGTCTGTGGAATACAGTGAATCTCGACATGCATATGAAAAAGTGGGTGAAGCGACTGAGACTGCATTGGTCTGCTTGGTTGAGAAAATGAATGTCACAAAAGTATCTAAATCAAATCTTACTAATCACCAGCTTGCAATGGTTTGTAATCGCGATATCCAGGTAGTTGACATTCTTAGTTATGCCTTACTGAATTTCCGTGATTTATTTCGGTATTTTTCTTCCTATTGTAGAAAATGTATGAAAGAAAATTTACGCTTGAGTTTTCTCGGGATAGGAAGTCAATGTCTACGTATGTCATCCCTCAAAGTCAAATTTCTGGCTCTAAAGAAAAGCTCTTTGTTAAGGTAATCTTATGTTGTCTGAGTTCGTGCTTTTTCAGTCAAACGTTTCTTCAATCCTAGTAAATTAAATGGTTTAAAAAGGAATTGCTTGATATATCTTACTAAATGCTTGTATAAAAAAGCAGTATTGGTGGAAATTTGGCGCTTTTAACAATAGAAGCGAAGTAAAAGTTATTGATTTTAGTGTTTTTAAATGTATGCCTAATATGTGTTTCAATTAAAACCATCTCGCTTAGTAACAATTAGCAAACCTGAGTTGTACTCGCCTTCACTCAAAATAGCTTTTTTAACCAGTGTTTTAGATATATAAATTTATTAAACTATTAAGAATTTTTATGGAATTACTTCCTTTTGTCTTACTACGTGCATTTTGATAAGGGCGCCCCGGAGTCCATATTGGATAGATGCACTCATGTACGCACCACAGGCGGCAAATTATTGTTAACGTCTGAGCTAAAAGGTGAAGTACTTCGAAAAATAGCTACCTACGCCACTGGACGTGAAACTCTTCGTTGTCTGGCTTTAGCTACAAGAGATGAACCACCTTCATACTCTCACTTTGATTTAAAAGATCCAAAAAATTTCAAGGATTATGAGGTAAGTTATGTTTGTTATTTCTCGTTGCATGTAGATCCTCAGATAGTGATCCTATTTTTATTTTTTACCATTATTAGTTGTATAGTGCTTGATGTAAGGAGATTTAAAATCGAACAACGTTTGTGATGTGTTTTTAGTTCTCTCTGTACGCAGTTTGGTTAATGTTTAAAAAACAGTTTCAAGTTTCATTCAGGTGTATAACACATGTTACATTCAAACTAAATTGAACAATAAACAGATGATGGATTGTTGTCCATTTGCTTTGAGATTTTATGTGGTATGGTACAGTGTATTAGTATATCCCTGTATATAAAAAAGTTTGCAAGTGAATGGTATACTTATCTGTTGTGTGTTACGCATTTGGGCCCTTTCTTTTTGATTGACCATTTTCTAACAACTCATTACCATTCCATCGTATCACAAGCTTACACTAGTTACTTCTAATGGTTTTCATTTTCAGACTGAATTAACTCTTGTGGGTGTTGTTGGTATGGTGGACCCGCCACGTTGTGAGGTTGCCAGCAGTATCCAAGCTTGTAAAAAGGCTGGTATCCGTGTTATTGTTATTACAGGCGATAATAAAGCAACTGCGGAAGCTATATGCCGTCGTATAGGATTGTTTGAAGATAAAGAAGATACTTGTGGAAAGTCCTTCACGGGACGAGAATTCGATGACCTAAGTTTAGACAAGAAAAAGGATGCAGTACGCAACGGAAAGTTGTTTGCTCGCGTTGAACCCGCCCATAAAAGTCTAATAGTACAATTCTTACAGCAGGATGGTGAAGTATCTGCAATGGTAAGTCTTTATGCTTTTTCATTCTCTCTCTCTCTCTCTCTATATATATATATATATAATGTAATTCATTCTAGGTGGTAAAACATATATGGTTGGTGAAATTACAAATTTTAGTTGTGACTTATGGTACAGCTAATTACCCGACTACAGCTGAATGACTCGAACCTGTTCGAACGAATTCATTGTGGTTGTTGGCTAGTCATAAGGGCTCAGCTCTAGTATGCTTCGGTCAAATTGCTATCCCCTATTAGTTTGATAAGATAACATTAAGAAGGGAGTCGGAATCATATAGCAATAATAATGACTGCGTCGAGAATATAGATATAAAAGACAAAGAAATTGCCTTTATTTCACAGCTTTAAATTCAATCAGAGCGGACTGTTGCGTCGTGTATATTCACTATGAAAAATAGACATTTTGTCTACGCTACATGTGTTGCCAGGCGAACTTTCTGAATACATACCAAGATCTTGTGGTAGCCATGAATTCTCAGATTTCGCGTACCGTTATTTCTTATTGTATCTTGAATTTCAGAATTTAATTAATCTAAAATATCCCTATGTTTATGTTAAGATGTTATACATTTGAGCTAAGTTTTCTCACTTTAATGCGCTACGTACGCAACGCATTTCATCATCCTTTTGTCGTGGCAATTTCATACATACTCGATATATTTTTTGGATTTTAGAAATAACTGATTTTACTCATCTTTGTTTCTGTTTCAAATATTTTGACGTCAAGTGTCGATTTGTAGATTGTTTGTAATTCTATCTAACCTCCAGGTATGGTATGAAGTGTTTCCATCTTACATAGGTCAACTTTTCTTATACAACCGCAAAATAAACACATAAATATCTCTGAATTATTTCCTCATATTGAAGCGATAGCATTTATTACTTATCCAAATCGTCTAACCCTAATCAATTTGGTCATGTCCATTTCTTTGTTTTTCAAGTTTTTGTCGCGAATGACTCATCTGGGGTAGCTTGTCAAAACAACCTTCGTGGTTGGCAATCTTTGTTTCAGTTTCGACACATGCACAGTGTTCCAGTGTAGACAACTGGATGATGCAATAATTAAATAAAAATGTACCACTCTACCTCGTTTGTAATTCTAGAATAAATCGATGACTACCTATTGTGTAATTTTCGTTCGATACTGTATTGCTGTCTCTAAATGCTAAACTTCTCTTGCTCTTTTAATGTCTTAATAGACTGGAGATGGTGTTAATGATGCTCCTGCACTAAAGAAGGCGGAAATAGGCATTGCTATGGGAAGTGGTACTGCCGTTGCCAAATCTGCTTCTGACATGGTACTAGCAGATGATAATTTTAGCACAATTGTTGCGGCCGTTGAGGAAGGACGAGCTATATATGATAACATGAAACAGTTTATCCGTTACCTTATTTCGTCTAACATCGGCGAAGGTAAGTTCATTTATTTGCCACTAGATGGTATAGTAATTTATTAAAGTTCATAAATGACATTTTAGCAGTACCTTGGCTTGCGGAAAGTCAACTAAGAATATTTAGATGTTTTCAAACTAGTATTCATAAAACTTTATATGTACCTCAGTCAACTTTCGACCCTAAAAGTATTGCGTTTAGGAGTGTTATAATTCCTTGAATTTTCCATTTCATTTTCTTTTTTTTTGTTGAGAGCCGCTGTTCATAAGTTATTAGAGTAAAAATGTCTTACTTCAGTTTCATTTAATGTTTATCAATTTCTTCAATGGTTACATCGAAATCCGTTTGTCGTAGGTTTTGCAACCGTCTGAAACAAATAACTGTTTTTAGTGTACCTTGTGCAACCAATAAAACAAGTATTGTAATTTCTTATATTGTAGACTAACCACAAACCATGGTTTTGCTTATTTTTCTCCTTAGTTGTCTGCATTTTTTTGACTGCTGCTCTCGGAATGCCTGAGGCTTTGATTCCTGTACAATTACTCTGGGTTAACTTAGTGACTGATGGTTTACCTGCTACAGCTTTAGGATTTAATCCTCCTGATGTTGATATAATGACTAAACCACCACGTAAAAGCAAAGAACCATTGATTTCCGGTTGGTTATTTCTTCGATACATGTTGATAGGCATCTATGTTGGGTGTGCAACAGTTGGAGCAGCAGCTTGGTGGTTCATGGTCTATGAGGGAGGTCCCAAAGTGAACTATTATCAGCTGGTATGTAAATTTCCATAGAAAATGCATTTTACTATTTTTATGCAATTTATGCATCTCTAATTCTAAACAATAGACATTTTTGACACCTATCATTTTTATTAATGCTTTCGTCATCCCACTAATAGGTTTTATTTAGTATCGCTATATAGCTGTCAGTTAGTGAAATTACGTGTAAAGTTACTGTTATAATTTCTCCTATCACTACCCAGCTACTCCTATTGCTTAGTATTCCTGGACATTACTTCACTCGACAGGTCCCCAAACCAAAACATTTTTGAATGAGAACGTAATTATACTCCAAATAAAAATGTTGGATGGAAGTAGGAATCAATAAAAAAACGTTAGGATGTTTATAATTTTTACACAAAATTCTGGAGTTTTCTCTAAGTGTTCACTAGCGCTGATTGGTTAAGAAATAGACAATAGCGTGCCTCAACACAGTCCTGCACGGAACATGTTTTAATCCAATCTATATCGCGCTGACAGTTACATTCTATGTTCACCACTATCATGTGTTTTTTAATGTTCAGTAAAATAAAATCTATAAAATAAAAAAGATTTAAGTAAATCCGCTTACAAGGTTCAAAGCGCATTCAATTTAATTTGTGAAAAATACAGGAAGAATAATAGATTTCAAAAGATAATTATATGGAATTTCGAAAAAAATGTTTGACGATAGAAGGGAGCCAACATGAGCCTTTTTTTCTCCATAGCAGCTTACATAAAATTACCCAGCCTCTAATATGTGATGTGTACTTATATATTTCCAAGTAAATCACCATTACTGCTGGTTCATATTTTTCATAACTTACTAGCTTATTTCTCTCATATATTAATCATTGATTTCTGACGCTATTATGTTTTAGTTCTTTTAAGGAAGTAACTACTGGTTTCATCCGTATTTGACAGCAGTAGTACAGAAGCGAAGTGTTCACCTAAACATTTCAGTTATATCTTTTTTTTGAACTCTCTTGTATGTAGTAATAACAAAATTACGTAATGTTTACATCCGATACACCAAAATTGTTCTCTGTCAATTTGTATTTACGGCTCATTTAAGCGATAATATTTCCTACTTTCTGTGTCATCCTAGTTTCAGAATTTCATTTCTAATCGTGGGACACCTTCAACACCGTGATTTTTTCCTTTTCTTTATGGTTATCTTTGAATTAAAATACAATTCGTTTCTTTTAGACACATCACTTGCAATGTCAGTTGGAACCATCTCTGTTCAAAGGAGTTAACTGTAGCGTATTCGCCAGTCCAAAACCTATGACAATGGCATTGTCTGTGTTGGTTTTGATTGAGATGTTTAACGCATTGAACAGGTGATTCATTTTGTTGATTTTTATCTCATTTATGAGTTATTTATGGTTGACGCTATAAAAATTATCCATTTCGTTTACAAGTTTTAAGTCCACTAGATATAGTAAGCTGTTTTCTAAGTCATTATGTATCAGTAAGCCTCATTCGCAGTTTTTACGTGTGATACTTACTCAAGTTCAACTACGCACAGAAATATGGTGACCAACTATCTTCCATATCGTTGAGTTTTTGCAGTGACAAATCGAGTCATTCTATAATAAAAAAGAGATCAATACATAGTTTTTACAACAGTTGAGATCATGAGTCAATTAAATCTAGACTACCATGAAAAACCTGGAAGCACTGGTCGGCCGTTTCGTCCTATTGTGGGACTCCTCAGCAGCGCGCATCCACAACTCGCCTCGCGGGACTTGAACCCAGGAACTATCAGTCTCGCGCCAGACGCTTAACATAGTTTTTACGCAAACCCTTCAAATGAGTTGTTGATGTTAGCAAATTATCCACTGTATAGTGTTGATAAGTAGATCAGACCATTATTTTATATAGTAAGAGTTGGGAATTATTTGCATATATTTATATGGAATAAGAAGGATAGAATACAAATTTAGTTGATTGTCATTACATGTAGTAGTACAAAGCTAACTATCTCCATTTAAAAAATGTGAGTTGAATATGTGTAGATGCTAATGGTTGGTTAGGTTTTAAAGGTCTTTCATAAATAGAGTAGTAATCGGAGTAACTTGTATGGTAATCGCTATCATAATATTTTAAGAAAAAGTCGTCTTCTTTAAATGAATGCTAGTTCAGTAGTATATTAGATCCTACGTCTTATTTTATGTCAAATGCACATGGGGTCCAGAATCCGGAGAGGAGAAATAGCGTATGAATCTGATGTTGCCTCATTGTCTTATGGATTAGACTTTTAGGTAAAAAACTCGGCAAGTGGCTCCCTAAGAAAACCACCTGCTTTGGTTTGGGCATCTGAACAGTGTTCCAGCCCTCATACACTTCGAATGACGAAGTGTTGTGCATATACATTTGATGCTTCCTTGTACCGCTGTTTGTGCGTCTTCCATTATATGCTGTTCTGGTTCGACATTGTGTCTCCTTCAGTAATTTTGTGTTATGTTTCTTTATTTTATTAGCCTTTCTGAAAATCAGTCACTTCTGGTCATGCCTCCTTGGCATAATATGTGGCTTATTGCTGCGATCTGCTTTAGTATGACACTACACTTTGCAATCTTGTACATAAACGTACTAGCGGTAGGTCTTTCAGTTTTACCATTCACATTTTTAACTACTCATATCTATTTGTCTAGGCTCTGGTTTTCAGAATTTTGTTTATTAGACGGTCCTATGATTCTATTTGTATTGGTTTTTATTCAGACGACTGTCAAGTATTTTGTTTAACCAGCGGTTCCGAATCAACGGACTATCCCTAAACATTCACTCATCGACCTGCTAATTTTGGTCTACAGATTGCTCCCAATAATCCATTAGGCACTAGTAGCGGACCTCTAGTTATGATAGAAGTTTTAAATATGATGCATTTTATAATTTGTTCAATAGCTTAACAAATAGTTTTAGTTTTTAAAATTTTAAGAAAGTAAAATGTGTGTTACAATGCAAACCACCCTTATAGAGGTGGATGGTTTTTATCAGCCCTAGCAGATTGCGGCTGTGATACTATCAAGGATGGGTTCTGCCACCACTTCAGTGATCTCAAAAAAGCACTTGAAGGTAGTTGAGAAGTTTGTGTATTTGGCTAGATGTGTAAGTGCTGTTGATAAAGGGGTGAGCGGCAATATCAGTTCACGCATAGTAAAAGCCAGATTTACAACTCTAGTACGAGCAACATTGTTCTATGCTTGTGAGGCCTAATCTCATAAGTGATGTTAGGTCATCGTTTTCTCCGAATGATTGCTGACATTCTATGACACCGCTTTATTAGAAATGAGGAGATTCGTCGGGGGACAGAATCGATTCAATTTTTGGCATCATATTCAGTGGCTTGGACATTTACTACGAATGTCGTTTCAATGCCGACTTTGGAACTGGTTGCAAAAAGCTGAGAGGTAGTCAGTTTTTGACATAGTGCCATAGTATGGAAGAAATTTGTACATGACTGACGTCTGTTGATCGTTTATGATAACCTGATTGGAATCCTAAAAACAGCGCCACACAATGCCTTAAAACGTTGTTTGATATGACTAAGAATACAAACCATTGACGACCGTGTTGTAATTTTCTTTCACGTTATTAATGTGAGTGAGAGGATCTTTTGTAACTGAAAGATTTCTTTCTGGTTGTATTTTTCTGGACTGAACTGTTCCGATTGTTATTTCTTCTTTATCATTTACTTAGTTTTTTGTTCATTTATTGTTTTTATACTCTTTCTCACTTTTCCATCTCCGAAATATTATTTTCTGGAATGACGAATATTTATTTTCGTGTTCCTTTGCACCATTATTTTTGTAAACGGAATACACCCATTATCATCCTGTAAAATAAGTATAGATATTTGCGATTGTACAGCTTTGAAAATGCATTCGCCGAAAAGAAAACTCTTCGCTGAACTAATCTTTTTCATTCAGTATTTTTGTGTTTGAATAAAGAATTAAACACTATCAAAAAATCTTTACCATCCTATTTCTACAGTAGATACAGCTGATTTTATGATTATTAACTTGGTAGTGCTGTAAACATTCAAATTACTGATTCACAAAAATTACATCTTTTAAACTTTATTTTGTCTATAAAGTTGATCTTACAAACTGTTTAGCTGTTAGATCATAGTAGGTATATTTTATGATATGTCTTTTGTGTGCCTCAATATCTGTAACTGTTTGTAGGCAAATGCAATCGAATTATCAGTGCATCGGTAACTGAAAGGTCTCAGATAGATTCGTTTCGCATGGTTCACATAGATAATGGAACTTCAAATGTTGTGGTTCATCAGTAGTTAGCTGTAAAAATTTTCTAGTTAAGGAATTAATTCAAAAGCGTTTAACTTGTCGATTCTGAATAACAAAATTCTGTACGCATAGCTGTCATTTAAAAAAAAACAATTCCAATAATTTATATTAGTGGTCAATATACTGTTTTGTGTCATTCAACTGACAAACAGCTTTTTTTTATTTTATGTTCTATCTGCGTATCTAAAATGTACAACATTGTTACATGTAATAAAATGAAATAAACTCACATGAATGAAGTTCTGTTTAAATTTACATTTAACGGGTACTTCATGTTATTTATCAGCTGTTTAGTTTCTATAGATTAGACGGTACGTTCGCGTTATTATAGTCCGTATAAGTAAAACTTAAACCGACATCTTTGGCCGAAATGAAGGGTAAAAAGTTAATAGAGTTGTAGAAATCACTTAAAACTAAACTAATTAAATCATGAATACAGTATTATAATTGATCAATCAATTTACTTCATCTAATCAGTTTCATTCGTGATTTTTTCTAATTGGATTGTACTATATTTCAGAATATATTCCAAATAGCTGCACTGAATATCGCGGAGTGGTTCGCTGTATTGAAAATCTCCATACCTGTACTTTTATTGGATGAAACACAAAAAGCTATTGTCCGTTCTACTCAAAGAGGTCATAGTCCACTTTACCACATAGCGATACCAATGGTGATGTGGTGCGTATATTCTGCTTTTCTCGGTTTCAACCCTTTGTGATTATCAAGTTGTTTGTTCACTTTTTTGGATCGACTACCTTAAATCATGTAGTCGGTGTGTAAACATTCTCATGTGATCTCCACCTCGATTATTCTCTTGATGTTTCATTTGTCTCCAGGATATTAATCCATACAGACCATGCTTCTAAATAATTCCTATTTCACATCCATTTACTGTTTATTTCAGACTGATAGAATATAATATTTCAGGGGTTGTCCTTTTTTATTCTTAGTTACTGATTGTATCAATGCTCATTATCTTCAAATTGTCGTTTATTTATTCATGTCATATTCATGTATAAAAGCATTCATGTGTGTTTATCGTTTTACATATCTTAGTTATCTGTTCTATATTGATGATATGCATTAAGTAGTTGGGCTACTACATTCGTTTTGCTTAAAGCGTTAAAAAATTATATAAAAATTAGTTTATCATAAATTGTATATAATTTATCTAATTGTTAACAAATTAAAACCTTCATAAAGGATGGGGTTCTTTAAAACTTCACCAATCGTTGCCTTAACTTTTGTTTTGACACCGACTTAGTTGTTTTCTGAGTGTCAGTTTTTTACAGATATATTTCAGATATATATGTCAGAATATTTCTTAGGTATTTAGGGATAACTTTTGACATTGAAAGTACTTTTAAATATACAAGGGATTCATCGTTATCCTGCTGTGCTGATAGCATTTGACTTGATGTTTTGTTATAATGCGGTTTTATTAAGTGAACTTTCGTGTATTTGTTGCGTATGTACGAAAGTCTTATCGATAACACTCCCAGTATCCTTCAGATATTCTCATTCGTTTTGCAATGCCACCAACCATCTGACCTATCATTGAAAACATTTGGTTCTTACACGAAAATACAGATATCGTTGATTATTAAAGTGTTTTCACAAGTAAACGGCGCTGAGAAAGATACAATAACATGAAAATGTCTGATTTTCTATATTCATGAAATATTTGGAGCGATAATCAAACCAAAGACTATATGTGAGTGCAAATCCATTTCTATTTAACATTAAGTAGACCGAATGATAATTCCATTGAACTGGTTTAAATTACGGCGGTTAATATTCCTTCCTTTTAAAATGTTTTCAACATTAGGTACCGATTACTTGAGTTCATGGTACTATGCAGTTTAAACTCTAGATTTCTTAATATATTGATCTTCAAAACAGATGTATGGTTCATAATTGTTTTTGCAATATCTATAGGCGGCCATACTCTAGGTTCCTGTGAACAGTATATTTTGCTCTTTCAACTAACACTAATTGTATCCAATAGTGAATTCATTTTGTTCACAAAAAGATTCTGCTGCTGAACATTCATTAAATGTTTTCATCTAATACTTTTTGGCAAGTATGTTTAGTTTTTCTGTAAAATGAACATAATTTGACCTACTTTAGTCAAGAAAGAAAGAAACCTACATTTCTTAGTTTCAACTGTACTTGCTCATTTAAATGGTATTTTATATTGTTTTGGTTACTTGTTTTAACTAACGATTGATTAGAGCTTGTTTATTAACGACGAAAACCCAACGAACAGTACACTCAATTCATTCACTTCAGTCTTAATAGTAGTTGCCTGACAAAGTTTTAACTTACAACCATTGTAAGCTAGTAGTTGAGAGGTTTAGTTTCATATGGTCTCATATTTAACAACCAATCATAAAACTTTCATTTGCTAACATAACTCAAATATAATGACTTTTTACTAGCATAGACTAAGCAAGTCTGTTTCTTCCAGCTAGCTAAAGTTAGTTGTGTGCTGCTCATCAGAACAAACTTCAACAGTAGTGAGTAATGATTCAATAGCAAGATAATAGTTGTGAGATCCATTTTGAAGGCATTGTTTAGGAAAATCCCTCGAGGAATACAGTTTGGTTTTCCTTACACCTTCACCGAATTTCCATGTTTTCCCTGAACTTCATTTATGTTGTTTTAGTTGATACTTAGTCATGGCGAACGTTATATTGATTCGCTTTTTTGACTGCGTTGCTTGCAATGATTAGGAATGTATACTGAAAAATTCTTCCACAATTTGAAATACTCCGTGTTATAACGTTCAATATTATTTTCCGAACAATCTGTACGTGGTCTATCCAGAAAGGGTAGAATAAGATTTATTGGTTGCACATGGCAATTCTCTGACATCCTTTATCAACTAATCTATTTAATATAATTTAGATTTGACTACTGATTGAACAATTATTGGCTTAATAATCGGGTGGTAATATTTGTTTAGGTGATACTGTACATTTATAGTTATAATGAAATCTAGAACCGTCATTTATCCAAATATAAATTAACCTGGACAGTTATTCTTCATTACAAACTTAGTTTGGAATCTACAGTAGTAACACACCCTCCTTCCGGCAGTGATTTTCTTAGTTCCTATGATAGGATACTTAAAATGGTATGTATCAAATTTACTATGCATTTCATTAGAAATATGTAATGATTGTCGGTGAAACGATTTGAAATTCTCATTAATTCACTTTTGAAACGATCAATATTGTAAGAAAGATAATCCACTGTTTACTCTGGTTGTCTGAGAACAAGCGATCACGTGGCTTCAGATGCAAAATCAAATTTAAATAAGTCTTCATAGCGCCGTAACCAATTGTCAAATATAACATTGGCATCGGGATGTTACCGCTTGCAATGCTGTGAACTGATGGTGTAGTAGAAGAATGAGAAATGCTCGGTTGTGTGGTAGGCGTAATTGTCGTTTCTGCTAATATATGGATAAGTTTCAGTTGCTATCCGAGCAGTAACTCCACTTCTGAAGCAACCTTGTGTTATAACTTGTGGCCTGTTAATGTAAATGTAACGATACCGCCAATCAGAGACCGGTGAATTATCGGTCGGACCAATGACGCGTAAAACACGTGCGAGCAGTCTAGAATTCTGCTATCCGCCTAGCCCAGCCAGTCAAGTCCAGAACATAAATCTCAGCCTCTGCAATATGAATTATTTATTCCGAGCATACTGGGTTTATATACCAACCATACAGACCACATCGTACCATAAAATATGAAACAAGATTTGGCCATATGTGGCTGTGAATGACGGAGGTAGTAATTAATAAACAGGGCATAATTCAAGGATGGTAAATCGTAGAATAATAGTTCGTAGGTCAAAATAAAGCTTTTGATAGAAGGAATACTAATATGGATAGTTTAGTTATTTAGCAATTATACGATAAAAGTATACGCATAGTATTGGTTCATAAATGGATCCCAAAAGTTACCATTTGTTGTGCTTTTTGGGACGTAACACCTTGTTTCCATCAGTCTCGTCGCCAAATAGCTATTTTTGGAGAGATTACGAGGTGACCTAAGATCGGCTAACGGAACGAAAGATCAGTGACACAATAACAAGAAAAGCTTACCAAAGAAAGGAGATCTGAGCAAATGTGAAAACTGTAGAGGCATCACACTACTATCGATACTAGGAAAGGTACTCAGCTGAGTGTTGCTTGACCGAATGGAAGACTCAGTAGATACGCAACTTCCAGATCAACGAACTGGATTTCCTAAGGATCGGTCTTGCATAGATGAAATCGCCATACTACGGATCGTCGTTGATCAGTCAGTTGAGTGGAACTCTTCACTACACCAATTCCATTGATTATGAGCTGTTTGATAACATAGACATAAGAACAATATGGAACTCTCTTCGACACTATGGTGTACCTGAGAAAATAGTGAACATACTAAGTTTATTCGACTCACCACACTCCAAAGTGGTGCATGGGAGACACCTGACAGACACATTCCAAGTGAGGACCGAAGTCAAACACGGCTGCTTACATTCCCCCTTTCTCTTCGTTCTGGTGGCTGACTGTATGATGGAGACCTCCAAATGTGAGGTGAAGTACGGAATACAATGGACAGCTTCGAAGCGAATGGATGATTTCGAATTTGTAGATATCCTAGCCCTTCTATCATAAACCGACAAGTGCAGGTCAAGACAACCAGTGTGGCAGATGCCTCTGCCTCAGTAGGCCTCAACATACACAAGGGATGTAGCAAACCCTTTAAATACAACTGGGAGAACACCAACCAACCTAATCACACTTGATGGAGAAGCTCTGGGAGAGTTGGAATGTTTCACGTACCTGGATAACATCATCAATGTACAAGGATCGGATGTAGTCGTAAAGGAAAGGGTTGTTAAAGTAAGGACATTATTTCCATGGTTGAAGAATATGTGGAACTCAAAACATCTGTCAACTAATAACAAAATCAGATTCTTCAATGCGAACGTCAATACAGTCCTACTGTACGGAGCTTGGAGAACTACTGCACCATTCATCAAAAATATACAGTTATTTGTAAACAGTTGTCTACACAGTATACTCAATGTCCGTTGGCTTATTACCATTGGCAACAACCTACCTTGGAAGAGAACAAACCAACTTCAATGTGTAGAGGAAATTGGAGAAACACGCTAAAAAGATAAACGGCAACTGGAAAGGATTTTCCTGATCATAGATAGTCGGAGAATCCTAGTGGGCGGCCTTCGCTTCTCCACAAGCATTATCAGGAGTAAGTAAGTAATATAACTTGAAATGAAAAATCAACAGACTTATTTGAAGTCGCAAATTTTAGACTTCCTGAATCTTTAGACATTAGCAGAATGAAAAGATTCAGTTTAAAATTAAAATAAATGTAATTTTCGCAGCTTATCTATGATTGGTAAGTATGAATATTCTGAAATAAATTTAATTTGTAAAATGATAATAAGCGAAGTTAATATGTGTTATATTTTCTGACAGTATGCAAAGTTTTAATATCATGAACACGAATTTTTTTAAGAGAAACTAATAAATCTTCAAATATATAGAATGATTATTTCAAGAGAACTTACCAAGTTAAGCAAGTTCTCATTGGCTCTTGTAAATCACTTCCTATTGATTAGATATTATCAGTGAGACTATTTATGAACGAACCAATCAGATTTACGATGACGTGTGTTGGATTTCAGCGTGAAATTGTTTACCCATTTGGTCAGATAGCGTATTTGCATTTTAGCTGATATCAGTTCGTGATAAAACCCTAAATCTAATCCCTTTCCCTAACTGTCAACTGTAAGCAACAATCCTTATCCTTCACACAAGTTTAAAACCCTCATTTAGCCCTAGTCAGTGGTTGGATAATCTCAAGACCATTTTAGTGTCGCTCAAATGTCATTCATATATTATAGTCTCACCGGTATTATTTCCAGAATTATATTTTTCTATTATCCTTATTTCAAGGACACTTTAAGCAAGTGAACGATCAGTAATCGTCAACATACGATTAATCTATATCATTCCGTGTCACGTCTGTACATTAAGAGTTTTAAATGACCTTCATTGATATGTAAACGAATAATTTCATAATATTCAAATCGTGAGTGAACAAAAGAAAGTTAATAATTATTTACTATTTGTCGAAATTTCGACAATTGGAATTGATCGGCTCCGATTTTTCAATTAACAGTTTGAAATGTACAACTTCACTTTTAGTGAGAAGTAGAATTTAAGAGGAAGAACTGAGACGAGAGAATGAAGATGAAGGAATAATATCAGTTTAACTGACTTTACTCCATTTCACTTAACATCTTGAATGATGAATTATGAGTACTGTTCAACTTAAACGACGAAGTTTAAACTTTTCTATATCGATCAGTTCAGAACTTCATGGAAAGATATCATGTCTTGAACTGCCTGAATTTAGCCTTCGCCTACCTACTTACGAAACAGCTAGAATTCAACGTTATGTTATGCAGTAGGAATTCATTTGCAACACAGATCTTAATCATGTTAGTTTATAAAGATTCATATCTTTACTTTTGTTCTAGTTCTTTTCACTAAAAAACCTGTCTCATTTAAGGACACCATGGATAAATGTAACTCAAAAATCTAAACACACTCAGATAGTTTCGTATTGCTGGTTCATATAAAAACACCGTTCGACGACTTATCATTAGTAGCGTCGTATGAGAAGCTCAAATAATAAATTTGTGATAAGTCCTATTTCGTGGATATTCCAGGAGCTAACCAAAAGTGAAACGACAAAGTTCTTTGGAGAGTGTCTTAAATGCTTTCAAACAAACAGTATACAGACAAACGAAACACAAAATGCACAATCAATTAGAGCCGTGTCTAATCTAAAAAGAGAGATTAAGTAAGGCCGGTAATCTCCTCAGCTTTACTCTGAGGTTCCACAACATCCAGGAATGACTTGAGGACTGGGGAAAAATTCAAAATATCAATATGAAAATAAAACTAACAATCAAAGATACTTGCGAGTTTAACTTTAAAATATATGAACAGTGAGTAATCTTTCCAATTCTTTCACTATCACACACACGATGCAGTTAGTGACAACAAATTGACATTACAATTGCCGGTACCAGTGCCAAGATTGGGTTGTTGCTGCCTGTGATCTGACTCCAATTCAGATTGTATGAATGTTTGCTATCGCTTATTCTCGTATATCATTGTCGACTTAGATCGCGTTATCCAATAACGGAATTAAATAAGTCGAATAACGAGAATTGACTTGACAATACATATATTTCGTACATAAAGTGAATGAAACAGAGCCAAGCAAAATGACGCACAGGGAAGATGGCTGGGAAGCCAACTCCATTTCAAGCTAGGCATTACTTAATATTTATAGGCAGACAGAATAAAGCTACAGACATGTGATTAATGCGATAAGAAGGGCACACACATATACGCTCATATAAAAACAGTCAGGACTGATAAGCGAATAATTAACAAGGTCAAAATATGACTCAAGTAAAATGAATTAAATAGGATGTCCACAAGTTAGAATAAGGTAGATGGGCTTGCCATAATAACTGACACTACATAGCCCCCTTGTAGAAAATAGCACATTTAAAAAATGTCTGTTTTCGAAAATAACACTGAAGTGATATGAAGTTAACGTTAGCAACAAGTAGCGAAAAAAAATTGTACAACACTCGATAAAGTACAGTAGTGTCACATGAGCGGTGAGTGTATTATATGAAAATGTCATATTTATGTAAAAGAATACATGAATATAGAAAAGGCGCGGACAAAAATGGGAACGTTAACATACGAATATGAGCAATTTAATGAGCGTACAAAAAATTAACATGTACTAATGCTATGACTGTCTGAACCATAAAATAACACGTTTGTATAAGCGATTCAAAATATCGTGAAAATAGTAATAAATTGTTTGTGGGTATGACAGCGAAATAAATCGTCAAAATGAGTACAGTAGAATATGACAGAAATTGGTCTGTGATGCCGATAGAATAGTGAAATATGTTAAATATATGTTCTGTTGAGCCGCAGTAGAATAGATAGCATCGATTAGCGATGAGTGAATTTGAATTTAAATGCGTAATTCCCGTTCGTAGGATGATAATAGGCAAGTCGTGAAATGATAACTACATTGACGGGTGATATTCGTTGCTGTACTGCAATTGATAATAATCATAAAATGTGAAGTCAGTGAATGTTGTCGTCTGCGTTATGACAGATGCATTGAATTATCGTTAAATATGTATTCGTAGAATGACCAGAGGAACAGAATAGTGACTGAGTAGACGAAGTACGTAGAGTCTTATTCCTTTTTGGTGATGAAGCCTAGAGTGGTTTGTGTGGTTTGAGGGAGATGCGCTCGATCTCGTTTGTTACAAAACCGTACCAAGGCATGACAAAAATACCAATACATATGATTAGCGATGGCGACATATGAGACTGACTTGGATGTGACGAACAAGAGTGTATCATTGAGAGACTAGCTCTAAACTCTATGTTCTGATATACAGTGCGATGGGTATAGAATAAGAGTTGCAGTACTCGAATAATGTTTTTGGGTAATTAATGATGCGGCATGTGGTTATACATGTGAAAGAATAGATAAGATGAACGTAATGGTTTCTAATCAGCTAGTTAGATGCATCCACAGACTTAATAGGAGGCGATTTTGAAATGAAGAATGTGTGTCATGATAACATAAAATAATAACCTCTACTAAGTGAATGAATGTAATATTAGGTCTAAATGACATGAAAAAAAATTGGAACGAACTCACTTAAAACAGGAAAATTTCACGTTTCGGATAGTAAAAATATTCCAGTGAGTTTTTGAATGTCATAAAGTGGAGTGTTCATAAAATGATAATCTGTTCGGTGAACAATATGATTGCGAAAATGTCATAATTTAATGACGGCACGAACATGATTAATAATTCCACATTCGGTTATGATATTGAGAATAATGTAATAATAAGCATATAATGATAATTCGAATAGTAATGGAGCAAACCGACGAATGGATCAATGAGAATAGTTGACATGAAGACAAAGTATCGATGAGATAATGCGACTTGTGCATGTCTATGTCATGTTGCACAGGCTGTGCTGATTGCGTCAGATTAGAGATTGAGCTTGACCAGTTGAGTGTGTTCGTCGAACGTATAGAGTGCAGAAGTACCTTCATCGACGTAGCTTGCTGCGTTGCGTTCGTCGTCGGCGGGCTTACCAATGTTGCTGCCTGTGATCTGACTCCAATTCAGATTGTATGAATGTTTGCTATCGCTTATTCTCGTATATCATTGTCGACTTAGATCGCGTTATTCAATAACGGAATTAAATAAGTCGAATAACGAGAATTGACTTGACAATACATATATTTCGTACATAAAGTGAATGAAACAGAGCCAAGCAAAATGACGCACAGGGAAGATGGCTGGGAAGCCAACTCCATTTCAAGCTAGGCATTACTTAATATTTATAGGCAGACAGAATAAAGCTACAGACATGTGATTAATGCGATAAGAAGGGCACACACATACGCTCATATAAAAACAGTCAGGACTGATAAGCGAATAATTAACAAGGTCAAAATATGACTCAAGTAAAATGAATTAAATAGGATGTCCACAAGTTAGAATAAGGTATATGGGCTTGCCATAATAACTGACACTACAGGGTATAATGGTCTCAAATAATTTGAGAATTGGGGGAATTCTGGTAATAAATCCATTCTTTTTGTTCTATCCCTATCAGTAGAAAGTTTTATTTCTGATGTTTCATGAAATTATGTAACCCATTTCTTTAGAACAAATAAATTAACACAAGTTAGGATAGTAGAAAGGAAACAATGCAGAATATTTTCAGCACAATCAAATTCATAATAGATTTGAACATGTAAATGTCAAGTTGTTCTTGGTCAAAGTGAATTTATATGACCTGTCACTATTTTAATTTTTGCATCAGAAAGTTGGTCCGTGCTCCGGTGAACTAGACATCTCGACGAGAGGAGTAGCACATAATATGACAAAGAATAAAGAGGCACGGTAAACAGAACGACAGCAAGAGTGATTTTCGTTTGAAAGGAGGTCGAGTATGGTATATGCTACTTATATTGATAGGAATAGATAGAATGTAGCATTAATCAAAAATGTGATACATGTCGGCAGAATATTGTAAAGATTGAACTGAAAAAAAAAGAAAGGGAATCGCTGAGCAATTGTCATAATAACAGAATCGAAAAAAATCATGAAGCATGTAAAAGTTAACTGAAGGAAGACGTGTGAATAATGTGCTTAATGTATGGTTTCGTATTTTAAGAAAGCAGTATAATTTTGCTTTAAAGAACAATTTGGTTTTCCCCAACTGAGTTTTCATTAACTGCATTATGATGTATGCTTGGCTAAAAGAGTGCAATCTTGCAAATGATTTAGTTTGATCAACAAAGCATAGTATAAAATACATGCGTTTAAAAATTACAGAGGACTGATGTAAATAAATCAAATATATCAGTAAAGGCAAGAAAAAGAAATAAAGTTAATTTATTTCTCAAAGTCGAAATGTATGAAAATATGGAAAGATGTTGTTGTAATTAAAATGTTTCGCGATTAGTAAATTAACTATCAGGCATTAAAGTTTTCTTAGTACTACTCTCTTTTCTTGACATTTGCTCCAGAAACATGAATATTAGCGCTATTTTATTGAAAAGATTCACAAATAATTGATCATTTTGTTTCAATAAATGTGATTTATTTCTGTCTTCATACATATTGTTTCGGTTTCCAAATTTTCGCATAATACTTTCAGCAACAATAATAAATAGACTAACTAGACACTTGTAATTATTTGCGAATATTGTTCTATGTAATACGAACTTGGTTAGATGCAATGATTTCATTATGTATAAACATATTTTTATTTTCGTTTTCATGTTTATTTAAGTCATATTTCAATCACAGACTGTTTGAACAGATGTGGTAAGTTTGCTGAATATATTGTGATACGTGACTTGATCTATCAATATGCTCACAAATTTAATATAACATTAACCAATTTAACATAGCGCTTTGATGCGTGGTTTTACGAGGAAAGAAAACAATAATAAGTTTTTTGAACCAACCAACCAAAGATGCCAACTACGCCTATAGCTTGTGGTGACTCACATTTATCACGAGAACACGACTGGTTTAATAAAAACAATTATTATTATAACCAACTGTACCAGTGTTTGTTTTAATGGGCTTTTATTTAATTGTGCTAATTATAGCCATTTTGTGCTTCCATTACCTTCCATCATTGTTCCGCGGTTTTTGGTACTGTTCGCACGTACTCCATTCTCCTGTTTTCGCTTGTACCATTTCTTGGCACGATCTCGGTATTCATGCGATACCACGAGATCGCCAACCGAATAAACCTGGTTACGTTCAACCTTCGCCTTCTGATTTCTTTGGCACGTGTTTTTTGGTAGCAATGTTCATAGTCAATCTCGACTCGACACCATGCTACAAGCTCTTCAAGAGTTACTACCGGTCTCAGGCTCGGGTAAAGAAGGAGGCTTGGGCACAGGGTTAGCCACCCTATCCTGTGGAAAACTAACTCATTAAAAAACGATAACCAGAAAAAATTATTCAAACCATTTAAACTCTGCCCTGGAAGTCAGAAGGTCTTCATCTAGAAGAAGCATGGCGCCTCATGGTGAAAGACGAGCCCCTTCGGAAGCCATGAGGCCGATGCCTCTTTTGACAAACAGAGCAACAATTTTTATAGATAAATGGAACGTACGGACAATGTGGGAGATCGGGCAGATCAGTCAAACAACAACGGAAATGATAGGATACAACTTGACAGTACTGAGAATCAGTGAAACCCCATGGATCCAGGCTGGACAACAAAGGTTAAAAACGGGAGAGATGCTGCTGTACTCCGGTCACGAGAAGGAAAATGCTCCACACACTCAGGGAGTTGCTCTAATGCTGTTCAAAGTAGCACGAAATGCACTTGTAGGATGGGAATCTCACGAATCCAGAGTCATCAAAGCATAATTCAAAACAAAGCAGGAGGGGATCACAATGAATATTATCCAATGATAGCAACGACGACATTAAAGACCGATTCTACGAGCGGCTACAGTCAATCATAGAGAAGTGCCCAAGAAAGGACCTCACCATTCTGATGGGAAACCTAAACACCGAATTCGGAATAGACAACACCGGATATGAAGATATCATGAGACGACATGGATTGACTGGGGGAGAGAAAGGAAAATGGGGAAGATTCTCGAATATTTGTGCATTCAACAAATTGGTCATAAGAGGCACAATGTTTCCACACAAACGTATACACAAAACTAAATACCGGCGGCCTGCCCGAATATCTGGGCTACCTGTTCCTCCGATCTAGATATTTCATCAAGTTATCTCTATTGTTGTTTGTTTTAGCACATCATTATGTCTATTGTGCGCATAATCCATTCAGGTGCGTTTATGAAAAGTTTACAACCTTTCGCTATACGGGATACTAAAGGTACAATCAGCGACATCATGGTGGCTGGCAATATGTAATGAAACGAATGAACAGTAATCAAATGCGGATTACCGAACTCCTAACATCTAACTGGTCATCATTCGAAATTTATCGTCACAATCGATCAAGGTATAAGAAAAGGAAAGTTGTTGAAATACTTTATGCTGAGAATTCCATGTTGTACCAAAAATATAATGTTGAAAAATGCTTCTAATGATAAAAATAATAAAATAAAAAAGCTACATGTATTTTACCGGACCACACTACAGAGAACCAGATAGATCATATCTGCATCAATAAAAAATTCCGAAGAACAATGGAAGATGTGAGAACCAGGAGAGGAGCTGATATAGCTTCAGATCACCATTTAGTTGTTGCCAATTTAAAACTGAAGCTAAAGAAAAACTGGACAACTGAACAAACAGCAATACAAAGGTTCAATACAGCCATTAATCGAGACACTGAAAAACTCAATGAATTCAATATAGCTCTCAACAACAGGTTCCAAGCCTCACATAATCTACTGAGGGAAGAAAACACTAATATGGAGAACAACTTGAAAAGTATCAAGGAAGCATTGACTTCAACGTCTCAAGAGGTTCTGGGCTTAAAGAAACACCATCATAAGGAATGGATCTCTATAGTAACACTGAGCAAGATCAAAGAAAGGAAGAACAAGAAGACAACAATTAAGAACAGCCGAACACGAGCAGAGAAAGTCCAAGCACAAGCTGAATAAATTGAAGCAAACAAGCAAGTGAAGAAAAGCATTAGAGCCGAAAAGAAGAAGTACGTGGAAGAACTAGCAACGACGGCGGAAAAAGCTGCAAGGGAAGGAAATATGAAACAACTTTACGATACAACGAAGAAATTAACAGGGAAATACAGTAAACCAGAGAGGCCGGTCAAAGACAAGGAAGGCAAGCCAATCACCGAAATTCAACAACAGCGGAACAGATGGGTAGAATACTTCGAGGAACTCCTGAATAATCCGGCTCCAATGAACCCACCGGACATCGAATTAGCACAAGCACATCTTCCTATGTATGTCAATCCACCAACGACGGAAGAAATCAGAATGGCCATCAGATAAATCAAGAGCGGGAAAGCAGCATGACCAGACAATATACCAGCTGAAACTCTGAAGTCAGACATCGAAGTAACTACAAACATGCTTCACCTTCCATTCGAAAAGATTTGGGAGGAGGAACAAGTGCCGAGGGACTTGGAAGCAGGACACTTCATCAACATTTCAAAGAAAGGAGATCTGAGTAAATGTGAAAACTACAGAGGCATTACACTATTGTCAATACCAGGGAATGTCTTTAACAGTGTTGCTGAACTGGATGAAAGATGCGGTAGACGGTCAACTTTGAGATCAACGGGATGGATTTCGAAAGGATCGATCGTGCACAGACCGAATCGCAACACTACGGATCATCATCAGACAATCAGTTGAGTGGAACTCGTCACTATACATCAACTTCATTGATTACGAAAAGGCATTTGACAGTGTAGAAAGGAGAACAATATGGAAACTTCTTCGACACTACAGAGTTCCTGACAAGATTGACCACATTATTCGGAACTCATACGACGGACTACAGTGCAAGGTCGTGCATGGAGGACAGCTGACAGATGCATTCCAAGTAAGGACCGGAGTGAGACAAGGCTGTCTACTCTCTCCCTCCCTCTTTCTTCTGGTGGTCAAATGGATTATGAAAACCTCCACATCTGAAAGGAAACATGGCATACAATGGACAGCTCAGGATCGATTAGACGATTTGGACTTCGCAGATGATCTAGCCCTCCTATCACGTTCACACGAACAAATGCAGATAAAGACAGCCAGTGTAGCAACAGTCTCTGCATCAGTAGGCCTCAACATACACAAGGGGAAAACCAAGGTCCTCAAATTCAAGGCGGAGAATAGCAATCCAATCACTCTTGATGGCGAAACTCTGGAAGACGTAGAATCCTTCACATACCTGGGAAGCATCATCGATGAATAAGGAGGCTCAGATGCAGACGTAAAGGCGAGGATTAGCAAAACAAGGTCCGTGTTCCATCAATTGAAGAATATATGGAACTCAAAACATCTTTCAACCAATATCAAAGTCAGAATCTTCGATACGAATGTCAAGGCAGTTCTACTGTATGGAGCTGAAACTTGGAGAACTACAACAACCACCATCAAGAAGACACAGGTATTTATAAATAGTTGTCTGCACAAGATGCTGAGCATCCATTTGCCGGATACCATCAGCAACAACATTTTGTGGGAGAGAACAAACCAGCTTTCAGCTGAAGAGGAGATTAGGAAAAGACGATGGAAATGGATAAGACATACATTATTGAAATCATCAAACTGCATCACGAGGCATGTCCTAACTTTGAATCCTGAAGAGAAGCGGAAAAGAGGAAGGCCATAGAACACATTACTTCGGGAAATAGAAGCAGATATGAAAAGGATGAATAACAACTGGAAGGAGCTGGAAAGGATTGCCCGGGACAGGTTCGGATGGCGAATTCTGGTGAGCGGCCTATGCTCCTTCACGAGGAGTGACATGCGTAAGTAACCTGGTGATTAGGTAGCAACCAATGATGCCACAGTATCTGGATACAACGAAAGGTTAATCTGCACTTAGTACTAACCGTGAGGTGTGACTTTGACGTTAGCTTACTGGTCGCACCATCCCCGTCTAACTCTAGTAGGCCAGCAGTTATTTGACACAGACTATTTACATTGGTGATTGACACTGTCAAGTAAGTCTTTGTATGACGCAATCCATGATTGTCCTTGTGATTACATTCTATGCTTATTATTCTCCCTTTTTGTTGCTGCTTAAGCTTGTTATTACTGTTATTACTCGCTGGTTAACATCAGTGACGACTCATATTGAAACTTAACTATTTAGTTCAATCAATTAATAAAATACTAGTCAACTACAGTTATAATCATGGTTCTTCAAGAAGTCTTATCAATACGGAATCGCTCCTGCGTAATACATCGGTTACAATATCGGCCACTCGTAAACAAAAGCACAAAGCAACACGAACGCACATCTTTCTGTAACTTATTCACTTAAATGAGCAAGACAAGATCAATTGTAGATTTTAAATTCATCGTATAGCCTCATTTTACATACAATTTTCCGTAACAAGCTGTTCCGAGAATATTGTTCTTACATGAGCACTGCTAGCCTGTTTCTTAAGTTCCGTGGTCGGAAAGAAAATACGAATACGAGAAATTCATAGTGAGTTTGGACTATAAATTTCCAGCAATCCAATATTCCATTTAGATTGTTCGTTCAGGCAACGCTACTTATCTGACCTACATTATTCTTGGAGCTTTGCAACTTTGTTAACCCAAGAATTAAATGAAAAATACCTCGTTTTTGAATCGGATTTACATTTTAGTTTGGCGATTGTAGTATTTATACTAGTTGATAATTCCTTTGTGTACGATTGAAAACTGATTACGAATTATGGATATAATGCTGAAGAAGACACAGGTATTCAGTGTTTGACAACGCTTTTACCAGCAACACCTTCTAATATAATTTTTACTCACCAAGAAAAATTCAAAGACAGAGTCGAGGAGATCGGAACAGCGTATTTGACGATTACCAATATATCGGAATTCTCTGATCTAATCTAACTAGCGATTGCGGAAGATGTTGAGCACAGCGTCACCACATGTGATCTGTTGCGGATGCATGACTGATCACCTTCAGCTATATGAGTCCACTAAAACATATGGTCAGCATCCAATGTTGAAAACTTACAGAGCTATTTCTTTTTGGGATTTATTTACCGCTACATGTACATAAATAAAGCTTTCTTACTGAAATGACACAGTCAACTTCAGGCAAAATGTAGCAATAATCAACCACTTCATATAATTTACGCACTTTTGATTTTTTGGGTTTTTTGCTTCATGACTGTAAGTGTATGTTGTTCTCATTCCATTGATAATTATCTGATTCAGTTTTTGAATTAACTGAGCGGGTATTATAAGTTGTCAAGGTTGGATGTGTAAATAAGCTCTTTCGTTATCCTAAAGAAACACAAATTAGTTAAGTTTCACCGTAAGTTCATACCAGAAAGTTATAGGATCTAAAGCTACGAGTGGTAAATATCTTAAGGTGGAGATTTGGAGTCTCAGTTACCATACTCCTTTATTCAGACATGATTCCCATATGTAGTTCTTGAGTTTCTAGTATTTAGTGTTTAAAGTGAGCTTTGCTCAGACCATTCTTCCATAAAATAAAACAATAGATCTTTAAATGATTCTGCACATAAACACTATTAGAACTGGTAAATAACCATAAAAAGTATAAGTATAGTTTTACTTATATTCATTGTCTCGTATCTTTTAACGTACTAAAAGAAAACCTTAAATTCGATAAACTATTCCTGAACAAAAGTCATTGTTTTATTAAAATTAACATCTCTTAATTGCAATCTAATATTCAAAGGTTTGATAATATAATGGTGATGAAATGTTATTCTGGAATAATGCGCAACGCATGTTTTGGTGATTTACCCCAAAATTTCCCTAAACTTTGGGGAAGGTTACTCAACTTTGAGAATTCCCCCCAAAATTTTTCAAACATTTGGGATTTCCTTAGAGTTCGGAGCTTGGGTAGTCTTATTAAAAATCCATGCACGAATTTCTGCACACATATGTATTTTTGTACAGTGGAAATACTGATTCTGAAGTAATTAACACTCAAGTAACCTTGAAATATTCATCAACCAAAATGGATGACGTTTCCCAATGAAGCTTTTCAACTTGGCTTTAAATTTTCAGTCCATACTGTATGCTCATAAGGACCCTAAGGTGCCATTCGGAATGTTTTCATATACTATCATTATTGATATTCACATGCTGTCATATCTATTCAGTGTTAATTTAAGTTTGATATTTCCCATTTCATCCCTATTCAGTAGTAAAAACTGTTTAGAAAAAATCCTTTTCGTTGTGCCATTTAAGTTTTAGTGTTTGTAACGTCCAATTTTTTGAAGTTCATATGGTCAAGATTCTAATGTTTAGTTACGTTCTAGTCCATTTAATGGTATATCAGTTTTAGTTGTCAGCTAGGCAGTTATTTTCATGTTCCCTAAATCCGGAATTTATCGCAAAAAATTATTGTCTTTACAATCAGTGTCAATGGTGAAATAAAATGTGTTAGCCTAAGTCTCCGTATATAATTAACACAATAGGATTTAACTAACAAGTTGAGTAATAATGGGACAAGTCTATAATTTATCGACGAACAAATCAAATATCAGTCAGTCAGCTACAAGGACCAGACATTGGTCCAAGTTGCCACACCTCATAAGCACAAGATAAACAACAAATTCATGAAGTAGTTATGTGGTGTGTGCTGCTTATATTGACATAAGTAGTATTTGATATCAGTCGTGAACAGAAGGTCTGGCAGCAGAGACACAAGAGAATCGAATAGTAAAGAATGGAAACAATGCAATTTGTATGGAAATGCAAGAACAATGAAGTCATTCATTTTGAGAATATTGATGGACATTTTGCAAATTAAGCATTTACTTTATGATTGTTAGATTTTATTGACAAGTCCTGTAATTTTGTGTTAAGTACATTCGATTCTTCCCACTGGTGTTCTTTTTCACTTTATAATAATATATAAAAGAAGGGTTGTGTATAAGGTTACGATACAGAAATATAGAATTAGTTTGTAGGTAGAAAATCAGATATAAGATAACAAGGCCAAGGTAAGCTGTAGTTAGTCAAAAGAGATACATCACACTCGTTTGTCAAAAAATTCGAAACCTCATAAGCCTATTTTCCACTTTTGCTTAGTGCCCAAGTAGATCTAACCTCAGTGTTGCTCCTTACCTTTCTCCACAACACGCGAGTAGCGCTTCGAATATATTGAAATGGGTCTTGACCAATCTGTGTCTGTGAATGTCGGTACTAATTTATGTACTCGGTTCTTCTGTTTTATGTAACACTATCCCTTGATTAAACCACTTAATAGTTTCATACCTTAATTTTGACATTATTTCTTTATCTTCCATATTTTCTAGTTCATTTGTTCCACAAAAGACTACTTTGTCATGGATTTATTTCCATTCCATTTGTTTGTTATCTGTCGACACTAGTTCTGCGCGATTTTCCAATTTTTTTATCATGTCTTTGAGTGAAATAGTTGAGAATGTAAAGCAAGCACGAGAACTGGCTTTGCTTGGGAACTATGAAAGTTCGTTAACGTATTATTCTGTTGGTCTTGCTCAACTTAAGAAGTTCACTGTTTCAATTTCTGAAGCAAACCGAAAACAACAATGGCAAACTGTAAGTTTTGTTGTCTACCGATGTTTGATTAATATTTTGTATATTGTAAAAGCTAGTGATATTCTCGTTACCAAAACTGAAACAGATGATGCAGGTTTCGGACTTGTGGCATGCTGCTCGACCGCTTCAACTGTTAAGCCATCGTTCCATCAGGTCGTATCAGTATCCGTTACATAGAAATTGCTTGTAAATGAGTTCACACAACTGCAATTGGTGGATGGGTTACATTGAAATTATGGATTGAGTTATTTGATCGTTTCAGTCCGTGAAACATCTCATTTTTTCACACCTGGAGATATTAGGACTACGGTGCAATATTTATGTTACAATTTCTTAAAGACATGTATTCTAAGTATATTTTAGCCAACTGTTGGTCTTTATTCCTGACCACGAGACCTTATATATTCGTTGAGTGTTTACTGTTTAGTTCATTTAGTCGATACACTTCTTACTAGCTGTTTTTGTTTGTCGTAGGTACGGCAAGAGCTTATAGATGAATATGAACTGGTTAAAGATGTCAACCAAACGTTATCTAGTTTCAAAATATCTGATGATGACTCGGGTTTGAGTGCTTTTGCCAGTCGCTATAATTCCCGTTCAACTGTTGAAGAGCCAACCAGAGACCCAGATGTTTGGCCACCTCCCCCTCCTCTCGAACGAAGACATGGGAATAGTTCTCAAAACGCTGGATCAAATATTCAGCCAAATTCAGTTTCTAGCTCTTATTATAGGCCACCTGTTGCTCATGCTCCAGCTCCCCCTCCTCCATCCATTAGCTCCAAGTCATCTAATAATACTGCGGGATCATTTCGTCGCAATGTCAGACCTAGTCCGACGAATCCTCGATCTAAGGGTACCACTCAAACCTCTGGTAACGTTTCTGCTTTCTTATCCACATTTCATGTTCTCTTGTTTTCTTAAACCTTTTTGAGTTATATACATTTGAATAGTGATTTTTAGTTTGACATTTTTACCATGATGTTGCAAGTTTGTGGAACAAATATACTTATATTTAATCTTTTATTCTTCACGTTTTATGGCACCAAGAGTGATGGTGAAAAGTTAGTTCAGAGCAAAGTATTGTTTTGAAGCAATACTATCCATAAATCGTTAATAAACGTAAGGAATAAGAAAACAGTGCAAATACAGTAATTATAGATATAACGCCCTCTAAATTTTTACCATTGTATCTTATGAAAAATTAAAATTTTAATGAACTATTGTTGTCCTCTGGTTTGTAAGCGTATTATGTTTCACCTCGATTTAAACTAAAATAAACCCTGGAGGTAGGGGATAATTGGATATCACCAAGACATTTCGTAATAATATGAATAAGTAGTTTTCACTTTCATTCACAATGTTCAATTGGGGTTACCGGGAAATCGTTTGTTTATTTCTCAAGCCTAATAAAAACATTATATCTCTGTGTACACGATTATGTCTAAACGCTTATTTATAGTTATTGTTTAAGTTTTGTACTAAGTTTTCCGCATCGTTTGACAACCTATTCAACTGGGTGATAAAAAGTAGCCATTTATCTCAAACAAATCTTGCCTTTAGGTTATTTGTAGTTTATTTTATTGACTTTATTTAGCAAATAATCGTCGTGTCAAATCTGGATCTCAACCTACTGGGGATGCTACTACCACTGCTAACAATAACAATGAAGAGAAATTTGATGCTAGTGGATACGACAAAGATCTTGTGGAAACACTAGAACGCGATATTGTTCAACGTAATCCAAATGTTCGATGGGATGATATAGCTGCACTAGATGATGCAAAACGTTTACTTCAAGAAGCTGTAGTTCTCCCAATGGTTATTCCGGGTTTCTTTAAGGGAATACGTAGACCATGGAAAGTAAGTTGTTTAGTGTGTTTTCTAATATATCACCATCCCCCACATATATAGCATAGTTCAAAGTTGACTATGTGAATCATAATGGAATATAATGTAATAACTTCCGAGTGGTGGTTTGATTTATGCTATTAATAAGCAGCATCATTTAAATTGACTTTTATCTTTATCTTTAACAAAAACTATTGTTTTATTGGATTTCTGAATCTTAATATTTGTATTTTCGTTTCTCATTTCCTTTTAGGGGGTATTAATGGTTGGTCCGCCTGGTACGGGCAAAACATTATTAGCTAAAGCTGTTGCAACAGAATGTGGCACCACATTTTTCAATGTTTCCAGTTCTAGTCTAACAAGTAAATGGAGAGGTGAATCAGAAAAATTAGTCCGTCTTTTATTTGACATGGCACGTTTCTACGCACCGAGCACAATATTCATGGATGAAATCGATTCAATCTGTTCTCGACGTGGTGGTGAATCAGAACATGAAAGTTCTCGGCGTGTTAAATCTGAACTTTTAGTGCAAATGGATGGTATGCTTTGATTTAATTGACAGGAAAATCTTTTTCTAAGTTTTTTTCTAATTCTCAAAGGATTTAAATTTGTGTTTAGCCCTTTCAAATAACTAGTAGTTTTTAAATAATGAATATGATGGTTGGTTATATTTTCTGGACTCAATTTACACGTCTTGATTACGTTGGCGTATGCACTTAATTTGCTTTTGTCCAAATTCCATCATTTTTTATTCCGAGTTGCCCCATGCTTCTTAGCTCGTATGCAGAATAACTTTTACTAAAACACCTGGGTAGCTTTAAAAATCTATATGGGGAATTCGTAATCCTGATGTTTCTTCACACTTAATCATCCTTATGATTATAGGGTTAAATCCTGTTAGGATGACATTTTATTCGATTAATTTAAAAATTGAGTTCCAGAAAATGTCGAAGAGCTTCTTTTAAAGTTATGCTATTAGAAAGATTAAACCACGTACAAATATTTTAGCAGACGTTTACGTTTTGTCCAAATTCACGGTACTTAGTTAAAACTCTTGTATTATGCAATCAATAATGACTAAATGTGTGGAAAGTATACTGAACTTATTTCCTAAAATCTGAAGTGGGGAGTAACCGATAACGACTGAAACAGGATCCTTATGTGATCTTTTGTGTTTGTTGTGAATTCAAAAGACTTTTATTTAAATGATTTACGTTTATTTTGTCACTTAATGTGTAAATGTAAGTTAACATAATAAACGATCCAAAACACAATTCTCTTTGGTATCAACTAACGTTTTCGTGTACTATATATAGTTCGTGGGATCATAAGGTCACTAGTCTGACATAATGCTTATCTTAGTGTAAGTCTATTACTTTATATTGCGAATATTCTCTCATTAATTATGATTATTTTATATTATCAATAATGTTTGATATTGAATACCAGTTGTTACAATTTCTTCTATTACGACTAAGCTGCTGCCATTGCTTAGTATTCTCGGACATTATTTCACTCGACAAGTCTCCAAATCAGAACATGGTTGAACAGGAACGTAATTATACTCCGAATAAAAATGTTGGATGAAAATAGGAATCGCAATAAAAAAGTTAGAATATTTGTGATTTTCACACAAGAAGATTCTGGAGTATCCACCATCACTGATTGCTTGAGAAATAGACAATAGCGTACCCCGATATAGTCCTGCACGGAACATGCTTCAGTTCAATCTTTATCTCGGTAACACCAGTGTTTGTTGAAATCGAAGTGTGGAGCACTGCAATATTAGTTCTTCAACACCAATGGTAATTATAACAGTAATTGTATTCTAAAATTGTATATAGAACATCTTACGACTACTTAGAAATTAATGTATCGACGCTGAGATATTCGAGATAAATTTAGCCATCTTAGTGTTAGTAGATGGTTGTCATTCATCGAAGCTATCGCTTTTAAATTTTAATCACTAAGCTTTGAACCCATATAGAAGTTAAGAATTTCATTTTAACCAATTTTGTTGTCTTCAGGCGCTTAATCTCATTTCGTATGATAGTTATATAAATGAGCATATATTTGTTGTATTACTTTAAGTATTTCCTGTACTTAAAGTTATCTTTACTTCTCAAGGAGTAACAGGAGCTACAGGACAAGAAGAGGATCCTACAAAATCTGTTATGGTCCTTGCTGCTACGAATTTCCCTTGGGACATTGACGAAGCTTTGCGTAGACGTCTCGAGAAACGAGTATACATACCACTTCCAAATGGTATGATATTTGTGTGAAGTATTTGCCTTACAATATTAGGTTTTTCGAATTTCGTGGGTAATTCATTTTCAGCATTCTTTACAACTTGGTCAGGTTCTGTTTAGAGTCTGTTACATTAAAATTGCATTTATTTCTATCTATATTCACTTTTTCCCATTCTACCTATCTTCTAGACTTTGACATGTTATCTAATGTTCTGACAGTTTATATTTTTATCAACTGAATATTGTCCTATCAATTGTGATCATCTTACAATAAATCTGTTCTGACAGTATAATGTTCGCGCTAAATTAATATATACCTTGTCATTTTCAAATGTTTCCAAGTGATAGATACTTTCTAAAAGCTAGTCTTATTGGAATCGATATAAATGGGAAAGCTAACAAATGTTATACACGGGTATATTTTAAGTGTATTATGTGACATTTTGAAAAGGCTCAACCTTTGGTAAATCCCATTTTCTAAAATATCTTGGCAAAGACATTGGGATGCCATACCCTGAGGTGGAATGTACAGTTTTAAATGTTCGATAATTACATGTCAACAAATCTGAAAATAGTAGTCAATCTAATAGTTCTGTTCTATAAAGTTATATAAAGTGAAAGTTTGTGTATGTAATCTTGATCATAAAGACTTAAAATTAACTCAATAAGCAGTGAGTACTTTCTACGAATTAATGGTATCTATATCAACTGCTATATTAAAATACATGACTTTAAAATTTACATACAGTTCGTTTCCATGTTTGTTACTTTTTCAGTAAATCTATTTACTAAGTATTTTACAAACTGTTTGATTAATAGGTATAGTAATCATAATAGTAAGAATATATTGTCATAAATGACTATCTTCCAAATGCTCTAGTACAGTTGAGGGTGGTGAGAGTTCTCTCTCCCTCTCAAAATGCTCTTACACGATCATGCATATACAGCCACTACCAGGGAAGTCCTACTCACTACCTCCTCGCGGCATTACTGTTGTTTACGAATTTAAGAGGACGAAAAGCGAATGTCCGGCACTTTAACAAGGTTGGTGGATATGTAAGACCCACCTAACGGACTTAATAAACCCTGGTTTCAAACCAATGGTGCACATGGGCTCCAACATCCTGAGAGAACAAATGTCGTATGAACCAATTATTTGTTTTGGGCTACCATGGGACTGCATCTCCTGACATTGCTCCACTGCCTTGTGGATCAGACCTTTAGGTCGAAGGCTCCAAGTGGGGCTCCCTAAGAAAAACTACGTGCTTCGGTGTGGGCGCATGGGCAGCCAGACCAAAACATGGCACAAGTCCATGAAGTCACTGACAAGTGGACTGAGTCATGTCGGTAGGTGTAGACTACCTGGTTGGGGACTGCGAGATGATAGCAACCAATGGTTAGAGACCTTGAATGACATGACTCAAAATCGTTTGCAATGGCGCAGGTGCATCCACTCTTTGTGTTCTCCCAAATTTTAATCTCCTGATTCCTACTTGTTTTTTTTTCTCTTCCAAAATTTATTTCACTGTATTATACTTTTTAAGTAACATCTCCAAACACTAATCTTTCCGATTACTGCTTATACTCTTATTACCTCTACCACTACGGGATTTGAATCGACCACGGCATCTCTGTGCTAATGTGGTGTGGCAACTCGAACTGATGTACGTACGTACGAAGTTCTACGTTGTTACTGTCTGACTGACTGACAGCATTATAACCCTCACACAAATCAATGATAACTGCTACTAACCTCATTGTTATTGTGTATCGCATATGTATTTGGTATATCCGTGTACCAATATTTCTGCGTTCAAGTAAATAAATAAATTTACGGGCATTGTAAAGTGAGTAAACATAAAGTGGTAACAAATAATTCGAGTTAATATGAATATTTTTCATAGAGTTAGTAATAGTATCAGGCATAAGATGTATAAAAAAATACATGATTCCAGTTGATATCGTTTACTAGTACAGAATTACTGACAGAATAGACGTCTTAATGGTCATAGATCCTGTATGTATAAAGTTGTTATTATTAAGTAATGCATGATAAAAGTAGTCAGATACGTCAAAAAACCGAGATAACTACGACTTTATATGTGTTTACTAATGGTAGATATCACATTTGTACCATGGAAAGTGTATTAAATACTTTAATCACTGAAGTTCATTTTGGTTTTCCACATCCCATTTATTATTGAATGGTACTGATTATCACCGCGTAAAGTTGTAATTGGTTAATAGACTGCAACGTTTAGTTTCTTGAAGTGAACCACGTTATTTAATTGACATTTGTTGAATAGGAGAAATGACGAGAATAATCTAATCGCACATTAGTTATTTAAATGATTTTATACTTTTGAACTGCCATGTTTTGTTTATTCAACAGAATTCATAAAAATAAATCTCATTGACTCAATGATCTGTTGAGATTCTTCCTAATCTATGTCGTCTTGATTTTGATTTACCTTAGTGACTGCACGCAAAACTCTGCTGCAAATCAACTTGAAAGACGTTCCTTTAGCAGAAGATGTAGATTTAGACAGTATAGCTGAACAATTAGATGGTTATTCCGGTGCAGACATAACGAATGTATGCAGGTATATAAATAGTTTCAATTTTTGTTTATTTGTTACTTTTGAATTTCAAAGATAATATCACCAATAATTTATAATTGACTATAGGGGTATGGTTTAATTTGAAGTTAATTTGTTATCTTCAGCTTTAAAGTGAAGGGGAATGGTCATATTTTAATTTGTCTTAGCTTGAAACTCAACAGTAGACACTCCAAACGTTTTCCACATTCCGAACTGAGAAGGTTAAATCTTGTAACAAATGAAACCAAATAACAAAACTCATTAATGAAATAGAGATATACTGTTGTTTTGCTCTCGTTTAAAATTCATCAGCATTACATACCATCGAAACAAACACCAAAAACATTCCTTTGAGCTATATATCTTCAGCATCAACACAGGATCGTTCCTAACGGTTTCAATTTTCACAGTGAATACAGTGCTATTGATTTATTGGTTTGGAATCATGTTTGGAATCATTTTCATCTTGAGTCGTTTTTCGGTTTCGAGGAACCGTTCTCGGATACGATACTTTCTACTTGGTTGACTCCTTAGCTCACGATTTCTCGCTAAAACTCTGAGCAACTTACTCTTGAGGACGTGATGTTTTTATAGAGGCATTTTTCGAAGGTTCGAAAACAAGATTCTCAGACAGAGTTAAAAGAAAAGCAGCAACCTATCCTTAATGTTTGCAACAGTGATTACACTATATTGTTAATCCATAGAAGTTATGAGGGATTTTTATTGGATGCCGAGTTCGCGGTTGAATGATATCATTTTTACCATCGGACATGAAGTTTCTAGGTTCGATCGCATAAAGCATAATTGGTGCGCGTTTCAAACTAAGATAAAAGAAATACCCCTTACTTCTCAACTTGACTTCAGTCTGTGAGGTAAAGTATCTTCGAGACAAATAAAAATATGTGGATAAACAAAGTCTTCTAAAAGCGTTGCGTCAAGATTCATGAATCTGAAAATCGTTAGATAATAAATTTCGTGCATTTCGTTGACTTTTAATTCCAGTCTCCGTTTCTATGTTATCTATCTATGTTACCTTCAAACAAAAACATTTTGTGACTATTGTCAAAAAAGGTGAAAGTTTGTACTTCTAGTTCTGGGTGCCTTGAATGCGGTATTAGAACCTTGTGCTCTGTGTTGTTTAGTTTATTGGACTGAAAGCTGGAGATAGAGTACGGTACTGATATCGGCCTCAATCTATTATGTGGAGGATTTGATGAGTTCTTCAGTTACTTCCTATGTACAACTAGGTACTTTCGTCACACATAACTTTCAACTGTGAACTCATGGTATGCGTTGGTTCCGTCTATCATATTTTAAAGAATAGATGGGGTCGTTCACAGCCTATTCCATGAGCCTGAATATAGTTACTATGTTGTCTACTCAACACTAACACTGATTGAGAAACTTACTGTTTTCCCAGTTAACATATCAAGTGTATTGTGAAGAGGAATCAATGAAAAGCTTTGAACTGAAAGTTTTTATCTGTTATCAATCACTGTTATAGTGTAGTTTTACAATAGAGGAAACACGCGTTTGTGCATGTCATAACCTATCTCAGTTGTCATCACAAACAAATAAACTATAACTTCGTTCTGCTCGTTGCACCTGACCGTTTTTTCCACTAACTGGTAATTCAGAGTCACTAGATCTTGTCCTTTTAAAATTCAAATTCGTTTTATTAATTCTCACTCGTCATTGTTGGAGTTTTGTAAATGTCATATTTGTTGCAATTTTCAAGTTAATGTATCAGTAATATTTTCCTACTCACATAATATCCCGCCCGATTTTATAGTGATATATTTTTGATTATCCTAGAGATGCTTCAATGATGTCTATGCGACGAGCTATAGAAGGACTCTCAGTAGAGCAAATTAAAGGTCTTAATACTGCAACACTTAATCAACCGACACGAATGGCTGATTTCGAAGAAGCAGTCGGTCGTGTGTGCAGATCTGTTTCAGCCAGTGATGTTGAACGGTATGAGAAATGGATGACAGAGTTTGGGGCTACATGAACTGCTGATTTACGTTTACCGATGTGGACTTATACCATTCGCACATATTTGATTGGCTTATCCAGGTTTTTACCTTGCAAATAAATGTACTTGATTGTCATATCTCAAACCTACGTATCTCAAATCATCAGATTATATGGATACTACATCCATGGCTCAAATGACTGAATAACTGAATCCAGCCTTCCAATTAATTGCACTTTACAATTGAGGAAAAAATACATCAATTGCCATGTTTTCTTGTTGGTTTACACTCGAACGTGTTGGTTCTTCTCTACGCTTCCTACCCGTGATGGATATTTTTTCACTTTACACTAGGTAGAATGTTTTTGATTTGATTAATCTTGTATGTCTTTCAGTTGTCCAGAAATAGGCTAATACAATCTTTGTTGATAACTGTATGGGTATTTATTAGCCACATATTCGTTCTATAGAACTCCCCAGTGGATTTATTCTATTGACTGTTTACTTGAGAACCTGTGAAACATTCCGGCTGGGAACGGGAAAGCGATAGTCGATTCTGTAATTTCCCTTTCTAATTAGATAACTCCTTATGAGTTGTAAATCGATTGCGTATCATCGTTGTGATTGCAAATGTAATCATTCAACACAATTTCAACGAACATTTTCCACATTGATTTCACTTTAAGACTAGAAATCTTTTGATCAGCTGCCAATGTAACTGTACTTTTCGGTCATTCTGCAATACCTTAATATTCATTCTACAATCTAGCAAACAAAAACTATGTATTCCTGAAAGTGTCGGATTAAGTCATATGAAGGGGTGCCACATTAGTTTTTAATGGTGATTTTTCGTTAGTGAACAATAAATATCATCACTCAACTCAATTATGCAGTGATTATTACACTTCGCATTAGGGCTGTAAGAGTAGACATACAAAGCTAAAACGTATTGGACAAAATCATCATGACGAATAGTAAGGAGGTGAAGCAATGTTAAGAAATTATTAGGAAGCAAAGCAAAGTATGGAGTAGGATGCTGATTTGAAGGAAAATAACAACATGCTCGCCATTGCAATTAATTTTAAGGCTTATTGTCAAACGTTACAGATTGTCGATTGTTTTACGTAAGCCCACAAAACTGAAAATAACAGAGAATTGTGACATTTCGATGTGACTACTTCGAGGCTTCTCTCCTACTTCAGACATGTATATATAGTTTGAAGCTACTTTTGGTGGATTCTCATTTTTATAGCTTGTTGAAAGTGTATGATTTTATTTGGAGGACAGAAACGAAGACACTGGTTGGTGTGGGAAAGCATACGTTAATGTATTCTGTGGTGTTCGTGCTAAGTAATAAATGTTTTGTAAATTGTTACGCGTCTGTTTGAAATTACGAGGTTATACCTTCAATTCTGCTCACTGTATTCTCTATTACTTGAGTGTTGGTGGATTTGTGGTCACTAGATTACGTATTGGACAGTTCTAGGAATTACCAGTTCATATTACCGAATTCGGTACTACTGCATCTACTCATCACAGTTTTTGTACTTAAAAGTTTAACCATTAAGACAGTGAAATAATATTGAACATGCAGCTCACAATAAAGTAGACAACATGTACAGACCTTGTTGTAATAGTCATTCACTTGATATTTCGAATCATGTGTACCGTATGCATTTGAAGTCAATTTTTCTGACTGACCCAGATCGGAAAATTCGACTGGATGTAACACCAACTGTGTGACGACTATAATGGATTTGGGATTCTTCAAGAGAGAATTATTACTACGGAAGATTCTACTTAATGTGAGTATAACTTTAATAAAACAGTGGATTAGACAGAATAATTAATGTTACATAAAAGCAAAAAGTGTACAGGCATTAAAAATGTATATTTAAAATTTAATAGTCAATAAAATGTCTGTAGTTACTTTGTGTTAATTATTTTTAAGAAATAAGTTTATGAACTATCTAGGAATTTCTGATACATGTGTTTAGTGACCACCGTGATCTTTTCCAGATCCTGGTTTATGACAACCAGTTCCACAATGTTGTGGCTTGTCATGAGATCCATGACCAGCACCCTCTTTGTTGTGGCAGTCTTTCACACAGTGTTCAGACGATTTGCCATGCTCTTTGTTGTCATGACCATGACCGGCTTCTTCATGATGTTCGTGATGATGGTCAGCTGAAGTGAAGAATATGAAGAAATCCAATTAATCAAGTCTACTGTGTGGATGAGCCATACATTTGATTTTTTGTGTGTGAGTTAAAAACAAAAAACCGGCTCTTTATAATTAAAGATCAGTCATGGCTTATTGCATACTCATTTGGTAATAAATATTTTATTTTTGAATAATTATGTTTACTAATGTTCGTACGTCACTGCATTATGCTTGAAGCACAAATTTAGTAAAACGCACGAACGGAAATAAACGTTAACCCAAACTCACACATAACCCTGAAACCTTAAACAACAGTCAAGATTGTTTGTCATGTCATATTGATAGTCATGCCTAGGTACATTACTGGTTCGTGTTGTCAAGAAATTAACCACTGACATTGATTGTGTATACAATCTGTTGAAAGCATTTCATACTAAGATAATGTGAAGTCATTATTTATAGACGTCAAATAATTAGGCTTTGTGTAATGTGTGAACTTAAACTATGTAGTTTACACGAGAGACATCTATAAGTTTTGATATGATTGTTTAACACATGAGTTGAATATATGACATTCCAGTGGAACAGTAGTAGACATGGTGATCACTAGGCATTGCTAACATTCTAATTGCTAGTTGGTTTCTGCTGACTATTCTTGTAAAGCAATTTGGAATGTGGTGACTGCTTGCAAATATCCAACGCACATTTTGTGGTTCATTCTAGACAACATTAGAGGTCAATGAAGATAACTGTATACTTCAGAACTGGGTGATGCTGGTACAAGTGTTCTGAGCGTTGTACTCAAATGATGTACGTTAACCATACGTTTGGTTAATAGATCCAAGGACGGTAGTATGAAGGACGAATAGTTTATTTGGCTGAGTGAGTGAGTGTGAGACTAGTACTAGACTGGATATTGAGTGTATGAAAGAGGCATCCCTCATGAGTGGTGACACAACAAATGGAACTTTGACCGTGAGCTCTTAGCTAGTTTAGTAAGGTGAGCAGATGTGTCTAAAACATACTGAACTGCAGAATCCGATGAGTTGTTTAGATGAATTAGTTTAGCAATCAAATGGTTAAAGAGTTCAGTTCATCCATGAGGAACCATAGGTGGTGACTGCACATGGATAATACAATTTCGGTGTGCAGAAGATGTAGCCTTTTCAAATGACTCTTACCACTTCGATCAATAATAACTGTCGAAATCTTTTGCTTAGTTACTATCATATACTGTGTATTAGGGGGTCAATTCCTTTAATTAACTTACAAACATTACGTATTGGGTATCGTATAATGGAGGTGATTAGCTGAAAGTCTTGCGTGTAGAACTAGTGCTTCGTTAGAATTCACTGGGAAGTGTATTTGCATCTCAGAAATAACACACCTCGAATATTTTGAAGTGCATCGTTGAATTATCGAAGGAGTTTATCTCTGGGCAATATAGATTCGAGCTTTGTAAAACGGAATTCATACTACAGATTTTCTCGGTTAAAATGTCAGGCGTTTGAAGTAATGGTCGGTAGAATTATATTCCAACGGAAATGTCAACAATTTGTCAAAGGCGTATATCCGTCTTCAGGAGAATACAAAAGTGTGTACTATCCACCTCTGAATATTGACACGAAATCTTCGCAAGCACTTATCATGTGAAATATGACTTGATAAGTAAAAGCCATCTTCGTTGTTAGCCATAGTAATGAGTGGAACTAGTGGTTCGTGCAGTGACTCCTGTCAATGAAGATACTTCTGCATAAATGCGTTTGGCTGAAACCGTATGAAGAGTTTTTGTGTCTGGAGAGGCAAGTTTATGACAATCAAAGTGGTCAGTGTCAAGAAAGCTCATGTGATATGTGATGAGCCAAACCTGTTATGTAATTACGTATTATTTTGATATAGAATAAGATTTGGACTGAAAACTACATTGAATGTTGTTAAGTCAATGTTTGGCTCTGAAATGAGCCACCATTGCTTATGGATTCCATCTGTGATAAATAATTCACCCGTTTTCATAAAAATAGTTGTTTTTGGTTGAATAAATTTGTGAAAGAAACAGATATAGTTTACTGCAAAGTCAAATGTTAGACGAAATTGTTGAATATAATGAGTGTATTTAACGTGATGAAGACTTTGCAACAGTACTTATTTACCGGGTATAAACAACAGCAAACAGTTGGTTTTGCATGTGCTAGTAGATTTTGATGATTAAATAGATACAACCAAATCATCCAAATGCATAATACTACTTCAACCTCATTCAATGGTATGACATGTCGTTGATACTCGATCCAGATATTTCGACTACTAACGTGCTAAATCTCTACCAGTTCATCATTCAAAACGAACCATCTGCAAATGTCATGTGTTTCGGCCACTGGAAATCAATTCTATATTTCCCAATACCGCGGTTTTACACTAAACTGTTAGACAATTAGACTCAGTATACTAACAAACTTTATTACTACTCAAGTAACTCAGCATAATCATTACAATAGTATGAGTTAAAGCGTAATTTTAAAAAGGTATAATTCACTTACCCCCATGAGAAGACATAGTTGATAATAACTGCTGTTTAGTTTACGAGTTACTTCATATTCTGCCCGTGCACAGCTTCGTTTATATAATGGAAAATTTACTTCCGGTTTGATTAATTAATTACCCAATATCAATTGTTGTTATGTTGTGGTTGGTTAGATATCTGCAAATTGTTTCAACGAACTGACAGTTTATTCATGTATCAACCATACAATTCATGAATTAATTGTCATGTTCCATTCTATTGTATGCAAATATAAAATATTTGAAAGTGATTTCGTTTGAATAAACAATTTATATGTTGAATTTTTGAGTTTGACATTATTATGGTGACCTAAAATTAGTTCACAAACAAATTTTGTCCTGAAAATAATTAAGTGAATCTTCATATATTTTAATGTATATTTCATTTCTCCATGTACGTAAAAACAAAATCCATTTCGGTTACAATCGTACAGTGAGATACCTGAGTGTAGATGTTTGTCATATTGCAAGAATCTCACCGATCCAATTTCAAGTATAACTAATTAATGAGCTTTAGTGTTTTAATAAGTCGAAGCTAGACAACATTTGAGATGGAAACTGAAATCAACAGTTTGATGATTTGGATTATTTCACGAGACAATTTGAGAGTTGTGTGTGAACTAATTGAACTTAAACGATCCAGAAATCCCCATGGAATATTCCATAACAAGGAACTTTGTTGTCTGATTTTAATATTGCTGTAATGTAGTGAACACCCAGTTGTACTGAAGGGACTCACCGAGTACGCGAAGTATCGTGCGAAATTCAGTGAAGCAAAAACTGTTGGATTCTGTTCGTGATTACATTGTTATACATGGTTTCTTAAGCAGTGTTGTAAATTCCTTCGTCGGTGTAATATTAAACGTAATGTTAGTTTGGTGAGAATATATTTCTTGAGCCAAATTGAATCTCTTCAAACGCATATATGGTTGAGTAAGAAGCGAGTGTTACACAGAGATTACGTGCTAATTACTTTCTTTCCTCCCAAAATTCAGTGGATTCATCTGCGATCTATATCCTAGATGTACAGCGAACCAGGGAAAATGAGAGAATTGACGGGGACAACAGACTAAACAACCAAATGTTCAAATCTGATCTTCCGTGCAACTTTTGTTGCAAGTGAGCATCGAACCGAGCTAGCTTCTAGACTAGCCACCATTCCACCGAAAAGTATAGATGAGCATTGGTTGCAACTGCATGACGCTATGAAAATGGCGAGTTAATCCGCTCGCGGCTTCGTGAGACGTTTCGCTTATAAACACTGGGTTTCTTCAGGCTCCTTACAACTCATTGAAGTCCGTCGGTCTACTCCGGGTGACCGTGAGTTTGACCACGTAATGAATCCTAGCAAAGCTTGTGTAAGGGCCGAGAAGCCTAGTGGTCGGAGCGTGCTAATGAGCTGGAAGCAGCAGCTGCATCTGGTAACTATCGGGAGCTCTTTCAACTCATCTGAGCCACTTGCAGCAAGAAGTCTGGTGTGAGCGAAACAATCTGCGGGGTTGACGGGATGCCAATCACTATCATCATCCATTGACTTTCTGGTTAAGGAACTGACAACGTTGTTTACAAAGATCTGGGAGCTAGATAATGTTTCAACATCATGGAACGAGTCAATAGTTGTCCCTATCTTTAAAAAGGGTTCACGTTCTTTCTGTAGCAAATATGGGGGGATAAGTCTACTTTCAATTGCGTCCAAACTGTTGGCTTCCGTCATACTTCATAGGTTGTTCAAAAACCGAGAAAGATTGACTCGCGGGTAGTAGGCTGGTTTTCGTTCTGGTCGAGGATGTATTGATCATATATTCACCCTCCGCCAAATGTTAGAACACCGTCATACTTATCAAAGGCCTACAATCGTAGTATTTCTTGACATCAGGGCTGCCTTCGATTCGTTGGATAGGACTGTTCTCTGGAATTGTCTATTGAAGAAGGGTATGCCTGAGAAGTTCATTAACATCATAAAGGTCCTATATACAAACACCTCAAGTCGAGTGAGGGCATACAACCACCTTTCTCCACTGTTCCATTCAAGCAGTATGGTTAGACAGGGTTGTCCAATCTCACCATTCTTCTTCAACTTTTCCATCGATGACATTCTGAAAATAGCTCTGATGGATGTAAGTAATGACGGTGTGGATCTGTTGCCTGGAAAAAGGCTTCTCGAACTTGAGTATGAGGATGATATTATCTTACAGTGCGATAATGCCCAAGCCATGCAATCCACACTTAATCAGTTGGCAATCAGTGTCCATAGGTACAGTATATGCTTTGCACCTTCGAAGTTCAAAGTACTTCTACAAGACTGGCAGGATTCTAATCCCGTACTCACCCTTGTTGGTGAGCAGATAGAAGTGGTCGAGAGGTTCGCGAATCTGGGTAGCTGTGTGAGTGCTGGTGTTGGCGTGAGTGATGAGATCAATGCACGTATAGTGAAAGCCAGAACGGCTTATGCCAATCTGGACCATCTTTGGTGCTTCGTAATGTCAGTCTGAGTGTAACAGGTCGCATCTAGAATGCGTCGGTCAGAGCAGTTTTGCTCTACGTTTGTGCAACATGGCCTCTTCGAGTTGACGACGTTAGACGACTCTCTGTGTTTGATCATCATTGTCTCCGAAGGATCGTTGACATCCAGTGGCAACGCCATGTTATTAATGCAGAGGTTCGGCATCGTGTGTTCAGGCACAGAGACGATAATACAATTGGTGTCACTATCTTGATACACCGACGTCGGTGGCTTGGACATGTTCTACGAATGTCGTCACAGAGAAATCCACGTCGTGCATTATTTGCCGACTCTGGGACTGGTTGGAAAAAGCGTAGAGGTGGTCAGTGTATGACATGGTGTCGGGGTATGAAAGAAATCTGCAAAGTGCTGGCTTCTGTTTGTCCTTCACAACTCCCTGGCTGGGGCCTGAGAGATGGTGCAACACAGTGGGTAGAAACGTTATCAGATATGGCTCAGAATAGAAACCGGTGGCGATCTTGCTGTAACTTTCTTTTACTTTCTTCATAAAATTTGTCGTAACTTCTATAACTGAAAGAATTCTTTCTGGTTGTACCTTTCCGCTTCCACAATTATTATTACTATTATTATTATTATTATTATTATTATTATTATTATTATTATTATTATTATTATTATTATTATTATTATTATTATTATTGTACCACCATACACTAATCTGTGGTCCTATTTGTTCTCTTTTTTTCTTATATGCACCTTACATTATTTTTCTCTTCCCATTCTCATCGTTTTGTGTGGCGCATATATATCTGGTGCCCCCTTGTGCCAATATTTATGTGTTCAAACGAACAAATAAATAAATAACCGGAATGATTTTAGCTTCTTTTTTGCAAATCTCGATGGGACTCGACTAGACATTTGTTTATTAAGTTCAATTCTGTAATTGTATTCTTATAGGTGTTTGGTGTTTTCTTCAAGATGTTTACCTTATATTGTTGTGAGTTTTACTGAATATAACCTCTTTATTGAAGAGGAGGAATGTACTTGTAAAATCTCAGCGAATGAACTTTGAAGTAAATCCAACTTTTCGCCTGACAGTCTAGTCCAAGCTTTTCAAGGAAATACCTCTTTATTCTTATCATTCTTTCTAATGTTCTTATTTTTGTGTTGCGTGCTATCTTGGAATTCGCCTTCTTTACTGCCTTTTCTAATACGTGTTCTTGTAATTTATACTACGGTAGTCGAACTCTCTGCATTTAGGTGTATAATCTTCACTGATGATAGCATTTTGAATGCTAGAATAGATTGGTTCCGCTTTGTTCTCAGATATTTATGAAACACTTACGCAGCTATTCATACTATTCAATATGTATATCATTTCTGAATTTCATGTCTTTAGTTTTTTAAATATTTTATCATCTTTGGATAGTGTTATTGAGACTGCTTTATATTATTTCATTTTCCATTTGTTTGGATTTTGCCTCTGGTGTATCAAATAAGAATAGATCTTCATTGATTCAACGCTATTATGTTTCACTTTTTGAGCGCATCCACTTTCATTTTTGTTTGATTTCTTTTAGTGACATTTACCTCTTCCGGTGTTTCTGGTCAATGAATTATCGTATTTTCTTTATGAGCTATGAGTATTTTGTTAGCTTGATTTTATTTAAAGAATAGGTTGGTGAAATCCAGTTTTCTGAAAATTTTGATTAGCATTACAAGAATGATATGAATAAGTTTCCCCCGAAAGGCTTTTCTGCGTCAGTGTTTAGTCTCTCTACGTTGATTAAGGTAGTTTAGAGTGTGTATTTGTTCAGTCATCTCGGTTGTCTCCTTATCACCAGTGAATAAGTTACTGATGAAATTGAGGCAAGGTACGGAGTGACTACATGAATTTTTTTATTCGCACAATTCGTTCACAATCCAGAGTTTCCTATACTTCCGATTCTAGATATGTCAAACACACCATAACAGTCAACAGTGCGAAAGTTGGTGAAATTACAGAAATAATTACACCGAAACTTCATGAAATATACTGTTAAAGACGTTTTTAATTTGTAGATGTAGTAAAAAATGTGAATATCACTGACAAAACTATGTTTTCTCCGCACATTACATATAGCTTCAGGGATATTCCACTGACAGAAACCATCGATTACACATGCGAACAGCTTTTAAGAAATAAATCAAGGCTACTTATGCCGACAATGAACATATAGAAGCTTCCGGTCATATGCATCACGGATACCCAATTCATGTCTAATAACGAATTTGCAGAGAAATAAATGGAGAAGCGATGAGATCTTCACTAGATTCAATACTCGTTGATGATTTTTCTCCTTTCCAGAGAGATGGAACGTTCTGTGAAATGTGGTTTACTCACAATATCTGAGGCAGCCAATATACTCACTTCCATAGCTTCACACCTCTTCAGTACAAGATAAATGTGGTCAAGTGTCTCAGCCATAGAGTCAGACTATTGTTTTGAGGATAGTGTAGATGATGAGATGGATAAAGTAACGGCTACACAACGAAATAACGGCTACCACTATAACGGGACGAGTACTAGAGAAATTGGTTTTTTAAGCTACTTCGCAGATCCATGTATGTGAAATAAAAACCTCTGGGTGAGTAGAATACAGTAATAAGACCTAACATGATATGTTCCCTTGCTTCCGGAACTAAAAACTGTAGATAGAATATACATGCCTACGTAACTCAGCTCATTTGTTGAAGACTTCATGAACTGATATCACGTGTTCTTTAACCTCTTCCTGATCTTCTGCAAAATACAACACTATCCAACATCGGTCGTTGAAGTGGAGGGTGAATGAACATACGTAATGCATATTTCCACCGGCTCAGCCGATGAAGATCTAAAGACTCGTCAACCGAATTGGCATTTTTACTCATTATTTTTTTTTATCTAAACTCATCATTGTTTGTTCGATGGTCCCAACATACGCTATAAGTGGAGCAATTATGCAACAAACAGTCGAGTTGTCTGGATCCGTCCCAAGATTCCACCAAACACTAATCTGTCAGGAGTTACGAAACTTCTCAGGTAGATGAAGTGTTCGACTACCTTAGATTCCATAGTTAGTTTAGGCTCTGACACTGACCAGTTCTAAAACAACACTTTGTATTTGGATGGGCAGAAACGCATCACAAACATGTGTACGTTTGTCCCTCAAGGCGATCAGAATGTTGCATTTTATCACCATTCTCGCCAAACAGAACTCTATCATCTGAATATTCGAAGTCAATAAGTGATTCTCCTCATAAGAGATCGACTCCTTCAAAGTTAGACGATGAGCAGAACATCTATTGCAGAGTAGAAACTATAGAGCCTTGGCAAACCTCATGGATTCCTATCATTTCTGATTTCAACTTTTGTATGTAGACGACGATTTTATTTCGTCTTAAGGTTGATAGGTAAAGTGTGTACCACTTCTTCTGTGTGTCAGTTTTCGAGACTGTCAGTTGGTGATGCTTTGATCTAGTGGTAAAAGTAATGGACATTACACCATTGGATCATAAATTATGATTAAGCTCAGTATCCAGTTGAAAAAGTAGAAGCATTTTAAGTTGTGCTGTTTTTTTTCAGTCACCAATTGTTCTGTAATTTGTAACATCCGGTGAGATGACAGTCATAAACACTGCCTACTATTAAATACCCAAGTTAATTAGATTATTATAGTCGGACAAACCAACCATGCAATTATTGTGAGTCCTAGATCCTAGATTTTACATAGTTGAGTACAGTTATATGGAGAATAACTTGGATTGACAGAAAGTCTAATTCACAATCAAAATTAAACCCACAGACTCTTAATAATTTGTTCATCTGAGATTCCTGAAATGAAGTTTAGAATTTCTATTGATAATAATAATAATCTAATACAGTGGTAAAATTTTCGAGATTCGTTTCAATATCTCCATGGTTTTAAATGATATTAAACGAACTATTCACACATTGTCCATCGTATTTACAGAATGTGAACCTTTGACTATCATTGTTTGTGAAAATTTGTTTTTTGGTTGATAATAATCAAGACTAAATTGGATTTGTCTATGATGATATGCATAAGATCCTCGTACGATAACGATTTGATTCATGCTTGATTATCATGAGAAGTGATATCTACAGTCTCAAATAGAATGAGACGCGTAATGACCCTATGAATGTTTGTCTGATATATATAACAATATTCGATTGCAACAAAAACAGAAAATTTCAACACAGATAGATTTTAACAGGTTAAGGCGACCCTCTAATCTATATCATCATCTTCAGTTAGTTTATAAAGGTCAATATCAATGAAACTCTGTTGAGATTTGAACACTTTCATTCTTTTTTGAACGATGAAAGCAAAAAACAATAAACTTTATTATTTAAACGAACGATTCACACTGTACACATGTAAATGAAGAATTAAAATTTTAGTTCGAACCAGTTCGAAAAATTTTCTTCAATGCTCCAATATTGTTTTCTTTCAATGCGTTATGACACATGGTTATTACATTTGTTTTAAACTTTCCAACTGCAAAATATGATAATAAAAATTTCAAATAAATACAACATTGAATAGTTTATGAATTACAGACAGTTTTCATATATTAACTTAGTTTATTTCATTATAAACATTTCGTAGCATAACATACTACTAATTATCAATAGTTATGATATGATGTGGAATATGTATCGGTCAACTTGAAAGATAAATTCGTTACTGATTTTTTATACACATCAATGTTGATACCTAATCAACTAGTATTGTCACTGTCGAACTTTTGTATTTGTTTTGCGTGTCTGGAATGCGTTCTTTAGTTTGTTCGACAGATATTGTGTATCGCATATGTATTTGGTATATCCGTGTACCAATATTTCTGCGTTCAAGTAAATAAATAAATTTACGGGCATTGTAAAGTGAGTAAACATAAAGTGGTAACAAATAATTCGAGTTAATATGAATATTTTTCATAGAGTTAGTAATAGTATCAGGCATAAGATGTATAAAAAAATACATGATTCCAGTTGATATCGTTTACTAGTACAGAATTACTGACAGAATAGACGTCTTAATGGTCATAGATCCTGTATGTATAAAGTTGTTATTATTAAGTAATGCATGATAAAAGTAGTCAGATACGTCAAAAAACCGAGATAACTACGACTTTATATGTGTTTACTAATGGTAGATATCACATTTGTACCATGGAAAGTGTATTAAACACTTTAATCACTGAAGTTCATTTTGGTTTTCCACATCCCATTTATTATTGAATGGTACTGATTATCACCGCGTAAAGTTGTAATTGGTTAAGAGACTGCAACGTTTAGTTTCTTGAAGTGAACCACGTTATTTAATTGACATTTGTTGAATAGGAGAAATGACGAGAATAATCTAATCGTACATTAGTTATTTAAATGATTTTATACTTTTGAACTGCCATGTTTTGTTTATTCAACAGAATTCATAAAAGTAAATCTCATTGACTCAATGATCTGTTGAGATTCTTCCTAATCTATGTCGTCTTGATTTTGATTTACCTTAGTGACTGCACGCAAAACTCTGCTGCAAATCAACTTGAAAGACGTTCCTTTAGCAGAAGATGTAGATTTAGACAGTATAGCTGAACAATTAGATGGTTATTCCGGTGCAGACATAACGAATGTATGCAGGTATATAAATAGTTTCAATTTTTGTTTATTTGTTACTTTTGAATTTCAAAGATAATATCACCAATAATTTATAATTGACTATAGGGGTATGGTTTAATTTGAAGTTAATTTGTTATCTTCAGCTTTAAAGTGAAGGGGAATGTTCATATTTTAATTTGTCTTAGCTTGAAACTCAACAGTAGACACTCCAAACGTTTTCCACATTCCGAACTGAGAAGGTTAAATCTTATAACAAATGAAACCAAATAACAAAACTCATTAATGAAATAGAGATATACTGTTGTTTTGCTCTCGTTTAAAATTCATCAGCTATATATCTTCAGCATCAACACAGGATCGTTCCTAACGGTTTCAATTTTCACAGTGAATACAGTGCTATTGATTTATCGGTTTGGAATCATGTGGTTATCATTTTCATCTTGAGTCGTTTTGCGGTTTCGAGGAACCGTTCTCGGATACGATACTTTCTACTTGGTTGACTCCTTAGCTCACGATTTCTCGCTAAAACTCTGAGCAACTTACTCTTGAGGACGTGATTTTTTTATAGAGGCATTTTTGGAAGGTTCGAAAACAAGATTCTCAGACAGAGTTAAAAGAAAAGCAGCAACCTATCCTTAATGTTTGCAACAGTGATTACACTTTATTGTTAATCCATAGAAGTTATGAGGGATTTTTATTGGATGCCGAGTTCGCGGCTGAATGATATCACTTTTACCATCGGACATGAAGTTTCTAAGTTCGATCGCATAAAGCATAATTGGTGCGCGTTTCAAACTAAGATAAAAGAAATACGCCTTACTTCTCAACTTGACTTCAGTCTGTGAGGTAAAGTATCTTCGAGACAAATAAACATATGCGGATAAACAAAGTCTTCTAAAAGCGTTGCGTCAAGATTCATGAATCTGAAAATCGTTAGATAATAAATTTCGTGCATTTCGTTGACTTTTAATTCCAGTCTCCGTTTCTATGTTATCTATCTATGTTACCTTCAAACAAAAACATTTTGTGACTATTGTCAAAAAAGGTGAAAGTTTGTACTTCTAGTTCTGGGTGCCTTGAATGCGGTATTAGAACCTTGTGCTCTGTGTTGTTTAGTTTATTGGACTGAAAGCTGGAGATAGAGTACGGTACTGATATCGGCCTCAATCTATTATGTGGAGGATTTGATGAGTTCTTCAGTTACTTCCTATGTACAACTAGGTACTTTCGTCACACATAACTTTCAACTGTGAACTCATGGTATGCGTTGGTTCCGTCTATCATATTTTAAAGAATAAATGGGGTCGTTCACAGCCTATTCCATGAGCCTGAATATAGTTACTATGTTGTCTACTCAACACTAACACTGATTGGGAAACTTACTGTTTTCCCAGTTAACATATCAAGTGTATTGTGAAGAGGAATCAATGAAAAGCTTTGAACTGAAAGTTTTTGTCTGTTATCGATCACTGCTATAGTGTAGTTTTGTAATAGAGAAAACACGCGTTTGTGCATGTCATAACCTATCTCAGTTGTCATCACAAACAAATGAACTATAACTTCGTTCTGCTCGTTGCACCTGACCGTTTTTTCCACTAACTGGTAATTCAGAGTCACTAGTTCTTGTCCTTTTAAAATTCAAATTCGTTTTATTAATTCTCACTCGTCATTGTTGGAGTTTTGTAAATGTCATATTTGTTGCAATTTTCAAGTTAATGTATCAGTAATATTTTCCTACTCACATAATATCCCGCCCGATTTTATAGTGATATATTTTTGATTATCCTAGAGATGCTTCAATGATGTCTATGCGACGAGCTATAGAAGGACTCTCAGTAGAGCAAATTAAAGGTCTTAATACTGCAACACTTAATCAGCCGACACGAATGGCTGATTTCGAAGAAGCAGTCGGTCGTGTGTGCAGATCTGTTTCAGCCAGTGATGTTGAACGGTATGAGAAATGGATGACAGAGTTTGGGGCTACATGAACTGCTGATTTACGTTTACCGATGTGGACTTATACCATTCGCACATATTTGATTGGCTTATCCAGGTTTTTACCTTGCAAATAAATGTACTTGATTGTCATATCTCAAACCTACGTATCTCAAATCATCAGATTATATGGATACTACATCCATGGCTCAAATGACTGAATAACTGAATCCAGCCTTCCAATTAATTGCACTTTACAATTGAGGAAAAAATACATCAATTGCCATGTTTTCTTGTTGGTTTACACTCGAACGTGTTGGTTCTTCTCTACGCTTCCTACCCGTGATGGATATTTTTTCACTTTACACTAGGTAGAATGTTTTTGATTTGATTAATCTTGTATGTCTTTCAGTTGTCCAGAAATAGGCTAATACAATCTTTGTTGATAACTGTATGGGTATTTATTAGCCACATATTCGTTCTATAGAACTCCCCAGTGGATTTATTCTATTGACTGTTTACTTGAGAACCTGTGAAACATTCCGGCTGGGAACGGGAAAGCGATAGTCGATTCTGTAATTTCCCTTTCTAATTAGATAACTCCTTATGAGTTGTAAATCGATTGCGTATCATCGTTGTGATTGCAAATGTAATCATTCAACACAATTTCAACGAACATTTTCCACATTGATTTCACTTTAAGACTAGAAATCTTTTGATCAGCTGCCAATGTAACTGTACTTTTCGGTCATTCTGCAATACCTTAATATTCATTCTACAATCTAGCAAACAAAAACTATGTATTCCTGAAAGTGTCGGATTAAGTCATATGAAGGGGTGCCACATTAGTTTTTAATGGTGATTTTTCGTTAGTGAACAATAAATATCATCACTCAACTCAATTATGCAGTGATTATTACACTTCGCATTAGGGCTGTAAGAGTAGACATACAAAGCTAAAACGTATTGGACAAAATCATCATGACGAATAGTAAGGAGGTGAAGCAATGTTAAGAAATTATTAGGAAGCAAAGCAAAGTATGGAGTAGGATGCTGATTTGAAGGAAAATAACAACATGCTCGCCATTGCAATTAATTTTAAGGCTTATTGTCAAACGTTACAGATTGTCGATTGTTTTACGTAAGCCCACAAAACTGAAAATAACAGAGAATTGTGACATTTCGATGTGACTACTTCGAGGCTTCTCTCCTACTTCAGACATGTATATATAGTTTGAAGCTACTTTTGGTGGATTCTCATTTTTATAGCTTGTTGAAAGTGTATGATTTTATTTGGAGGACAGAAACGAAGACACTGGTTGGTGTGGGAAAGCATACGTTAATGTATTCTGTGGTGTTCGTGCTAAGTAATAAATGTTTTGTAAATTGTTACGCGTCTGTTTGAAATTACGAGGTTATACCTTCAATTCTGCTCACTGTATTCTCTATTACTTGAGTGTTAGTGGATTTGTGGTCACTAGATTACGTATTGGACAGTTCTAGGAATTACCAGTTCATATTACCGAATTCGGTACTACTGCATCTACTCATCACAGTTTTTGTACTTAAAAGTTTAACCATTAAGACAGTGAAATAATATTGAACATGCAGCTCACAATAAAGTGGACAACATGTACAGACCTTGTTGTAATAGTCATTCACTCGAGATTTCGAATCATGTGTACCGTATGCGTTTGAAGTCAATTTTTCTGACTGACCCAGATCGGAAAATTCGACTGGATGTAACACCAACTGTGTGACGACTATAATGGATTTGGGATTCTTCAAGAGAGAATTATTACTACGGAAGATTCTACTTAATGTGAGTATAACTTTAATAAAACAGTGGATTAGACAGAATAATTAATGTTACATAAAAGCAAAAAGTGTACAGGCATTAAAAATGTATATTTAAAATTTAATAGTCAATAAAATGTCTGTAGTTACTTTGTGTTAATTATTTTTAAGAAATAAGTTTATGAACTATCTAGGAATTTCTGATACATGTGTTTAGTGACCACCGTGATCTTTTCCAGATCCTGGTTTATGACAACCAGTTCCACAATGTTGTGGCTTGTCATGAGATCCATGACCAGCACCCTCTTTGTTGTGGCAGTCTTTCACACAGTGTTCAGACGATTTGCCATGCTCTTTGTTGTCATGACCATGACCGGCTTCTTCATGATGTTCGTGATGATGGTCAGCTGAAGTGAAGAATATGAAGAAATCCAATTAATCAAGTCTACTGTGTGGATGAGCCATACATTTGATTTTTTGTGTGTGAGTTAAAAACAAAAAACCGGCTCTTTATAATTAAAGATCAGTCATGGCTTATTGCATACTCATTTGGTAATAAATATTTTATTTTTGAATAATTATGTTTACTAATGTTCGTACGTCACTGCATTATGCTTGAAGCACAAATTTAGTAAAACGCACGAACGGAAATAAACGTTAACCCAAACTCACACATAACCCTGAAACCTTAAACAACAGTCAAGATTGTTTGTCATGTCATATTGATAGTCATGCCTAGGTACATTACTGGTTCGTGTTGTCAAGAAATTAACCACTGACATTGATTGTGTATACAATCTGTTGAAAGCATTTCATACTAAGATAATGTGAAGTCATTATTTATAGACGTCAAATAATTAGGCTTTGTGTAATGTGTGAACTTAAACTATGTAGTTTACACGAGAGACATCTATAAGTTTTGATATGATTGTTTAACACATGAGTTGAATATATGACATTCCAGTGGAACAGTAGTAGACATGGTGATCACTAGGCATTGCTAACATTCTAATTGCTAGTTGGTTTCTGCTGACTATTCTTGTAAAGCAATTTGGAATGTGGTGACTGCTTGCAAATATCCAACGCACATTTTGTGGTTCATTCTAGACAACATTAGAGGTCAATGAAGATAACTGTATACTTCAGAACTGGGTGATGCTGGTACAAGTGTTCTGAGCGTTGTACTCAAATGATGTACGTTAACCATACGTTTGGTTAATAGATCCAAGGACGGTAGTATGAAGGACGAATAGTTTATTTGGCTGAGTGAGTGAGTGTGAGACTAGCACTAGACTGGATATTGAGTGTATGAAAGAGGCATCCCTCATGAGTGGTGACACAACAAATGGAACTTTGACCGTGAGCTCTTAGCTAGTTTAGTAAGGTGAGCAGATGTGTCTAAAACATACTGAACTGCAGAATCCGATGAGTTGTTTAGATGAATTAGTTTAGCAATCAAATGGTTAAAGAGTTCAGTTCATCCATGAGGAACCATAGGTGGTGACTGCACATGGATAATACAATTTCGGTGTGCAGAAGATGTAGCCTTTTCAAATGACTCTTACCACTTCGATCAATAATAACTGTCGAAATCTTTTGCTTATTTACTATCATATACTGTGTATTAGGGGGTCAATTCCTTTAGTTAACTTACACACATTACGTATTGGGTATCGTATAATGGAGGTGATTAGCTGAAAGTCTTGCGTGTAGAACTAGTGCTTCGTTAGAATTCACTGGGAAGTGTATTTGCATCTCAGAAATAACACACCTCGAATATTTTGAAGTGCATCGTTGAATTATCGAAGGAGTTTATCTCTGGGCAATATAGATTCGAGCTTTGTAAAACGGAATTCATACTACAGATTTTCTCGGTTAAAATGTCAGGCGTTTGAAGTAATGGTCGGTAGAATTATATTCCAACGGAAATGTCAACAATTTGTCAAAGGCGTATATCCGTCTTCAGGAGAATACAAAAGTGTGTACTATCCACCTCTGAATATTGACACGAAATCTTCGCAAGCACTTATCATGTGAAATATGACTTGATAAGTAAAAGCCATCTTCGTTGTTAGCCATAGTAATGAGTGGAACTAGTGGTTCGTGCAGTGACTCCTGTCAATGAAGATACTTCTGCATAAATGCGTTTGGCTGAAACCGTATGAAGAGTTTTTGTGTCTGGAGAGGCAAGTTTATGACAATCAAAGTGGTCAGTGTCAAGAAAGCTCATGTGATATGTGATGAGCCAAACCTGTTATGTAATTACGTATTATTTTGATATAGAATAAGATTTGGACTGAAAACTACATTGAATGTTGTTAAGTCAATGTTTGGCTCTGAAATGAGCCACCATTGCTTATGGATTCCATCTGTGATAAATAATTCACCCGTTTTCATAAAAATAGTTGTTTTTGGTTGAATAAATTTGTGAAAGAAACAGATATAGTTTACTGCAAAGTCAAATGTTAGACGAAATTGTTGAATATAATGAGTGTATTTAACGTGATGAAGACTTTGCAACAGTACTTATTTACCGGGTATAAACAACAGCAAACAGTTGGTTTTGCATGTGCTAGTAGATTTTGATGATTAAATAGATACAACCAAATCATCCAAATGCATAATACTACTTCAACCTCATTCAATGGTATGACATGTCGTTGATACTCGATCCAGATATTTCGACTACTAACGTGCTAAATCTCTACCAGTTCATCATTCAAAACGAACCATCTGCAAATGCCATGTGTTTCGACCACTGGAAATCAATTCTATATTTCCCAATACCGCGGTTTTACACTAAACTGTTAGACAATTAGACTCAGTATACTAACAAACTTTATTTCTACTCAAGTAACTCAGCATAATCATTACAATAGTGTGAGTTAAAGCGTAATTTTAAAAAGGTGTAATTCACTTACCCCCATGAGAAGACATAGTTGATAATAACTGCTGTTTAGTTTACGAGTTACTTCATATTCTGCCTGTGCACAGCTTCGTTTATATAATGGAAAATTTACTTCCGGTTTGATTAATTAATTACCCAATATCAATTGTTGTTATGTTGTGGTTGGTTAGATATCTGCAAATTGTTTCAACGAACTGACAGTTTATTCATGTATCAACCATACAATTCATGAATTAATTGTCATGTTCCATTCTATTGTATGCAAATATAAAATATTTGAAAGTGATTTCGTTTGAATAAACAATTTATATGTTGAATTTTTGAGTTTGACATTATTATGGTGACCTAAAATTAGTTCACAAACAAATTTTGTCCTGAAAATAATTAAGTGAATCTTCATATATTTTAATGTATATTTCATTTCTCCATGTACGTAAAAACAAAATCCATTTCGGTTACAATCGTACAGTGAGATACCTGAGTGTAGATGTTTGTCATATTGCAAGAATCTCACCGATCCAATTTCAAGTATAACTAATTAATGAGCTTTAGTGTTTTGATAAGTCGAAGCTAGACAACATTTGAGATGGAAACTGAAATCAACAGTTTGATGATTTGGATTATTTCACGAGACAATTTGAGAGTTGTGTGTGAACTAATTGAACTTAAACGATCCAGAAATCCCCATGGAATATTCCATAACAAGGAACTTTGTTGTCTGATTTTAATATTGCTGTAATGTAGTGAACACCCAGTTGTACTGAAGGGACTCACCGAGTACGCGAAGTATCGTGCGAAATTCAGTGAAGCAAAAACTGTTGGATTCTGTTCGTGATTACATTGTTATACATGGTTTCTTAAGCAGTGTTGTAAATTCCTTCGTCGGTGTAATATTAAACGTAATGTTAGTTTGGTGAGAATATATTTCTTGAGCCAAATTGAATCTCTTCAAACGCATATATGGTTGAGTAAGAAGCGAGTGTTACACAGAGATTACGTGCTAATTACTTTCTTTCCTCCCAAAATTCAGTGGATTCATCTGCGATCTATATCCTAGATGTACAGCGAACCGGGGAAAATGAGAGAATTGACGGGGACAACAGACTAAACAACCAAATGTTCAAATCTGATCTTCCGTGCAACTTTTGTTGCAAGTGAGCATCGAACCGAGCTAGCTTCTAGACTAGCCACCATTCCACCGAAAAGTATAGATGAGCATTGGTTGCAACTGCATGACGCTATGAAAATGGCGAGTTAATCCGCTCGCGGCTTCGTGAGACGTTTCGCTTATAAACACTGGGTTTCTTCAGGCTCCTTACAACTCATTGAAGTCCGTCGGTCTACTCCGGGTGACCGTGAGTTTGACCACGTAATGAATCCTAGCAAAGCTTGTGTAAGGGCCGAGAAGCCTAGTGGTCGGAGCGTGCTAATGAGCTGGAAGCAGCAGCTGCATCTGGTAACTATCGGGAGCTCTTTCAACTCATCTGAGCCACTTGCAGCAAGAAGTCTGGTGTGAGCGAAACAATCTACGTGGTTGACGGGATGACAATCACTATCATCATCCATTGACTTTCTGGTTAAGGAACTGACAACGTTGTTTACAAAGATCTGGGAGCTAGATAATGTTTCAACATCATGGAACGAGTCAATAGTTGTCCCTATCTTTAAAAAGGGTTCACGTTCTTTCTGTAGCAAATATGGGGGGATAAGTCTACTTTCAATTGCGTCCAAACTGTTGGCTTCCGTCATACTTCATAGGTTGTTCAAAAACCGAGAAAGATTGACTCGCGGGTAGCAGGCTGGTTTTCGTTCTGGTCGAGGATGTATTGATCATATATTCACCCTCCGCCAAATGTTAGAACACCGTCATACTTATCAAAGGCCTACAATCGTAGTATTTCTTGACATCAGGGCTGCCTTCGATTCGTTGGATAGGACTGTTCTCTGGGATTGTTTATTGAAGAAGGGTATGCCTGAGAAGTTCATTAACATCATAAAGTTCCTACATACAAACACCTCAAGTCGAGTGAGGGCATACAACCACCTTTCTCTACTGTTCCATTTAAGCAGTATGGTTAGACAGGGTTTCTCGAACTTGAGTATGAGGATGATATTATCTTACAGTGCGATAATGCCCAAGCCATGCAATCCACACTTAATCAGTTGGCAATCAGTGTCCATTGGTACAGTATATGCTTTGCACCTTCGAAGTTCAATATACTTCTACAAGACTGGCAGGATTCTTATCCCGTACTCACCCTTGTTGGTGAGCAGATAGAAGTGGTCGAGAAGTTCGCGAATCTGGGTAGCTGTGTGAGTGCTGGTGTTGACGTGAGTGATGAGGTCAATGCACGTATAGTGAAAGCCAGAATGGCTTATGCTAATCTGGACCATCTTTGGTGCTTCGTAATGCCACTCTGAGTGTAACAGGTCGCATCTAGAATGCGTCGGTCAGAGCAGTTTTGCTCTACGTTTGTGCAACATGGCTTCTCCGAGTTGAGGACGTTATACGAATCTCTGTGTTTGATCATCATTGTCTCCGAAGGATCGTTGACATCCAGTGGCAACACCATGTTATTAATGCAGAGGTTCGGCATCGTGTGTTCAGGCACAGAGACGATAATACAATTGGTGTCACTATCTTGATACACCGACGTCGGTGGCTTGGACATGTTCTACGAATATTGTCACAGAGAATTCCACGTCGTGCATTATTTGCCGACTCTGGGACTGTTTGGAAAAAGCGTAGAGGTGGTCAGTGTATGACATGGTGTCGGGGTATGAAAGAAATCTGCAAAGTGCTGGCTTCTGTCTGTCCTTCACAACTTCCTGGCTGGGGCCTGAGAGATGGTGCAACACAGTGGGTAGAAACGTTATCAGATATGGCTCAGAATAGAAACCGGTGGCGATCTTGCTGTAACTTTCTTTTACTTTCTTCATAAAATTTGTCGTAACTTCTATAACTGAAAGAATTCTTTCTGGTTGTACCTTTCCGTTTCCACAATTATTATTATTATTATTATTATTATCATTATTATTATTATTATTATTATTATTATTATTGTACCACCATACACTAATCTGTGGTCCTATTTGTTCTCTTTTTTTCTTATATGCACCTTACATTATTTTTCTCTTCCCATTCTCATCGTTTTGTGTGGCGCATATATATCTGGTGCCCCCTTGTGCCAATATTTATGTGTTCAAACGAACAAATAAATAAATAACCGGAATGATTTTAGCTTCTTTTTTGCAAATCTCGATGGGACTCGACTAGACATTTGTTTATTAAGTTCAATTCTGTAATTGTATTCTTATAGGTGTTTGGTGTTTTCTTCAAGATGTTTACCTTATATTGTTGTGAGTTTTACTGAATATAACCTCTTTATTGAAGAGGAGGAATGTACTTGTAAAATCTCAGCGAATGAACTTTGAGGCAAATCCAACTTTTCGCCTGACAGTCTAGTCCAAAATTTTCAGGGAAATACCTCTTTATTCTTATCATTCTTTCTAATGTTCTTATTTTTGTGTTGCGTGCTATCTTGGAATTTGCCTTCTTTACTGCCCTTTCTAATACGCTTTCTTGTAATTTATACTACGGTAGTCGAACTCTCTGCATTTAGGTGTATAATCTTCACTGATGATAGCATTTTGAATGCTAGAATAGATTGGTTCCGCTTTGTTCTCAGATATTTATGAAACACTTACGCAGCTATTCATACTATTCAATATGTATACCATTTCTGAATTTCATGTCTTTAGTTTTTTAAATATTTTATCATCTTTGGATAGTGTTATTGAGACTGCTTTATATTATTTCATTTTCCATTTGTTTGGATTTTGCCTCTGGTGTATCAAATAAGAATAGATCTTCATTGATTCAACGCTATTATGTTTCACTTTTTGAGCGCATCCACTTTCATTTTTGTTTGATTTCTTTTAGTGACATTTACCTCTTCCGGTGTTTCTGGTCAATGAATTATCGTATTTTCTTTATGAGCTATGAGTATTTTGTTAGCTTGATTTTATTTAAAGAATAGGTTGGTGAAATCCAGTTTTCTGAAAATTTTGATTAGCATTACAAGAATGATATGAATAAGTTTCCCCCGAAAGGCTTTTCTGCGTCAGTGTTTAGTCTCTCTACGTTGATTAAGGTAGTTTAGAGTGTGTATTTGTTCAGTCATCTCGGTTGTCTCCTTATCACCAGTGAATAAGTTACTGATGAAATTGAGGCAAGGTACGGAGTGACTACATGAATTTTTTTATTCGCACAATTCGTTCACAATCCAGAGTTTCCTATACTTCCGATTCTAGATATGTCAAACACACCATAACAGTCAACAGTGCGAAAGTTGGTGAAATTACAGAAATAATTACACCGAAACTTCATGAAATATACTGTTAAAGACGTTTTTAATTTGTAGATGTAGTAAAAAATGTGAATATCACCGACAAAACTATGTTTTCTCCGCACATTACATATAGCTTCAGGGATATTCCACTGACAGAAACCATCGATTACACATGCGAACAGCTTTTAAGAAATAAATCAAGGCTACTTATGCCGACAATGAACATATAGAAGCTTCCGGTCATATGCATCACGGATACCCAATTCATGTCTAATAACGAATTTGTAGAGAAATAAATGGAGAAGCGATGAGATCTTCACTAGATTCAATACTCGTTGATGATTTTTCTCCTTTCCAGAGAGATGGAACGTTCTGTGAAATGTGGTTTACTCACAATATCTGAGGCAGCCAATATACTCACTTCCATAGCTTCACACCTCTTCAGTACAAGATAAATGTGGTCAAGTGTCTCAGCCATAGAGTCAGACTATTGTTTTGAGGATAGTGTAGATGATGAGATGGATAAAGTAACGGCTACCACTATAACGGGACGAGTACTAGAGAAATTGGTTTTTTAAGCTATTTCGCAGATCCATGTATGCGAAATAAAAACCTCTGGGTGAGTAGAATACAGTAATAAGATCTAACATGATATGTTCCCTTGCTTCCGGAACTAAAAACTGGAGATAGAATATGCATGCCTACGTAACTCAGCTCATTTGTTGAAGACTTCATGAACTGATATCACGTGTTCTTTAATCTCTTCCTGATCTTCTGCAAAATACAACACTATCCAACATCGGTCGTTGAAGTGGAGGGTGAATGAACATACGTAATGCATGTTTCCACCCGCTCAGCCGATGAAAATCTAAAGACTCGTCAACCGATTTGGCATTTTTACTCATTATTTTTTTTTATCTAAACTCATCATTGTTTGTTCGATGGTCCCAACATACGCTATAAGTGGAGCAAGTATGCAACAAACAGTCGAGTTGTCTGGATCCGTCCCAAGATTCCATCAAACACTAATCTGTCAGGAGTTACGAAACTTCTCAGGTAGATGAAGTGTTCGACTATCTTAGATTCCATAGTTAGTTTAGGCTCTGACACTGACCAGTTCTAAAACAACACTTTGTATTTGGATGGGCAGAAACGCATCACAAACATGTGTACGTTTGTCCCTCAAGGCGATCAGAAGGTTGCATTTTATCATCTGAATATTCGAAGTCAATAAGTGATTCTCCTCGTAAGAGATCGACTCCTTCAAAGTTAGACGATGAGTGTGTTATCTCCAGCAGAACATCTATTGCAGAGTAGAAACTATAGAGCCTTGGCAAACCTCATGGATTCCTATCATTTCTGATTTCAACTTTTGTATGTAGACGACGATTTTATTTCGTCTTAAGGTTGATAGGTAAAGTGTGTACCACTTCTTCTGTGAGTCAGTTTTCGAGACTGTCAGTTGGTGATGCTTTGATCTAGTGGTAAAAGTAATGGACATTACACCATTGGATCATAAATTATGATTAAGCTCAGTATCCAGTTGAAAAAGTAGAAGCATTTTAAGTTGTGCTGTTTTTTTTCAGTCACCAATTGTTCTGTAATTTGTAACATCCGGTGAGATGACAGTCATAAACACTGCCTACTATTAAATACCCAAGTTAATTAGATTATTATAGTCGGACAAACCAACCATGCAATTATTGTGAGTCCTAGATCCTAGATTTTACATAGTTGAGTACAGTTATATGGAGAATAACTTGGATTGACAGAAAGTCTAATTCACAATCAAAATTAAACCCACAGACTCTTAATAATTTGTTCATCTGAGATTCCTGAAATGAAGTTTAGAATTTCTATTGATAATAATAATAATAATCTAATACAGTGGTAAAATTTTCGAGATTCGTTTCAATATCTCCATGGTTTTAAATGACACTAAACGAATTATTCACACATTGTCCATCGTATTTACAGAATGTGAACCTTTGACTTTCATTGTTTGTGAAAATTTGTTTTTTGGTTGATAATAATCAAGACTAAATTGGATTTGTCTATGATGATATGCATAAGATCCTCGTACGATAACGATTTGATTCATGCTTGATTATCATGAGAAGTGATATCTACAGTCTCAAATAGAATGAGACGCGTGATGACCTTATGAATGTTTGACTGATATATATAACAATATTCGATTGCAACAAAAACAGAAAATTTCAACACAGATAGATTTTAACAGGTTACGGCGACCCTTCCTCTAATCTATATCATCATCTTCAGTTAGTTTATAAAGGTCAATATCAATGAAACTCTGTTGAGATTTGAACACTTTCATTCTTTTTTGAACGATGAAAGCAAAAAACAATAAACTTTATTATTTAAACGAACGATTCACACTGTACACATGTAAATGAAGAATTAAAATTTTAGTTCGAACCAGTTCGAAAAATTTTCTTCAATGCTCCAATATTGTTTTCTTTCAATGCGTTATGACACATGGTTATTACATTTGTTTTAAACTTTCCAACTGCAAAATATGATAATAAAAATTTCAAATAAATACAACATTGAATAGTTTATGAATTACAGACAGTTTTCATATATTAACTTAGTTTATTTCATTATAAACATTTCGTAGCATAACATACTACTAATTATCAATAGTTATGATATGATGTGGAATATGTATCGGTCAACTTGAAAGATAAATTCGTTACTGATTTTTTATACACATCAATGTTGATACCTAATCAACTAGTATTGTCAGTTTCAAATATATATATATATATATATATATATATATATAGCTTTTATATGTGTTATGTATTGATGTTTTATGAACACCCATTGTAGTTGAAAAACCGTTCAACACAATCATAATAATACTATGTTGCTAATTTATTTTGGGCGTCGTAGTGTATATATTTTTTAATTCTGTGCTATTTCGAAATTCTGACTTCTTTTTGAGATGTTGGAGAACATTTGTACCTCAACTGGATTATTTTGATGTAGTTTTTTTCTATGTGCTGGATGGCTTGCTCGTGGAGCATTCGTTGTTCTTTTGAACGACATCATAAGCAAAAAAAATGTTCTAGAAGTTCGAACACTTCACTTCCTTCTGAAGTTTGTGCTAATGAGGTCGTATTGAAGAACGGTGAAAGCTTGAAGACAAAACCATCCAGCTTGAAGAACAAAAGTCCAACAAAAAATAATTTGTTTCTACTTGGAATAAACATGTTGTAATCTTACGTCTTTACGGACTAAGATACTTAGTTTAAAAAGGAATGATAGTCGTAAATTGAGTGTTTGGTTTGAGAGAGAAGGTATTTTTAAATAACTTGAAATTCAAGTTTCATATCTATAAATTTAGTGTATTTGTTTGACACTAATTAATTTAACATAAAACCTGAATTAAACACAATGATAGCTGATATATATATATATATATATATATATATATATATATATATATATATATATATATATATATATATATATATATATCAAATGAATTACCTCTTAATGAACTAACATGTTCAATGATTTGGTTAATATATTTCAAGCAATCCATTGAAACTTCGTAATTAGTAGTCCGTGAATAATAATTCGACATAAGGTCATGATTTGCGATTGACAATAACTGAATTGTTTTTTTCAAAGATTTCCTTCAAGAAAACTCGATGATAAAATCATATGAATTATATCCGTTATGGAAATAGTTTATTAATAATGTAATAAGAAGATATTTTAGGTAAACTGTTACAGATGATCAGAAGCACCTTAATAGTAATTTTGTTGACCTGTTATAATTATTTACGTGTTTGTATTGCCGACTTTTCATCTATGTTATTCATTTTAAGTTGTGTTGATATTCAGTTTTTAAATTATTCAAATGTATTCCGATGAACAGTACTGGGTTCGAGTCCCGGAGTGAACACCAACTCTGAGATGCAGGTACACCCAGGTGACGAGTCCTAAATAAGACGAAACGTGCGTCCTGAATTCCACTGCTAGCCACTATCCAAGTTTGATTATAATGCTTGTGAATTAAGGCGATATCAAGCCAATACGCACAATATGCACATATGCCAATAAAAGACTTATCAATTGCAGTTCAAGCATCTATGGAAAGATTCAAGTAAACAATATCAAATAAATTTAAACTTCACCCCATTGCACATACAAATGGTTATCAGGACTCAATAGCTGAGTGGATCACGCGATGGCGTTTCAAGCGAATGGTACTGGTTTGGTGTGAGCTACTTATATTGACATAAGTAGTATATAACGTGCGTTAAAAGAACGTAATGCTCGGCAGCAAAAGATGGCGAAGACCAAGAAATGTGGAGCAAGAACATAATGGAATTTGTAAGAAAACTTATGAACAATGGAATGGGAGACAATGGATTAGTGTTTGCAGCTTGAACAGTACAGTTTGATAATGATGTATTGATAATTTGCAAATTGACGATTGACTTTATGGTATTCAGATTTTGTTGAGATAGTCTGTAATTTTCGTGCTAAATACATCCGTTTGTCCCCACCCGTGTTCTTGTTCACTACACTAGGTTTGAGTCCCGGAGTGAACTAATGTGATAAGATTGCAGATGTTACAATCGACTAGAAATTGACTATTTATCTGTACATCTGATCTAAGTTTCCTTAACATATTGTTTTCAACCTATACTCAGGTCAAATACTCCAAAACTTAGGCTGAAGTACGAAAGCATTTGGTACATTTTTCTTCAAAATTCTTTGAACAAACAAGAAATGGATAGGAATTGTTGTACGCAATGAATGTGAAATGTTGAAGTTTCAGTGACAGAAAACGACCACACCCGTGAAGAAATTATTTTAACATATCCTTCAGTTAAAATCCGTATCAAATATGAGTTTGTTGCAATATCATTGCAAATTACTTTGTACCTGATCTTAACATGGCTCACTCAGTGGTCCTCGAATTTCCCAGCACTATTTCCGCGGGGTCCATGACCAAGTAGAAGTAACCAACGAATTCCTTCCATTTCTAAAGTCATTTCACAGCTATGCCGTGAAATAGAACAATCAACAACATCTAATCATGAAATATGAGGCTGTATTATCAAAAACTAATTTGTATCACTTAACGATATAGTACAAAATCATAAAGCTGACAAGCACAACTGATTTTATTCCAGTGTGAAACTATTTAGTAAATTATTAACTTTCACTCATTCTGTAGTTAGATCTAGCTTTAATCATATTATTTTGAGCCAACAACTTTTCAGGAAATAATTTAATTTACAATGGTTGTAGATATTTTCACTGAATTTTGATCACTCTTGGTTGGCACACGTTCGTCATATACGATTTGCCTCAATATACCTATCATGATGCGAATTTGATAGCACAGGTGGAATGTACAGTGCACGACGCGCGATTCTTCTTTTTTCAAAGTTGTCAGCTAGATGCATTTTCTGTATTCTATTGCTACCTATATCCCATCGATTCTATATTTAATAGGGATATATTTTATGAAATCATAAGTTTTTAGAGATCAAGTTTCAATTTATTATATACATGTTGGTTAATTTAATGACAAATAGCCTCAAGAATTCTAATTTCATCTCCAACATTAGTATTCTATGATGTTGTGCAACTTTGGCATCAAACTTTTAAAATGGACAAAAGAAATACTATTTTTTATTGTTTGTTCTAAGGACCAAAATAACTTCTCGCTGTTCATTTAAAAACATTGATTTCATTTATTATTATTAGCACTACATAGTTCTGATAATCTTCGTCTTCTTATTACACTTTTTTAAAATTTATCAAATGGATTAATTGCTTTAAACATTCATAAATCATGAATGATTGACATACCAATTACCGGCTAATCGATAGTCTTCTGCTTTGACAACTAATCTTTTGATATCATCTGATTTAATTGTCATATCCATCAAAATTTGTTGTTGAGTTAAAGAATAAGCATTAGACTAATTGAAATATTTTATAAAACAAGATAAAAAGAATGATATTAATTATTGTAATATTGAATGGTTGTGATAAACACAATGTAATTTATCAACAGTAGTTCTGATACGAAAAATAAGTTAATTGAAAAGCATAGTTATTATGGTTTGCTCAAAAGTTATAGCTTTAACTTCGAGGATATGAAACATACTTTATTTTCAAAAAAATTAATTTAGAATAAGTTTTGAACTCTCTATGATCTTACGAATATAAATAGTACGCTGTTGAGGTGAATATTTATTTATTTATTTAAACACATAAACATTGGTACAAGAGGCACCAAATAGCTATACACCATATAAATCATTCGATTTGTATGAGGACTGGAATACTGCCCGAGTGCTCAAACTAAAGCAGGTAGTTTTCTTAGACGGACACAACCGGAAGCTATGACCTAAAGGTCTGATTCACAAGGCAGTGGAGCAACGTCAGAAGATGCTGTCCCATGGTAGCCAGTGATCAACAATTTGTTCATACTCCATTCGTTCCTTCAGGATACTGCAGTCCATGTGCACCATTGATTTGGAATCAGGGTTTTCCAATCCATTTAGGTGGACTCCTCGTGTCCACCAACCCAGTTAAGTCGCCGGAAATTCGCTTTCCGTCCTCCCAATTTCGTAAACAACATATATATATATATATATATATATATATATATATATATATATATATATATATAAAGCACTAGACTATTGTAGTGTGATTTAGTACCTTCGATGGAAACGTTCGTTAGAAGAACTAACATGTGTCTTAAGACAGGAGCATATGAATATGTGCTACTTCGTTTTGCATGAAAAACTGGAGTCTCAGTAGAAATAGACCAATATACAAATATAATTATTAGTGAAAAAATATGAACACCTGATATGCACTATTCAAAGAATGCATACACTTAAAGTGCTTCTTACTATTACTATTATTTCATTCCTGCAATTTTTAATTTGTTTTTAAATATTATGATGGAAATAGTAGTTTCTAAGCAATACACTTAGTTAAATAGTATTGTGATCTTAACAATGAATATAATACTACTAATATAAGCTCACAATTATCAAATTCTTATAACGATTACAGATGTAAACTATAACTCCTTCTAGCTATATGTATTAATGCACTTATATGTAATAGAATTACGTTTCAATAATATTGCTATCAGTTTTCAATTACAATATTTATATTAAATAACTAGTCATTATATATCTATAGTGTTATAAGCCAATGTAAATTTATTCCAAATTAAAACTCATTGCTAACCATTTCAATTAGTTCTTCTAATGTATTAAATAGTTCTGGAAAATCACATGTGCTTGAAAGTTCTGTTATATTGAAATGTCGACTGATTGATTGAACTAAATTTGCAGCTAATTCTAAATTTTCAGTTTTTATTGTAATCTTTTGAATAAAATAAAAACAAACGAAAAAAATCAAGAGTTATTCAACAGTAACTGTTTAACTTAATTTAAAGAAATGTTTTGTCCATAAACTTACAGACTCTTCAGTAATGTGCATTCATGATTACACATTCAAGATTTTAAGTAATGTCAATAAGTATAAAAATGTGTTATTTTCTAGTTTAAATTGAATAATTCATGTGTTCATCTGATATTATCAATGTTAACTGTCTCATTCCTGACATAATGGAATTCAATTAGCCACAATAATATACTCTTTTTTTATTGTAGAACAAAATTAATCAATTATTATGTAATTATCAATTTGGCGACAAAAAGTAAGTCAATTTTGTGAATTTAGACTAGTATGGATAGTAATTAAGATAATTTCTGAAAGCAGATGTTTATACGGATGTGCTGAGCGTTCATACACATAACGACCATAAAACCATTATCACAATAAATCCCAATGATTAATGGTATGTAAAAGGTAAAACGAAGTACTTCGAATAAATTATTTTAGACACAAGAGTAAAATAATACGACCAATAGGCAGACATAGTAATGAATAAACTAACTTTGTCATGTATATGAATATATATAAGTGAAGGATTCATTGTCCGTCTTATCAAGTAGATTATTTTAAAAACTTAATTCAATACAATTCTGTATATGAATAAAAGTATCTTAAATCAACTGACAAAATTAAGGCAATCGAAATAATTTTATTTTTCCAAGTTAAGTTTATCAAAGTTACACAACAGTCGTTAAATTCTAGAATGATTTGACATTAGTAAAACTTATTCTATTAACTAGTCTCACTGATCTCTTACACCATTAACTTGTCGAACATGAAAATGAAGTTAATAAACAGATTGTTGACAAACATTTCAATGTACCAATGTTTTTCATTCAATGTTTATTTCATTTGATGAAATTGTCATGAAATTATCATAACAACACAGCGATTTCATTGAAAATTTAATGATTTAATGCATTTATTACTTACTTCACCTTTATTTGTCATAGTTATGTATAATAAACGTTTTGAATTCTGTTGATGAACAATGAAATTATTCAATATTTCATTCAAATTATTATTTATTGTTGAAATCCATTTGTTAGCTGAACGTAATTCTTCAAAAAGAACAAATAATGAAGATTGTTCATTGACTATAATTTCTGATCCCAGAATAAAATTTTGATTTAACCAAATAGCAAGCTATTTTAAGATATAAATAAAATATATCTTGTAATTTTCTTATGTTATAAGAATCATCAATATGTTTGTTCTGTGTGTTTTCAATAGAAATAATCATTTGTTTACCAGTTATATGAATAGTGAATACATGACAATGCAAATATGTCGTTTACTGGTTGTTATAGTATCAGAAGTGGTTTTTGTGAATATAATAATAATGTTAATAGTTGAGATCATGAGTCATTTGAAGCTAGGCCACCATGGAGAAGCTGGAAGTACTGGACTAATGTGAGATTCATCAACAGTGCGCATGGAGGATCCCGCCTCGTGAGATTCGAAACCAGGACGTTCATTGTCATGCATGAATGTTTAACCTCTAGACCAGCGGTGTTAATATCTAACTTTAACAAATTTACGAAATTGCGCGTCCATCCACCATTGTCTTCAGTGAGTTACTATCTCACAACAGACCCAGGTTTTTCATGGTGATCTAGTTTCAATTGACTCATGATCTCAACTATTAAAATGGTTATTATATATTAATTTGTTATTTAAGAAGAAACTACTTAAGCCCTTAATCATAATAACTTACCACAAAGATAATCACATAAAAATATTTATCAGTAAAAGTGAAAATGTTTGTATGAAAGTATAACATCACATTGTAAAATGATTATTATTATTAATTATTAATTCAATATTATATTTTGGTATAATATAAAATTCTCAACACAAAGTATTTCAACAAGTTTCCTTATTTTTTATTTCTTGGACGATCCTTACGATAAATATTGAGTAATCGCCAGGTAGATGTTAGCATTCCATTTGAATAATGTTCGTTCTTTTCAATGCATATTGCCAGTCATCACGATGTCACTGATTTTACTTTTTTAAAACTTATACAGAGGAAGGTCGTATAGTTTTCAAAAAACCTCCTTAAATAGCTTATGCGATTAATAGACATAATGGTTTGTTAAAATAAACAAATAAATAAATAACTTGTTCAAATATCTTGAAGTCAGAAACAGGTAGTTCAGATATTCAAGCAGGTCGCTTGAACTCACTACACCGAAATCATCTTTATTTAAGGTTTTAAGATTAATCATATTTTTATCACTGAATTTTTAATGAAAATAAAGCATGAAATGAAACTTTTATTGAGAAATAAATGTATATATTGCAAGCATAAAGTTGACAGTTTACTGAACAGATAAATAAATTATAACTATTTAGATGACATCATAAGCAAATGAAGTTAGTAATAAAGACTGTTCAAGAGTTTCCAATCAATTTAAAATCAATCATGATTCAATCAGTAAAAACAGATAAGTTATAAGTAAACACTTTAATTATTGATTATTTTCAAGTATTAATCATTGAGCAATAACTATGTTTATCAAATATAGTAGTAGTATTAGTGTAGTGAACAAGAACACGGGTGGGGACAATCGATTGTATTTAGCACAAAAATTACAGACTATCTCAATAAAATGTGAATATCATAAAGTCAATTTTCAATTTGCAAAATATCATTCGATCATATCAAACTGTACTGTTCCCGTTGCAAACACTAATCCATTGTCGCCCATTCCATTGCACATGCGTTTTCTTACAATTCCATTGTGTTCTTGCTCTTCCTTTCTTGAACTTCGCCATCTTCTGCTGCCGGATATTACGTTCTTTTAACGCACGTTATATACTACTTATATCAATATAAGTAGCTCACACCACAATACATTTCAGCAAAATTTATTAAAAGTCAAACAAGTAAATTGTAATTTAGGATCTAGGATCGAGATTGAGTAATATCTAGAGAACATCAACTTGTTGCACTAATCTCAATATTAAATAAATTAATTAGTCTCAAACTAAGTTCATATTCCTACAAGCAAAGAAAATATGGAACTCAAAACAACTATCTGCAAGCCAATATAAAAGTCAGAATCTTCAACACGAACATCCAGACAGTTCTACTGTACGGAGTCGAAACGTGGAGAACTATCACAACCATTATCAAAAAGGTACAATTATTTATAAATAGTTGTCTACACAAAATACTCAACATCCATTGGTCGGATACCAATTGCAACAGACTACTGTGGCAGAGGACAAACCAGATTCCGGCAGTATAGCAAATAAGAAAAAGACGATTGGAGTGGATAGGACATACATTACAGAAATCATCAAACTGCATCACGAAGCAGGCCTTAACATGAAATCCTGAAGGGAAAGGGAAAAGTGGAAAGCCAAAGAACACTCTGCGCTGAGAATTGGAAGCAGATATATAAAAAGGATGAAGAACATGTGGAAAGATCTGGAAAGGATTGCTTAGGACAGGGTTGGATAAAGAGTGCTGGTAGGTTCCTCAACGAGTGATAGCAGGCGTAAGTAAGTAATTTCATAAAAGAAGTTTAAAATATTTTCAGTGATTACAGTTTCTGTTAGCCCATTAGTGCATTATTATTATTATTATTATTATTATTATTATTATTAATGGCTTTATTCAATATGTCTTACAGTTTATATGCAAGAGTTTAAGATTGACTTATTGAATTTCTCTTAATTATGCTTCGCTATAGAAAAGAATGGTTGTTAGCTTCTTATGACCATATAGACAATTTCATGATGCTAACTGAGTTCGAAGCCATTTAGATGCGTTTTATCAACCTCGGTAGCACAGATCAATTATATTCGCTACTTATTCGTATTAACACGAGCATATGTAAACTTATAAAAATCGTCATAGGAATGAGAATAAGTAACAAGAGTAAACTTGATCTTTACTTAATTGAGAAATACATTTTCAAACTTTATTATCTCATTTTATTTTGTAAGATTATAAGTGGAATAGAATTGTATATCGAACGGCCGTAAAATCTTTCAGGGAAACTCATCTGTTTACAGTATTTAATAAATACACAATTAGTATCAGAAGGGGTTTTTGTGGATATTGTATTAATTTTAACAGTTGAGATTATGAGTCATTTGAAGCTAGACCACTATTGAGAACCTAGAAACACTGGACTAATGTGAGACTCATCAAGAGTGAGCGTCGAGGACCCCGCCTCGCAAAATTTGAACCCAGGACCTGCCGGCTTTACGCGCGAACGCTTAACCACTAGGACGAAACGGCCGTCTAGTGCTTCCAAGTTTTCCATGGTGATCTAACTTTAATTGACTCATGATCTCAACTACCTAAACATACAATTGTGTACTTCATTTATTTAGACTATATTTTGGTGATAAAAAATTCGTTTTAAGAAATTATATTATAAAATTAACAAGAAGATTTGTTTTTACTAACTTACCCTCTGAGGTCTTTCATGCACTATAAAGAAGACTCCTGATCGCAAACTATCTAAATCAGCATGAAAGTCTAATTTGGGATTTTGACTGAGTAATCGATAGAGGCAAAACTGAGGCAACAGTTGTGTGCTAGCCAACAAGTAGTAGGAGTTCTGGTCTGAACTGTTAAGATACAAATTTGAGATTGGAATTAAAATACTTTTAAGTGTTATAACACGGGGTTGTCTGTGACCTAATTCACTCATTATATATACAGGATAATGTACGATAAATAAAGACTCACCCAAGATTTGATATCTGAATATATATAAAACTTTTGACAATAGTATTGTTATGCATAAGAAATTCATTTCATCAGTATATGAAGAATGTGTTCATTATAGATATGTTGACAGCCATACACATTAATATTAAAAAGGCAATGGAAGTTCAAATGCTTATAGCTTTTAAATGTACAATAATTTCCATATAGCACTACATTGTATTAAATTGTTGAGGTTATCATTTTCTTCGTCAAAAACTGTTGATTCTTCAATTCAGCAAGCTGTTCAAAATTATTTCTAAAAGGGTCCATTATAGATGCCACAATGATAATAAAAGTACGTGGATCTATTAAGGCTTTTTAATGAGACTTTTTTACACTAATACGTAGTTTACGTAATGAACAATATAGTTCCTTACAATTTTGATGCCTGCAGTAAATTATTCAAGGTTATTGGCTTAAATTGATGATCCATTCAAACAACGCCTAATTCTATTCTAATATAGAGCTATATATTTTTGAAATGTACTCCACGCTTTTTTTCATTGACATGGTTTCTGATAGCTAAAGTGTAGATCAAATGGCTTTGCTAAATGTATACGAACTACCTCTGGCAGACAGTAACATCTAAACGTGAGAAATATATAACTCAGTCAACCTAAACACTATTATCATTGACTTGACTGTTATTCTTTAGTAAAATAAAGGAAAATTTGTGCAATAAACAGTTAGGTTTGAAACTGACTTTATTTCTTTACACATTTTTAATTATAAAATTCTTTAGTGTAATCACTTTACATTGAAATTCTAGTTTATTTTTTAAAACAAAGTCTAGTTGGAATAGTCTTGAGTGTTAAATTATTTAGAATTTATTCGAAATATATACGACATTTAGTCTTCAAAGATTCATCGGATAAATAAAGATTATGATTTGAATATAATATAATCGATAAAAATCGGACAACAATCAAATGTTGGTGTCTTTTAAATTCATTTGAAATTGTTAAAGAAATAGGTTTTCTTCAAAATCGTTGAAACGTTTCCAGGTTTACTACTAACAATGTTTCCTCTCTATTCTTTATAGGTTCCGTTAAGTTTTTTTAAAAAGAATATACCTTTGATAAGTAAATCATTATTAAGTATTAAGAATTGTAATGATAACATTCTCATAGCATCGGTTTTACACTGAAATTTCAAAATATTCTAACGATTAAACTTAAAACTGATGACATATTCTTATAGATAAAAGTGGAAATACTAAAGTTCAGCCTCAATTTATCAAATATTCCAACAATATTTATAATCGATCAACCAGTAATTGTTTATTCAGTTCCAAAGAAAAGAGTTTATATCCATCTACAATATAGAGGTTAATTCAACAGCACAGTTTTAAGACAGAGATTGAAAGGAGCCATCGAGAAAACCTATTATCCTGCTCAATTGGTTGTGATTGAAAAGTCTAAATCCAGGATTCTAAATAGACCTAGACAATGCACTAATGGTTACGTCACATCCCATTGTATCTACCAATTTAGGTGTTTGTGTGGACACACATACATAGAGAGGAGTAATCGAACGATGCAATCAAAGGTCATTGAACATGTGCCTAGATGGCTTCAAAACCAATGTGCGTCAAATGATCCGATCAACGTGGAAGGCAGAAAATCAGGTTCATCGATAGCAAAACATATAATTGAAACGAGGCATAAAATTGACATTAATACAGCTTTTAAAACGTTGTATAGAAATTGTCAAGGACGAATTCTCAAGTTTACTGAAGTTTTGGCTATTCGTAAATTTAATCTCCCCCTTATATGTACAAAAACGTTCGTCGTAATCTTGGATTTACCTTAGTAATCCTTAAATCATTCTATGGCTTAGGATAACGCGACAATTTCTTATTCTTTCCATACGATGTAAAATTGTTTCTCTCTTCTTTGTTACTTTTTTACTTGAACTTTCATTTAATTGACCTTTATTATTATCAGAATGGGTTTTGTGGAGATTTTAGAAATTTCACAGATAGAAATCATGAGTCAGTTGAAGCTAGACCACCATTGAAAACCTGGAAGCACTGGACGGCCGTTTCGTCCTAGTATGGGACTCCTCAGTAGTGCGCATCCACGACCCCGCACCACGGCTCAGTGGTCTAATGGTTAAGTGCTCGCGCGCGAAGCCAGTAGGTCCTGGGTTCGAGCCCCGGGTGGTGCGGGGTCGTGGATGCGCACTGCTGAGGAGTCCCATACTAGGACGAAACGGCCGTCCAGTGCTTCCAGGTTTTCAATGGTGGTCTAGCTTCAACTGACTCATGATTTCTATCTGTGACCTTTATTCATTTTCATATAAAATGCCCTGACAAGTATATGTGTAGCGCAAATACATCACATTTTTCAGATCAACTTCATCTTCTCATTGTTCTATCGAAATTTATAAAAGGGACTAATTACTTTAACCAGTAATACACACGGTTTCATCTGTTCACATATTTTTCCGTTTCTAACATCAGTCTTTACCTAGTTCTAGCTAAAAAAAAAGTAGTTCATTTTGGTTCAACGGGATTTCTTGGCAAAGTTGAAACAAAAAAATTTTCACTGCGCACTGTTGAAGAGTCCTATACTAAAATGAAATGGCCATCCAGTGCCTCCAGGTTTTCAATAGTGGTCTAACTTAGATCGATTTGTCAATTTAACTGTTAACATTTTATATCTGTCATAAAATAAAATTCAAATTTGCAAGTACATATTTATACATATATATTCATTTTAAATATTCACTTGCCATTTGTTTATCGGTATTGCATATGCTTTGATGAATACATCAGTTGCTATATCTCTTGTTGGATATAATTCGATTGAAAATGTGGAAGTATAAGAAACATTGTCTGGAGGATGTCTAAAGTGTTAAAGGAATAGTTAATTTATATTTTTTCGTATTATTATATCAATCTAAAACTAAAAATTAAGAAAAACATATATGTTGCTCTCATTGTCAAAAATAAGCAACAACTTTACGAGCTATTAGATTTCATCTTTAGTAAGACTTATCAGAACATCTTCAAACTCCACTCATTAAAAACATTCAGAAAAAAATTTCAACACTCATATCAAGAATCAAACATTGCAAGATGATTTATTTGGTATGTGTGCATAATGAACGGATTGCCTCGATAGAGTTAATATGGAATAGATGAAATGTGGCTAACAATGAAATTCAGGACAGACATTTCTTTCTATTTGAAAATCGTCAACTGATTATACCTATACGAGTCCCGAATAGAACAAAACGTGCGGCTTGGACTCCAGTGCAAGTTTTAATTCATCTATTTTATATTGTAAAATTCATTCCCACCAACAGAAATTATACTCTACATAATAGACATCAGTCTTATTATAAATCTCGTTTGGATCTAACCAACTTGTGCCATGAGCAGGATGTCCGTTTATCGATGTGCATATGGGAATAGTTAGTATCATTCATTTCTGTATTACTTTACGATCACTTAAGCTGATCTATAAACATTGGAAAACATAGTGGCTACTAGCAAGCAGTCAATTGTATCTTCAAAGCACTCCTTGAACACAGTAAAACCACCGAATGAAAAGTTAGGAATATAGTACTAAGAAAAAATAACGAGCAACTAATTAGGCCATCAATAATCATTGAATAAGGTGGTTGAGAAATAAGCTACTCATATATAACCAGTACTTATCCAACGATTAACAGCGTTTGGCATAGTAATTAGTCATGGGAAAAATCCCCAGGTAACAAATCACGACAAACTTACTGAATCATGAACAACATACTGATAGCATGTGCTCACAAGTGACTAGCTTCGTAAGGAAATTCTAGTTGTTCTAGTGAGAAGCCGTGACCAGTGGAGCTAATCCGTGTCAGGTAGTGACAGGTATCTACCTCAGTACAATGGAAGATGGTCGCTTAATTTTTCGGATTGGTTGAGGTTGGACATTAACACCGTCGGATGCCGACTCAGTGGTCTAGAGGTTAAGCGTTCGCGCGTGAGACTGAAGGCCCTGGGTTCGTATCTCTCGAGTGGGATCGTGGATGCGCACCGCTGAAGAGTCACACAATAGGACGAAACGGCCATCCAGTACTTTCAGGTTTTCAATAGTGGTGTAACATTAATCGGTTCATGATCTCAATCGAAAAATATGTTACGCTATGCATACAGATTATTAACTTACAAAACATGACTTTCGTCTTTGAAAATACCTTCAGCAAATAATACAACGCATCTTAAAAGCGTACCTAAAATAAATAAGATAAATATTTACTAATTATTGAATTTACTTTGATTAACCTCAGTAAAAATATCAATTACAGTAGTAGGTACTTTTCACTTGAAATGTACTCCAGGGTAATTCTTAACACCAAGAAAAATAAACTGTTTATTATTAGGATTATACTACTATTATATTAAGAATTCTATTTTTCGTCAAATGTGTTGATGGTTAGATTGGCATCAATGACATAGCTAACTTATCATATATCATTTTGACACTTGTAATTGGGTGGAACAGTTGAAAATTTTGTGATAATCATTAATTATTAGTTCTAAGAAATGTTATGTATGCATTTATTTATAGAACCCTAAACATTATGTAACACTAAGTGTATTCAAGGAAAAACTATTTTCGTAAATAGGACATTTTTGATTTTCATCTCGCAGAAGTTGATATAACCAAGTCGAAAATTCAGATGATAATGTGTGAGTAGTTTTTTTACAAAAATGTATTTTCTCTGCTTAAATGGTCATTATCTTATACTGTGAAATATTTACCTTTCATTATTATATACTCGAATCAAACTACAAACAATGGTATTTGCAAACAAGCTAATTTATGGCTATTGAGGATTTCAAGCATGTTTGAATTGAGATAGTCGACATTAATGATATCAGACAACTATCACGCCATTTCACTAAGCAATGGTCTGAATGCATTGTGCACCTCTTAGGATTTCAAGGTGGCACGTTGATGAAGAGTTCTGAAAATTTATGAAACAACTGTTGCGCTAGCTAACTTATGTCTATGAAGAAGACAATATTTAAAGATGCTAACGTCCACAAAATTTATGGGTTAACTTACCATCATTTGTTTGAATTGTCAAATTAACACATGGTTTATCAGGAGAAACTTCCAGTTTAGTCTGTAATTCTGTATTAGCCTGTAAAAAAAACAAATATATCACTTATTTATCTTTCAAGATTTTCATGGGAAAATTTAGAACGTGTTTGGCAAGAAAGCTGTTGTTATTTATTTACTAAAGAACTGTCCAACTTTATAATTCTGGGACGCATCATCGATGGACAAAGGAGGATCAGATGGAGACGTAAAGGTGAGGATTGGCAAGGCAAGTTAGCAAAGCAAGATTGTGACTTTGATATTGACTTGCAGACAGCTGTTTTGAATTCGATATGTTCTTCAATTTACGAAGCTGAAACGTGAAGAACTATCACAACCATTATCAAGAAGGTACAATTATTTATAAATAGTTGTCTACACAAAATACTCAACATCCATTGGTCGGATACCACCAGCAACAGACTACTGTGGCAGAGGACAAACCTGCTCCCGGCAGTAAAAGAAATAAGAAAAAGACGATGGAAATCGATAGGACATATATTACAGAAATCATCAAACTGCATCAGGAGGCAAGCCCTAACATGGAATCCTGAAGGAAAGGGGAAAAGTGGAAGGCCAAAGAACACATTACGTCGAGAAAGAGAAGCAGATATGAAAAGGATGAAGAACGAGTGGAAAGATCTGGAAAGGATCGCTCAGGACAGGGTTGGATGGAGTGTGCTGGTGGGCGGTTTATGCTCCTCCGCAAGGAGTAACAGGGGTAAGAAGTAAGTAAGTGAAGAACTGTCCATGACAGACAAAGTTTTCTTTCAACCTCAGCTTGACAGTTATCTGATGATAATAAATAAATTCATTTATTTAGCCAATGGTACTATTTTTCAAACAAAAATAACTTTTGACTTTTACCAACATTAATCAACATTATAACATAACATTATAATAATTCCACCGCTTTTAGAAAAACATCATAATGTTATGTTTTTGACATGAAACTTGTCGATAGAAAATACTACTTCCAAGTAAATTAAATTAATGAATACATAAAATTAGAAAACTTTTGAAGTTATTACTCAGTAAACACAATTTGAAAACTACTTGATCCTAAAATAAATTGAGTCTTATTTTATTAACTCGGAAATTTACGGATTATCAAATGATTACACACTTAAGGATCAAATTTAAGAAAATGGTGGTTATACAGGATACCTTATGAATCAATTTGGATGAAGAGATATCCTTATAAATGGAATGATAGAATAAAGTCAGGATGTCATAACGAGGATATCTGTCTGAAATATTAGACACTACATTATTCTCTCAATAAAACAGATGTAACGTTTATTCGAAGTAACTAAACGAATATGAGACTAAACTTGGATAGATCAAAAAATTTTCCCACAAAGAAAGCTTAATCTATATTAAATAACCATGTGCTGGTTGTTTTATCTATCATTTTCCAGCACGTCAGTTTTCAAAGAAATATCCATGTAAACTGGTTTGTTTTCTCATTCATAATCAAAATAATCTCAATATTAAGTATTAGAATAGTAGTGTTTACTTACGTCATTCTATCAGCTAAAAATAGTTAGATATTGCAATCGAACCCGAACATTATCTTGTCGTTTGGGTACAAGTAAATGTAACATATCTAGTTAAAACTGAGTGTTAACTATGCTATTCAATTCGTTTTACTGAATAATGTAAATAAACAGTTTAAATCAAGTGACGATTAAGGTTATTTATTAATCTTGCCTCATTTCGTGGTCCCTCGATTTTGATGTATTCACATCTGTGAAACAATAAATAATATTGTTTGAAATTTTTATAAAGACTATAGCACATTCCGTGTGCTTATTAAACTGTTTTCTCTTCTGATGTCATCTTTTTTCTAGATCATATGTTCTAAGTCAACTGATAAGACTGACACCACAAAACGCTGTTAAATCTTTCGTCAAGACTTTCAAATTACAGAATTCTGACAGACTAGAGATGGATATGACAGTGACTAAACTTTGAAATCTACTCAGTCAACATCAACACTAAGCACCGAGTGATGGAAAAAAATTATATATCGGTAGTAACTGCTTCAAATTTATTACGGAGATTTTTTAATGATTACTTATATCCATTTAGTAGTATAGAAAACAAAATTCTTTAACTGAAAAGTATATTATTTTATCTAACACCAACAATTCCGAGTTGTTTACAGGCTTTAAAACTGGTCTTCTTAAACTATAATCAACATGTATGAACTAAGTGTTAACAACTTTCGAATATCTACTGTCTTATTTATAAGTAGTAAAGGTCCGATTTTAAAAAAAAACACAATTCCTAATTGTAAAAATATGAAATAGTTGTAACTATGATACTGAATCATAAAACAGAAAGAAAGAAACATATATATTTTTACTTTAATGATATTAAGGTTTCCTTGACGAATTTCAGTTTTACTCCATTGGGATAAATTGCTATTTTGATCAATAATTTGAATCTCCAATAATAAATTCTGGGTTTTTTTAAAAAAAAATAACAAAACATTGAATAGTATAAAGTTAGTTGTATCCATGGTATACGTTTTTTTAAAAAAAAGACGAAATACTTACTTCAACAATTGGAATTAATTACTCAAGTGACAATAATAGTATAATCAAATTTAACATACGATACCAAAGTCATTGGTTACGTAACCGTTAAATTGATTCACGAACTAATTGTCCAGTAATATTCAGTATGTAATTTTAATTTCTAATGATATGCAAAGTTCAGTCATAAAAAATAATATGGATCCGATACAATAAATTTTCTGATTGAATGTAATCCTATATTTGTTGACTACAATAGACATATTAAGATGGATATAACTAAACACGAAAGAAAAAATACATGATCTAATGGTGTCTTCTTTCATAGCGATTGAATGATTCAATAGTCTTGGTGTGAATTGTGATAGTAGTTTAATTTGTAGTTGATGAATAATAATTCCTGTACTAAATTTAAACGTTAACAATGTTAGTTCAAAATAATTCAAGCAATACAAATAAAAATTCATTCATACTAAATATTAATTCATGCTACAAAGTAATTGATAGTGGTTACCAACCAATATTTATTACTAATTAAAGTTAATATGTAAAATATTGAATATCACTTTTTCTTAGGGATATTCCAAAATAGATTAAAATGAAACAATTGTTATCATAATAAAAAAATTGTTGATGTGTGTTGGTTGTGCCATTAGGTAGTCAGAACTTAACTGAATGACTTCCTTAATGGTAGACTCATATAGTCTGAATTTCAGTTAAAGTATCTTTGTATTTTAGGATTTATTTATTTAAACAAATAAACATTAGTGCAAGGAGGCACCAAGTAGATATGCACCACATAAATCATTCGATTTGTGTGAAGGCTGTGATACTGCCCGGGTGCCCGAACCGAAGCAGGTGGTTATCTTAGGGGGCCACACACCGAACCTTTGACCTAAAGGTTTGACTCACAAAGCAGTGGAGCATCGTGAGGAGATTCAGTCTCATGGTAGCCGGTGACCAACGATTGGTTCATACGCCATTTGTTCTCGCAGGATACTGGAGCCCATGTGCACCATTGGTTTGAGATCCTCTCAAAGCGCCGGACATTCGCTTTTCGTCCTCTCATTTTCGTAAACAACACCCCCGCCACGAGAAGGCAGTGAGTAGGACGTCCCTGGCAGAGGCTGTATACGCGTGGCCGTGTGAGAGCGTTTCGAGAGGGAGGGCGGGACCACCCCACTCTCGGCTATACCAGGGCATTTGGGAGCGTACTTTAGGAATAAAAAGTGTTATGGCTATCAGTGGAACAAGCAGAAAAATAAACTATTTCCAAAGTAAAAAAAGTAAAATTGTCATGCAAAACGAAGCACAAAAAAAAATAGTTTTCATTTGAAATATATAAAATCCTTAGTATACTAAAAATCATAGTCGTTTGTACCAGTCCTAAACAGTCTATTAAACGCCATCTAGTAAAGGTATGACAACACGGAAGGTTACGAACGAGACTTATTAACTTCCTAGTAGGTATGAACTCAAATACGCATTGTTTAGAATATCTTATGTAAGAAACATTTTTAGTAATTAATTTAATCGATCTTTGGAAATGCGTACAAGAATAGTTTGTAAGAGTTATCTTACAATCTAAGTTTTTCGTTTAAAGAGATCATCCGAAAAAAAACCATTATTTCAACTTTTATAATAGCAGTTACCGAAATAAAGCATTAACTTAGATAGAGGAGAATTTAGTTGAATGTACCTGCATTCCATAGTTGATGTTCACTCCTAAACTCGAACCTAGTACCGTCCGTTTCAAATCCTGTTGCATTATTCACTTAGCTACTGAGTCCAGATAGCCACTAGCGTGTGTAATGAAGCAAATTCCAATTAACCAACTTTGGAATGCAGGCATATCCAGCTGACGTAATGCAAGTCCTGAATTACACTGCTAACCACTATCCAACTGTGCTTATAATACTTATGACTTAATGGGAACATTGAGAAAATACTTACGGGATGCACATATGCCAAAAAAGAATGATCAATTGCAGAGAAAATCGGTTATTTCAATTTCTTCTAAGGCAGCTTACCAAACATATTATATTTGGCAACTTTATTAAATGAAATTTAGTGAAAAATAATATTATACTCAGTAGTTATTATTTTCGTTCACCTGTCTTTTCGTGATTAAGTGACGTAAAGTATCTTCAGATGATTCTGAATTCAAGTAATTCTTTGAGTGGCTTACAGAATAACAGCGTACTAAAATATGCAGAAAAAAGACACACCAAAACATTTATAAAAATAAAAACATATATATAGTGTAAGTATACAGAATACTGTTGGACTTAAGCAATAACTGATTTGCCTTTACGGCGAAATAAAGTTTTGACATAATATAAGATCGTTATGGAAAATATTTTCTCAGATGTGTCCCATAATATACATAATTCCACTAAATTCGACTGAAGAACTTCATTGCTGATATATCCAGCTGCTTAGTTTTGATTATGGAAAACTACGTCCCCAATTTATCGCTTAATCACGAATCGAATATGATTTAAAATTTAATTGAAATGATATTTGGATTGAGATCATGAACCGATGAATGTTAGGCCACCATTAAAAACCTGAAATCACTGGACGGCCATCCTGCCCTAGTAAGTGACCCCGCGTATGCGTGATTCGGACCCAGGACCTTCAGCTTCGCGAGCGAACGCTTAAGCTCAAGACCACCGAACCAGCATCCATAGGTGTTAATGTCTAACTTCAACCAATCCACGAAATCGATCGTCCTCGGTGGGTTACTGCCTCACACCCGAAACAGATTAGTTCTACTGGTCACGGCTTATCACTAGAACTCCGAGAATTACCTCTCGAAGCTTGTCACTAGTGAGCACATGCTAATTATCAATATGAGTTTGTGAAGAATGTTGAATTTATGATTGGGATCATAAACTGACCAATGTTAAACCACCACTGAAAACCTAGAAGCACTGGACAACTGTTTCGTCATAGTATGGGACTCAGCAGTTAGCATCCACGATCCCGCACGCGTGATTTAAATTCTCTCCATAGTCATGATCACATTATACAATGGAATTTATCGGCTAAATAAAAACGTTTATATTATTAAAGTCCAAATTCACAAATAAAATTAATAATACTTTAACACTTGAAGACAGTAGAACAAAATTTTGAACTTACTGTCACCTTCAGTGGTACAAACAAGCAATATATTGGTAAAACCATAGTAATCACCCTGAAATACACAAAAAGCAAGGTAAGAAATTTCCAACACAATTAAATACGTCTGACTATATTAATATTAGTTTCATTTATGAAAAATATCCCATAAAAAAACAAACGGTGAATTTTCAAAGAAAAGGAGTTAAAAATAGAAAACTACGATTAAATTTGTTTGAGTAATTGTAGCAAAGTGAACACAACAAAAACTATTTGCTGAAATGAGCGTTCTTTAGTAATATAATTATTACAAGGTTTGAGTAGAAACCGTCAATAAATTTATGGCCTACAGACAGACAAAGATCATAATTCATCTTAACAGACAATTACAAACTGAGTTACCCACTGAGACTCGACAAAATACCATTCTAATTCAATTGAATAACACACCGAAAGTCTCTCTGAGTCAGAAAGCTATCTTGCTTATTCGGAAACATTCATATATGAATAATATAAATGGTTTATCACCTGTAGCTCTTCTGGGGTCACTGCCAGTCCCGAGCCCGGTAAAAGATAAGGGTTGGACATGCGGACAGCAACCTCAAGCCGTAGAAAAAGAACCTTGTTAAAAAACTCTAACCTGGAGAATAAAAACACTAATATATGTGGTTCTACAATAAATCAAAATTAGTTAAAGTTGAGATAACAACAGTAAATCACAAAGCAGTCAAACACAAAAATGACAGGTACAAAATAACTGTCTAAACAAAATACGCTTCTAACAGCAAGAGTATAGCCAGTTTGTTCATAATTAAGTTAATCAATGAGGTACAAGAAAAAAGGATGAACACTGATTACTAATATGTAATATAGTCATAAAACAAGAATTTCAGTCTTTTATGAAATGAAGGATTTCTGGGTACTTGATATTATATGACTGACACGGAAGGAGTGCTATAATACCGAGATCAAGCTAGCTTCAGCTAATTCAAGTACAACTAATGAGAAAGCAAAGAACCGATGTATAGGTTCAAAAATGATGTATATGTCTATCAGTTTTTTACGTTGTTCAAAGCACACATTCACGAACGGAATGATAAGAGTTGGTGAACGTTTAGACAGGGCTAGTTTACCGTCTCACATGAGACATTCAATTGAAATACCAGCTATTCGCTTAGTAATTCATCCTATCATCAGCTGTTATCGTAGATCCAGAGGACACGGGACTAAATTATAGGCTTTCGATAATAAGGAAACGCTAACGAATCATTATAGTCACTGAAGCGATCAAATCGGTTCTCAGGAGTTGCCATACCTGTAAAAAATGGTCCTCACAACTGTATCAACAAGCCACGGATCCTTTGCTAGAAGACCGACTTCCGTCGAATTGCAGTCCACTTACTGTGACAGGAGTTGTAAGTTTTCTTCTACGGCTTGGGGTTGCTGACCCCATGTCCAACCCTTATCTTTTACCTGGCTCGGGACCGGTAGTGACCCTAGAAGAGCTACAGGTGAAAAACCACATATATTATACATATATGAATGTTTCTGAATAACCAGGGCAGCTTTCTGACTAAGAAAGATCTCTGTGTGTCATTCAAATGAAATTAGTTATTATTTTAGTGGTTTTAGGACTTGGTTTATTATAGTCTGTTTGCATGTTTAATAAGATAGTGATGATAATTTACAATTTGCTGCCATTGTACATCTATCATTCATAAATTTGTAGAATTTAGTAGTTTAAATGTAACTAATCATCAGCGATGATTACTATTTGTCTTGAAAACTGCTTCTCGTCTATTCATTTGTCGAAAGTCAATAACCCATTTGGAATACTGGATAAAGTAACTATACTGAGATAGAATTTAGAAAAGAAAATCGTTAACCTATTGACATAAGTGAATTATTTACCACTGTCATACCAGCGACACAATCATCTAGTTGAATTTTGAATACAATTACTCCATTAGAACGCAAACGAGCATCTACCTAAAATTATATAAAATAAAACATGAATAAATAGATTGCAATGAATGATAAACTAGATTAAAAACAATAATTTTTCTGTAAATAACAACATTATTTGCCTTATTAAATTAATTTGTCTGACTGTTCTCTAAGGTTGAATATTAAAGTTAGCTTATTACTGTTATGCAATATATGAGAACTACCTTTTATTTCACTTATCATACACACAAAACATATAACCAAAACAACTCCCAAAACTATTAGGCTAATATGTTCAACCTCACAAAAGGAAAAAGTCACATTTGTATTCGACAATTAAATAGTAGTATTTTTCAACAATGAATTTTCATATGTGGAAAATAATTTAGTATAAATTTAGATTGAATAAACAGACAAATTGTGTTTCACGTTATGCATTGATATATGACAATCAGTTGAATGAAACTCCTCACTATACATCAAATTCATTGACTATGAGAAGGCGTTTCATAGTGTATATAGGAAAACATTATGGAAACTTCTTCGGCACTAAGGAGTTCCTGAGAAGACTGTCAACATTATCCGGAACTCACACGACGGACTATTGTGCGAAGTCGTGCATGGAGGACAGCTGACAGATGCATTCCAAGAAAGAACCGGAGTCAGACAAGACTGTCTACTCTCTCCCATCCTCTTTCATCTGATGGTTGACCGGATTATGAAGACCACGACATATGACGGAAAGCAGGGAATACAATGGACAGCTCAGAACCAATTGCAAGATCTGGACTTCGCAGATGAACTAGCCCTCATACCCCAATAACACAAGCAAATGCAGATAAAGACAGCCAGTGTAGCAGCAGTCTCTGCATCAGTAGGCTTAAACATACACAAGGGGAAAACCGAGGTCCCCAAATACGACACGGAGAACATCAACCCAATCACACTTGATGGCGAAACTCTGGAGGATGTAGAATCCGTCATATACCTAGGAAGCATCGTCGATGCGCAAAAGAGGATCAGATGCAGACGTAAAAGTGAGGATTGACAAAGAAAGGGCCACATTCCCACAATCGAAGGACATATCGAACTCAAAACAACTATCTGCAAGCCAATATCAAAGTCACAATCTTCAACACGAACTTCCAAACAGTCCTACTGTATGGAGCTGAAATGTGGAGAACTATCACAACCATTATCAAGAAGGTACAAGTATTTATAAATAGTTGTCGTCACAACATACTCAACATCCATTGGCGGGTACAATCAGCAACAGCCTACTGTGACAGAGAACAAACCTGCTCCCGGCAGTAAAAGAAATAAGAAAAAGACGATGGGAGTGGATAGGACATACATTACAGAAATCATCAAACTGCATCAGGAGGCAAGTCCTGACATGGAATCCTGAAGGAAAGCGGAAAATTGGAAGGCCAAAGGACACATTACGTCGGGATATAGAAGCAGATATGAAAAAGATGAAGAACGAGTGGAAAGATCTGGAAAGGATTGCTCAGGACAGGGTTGGATGGAGTGTGCTGGTGGGCGGTTTATGCTCCTCCACGAGGAGTAACAGGCGTAAGTAAGTAAGTTAGTTATGCATTATTATATCAAGTTGATAGTTATATGAATTTTTATTGGGGCTACTGACTTGAATGAAAGAATGTTAAGCTTTAAAATGCTCCTCGTCAGGCAACCAATGTAATGATACAAATTTTAGTAAAGCCTTAAAAATGAGTGATTTATTAGATACCTCTATTAACAAAATTTCTATTTATCATCATTTTAAAAACACTGAATTAGTGCTTCAATGGGATAGGAAGAAAAATAAAATCATTTTCTTAACTATACAACCATTTGACTTCTGAGGAATATGTGCCCAGGACAATTCGTTTCATATTTTTATCTTACTGTTCAGCCTCAAATAGGTTGAATTAACATGGATTAAAATGATCCTGTATCGTTAACTGAAATTATGAACAAACTCACTATTCATTGTCTTTGGTCAAAATTGAACAATACATAACAATCGATGACAGTTTATTTTATAGTAGGTATTTTGAAATATTATCAAAATAATCTGGTAGCTGTATCACTATTCTAGAGATGTTAAACTTGTATTGAGGAGTGATTCTTTTATTTACCCCTTCAATCTCCATTCACGTTTGACGACGGAGCCCTAACACATACATCAAAATAGACGGAAGCAGGTGTAAAAGTGAACCTTTGTAATATACAAAACCTTATAGAAATGTCTTTTATATCTTTTATAACTTAAACTCCATAATAAATAAATAATACCGTTTAAAATTATATATAGATGGTTCACTTTATATTCTAAAAGCTAATAATTGATAAAATGTGGTTTATTCTCGGTGGTGAGTCTTGAATACAGCAGAAAGTCTATGTTTGATTCTGTTGCTAAGCCTTATCAAGCACTAGTATGGAAATCAACTCAAAAATGATGTTTAAAGATAATAATTAGTGAAAACAGATTCATTTGTGATAAAAGTTGAGATATGATGATAAGTAGATAAAAGACTTACTTTTCCATTGTTCCAACCACAAATTAGTTCTGGATATCCATCATAATTTATATCATGACTGACAAAGCAGATAGGTTTGTTTTTTGACTTAAATAAGTAAAAAAAGAAATAATTTGTCTGATTGTTAAACTATGGTTTAATTTAAACTAGTAATACACATACATCAGATAAGGTTTTTGATGTAGTTTCGTTCTTTGAGCCGGTCAGTTTGGTCGTTGAGCTTTCATTGTCCTTTTGAGCAAAATCATTAGCACAAATTCATCCACCTGAGCTACAAATTATCTCCACTATCTCAAAATCATATGAAATTTAGAAGATCTACATCCTCTTATATATATCTGAATTGGAGATAATATTTCTATGGAAATGCAGTGGACTTTATTCCTCTCTTAAACATGAACTACACAAGTGACTATTATAAGTATTTTGAATAAAGAGATTTTCGGAATCGACTACAATGGTTTATTTACTACCTATTACTACTTAAATTCAAACCATACGAACTAAAAACACGATTCTTTACACTGACTTTATTCTTTGTTATTGCAAAGGATTTTCAGAAAACGGGAACAAGATTTAATTTCAGACGAAAATTTGTTTTAGTGAAAAGGCTGGATTCCATTAACAGCTGGATGCTATACACGTCACTAAATAAACAGACTAGTACACAGTTATTAATATACTTTTTAACAATGTTTTGAAGATAAATTCTGTCACTCAACATTCGAATTGTGAAAAACATTTTCAAAAAAAGGTTGGTCATTAAGTCACTACAAATTATTGTAATGCTATTGTAAAATATACTTTGACCTTCATATCTGATAAGAGATTTGATCATTCAATACTTGAACAACTTACTTTAATACGCCATACACGATTTACTCTATTATATACACCGATAGTACCATTTCGCAAACCATAACCAAAATACTCACCACCAAGTGAAATAAGTTTTATTACTGCCTGTTTAAAAAATGTTTACAGAAAAAGTAGGTAAATTAGTCATTCCAAGCAATAATAGACTCTGTTATTCGGAATCTTAGAATGAATAACTATCGTCTTATATGATTTATTCATAGTATAAAGTATCAGTCAGTTACCAACAACGTAGAACTTTGTACGTACGAACATCAGTTCAATTTGCCACACCATATTAGCACAGAAATACCACAGCAGATTCAAATCCCATAGTTGTAGAGGTAGTAAAAATATAAGCAGTAATCGGAAAGATTAGGGTTTGAAGATGTTATTCAAGGAGTATAATCCAATGAAATAAATTTGGAAAGAGAAAAAAAGAGACATGAAGAATTCAGAAGATTAGAATCCTGAAGCAAATTTTTGCGTTTCGATAGGGAGAATCGCATCACCAACATGCTTGCATTGTTGTTTAGAGCGGTCATAAGACTGCATTTTTCAGCGTCTTCACCAAATAGAACTATGTCATCGACATATTCTAAGTCAACAAGTGAATCTCCCGGTAAACGTTCAACTCTTGGAAATTCAGATGAAGAAAGTGTTATCTCTAAAAGCACGTCAACGAAAAAGCTAAACAAGAAGTTTAGTCCTTAATGACAACATTTATTTGGTTAGCTGTCTATCAGAAATAGATGAATCAGCACGCTCCTAAGTTAGAGATTGTTTTATTGAGTTACCTTGTTACACAAACATCCAGTTCTGGTTTTTAATCAGGCTTCAAACTTATTTTGTTACTATTGTTGTGTGTGATAAATTAGAAAATTACAGATTGAGAATTAGTTTAAGCAAAAAACGAGTCAGTGAAACCCTGATTAGTAAGTTTTTAACCTCAAAAATTAAGTAAATACTAACTGAAATAAACATTGAGAAAGAGTGTATTTGTAAAATTCCAGCGTATGAATGATTTTACAAATACATTCTTCCTTCCTAATGCCTCATATCAACTCGGTGTCAAAATACTGTGAAACTAATCAGTCAATTTTAGACGAAAATTCATATGTACTAACTGAAATAGATTTAATTATTCTGAGTTCAATGTGATGATCTACGTCCGTTTCGGCAGTGAATTCAAAACGTCAGAGGATCGAGGAAAGTTGGTTGAAGCTGAAAACAACCGACGTTCGTGTCAACTTAGTAGTTGCTTGTTAGTTTAAGAAATTAATCTTTCTTTTTCAAGACCTACTTTATATGTCCCTATTGCTGAACGTTCAATAAGAACCGTAAACAAAATTCTTATCCTGGATAGATAACAAAGATTTTAAAAAATCTTTGGAAATACTAAAAACTTGATAAATTTAGTCACTTATTTTTCATGAAATTCATAATAAGTAAATAAAAATTTACATTTGTAGGTAAACAAACTACTAACATCTGTTTCTGATATTTCATGAATAATTAATTCATTACGATATATACGTATTGTATAATCTTCAGAGCCAACAACAATATCATTGAGATATTCTTCATCGTTCTCATAAGATAAACAAGTTATTGCAGATATTCTATCACTAGTTACAGTCCAAAATAATTCTTTGGCTGAATAATTCAATCCAATCAATGAACAATGACCCCCAATAAATATAATATCAGTATCTTTATAATATTTATACTGTTCATCGAAATGTTTGTAAAAAATTGTGTTTACACCATTATTTTTTAACTAAATATTAGATCATTAATTAGACTATAAAAAGAGAAATTGATGGTTACTTCTTTCCAAAATATATCCACATTATTTATTGAATCATAGATTAGGATACCATATTTTGATCCAATTATTAATAGATCATTTTGATTTGAAATATTCTCAAATTTGCCTGTATGAATTGCACATACTGAATGAATATTACTACACTTAATAAAATCTATAAAATAAGAAAAGATATACAAACAAACTGTTTAAAATAATATACTGGTACTTACCTTGGGATAAGATTTTAGTGATACCGTCAGAAGAATGGTAAAATTTTGGATTATAAATGTAAACCTAAAGGAATGTACATGAAACATGTGCTATATCATCTAAAATTATAAATCAAACTAATAATTATGTGAGTAATTTTGCCTCATATAGTTAACATATTTGATAGTCACATTTCAAAGACTCAATGATTATTCACTAATCATCAAGAGCATTTTAATAATGTGGGGTAGACCTACAATTTATAGACAAAATCTGAGCAACGCTAAAGTGACTATTAGACAGTTCTTCTACTTACCAGTTTCAAAATAGTTATAAATCAATATGAGGAATCAGGATTAAGATTTAGAGTCAGAATTTAGGGTTATGAATTAAGGTACGGTTTTTCATCACCAACTAGTATCAGCTTTACACTTGAAACGCCATTTAATTATGTCGATGAATGAATGTGTGTCCAAATGAAATAATTGTTATCTTTCATTTCATTGGTTTAACCATAACCGTAGTCTCATTTAATGTAGTATTACAAACACAGGTTGTTCTCAGACAACCATATCTTTGGAGAACGCGTATAGTATATTTCAGTAAAGGGAAACATGGAATTATGAAGCCATCTAATTTGGAACTTATAATTAGTTGTAAGCATGTAGGATCATGTATATTATTCGGTAATCGCTATAGAATCAGATTCTATCTTTTTATAAGTGTAAACTCAACAACTTTTATTCTAATGTTCCTCACTAAAATATACTTGTCGTTCACCTTATTACTGTTACGATATTATAACATTTAGCCATACCCCACTCTTCTTCACAACAACCTCCATCTAATTACCTGGAAACATACACTTTGGCATTTACATGTAGCTGTGCCAACGACCCTCAATTTCCTTTAGTCCATAGACTTTTTGTTCGGCTGCAAAGATTAATTTATTATTCTACCTACTGGTATTAGCTGTGCCCCAAGAATCGCGATATTTTTTAAAAATTTGAATGAATTTAGTTCAGTTTAATTTGGAAAGATTGTAATCATAATAGACTATATATGTACAACGTGCTTATTTCCTTCTTATTCAATAGTTGCCGTAACTTCAGTCATTCATATGAAAAAATGTTTAGTTCTGAATTAAAAATAAAGTTGGTTCACATTAAATAATGGAATATATTTTGATGAGGAAAAATCATACAGTTATTTTTACCTATGCTTTGAACCAATTGCCTCATGATCGTTATGCATAACATAAGTTTACGCATGAAAGCGTAGCCAGTATCTTATCTTAAATATTGCTGGATCTTTTAGCGAACAGATTATACTTAAAATTTAACTATTATTCGTCTAGGGATTGATAATCACTCTGAAGAATAGAATTTTGGAATATAAAGAGTCACATTGCAGAGATCTTCATCTACATGACTATTGATCTCGTAAACAACACGAAAATTGGTTAATTATGTAACTTTAGCTCATGATGCGTCGATTCGTCTGATAATTTGATCTTAATAAACGGACAAAAATCATAGATAAAAGAGACAAGTTGAACCCCCTTAATTTGAATTATTGCCAAATTCAGAAGTAATGATTAAAAAAGAAAAAATATTAGAACAATTACTTTATCTGAAGAGGTAACAAACGCAAGCACGTGATGATCACTGGTTAATCTCCCAAAGCAGACAAGTCCGGGAAAGATTTTGAACGATATTTTGTCACAGAAGACATTTTCAGCATTCATTACATAGGAATCGCTCTAAGTAGTCTTATCTAACAAAAAAAATAATTGTTATACCAGTATATTTCAGACACAAAACAAACATAGGCACCTTTAAAGATATGCGATACGCACACATTGAAATAAACGTTTGGCAGAAGAGATACATCTGTGAGGTGTACGTCAGATAAAGGTTTGAAGATCCAGTATTGATTTTGTTGGAGTATTTGAAAAACCATTCAAAGTACAAAACTGGTGAGTATACGTGTCGACTAACCTTTAAAGTTTAACTTTGTTAAAATACTCACAGAAGATTAGCAAAAACGTCTACGTTGAATAGTTATCCACAAGAAGTGTAGGTTAAATTCGAAAAAAAACCTATTTACTGTTAAAAACGCAAGTGACTTTATATCAGTGGCGACCGTAATTTATCAAAGTTCAACGAATCCGTCACTTCATTGAGGGAATTCACTGTTTTTTTAGTACGGCGGCAATCTTAGTAAACCACCAAATAAGGAAATATGGATTAGCAGGTTATTGTTTGAAATATTCCAATTTTAATCACAAGTCAAACATTCCAGCTCTGTTTCATCTATTATGTCTACTCAACCGAGGAGCATCACTAGCACTTGAAAATAAAATGCACCTCATGACCTAATGCACACACATACACCTGGTTATTGAGCTGCATTGACGTAAAGGTTTATTTGTTTAACTGTTCATTGCAATTCAGGATACTAATAGAGTTCAAGGTCTATTGTTATGGAAATTTTTATTTATTTTAACGTAAACTAGTGAATCTCTCCAAATCGTGACTTCACATATTCAAAATATTATAGTGAGCTTTTTCATGTATTATATTTATTTGTTATAAGTTTGTCGTCAGTGAAACTCACTGGACGCTTTGTTTATATTCAACTTCATGCAACAAGTTTTCTTATGCTGGTATTGATACACTTTATAATAAACGAAAGAATAATCAATTAGTCACCAGTCATCATTAAAGTAGATCCTACTTCATTACGGTGTCCTCGTAACTTCTGCTTTATTTATGAGTGAACCTCAGCTAATAAAATGATGAGACCAGACACACACAAGCCAGCATCAAAAGGTATATCAAGCGTGGGCATGATGCACAAAAAGCAACAATATGCAGTAGTTGGCACCAAGTTCACAGGGTTTAGCTTCAAATTTTCGATGAGTGAGTTTAATAGACTTTATTTTTATTGCATCGAAGAAGTATGAATTTTCGAATTCCGTAAACATAACTCAAGTAAGTCAAAAATATATAGAATTTATAACTGGCGACAGAATAGTAAGAACATACCAGTGAATTCCACGGACGAATTTACCGTAAAAGTGCTATTTTGACGGTGCAAAATCAACATGTCTAAAAACCAATATCAAAGTGACAGCTAAATCTGTTTATCTAATTTTATTTCTTGGCTTTTAGACATCCATATGACATCCATATATGATAATTCCTGGGTTGTATTTCTTTCGGAAGAACGACAGAACAAATCAAGCTAAACTTCTTCTATAGTATGCTGAGACATGTAAGCTATCTGATACTGGACAGTTTGCATTCATATTGGCATAATGAAGATCAAACTTGCCGAACGTGACTCTAGGTTTTTGTCATTACTATGTGATTTCAAAGTCGTATAATTCAAGTGCGTTTTCTGGTGATTTGGTAACAGTGCCATCATAAACCTTACACCAATTTGAATTCAATCTTTAACTACAATAAATGTTTACAAGGAATGATAGAGTAAACACCTTTCCAATTTGCTTATCAGAATACTAGCGTTTGAGGTAACAATTCAGAGATCTTTAGGGTTAATTTAAGACAAGATCCAAGGCTTGTGAAAACCGCGTAAAAAGTCCAAAGTTTGGTGAATTTTTGAAAAAAACTTTACATGAGTAAATTTCCTAGACATAAAAGCACAATTGCATAAATCTTCTACCTGAACCCTCCAACAAAAAAGTAACGCATTTAATGGAAAACTTTACTATCGCTAACAATATATTTTGTGGTTTAGCTCTAGAAAATAAGATTTAGGATTTTCATCATGAATTGACACCATTTATAATATAATATCTGCAAATGCAGATTTATCGATAATCCTTTGATACCCTTCCTTCCACGAACCCAAAATAGCTTGTAATTGAGAATAATAATAAGAATTAATAAGTTAGAAAAATACGCGGCTTTACTAAACATTTGACTACGTGTTGAATCATACAAAGCATTTAAGTGTTTGATGTGGTCCAACTCACAATTTGGTTTACAAACAAGTCTATTTTGAAATTAAGCTATATTACCACCTGATTTTTACTTTTTTGTTGTGTTTCAGATATTTTGACTGGTTATATTCATTTCAAGCGTTGAATATAGTTAATTTTTACCTAGATGCTAGTCACTAGGCTCCAAGTTTCGCGCGCGTTATGTTGATTAACTCAAGGCCATCTGACAAGTATACTTCAACGATATTGCATCTTCGGTAAATCAGCCTTTGTCAGTATAAAATAAAAGTCATCCTGCGGTTTGAATTAACTCCTTCATGTGGGCAAAACGTTGAAGGACTGAGATAAAGGTGAGGGGACTAAGTATGAATTAGGCTCTGGTTTCTTGTGTACATGTTACAAGTGATCGAGTAAATTTGAAGTCTTTGCTTTCAGCTGTTGACAGTAATTTTGCCGAGTAACGTTGCGTTTTGCAATGTTTAAGTTTATAGCATACCAAATCTCCTTATTTTGGGAAACTTTGAGGAATTTCCGGTAAATTATTGGGTTTTTCCTAATGGCTTGAGAACTTTGAAAATCTCCCTATCTCCCAATTTCGCAAAAGGTTTGTACAGTTTAATTCAATTTTGAAGAAACTGAGATAGAAAGCTTTGATGATTTTTTTTAAGGAAAAGGAACAAAAAACCTAAAATTCGCTCGGGTCTAGAGAAAATTCACAAAGTTTTGAGTAAATCCTTAAAATGAATTTCAGAAAATTTTGGGTTTTTCTCAGTATTTCTCCGCGATCTTATGACGGTTCGGAGATTCCCACACAAAGTTCCATAAACTCTGGGAAAATTCACAAACTTTTTGCGACTTTGAAAGAACCCTAAAAATATTTTCCTAAATGTCGAAGTGCTCATTCAAGGTTGTGAAACACTTTAGTTGGTGTCGGGGATCACAATGAATATTATCCAATGTTATGCACCCACCAATGATACCAACGACGACATGAAAGATCAATTCTACGAGCAGGTGCAGTCAATCATAGAGAAATGCCCAAGAAAGGACCTCGCCATTCTAATGCAAGCTCTAAATGCAAAAGTCGGAATAGACAACAATGGATATGAAGATATTATGGGACGACATGGACTGGGAGAAAGAAACGAAAATGGAGAAAGATTTGCAAACCTATGTGCATTCAACAAATTGGTCATAGGAGGCACAATATTTCCACACAAGCGTATACACAAGGCTACATGGATCTCACCGGACCACACTACAGAGAACCAAATACATCATACTTGCATCAAGAAAAAATTCCGAAGGACAATGGAAGATGTGAGAACCAGGAGAGGCGCTGACGTAGCTTCAGATCACCACCTAGTTGTGGCCAATTTAAAACTGAAGCTAAAAAAGAACTGGACAAGTGGACAAACAGCACTACAAAGGTTCAATACAGACTTCCTTCGAGATACTGACAGACTCAAAGAATTCAAGACAAATCTTAACAACAGGTTCTAAGCCTTACAGGATCTACTGAGAGAAGAAGAAACTAATATGGAGAACAACTAGAAAAGTATCAAGAAAACATTCACTTCAACGTGTCAAGAGGTTCTAAGCCTAAAGAAACGCCATCATAAAGAATGGATCTCTATAGAAACACTGAGCTAGATCAAAGAAAGGAAGAACAAGAAGACAACAATTAACAACAGCCGAACACGAGCAGAGAAAGTCCAAGCACAAGCTGAATACATAGAAGCAAACAAGCAAGAAAAGAGGAGCATTAGAACTGACAAGAAGAAGTACGTGGAAGAACTAGCAACGACGGCAGAAAAAGCTGCTAGAGAAGGAAATATGAAACAGCTTTACGATACAACGAAGAATCTATCAGGAAAATACAGTAAACGAGAGAGACCGGTCAAGGACAAAGAAAGCAAGCCAATCACTGAAATTCAACAACAGCGGAACAGATGGGTAGAATACTTCGAGGAACTCCTGAATAGGCCGGCTCCAATGAATCCACCGGACATCGAAGCAGCACACACAGATCTTTCTATAGAAATCAATCCACGAACGAAGGAAGAAATCAGAATGGCCATCAGACAAATCAAGAGCGGGAATGCAGCAGGACTGGACAATATTCCAGCTGAAACTCTGAAGTCAAACATCGAAGTAACTACAAACATGCTTCACCTTCTATTCAAAAAGATATGGGAGGAGGAACAAGTGACTATGGAGTGGATAGAAGGACATATCATCAAGATTGCAAAGAAAGGAGTCCTAAGCAAATGTGAAAACCACAGAGACATTACACTACTGTCAGTAACATGGAGAGTCGTTAACAGAGTGTTGCTGAACCGGATGCTAGATGCAGCAGGCGCCCAACTTCGAGATCAACAAGCTGGATTCCGTAAGGATCGGTCGGGCACAGACCGAATTGTGACACTACGGATCATCGTAGAACAATCGGTTGAGTGGAACTCGTCACTGTACATCAACTTCATTGAATACGGAGGGCATTTGACGATGTAGATAGGAGAACGTTATGGAAGCTTCTTCGACAATATGGAGGTCTTGAGAAGATTGTCAACATTGTCCGGAACTCATACGACGGACTACAGTTCAAGGTCGTGCATGGGGTGCAGCTGACAGATACATTCCAATTAAGGACCAGAGTCAGACAAGGCTGTTTACTATCTCCATTTCCTCTTTCTTCTGGTGGTCGACTGGATTATTAAGACCTCCACATCTGAGGGAAAACACAGCTCAGGACCAATTAGATGATTTGGACTTCGCAGATGACCTAGCCCTCCTATCACATGGCGAAACTCTGGGAGATGTGGAATTTTCCACGTACCCAAGAAGCATCATCGATGAACAAGGAGGTTCAGATGAAGACGTAAAGGCAAGGATCGGCAAAGCAAGAGTCGCATTCCTACAGTTGAAGAACATATGTAACTCAAAACAACTTTCAACCAATATCAAAGTTAGAATCTTCTATACGAATGTCAAGGCAGTTCTACTTTACGGAGCTGAAACTTGGAGAACTACAACAACCACCATCAAGAAGGTACAAGTATTTATAAATGGTTGTCTAAGGAAGATACACAACATCCATTGGCCGGATACGAACAGCAACAGCCTTCAGTGGGAGAGAACAAACCAGCTTCTATCTGAGGAGGAAATTAAGAAAATACAATGGAAATGGATTGAACATACACTACGCAAATCGTCAAACTGCATCACGAGACAAGCTCTAACATGGAATTTTGAAGGAAGGCGGAAAAGTGGGAAGCGAAAGAACACATTACATCGGGATATGGAAGCAGATATGAAAAGGATGAAGTACAAGTGGAAAGATTTGGGAAGGATTGCTCAGGACAGTGTTGGATGGAGTGTGCTGGTGGGTGGTTTATGCTCCTTCACGAGGAGTAACAGGCGTAAGTAAGTAAGCTATTTGGTGTTTGTAGTTTCTTTGTAAATACAAAGCGTCCATGAAAAATTGCATGAAAGTTAGAGAATAAAGGGAATTGCTTACAATGAGTAGGACTCTTACGGCTCCTGTTCCATTTACTTATTGAACTTGATCGTCGCAACGACGTTTAACCATTTGTTTCATTATTGATATGTCATTTTATAGAATCACAATAATTAAGGTCGGAAGCTATCCATATGTTTTCTGATATGCGACTTACGACTTTTGTCAACTGCTTGAAAGGCTGAAACTTTCTATACCACTGGACAGCTTAACGAAATTCTGCCTATAGAAAGTCACATGAAAGTAAAATTCACAAGTTGACGACAACTGTGCTTGTTCATGTGATGAATCATTCAAATATAGATATAACAAGTATGCACAATCTTGAAGTTCTTCGCAAAACCATACAACAATCGAAGAATGAGTAGCATCTCACATCCCGTGGAAGCGTGGCAAAAGTTTTATTCTTTTGCACCATTATTATTTCTAGTATTCTTGCAGATATGCTGCCACAGTGGAGAAGACTATATGTGTGGCACAGCGTTTTAGTGAAACTTTCGAGTAATTTAACGGGTCGACTGAAAGTTTATTTTATCTTACAATGAATTAGTTATACCTTAAGAACATGTAAGCTATTACTCAAAATAAGCATTCCATAGCGCTTGGAGATTACGCGAACAACCACATAAAGTCACTTAACTGCCGAATTAAATAATGTGAAATAGATCGAGACGCGCTGTACTTGCGTATGACGGAGGTGCATAGGCAGAACAAAAAAAGTGTCCACAGGAAAAATAAGGAAGAATTAATCGGATCAACTTGTCCTTTAGACGTTCAGAAAACTTTGCTCATCCTAGCCAGGCATTTATCTTCAGAAAATACTACTATCGTACAAGTTTACACGCCGTGTAATCAATTCTTGGAGTCTATAGGATACCCAAAGGAACTTACAGAAGAAAATCATTACAGGCCGTCACTTTCTGACCTCGTCACACAACTTCAAATCTGAATATGAGTTTTTATCCCTTCACATAGCCTGCCTGAGAGAAAATGTAATTAGTGTGGGGATACATTAGCTGTTAAAAGTCTACGGGAAGTTATTTGGCAGTTTTCCAGTGAACTTTTTGATTTTGATCTAATTTCTTTTGTTTCGCACAAATAACAATGAATATCTAGTTTTCTCTGCAAACGTGAAATAGTACATTACCACAAAGAACGAGACCGCGTCTTATTTTGGCGATAGAAAACGACAATGATAAATAGGACATGTTTAATGACATCAAGTTTGAAGCACTATATGGTAAATTTCGCTCGTAACTTCATTGGTTCGTGGCCATATGATCTTTGAAGCTGAGCGTGTAATTACTGAGATTCGCATTAAGCATGTAGAGCTTAAAGAAGGTCAGCACACGGTGAACCCAGCAACAATGAATAAAAATGGCATGCCTCGATCGTACATATGCGTAATCTCTTGCTTCTTGTATCGAATAGATTACTCTCTCCTCAGTTTAAATGTGTTTTTCAAAAGTGCTAATCGTCATAATACTCGTCGTCACGTAGGAAGAGCCAGCATAGTCTGTGATGTTAATTTCACGCGAGATCTTAAAGGTTAGATAATCACACCATCACAAATCTAAAGCTTTAGGACTAGGTCTATTATTACGGTATCAAAGACATACTATTTTACCGAACTAGACCGTAATTCCACAAGCTCTCTCGATCATCTGCTATCTTTCTACTTGCTTCAACCACAATGTCACATCATTCATTCATTTTCAAACCAAGAACTTGCAGATTCACCAAAAATTGTTGACTAAAATGGTTAAGGGTAGCTTTTTAGTCTAAAGTGTCTTTTAGGTTACGTGCTATTCTCACCATTTTTCTCGATCAAAATTAACATCTTGTATGCTTCCTTTTTTATTGACTTATATTATATCTTTTAACCCATTAAGTCACATGAAAAAAAAGTTTGCAACCAGTGGTTACAATCTAACTATAACGACAAATAGTAGACATCTTAACTGAAGTTAGGATAATAAGTTGAAAAGCCCTGTATCCAGCAAAACGTTGGTAAGAAAGTTCGGAACGAGACTAGGCAATGAGAACATAGGCCGAGTCTCCAACTAAATGATCAGGATCGCATTCCTACCAATGCGCCAACAGATAGCAAAAATAATCAGCAAAAAAATACAGCAAAAGAGGTTCTAAACTTCTGCTAACTTAGCCTACTGTGAAGGTAGAACACAGCGATAATTGAATCGCATATTTATACTTCGTTAAGTCCAACAATTAAAAATTTGAACGTAATTCCTATGGCAGTTATGTCCATCGCCTCTGTGATGGTGCAGCTTTCAGGCAGTAGTATTTCATTATCAACTACTTATTTATTTGTGGTACTTGAAACAACCGTCTTCTCATAGCATTCAAATTTTCTCTATATCATTTTTCACATTAAAACCAACTATCTCTCTGCCCAGTAATTTAGTAGCTGCTGAAATCCCAAAACCTTGTTTCTTTGAGATAAATGCACTCACGTCAACCACAAAATATACAAACACACAAATAACCAAAAAACTGACAAGGATTTGTCCATCTGAGTGGTTGGACTACTTGAAGTTATACATTAACATCATGACATGTAACCATAACAAAAAAAAACGCGAGAGCTAAGAAAGTGGTCAGTTTATATAAGTTCATCACAAATATATTTACATTGGATCTTAAATTATATATCCAAAGCATAGTTAATAGCGCTGAAATTGGCTTGTGCGGTACTTAACTGTCAAAAAGGACCTAAGCTCCTGATATTGTCTGGTGTATGAGTGTAGTTAGTGCTTAAATGTTCTGTTACTTTCAGAAATCTAACTCATATTTTAAGAATTTAAGTATATAGACTTTTAGTGCTGCAGCAATCTTAAATTCCAGTACAATTTTATTTTTTGCGAGCCTTACTGAAACGGATATTTCATTAGCAGCAACAAGTCATACTTCTATTGTAACTCTCCGTAGAATGATTTTGGTTAGTTTAAGATTAACCATTCTTTAGCGGGATACAATTTGATTCAATTATATATTTCGTTATTTTTAGGCAAAAGCCCTGTCTCTTTGTCGTGAAATTTACTTTTGTGAAAAGTTTTTCTCAACCAGAAACAACACTTCCTCTGAATGAATGAGTTCAAATCGATTATACTATGTTCGTCTTGTCTTTTCTCAGTCCATATTAATGTCGTAATTGTTAAATTGATTACGATCATTTTTATCTTGTCAAGTTAAAACGGACTAAATTACTTAAACTTTTCATAAGTGGTGTCGATAAATCGTTAGGTGGCGTAAATTCGTAACTAAAATGAAACCTTTATGTTATTTACTATTTGATTTCGTTAGAAATACTAGAAAGTAAGACTACATCATACGCATCTCCTAATGCTTGCATAAATTTTAATCTACTCGACATGCTTATCAACATGCTGCTTTATTCATAACGGAACTCAATGAGCAGTTGATGTAAAGAGCTAGGACACTGGGAGCTGGGTTGTGACGTAAACGTCTATTTCTTATTAATATGCTAGCTTAAAATTGGTTATAAAATTCACTAAAGCATTATAAATGCGTTTTTATATCTTTATTCAATTGCTTAGAGTTGTAGGTTAGTGAATACATGTTTTAGCTTGTGCATTTTAATGCAAATATTCTAAACATTTGTTGTTGTGATTGTAAATACTAGACACCGAATTTTCGCACTTTGATGCTCTTAAGTAATTTAATATGGTTTCTAGACCATGATTTCAACCTGTGAAAATTTCTTAAACTCTCCACAAAACCCATTCTCTGATAATTTAATATGATGAAGTGGTTGGTGTTAATTTCAGTTAATTGGATTTCATCATTTTTATTCATTGATTATTTGAAATGACCTTTTTTCCTCGCGACAACTTGCTAACTCGTATCATTTAACTTCCTTAAAGATAGTTTTTCGAATCAGCTGGTTCCTGTAGGCGATCAGGAGAATATTCAAGTCCTAACCTAAAATAATACAAAACTGTGATATGAATTCAACTCCTTCACTTGGTAAAACGAACGGTCCGGACACACGATGCATTTATTTCGAAGACATCCAGTTTTTTTCTCCAAATATCGATATGTCGTCATGGAACAAAACTGAAGTAAACAAATATTTTCATGTTCTTGAAAACAACTCGACAGACTGTTTCACTGTCGTTAATATATCAATTCCAACCAACAGAGAGGGGATTTTATGGTAAGTTCATTTTACGAGGAGACCTCTTTGCACTCATTTTTCACTTGAAATCTCATCTAGTAGCTCTGCTTTATTAATTATAACCTGCGCAGTTTACTTGTGTCACTTTATCATGTGTAACTAACAGTATACACAATCTCGCTAAATTACCGCATTTCGTTATCGAAACGATTTTGTTAGGCACATTTGCCACTTTTACTTATTAGTCCATTACTTACTCAACCACTAGATTTCCTTCTTTGTATTATTTTATCTCACTTTTTTCTAGCGTTACGGATTCAATTACCAATAAACAATTAATTTGTTTCCCACTCAATGAGATCAAAAACTTGTCAAAGGGATCCGACACCGCAACAGCAAATTATGTTTTACTAACTCACGGTACTTCACCATCAAATAACGAAGCGATAGACCCGTCTTCAGAAGAGCCATTGAACATGTACCTAACACATATATTACGTTGTCCAACATATCATGGGGTAACTCTAAAAATATTTTTGTTGTCTCTGGTTTTGTAATGTAAACTTTCAACTACAACCTGTTTATGATTAAACTGCTTATGATAGTTTTGGTTCACGAATCCTGGTATGTGGTGAATATAGTAACTGCAGTGGAAGCAACCCAAAGTTATGGCTAAATTAGAGTTGTCATCATTCGGCTTTTTGCTAGATTTATTTGGATAAATTTTTCTCTTATTAATAAAAGGAGCTTTGTATGTGGTCGTATCAGGAACTTATGTAGCATGAGTCGCACCTATTTTCTATCAATATTGAAGTATGCAGCCTTTTGAGAAATCTAGTCAACATATTTATATGACAAGGAATTTTTGTGGATATTACAGTAATTTCAGTGGTTCAGTTTAGGTATCCGGTGATCCAGTCGTAGGCCAAGGTAAACCTAGAGGCTGGATATACCTTTTCTGGATACATAAGTTTGGTTTTCTGGAGTTGACCAAGGTGGCTTCGGCTATGTGGAGTAACCGTAATCTAGTTCCTTGAGGCAGATATTTTGGAACTTGATATAAAACAGAAAGCTTCCTCTATTTTGGTATGATATTCACTATCTACTAAGTGAGAAACGATAGTGCTGTTGATCGATTTAGTGACTCCTCTTCCCAACCATGGTGGTCTAGCTTCGATTGACTCATGATGTCGACCATTGAAATATTTTTATGGTGTTAAGAAAATTTATCGAATACTAGGGACAGAAATAGGCGGTTCTCTTTCTGTCTATCAACATACAAGATCAAATACTAAGTAGTTAGTTCAACAGGTACCATGGAAATATGACATCATTGTTATATGATCTATAAAGTCAATCAAAAACCAATATCACAGTTCCAAACGTCGCATCATCTTTTGTTTATTTAGATACCCAGGACTTTCAGTTCCTTCAAAATATATTTTTTTTGATCCCTTCCCACTTACTTTGGTTTGGGTAGCAGGCTAGTATCACTATCCCTCACGCTCAGAGTGTGACTCGTATTCCAATACCTGATTGATGAGTTAAGTTATTTTCCATTATTTTTCTTCCTCACTCAAACCAACTGTTTGTCAGAAAAAGATAATCCACGTTTTAAAAAGATTTTTTCATTTACCTTATATTTAGTTCGATTTATAATCACTGAAAGTAAAGAGATACGTTAAAATTCAAGAGTCAAATCATGATATTTTTTATGAAGTAAAACTAGTTTCAAAAGTTTTGTTTAATTCGATTCCTTTTTGAAAAAAGTGACGTTAATTTCTTTGCCATTAAAATTATAATTCGAATTTTTGTTTAGACGTTGAAGATAATCGATGTCATCCGTCGAATCATTACTGAAGAAACTGGATCCACTGCTACTATGTCAGGTGTGTGGGAGCCTCAAAGTGTTACGTAAGTCATTTCCATCTTTAGAATGCTGAAAAACCTATATGATATCAAGAATATTATATCCTTGTAGGAAAAAAATAGGAGCCTTATTACTGTGTACTCAATAGTCTCAGGACTTCATTTACTATTAACTGAAAATATAGCTCTGAATAACCGATCGATCGATATTCCTACATTCGAACACTGTATAGGGATTTTCGAGACGTTAAATTCGATTGCTTTGCTATTTTCCATATTTAATCATTGGGATTTGACGTCTTGCTAGATATCTAGTCGAAACATGTCCAAGCTCCATGACCAAACATTTTGTATATTGATGATAATTTTCGTTTCTTTTACGGGCATTTGAAAGCTCATATAGTTGATTAAATGTGCAAATCAAGAGACACCTGTAGACAAACAGTTATTTAATTCGTTACGCATTTATATTACCATTCTCCTTATATTGAAATCTTATTATTTTGATCTTATTTCAAAAGAACTATGTGTTGTACAGCCTTTTTTCTGATCAAGACTTTTGAGTTGGCTCTCATGCTTTTAAGAACTTGTCAATGAAACCCACCTACAATCTATCATAGAAATGTATTACCACCTTGAAATTCCTAAGTCATATAATCCTACCCCACAATCAAACATATGTTATAAGTAAGCCATTCGGAACTAAACTGAATACAGTGATCAAACACTGCTTAGTACTCAATGCTAATTCTAATTTTCGATTTTAAACTGCTTCTCTTTGATGAAGTTGGCAATGCCTATTTACAAGAGTAAGAAATTCTACATCACTAGTATCTGTTCTCTGTTAACTTCAAAAATTTATTTGTAGTTTGAATAGTAAAAGATTATTTCCCATATTGTCTACCCTTATATTTAATTCTCATCCTTAATAAACATGATCTAGTTTACGTTTACATTTGGATATAAGAGAAGATGACGGATCGAATGTTAACTTTACTCCTGTACCAAAAGAAAAATCGGAATTATTTAAAATGAGAAAGAGCACAGCTAAACGACTATTTGTTGGTGTCAGTCAATTAGACGGTCATATTTATCTACCGATAAATGGGTTAGTAGATTTATTTTTTGTTAATCATTTCCAACTTATTACGTGATTTGCTAATGCTCACTAGTCATAAATACATGAGGTAGTTTATCCAAAGATGAAATTTTGTAGATGCCTAGTAAATCTTAACTGGGATTTGTTTGTGACCGATTAATTCAGTTATTTTATTTGATATTTAGAAAAGCTAAAATACCATTCTTTTTTAAAAATCCTTACTTATAAACTATTCGAATTCATTGTGCTACGACGAAGTTACTAATCAGATTGTTGTATGTGACGTAAGTATTCATAAAAATGCTGTTCTATTTATTTATGCCTCAAAATTTTCGTTATAAAATGTCGACTTAACTGCTGCAGCTGGTCATTATTATTGTTATTAGGATGTCCTGGGGGAATAATTTGGTCATGATATGTTTGTCGACCCCAATAGTAAATGAATACTAATGTTCACTTAGTTGAGGGTTCAAGTAAAGAGTGGTTACTCTAATATACTGGCAGATGGAATCCTTTTTAATGCGAACAAGTCATTATTTAAGCCCAAATTAGTAACATCAGTGTAAAATAATTAACAATGAGCTTTTTATAAACATAAGACTAATGAATTTATTAATAGTAGGCTTGGAAAGACTTATCTTAATAAATCCCACACTTTATAACGAATTAAAGCCATAACGTTTATGAAACGTTCATATCATAAACTAAAATAATAACGAAATATCAAAATGAATGTGCTGGAGTTCATATTCAACTATGCTTAAGTCGAATGAACTGTTTGTGTAATCTTGTGTACACTGAGATGCTTTAGTCTTCAGTTCCTTTTCTGTATCCACAAAGTTCACTGCTAGAAGCAAGCGGCAAACATAATGGTCATTTTAGTTTGCTTTCTAAAACTGTGAGATTATAATCATATTTTAGAACCTTGAAGTTTTAAAATCATAATTCATAACCGGTTTTCACAATAATAAAACGTAATTTGAAAAATTCTAAGCATCGATATCATTATCTATTTAAGCACTATGATTTCGGTAGGCTACTGTAGATATCTTTTCAATAATATTTTTATGCAAATATTGTGATCGTAAAGAGCTAGTTTAAAATTTACATATTACATATTAACACTAAGACTGTGCTATTTTATTACACCATAAGATTCTGATAATATTAATTCCATAATGATCAGTTTTAAAATGTGGATATTTTTTCTCATGGATTACAACGTATGTATATGATATACATTAAATCATTTTTATATCATCTAGAATTTTAGACGTATGTTTGGGTTTTGGTCGTTATCTATCGGATAGTGAACTAACCTATTTGGGAGGTGAAGAAAATGTCACACGAGGAGAAGCATCATCTAATTCTTTAAGCGGAACTTCATTTTCTACTTGGGTTACTTGGCCATCAAATCATAATCAATTCTCTATGTTTGATGTCGTTGGAAGTCGTGGTTAGTTCTTCATTTGTTGATTTATATGTATTTTTCAGGTCGATTATGAAGATTATATAGTTATATTTGCACTGACTGTTTATTTTACGATATGTATATGGTATTTCGTAGTTTTCCTAATGAGCGTATATACCAGTCTTTTTTTAAGTCAACCTTCGTCAAATTTCCACATTGAACAACATTTGCTTGTAAACTTGTTTTCGAAACTTACCATTATCATTTTTCCACCGTTTCTACCCATGGTAAGATGCTATCAGTGAAAATTAATATTTCAGTATCCAACCATTATTTAGAATTGGAGCTTATGAGTTAAGTTGTAAAATATTACTGAAAGTCTAAAAAGACACCATACTGTTTCTTTTCTAACTTACTAGAAAAGTAAAAATCTGAAGGTCTTTGCGAATTTTCTTTTAAACTAAATAATCCCTAAATTTATGTACATCTTTTATGTTTCTTTCGTATATACTAGTTAAAGATTGTGCTAATTATTTTGTTACAGTTTAGCATACTGTAATTTGTACAGTTATGAGTTTTTTATGCTACTCAACAATCTCCACAACCCCATACTGATAATCATCATTTGTTTACTGGTGACTAACTTCGAGGAAGCATTTCCAGATTTCCCGTGCAAAACCATCACATGTAGAGCTAAACTGTGTCGATTGTAAGGTCCACCAAAGTCCGTGAAAAATGGTGGTGCAATGTCGTGTATTTGCTGAAGTTAAACATTAACTTCGTTGAATCTGTACTCAATGGTTTAGGGGTTAAGCATTCGTGTACAAGACCGAAGGTCTTGTGTTCGAGTCGCACTTTCATAATCTTAGATGTGCACCGCTGAAAAGTCCTATACTAGGACGAAATGGTCTTCCAGTGCTCCGAGGTTTTAAATGGTGGTCTAACTTAAGTAGGTTCATGATTTCTTCGAATTCAACAATCTCCAAAACCCTGTGCTGGAAAATCTTGATCATATTTATTATCAACATATATTGCAAAGAAGTGAATAAATTCTGAATATTTTAAGACTAAGTGTTCATGCCATAAAAATTTCGTGATTAACCATCATGCTATAACAATCCTGCATTTGTTAGCGTATGTTGGTTAAAGTGCAATCGATGTTTTATCGATGAACTACATGAGTATCATATTTCCCACCTGCTTTACTATAGCTAACAAATCAGAGGTCATAATTACGGTTTTAAGTAGGAAGTTAGCAATTAAGTACAAATTGGTGTAATCAGGTCCAAGCCGAACATCTTACTAGTTGCTCTAACTAAATCAAATTCAGCGGGGTTCAGACCTGAAATTCAGTGGTTGAAAGTCTAGTGCTTTAATTCCCCCATCTGAAATACCGTGTCATTTCAAGAAATAATTGTTCTCAAGAAAAGTATCAACTGTTTTATTAAACCAAACGTTTTGTACATTGTTCCGTTATGTAAATAGAAGACTACGTGCTCTTACTTAGATTATAAATTTTCAGTTTTCATAAACAGGTTATATTTAAATGATCCGCATGTCATAAATGGACCTCAATGTTTTTGTTGAAATGAAGCCGAAATTTTAACACTTTTTTCATCTATCATATGTTTTTCTGTAGATGAATGTATATTCTTCACGGTTGTTGTACGCCTACTTATCCATAGACTTGAAGAACCATTAGCTCTGCGACGAATCTGCCGAGCGCGTGTTTATAAACCAGATGAAATATTTTGGCTCTCTTTAGATAGAAAACCTGTTATAGAGGATTATACTATTAAATTAACTGAGGTTTGTATTTTGTACTACTTATTGTATGCAGTTGATATTAACAGATGTTTTCGTATTTGATTTGAGTCTTTGTTTTATTGTATCAACATGTTTGTCATATATTACAGTGTAAATGAAAAGCCCAATGTAGGTAGTTGAAAATTCAAGAACGGACTCGTTTGTTGATAACTGATTACACCACATTATTTGAAATAGTGTCAACTAGACAAATGAGTATTGAACATTTTATTGGTGTGTTTCAATGATTTAGTCACTAAATTTTTGATCAACTACTCAAAATTTAAAAATACTGTTCACTCGCTCAAGTTTAAATCTTATCCTTCACCTCAAAATACATTTTTAGCTTACAATCAAATGATTAGATTTCTAAGACATTCTTAATTTTCATCATTTGTTTTAAACTTTACCGATGCTGAATATTGAGCAAATGGATTTTCTTATTGATTCCACGAAATAAACCGAACTCACTTTCAGGCTTAGTCGAAGGAAGCTTGTTATTAAAAAATAAACGGATTAATAGTATGATGTTTTCTATTTGAAGAACCAAATTTTTCGTGTCAGTCTTAGCAGTAGTATTTATTCGAATTTTTTCCCAATCATTGTAAAAACGAAGATTTTTATAAACTCGTTTTAAGAAAATTACGTATATAAATCGGATCTCCTCTTTATCATATCTTACATGAGCTGTTTAACCTACTGTTTTATCAGATATTAGTATTATTAAGTTCATACTCGTAAATTTTTGCACTCACTTCATAGACATCTACTCTGGGATTGTTAAGCTAAATATTTTCAAAATACCCCGAAATTTCCCAACGTGATACTTAAAAATCATAGACTGTTATTGTATTGTTACTAAAACGTTTGTCTAAGAAATATTAAGTTTCTTCTCTTTAGATTTTACTTCAAGATGTGTATATTAAGAGATGAAAATAGAGCCATATAAGATCATAATCGCCATGTACCCTGAAATCTTGTCATTAGTGTATTTAGCTAAACAATTCGAAAGCTTAAAGTAATTTTTTTGAGAACAGTTATCGTCTACTACTAGTTTGGATTTGTTCATTTTGGTTAGTTTATATATACTCTCTGGAAAAAATATACATCCAAAAAACGTAATCTATGGCTATTCAGTAAAATATTTCTAACCTCATTTTTAATGCATTCATTTAGGCTGACTTCAGTATTACTAATATTTATTTAAAGATAGCTTTCACTGCAAGAAACCGATAATGGTTGATGAAGTTTAAATTTTTTTAGCACTTCATATTGTTTTGACTGGTTTAATGATAAATATGTTCGAACTTGGCGTCAACTACTTCAGTATTAACAACAAAATTAGTTTCACTAGCTCTTATATCTAATGATGAGTTACCTTTAAGTATCTTAATTTACAACTTATCTATTCATTGTTCTAGCCAGTTTTTTTATGACTCTTAAATTTCGAATAACCATTTTTAAAAACAAAAAACAAATTATCATTTTAGAGTATAGATGAAAACGGAAATTTACACGCTGGTAAAATACAGAAAATTTTCAATGTTACTGCATTTCATCCAGAACATAATCAATCAATTGTTCCATCAGTTGTTAATCAAGCTGAAGGTAAATTTTAATCATTAGTTAACCAATAATAAATTAACCTAGTACTAATTATAACAATATTATTACTACACTTCTTATTGTTTGCATTCATTTTCCATCTACTAAAATTAGTATAATGCATATGATTTGCATATTTCACCTGGATTAGATCTAATAACAATAGTAATGACCTTAATATTTCATTTTACATGGTCAATATTTTCAGCTGTAGTTTTTTGTGTGCTTATCAATCTTGTACTATTAGTTAATGCATGAAATTTACGTGCTACACGATCATAGTGTTACGTACGGTTTGTTAATTCTACGTTTTAAGGTTTTCCTCTTTTATGACCGCTTAGTTATGGTAAAAATTGTCATTGACTTTCATTGAGTTGCATGAGTCTAATTGAGACATTAAATGATGTTGCTTTAAATCTCTAAGAAACCATCACTCACTTCAGGATTCCAGATGCATTTTTCTAATGATTCATATACATCAGGAAATGCTGTTTGAATCACTTAGTTTATTATTCAAATTGTAAATACGATCTATATAATTTAATCAGCCCTAAAAAGTAAACATTAAATCAATTACTAATCAGGATCAATCAATTCAAGGTTTCTATTGTTTCGATTTCTTGATCATGAAGTCTTTAAATTCATTTTGAGAAAAAAAACGCCCTAAAAATGTAAGTCTTGTAGTAATGATTGTAATTAGAAATCTGTCCTTCTACCTAACTGCACTGTAGTGCCCTAGTTCTGATCATTATGGAATTGAAAATATTCATTGTCTTTCTTAATGGCATAAATCAACATTTCATATTTGTAGTTGTAATCCATTTGGAAGAAAAAGATCAATTTCTTACTGTCAACTAAGATTAGTTTTATGGGAAATGATATATTAAACGTTTGCTATTACTTCGATGTTTACCAGGTTTGTACTTTTCTACTGTATAAACAAAAATCAGAATAAATTTATTGGTTTGTAGAATTTTTTTTGGTTGTTTCAAGTAACTCATAATCAGCAATGAGATAGTCTTGTTCTGAGAAACATTCATTAGTTCTTTGCATCTGGGATATCTTCCAGTCAAGCATTTTATTATTTTAAATTAATTATTAATCAGTGAAGTGCCATGTGTTAAATGGTGTGTAAACTTAAATCACTAATTCTTTTTTCTGTACTCAGTTTACTCAAATCATGTGGTCAATCAAATTTTCTTTGGTAATTAAATTAACTTAGATTAACTTTGAGAGTTTACTTAAAATGTGATATATTTTCGTAGGATGAGTGTGTGAATGGAAAGTTACTAGGTAGGGTTAAAGTGTATATTAATCTGCCATCTACTATGTGTGGTATGTTTTCAAGTTATTATCAATTTATCAAAAATATATTTTGGTGTCTTTTACTAGATATTTTTGAAATGTGACGTTTCAAGCGATATAACATAAAATGATTACAGGTAGTTAATCACTGATGCTTTTGATTTATTATCAAGTAGTGAAGTAAGGGTGGTTATCTTTATATAGAATGTGTAGATTAATTGGTAAACTTGAATAAATTTACCAAATAAAATAAAGGGAGTATGTATCATTTATGTTGATTTACTTGTTATTTCAATGCTTCATTTTTATTTGGATAAGATTAAGTGAGAGAACTTTTCCTTTAAATCTCAAATTTATCACCGCTTTATAGTGACCATTGACTGTAGGTTCAACTCATGCAGACAAATATAAAATTTGATAACTTATTTCAAAACTTATCGTACTTTGTTGAAAATCATTCACATTAGTATGAAAATATTTTTTTATATTTAACGATAAACATCGTATCATCATATTCTTATACACTTTATTCATCGTTTATCTTGTTATTTTATTTATGTATATGAACAAATTAAATATTGGTACAAAGGGGCACCAGATATATATGGGCAACACAATAACAGTGAGAATGTGAAGAGATAAAGAATGTACGGTGCGTATAAGAAAAAGGAAAACCAACACGAACAGAAATTAGTGTATGATAGTGAAATAATAATAAGGGGAGAAGCAGTTCAGTTAGAAAAGGTACAACCAGAAAGAATTCTTCCAGATGAAGAAGCAACGTCTATTCTGAACCATATCTGATAACGTCTCTATCCACTGTGTTGCACCGTCTCTAGGACCCCAATCAGGGAGTCATGAAGAACCAACAGATGCCAGTCCTTTGCATCTTTCTTTCAGAAAATAGTGCACGACGTGGAATTCTCTAGGATAACATTCGTAGAACATGTACAAGCCACAGAATTCGATGTTTCAAGATGGTGACACCAATTACATTATCGTCTCTGCGCCCGAACACACAATACCGAATCTCTGCATTACTAACATGGTGTTGCCAGTGGATGTCAGCAATCCTTCGGAGACAACGACAACACCACCAGCACTTTCGCAGCCACCTAGGTTCACGAACTTCTTGACTACTTCTATCTGCTCACCATCCAGGGTGAATGCAGGATCAGGGTTTCGCCAGTCTTGCAAAAGTACTTTTCAATTCCAAGGTGCAAAGCACATAGCATACCTACGGACACTGACTGCCAACTGATTAAGTGCGAATTGCATGGTTTGGGTATTATCTCACAGTAAGATAATATCATCCGCATACTCGAGTTCGAGAAGCCTTTCTCCAGGCAGCAGATCCACACCGCCATTACCTACATCTATCAGAGCTGTTTCCAGAACGTCATCGATGTCAAAGCTGAAGAGGAATGTTGAGATTGGTCAACCTTATTGCTTGAATGGAACAATGTAGAGAGGTGGTTTTATGCTCTCACTCTGTCTGAGGGGTTTCAAGCTGTTAAAAATCTCAGGCACACCCTTCTTCAATAGACAACCCCAAAGAACACTCTGTCCAACGAATCGATGGGAGCCTTGATATCATAGTGATTTTTCATGTAATGCCTTAACTTCTGGTTACTCTGATTTCTTGAGTTTTTGCCATCTGTAAAAATCGTAGTAATTTGTCAGACAAGTAACTTCTTAATCTCTAACAAAGATTTCGAGCAATTGAAGATGGCCCATGTACACTTTTGTAATAAATGCACAAATAAGAAAATCAAAAACCGAACAACTATTGTCAGGAGAATACAAATCACAACTACTGCATTGTGTAATAAGAATTATGTGCTGATTCAATAAGCCAATCATCAGTTTCTACTTTTTCGGACACCTTGAACCGTCTGGATCTTGTCCTCCCACGATTATATGCACGATTTATATGCATAACAAAGATGTTTCCTCATACGCTTTACTACATATAAATAGTTCTCTATACCTTGCAATTGCTACTTGTCTAAAAATTTGCTACGAGTAAGACATCAGCTTAATAGATAAATACGTTTGATTTGTTAGGTTCTGTTGACGATATCTGTGTCCCGAAATGCTATCTATGGTGATTACTTCTACGATGAACCTTCAGCATAAAGTCCAGGTTTCATAATGATTCTTATCGACATTGTCGAAGCATCGAGGGGTCACTTATAGATGACTTTCATAAAATAATCAGAGAATACCGTACTTTGATAAATAGTCGACTGTTTCCATATATACAAGAGGTATATATATGATACTTTTACGATCTGGGACGAAAATAGCGAATTCAGTAACATCCGTCGGGAGCTCAACAGCTGGCATCAGTCAATTAACCTCACACTGGGATCAGAGGCTCCTTCAAAGTTTCACTGACTAAGTGTTTTGTTAGAAAGAAAGTGAGATAGTTCTCTGCAAATATCTATATATGGAATGCCAACTTGAAACACTCAGTCTACGAATTTCCATTGAGCGGAAATAGAAACTTAATTTACTATCCTTAAACTCTGGAAAATGTATACTTGACATGTAGTGTCGGTTACTATGTTAAGCCCATATGATTTGTTCCATCTTCTGGACAGGCCAGTTTATCCATCCCACTTGAGTCACGTTTTGACCTTGTTAATTATTCACTTATCAACCCTGACCGCTCTTATACTATACGAGCGTATGTGTGTGTACACATCTTATCACATTCATCACATGTGATTAACGCTTGGTTAAATGGAGTTGGCTCACATGACTTCTCCACCGCGCTTCATTTCGCTTCGCTAGAGGACAGTGAATTTAAGACGTGGCACTATGTAATAAATTATAATGATGTTAAGCTTATACTTAAATTGAACAAGAAGGTGGTGTTACTTAATGGTCACACGTTACTAGAAATACAATAAATTATATTGTAGTTTGATTTTTATGAAAATTCAAGATCATCTAATGTTTACTAAAAGATTCTCCAAATCTCTTATGTATAACTCCTCTCATTCCAATTATCAATATTCTAATCTTATTTTGTCGAATTTGTCATATTGAATCTCGTTTACTTACAAAGTCCTTTTTTAATGTAGTAAATAAAACTAGTAAAACATCATGTCGCTAGACTTCCGTTGAATATAAACACTTATTCAGTCTTATTCTAAACAAGCAACATTATTAGTTGAACTTCTGTGTGTAGCAATTTATTTGATTTTTTTGCCGACATTTAATGATATTATTTACTGTCGCTACTTATAGTGATCTGCTACGCCTTCATGGTTGTTCTGAGCTAAAATCACCGAAATATTCTCTTAAAGCATTTTAAATTATTTCTTTTCTTCATTAACCTTCATTCCAATGATCACAAGCACAATTCAGAAATTTTTTATTGATCATTCGATGTGCGATAATGCCCAAGGCATGCAATCCGCACTTAATCAGTTGGCAATCAGTGTCCGTAGGTATGGTATGTGCTTTGCACCTTCGAAGTGCAAAGTACTTCTACAAGACTGGCAGGATTCCAATCCTGTACTCACCCTGGATGGTGAGCAGATAGACGTAGTGGAGAAGTTCGTGTATCTGGGTAGCTGCATAAGTGCTGGTGGGGGTGTGAGTGATGAGATCAATGCACGTATAGTGAAAGCCAGAGTGGCTTATGCCAATCTGAGCCATCTTTGGCGCCTTCGTAATGTTAGTCTGGCTGTAAAAGGTCGGATCTACAACGCGTCGGTGAGAGCAGTTTTGCTCTACGCTTGGGAAACCTGGCTTCTACGAGTTGAGAATGTTAGACAACTCTCTGTGTTTGACCATCGTTGTCTCCGAAGGATTGTTGACATCCACTGGCAACACCATGTCAGTAATGCGGAGGTTCGGCATCGTGTGTTTGGGCACAGAGATGATAATGCAATTGGTGTCACCATCTTGAAACACCGACTTCGGTGGCTTGGACATGTTCTATGAATGTCGTCCCAGAGAATTCCACGTCGTGCATTATTTGCCGACTCTGGGACTGGTTGGAAAATGCGGAGAGGTGGTCAGTGCATGACATGGTGTCGTGGTATGAAAGAAAGCTGCAAAGGACTGGCTTCTGTCGGTCCTTCACGACTCCCTGGTTGGGGTCTGAGAGTTGGTGGTGCTACACAGTGGCTAGAGACGTTATCAGATATGGCTCAGAATAGAAGCCAGTGGCGATCCTGCTGTAACCTTCTTTTACTTTCTTCATAAAAAGTGGTTGTGTCTCCCTTACTTGAAAGATTTCTTCTGATTGTACCTTTCCGTTCCATCGTTACGACCACACTACCTTACACCAATCTCTTCGCTATCGTTCTTTTTCTTTTGCGCTCCTTAGTTTTCTTTTCTATCTCTCTTCGAATTTTCATTGTTTTGTGTGGCGCATATATATTGGCGCTCTCTTGTACCAATATTTATGTGTTCAAATAAATAAAATAAATATTTCTTCTTTAACCTTCATTACAATGATCACAAACACAATTCAGAAATTTTTTATTGATCATTCGATGTTTTTTTTCCACTAAAACTTTGTAGAGCACTGTTTTCAGTTTTACCTTGCAACTAAATTATACTGGACAGCAAAAAAAGTACATTACAACATGATATTTTTTTCCTATTAAAACAGTTGTTACACTTGTAAAGATTTTTAACAATCTCTTTTGTGCTGTGAACAATATCTTGATTATTGATCCATGTTTGTGGTCTTAGTCTCTCATTAAATCCTACGGTGATGACAGCATGCTAATTAGTTCAGTAGTAACAGCTGTCAATTTTAACAATGACCTCAGTAGGCATTACAATTACTGGTGCAAAAGAAATGATAAGATTGGAGAATTGTTTAAGAGCTTAGTTTCTTCGTGAATTCATACCTCTTGTTCTATAAGGTAGTTATTCTGAGAATTAATGTGGTTGTTTGCTTTTTTGAGTAGTCAGAAAAGCTGAAAATTAATATTCATCCGTTGATTCTTCAGTGTTTGTTATTTTCATAATCATTTATCAAACTTGACGAAAATGTTAGGTGGATTGTCATTATCAGAATAGACATGATATATGGAGAATCCATATGATCTACAACACAACTTGTATAATCTATGAAGTTTTCCATATCATTGTTTTGAGTGAATTCTGTATACACAGATATACTTGATTATCACTACTTATGAGAACACATACAACACTTAAATCTGCTTTTCGCTTAAATTCACAATTTTCTGTTGGCTTCCTAACATACCACAAAAACTAAGTGATGAAATATATCAAAATAAAGAACTATAGATCCAGTATAAATATTGGTATATTCATTACTATTCACTATTTATCTAATGTACTGACCAAGTAGTATCACGATGTAGTTCTCAAGCTCAATTATTTTTTCATCATTTATTAACTTATTCGTAAAAACTATAAATATTTTTCAAAATCTGCAGAACAAAATTGATCTATAAACTAAATTTTATTTCAGATAGTGACAATGAACCACTGATGAGCGGTAATGGAATTGTATCGAGAGAAGTTACAGATGATCAGCTACTTCTTGAATGGGGACATTTAGTTACTGAATGGCATAACAAAGTCAGACAAGATCAAGCTAATGGTCTCGGCTTATCTACATATTGTTTGAGAATTGAATTATTGTATAGTGGTTGTTCTGGTCCTCATATTTCTCATTTAGGTTCTGCATTTTGTCAACGAATTAGAAAACTAGTTAATCGTGGTATTCCAGATGCCTTACGAGCTGAAGTTTGGCAGTTATTATCTGGTTGTCCTGTTGATGAAAGTGGACTGATGGATGCTTATCGAATTCTTATTACTAAAGTAAGCTATTCTAGTAGTATTGTTTCAGTATTTTTTCTGTTGTACTTTTTTTCCTTCAACAAAAGAATACTTTAATCTGTTTAGTGTCAAGCGTTTAATTGCCATCCAATATCTTACAGAATCAAACCGTTCTCCTTATGTTTCTGTTTGAACAGCGGTATAGTTTCATTAGTCGTATTGTTTATATTAGCGGATACAAATTACCAATCACACCCAAATAGTAAGAATAAGAACTATCCACTGATTTCTCATTACCACGCAAACGGTGCCACTCAGATGACTGCTTTTGCTAACCAATATAGCCAAATTACTGAGTTACATGTTTTTCTCCTTCCTAATAACTAATATTTTCTAACCCACTGTTTTTCATCTGTAACCTCTAAGATTTTTGTGGGGTTTTGTTCTCTAATCTGGATGGTTTGGACGTGGAGCTTTTATTGTTCTTCTGAACAACGTCAGGACCAGCTTCCGGTAAAAGTAAAGTATTTGAATTTCTCAACATCAGACTCACAGTTTGTTCTAAGTACCTCGATCTTGATTGGCTATTGTCGACCTCTAACCAGTAATTATCTGCCTCGTTATTTTGTTTGTATCTTCCTTTTGATGTGATTCTTGGTCCTATATTTGTCCATGATTTATCTAGTTGATTGATTAGACCTATTTGGATGTGGGTTATTGATTGCCGATTGACCTGAGCGCCAAGATTAAATATTCTCTCTATCTTAGTACAACAAGATTCATAGTAACACTTTATATAACCACCTTTCCCAAGTCAATATTGTTTTTTTTTGTAGCCATGTAAACATGATGAAGTTATACGTCGTGATTTAGCACGCACATTTCCAGCTCATAGTTTCTTTCGTGATAAAATTGGACAGGAAAGTCTTTTTCTTGTTAGTCGTGCTTATGCTTTGTACGATGAAGAAGTTGGTTATTGTCAAGGTTTAACATTTTTTGCCGCTGTATTATTACTTCATGTAAGTTTTCCTTGTTTACTCATAAAATAGTGTTTGTACTTTCTTTAGATTATCATGGCGACTATGTAATAAATCATTCTAGCTTACTTACATCCAAACAGATTCATCGTCTTGACATTCCATAGCATTAGCAAGGTGCTTTTGGTACTAAGTTTTCATCGTCAAATTTACATTGGAGCTCCCCTGGTACGACCGATTGTGTTGAGAGGCAGCTCAACCTCTCGAAATGCTCTCACACGAACATGCGTACACAACCACTGTTAAGGAAGTCCTACTGATTGCCTTCTCGCGGCATTACTGTTATTTACGAAATTGGGAGAACGAAAAGCGAATGTTCAGCGTTTTAACCTGGTTGGTGTACATGAAGGGTTTGCCTAGGGGAGTCGGAAAACCCTGATTCTAAATCAATGGTGCACATGGGCTTCAGGATCCTGAGGGAACAAATGGCATATGAACCAATTGTTGGCCACCGGTACCATGGGACTGCATCTCTTAACGTTGATCCAATGCCTTGTAGATTAGACCTTTAGGTTAAAAGCTCCTGATGTGGCTCCCTAAGAAAACCACCTGCTTCGGTCTGGTCGCCTGGGCAGTATCACAACTCATACACAAAGCAAGTGACTTGTGTGGCGCATATATATTTGGTGCCCCTTTGTATCAATATTTATGTGTTCAAATAAATAAATAAATTTAGATTTTGCCATTCATTTGTTGGTAAAGCATGGTAACAGTGATAATTAAAAGAAATCGATTAAAATACTCAACCTCCAACCAATATATTTCAAGTTTTGACCCTATTCTAGCTACTTTGATTCGCTCAACTGGGTGATATCATTAGCAATCACATATAGTATCACTCCAAACCGAGTACATCAACTCACACTTGATAATTGAATTTAGTAAACTTTGTGATTCGACGATGCAATAATTGATCTAGATAGTCATGCCTTAACTCGTTGGATGATAAGTGACCAACAAAATCATATGTTTTTGCGTCAATGCGTTGTACAAAGAATATTATTTTTATTGGAAAGAAATGTCTTCTGCTGAGCATCTGACCTTATCTAGTGATGCATATTCAATTGGCGGTTCATGATAATAATTTGCTTTAATAAGGAACCATCACTTGGTCATATCGTATCGTTGTATATTACAATCGATCGGCCATACATCTACTAATCTAACGATCTGCAAACATCTTTCATTACAAATTTTGGAAGCTAAGCCGTCATACCACGAATGAATGGTTGTATAATACTTCTAAAAATTAGCATGAAATATATTTCGTAAGTGCGATATTGGATTTATTTTATACTGTGTCCAAAATATTGCACATTTTTTAAGTACCTTTTGCTATAAAATCATGTGTTTAAGCTAAGAGAATTATCTAAGCATATGAAATTAGATTGTAATACTACTAATTATTATTATTATTATTTCAAAGTGGTATCAATATCTCAATTGTATCAATGTGTATCTTTGGGTACAACTTACAGATGATTTTATTAATATAGATGACACTCAAACAAAGTAAATCCTTTCATCTTTGTTTTCTTAAATTGAATAATTTTTCATAATTATTCTTTCTGACTATTCTGTCTTTTTGTTTCAGATGCCAGTAGAACAAGCATTCACACTATTAGTACAAGTGAATAACAATTATGGAGTTCGAGAATTTTTCTTAAATGATTTCGATGGATTACATATGCGATTATATCAATTGGATCGTATTATTCAGGTAAAATATAATTGTCATTTTGAGGTCGTGGGATTTTTTTAATTTCATTGTAACCACAAACTTATTAAAGTAAAACAACCATTAAAAGCCTGGAAGCATCGGACGGATGTTTCATCCTTGTATTGGTTAAACGTTCACGCACGAGGCAGAAGATCCTGAATTCGAATCCCGCTTATGGGAGCGTGGGCGTTCATGTAGTTAAATCAAACGACCGTCTGATCTTACCAGGTTCCCAGTGGTTGTCTAACTTTGATCGGTTCATCATTTCAACAAAATATGATTTCGTTTTTATTTTCTAATTTTCATTATTGAATGTGTGTGACCTAGTTTTGCCAACCTAATAGTTTCACTAGCTCTCATACGTAGTAGTAGTTCATTTATTTTAGATTTTATAGCTAACAGTGTTGCTGTGATGATAAAAATATAAATAATTTGATATGATCGTATGTTGATAACTTTTTATTCACTCAGTATTAGCACTTTTCATGTAACATCTTGAAGTAATCTCACCACAATGAGGAATCAATCGTCCAACGGTCACAATGAATTAATTATAACCAAATATAAACCTTGAGTATAGAAAGTATTACTTCTTTTCTATGAGCTACAGAGGGTGACTGTTTTAGATGAGCGTTTAAACTGTGAATAAATTATTTCATCAGCTTTTGTAATTTTGATTTGTTTTTGGTTGAAATTATGCAATAATAAACACTCACTTCACTTGATGTGATCATTTTTCTTTTTGATTAGGATCAATTGCCAGATGTAGCAAAACATTTTAGTGATCTTGGCTTAGAAACTCACATGTTCGCTAGTCAATGGTTTTTAACATTGTTCACTGCTAAATTTCCATTAAATGTTGTCTTTCATATTGTTGATCTGTTTCTAACTGAGGTATGTTGTACTTAAATACATGATCATTTCTTTTTAAAATGTATAAGTACTATAATTTTTTTTAAAGTATGTAATACCTTTACTGTTTTACATATTTATAACATCGTTTTTGTATGGTATAAACGGAGGGAAATGTGTTTTGTATGTCATAGGCTAGATTCTAGATACCTGGTCATATGAACACTCAAAGTTTTACCGACTATCGAAAAGCAGTTAATAATTAGGACAAGAGGATATTACAAAGAGATAAAGAAATCATATTTATTACAATTAGATTCCAAGATGAATCTGTCCGTCTTACCTCAATAGTCAGTTATGGCTTCTTTTGACTGATACATTGAATTCGAAGACTAACATCATTTGGAAATATTTCTTTTTTTTCTTGAAGAAATTTAATCTTGAAAAGAGCAAGAACAAAGATTCTAGTTAGAAGATTCTCCTAGAATTTTTGTTCTTGCTCTTTCCGAAATGATGAAGGGAACTATGTGTATGAAAGAAATTTAATCAAATAATTTTAGATAGTGTAATAAAATGACGTAGATTATCGGAACTTTATAACTACCTAAGAAATATTAGCTTATTATCCAGAGTGATGAGGTGTCGAATTGTTTTTCATTCTCTTTTCTTTATTATCCTTGTCTCCTTCATTTGTCTATTTGAACTTTCATTTTTGTATGTAGATGTTCTTAATAAGCGTATGTGTGATCAAATTGTTCAAATGTATTGCGCTATTGTATCACGTAGTTCTGATAATCTTCGTTTTCTTATTACACTTCACTCGATTGCACAAGCAAGTGGCTATCAGGACTCAGTAGCTAATAATGCGTTGCCATGTGAAGCGAACGGTACTGGGTTCGAGTCTCAAATCGGACAAAAGGCGCGCCCTGGATTCCACTGCTAGCCACTATCCATCTTTGCTTATAATGCTTGTGAATTAAGATCATATCGCGGCAATACACACAGTATGCACATATGCCAATAAGCGACTAATCAATTGCAGTCCTAAACGTCAATGGGAAGATTCAAGTAAATAATACCAGGTGAATTATCCTAATTTATTAAAGGGACTAATTGCTTTAAACAAATGTTATAAAGCATGTCACACTTAGGAATTCTATTGTTTGAATAAATTCATAAAGCATTGAATTACTTCTAAATTGCACTAATTTCGCCAATGATATGCAAGAATTGATAGTTACATCCCTCTTTTTCCCAATAAAGTGAACTTTTCCTTCCAGTATTTTCCTATTTCTTTGAAGATAAAGGTATACTATTTTCTCTTAGTCAAGGTTATCACACTATAGTAGTATATGCTTTTATGATTTTTGTATTTTAAAAAAGATCTTTCATCTATGTTTATTATAGGGTTTGATATTCATATTCAAAGTATCTTTAGCACTATTGCAATTGGCTAGACGTGATTTACTCGGTTTGGACTTTGAAGGTGTTCTCAAGCATTTGCGTGTTACGATGCCAAAAAAATATTTAGTCCATGATGCTAATCAAGAATTACTTAGTATTGCATTATCGGCTAAAGTGAGTTTCGAAAACAAGCATCTAGCTTAATAAAATGATATATTTAATATGTGAAGAAAATCTTTCATTGAATGGAACAAAATGTTTTCATCGGTTTTAAAGGCATTGACAACATTGGCAATGATTCTATAAAATCATTCATTTGAACAACTCTTTTGGTTTATTGTTTAAATAATAGAGGTGCAACTATAGCTGGATATAATAACAACAAGTGATTTCATGATATTAAATAATTCGAAATGATTAACTTGAAACTTCGAACTTCGGTTTCCTGCTAGTTGTTACTCATTCAAATCCTCTTCAGGTACATTTTGATGAGTATCAACTAGCACGATGTTTTTGTCCAAGGTATTATTACCTTACCTTGTACGATTATCGCGAATACGATTGCCGAATTTGGATACGCGGACTTATACGACCAACAAATGACGTATACACCTGAACGAACAGCCTGTAGTCCCGTTTGGTCCTTTTCCCTGCTTGTTAAGCCCAAAACACAAATCTCAGTTTCCGTGATATGAATTATGTATTTCAAATATATTGGGTTTATGTACAAGCCAAACAAACCACATCACACTATAAATGGAAAATAACATTGGTACAAGAATCTAGCCAAAGGTGACTGTGAACGTGGAAGACTGTAATTAATAAACTGGGCATAACTTAAGAATGGTAAATCCTATATTAAGTTCATAGGTCAAAGTAAAGCTTGTAATAAGCAGAATATTGAATATACATAGTTTAGTTACTTAACAATTATACCATATATATGATTTGTTTGGTGACTGTTATCAAGAATCACTGTTGGTTGCCATCTCAATGGTGTTAAACTTATTCTTTAGAATCCTGGTTATTCTAAGTTCCTGATTAAGTGATATTTCAAAGATACTAAGAGGAACTGCTGATTTGAGAAAATCATTTACTCCTATTGTTAAAGTAAAAACGATTTATTATCGACTGTATCATGGAAAATTTCCATATTTATTATCTTAAACATTTTAAGTGTTTAGTAAATGTTTCATTGACTGTTTATTTTATTAACATTATCCGTGTCATTATCCAACATCGATTTATTATTTTTTTGATCACATTCATTTATATCTAAGGTCAAGTGTTTTAATATTTGTTTCTATTAATTCGAAGTTTTAGAGCTTTATTTATGATAATATAATACTTATTTATAAATAAATACCATTCACATCATTCTGTCATTTGTTGCCTTCAAATTATATTGTGTAGTATTGTTATACAAATGTGATAAGTAATTTCTTACTGGAACGTTGTTTAAATCAACATAAATTTATCGCACTTTTGTATTGCTCCTTTTGGATCATTTCTATTCTCATTTCTATTCTATCTATTCTCATTTATATATACATATCGTGTAGTAATAACATAACATTTTACTATTATTATTTGAAACTATATAATTCGACATTATGATCTTTTTATTACATCATCGTGTTTATTCATTATTCATATTTATTTACAGGATACGACTGTGCAACTTGAAAAATGATTCCATTAATGAATTTTAAGTTTTTCGATGTTTTAAATGATGTGCTTGAAAGCTAAAACAGTTTAGGTTGATCTGCTTACATTAGAAATTCTGTCTATTATTATTCTCTTTCATTCAGTCCACTTTGTTTCTATCATTCATAACAATAAATATTGAATCCTGTTTGTTCAACAGTTACTTCTCTATCGTAGAATTTTCTGATTAACTAAGAAATAGATTTTTATCACCAGGTTTAGCAACTTTACATGATAATATAGCTTCCTACTACTGTAATCATAAAATATGTATTAAAAATCTGTTAGATTCAACGGAACAATTTACCTGAGATCGATTAGATTCAAAAGGCTATCTTTGGCTCTCGGGATATTTGTGTATAAGTGATAAATGGTTCTTCAGCAAATGATAACCAACCTAAAATCAAGTTTCACATTCAATGTGATAAACCCAGAAACAGCGATCAACTTCGCACAGACAAGTACAAAAATTACCAGTTCAATATTTCCGCAGAAATAACGAGTCTATCACCCACCAAGAAGACATTTAGTTTACAGTTAACCAATAAAAGATAAAAATGAAATTATAGAACAAAATACCGGTTACCCATGAGTAGCACTACTGCAATCTCATGGCTGTAGCCTAACCTCTTGATTTGTTAGTGTATTTGTAAGGATGAAACTGAGGTATAGAGTTCTTCGTATAGCTTCTTTGTACTAAGCTAAGCTGTATGAGGTTTCTTCTACATCAATTCATAATTAATTTTTTGAGACATCTACATTCCACTTTGTCACTTTTTTTATAAGTCTGCTCAGGTAGCCGGTTCCTTTAATCAAAATATTAGCGTCAATTGTTAGATTTCGTTTAGATAGATGATTAAGTTATATCAGTTTTTTATCTACGTCATATGATTCCTCATCTAATTCGCGTACGATACTCATCTAGTTTACTTATTTTTGTATCAAGTTTTAAATTTATTTCTACTGAATTATTTTATTGACATTTCATATTCTTCCCCTATTTCTTCAATAGATTCATCTTACTCTTTTATATATGTATTTTCTCTATTCTTATGAATATATTTTCATAGAATTACTATGCATTATTTACACTGTTTCTCTTTTATTTAGGCATTCAAAATCTAATTTGTAGTTTTGGTTTCTAAATTCCAATTACAAACTAACATTTGAACAGTCGTGTAGTAATACCTATTGTCTTTCAAAAGATTATTAAGTCATCAATAATTAAGCAAAGTTCTATGGAGTTGCTTAGTTTTTGGGTTGATGTGAACAATAAAGCTTTAATTATTTTAAGTCGTAATGATTATCGTGGTATTATCATTATTCATAAATATGCAATTTTTAAGCCTCACTTTTACATTGATTTCACAAATGTCGGTATTCTCTCACGTAATCAGCTACTTACTATCCATCACCGTGTTTGCCAACTTCTATCCAGGTTTCGCTGAAATGAACATCTCAACTAAGACAAATTAATCTTCTACTATTAATGGCTATCCCCCTATTTAAGTCTGATTTTAAGAGAATGAATAATGTTAATTGTGTAATCTATTCATTGAACGTCAGTCATATAATTGTCGAATTGCTCGCTGTTTCTTACTTCGTACGTGTTATTTTTGATAATCAAATATTATCCTAGCCTTACAATCCACAGTAATGTTTTCTCATACTGTGTGATTCCTAGATGAATATTCATATATTGCATAATCATGAATCTTTAGGGTAATTATAGTTTTGTCAGCAGTAGTCTGATGTAGTCCAATCGATCATGATTATTATTATTTCTACTAATTGATGTGTTCATATAGCTTAAGTAACACTTGTCTAGACAAGTAATTTATGATAGTACGTGACTCACTGAAACCTAGAATAAAAGTTATACAAATTGTACAATTTGTTATTTTCATACATTTTGTTGTTTATCCAGCATTATTAAGATGGTAATTTGACAAGAACAATTAAGTTAATCTACTGCATTCATCGTAAGTTCTGTCAACACTTCTATTTGTCATATTTCATAATACCTTTAGTCTAGAATAGATGGGATGTGTCTAGCAGTAGGATCCAGGGCTCACGTCTCGTCCTTTTGGGTAATGCACAGGCTGATGGACCTGGATACCAAAGGTGATGTCCTCCACGAGACTCTAACTTAGTACCATCCGCATCAAACTTCATTAGCTTCATTCACTTACCTACTAAGTTCAAATAGCCAGATACCTTCGGTATTCAAAATGAAAATAATAAACTCTTTTGGTTTTTATTTACGTAAATATGTTTCCTTCAAAGTACCTAATTTTTTTGCCCAGATTATTTCAAATTAAGACAAGTATTTCGTGTACCATTTCCACTTTTACCATTTAGACATATACCAGGAGTCCTAAGTTTGCTAGTTAAAAATAGCTTTGTCTTGTCAGTTATGTGAAAAAGACAGATTTTATATGATTATTTAGGTTGACACACCTTACTAATGATCGGAATTTCTTACAAAAAAATCAAAACCCATTTTTAAGTGTTTTTTCTTTCCTTTATTTTCTTATCTTGTTCTCTTTTGTTTATTACTTTATAGTACTTACTAATGTTCAGTAACCAGTGTCAATTTTAATGATTTTTGAGAACATGATGTTCAACGTGTATCTGTTGTTTAGTATTTCCAAATATTTACATAAACTTGTGACATTAGAATTCCTTATTAATGATAGCATTCATTAGCATTTGTAACAGTCGTTTTCAACTTCGATGAAATTGTTGGACGTTTTTTCTACTGTATGTCGTATTCTGCCGTAATCAGGTAGATGACGTATCAATATATATATATATATATATATATATATATATATATATATATATATATATATATATAGATGCTCTAAAGGAATTGAAGAGTTTCCATCCAATCAGAATCTGATAGAGCCCATTAGAATATCAACGTGGCATGCTACGATTGGACGATAGCATAACTTATCTGCTTGCATATTGACTGAATTACAATGAGGTTATAGTCAATACCAATAACTATAAATATCCATTTTTTTGTATATTTTTCGTTCTTACTCGATAATCATTTCCCATGCCTCTTCCGTCTTCTGATTTGCGACTGTGGGTTTCTACACGTTCAACTGTAGTTGTATGTCGTATTCTGCCGTAATCAGGTAGATGACGTAACAATATTCACTTTTATTGTAAATAGATATAGTATTTTATACAGATTTTTCACGATTTGATGTTTTTAATGTGTTCCATATTATCTCGTAATGATAGTATTGTATCTGCAGAAGATCTTGCACTTTTGATCACCAAATTGTTCACTTCACTTAACCGTACGGTTAGAAGTTTCGATAAAATTCTCCATCTACTTTATTCTTTTACATTTCTTCAAAGGTTACTTCCGCCAAATTACAAAAATATGCTAAAGAATGGATAACAAAGAGGGCTCAAGAAAAATTAACCGAATCTCCTCTGCATGTCATGGAGTGTCAGTTGGCATCATTACGTCGAGAAGTTTCTCGATTAGAACACGAGAATGAATCACTGGCTACCGGTCTTTTATCGAGTAAAACATTAATGCACAAACAAGTTGACCGGGTAATTTGTTATTTATTTTATCGATAATTATAACCAGTTTTTTACAATTTACGGTTAGTTATTTGTATTGAATGTCGTGTAGATTTTTCAAGAAATTTTACATTCGAATGAGCTTAATGCCCATTTTTAGTTCACAGATTAATTTTAAAATTCTTTCCCTATATAAAACTATTTTTTTGTTGCTTTCCTATCCAAATTAGATTCTTATGAAGTAGCAGAAAGATATATTTCATCGTAGTAGACTAGTATATGAATAAAATAACGTCATGTTTAATCTGTTCATATACTCAATATAGCAGGGAATATATAATGTTTCTCTTTATCATATAAAATTTGCTTAACTTACGATTTGTATAAATACATATTCTGTAAAACCGAACATTAAATGTCTGTTCCTTGCTCTTACTTCTTAAGTATCTCAAGTCAACCTATAGTATGTGATTGTTTTATCATTCCGTACTTCTCGGGAAATATTTGTATCGTTTTTCCTTTTGTTGGTTTCCTATGAATGTTTCGATGTTTACATACTTTATTTTTCGAGTCGCTTACAACCAAATAAATGAAACACTATTTTCTAGGGTTGTTTCAGGTGGTAAAACTAAGTTACATGGTGTCGAATCAATACACATCAAAGTGAGCAAATACAGTTTTCGCGCGAAACTCAAAGATAATAATAATAATATCATATATTTGATCACAGCACAAAATGTCCAGTATTGCAACAGTTCCATTTTTGATATCGATTTATGAGAAAAACGGATCACAATTTTATCACAACAGTGATTAGTTGTTATTTGTCGGCATTTACAAACATTTTCGACAAGTTTCGTAACTATGAAATCTTTTATCGCATAATACACGTGGTTCATAAACCCCATTCTCAGTCTTCTTGTATCCTTAGAAAATACGAGAAGGAAATGTACCAGCAAGCCTTGTGGTTGATCGTGTTTGAATTTCTCAGTAATTCTCATATATTGGTAGGGAAGTGATTGAGTACATGTGGTAAAAATAAGTAATAAATAAGTTCAAGCAAATCTAAAACAGGAAAAGTTATCCTAACGTTTTCATTGTAAGAAAATATGTGATTCAAAAGTATATGAACAGGTTTTTGATGATGTACTAACATAGTACTTGAATCACTAGGATTACATACATTAAATATTGAAAGATAATGGGTGGAGGGTGTCAGGGATAAGAAATAGGGGATTATACTGAAACAGGTATTGGTGGTGCTTCTACCTCGAGGTTGGTATCAACAATATTCAGCATTGCTGCTTTGCTCCCTATGCAAAGTGCGCAAAGTGTTGCTAAAGAAGATAGAGTTCTTCGTCAACCTGGGACAATAGTACATGTTGTACTGGTGTTTAGGAACGGAGAGTCAGTTTAGCCCCGGGCTAAGGTTTGCTTACATAGCTAAGCAATGAGGTAAATCAGGTTGAAAACTATTGGAAAGCTGATTCAGTAACTCAAGATAGTCCTTAAGAGCATAAAATTGTTTCACCAAGTTATATATGGTGTTTAGAGGGACATCAGATAACCGCAAACGATTGAATCAATGAGGTCTGAGTATGGTGGACCCAACCTGTTTTAAATAGAGCAATTCTGTGAACATAGATTCATGAAGGGAAACTCTACTTTAGTTGCTCCAACAGGCGTCACTGGTATCTAGTCCTGGGTGATTTATTCATAATGTTAAAGGGTAATTGTTCCTTCGTAAGGGTGAATCTTGTTGATCTCGGGCTTCAGAGAAAAGTGGCTAAGGAATGTGTTGAAAATTACTGGTTATTAATACACAGCAATGTCGGTTTCAGTATAATCACCCTTACTATCTTTCTATAGTAAGTGTATGCTTTCCTAGCTGATCTTCTTTTATTCAGATTATTATCATCGTAACATATTAGGTTATATATCAAATGGATGTGTCATGGGAATATAAAAATGTTCACTTTGATTGGTGTTTATCACTGTACTATTCATTGTATTTATCCTTAATTCATATATGCAACTTCTCTGTTAACATTTGAATACACTAATTGTGTTTCTTTGTCAAAATATGTATTGTTATGTGAATTTGATATCATGTTTACATAGATAGTAAGACAGATGGTTTATAAATATTTAATTCAGATAATATTATGTAAGATTTATATAAATCTATTTTCGCTTTTGAAGATTTCTTCTGATGTTCGATAAATTCTATAATATTTCCTTTTTATTAACTACTCGATTTAATTGATAATAACCCTAATTATTTTGTATATACTTATGTACAATTGTCATTGTACTATACCATTTGTGCTGACTATTAGCCACTGCTCGAACTACATTAAAACTTGTCATTTAAAATCGTTAAAAAGTTTAACTGTTTAAAATCATTAAACGATCACTTCCTTGTTATTTTTTTACGAAGATTAAATTTATTATTAAAAAGAAAATATATTAATTTATGTCATTTTATTTTTGTATATTTCAGTTAGAAGATAAAGCTGAAATATTAACTCGAGAATTATTCGCTTCCAGGCAAGATTTCCAAGATGCTTTAGAAGAGAAAGCTCACTTAGAAAATGAAGTACTACAGGTAAGTAAATCTTAATATCTACCTTTTTGTCAAATTTTATCGTATGAAGCATAATTTGTTGGGCTACAGCATCTTTGAATGAGTCGATAGTTTTCCCTATCTTTCTAAAAGCTTCACATCATCTATGCAAATACTAATGCGGGGTGAGTCTTTATCCAACTGCGTTCAAACTATTGGCTTCTGTCACACTTCGTAGATTGTTCAAAACCCGAGAAACATTGACTCACGAGGAGCAGGATGGTTTTCATTCTGGTCGAGGATGTATTGATCATATATTCACCCTCCGCTAAATGTCAGAAAACCGTCATACTTATCACAGGTCAAAAATCTTGATGTCTGTTGAAGAAGGGTGTGCCTGAGAAGTTTATTAACATCTTAAAGGTCCTATATACAAACACCTCAGGCAGAGTGAGGGCATAAAACCACCTCTCTTCATTGTTTCATTCAAGCAATAAGGTTGACCAATCTCAACATTCCTCTTCAGCTTTGACATCGATGACGTTCTGGAAACAGCTCTGATAGATGTAGGTAATGGCGGTGTGGATCTGTTGCCTGGAGAAAAGCTTCTCGAACTTGAGTATGCGGATGATATTATCTTACTGTGAGATAATACCCAAACCATGCGATTCGCACTAAATCAGTTGGTAGTCAGTGTCCATAGGTATGCTATGTGCTTTGCACCTTCGAAGTGAAAAGTACTTTTGCAAGACTGGCGAAACCCTGATCCTGCCTTCACCCTGAATGATGAGCAGATAGAAGTAGTCAAGAAGTTCGTGAACCTAGGTAGCTGCAAAAGTGCTGGTGGTGGCGTGAGTGATGAGATTAATGCAAGTATAGTGAAAGCCAGAGTGGTTTATGCCAGTCTGGGCCATCTTTGGCGCCGTCGTGATGTTAGTCTGGCTGTAAAAGGTCGCATCTATAACGCGTCGGTGAGAGCAGTTTTGCTCTACGCTTGTGAAACCTGGCTTCTACGAGTTGAGAATGTTAGACAACTCTCTGTGTTTGGTCATCGTTGTCTCCGAAGGATTGCTGACATCCAGTGGCAACACCATGTTAGTAACGCAGAGATTCGGTACCGTGTTCGGGCACAGAGACGATAATGTAATTGGTGTCACCATCTTGAAACATCGAATTCTGTGGCTTGGACATGTTCTACGAATGTTATCCTAGAGAATTCCACGTCGTGCACTATTTTCTGAACCTGGAACTGGTTGGAAAAAGCGGAGAGGAGGTCTGTGTACGACGGTGTGTCGTGGTATGAAAGAAAGATGCAAAGGACTGGCATCTGATGGTTCTTCACGACTCCCTGGTTGGGGTCCTAGAGACGGTGCAACACAGTGGATAGAGACGTTATCAAATATGGGTCAGAATAGAAGTCAATGTCGATCCTGCTGTAACTTTATTTTGCTTTCTTCATAAAAGTGAACTTTTTAACTGAAAGAATTTTATTTTTAGTTGTATTTTTGCTGTTTCTCCCATTATTATTATTCTTTCACTCTCATACATTAATTTTTGTTATACGAACCGTCCATTTTGTATCTCTTCACCATCTCGTTTTTATCGTGACGCATGTTTATATGTATATATGTGGTGTGCCCTTGTGTTAATGTTTGTGTCCAAATAAATAAATAAAATATTGTACGACATATTATCTCAAGCTATCAAGGTTATCACAAATCTATGTATTTGTTTGATTACTAATGTTCATTTGTATATCGATTGCATACTCATCAGTTTAATGATTTTCCATTGAATTTAACACTGCTTTTAAGACAGAAATATTTGACACCTAAATATAATTTAGTCTCTTTTCACCCCATACTATGTTTTGCATTACTCTCTTTATTAGTTAATTCAATTGGATTGTGTTACAATTTATCCTATTACGATTCAGCTACCCGTCTTGCTTAGTATTCTTAAGCAGTACTTCACTCGACAAGTCCCCAAATCAAAACACGGTTGAACAGTAACTTAACTATATTCCAAATAAAAATGTTGAATGGAAGTAGGGATCACAATAAGAGAGACGTCAATATATCCATAATTTCAATATAAGATCCTAGAGTCTCCGCTGATGCTGATTGGTTAAGAAACAGCTAATCAGCTTTCCCCAATACAGTCCTGCACGGAATATGCCTTATTTTAAACTATATTCCTCCAACAGATAGTTTATGAATATCAGAATAATTTGAATATTATTATTATTATGGGCTAACGTGATTTGATAACTATTGTTAACTCAATTGATTTGTTCTATACCATAATAATTCCTGATACATCGTTGTTCCCTTCATGTGAGAAATAAGATACCTTTATATCCAATCTACGTAAATATTATATCAATTCGCTTGGTATTCAATAACATATACTTTTGAGTCATTGTCTCATACCGATTGAATTCGCCTTCTTAATAAATGTGTACTATCGCCAAAGTACATATACATTTGTGTGATCATATTATTATTTCTATTACTTACTGTATCAGTAAACTGTCCTATTATTATCATTGTAGGATAATTACGATGTCCCTGTAATGTTAATAATAATAAATTAGTTATTAATTATAACAATATCATTCTGATAAGATCAATTTGATAACTTGGTAATTACCAGCCTCCAATATTGTTTAGACTCCAAATACATGAAATTGATTAGTCCTATGTACAAGAAATAGTAAACACGATTAATATGAGATCTCACTGGTCTTTTTCTCAAGTGACGTTCATTTTCATCATGTTAACTCAGATAAATCATTTTGCATACAAATTTATAATGTTAATTTATCTAATAAATATTCATTCAGAATTTTAGAATAAGTTCTATATAATAGAATCATCATTTTAAACGTTTATTATTATTATTTATTCACATTTATCAAAATAAAGAGAAAAGTTATCATATCAAAAGTAATCAAATTCTTGATATTCATTTATAAAACATGATTGTTTGATACTTTTTTCTTAGGTGAAAAAAATGTTTCGTAATGCACTTGAAGAGAATTCCATTGAATTAAAAAGAAATCAACATATGTTTACTAGTTATAAAGCAATTATAAAAGAATTAAATGATTATTTAATTAAAATTAATGAAAATTATCCTATCAATTCATTAACTATTAATCAATTATATAAACATGATCCGTTATTTTTGGATTTAACTTTTGATTTAATAAAACAAGTATTACATTGTAAAGAATGTTCATCAATTGTCAATACTTATATTGAAAAATCAAATAATGTAAATTTAACAGATAATGTAAATACTTCTTTATCTATTAGAGAGGAAGAGATTGTTAATATGAACAATAATAATGATAATACAGACAAACAAGTAAGTACACTTTTTTTATATTGAAATTACAGTTATTTCCATTGACTTGTACATTTCAAATATATAGCTTTCATAGTATTTTTCTTCAAATAAACACTCCAAAATTTAGGTAAAGTAAAAGTTTATGTACTAAACGTTAGGTTGGATTTTTTGTAAAACACTGTCTTGATTTCTTTTTAAATTGAAATGTGACCAGGAGAGAATTGAATTTTGAGCTAATAATCTAACGTTTAAAAGGTCAATATTGAGGGCCATTGTGTCACACCCCGCCTCCCTGTTTTATAAATTGTACGTGTTTTAGTAAAGGTAATATCGAAATATAATATAATAACGATAATAATGGCAACTAAGGTTAATATTTAATCAGGCAAATCACCAATGAAGATTTCATCGCAAATGTTTGTAAATAACTGTTGAGTCGGCTTCCGGAGAACTTCAACAGAGCCTTCAGAGGCCCAAAAGGAGCCGAAATGTCTTAGTCAATCAGAGTATGATGTAACGTTCGAGAATTCCAGCGTGGCGTGCTACTATTGGTCGGTAGCATAATATGTCGTTATCGGATTGGCTGAAAAATGATGTTGATTTAACAGACGCCAACATCTATAAATACCCATGATTTTCTGTACAAAAATGAACTTTGGGATAAAGTATTTTCTCTCATACTTGTGTCTTCTCTCTGGTGTTCAAGTCGCTGTGTAGTTCTAGACTGCAGGTTACCAGAATAGCTTAGGAAAGAGAGAGAGATAGATATAACACCAAAAGCCACTAATGTACCTGATACCTGGGATCCTATTCAGACAGCTAAGATAAATTTAAAACGATACACGGATCCTTTCGTATGCATATTAATTTGCGAAGTAACCGCTGCTTCCAACCAGTGTAAAAGTCATCAAATATTGCTTGAGTACAAAGCTGTTATAACTACATAAAACGTCTTCAAGCTACCGAAGTTGATTTTTTGATGTAGCAACAGTGAATATGAACAGCTTATTTTGCAATTTACTTACCTACTATTTCATTCATTACACCTATCGTTTTATGCGTTCACAATAAATGTGCCGACCTATTAGTCATTTTATTAAGCTTTAATGCAAAACTTTTTAACGTATATAAGTCTTACAAGTATTTCATTGTCAACTATTATCTTTTAACCTACTAATAGATCATGAAAATGTGTGAAGCATTTGATAGATAAAGAAATTTAGACGTTTCAAATTTTTTTCTCATTTATGTCTGTAAGATTTATTCTCAGTTTTAATTAGTGAAATATCTTACATTCAAAATATACATCCAATGTATTGACAAAACATTTATCTCTTTGTTTCATAGAATCAAGATCATTTGAATAATCAATCTGAAGAAAAAATCATTAATGGTAAATGTACAAGAAGACAATCAATTATACATATTCTTGATAAATTCAAATTATTGAATATACCTAACAATTGTTCTTCTCCATCATTGAAATTACATGAACTAAATGGTGATAAATCAATGGAAGAATCTATCAGAATAAATAATATTACATCTAATACAATTAATGAAAATAATTGTGAAACATCATCACACTAATAAACAATTATCTATTGAAATTATGTAAATATTATTTATCATTAATTATGTATTTATCTTATAATTTTCAATGTTAACAAATTAAAACTAATACTAATTTTAAATTGTATTTATGATCATATTCTCTTAATTCATTACACTACTATATCGCCGTAGTAACTATTATTATTACGATTATTATTATTGTTACTTTCTGAGTGATTATTCATCATTATTTTCATTTTCGTTTTAATTATTTGAATTATTTTTTTTCTTTTCTTTATCTTTTTATATTTTGATGAATGATCTTACCATTTATTTATTTCTTTTGTCTTATTTAATATATATTACGAAATAAATAAAAATTACATTAAATCTTCATCATAATTATTTCTTTAATTTCAATTTTATTTTATTTTATAATAATTGTAAACTTGATCATTTAAACAATCATAGCATATTTGTAATTGAATTAAATTGAATTGTTCAATATGTTATAAATTATTTTGTAACGTTCAAGATTTTGTTGTTTGAAACTATAATTCATTTCTGTAATAAACCTTTTCCTATGACTCTTTTTTTCTCAAAATTTGCTTTATAATGTTGAATTATATAATATCAGCCTGAAGAAAAAAAAATTATTCGCAAATTGTAATTTCAATTAGATATCTCTTTTAATTAGGTAAATTATACTCTTCTACTATCAATTTCATATAGATTTCTTTACTTCTATAAAAAAAAAACGTAAAGATATATCTATATACAATGAATAAAGGTTTCTCACATAGCAACAAACTTCTTTAATATGAAAATCGACTACTTAATTTAGTATACAATTGATATTTTAAATAACTTTTTTTGTCTGACTGTTAGAGGCTTTATCTAAATATTAATCTCTTGAAAAGTAAAGAATTCTTATATGTTAACTTCATTAAATTTAAAACAATAACATACTTCAAGAAATATTAATAATTTGGGAATTTTATTAAGCTATTGTGTATATTGACTTTATTATTTTCATATCTTCAAAATCTATCGAATTATCTTCCAAATCATTTGGCTCATTAAAAACCCATTTATTTATTATAATTATACTAAATCCTACTATGTGTTCTACTTGTATTCCATTTTAATATGAAGCTGATATAGTGAATAATGCTTGAGATTTAATAGTCAGTTCATAACTTCATTCATTCAGAAGTAAAATACAATAAACCTTGTATTACAACTGCATAATTATTTTTAATGGCTTTAGTTGTGTTAATTAATCTTAAGTATTTTGTGTATCAGTTTATCAATTTACTAAAAAGAAATAATTTTTATTGGCGAGTTATTTTTTTTCCACTATTCATTCATTTGTGGTGAAGGATGTCAGTTACTCGTTGCAACCGGATTGTATTGCTTGATCAGACTTCAAATCAATCTAGTCAATTAACCACAGGTAGCCAGAAACAGATTGTATTCTGTCATTAAGAAAAATCTAGAGTGTTAGTGTCCCTAAATGCTCTGGTAAAACAGAATGGAAAGGGTTGTGTTCTCCCGTCACGTAAAGTGGGCTTTTACGGAAATGATAAAACGAAAAGTGAACTTCTGGTCATTAAACTAGGCTGGTGGACACATAGGACCCAACTAAGGAAGTTGGAAAACTGTGATTCCAAGCCTGTGATGTAAATGGACTTCAGGATCCTATTGAGATGTCAGGGTAGTATTCTAAACACTCAGAAATATGATAACTAATAATAATGAAGAAAATAACCGGTTCGCATTCATGTTATTTGCAGTGCATTTAATTCAAATGTACCTACTTTACACTGTCTCACCTTTGTTTTCCTTTATTTCATTCTGTTTACTTACTTACTTACGCCTGTTACTCCTCGTGAAGGAGCATAGGCCGCTCACCAGCATTTTCCATCCAACCCTGTCCTGGGCAATCCTTTCTAGCTCCGTCCAGTTGTAATTCATCGTTTTCATATCTGCTTCTATTATCCGACGCAATGTGTTCTTTGGCCTTCCTCTTTTTCGCTTCCCTTCAGGATTGCAAGTTAACACTTGCCTCGTGATGCAGTTTGACGATTTGCTTAATGTATGTCCTATCCATTTCCGTCGTCTTTTCCTAATTTCTTCTTCAGCTGGAAGTTGGTTTGTTCTCTCCCACAGAAGGCTATTGCTGATGGTATCCCGCCGATGGATATTGAGTATCTTGCGTAGACAGCTATTTATAAATACTTGTACTTTCTTGATGGTGGTTGTTGTAGTTCTCCAAATTTCAGCTCCATACAGTAGAACTGCCTTGACGTTGGTATTGAAGATTCTCACTTTGATATTGGTTGAAAGTTGTTTTGAGTTCCATATTTTCTTTAACTGTAGGAATGCTGTCCTTGCTTTGCCAATCCTTGCCTTTACGTCTGCATCTGAACCTCCTTGTTCATCGATGATGCTTCCCAGGTATGTGAAGGACTCTACATCTTCCAGAGTTTCGCCATCAAGTGATTGGATTTCTGTTCGCTTTGAATTTGAGGACCTTGGTTTTCCCTTTGTGTATACTGAGGCCTACTGATGCAGAGACTGCTGCTACACTGGCTGTCTTCATCTGCATCTGTTCGTGTGTACGTGATAGGAGTGCTAGGTCATCTGCGAAGTCCAAATCGTCTAACTGATTTCGAGCTGCCCATTGTATTCCGTGTTTTCCTTCAGATGTCGAGGTCTTTATAATCCAGTCGACCACCAGAAGAAAGAGGAAGGGAGAGAGTAAACAGCCTTGTCTGACTCCGGTCCTTACTTGGAATGCATCTGTCAGCTGTCCTCCATGCACGACTTTGCACTGTAGTCCGTCGTATGAGTTCCGGATAATGTTGACAATCTTCTCAGGAACTCCGTAGTGTCGAAGAAGTTTCCATAACGTTCTCCTATCTACACTGTCGAATGCTTTTTCATAATCAATGAAGTTGATGTATAGTGATGAGTTCCATTCAACTGATTGTTCGACGACGATCCGTAGTGTTGCAATTTGGTCTGTGCATGATCGATCCTTACGGAATCCAGCTTGTTGATCTCGAAGTTGGGTGTCTACCGCATCTTTCATCCGGTTCAGCAACACTCTGTTGAAGACCTTCCCTGGTATTGACAGCAGTGTAATGCCTCTATAGTTTTCACATTTGCTCAGATCTCCTTTCTTTGGAATCTTGACGAGGTGCCCTTCTTTCCAGTCCATCGGCACTTGTTCCTCCTCCCATATCTTTTTGAATAGAAGGTAAAGCATGTTTGTAGTTGCTTCGATGTCTGACTTCAGTGCTTCAGCTGGTATGTTGTCCGGACCCGCTGCTTTCCCGTTCTTGATTTGTCTGACGGCCATTCTGATTTCTTCCTTCGTTGGTGGGTTGACGTCTATTGGAAGATCTGTGTGTGCCGCCTCGATGTCCAGTGGATTCATTGGAGCTGGCCTATTCAGGAGTTCCTCGAAGTATTCTACCCATCTGCTCCGCTGTTGTTGAATTTCGGTGATTGGCTTGTCTTCTTTATCTTTGACCGGTCTCTCTTGTTTACTGTATTTTCCTGCTAGTTTCTTCGTTGTATCGTAAAGCTGTTTCATATTTCCTTCTCTAGCAGCTTTTTCTGCCGTCGTTGCTAGTTCTTCCACGTATTTCTTCTTGTCAGCTCTAATGCTCCTCTTCACTTGCTTGTTTGCTTCTGTGGATTTTAGCTTGTGCTTGGACTTTCTCTGCTCGTGTTCGGCTGCTGTTAATTGCTGTCTTCTTGTTCTTCCTTTCTTTGATCTTGTCCAGTGTTTCTATAGAGATCCATTCCTTATGATGGTGTTTCTTTAGGCCCAGAACCTCTTGACACGTTGAAGTCAATGTTTCTTTGATGCCTTTCCAGTTGTCCTCCATGGTAGTTTCTTCTTCCTTCAGTAGATCTTGAAAGGCTTGGAACCTGTTGTTGAGAGCTATCTTGAATTCATTGAGTTTGTCAGTATCTCGAAGGAAGGCTGTATTGAACCTTTGTAGTGCTGTTTGTCCACTTGTCCAGTTCTTTTTTAGCTTCAGTTTTAAATTGGCTACAACTAGGTGGTGATCTGAAGCTACGTCAGCTCCTCTCCTGGTTCTCACATCTTCCATTGTCCTTCGGAATTTTTTCTTGATGCAAATATGATCTATTTGGTTCTCTGTAGTGTGGTCGGGTGAGATCCATGTAGCCTTGTGCATACGCTTGTGTGGAAATATTGTGCCTCCTATGACCAATTTGTTGAATGCACATAGATTTGCAAATCTTTCCCCATTTTCATTTCTTTCTCCCAGTCCATGTCGTCCCATAATATCTTCATACCCGGTGTTGTCTATTCCGACTTTGGCATTTAGATCTCCCATCAGAATAGTTAGGTCTTTTCTTGGGCATTTCTCAATGACTGACTGCAGCCGCTCGTAGAACTGATCTTTAATGTCATCGTTGCTATCATTTGTGGGTGCATAACATTGGATAATATTCATTAAGATCCCCTCCTTCTTTGTTTTGAATGATGCTTTGATGATTCTGGATCCGTGAGATTCCCATCCTACAAGTGCATTTCGTGCTACATTGGACAGCATAAGAGCGACTCCCTGAGTGTGTGGAGCATTGTCCAATTCGTGACCGGAATATAGCAGCATCTCTCCCGTAGCTAGCCTTTTCTGTCCAGCTTGGGTCCAGTAGGTTTCGCTGATTATCAGTACTGCTAAGTTGTATCTCTTCATTTCCATTGCTATTTGACTGGTCTTCCCGGTTTCCCACATTGTTCGAACGTTCCATGTACCTATAAAAATTTTTGCTCTGGTTGTTAGAAGGGGCTTCCGATGGAACTCGGCTTTCACCATGAAGCGTCATAATTCTTCTAAATGGAAAACCTTCTAACTCCCAGGGCAGAGTTTAAATGGTTTGGATTATTTTTTCTGGTAAGCGTCTTTTTAGCGAGTTAGTTTTCTACGGGATAGGGACGCTAACCCCATGCCCAACCCTCCTCCTTTACCCGGGCTTGGGACCGGCAGTAACCCTATAAGAGCTACAGGCGGAGTTCATTCTGTTCACTTTTATTATTTAACCTAACCAGTAGTTTACCTCTGCCGAAAACTGTCCCATCTAGACGGTCCCACGTCTCTCAGTAGTCGCATTGATTAGTACTGTCATGGAATACAGAATATAGGGCTATCTTATTTAAACTTGCCTACTTCGTTTACGCACTGATACAGAGCAGATAACAGGTAGGTTTGGCCAATTCTTAGGGACGTTTTTATGGTTACGAAGGCTGCGTATTTCTAATTGATCGTGTCCTGGTTTAAAACAAGCTTTTCTTGCCTTTCGCTGATCCAAAAACTTATCGTCTTGAATGGATTGCTGTAGGCAGACAATGTTTAAGGCTAACCATCAGCCTCCCGAAGAATACTGACGAACGTTGGTTATGTCTTTATGAATCTAAGAAAGTAGCAAGTAAAGTTGCTTTTCAGTTCGTGTAACGTTGTACTGGAATATTTTAGAAATAATTCCGAATACCTTAGAGTTATCCACTTAGCTACTGAGTTGTGGTAATCACAGTCTCGTGCAATCGGTTGAAGATTTAATTCATTTTGTATTGGTTGCTTGAATCTTCCCATTGATCTTTAGGACTGCGATTGATCAGTCTCCTATTAGCATATATGCATCCCGTGCAGATTGTCTCGATATTGCCTTAAATCACAAGCATTATAAGCAGAGATGGATGGATACTAGCAGTAGAATCCGGCAATCAGTAGCCAAGTAGATGACGCTATGGCGTTTGAAGAGGGTGGTACTGGGTTCGAGTTCGAAGTGAATATCAACCCTGAGATGCAGGTACATCCAGGTGACGATTCCTAGATGAAACCAAACACGCTTCCTGGATTCCACCACTAGCCATCACTTATAACTGTTTACAATGCTTGTGATTTAAGGCAAAGCGTACAGGACGCATATATGCCAATAAGAGACTGGTCAATTGCAGTCCTAAACATCAATGGAAAAATTCAGACAACCAATACAAAAATGAATTAAAGATCTTCACTGTTTCACCAGTAAAACCATTCTGTCTCCTTGCCGATCCAAATCAGCTCATATCCCACTGTTATTATAAGACGTGAAATAAAATCACTATCAGGACTAGATAATGTTTTAATCTCTATCACATGTAACACATCTCATAATCAAGCACAATGATATGGATTCAGTGATATTTTATCTTCTAAGTCCATGTCATTAAACATTATAAAAAATTTGCAAACTTTCCGAAAGGTTCTTTGCATTAATATCAGCCAATTTATTTATAAGGCGTCAACTGTATCTACTGGATTCAAAGCTGAGATACAAAAAGTTTATGTTTTCTAACTATAATTTCCTAATAGTAGAATTTAAAAAGACTATTACGAAATATGTTTTGTTAGCTAATGATCGAAAAATTGGCTATTTAAATTCGTTTAAAGGTTTGTGGTTAGGATTTTAGTGTATTCTTTTAATTTATGTTCGTCGAACTGATGTTATTTTTATATGAAACGATACTACAACCATCCAAAGAAAACGATATGAAAGACAGGACGTTAACTTGACATCCTGAGCATGAAATTATATGCAGTTATTTTGTAAATTATAAATATAGAATTAAGTGTAGGTGAATACGCAGATACCTACTTTCCCTACAAAGTGAGCTTGTTCAGTTCGAATGTCCGAAATAGGAGGAAACGTACGTTCTTGATTTAACGCTATTTACATTGCCACTCTTCAATTGAATTTGATATTAAGTTGTTATTCGACTAATAAAATTAGTAAAAATAACACCCATCTTCATTGATAGAAGGTATTCACTTCACATAACTGATGTGTGTTCAGGTATACTAGGTAATGGCTAAAATAATAACACGATTCCTAACTTATTCATTCATACGTCGATAACCAAACACTCAAAATTGACAAAAACATTGTATAACTCGGGAATTTTAAAACCTATGTATATCGAAAATCAACATCCTTTAAAATTAGTGAAATAAACTGGGGAAATTCTCGCTATCGTGTCACTGAACTCGAAGTTATTTAACTTTCATATCTTCGGTTAAATAAACAATTTGAATTTATATGAAGAAAAGCATCACCTCTGTTTCATAACATTGAGATGTATTACAAGTATATGAAAACTGATAATAAAGACAGCACATATTAAGAAATAGTAAGTGTTTAGGATACTGAAATTCTAGGCGCATTTTAAACGACTGCTTCAAGCAAAATGAGGAAATTAATGTTTTGTAACGAACAACCTGCCGAAGTCATAATTTGATAATTATTGATGGCATTTTTGAGGAATAAGACTTGATATGCACTAAATCTAATGCCATCATTACAACTCAGAAATTATTTAAAAGCTTTAAGTTCAAATATGCGGTTTCTATTTATGCTGAGGTAATGATCGACATCAATTAACTGCCTGGATTCGAATTATTCAACCGATTGAATAATAAGCTTAATGAGAGTCTCAAGTTATTTTTTTTAAACACTGCGGTGTTTATACATCCAACTGATTCAATAGCATATGGCTATTCCCATGAATTAAATATTTATTTATGGATTAGGCTTAACCATGACCTCCATTTGATGTTTAGAATAGAGAAAAATGTTAGTTGAAATATCATACACGTAATCGCTACTTCGGTTAACAACACCTCAATCAACTGTCAGATAATTCAGGGTATTTTACTGAAGATAGCTACACTGTCTGAACTTAACTGAAAAGTACATAAAGCCAGGATATAATTTATCACCCGGTTGAAAACTCGTGGAAAACATTGTGATCGACCAACCAACTAAATAATGTAAGGCTCGGAACAATATCCAACTAGGTATTCTCTCTTGAATCCTCCAAAATATCATCAACCTGTAGTAAACAATTATTAAACGTTATCCGGACGTTAATCATCTCTGAAGTTTCAACTGGAATTATTCCGCATAAAAGTCTTGTAAAACTTTCCAAAATAAACCCAAAAATGTTCAGGTTACGATTTCTGATTTAAATTTCCTTAGTAAGGTTACATTAAATGAAACACCGAATACCGAAAATGCAACCCAAAATCGTAATATTAGTATGGTTGATATTTCCACGACAAATAGCATCCAGTTGTCGTGATACTTAAAAATTCAAATGTAATAAAATAAGGTTTTAAATTAAGCTATCGATGTCCTTGTAAGCAGATGATTTGTAAACAAGATTGTGAATAATAGTATAAATAATCAGTACAAAAAGAATATGTCTACTCAGAGAAACGATATCCAATACGTTGGTGTTTCACAATTATTGCTGACTTTAACACCAAAGAGGAACAACAATATGAAACTCATATACTAGGAGCAATTAAAAAAGTAAAGCTGGAGCAAATAAATACAGTAATCCCTAAAACGTTTATATCCTAAGTCAAGATGATCATTTAAATTTTTGATACCAAGTGCCAATTTTGGTGCTTCAAACAACCTGTCTTGTTAGTGAGTACAGTTTTGATAATCTTGAGATCAAAGTAATGAATAACGAGTGTGAGAGCATTTAAATCAAATGCACGACTTTCTATGTAAATAAGTAAACGAACTTTGTCTGCGGGAAGAAAAGCCTAATAATAATTAATACATGGGACTAACTCCAGAATTTGGATATTTATGAAACTTCATGATAATAGTTAGCTAAATATCTGTGAAATATTACAATAAGTGTGTCAGACTAATTTTCTTCAGTATAAACGTGAATAGTGATACATGGGAGTGATTCTCCCTACATTATTATATGGTGGAAGGTCTCTTACAGAAACGCGGAAAAGTAATCAAGTAGCGTAGTAAGAGGCTAAGATAAAACTGAGTAAAGCTGAATAAATATAAATTCCAAAAATACTTCCCCTTAGTTTATTTGTTTCGGTTCTTTAGATTAATAATCTAACGATGGGCAATAGAAATCACACATCAAGATGAATGTTTACAAGACTTCTCATTCCTAATACATTTTTGATCGCAAACGACCACTGAATGTCAAGTGTGAAAAGAGCTTTGCTACTATTACAATTTTGGCGTCAGACCATAGAACATGCTGTAAAAATAAGTACCTTTCACCATTTTATTAAAGCATCCTTACACATAACTAAAGACAGTGAACAAAAGTGTATTTCGATGGATTTAGAACAATTACATCTTAAATCATTAAGATCACAACTGTAAAAGTTATGTAAATGTCACAAACATAGAAGTCGACCACATGTACACAGATTCAGGTCACCATACGTTAGCACAGCGAGACAAAACGATAAAGATAAATCCTAGAGTAGTAGAAAGACCAGGTGAATAGAAATACATAAGATTTCGGGACTAAAGAAATGCATAGTGAATGGACCTGCCGCTTTGTGGATGATTTCCAGTCGTCGCCACAAGTCCTTAACTACTGGACGTCAACCAGGTAATTTATACCTACTTACATGACTCAGTTCAACAGCTGATAACTTTATGAATCGATGCTGTCTTAAATTGGCCTCGTTTAGCTTCCTCTAGGCCTACTCCTACATCGTATATTCCCCATCCAGGTAAGCTGTGGCTGGGTATATGAGACATATGTCCTAACCACCTCGGTGAGAATTCACTACCTGATCAATTGATTAGTCATCTTTACCTATTACCCTATACCTAACCTCACATTCACTCACTCGGTGATAATAAGATACACCAGCAGTATTTCAAAGACATATATGGTGAAATTCTAATGACCTACAAATATTCTATGCTGAAATTAACATGTTCCACATTCATAGAGTAAAATATGAATTGCTGCGCAGTAAACTCGTAATTTGGTTGACAGATATACACCTCGTTTACGTCACCAGCGACGCACGTTGATGAGAACGGAGTTTCTTGATCCGTATCGAGATGTCATCAGAAACTAGCAAGCCCGGGTTGATGACACTTTCATCATTAGTGAAATGGTTAACTTACTCAACCACTTTCCCCTCTAGTTCAGGTGTTAACGTAGACCGGTCCGGGAGCGAAATTTTACATTTAGAGGGAGAAATACATCTCAAGCATACTTGCACTGTTGTTCAAGGCCATCAGGAAACCTTGTATCGTGACAGTGTCTTCACTAATCAGAACTATTTCATCTAAGTATTGCAAGACAGAAATTGAATCTTCTTACATACTTCATTACGATCTGAAGCATAAATTTATTTGTTAATAGTTCGAATGTCTAAATATTTACCAATGTTGTGTGGAGATAAAAACCATTAAAAACGATCAACTAAACGTAAATAATTACAGACAAAGATGCTGTGATGATCAGTTAGTGAACATACATAGTGCCAAACTTTAGAGAAGTATTGATCATCCTAGAAACCTGAGATTAACAGCAACACGAGTTAAGTAGCTAGAAGAAACACAATTAAAAGGGACGAGTTCGATCTGTAAAATAATAAAAGTGATAAATGCATCGAGGACTTGAATGTGAAATTACGTACTAACAAGTACTATTTTTCTAGCTTATATGTACATATACCTACAAAACAGATAGGTGTGGGGTAGATTTACGAGCATATGGTTGGAATCAGAGTCGCCTATGATAAAAAAAGATACATGATGTTACTCAATTTAATTATTAGTTTTTCTAAATATTACCAACATTTTTGTGCTTAAAGTTCGCAACAGTACTCCTCCATATACTAAAACTAAACACAACTATTGTCTGATCTTACGTTAAGCCTGTTGAAAATGCAAGCTGTTATATCAGCGGTGAGGAAAAATATAAAGCATTGAAAACAAATGAGAATTAGAAATACAACCAACAAAGCAAACTACGACGGAAGTAGCTTACAGTCAAACGTATCTCTGAGTAACACTTATCTTTATCAATCCAACCAAATTTACAAAAACAAATGATAAAAATAAATATTGGAAGCTGACTATGAACCGAAGGGAAAGTGATCTTATCCATTTGCTTATACTGAGAAAGATGGATTCTTAAATTTTAGACACAGACCAATTTCTCCCAAGTCACTACTACAAAACAATGCATTTTGCAATAGCCACGATTTACTGAACGATAACATTTGAAATGACGATATTTCAAAAAAATTACAGCAAAATATTTTTTAGACAAACAGTACGTCAAAGTTATCGCAAAGCATTAGAAAATATTTTAACTATCTTCCTATTTACAAAATGCATGTAGGTGGAAAAATATTTACAGAAAATCAGGAGTAAAGACCTGTTTATTCATTAAATTTAAAGGAACAAGAATCTAAGGAAAGTGAACCTCCGCTATAAGAACCTCTCTTCTTTTTAGTTTTCTCTTGTTTGAACGCTTTTCCACTGGTAAACTTGAAATCGCGATTCGCTTTTTCACCCCACGATCCACGTGCATTCCGCTGAACAAAAGATTCGAAAACAAAAACGTTATCCAAAGTAGTAGTTTAAAAGTGAAGACAATTTTTATCCATACAATTTATGTTGTTGCAACTGAGTAACTAACTAGAATTTTGCATACTGGTTTGAGCCAGACACCAATTGATGGGTATGAATCCTAGTAAATACTTAAGGCAAATGAATCGAAGCTACGAACAAACGGACGACAGAACAGATAAATGTTGATCACATAAGCCATTGAGCTAGTTTGTTGGGTTGCAACGAAATGGTTTGTTTACATAAACTTTAAGTAGTGAATCATGAGTTTGAAATCTACTCTATCTCTAAAAAAAACTTGAAGCATTCTTCGTTTCTTTTTGAGGCATTGTGGCTTAAAACCCTTTACCTGAAACTCAACAAGATTACAGAGATATGGTAATGATAGAAAAAATTTGGAAGTGAATTATAGCAAAATTAAAGCATACTTTCATACTTCGAGATATTTAATGAATTCTTAACTAATTAGCATTCATCTGAATAACAACCATGTAAACCATTAACATAAAAATTATGATCCAATTTAATTCATTCTCAGTATCACTAGGTAATAATTATTTATAAGTCATTAGTTATCTCTATATGTAATAATAACAAATTAAAGAAACGAAAGGTCTGAAATCATGTTACAGTACATCTTTATATTTCCCCTTTTATCATAAAAAGAATGATCATCGTATTTTTCATTACTGTGTATCTCGCCACATATGCGTTCACTAAAAACCCTTCATACAATAATTACAAGAAACTAATACCGAATATATATAATAAAACTAGAAACAGTTTTAGAGTAAAGCAGAGATAAAACATCAAGACAAAGAAACATCTATCATGCTTAATGGTGAAGACTGGATTGTCTCTCGACAACATTAAGAAATATATAATGTACTATTTATGGATGAGAACATATATTAAACGCGGTTATAAAATAACATAAAAGTAAACTAACGACAAAACGCAAATCCGGAGCAAAATATCAAATTACCTTTGCCTCAAACGAATTGTCCCGCAGATTGGGGTGGATAAACACATCCTTCTCATCCACGCGACGAAAAGGACCGTTAGAATCAGTGAAAGACGTTTTAGTCGTAGATACGAAATTGTTAGTAGGACAACCAACAGAACTAGTATTCTTAAAATCACCGGAACCAACAAACGAGAAACGGCGTTTACGATTAAAGGAATGATTCAAAGATTCACCACGAACAGGACCACAATCATCACCCAAAGCAGACTGCTGCAAACCTGTCGGATGACCTCCAACTACACAACCAACATTCTTGCCCACAGATGGAGACGCCTTCACCAACGCAGGCTTCTTACTCGCCGGCTGCTCGTCATCACTAGAATCGGAGTCCGAGCTCGATGGAGCGGCCGCAACTTTCTTCTTCTGCACAGACTGAGCAGCACCTTGTGGGACAACTCCCATCCCCGTCTTAACACCACTAACAGCTACACCAACAGGTTTCTTCGCTGATCCGGCATTACCCTCATCACTCGAATCCGAGTCGGAACTCGACGACGCAGGCTTCCCGACCACCTTCTTTCCACCAGCAACTACACCACTAACAGCCTTCCCCACAGATGGAGACGCCTTCACCAACGCAGGCTTCTTACTCGCCGGCTGCTCGTCATCACTAGAATCGGAGTCCGAGCTCGATGGAGCGGCCGCAACTTTCTTCTTCTGCACAGACTGAGCAGCACCTTGTGGGACAACTCCCATCCCCGTCTTAACACCACTAACAACTACACCAACAGGTTTCTTCGCTGATCCGGCATTACCCTCATCACTCGAATCCGAGTCGGAACTCGACGACGCAGGCTTCCCGACCACCTTCTTACCACCAGCAACTACACCACTAACAGCCTTCCCCACAGATGGAGACGCCTTCACCAACGCAGGCTTCTTACTCGCCGGCTGCTCGTCATCACTAGAATCGGAGTCCGAGCTCGACGGAGCGGCCGCAACTTTCTTCTTCTGCACAGACTGAGCAGCACCTTGTGGGACAACTCCCATCCCTGTCTTAACACCACTAACAACTACACCAACAGGTTTCTTCGCTGATCCGGCATTACCCTCATCACTCGAATCCGAGTCGGAACTCGACGACGCAGGCTTCCCGACCACCTTCTTACCACCAGCAACTACACCACTAACAGCCTTCCCCACAGATGGAGACGCCTTCACCAACGCAGGCTTCTTACTCGCCGGCTGCTCGTCATCACTAGAATCAGAGTCCGAGCTCGACGGAGCGGCCGCAACTTTCTTCTTCTGCACAGACTGAGCAGCACCTTGTGGGACAACTCCCATTCCCGTCTTAACACCACTAACAACTACACCAACAGGTTTCTTCGCTGGTCCGGCATTACCCTCATCACTCGAATCCGAGTCGGAACTCGACGATGCAGGCTTCCCGACCACCTTCTTACCACCAGCAACTACACCACTAACAGCCTTGCCCACAGATGGAGACGCCTTCACCAACGCAGGCTTCTTACTCGCCGGCTGCTCGTCATCACTAGAATCAGAGTCCGAGCTCGACGGAGCGGCCGCAACTTTCTTCTTCTGCACAGACTGAGCAGCAGCACCTTGTGGGACAACTCCCATCCCTGTCTTAACACCACTAACAACTACACCAACAGGTTTCTTCGCTGATCCGGCATTACCCTCATCACTCGAATCCGAGTCGGAACTCGACGACGCAGGCTTCCCGACCACCTTCTTTCCACCAGCAATTACACAGCCAACAGTCTTGCCCACAGATGGAGACGCCTTCACCAACGCAGGCTTCTTACTCGCCGGCTGCTCGTCATCACTAGAATCGGAGTCCGAGCTCGACGGAGCGGCCGCAACTTTCTTCTTCTGCACAGACTGAGCAGCACCTTGTGGGACAACTCCCATCCCCGTCTTAACACCACTAACAACTACACCAACAGGTTTCTTCGCTGATCCGGCATTACCCTCATCACTCGAATCCGAGTCGGAACTCGACGACGCAGGCTTCCCGACCGCCTTCTTTCCACCAGCAACTACACCACTAACAGCCTTCCCCACAGATGGAGACGCCTTCACCAACGCAGGCTTCTTACTCGCCGGCTGCTCGTCATCACTAGAATCGGAGTCCGAGCTCGACGGAGCGGCCGCAACTTTCTTCTTCTGCACAGACTGAGCAGCACCTTGTGGGACAACTTTCATCCCCGTCTTAACACCACTAACAACTACACCAACAGGTTTCTTCGCTGGTCCGGCATTACCCTCATCACTCGAATCCGAGTCGGAACTCGACGACGCAGGCTTCCCGACCACCTTCTTACCACCAGCAACTACACCACTAACAGCCTTCCCCACAGATGGAGACGCCTTCACCAACGCAGGCTTCTTACTCGCCGGCTGCTCGTCATCACTAGAATCAGAGTCCGAGCTCGACGGAGCGGCCGCAACTTTCTTCTTCTGCACAGACTGAGCAGCACCTTGTGGAACAACTCCCATTCCCGTCTTAACACCACTAACAACTACACCAACAGGTTTCTTCGCTGGTCCGGCATTACCCTCATCACTCGAATCCGAGTCGGAACTCGACGACGCAGGCTTCCCGACCACCTTCTTACCACCAGCAACTACACCACTAACAGCCTTCCCCACAGATGGAGACGCCTTCACCAACGCAGGCTTCTTACTCGCCGGCTGCTCGTCATCACTAGAATCAGAGTCCGAGCTCGACGGAGCGGCCGCAACTTTCTTCTTCTGCACAGACTGAGCAGCACCTTGTGGGACAACTCCCATCCCCGTCTTAACACCACTAACAACTACACCAACAGGTTTCTTCGCTGATCCGACATTACCCTCATCACTCGAATCCGAGTCGGAACTCGACGACGCAGGCTTCCCGACCACCTTCTTACCACCAGCAACTACACCACTAACAGCCTTCCCCACAGATGGAGACGCCTTCACCAACGCAGGCTTCTTACTCGCCGGCTGCTCGCCATCACTAGAATCGGAGTCCGAGCTCGACGGAGCGGCCGCAACTTTCTTCTTCTGCACAGACTGAGCAGCACCTTGTGGGACAACTCCCATCCCCGTCTTAACACCACTAACAACTACACCAACAGGTTTCTTCGCTGGTCCGGCATTACCCTCATCACTCGAATCCGAGTCGGAACTCGACGACGCAGGCTTCCCGACCACCTTCTTGCCACCAGCAACTACCCCACTAACAGCCTTCCCCACAGATGGAGACGCCTTCACCAACGCAGGCTTCTTACTCGCCGGCTGCTCGTCATCACTAGAATCAGAGTCCGAGCTCGACGGAGCGGCCGCAACTTTCTTCTTCTGCACAGACTGAGCAGCACCTTGTGGGACAACTCCCATCCCCGTCTTAACACCACTAACAACTACACCAACAGGTTTCTTCGCTGATCCGGCATTACCCTCATCACTCGAATCCGAGTCGGAACTCGACGACGCAGGCTTCCCGACCACCTTCTTTCCACCAGCAACTACACCACTAACAGCCTTCCCCACAGATGGAGACGCCTTCACCAACGCAGGCTTCTTACTCGCCGGCTGCTCGTCATCACTAGAATCAGAGTCCGAGCTCGACGGAGCGGCCGCAACTTTCTTCTTCTGCACAGACTGAGCAGCACCTTGTGGGACAACTCCCATCCCCGTCTTAACACCACTAACAACTACACCAACAGGTTTCTTCGCTGATCCGGCATTACCCTCATCACTCGAATCCGAGTCGGAACTCGACGACGCAGGCTTCCCGACCACCTTCTTACCACCAGCAACTACACCACTAACAGCCTTCCCCACAGATGGAGACGCCTTCACCAACGCAGGCTTCTTACTCGCCGGCTGCTCGTCATCACTAGAATCGGAGTCCGAGCTCGACGGAGCGGCCGCAACTTTCTTCTTCTGCACAGACTGAGCAGCACCTTGTGGGACAACTCCCATCCCCGTCTTAACACCACTAACAACTACACCAACAGGTTTCTTCGCTGATCCGGCATTACCCTCATCACTCGAATCCGAGTCGGAACTCGACGACGCAGGCTTCCCGACCACCTTCTTTCCACCAGCAACTACACCACTAACAGCCTTCCCCACAGATGGAGACGCCTTCACCAACGCAGGCTTCTTACTCGCCGGCTGCTCGTCATCACTAGAATCGGAGTCCGAGCTCGACGGAGCGGCCGCAACTTTCTTCTTCTGCACAGACTGAGCAGCACCTTGTGGGACAACTCCCATCCCCGTCTTAACACCACTAACAACTACACCAACAGGTTTCTTCGCTGATCCGGCATTACCCTCATCACTCGAATCCGAGTCGGAACTCGACGACGCAGGCTTCCCGACCACCTTCTTACCACCAGCAACTACACCACTAACAGCCTTCCCCACAGATGGAGACGCCTTCACCAACGCAGGCTTCTTACTCGCCGGCTGCTCGTCATCACTAGAATCAGAGTCCGAGCTCGACGGAGCGGCCGCAACTTTCTTCTTCTGCACAGACTGAGCAGCACCTTGTGGGACAACTCCCATCCCCGTCTTAACACCACTAACAACTACACCAACAGGTTTCTTCGCTGATCCGGCATTACCCTCATCACTCGAATCCGAGTCGGAACTCGACGACGCAGGCTTCCCGACCACCTTCTTTCCACCAGCAACTACACCACTAACAGCCTTCCCCACAGATGAAGACGCCTTCACCAACGCAGGCTTCTTACTCGCCGGCTGCTCGTCATCACTAGAATCGGAGTCCGAGCTCGACGGAGCGGCCGCAACTTTCTTCTTCTGCACAGACTGAGCAGCACCTTGTGGGACAACTCCCATCCCCGTCTTAACACCACTAACAACTACACCAACAGGTTTCTTCGCTGATCCGGCATTACCCTCATCACTCGAATCCGAGTCGGAACTCGACGACGCAGGCTTCCCGACCACCTTCTTTCCACCAGCAACTACACCACTAACAGCCTTCCCCACAGATGGAGACGCCTTCACCAACGCAGGCTTCTTACTCGCCGGCTGCTCGTCATCACTAGAATCGGAGTCCGAGCTCGACGGAGCGGCCGCAACTTTCTTCTTCTGCACAGACTGAGCAGCACCTTGTGGGACAACTCCCATCCCCGTCTTAACACCACTAACAACTACACCAACAGGTTTCTTCGCTGATCCGGCATTACCCTCATCACTCGAATCCGAGTCGGAACTCGACGACGCAGGCTTCCCGACCACCTTCTTACCACCAGCAACTACACCACTAACAGCCTTCCCCACAGATGGAGACGCCTTCACCAACGCAGGCTTCTTACTCGCCGGCTGCTCGTCATCACTAGAATCGGAGTCCGAGCTCGACGGAGCGGCCGCAACTTTCTTCTTCTGCACAGACTGAGCAGCACCTTGTGGGACAACTCCCATCCCGTCTTAACACCACTAACAACTACACCAACAGGTTTCTTCGCTGATCCGGCATTACCCTCATCACTCGAATCCGAGTCGGAACTCGACGACGCAGGCTTCCCGACCACCTTCTTTCCACCAGCAACTACACCACTAACAGCCTTCCCCACAGATGGAGACGCCTTCACCAACGCAGGCTTCTTACTCGCCGGCTGCTCGTCATCACTAGAATCAGAGTCCGAGCTCGACGGAGCGGCCGCAACTTTCTTCTTCTGCACAGACTGAGCAGCACCTTGTGGGACAACTCCCATCCCCGTCTTAACACCACTAACAACTACACCAACAGGTTTCTTCGCTGATCCGGCATTACCCTCATCACTCGAATCCGAGTCGGAACTCGACGACGCAGGCTTCCCGACCACCTTCTTTCCACCAGCAACTACACCACTAACAGCCTTCCCCACAGATGGAGACGCCTTCACCAACGCAGGCTTCTTACTCGCCGGCTGCTCGTCATCACTAGAATCGGAGTCCGAGCTCGACGGAGCGGCCGCAACTTTCTTCTTCTGCACAGACTGAGCAGCACCTTGTGGGACAACTCCCATCCCCGTCTTAACACCACTAACAACTACACCAACAGGTTTCTTCGCTGATCCGGCATTACCCTCATCACTCGAATCCGAGTCGGAACTCGACGACGCAGGCTTCCCGACCACCTTCTTTCCACCAGCAACTACACCACTAACAGCCTTCCCCACAGATGGAGACGCCTTCACCAACGCAGGCTTCTTACTCGCCGGCTGCTCGTCATCACTAGAATCGGAGTCCGAGCTCGACGGAGCGGCCGCAACTTTCTTCTTCTGCACAGACTGAGCAGCACCTTGTGGGACAACTCCCATCCCCGTCTTAACACCACTAACAACTACACCAACAGGTTTCTTCGCTGATCCGGCATTACCCTCATCACTCGAATCCGAGTCGGAACTCGACGACGCAGGCTTCCCGACCACCTTCTTACCACCAGCAACTACACCACTAACAGCCTTCCCCACAGATGGAGACGCCTTCACCAACGCAGGCTTCTTACTCGCCGGCTGCTCGTCATCACTAGAATCAGAGTCCGAGCTCGACGGAGCGGCCGCAACTTTCTTCTTCTGCACAGACTGAGCAGCACCTTGTGGGACAACTCCCATCCCCGTCTTAACACCACTAACAACTACACCAACAGGTTTCTTCGCTGATCCGGCATTACCCTCATCACTCGAATCCGAGTCGGAACTCGACGACGCAGGCTTCCCGACCACCTTCTTACCACCAGCAACTACACCACTAACAGCCTTCCCCACAGATGGAGACGCCTTCACCAACGCAGGCTTCTTACTCGCCGGCTGCTCGTCATCACTAGAATCAGAGTCCGAGCTCGACGGAGCGGCCGCAACTTTCTTCTTCTGCACAGACTGAGCAGCACCTTGTGGGACAACTCCCATCCCCGTCTTAACACCACTAACAACTACACCAACAGGTTTCTTCGCTGATCCGGCATTACCCTCATCACTCGAATCCGAGTCGGAACTCGACGACGCAGGCTTCCCGACCACCTTCTTACCACCAGCAACTACACCACTAACAGCCTTCCCCACAGATGGAGACGCCTTCACCAACGCAGGCTTCTTACTCGCCGGCTGCTCGTCATCACTAGGATCAGAGTCCGAGCTCGACGGAGCGGCCGCAACTTTCTTCTTCTGCACAGACTGAGCAGCACCTTGTGGGACAACTCCCATCCCCGTCTTAACACCACTAACAACTACACCAACAGGTTTCTTCGCTGGTCCGGCATTACCCTCATCACTCGAATCCGAGTCGGAACTCGACGACGCAGGCTTCCCGACCACCTTCTTACCACCAGCAACTACACCACTAACAGCCTTCCCCACAGATGGAGACGCCTTCACCAACGCAGGCTTCTTACTCGCCGGCTGCTCGTCATCACTAGAATCAGAGTCCGAGCTCGACGGAGCGGCCGCAACTTTCTTCTTCTGCACAGACTGAGCAGCACCTTGTGGGACAACTCCCATCCCCGTCTTAACACCACTAACAACTACACCAACAGGTTTCTTCGCTGATCCGGCATTACCCTCATCACTCGAATCCGAGTCGGAACTCGACGACGCAGGCTTCCCGACCACCTTCTTTCCACCAGCAACTACACCACTAACAGCCTTCCCCACAGATGGAGACGCCTTCACCAACGCAGGCTTCTTACTCGCCGGCTGCTCGTCATCACTAGAATCGGAGTCCGAGCTCGATGGAGCGGCCGCAACTTTCTTCTTCTGCACAGACTGAGCAGCACCTTGTGGGACAACTCCCATCCCCGTCTTAACACCACTAACAACTACACCAACAGGTTTCTTCGCTGATCCGGCATTACCCTCATCACTCGAATCCGAGTCGGAACTCGACGACGCAGGCTTCCCGACCACCTTCTTTCCACCAGCAACTACACCACTAACAGCCTTCCCCACAGATGGAGACGCCTTCACCAACGCAGGCTTCTTACTCGCCGGCTGCTCGTCATCACTAGAATCGGAGTCCGAGCTCGACGGAGCGGCCGCAACTTTCTTCTTCTGCACAGACTGAGCAGCACCTTGTGGGACAACTCCCATCCCCGTCTTAACACCACTAACAACTACACCAACAGGTTTCTTCGCTGATCCGGCATTACCCTCATCACTCGAATCCGAGTCGGAACTCGACGACGCAGGCTTCCCGACCACCTTCTTTCCACCAGCAACTACACCACTAACAGCCTTCCCCACAGATGGAGACGCCTTCACCAACGCAGGCTTCTTACTCGCCGGCTGCTCGTCATCACTAGAATCGGAGTCCGAGCTCGACGGAGCGGCCGCAACTTTCTTCTTCTGCACAGACTGAGCAGCACCTTGTGGGACAACTCCCATCCCCGTCTTAACACCACTAACAACTACACCAACAGGTTTCTTCGCTGATCCGGCATTACCCTCATCACTCGAATCCGAGTCGGAACTCGACGACGCAGGCTTCCCGACCACCTTCTTTCCACCAGCAACTACACCACTAACAGCCTTCCCCACAGATGGAGACGCCTTCACCAACGCAGGCTTCTTACTCGCCGGCTGCTCGTCATCACTAGAATCGGAGTCCGAGCTCGACGGAGCGGCCGCAACTTTCTTCTTCTGCACAGACTGAGCAGCACCTTGTGGGACAACTCCCATCCCCGTCTTAACACCACTAACAACTACACCAACAGGTTTCTTCGCTGATCCGGCATTACCCTCATCACTCGAATCCGAGTCGGAACTCGACGACGCAGGCTTCCCGACCACCTTCTTTCCACCAGCAACTACACCACTAACAGCCTTCCCCACAGATGGAGACGCCTTCACCAACGCAGGCTTCTTACTCGCCGGCTGCTCGTCATCACTAGAATCGGAGTCCGAGCTCGACGGAGCGGCCGCAACTTTCTTCTTCTGCACAGACTGAGCAGCACCTTGTGGGACAACTCCCATCCCCGTCTTAACACCACTAACAACTACACCAACAGGTTTCTTCGCTGATCCGGCATTACCCTCATCACTCGAATCCGAGTCGGAACTCGACGACGCAGGCTTCCCGACCACCTTCTTTCCACCAGCAACTACACCACTAACAGCCTTCCCCACAGATGGAGACGCCTTCACCAACGCAGGCTTCTTACTCGCCGGCTGCTCGTCATCACTAGAATCAGAGTCCGAGCTCGACGGAGCGGCCGCAACTTTCTTCTTCTGCACAGACTGAGCAGCACCTTGTGGGACAACTCCCATCCCCGTCTTAACACCACTAACAACTACACCAACAGGTTTCTTCGCTGGTCCGGCATTACCCTCATCACTCGAATCCGAGTCGGAACTCGACGACGCAGGCTTCCCGACCACCTTCTTTCCACCAGCAACTACACCACTAACAGCCTTCCCCACAGATGGAGACGCCTTCACCAACGCAGGCTTCTTACTCGCCGGCTGCTCGTCATCACTAGAATCGGAGTCCGAGCTCGACGGAGCGGCCGCAACTTTCTTCTTCTGCACAGACTGAGCAGCACCTTGTGGGACAACTCCCATCCCCGTCTTAACACCACTAACAACTACACCAACAGGTTTCTTCGCTGATCCGGCATTACCCTCATCACTCGAATCCGAGTCGGAACTCGACGACGCAGGCTTCCCGACCACCTTCTTTCCACCAGCAACTACACCACTAACAGCCTTCCCCACAGATGGAGACGCCTTCACCAACGCAGGCTTCTTACTCGCCGACTGCTCGTCATCACTAGAATCCGAGTCCGAGCTCGATGATGAATACTTTTTAGTCTTGTCTCTATATCTATTCTTGGGTTTGTGTTCTTCGGATGAATTTTCCAGTTTATTGTGTATATTTCCTTTGCGGTTATGAAAATCGATGTTATGTTCATTTGCTTGAGGTTTAGGTTCACTTTTTCTATTGAGAATAGTGGAATGCGAATTTTTCAACGTGAATTTTTTAGTTGGTGTCGGATATTCAGATATTTTATTGTGACTTTTCTCTTTACCTTCGCATTGATTTTTTCCATTCATATTTAAAGCCCCAGCTCTCCTGAGTTTTATTGTGTTCTAATTGTTATTTGCCTTTTCTATATTTTTAAAAGTTTTAATTAAAATTGGTGAGGTTTATACTGAATCAAGCAATATACGTGACAAAAGTGGCAATTAATTCTCAGCTATTTACTTCTTATTATTAAAAATCCTGAGTAGAAGCTTCATACTTTAAGGTACTATGTACAAGCTTGCTTCGGTTTAGGCACCCGGGCAGTATCACAGCCCTCACACATATCGAATGAGATTTGTGTGGTGAATATGTATTTGGTGCCTTTTTGTACCAATATCTCTGTTGAAATAAATAAAAAAGCTTACTTGTACGTTCATTTAAAATTATTCAAGACAGCAGTTGGTCAATACTATCTAGCTATCCCTATTATAAGCATAAAAATCGCTCAAATATTGATCAACTATCATTTAACAGTCAGTAACTGATATCAGAATAATAACTAATTTAATATCCAATGACAGATATGGATACTAATTACGTGAAATGACGAATCATTTCCAAGGGATAGAAGTGGAGCGATTTAACCGTTAAAACGTGAATGTACTATTGCTAAGTGGAACTATCCTTTGGAGTATATCCTTTTGAGCGCGAACTAGTGCTATGACACGGACGCAATAAATTATATCTCTTGAATTTCGGCACGTCACATTATTGCGTCTACTAATATCTTTTTGGCTAAATTGGAATTCAGGACTTCAAGGTTGGTAAAATGGGCAGAAAGATGTAACTGTGAGTCTAGGCTCGGATGAATACACACAGTCCGTAATTGACTGCATGTGATATTCTTGCTTCGGCTCCAAGAACTGATACCGAATTCTCGAGAGCTCTCATCTCGAAGTAATTTATTATTATTTGCTTTCCCCATAACTTGAAGATTGAGGCAAATATTTGTTATTTCGTGGGCAATCTCTTATATCAGATTACGAATTCAACGTCTAGTTCCTTTAGTTTCTCTGATATGAGACCACTGACTTACTACAAATAGCTGGAAGTATTCCAAACGAGTCGACCCATTATGCAAAAAACAGGCGATACACCTATGCAGTCATTTTTGTAAATGATTAGAGATTCGGATACAGTAATTTAGTGTCTTGTTGGGATGTAGACTACTACCTACAAAATTTTCGGCTTAGGAATACATATGAGCTTTACATGGAGAAAAAAACGTCCCGTAATAATCACGGGAAGAGTCGCTATTGGAATTTCCAATGGGTCAATAGGCAGAAATAATGTACACTTTACTAACCGGTGAACCGAACACAAAAACCACATACCGTCAACACGAACGCGAAACCACGCATAACACTTTAAAGTGCCCTCCACACTCATATGAACATTAAAACACAATAGGTAGCAGAAAGGCTGCTTGCCAGAAAAAAGGAGTAATGGGTGTCCCGTTTCAGGTCAAGACCAGTAAATATATGTTTTAAAGGAACCTTTTTCTTTCATTATAAGTTGGTATCGGATGTTTAGACAAATTAGCAACTTAGTTTTTTCTACTATACAAAATAATCTGATATAAATGGTCTAAATGGTTCCAGTGTTTGACTACCCGCAGAGAATGGAAAGCGTACCTGCGGTCAAGTGGGCTATGGTGTGCATCTAGTTTTTGGATGTTGCCTCTAAACTGATGCCGCCAGCCACACCCTTCAACTGTGCACGCTGTTGACGATCGACAGTTTTGATACATGGTTTACCTTCGAAAAAACATCGCGCAAATTGTGCGTAAGAACGGATTGGTTACTTACCCTAAAATTCTTATCTTTAAACTTCTGGCATTGATCTAAAGAATGATCTTTGAGCCCTCCATACAAGATGAACTACGTAAGGAAACATCGTCATCACTAGTACTTACATACAATATCTTCGCTGCATCGTAATCTGAACCAATTTTTCCATTCAAACCACCAGTATCCCTAATGCAACTATTTCTACCACGGTTGAAAAGTAGGCCATATCTGGTATTAGCTAGATCAGCTTGTTCCTTTACAAACTCAGTAATATCAGCAAACAGAGGCTCTAGACCTCCTCTGATAATCATATAAGCCACATTTAGCCACTTTTGTTGAACATGCGTTGGTAATTTCAGAATCATAGTTTCAATAGTTCTGGAAGAGGTAAAGTCGGAAACGTAATTTATCAGTTCGATAGTAAGACCACTTGGATCTCTCGAGATAATCTTCTCAAACCACCTGTTTGATTCCTTATATTGGGAAAGTTTGACGAATTGTCGATAAACGTGCCTGCTTTAGTGATTAACGATGACCTATCTCCGGTTCAAGCATAGTGCAATGAAGGATAGTGGCTCTCGATCTTCCTGTCACATTATTGAATCAAGTAATTCAACTTAGCTCTAAACCCAATATTCTCACTCCGGATGCAGTATTCGAAATTTTTTATAAAATTCTAATGATTTATAGGTGCACCATCAAATTTCAAGATCTCTCTCTGTGGTGATTACAGCTTTTCTAATATTGCATTCGTGTGATCTTATCCGCAACGCAACCATGTAAACTTAATGTATCGCACACTGTCATTTGTGCGTTCAAGCAACCACAGATTTTGTCATTTCATAATGTTTTTTAATTAACTAACTAGATTATGTAGCTAATTTTGCTCTGTTTTTGATTTTTATTCGCCACGTCTGACTGCGTTACACTGCACGTCCATTGTACGCTGGGATGATGTCTCAAGTCATAGTGAGTTTAATCTCATAGTTGATTGTTTCCAGATGGACCTTCAATGCATAATGTTACTGAAAAAAGGTTTGTTGTACTGTAAACTATGTTTTTATGAACAACTGACAGTCTGAAAGCAATACATATATATCCTTTGTCTTCTGTTAGGTAAGTTCGACTGGCCTATATTTCGTGTTTCGGTTTTATCGTCTTAATTATTTCCATTTAACTACTTTAAGCAACGTGTCTGTGCAAATGAAACAATAACTATGACACCTGCTTAGTTTAGTATTCTTGGTTGTCGTATAATTCAGTTTAGTTGAATGACTTATGGTATACTTAAGTATAGTGCTTGAAGCCTGTAACGAAACAGATCAGTTTAGTAAGAAGAGTTGCCTATTTCTGATGAGTATACTGATTCATATCAGTCTGATTAAAAATACGAAAAAATACCTTTGATGCTGTTGCTGTCATACATTATAAGATAGCGATAAGTATGTTTGTTGTTTATTTCTAGACTGTACATCTATCACTGACCATATTTCATGATCACTGTCACTAAACAATTTCCCCAGCAATAACATCGGTGGCAAGATAGCTAAGCGTCTGAGCTTTTAGTTGCCCCTAAAACAGCAGTATACAGTGTTAGAAGATGAGTGTTCTGTGTCTCAATTAAATGCAGCTGTCTGTGGACAAATGTTAAGAATCTTTTTGACAACTGGGACTTTTAGTTTATCAGACACTAACTCTGCTTGTATGTCTTCCTGTTAAACTAGACGCATATGCATGGGAATACTTAAATGGAAGCAAAATAATAAAACCATTGCAATACGGTATTAATCCCATGTTATGCTTTGCACAAGTAATAGTAGCTGACCTTATCTAATATTCATGAACTCAAGGTAAATCACAACTTCATAAATTCTTTGCTAAAAAACATGTAATTTGGTTATTTATCTATCACACATTTCTGACTAAATTCATCACTATTTTTTCATTTAGAATGCAACAGGAGTGAGCCTTCACAAATCCTAAAAACTACTTCGCCCTTGGAACTATGGCCCTGTGGAACTGTTTACGGGAGACCCAACTAACAGCAGATTATAAAAAGGATGCTGGACGTCCATTTTAGTCTCACAACCACTTCCAGTATTTTTTGACTTCTTCTACTCTTTCGTTTGGAAAAAAACAACAAAAACTGCGGCTCAGCATTACCAATACAACTTTTAAACGGGAACTTGGTTTAAACCTTTGTTTGATATTCGATTCTTAATGAAAGTTCTTGAATAAATTTTTGAATCTAATGCTACTTTGTTTTACCTACTTAATCGTTGCAAGAAACTTGTGATAAGCGAGCCTCAGCACCTAGTTCATGTGTTAAAATGGTTGTGGACTGAGTAGATGCTTTCGCTCAACAGGCTTCTATGTCTAGTAGCAGGCGATCACCAAAACCTCCAGGCAGGAACCTAGGTATATTAACAATAAAAGAGGGAAAAAAATTGGTAAATCATAGTATGATTCTATCCTTAAGAATATATCCAGTAGCTTGGCGGGCAGCGAATTCCAGCACTTGACAACTCCTAAGGAGTAGAAGTTGTGTCTCCAGTTTGTGGGTGTTACCCCTTACGTTAGTGTTGAAACTAAGTTTAAGTAGGTGTTTAAGAGGATGTCCAGAAGTGTTAAGGATACTGTAAGCCATTAGAAGGTCACCTTAAAGACGTCTATACTCTAATGGGTAAAGTCTAAGTTATTGGATGCGCTCTTCATAAGGTGATTTAGTACATATCTTCGTCATTTTCATGGAAAACCTACAAACTCGGGTCCTCTCACAACTTATTCTAATCACCATGAGTTGTCACGGTAGCTGATGGACGGACACGCGTTACACATCCTAACCGTCCCGTGTCTAATCTCATAGCTTCTTATTCAAATGCCATATGATAAGCAAGTAATGCCGCTACCCACACTAATGGAACACTAGTAACTCAAAGGCACTCTGTATGGTACCTTACATTGGTCTACGCACTCGCTTAGCGCTTTAGTGAGAATATTAATACAGTCCTGCTAAAAATCCCATGAACCCCCCTATCTCCATCAAAACAAATAAGTCTGTATTTGCTGCATATAGCAATTTTATTTTTCAAAAGTAAGATATAACAGTTAGAATTAGAGTAAAATGGCAGTATACAGCAGATGCATGTGGTACATGTATCCATCGATTAACTGAAATAGAGAATATGGATATTAGATTAACAGGCTCATTTAGAAAGACTAGTGTCTACTTTGAACTTACCGCGTGAGAAAGTTATACTGGAACTATGAATAATGTAGAATCTAGTCTCCCAGGGCGTATGAAGCAATCAAACTGGAAGGCAGTTGTCTAAAAATAATTCGAATATGAAGGTGAAAATTTCCAGGTATTTTTCATCGTAAGGGTGAAAATATTAGGTACCGGTTGATGTCATACAGTAAAAAACACAGATTTGCGGGTGGTGAAGTATGATCTATAAAAAAGTGAGCTTAATAACAATTAATTACCTTTTTACTCCCTGATCATGACCTTCGGCTTCCTTTTATGGCCGAAACAGCAAACATACACTACACACTGATAGCGGATTTCCGGCTTTTCAATGTTAGGCTTGCTTTAACACACTATGTAATGAGTACAACCCCTCTATTACTGCTATATGACATATTTTTAATAACAAACCGTCTTCAATAGATTGGTAGTATCTGTGACTTCGTCAATGGTTATCGGAAGTCTGAGTTCTTTCGAAAACAATACTGGTATCCGTTACTGCTGGGCAATCAGTATTAGTTTGACTCGTTAGTGGGATAGTGTTGTCCATAATACTGAAGAAAATTAAAAACTGGAGATTGTTTCCTTTCATTTTGCCGATGACATCATAAAGGACGGTTAGGAACGAACATGCGGACAGTTAGTCACAGGCAGCAACAACAATTATTCTAGCTAGAGAAACGAACTTCGGCTTTGGATATCTAGAGAACAAGTCAAAACGAAACCGATTACCATTTTAAAACATAAGACGAACCAGCTTGGCTGAAGAAATACATTGGCTTGATAAGCGGCAGCAAAAACCCAGAAAACAAAGCTAAATCAGAAGAAAATTTCGCTCCAACAATTAGAAAATTACATTAACTTCTGCACTTTAGCACACTGCAACATTAAATTACATAACCACGCAAAAGAAATAGCTGAAAGAAGCACATAACGAAGAAAGCCGACCGCCATTGCCTACAAAGATGGCGGATATAATAATTCCCGCCTCATCCTGATTGGTTGCTAAGCTGAATAGCACATTTACGAAAATGAGTTGCGTTTAATTGCAGCCTTGCATTCTCGCCGTTGCTTACTGATTGGTCGAAACCTTCACTTCCCTGGCGACGTAACTTTTCTAGTTCGATTTCTTCCTTCAGATTGGGTTATATCTAACCTAGCTAACTCAAGTTCTATTTGGCCACTGGTTTGAGGTTCATCATTTTCAAGTTGGTCTTCGTCATAATCTCCCAGATGATGGGGTAATAACTCAGAAATCTCATCAAAACTGTAGTACTTATTGGATGTCAATTCAGTAAGTATATCGAATTTACTGTTCGAGAATTTTTAATAAGTAATTTCTTACAAGTGTAATTCCAAACTATTCTCTAGACTGTCGAGCAAAGAGTCTAAGCATAGCCAAAGTTAGAACAAGCAAGCTACCTGGCTTGATAAACTTTATCTGTTTCCAAAACGCAAATTAACAATGCAAAACAGTCTACTAAACAGGGAAACAGAGAGTCATAGATAACATACTCAAGACTAACTACAGGATAGGAAAAGTGTGTCAACAAAGCGAACATTATTTTTCAATAGACATAAAACTGTGAATGGTGAATAAACAAGGTGTAGTCATACAAGATCAAACGAAGTTAATGTGGTGGTGAGAGTTCCATGTTATTAAGGAGAGTCCATTCATTGATCACACTTTACAGAAGTATAAATATCCGTTTGGAGTGGAATAGGAAACGCCCCATTCCTGTATTATTAATGAAGCAAAATGAAAATGTCGACGAATAATTGAAAAGCCTTACTGTCAAAATACGGTTCACAGTTGCAGTGTAAGATTTGTTCAAAAGACATTTCCATCGCAGTTATTATGAAACTTTTAACAGTAGAGCACCGAGACCAGTAGATATTTTTCAACCTAGGTAACCTCTAGAGGGGAATAACCTTGTTTGTATGTGCAGTCTGCAACATATTTCAAACGAAACACCCTACACATTAAAATGTTAAGAGTAAATTGTTATCGAAGTCGAATCAGATCCCATTTCATTTATATAAAGTAAAAAGAGAAGAGGGCGTAGCGCTGAACCTTAAGGGATCTTATCATTACATTCTGTAGCCACTGAGCAGCTCAATAATCTCTGGAACATGAAAAGCAAACCCCTATGCAATAATAAGACAGACTCACCACTGATTTTGTTATTTCAAATGAAACTGAAACCAATGTACCAAATTCATATATTTATGAATCAAACCCCTCTTGTGTTTTGCTGATGTGAAATGATCCCATTAACGTACGTATAATATCAACAGCAGCCGTCTTTCAGTAATGATTCAAGAAGATTTCAGTAAGTTTCAGTGGTCAAGTTTCTTCTTAAGCGAAGTCACTGTCAAGTTTACTGAGATTACAAACGCCTAGCTTTGATCTTAATATATCATAAATAGGCGATTCTACCTTTCTGCATTGCTTATGATTGGATTGTGCAGGGTGATAGAAGCATGCCACGATTTTGGTAAGTAAAAAGAGAAAAATATTGGTTTTATTTTGATGGGACTCATCAGTATGAAATAGAACTCACAACCGTATCAAAGATGAGTTACACTTACCTTCAATTCGACAGTTACGTTTGTATTTCGTTTCTCGGTTGTTAGTGTAGTTCTAGTAAGACTCAAAGTCACTTATGCTACAATAACAACAAAATGAATGAAATTTTCACAGAAACATTCCTGCTGATTCAATTGCTTGAACAAAAACGAATTTCTTAAACAGATAACAACATAATAATAGTTCATTCATGAGATAGCAGCCACATACCAAAAATCTCTACGTCATACAGGTCGGGTAGAAGTCACATAATAATGTATTGCAATCGTGGTGCTGTTTAATAAGGAATAAGAGAAAATATGGAGCAGCAGAACTTGCAGTAGGTGTTTAAAAAACCCTGATCATTTGCAGTGGAAAAAAATAAGTGCGTTTAATCTGTGGGTAGAACTCAGGTGAACTATGATCACTAAATTGAAATAGAATTCAAGAAGCTACGTGCACTATGTGATGAATTGCAACACGACCAATCACGTATGACCTAATGGGAAAATACTGAATTGTAAAGTTGCGGAAGTATTTATAAATTTTGGAGAGTAACAAAACAACCCAAATTATTTTGATACCCAAATAAACTTATCACCACAGCTTTTTATCACCTACTGTTCTTGTTTGATGTTGTTATTGGACGTCAACGTTTTAGTCTTAGATTAAGAATCTGAATCTATCCATCTTAATTAGGTTTGGTAGAATGATGAAACCAATGTAAAGTCGAGAAATAGAACTAAGCAGCAACACAGATAGAGAAACAACCTTAATATAATCGTGTTGTTATCTCGTCACTAATCATAAACAGACTGAGGAAAACTAAATGTTCTGTCCACTTAAATGTGTCGGTTGAAGTAATCACACTCATCATCACTGTTTACTTGTTCAAGTCCCTAAAGGTTCTTGAAGGGGTAATAATATTTGTCAGGCATTTAAACCAACAACCGATAAAATATCCTCAGTTTGAAATTGGAAACGAAAGTTAGAAGGCTGCTGAACGAAGAAATCTTTGTTAGGGCTACTCAGTGGGAGGTTTTCGGATACTGTAACACATAAAAGGTCCGAGCCCAGTGATTGTGGAAGAATTGTTTACAATGGAGGAACACCTTATTTGCAGCTAAAATAAACATTCCGAAAGTTAGTTCTTCCTACTTAAGAACTACTGTAATTCAGAAGCAATAGGCTATCAGTTCAAATTGCACTTAAGCGTTAGGAAAAGAAATAAATTAAGTCGCTTTTTCGTAATTCTAAACTTTCTTACTAACTTAACGGAATTCGCGCGAAGTTACAATCAAAGTGTAAGGATAAGAATGGAAGCACAATATAGCTGTCATTAGCACAGTCAAACAAAAGCACATTAAAACATGCACTGGTATGGTTGCTTATAATAATAATTGTTTTTATTAAACCAGTCGTGTTCTCGTGATAAATGTGAGTCATAACAGAAGCCCCCCGCTAGAAAGGGTTTACACTTTCGATAAATAGCGGTTCAAACCGTGGGACTGATCGGCTGACGAGCGACTGTAGGACGGAAGAATTGGCGAACAGGAAATCGATCGTTGATCGTCGAGTTGCCAACGAAAGTCATTTTCGGAGAACGGTACCAGGAGCGATGTGCTGTATTTGATGCTTGAATTGGCATGTCACGACAGAGTGGTTTGTATCCAGAATCTGAGGATTGCGTTCGTAGGGAATGCGGACCAGAAACGCTGCAGACGTAGGACGAAACCACGTTGAGCCAATGAACCAGAAGCGACCATAACGACAAAGTTCAAGACCAAGCGTATGCCAAACATTCAAAATCAATATATCGACTAAGTGTGTTGACAAGAGCGTGGGTGGCCAGTCCAGCTTTCGCCAAAGTTGACTGAAGTCGACAGTACCAAACGGAGATGGTCGAAGGCGTGGGCTCAGGAAACAAAAAGAAAATCAAAAAAGAGAAGAGTGTAGCATGCGTGTAGTATAGGAATAATCCTACACCGTATCAATTGTTGACTGTGCGACTAGTCGCGGAAGCGTACAGGTAACCGTACTCGACGATTGGAACGTGAGACAGTAGTCTCGTTCGTATTTCGTGAGCCTGCAATCTCATCCGAGGTCAGAGGCGGCGTGGTCTGCTGATCTGGACGTGAGACTGTCGTCTCGTCCGTAGATAGTGCGGATGACGCGTGCTGTTGACCGGGACGTGAGAATGAGGTCTTGGATGTATCTAGCGTGGGATCTGAAGATTTTAAGGATCCCGCTAGGTTTGATAGGTCTAGCATTGAATCTCAAGTTATAAGATAGTGCACTGTCGTCGACGTGTGCTGGTTTGAGACGGTCAATGCTGACGATCTCGAGGCGACCATATCGATCAACCTTGAAGGTCTTTTCGTGACGAGCGATCATGTGAAAAGGGCCTTCGTAAGATTGTTGCAAAGGTTTGCGTACCGAATCTACTCGTATGAAAACAGGTAGATAACCCTCGAGGGAGAGCGACCTGTCGTTGTTGTATTCGAGTTGACACCGGAGACAGCGTTCGCATAAATGCAGACAGTCGATGGACGTAGTCTGATTTACTGAAATTAGGTCTCCTCCGTGGTGTGAAGAATTCTCCGGGCAGACGCAATGTCGTGCCGTATACAATTTTAGCGGCGGAACATTGGATATCTGCCTTTAAGCTCGTTCTGATCCCTAAAAGAACGAGCGGTTAGGTTTCGCGCCAGTTGCCGTTTTCGTGTGCTCGTAGAGCACTTCTAAGTTGGCAGTGAAACCGTTCAACTTAACCATTTGGTGCTGGGTGTTAGACGGATATGCTTATGCACTCCGTATCAAGCAGCCGGGTCAGCGAGGAGAATAGTTAATAGGGTAAAATTTCTGGAATAAAGCGTGGAATTTGCCGTCACGCGAATAAAAAGTGACAAAGATTCGGTACACATACGTGGGGGTCTATTATATTAATACTATTCCTATCGTTATCCGTCAGGTCGCGTATATTATATATTAAAAGATAATATGAAAATATACGACAGACGTGGATAGATAAATAATAGACTCTCCAAATTGGCTTCTTTGGAAGGTTTGACCAGAGGTTGTGGCGTGTTCCAGAATTCGGGTCAACAGTTGTAGCGTGGTGTCAAGTGGAGGTTGACTATGAACACCGCTACCAAGAAACTCGTGCCAAATGACTCCATAAAATACCCCGGAAGCCAAATATCAGAAACCAATTAATGGACCAAATCGAGATATATTCGCTGGCGATCTCGTGGCATCGAAACGATACCGAGATCGTGCCAGGATATAAGCTTGGTCACAGAACGTAACGGAATTCGCGCGAAGTTACAATCAAAGTGTAAGGATAAGAATGGAAGCACAATATAGCTGTCATTAGCACAGTCAAACAAAAGCACATTAAAACATGCACTGGTACGGTTGCTTATAATAATAATTGTTTTTATTAAACCAGTCGTGTTCTCGTGATAAATGTGAGTCACTACAATAGTAACCTTCCTACTAAATGCATATCACATATAGTATAGAAAAAATCTCGTATAATAATAGGTATGAAATCCTGCATTAATGGCGTTTGGATAAAGTAACATTTTATTTGTGATCAGTAAGTTTCCTAGACAGATTGACCTATTTAAGGCTAAACAGTTGACCTGTTTCATGAGGGAGGAGTTATATGCATGCAACTTAAGGGGGGGGGAATTTAGTGTGATGATGCTGATCAGTTTTTCCAAATGAATGTGGGGAAAAATCTACCTGCAAACTTAAAGATGAAATGTGGTATTGAGGATAAAAGATGATTGATCATTGAGTGTGGACAAATAGGCACTTAACCCACTGACTATTAAATGTGATTTCCTTTTTTTCCTATTGACTTCCACCCTGGGCTCACTGAAAGTGATTGCTTGTAACTGTGTTGAATAAAGTATTATATAGTGTTAGACTGGTTCACTATTCTGGATCGTGAATCCTGGATCTGGCATAGTGTGACTGGTCTCGTGTGCCTCAAGAGAAAAATATTTCAAAAACATCCGTCATGTCACCTATACGTTGTGATACTGCAATACATCATAAAATCTTGAAGAAAAGTTCTTTATGAGCAATAATCAAAGTATGATTTCTAAGATAGTGCGAATAAGAAAAGGTGAGATTTTCGACTAGAAGAATACCATACACAACATTGATCAATCAGCCGATTACTGTTATCAAGAGAAGCGCTGTAGTGTGACGTATCAAACAGTATAGCTGTCTAAATGCATTCAACAACTTAGTAACGAGAATGTTATCAACATCTACCATCCATCAAATATGAAGCCACTAATCAAGCTGGTGGGTTAAGTAACTGGCTGTTTGCACATTGCTGTTACGAAATACCCCGTTACAGTTGCTTAAAAATTATTCAGAGTTCAACTTAAGTGAAATAAGTAATCTTACAATCCAACCATAATTACATAGCTACGAACAGATTGCAAATTCCGACTGGTCTTTTATTGGTCTAACTTGATAAAACATTACTTACTGGTGAACAACTAGGCAATTATAGAAAGTTTTAGGACGGTTGTGTTGTTCCGTTTCCGACAAATCTGTTTATGTTTTCATATTTGAGATAACTAGCGGAAGTTTTTAAATTCTATTTTTTCAAACACACCAATATTGAAAACACAAAGTAATTACTGCATATCTGCTGGATATCACGCACCATGTCCTGTGAACAAACTTATGTTACACTCATAACTTTTCCTAGCAAAGAGATAATAAAAGATCAATGCAAATCCTACTAATGATGCTGAATTTCGAAAATGCAATACAACACTGTTCCTGAAAACCATGAATAGTATACTCCCAAGAATAACACAACAAAGTTTCTGTTCAAAACATATTTGCACCAGTTACAACATACGACAATGAATATGGTTGAGATTTTAGCTTTAAGGTATACAAAACTGTTACATTTCGGAATTAAAAGACATTTACAAGTTAGAACTCCCATAAAATATGAAATTACTTTTCGGAAAAAGTTAAAGAAACACCCTGTATGTAACTTAAAAATAAAATAATGTATTTTGTCGATTTAATATTTAGGAATCAGGCAAAAGTTGCGGAATGTACACTTGCTCTGATTTATTTAAATCTGTGAACTGAGAATAACTAGCGTTGTATTGAGAGACATTTAAAGAGTGAGACTCATTGGGAAATTCATCATCATTATCTTCAATATCATCTAATACCAATTCTTCAGGATTTTGACTTACAACACTATCATAAAGATTTGTATTGCTAAGTGGATTATGACTAGATTGGTTAGTATTTGATACAAAAGTGCTATTCATCGGATCATACTCTGTAAAACTCTCTTTGACGAATGAGTCTGAAGTGATCCAGCTAGTGTTTACATCTAATGGATATTCATTAACATCAGGTTGATTTTCGTCCTTTTTCACATCATCCTCACAAATATTTTCTTCTGGATTTTCTTCGACCTCATCGTCATCCTCCTCTTCATCCTTTTTAGATTGTAACTGTGCTGATAATTCTAGCAAACTGTATGATTGTTTGCCAAGAAATAGTGCATTAGGGTTTATTAAATCAAGCATAGCACAGATAAGTTCTGTTTGTGGATTTGAAAAAAGTTGTTGTTCTTTATTTAAAGCATTTGCTTGTTGAACCAAACTAATTGGCGTAGACGCAGTCTTTGTATTCATATGATCAGTTTCATTCGGTTTGTGAATTGCAGCAGTACGTTCAAAGTTGTCAGGAACTTGAAAATCTCCACCAAAAGGGTCATACAAAGCCTGAATTTCATCATCAGTAGCGGAAAAATCACAGCTGAATGAAAAAAGGTTGATTACAAATCGATTAGTTAGGTAATGACATCCTGTGAAAACTCATAAATAATGATCTAATATTTTACAACAAATTTAACGTCAACAGTTTGAAAAGTACATTAATGCCATGTGAACAATTTAATAATTCATAAATCGACAACAGACTTTAGAACAGGTGGATGAGTCGCTGGGCAAAATTTTATAACCAATGTAATAAAATTAATGAACTTTACATATATAATGGAATACAGATGATAACTGATAAGGTTCAAAGTATTCAACGTTTGCTTATCGAAGTGACAGCTGAACTAAACTGACTGGAATACTTGTTATTGTAGATAAGAAAATAATAAGGAAATTAGTCATTGGTTGGTGTCATGATAGCATGAGCAAATAAACTGTAGTGGAATCTAATGAGTAAATTATCAGCATATACATCACCAATAAAATTAATAAAATGATTTCACTAACCGTTCGCTTGTTTCTTTTTCTGGAAGAATACAGGGGACTTTGCTAGTAGACATTAAATGATTAGTTGACCTCAGAATAGATAACCATTCGGGATCAAGATATAAGTTGGTATTTATTTCATCGTTTGAACTAGCATTTTTATTAGGCTCTTTCAATTTTAAGTCTTGTTCTGAGTCGTTTGATTTGAATTTAGAAAGACTGACAATTACTGGATCATCTCCAAGTTGTGGAGATAAAGATAAATTAGAATCGGAATTAGTTGAACTTTCATCATACTTCAGTTCAGGTTCAATATCTAAGAATTGTAAATAGTGACGATTCGGTAAACACTTATCAAGAGCTAGAAAGTGAGTGATGCGTGATTTATTAGTTTTAGAGTCCTGTAAAAGAAACATGGTAAACGAGAATATGTAAAAGTTATTTAAATGAGAGTATCATTGATTTGAACGATGAAAATGGACATAGAAGAAAGATGAATGTAATTTTTAGTTGAATAAAAGCTGACCTATCATGGAAAGTTAAGAATGTTTTCATTTGATGCTTCGTACAAAAAGGGATCCATCCCGTGTTAGAAAGAAAACTAACAATCTTTTCCCGATTCAGGAAATTCAGAAGTCATTTCTATGACTACATATGATGCAAGAAGAAATCTTAATTCTTATGAATAATACACCAACCATTGAAGCCATTCTCAATACTAGAAATAATATTATTACTATCTATTTACAGTCATTACACACAACAGATTTCTAAAGGCAATTTCTATACGTTCGTTTTAATGCCATATTTACGATAGAAATCATTTTCATAGATAAACAGAACAATAGTATTGCATTATCACACGAAAACAAAGTATGAAAAAACAAGAAATTTACAGAAGGATTTCAAAGTCGTTGAGTTTTCATACAAAAATTCATCCTAAATAATCTGATTGAACTGGGTGGTTCGTTTAAAATATTTTTTATTCTTCATATATCTAAGGTGGTACTTCGATTCAGCAACATTTGTAATTTGAAAGATTACTCAAAGAAATTAATCACCACAGTCGAAGAATGATCGCCCTGTATAATGCTTGCAAAACAAAATCGTAATCTGATAGTTTCGTCAGTAGTTAAACTATCGAAACACGAAGTGATGGTTACAATCAAAAACTATGGATATGGTAGATTATCGTCACAACTGAACGGGAATTGAAATAATATGATCACATTTCTTCCACATAAATGCTGAGAACATTGTGCAGTTGTCGAAATGAGAGACTGAAAGAACTAAGATGACTGAACTGGAGATTTAGTGATCAATATGACTCATATAAGTAGTCTAAATAATGTCTTGCCGGTTGAGTTTTAGTTTTTATTGAAATTTGTGGATTTAATTTTCAATATGACGCCAAAAATGATAAAGAGCCTCACAAATTATCAATCCAACAAACGGATTTAATATAATTGAATCTAATTATTCATACAGTATTAGCACTTTTAGTCCGAAGAACATTACAAACTGTATTCTTAAAAAGCTACCGAGATAAATTATCCTGGTATTTTTTATTCAGTCTTAATTGTAATTAATAAATTGAGTAGCATGTAAAACAGAGACAGAAATTAAAGAGAAAACCGAATCAAGTTGAAATTTCTTTCAACAAAACTGAGGACAGAGTATAATGAATATGGCAGTTTGTAGATTAAAAAATCCCTGAACTGAACCTTATTTAGAACAATGAATATAAACATAAATGAATATAGGTGATCAACCTACTGAATGTCCAACAAGCGCTGAAAATTTACAATGCAAATGAGCTGAAAACCAATATCGTGGCTTCAAACGACATAACAACTGTTCACCGGGTGGACTGCCTAATGAATCTGACTCGATTTCATTACGAAAATGAGGTTTCCTTCTGGTCAATTGATTTAGATTTCCATAATGATATATCCCTCGAGGCCAATCATGACTCATCACTATATCTAAACGTCGGCGAATTTGTCCAAGTCGGAAAACTTCTAAGTTTCTCAAGTGATATACAGAACGTTTTGTTGCTTCTGAGTATGGTGGATGTTCATAATGACACATGGTATAATCATGTTGTTTGTATATACCTGATAAACCAGCAATACGTAATCCAGCAAATTGGACAACACTAGCATAACCTATAAAAGTAAAATAAGAAAACACGATACAAGTAACATCCTAAGAAACAATAAGCAAAAATAAGTAGCATTGGATATTCATATGTGATCAACTGCAGCTTTCTATGTAACCAATCAAACCAGATTACCCGATATCCTCATATAAAACATGGTTTTTAATCATAAAGGTAATCAAGCTTATTATCGCAAGAAATACAGTTTACGCTAAACCAGCGAAGACAGCTCATTTACTAAATAGAAAAGTAATTAGCTTAGAACAAAATGTATTTGTAACATCCCAAGAAAATGCAAGCGTTTGTAGTAACTCATCATAAGTGTATACATAAAATAAAACAGTTAACTCATATTGTGATTCCAAATATTATTCACACATCTAAACGATTGAACAAAAAGAACGTCATTTCTTACGTACGTTTTTAATAGTATATTAGAGGTCTTTTGAAAAAAAGGGTAATATAGAAACCACGTGTTTGCAACATCTCTGAGGTAATTAAATGGAAGATAAAATTCGTGTTCGGGATTGTTACGAATAGGCAAATAAATGGAAATAGGAAATTTTGGAAGCCATTCGTTTGTGAATTATCAGATGTATTTTAAATATAAATATATATTTATCTAACAACTAATATGTAGTATATTATTATCTTTGTTCTTTTTTCTAGATTTATTTTAATTAATTGTGCAAATATTATTCAGATTTTGCCCAAAAAAGATCATAATTATGTAAAAACTATAATTTATTATGTATGCCATGCTGTCGACTTGCTTCATATGTATGTTATAATCATATGGGTTTTCAGTTTAATAACATTGATATATGATAATCAATTAGCATTCTGGTGTTGTAACTGGTAGTGAAGATGGACAAAATCCTGCATGGGCGAATCGGCATTATTCATATAAACGAAAAAAGACATAGTACTAGCCTCTTAAATGTAGAACAATCGAAAAACTATAGAATTATTTTAATGCTTATATTGGACAAACATCTACGCTATTTAGGAATAATAATTCTGTAAGAATTTAATTTTAAAAGCTAGACTAAATGCTATACACGACTTCGTATTTAAATCCGTTATTAGGCTCTAAAGGCTTAAAGAAACTCTACCAATATATATGACCAATTAAAGATAACATAAATTTACCTAAAACAAAAGGTTAACTAAGATGTATGGAATACTGTAGTGTGTGCTACTTAAGTCGACGAATATAAGTAGTATGTAACACCAATCGAAATTGAAATGGCTGGCAGTAGATGGTTAAGAAGATCGAATAGAAAAGAAAGAGAATAAACAGTGATTGATATGGAAATGAAGGGACAACAAAGTGTGAGACAATTGCTGGGCATTCTGCAAATGAAGTATTGAACGTATGGTATTCACATTTTACCAAATAGCTCTATAATTCGTACATAAACACATTTGGTTGTTCCCATTTGTGTTGTTTTTCACTGAAATACCACTATGCTTACAACTAGAATTTATAAAACTATTTCTTAGAATACCAACGATGAAATTCAGATCGTAAGTATATATATATATATATATATATATATATATATATATATATATATATATAATTAAGGTTGATAGTTGAAATCAATCGATCAGATGTTATAAATCAAGGTTTGAACACCAGTTATTATGTCTTGTTGGAAAAATCCAAAGCCATCTTATGCTACTAATGTCTTCAGTTTATTATTGAACTCAGTTCAAAACTCTTTAATTAGCTAGTCAATATAAAAGTGATAAGAAAATACACTTGAAAAATTGATCAATCCATGATATAATAATAATAATAATAATAATAATAATAATAATAATAATTTCATTACTATGGTCACAAATGATTTGAATACTTTTATCAGTAACCTATTACATATTAAAAAGTTAAAACTAACCATAAATACTCATTTAAAAATTAACATTAAATTAAATAATAAAAACTATAAGATTTTTGATAAATTACAAGTAGTAAATTAAAATATTCAGAAGAAAATTATTAAAATGTATTAAACAGAAGTTTATAATAGAAATAGTCTAGTGAACAGAAACACAAGTAGGGACAATGGAATGTATTTGACACGAAATTACAGGGTATCTCAATAAAATTTGAGAACCATATAGTAAATAGTTAATTCGCAAAATATCAACCCATCGTCTCAAATTTGACTGTTCCTTTGCAAATATCAGTCCATTGTCTCAGATTTCATTGTTCATGTATTTTCATACCAATTACGTTCCGTTTCTGTTCTTTCCTTCTCAATCTTATACTGAAATACATTCTATGACTGACCATAGTTATATACTACTTATATGGATATAAGTAACCCACACCACAATGGTATTTAAAAGTAAATAAAACTTTTAAAATATTAAATGATATAATGAATGATGTATTCACTGAAAAAAGAATTATTATATATTTATTTTCTCAGTATAATATTTGAACAAGAGACAGTACATTTGTTATATCCCGATAAGAATAATGAATGGTAACTTTAGGATCCATTTATGAACCAATACTATGCGTATATTTTTATCGTATAATAGTTAAATAACTAAACTATTCATATTCATGTCCTTATTATTATGAGCTTTGTTTTGACCTATGAACTGTTGTTATATGATTTACCATTCTTGAATTATGCCCTGTCTATTAATTACTGCCTCCAACACCCATAGTCACTTTTGGCTAAATCATGTACAAACGTTGTTTCCTACTTTATGGTACGATGTGGTCTGTCTGGTTGGTATATAAACCCAGTATGTTTGAAATAAATGATTCATTTTGCAGAGGCTGAAATTGGTGTTCGGGACTTAACTGGCTGGGCTAGGCAGGAAGCAGAACCGATAAGGACTCTAGACTGCTCGCATGGGTTTCATGCGTCATTAATCCGATCGATAATTCACTGCTCTCTAATTGGCGATATCGTCACGTTATACACTAACAGAGCACCCAGGCAATAAATTATAACAACATTTAAAGAAAAAAATTTCAAATTAATAATAAAGAGTAGATACATGTAATAATTAAGGTGGAAAAATCCGTTTGATAAGGAATGTAAACATAAGCACGAGTAAATAGTTAGATATAATCATAAATGAATTTAGTAGAAATCGCAGTAATTCAATAGTTGAATTCATGAGTCAATTAAAGCTAGATCATCTGAAAATACTTCAAGCGGGATCGTGGATGCGCACTGGTGAGGAGTTCCATACTAGGACGAAACGGCCGTCAAGTGCTTCTAGGTTTTTAATGGTGATCTAGCTTTAATTGACTCATGAATTCAACTATTAAATTACTACAATCTCCACAAAATCCATTTCTGATAATAATAATCATATCCTCACTAATGACTGGCTTCAAGAGATATTTCCTGGAGTTCTAGTGAGAAGCCGTGACCAGCGGAGTTCAACTAGATCTGTTGTGAGATAGTAACTCACTGAAGACAATGGTGGATATGTCGCTCAATTTCATGGATTGGTTGAAGTTAGACACTAACACCGTTGGATGCCGGCTCAGTGGTTTAAAGGTTAAGCGTTCGCGTGCGAGACATGGGTTTGAATCCCGTAAGCGGGATCGTAGATGCGCACTGCAGATAAATATTCACTAATATCGACACTATGCAATTTAATAATTACATAACGATTTATGAAAATCATATTAAGTTACACATCTATAGTAAAGATACTCGTTAAAATAATTAGATTTTCAAATTGTTCATTCACATCTAGTAGATAAAAATAACAAGTATTAGAATAAATAAATTAACGATTTACAGATATGCATTTTCTTGACCAATTGAAAATAAACTTACCCATATACCAGATGTTTGGAGCAACCCAACCACCATATGGTAACTCTTGAAGATAACCAGATGCTTCATGATTACCTCCAACAAATAATGTCAAAACAGGAGCTCTACTTTCTTCAGCATAATACCTTTGAAAAATAATGGAATGAAGACAAACATGGAAGTTTATAATTTACAAATTATGATTTCTTTCATTTCACTAGATTTATACAACTACTTAACTAGTAAGAAAGTTTAGAATTACGAAACAGCGACTTAATTTATTTCTTTTGCTAACACTTAAGTGCAATTTGAACTGATAGCCTATTGCTTCTGAATTACAGTAGTTCTTAAGTAGGAAGAACTAACTTTCGGAATGTTTATTTTAGCTCACTTAACAGGAAGATTATGAATGAATTTCTCAAAAGTTTACTGAAATAACTAACATCTATCAAGTGTACTTTCAGGTACACAGACGTACGTTATTGTTTGAAGGCTAATGATACGACCCGGTGAATCAAACCAAAATAGACGGGATAGAGTTTGGAAATTCAAACCAATCAATTGTAAAGCTATTACTCAGTTGTATAACCGAAGTAGGTCAAATGAACCTTTAGGATTCCATCCAATATTTAAGAGTCAAATGCTGAGAACACTAAGACTCAACTTCATAGGGACTACAGCAAATCACAGTACGATTAATGTGACTTCAAAAATGAATTCAGGATCAATACAAACATCGCTAAAAGAAACAAAGGATATATGATATTCTAAACAGTGAATTAGTTTAGATACATTGTGCATTGAAGTGTAGTAATATAATTATTTATACTGCGAAGCACAAAAAAACTCATGATATAGAAACCTTATCCACTGAATACTATAAATAAAACTATCATGCATACATACATATATATATATATTTTTACATGAATGATATCAACCAATAGAGATATAAATTATAGAAATAATAAAGAAAATAGAAGATGGACCAGTTGTCAGAATAGGTAAGCATCAGGTATATCGTACTTCCGCGTTTTCGTTTGTTGAGGGACATGATAAGAGCTGCTTTTCACAGGAGTATATAGGTACATATGTCATTCATCGGAGAACATCTGACATATTATAAAACACTTGAATTATTTGAAATCTAATAAATATTTTTTCAGTTAAAACCGTTATGGATTAATAATAACTGTGTCATAAACACAGGTGACTAAATATATGTACATAAAATCCAGTATTGTGGGTAAGATATACAAGTTTTATTAAAAATTTGAAATATATTCCATTTAAGAAAAGTGCACACCGATAACTTCAGGTGTTAATGACAGAGAACAACATCAGTTTCTACGAAGCATTTTAAAGGATTAAGCAACGTTTGTTTGTATTGGTTGTTTAGATCTTTCCATTGATGTTTAAAACTGCAATCGGTCAGTCTGTTTTTGGCATATGTGCAAACTATGCGGATTGCTTCGATATTATTATGAAGACACAAACACTATAAGCAGAGATTGACAGTGGCTAGCAGTAGAATCCAGGACGCGCGTTTCGTCGTATTTGGGATTCGTCATCTGGATGTACCTGCAACCCAGAGTTGATGCCTACTACAGGACTCCAACCTCGTACCGTTCGCTTGAAACGCCATCGAGTTATCCACTTAGCTACTGGCTTGGGCAATGCTGTGAAATTTAATTCTTTTGTATTAGTTGTTAAGCAACAGTAATCTAATGATTATTTTCCCGTGATTGTAACATAAGAAATATATCAGATTAAATGACGAAAAATAAAACAGAAGCATTTACATACCTCCAAAAATCGCCCATGCGGTAATACTTGGAAGGAACGCTCATTGTGGTTAAATCACTGGGATTGCGAACAGCTTGAAAATCACCACAGCATAGAACTAGGTCAGTTTTAAACTGACCCTGTTGTTCGGCTTCTGCAATGTCGGCGTACACACAGTCTAACTCTCCATGCAAACAACCAACCACACAAACTTTGACCATAATTTGACTTAGTGTAATCAGGTGTATCGCAGGTTAAGGAAAGACTTTAAAAATCAAAGGAAAATAAACAATTTTATGTCACTATTTTATCCAATATAATGAAGATCATGATGGTTAAATACAATAGTAATAAGTGGTTTCCCTTATCAGATAACAAGAGTCATTGGAACTATTCACGATACATGACGTATATACCTGTTTGAGCATCAATGAAAGAAACGTAACAATGGAAACTGAGACAATAACAATAAAGCAGTCTACAAACTAAGGCTACAAAAACAGACGATTGAAAGGTATGCCACAACTTGACATTAGTTGGATAAGGTCATTGAACACCAATGAGTACTGGAAAGTTGTTCTTTCTGATTCCGTGATGGTAGGGAAATATGAAATCGTATATAACCAAATTCATGACATTTGAACTTAGTGACAAGTATGATCACATCAGCCTACTGAGTCATATTTCAATGACCTAGGAATCATTAACTTCAGTCAATATGTGGCATACAACCTATCCTCATTCGATACTTTGAGTGAATGAACGCCCCATTTGGTTGATTCTAAATTACAGTTTCCGGGAAATTCATGTTGCAAACTACTCTCTGTTAATTAGGCAATTAATTATGCAACTAGATGGATTTGTGTACATTTTTCTGGTGCTTGAAGACAATGGTGGTAACAGACGGACAATATCTTTCCTAAAAACTGTAACCAGTCGTCGAAATTGGGCTCTATTACTCACTTCGAGATATCTACTACCGCTTCCACCCATTTAAACTGTATAATTCGCGACAGTCGCTTTACTGTTCGTTTAACATTGGTAGAATAGTTCAAATCAGCATGTCGTCTCATTTGAGACAAGACTACCTTAAAACTGGCCATGTGTCTTATTAGCTCCTGCAGACAAGCTTTGTCGACCTGATGTAATGAAGGACAGTTTAATAACTGTACAGAATGCTTTCACGATGTCATGCGACTGGTCAAATTAATTATGTAAATAACTATTGCTTCGGTGTAACATAACTCCGCCTACAACCCTCCTAGGTTTACTGCCGGTACCAAGCCCAGGTAAACAAGAAGGGTTGTGCATCGAGTAAGAAACCGCATCCCGTATACAACAACATTGCTAAACAGAATGAACAAATTAAAACATTTAAACTCTGTCCTCCAAGTTGAAGGATATTAATTCAGAAGAATCATGACGCCTTATGATGAAAGCCGAGATTCTTCGAATGTCACGAGGCCGACGCAACATCGAACGAATAGAGAAACAATTATCATAGGTACATGGAATATTCGGAAAATGTGGGAGATCGTGAGAACCAGTAAAATAGTTACAGACATGAGTAGATGCAACTTGGCAGTTCTAGTAATTAATGAAACCTATTGGACTCAAGTTGAGTAGAAAAGATGAGATCCGGGAAACATGCTGATATACTCGGGTCACGAAGAAGAAAGTGTCTTGCACGCGCAGTGAGTCGGACTGATGCCGTTCAATGAACTACGTAAAGTACTTATAGGATGGGAATCACATAGACCCAGGATCATCAAAGCATCATTCAAAACAAAGAAGGAAGTAATCACGATGAATGTTTTCAAATGTTATGCACACACCAATGACAGTAACGACGACGATGAAGATCAGTTCTACGAGATGCCACAATCCATTCTAGCAAAATGTTCGGGGAACGACCTGACCATCCTGATGAGAGATCTAAACGCCAAAGTTGGAATGGACAACATCGGATATGAAGATATCGCAGGACGACTGACTGGGAGAGAGGAACGAGAATGGTGAGAGATTTGCGAATTTATGTGCATTCAACAACTTGGTTACATGAGGCACAATATTCCCACACAAACATATAGACAAAGACACATGGGTCACCCCGACTATTCTACAAAGAACCAGATCGATCATAGTTGTATCACTAAAGAGTCCAGAAGGACAATGAAAGACGTTAGAATCAGGAGAGGAGCTGACATAGCTTCACTAGCTGATGATTGCCATGTTGAAACTGAATCTCAAGAAGTACTTGACAACTGGACAATCAGCACTACAAAGGTTCAATACTGCCTTTCTTCCACATACTAAAAAACTCAACGAATTCAAGATATCTCTCAACGACAGGTTTCAAGCCTTACAAGATCTACTGAAGGAAGAAGAAACTAATATGGAGAACAACTGGAAAGAGATCAGTGAAACATTAACTTCAACGTGTCAGCATGTTATAAGCCTGCAGAAGCACTTTTATAAGGAATAGGTCTCTATGGAAACCCTGTATTGGATTCAAGAAAGGAAGAACAAGAAGACAGCAAGTAACAACACACGAATGTGAACAGAGCAAGTTAAGGCACAAGCTGAATACACTGATGCATACAATGAAGTGGAGAGGAGCAATGGAACCAACAAGCATAAATACGTGGGAGATCTAGCAATGACAATGGAGAAAGCTGCAAGAGAAGGAAACATGAAAAAGCCATATTACACGATGAAGAAATTGACAGGGAAATACAGTGAACCAAGTTAAAAAGTCAAGGACGAATGAAGCAAACCAATCATTGAGACCCAAGAATAGAGGAACCGGTGGGTATTGCACTTTGAAGAACTCTTGATAAGACCCGCTGAACCCATCGGACATCGAAGCAGCACACATAGATCTTCCTATCGATGTCACTCCACCAACAATCGAAGCAACCAGGATGGTCACCAGACAAACCAAGAGCAGGAAAGCAGCAGGACCTGATAATATACCAGCTGGAGCACTGAAGTTAAACATAAAAGTAACTACAAGCATGCTTCACACTCTAATCAGGAAGATTTGTGAGGAAGAACAAGTGCCGATAGACTGTAAAGAAAGTTATCTAATCAAGATACAAATGAAGGGAGATTCGAGCAGTTTGATAACTTAGCTGCAGAGGCATCACACTACTATCAGTACCAGGAAACGTTTTCAACAAAGTGTTGATGAACCAGAATAAAAACTCAGACGGCGTCCAATTTCGAGATCATTAGATCGGATTCCGTAAGGATCGGTCGTGCACAGACCGGATCGCGACGCTACGGATCATCGTTGAACAATCAATTGAATGGAATTCGTCACCATACATCAACTTCCTTAATTATAAAAAATCATTTGACAGTGTGGATAGAAAATTATGGAACCTCCTTCGAAACTATGGAGTGACTAGCTGAGAAAGTCATCATTATCTGGAATCCATACAACGGACTACACTACAAAGTGGTGCATGAGGACAACTGGCAGATGCATTGCAAATGAGGATCAGTGCAAAACAAGGGTGCTCACAGATGAGCTAGCTCTTCTATCTCATACACATAAAAAAATACGGGTGGAGACAGCCAGCGTAGTAGCGGCCTCTGGAGTAGTAGGCCTCAACATACTGAAGGGAAAATGCAAGCTCCTCAAAGATAACAGAGTGCACAATTCCAATCAAACTCGATGGAGAAGCACTGAAAGAGGAGGAAACTTTCATGTACATGGACAGCATCATAGATAAACAGGGAAGATCTGGTGCAAAAGTGAAGGCAAGGGTTGACAAAGCAAAGCTAGCATTCCAACTACTGAAGAACATCTGAAACTCAAAACAACCAATATCAAAGTCATAATCTTCAATACGGACGTCAAGACAATACTATTTAATGGAGCTGAAACTTGAAGAACTACTACAACCATAATCAGAAATGTACAAATATTTGTAAACAATTGTCTACGTAAGATATTCAACGTCCGTTGACCGGATACCAGCAGCAACAGTCTACTATGAGAGAGAACAAACCAGCTTTCATATGAGGAAGAAATTAGGAAAAGACGTTTGAAGTGAATAGGACACAAATTGAGGAAATCATCAAACTGCATCATGAGGCAAGCCCCAACTTGGAATCCTGAAGGATTAAGGAGAGGAGGACCACTAAAGAACACACTGCCTCAGGAGTTGGAAGCAGATATCAAAAGTATGAATAGCAAATAAAAAGGATTGCCCATGACAGAGTTGGATGGAGAATGCTAATGGGAGGCCTATGCTCATTCACGATAGGTAACAGGTGTAGTAAAGTTTGTGCTGCTAAAATGACCCAAAATAAAAAATAAAATACAGGAACAAAACATCTCAAGATAACATAAATAGAAGGAAAGTGAATACAAGTTCAGTGTTTTAGGGACCCTAAGAAAATAATAGAATTATTGTCAAGTCGTCTATTTTTACCAATTCAGACCCTATATCTTTTCATCATAACTCTAATCGGTAGTCGTTGCACCTTAGGTATTAATGAGATAAAAATGATGATTTAACTTGTTTACATAGTGCAGGTTGATATAAATGGCTTTGAGTTATACAATTTATGTAACAACTAGTGATATTAGCCAGATTGCTGAAAAACACAAGTATGTATGACCTACTGTGAACCTGTGACGTATTGATTAAAAGTTGAGTGCATCAATGATAAAGTTGCTGCTTGATATTAATATTACATTTGTAGTATGGTGAAGTATTGGATTTATCAACCTGACAACTTTTTAGCAATGACCGTTGTGAATTCAACAATATGATGCTATAATTGAAATCATGAACTGATCAATGTTAGACCACCATTGGAAACCTGGAAGCATTGGACAGCATAGGACGACACAGTCGTCTAATACTTCCAGGTTTTCAATGGTGATCTAATAATGATCGGCTCATGATCTCATTTAAAACCCAACAACAATATAATGCTAACTAACTAGACATATACTCGCATATTAAAACATGTTATGGTAAAAATAACCTTTCACTATTGGTTAAACTCTTTCAGTATGAAATAAGATGATGCAAAATATTAGCTGCTCGTTATATATTAAAACTTCATACAAACAGTATATTATAACCATTCTCATGGTATTTAACATTACGTTGAATAGCAACTTTATTCTCACTGACCGGAAAACAGAAAGAACGACTCATAACAAACAATATATAGTTGTATTTAGATTGTTTGAATTTACAGTCACATGAATTATATTCATTAATAGAAACAATGCAAAAGTCAAAGAGTATAATTCGAAAATATCTCATGAACAAGTAAAGCATTTTTATCGACGTTGGTGATCGCGTGGAGGTGGATAAAAGCGATCGTCCGACCCATGGTATCGCATATTACCGCCTCCTCGCCCTGGTAAATTACTGGAATTGTAACCACCACGTGAACCGCCGCCGCCAACACCACCGCCACGATTGTGTTGTCCCTGGTTCTGAAATATATATATATATGTATATTTATATGGGTTCATTCGTAAGCTTTTTTAAAAAATCATTCATAAATTATTTATAAGTGATTTAATAAACTTATAGTAACTAGACATGCAGTTTTGCCCTACACCCTACGGATTTATAAAAACATCAGTCAGAAACTACATTATACTATCAATAATATAATCGACTCACAGGTTGAAATCCGCCGCCATAGTAGGTTATTCTGTTGGTGTCTGCGTACGGACCACCTGGTAAAAGACCAGGCCCGCTAAAGCCTTGGTTGTTAAATGCGTTAGTGGGTATATTATTATTAGTATTGTTACTATTACTAACATTGTTATTGGACCAGCCAGATTGTGCGTTGATTGAATTAGCTATGGAAACCGCAGCTGCTATTGCAGCAGCACGAGCAGCATTTATATTCCCACCGCTACCGCCTCCACTGGCTGCTCCTAAACCACCAGGTCCAGGAGCTGAAGTGAATCGAGCAAACGGTGAACCTGAGCTTCGTGAACGTGATCTGAAAAAGAAAAAAAAGTAATTTGAAGTATAAGCGATATTAAGCAATGAAGAATTAACTGTTTAGCTCGTATGGCCCTTTTTTACATTTTTGATGATTGTTCAAACCTAAATTACTACGGAAATTATGAAAAATAGTGGGTTTTATAACAAAATAGATTCGCTGTATATAAATATGCATTTTTCTGAAAATACCTCCCAAAATCCTGTTATTTTAATTTCTTAATTTTAATAGTTGAGATCATAAGCCAATTGAAGCTAGACCACCATGGAAAACCTGGAAGCACTGGACGGCCGTTTCGTCCTATTAATTCCATATATTGAAACCAAACTATGGGCTTAAAATCCATATTCCTAGAAATGTATATTGTATTCTCCCGATTGTCTACTTTGTCTTTCGTTGTTATTTTGCCCGATATTTTTAAAGACTACATACAAGCTAAATACAACCGAATTGTACAGTAATACTACCAAATGTCTTTAATTACGGAAAGCGTAATTTATCGTATGCTAATAATTTAGACACCAACTAACTGAATAGACAACCATAATATCGAAAAAAAGTATGCCTAACAACAGAATACATCAAGCTTCTTATACTACAATTTACATTGGCATAAAGACCAGAAAGACATGAAGGAAAAGTAAGAATGTATACTACTAATACTTTGAGCATACGAAGGAAGCATAGGGAAATCAGGTATGAAATGTAAGCACAACTAACCTGTTACGTCTTCGATCTCTTGAAAGGCCACGTGACTGATTGCTACCAGTTTCATCATCATTATTAGGTGACACAGATTTGGAACGAGAATCACGAGAATCAGAGCGTGACTGAGATCGACTTTGAGAACTATGAGATCTAGATTGTGATCGTGAGCGAGAACGAAAGTCACGAGAACGTGAATCCGCAGAATGAGAATGAGACTTTGAACGTGAATCAGATCTGTAAAAGATGAATTTCGAAGCAAACTGTGTAAGGAATAATTAAATAATCTTCAGTAAATAAAGTATACTTATTGTAGCCTACTGAAAGCGAATTGATATAATGAATTATATAGGCATTATATCTAACAGTTCTCTATAAGATATATATTAGAAACTTGTAAAATTTAGCACAAACCTAGAACGAGATCGCGATCCACGAGATTCAAAACGGTCAACAGAAAATCCTGGTGGGGGTCTTTGAATCAAACCTTGAGGCAGTGGAAGGGTTGGTGGTGGTTGATTGACCGGAGGAGGAAATTGTAGGAAGCTTGTATTAGGGAATCCACTTGGTCCAGGTGGAATGGCACCTAGTAGACCTGGTAACGGAGGGACAGGTATGGGAATACCCGGTTGAATACCAGCTGTTTTATAAGCACTATAATTATGTGTTAGCTGTCCTTGCATACACTGCATAGGAGGAGGGGCCAATGTCAATGCTTCAAGGCCAGTTCGGAGAGGTTGACCTACTGCAAGTTTAGGATACGATGTTATATATGCTAATTGTGATGGTCCAAGGGGACCTTCCTTATCTGAATTGTCACGTGAAAACGGCTTTTCAATGTCAACCACTATGTCATGTTGAAGGTCTGGAACTAATTCATTTGTGAAGTCATATTCTGAATGACTACTTGCATAACTACCTCCACTATGTTGACGGCGTCGATTTGACTTTGCTTTACTGGTAGATGTGTTGTCTCTCTATACAAATAAAATAAAGAACAATACATATATTAAGTGCTAGAAGGTATAGTACATTTACTTTATGAACAACCCAGAAGAACAAGACTATATAAGTTAATAACACAAAATATCCAAACCATACTGAACGTAACAGTTTATCTTTACAAATAAAGATAGGATGCTTCAATCTACCTTTTGCCATTAGATAAATGTTGATTTTTGATAACTTGCTAAAAGCTTGAAGATCGACTACAAACTGTTTAACCAAAATTATCATTACATTATTTACTAATTAAATTCAATAATTCTTTAAACTCATCCGAACAAACAATAATATTAGTCAATGTGATATAAACTGTTCAAGTGGAAATGATAAACTGATTGATATGAATGATAAAAATGTCAGAAATATTTTACTAATCCATAATTTCTGAAAATATTATTTAGTTGATTGTATTGTTATGAGTTTGTGATTTAATCTAAAAGAAAGCAATTGAGCCATGAATAAACGAGTGGCTTCAATAGTACACAACACAAGTACACACAAAAGTGTAATTACAGTTGAAAGTTTTTTGGGTAAAAATTAAAGAAAAAAGTTTGTCTTAAGAATATAGACCAAAATTCAATATTTACATTATGCTTTTATAAATTGAATTTTGAAGTAAAAGGTAGTTAGACTACAATATTTGATAGGAAACTAATTTATTTGATGTATTTTGTCTCAAACTTAGTTATTCCCTTTTGAACGTTAATTTAAATTCGTAATCATAGGAATTGATGTGAATTTGTTCAAACGAATGTGCTTTTTTTATTTAAATAAGCGTTTGGAGAAAATCTACTAAGTGCAAAAGGATAGTCACCTCTATATTTTCCTCAAGTGGTAATTATTCAAACTAATAAATAAGTAAATTTTCACAGATTGAAATCATGAGTCAGTTGAAACTAGACCACCATTGGAAACCTGGGAGCACTAGACGGCCGTTTCGTCCTAGTATGGGACTCCTCAGCAGTGTGCGTCCACGACCCCGCACCACCCCGGGCTCGAACCCAGGACCTACTGGCTTCGCGCGCGAGCACTTAACCATTAGACCACTGAGCCGGCATCCAACGGTGTTAATGTCTAACTTCAACCAATCCACGAAGTTGCGCTACCGTACACCATTGTCTTCAGTGAGTTCCTATCTCACAACAGACCTGGTTGAACTCCACTGGTAACGACTTCTCACTAAAACTCCAGAAGTGTCTCCTGAAGTCAGTCACTAGTGAGCAGGTGATTATTATTATCAGAATGTGTTTTGTGGAGATTTTTATTTTTTTTCAATCTGTGAAAATTTCTAAAAAAAATCTCCACAAAACACATTCTGATAAAAATAAGTAAATATTAAAATTGGAAACATCTAATTACAAAACATTTTAAGCGAAATTTCCAAGTTACAAAAAATTTAACTAACATCGCTTTCTTTGTGCTCAGAAGGACGAGCGCGTTCTTTTTTCGTATAAAATTCATGAAGAGCCATGTGTTCCCAACCTTCGCCGTCACGTGGTTTATCTGGGGTGGGTGGCATGTAGAAATTCTCCAATGCCATAAGCAAACGTTCAGACGGTGTTGTTGGAGGTAATAATTGCAAATTGTTTTCATTCAGTGGAGTAAAATCAAAATCTTTTAATCGAATTAATGGATGCACTAATCCTGCAGGTAATTGCCAGGCGGGGAATTTTTGATTTATGTCATAAGATTCAACAACCGGTAACATAGAATTTTCTGAATTTTTTGGCATTTCTAGATCAGTCTTAGGTGTTATGTGTTGCTGTTCCATACTGACAGTACTTTTTCCAGTATCACTACGATCAATTTTCTTTTCATTACCTGTCTCAGGATGAGATGGAGCAGAGGAAAATCTTGAAGGACGACTACTGCGAAATGTTCGAGGTTTCTCATCACGATTATTTTGATTGTCTCGTGTATTTCGAACACCATGAGAAGAGTCTTCATACTGTCGATAATCGTTATTGTTATTATTATAATAACCTCCATAAGATCCTATAAAAGGAAAAGGATATATATATATATATATACTATGTAACTAACTTGTCTTTTATCTCTTTATTTTATAAACAAATCAAGAATCAACTCCCTAGATGAATGTTGTAACTGCATGGACAGACTGAGACAATACAAAAGAAACCAAGTCTATTCACTTATATTTCGTGCCATACATACGTGTATATATTATTGTTTACTTCAAATACAATCTCGTCTTTTATTTTGTCATGTATTTCGCTCAACTACATAAAAAGAATTGGGAATGTTAAAGTCATCATTCAGTGGTTTAGAGCGGGGATTTCCATAAATAAAATGTTGGCTTGTTATATCGTACTTAAATTGTTGATAGCTACCACTGGTATGGTTGTTCATTATTGGCTGAAAAACAAGTTTTTTATGCTACTTATTGAGTGGAACAAAACTGAAATGGGTCAGTGGAATAAAGAAAGTAAGAATGTTACGTGAGGATTTATTTACGCATCAACCAATGATTAAAACGACATCCAAAATAATGAAATATATCATTTTAAATGTTCAGCCAATAAATAAATTTGGATGAATAGAATTAACAATCAACCAATAATTTAATGTGTGTACACAATCTAAGCAATCAATACGTTAAAATCCTTCAGAAAATATAACTAAGTCACTAGATTATATATTTCGCACTTTCCTAATGCCTCGCCTGAATAGGAGCGAGTAGCTTCCAGAAGATGGATGGTCAACGTGAAATTTAGATTTTCTTTTTAATTCCCCCTCCATTTTTCGATACGCTGGAGGTAGAAAAGCATTTCTTTACCAGTCAATACTCATTGATAAGTCTTGATACCGACACACTTAAACTGTCTTCCTATCCGGTTCGGTTATCCTCGACTACTTCTACAAGTCAGTTGAAACAATAGAGCAAGCGCGAACCGCGAGCAACAGCTTTACTCTAAAGTTAGTTTATGAACAGAAAAACGAGGGCCTTTGCGGAATTACACACAACCTCGAGCCTCTAGGAGTTCTCGAGACCATAACAAATATAGTAGTAGTATGGCTAAACATCCAATCAACACTCTGGCACGTGACTTTCCATTTTCTAGATGTTTCTCTGGAGATTTCCTGGCATTTCTGGGCCTCCAGAGATTTTGACAAGGCATATTTCCGGCACTCTTCCGACACTTATCACAATTGAAGAACGGTAATCATCTCAATTATTCAATTCCGATATTTCGAGAACGAAAAACGAGAGGAATTACATAGCTTGATATGAATTAAAAATCAGTGTTTTTATCTCATACCGAAAATAGCTGAAATCAAAGCTACAAATAGCTGGTTAAGCTTCTATTGAAGTGGTTGGAGTTAAATCTTGAAACGACCATTAAAGATAGAACGATAAAGCTTACTATCACATTTTGAAAACAGTTTGGTTCATCTTTGCTAAGTATATACCACGCAGTCCTAAAGACTATACAAGGAGAATCGATTTATTGAAGGACGACCAAAAGTCAGATTTAACAGTAAAACTATGATATGACAGAAGGATAGGTTATAGGCCAAAGTTACAGCCTTTGACAAATCTATAATATACACCTTCTAGGTAATACTTAAAGTTATTCCTGACGGTAGTATAAAAGCTACTAACTATTAAATATATACAGAAGTAACATTTAAATAAAACAAAATACTGATTGTGACTAGAACTAACTAAACACAAATTACTAATGAATTTACCGCATTCATAAGACGAATTAGGATACACAGATTGTTCATCTTCTGGTTCTTCACCTTCAATATATACATTGCTGCTTAACTCATGACCACCAAAATTTTTGTGTCCAGGTTGAGAGTTGTAGTTAGGTACAGATTGATTCCATTTTGCAGAATCATGCTGCCCAGGTGGCCAACCCATTTGAGGAGGATAACTTGCCCCACCACCACCAGGTCCTGTATACCCTGACATTTGTGAAGGTGGGGGATAACCAGGCATTCGACGTTGCATATCTCTTGGATCTGACCCGCTCATCATATCCTGTGGAAGCATATCGAATCCCCCAGTAGTCTGTGGTGGTGGACCCCAGTACGTAAAGTTTGGATCAACATTCTGGAAATAAGAGGTATTAAATGCGTTAACAATTAAATGATAAATATCCTCCTATCTGAATATTTAAGTCAAATGAGGAGTGAACCGATCAGTGATTATGTAAAACTCACCAATAAGTACAAAGTTATTCTAAACGTGACTTACTAAAATACTGAAAGTTAAACTTAATTAAAATAAAACTGACAGATCATGTTTCACTAGTGAATTCACAGCAAACCGTTAGCAATGTTAAATGACAATAAAAAGTATTTGACAGAAATAAACGTAAACGAGGAATTGCTTTCAGGATTTTTCTAAAACAGATTAAGAGTTAGACTCATTTTGGAGGAAGCGAGCAAAACCTAATCAAGTCAGTTTTTGTAAACTGATGGTTAGAAATCAAATACTAAGCTACAGCACTACTCATTTCAAAAACATCAAATTAAAAGTCATAATTGGAATAACTTTGAAGTTGCAACAACTTAATTAGTTAAAGAACTGAACACTGTATATAAATATGCTCAGCTTTGTAGAATACTTTAATTGAAGGTGACTGAAAATCTCCAAATAAAGTGATAAGAGATCAGTAGGGTGGATTAAACAATTCTGACCTATCTTTATTTCTTATAAGTTTTATCGAAAATAATAGTTCATAAAGGTACTTCTCTGTTCATAAATGATGTATAAAATCGTTAGCATAATCAATCAAAGGAACACACGTACATAACAACACTAAAGACAATATCATCTATAGACTATATCTTACAAACTACTTAGATTAAAACATGTAAGGCGTAAAAAACATTAAGTATAACATGTTTTATTAAAGGCATATTCCAGGTATTTCAAATTACTATTAATGAACAATATCTAAAATGATTGTAAACAGTTTGGGGTAGCAAGGTAAAAAAATGCTGCTTAAATATGAGAGATCACAGTATTTATGAGTACGAAACTGAACTATATTTGTTCTTTAAGGAGTAATAACCTCAAACTACTTAGAAAAAATTTGACAGTTGAGTATCTACACAGTACTACCAACAGACATTCTTCTGATTAACGTTTCGAGAAAGGAACATGATTGTAGGGCGAATATAATTTGTCTATACATACTCCTAATTCATTAGGAATGAATCAACTTTTATGCCACTATAAATAAAGAATACTAGGATAAAAATAAATTTTATTTTATACGAAATCATTATGTAAAATAGGGTGCTCAAAATCATAGATTACACATTGAAGTAGAACATGGAAGATCTAGTATGTAGAAAAAAAATGTCTAAATCAAATTATTTATTTATTTATTCACCACAATAAATAAAAGATCAACCACTAAATTAGATGGTATGTAATATGATGATTACAGACAGATTTTATTCAGCTGCAAAAAAAGCATGATTTGGACACTAAAATAATAAATTCACTAGTTACAATATCAGGGAAAAAAATAAGTACAAACATTATATAACAACTGGGTAACATAAATTTTTTTGAAAGACCATGAACAGAATTAATCCTTTCAATTTAATATATAATAGGTACAGTCTATGTTAATAAATGTTTGAGAAATATATTATTATTATTATTATTATTATTATTATTATTATTATTATTATTATTATGATTTATATGTTGCATATTTTATAAATGTTCTGGAAAAGTTTACATGTATTTTTCCTCGAAAAGTGATACGAGCAAGTCTAACATTGACAAAAACCTCATCAAACGCACAAACATAAGTAGTTGAAGCAAAAATTAATTCTGCTTTACAAGTAATACTTCGAAATCAACATCAATGTCATTATATTTGACAGTGCTTTTTGTCCGGAATCCCAGACCACTTCGAAACCTAACAAACTATTTCACTTAAATCTTTTTGTAGGAACTACAATTGTAGTGTAAACGGCTGTTAAGTATTGTCCACATGCACGAATACTTCCTGCTCTCCTCTAGTACTAAACCTAATGTTTTGTACACATACATGGATATATATGATAAAGTACAATACATAGTGCTAATGTGAACAAACCTGCATAGGATGATGAGATGATCCATATTGTGAATGATGATTATCAGAGATAGATGCTTCATCAGACTTATCGGAATGTGACGAAGCTAACTGTCGTAGTACATGATCTGCAAACTCTTGATGTTGTCGCTCAAGACTAGTGTATTGATTCATAATATTTGCTTTTATTTTGTCTATTTCACTTTCAAACGGCTGAAGAAAAAACAAACAAACAGGCAAACATGAACAGCTTGAAAGAAAATAAACCATACTCTTAAAAATATCCATTTGAGGCTCCGTAATCTACTGGATATTATCTTATACAATAGTAATGTGTAATAGCAACTGACAGATAAAGTTGTGCACATCAATGTATCGCCCCCACAAACATAATAAATAATAACAGTTAGATTATTTTAACACTTAGTTTTCTTTCACCAGTCTAATACTTTTCATTGATTGGTTTTATGAATGTCTATTAATTTAGCTATTAAATCATTTACTAAAAAGGTATTGGGCTTCAACTCAATTATTTAATATTTATTACACCACAAGAAAACTTGGTAAAATGAAGTACCTATTAATGGGTTCTACACGAAAGCTTAAGATGAGTTTTGTGGAGAAAAGACACAAAAAAATCTCGTAGTAATGAAAATACAAAGAATACTAAATGATATGTGTTTAAGGATGTAAATAACAATTGACTGAATGATTCGAGTAGCTGATATGTATAAAATACAGTAAGAAAACATTAGATGAAGTTCAAATAATTGACCTTTTCCTTCGTCAACACGGTGATTATATGTAGAACGAAAGGGTTCAGTTTTTCTTTTGTCTAGGTCTAATGGTTTGTTGTTTTTTAAAGTTATTTGTTCAAAAACTATGTCGACGGTAAGAAATACCCGGTCTAGATATTTGATATAAAAAATGCTAAACTTTCCTATTTCAGTTTTCGGCAAAACCACAGTACTTTCAATGAATACTTAATGAGAGAATGACAGTTCGAATAGAATATTTTGATCAAACAGTTCATAAGTTAAATAAGGGTTAATTGTTAGCATTATTCAACTGCACACAACAATATAGAACAGCAGAATACAGCATTATACACAGAAAAAGAGTAGTGTTAACTAGGTGTTTTCATCAGCGATTAACCGTAAAATGAGTGAGCTTTTAAATATATTGTATTTATTATTATATATATCAACATCTCATCATTAAAAATAACGATCATTTTATGTTGCACTTGGTTGATCACACTAAGAAGTAATCAACATTGAGACTGAATGAAAACGGTTACTGTGGTATATTTAGGTAATATTAATAGCTAGAAACCAAAATCTACTTGCAGAATCAGTAACAGATCTGATTCACATTTAATGGATAAGGGGACGTTATTTATTAAAGAACTAATTTGGAAAAAAGAACCTGCTTCACTTACGCAAATCATACATTAGAAAATAAATTCACTTAATAATTAATGTCATCTGAAAGAAAACTAACATTGTCAATTGTCGGATGATGAGCGGAACTATGATTTTGGTCTTCAGTACAGGTAGAATACTTTCTATTCAATAAGAAACTCAAACTAAATATTAAGTGACAAAGGGAAATAATTGTTACCAAAAGAGTAATATTCAACATTCATCAGGTTCCAGAACACAGGCATACCTATTGGGGTCCGACAATGGTGGCCTTTCTTGACTCAAAAGTAGCATTTGACTCTGTAGACCGAGAGGTTCTGTGGCAGTTTCTGTCACTGAAAGATGTACCTCAGAAGAACATAAACCTTGTGAAGGATCTTTACTCGAACACTACCAGTCGAATCATTTATGTGTTGCTCCTAATTAACCCTTTTAAACCTTGTATAGTTATATAATGAGCTAACACATATTAGATACTACTGACTAATCATCTACATCGACCGACAGTCTGATTCTGAATGCATGAGATAATCTATGAACTGGTGCATATCCCAGAACTGTAAGGGTGAAATGAGACATCTTCATAACAATTGAGTCCAAACTACAGTAAACTATTAGATAGAGTCATTCAGTCAGCTACAACGTAGGACCAGGCACATATATGCATCGATCCAAGTTGCCATACCTCGTTAGCACAGCAAGATTCATAGAATTAGTTAATTCAGAGGTAGTAATGTATAAGAGAAATATTGTGTATAAGGATGTAGTACAGGAGGAAAGAATTAGAAAGAAAAGTATAAAGTAGTTTTAATTTCACGATTTAAGGGAAGACAGAAAGTGAATACACCTACGCCACTGTGATCTATTCTGAGCCATGTCACACAGAGTCTCCAACCATTGGTTACGATAGTCACGCGGACTCCAACCAAGTGGTCTGCATCTACCAACATGGCTCAGACTGGAAGTTAATGACTGACGCTATGGATAGAGTAGAGAAAACGATGAGCAACATTGAGATAATAACGAAAGTAATGGTTTATGACAGACCTGGTTTCATGAAGCATAAATGCTTAATAAAGTTCAGTATCTATCACTCTAGTTACTACTGTTTTTCGACTACGACTCCTCAGTTGTTAGGCTTAGAAGGCAGTCACTTACTACACACTATTGAGATTCAAAAGGTCCAGCCGGTATATTTACCGGTTATCAAATAACTAGCATGATGAGACAGTATCCTGGAATGGAACCATGGAATTGGAAGTTATCTTATGAAGGAACTTCAATACTTCTTTTTTCGTTCGATAAACCAACATGTTACTATCGTCTTCAACTTTTTAAAACTTTCCTTCCGCCGATAATGCAGAGATAAATATCACTATACCATCAATATAAACTTTGTTTTCACTCTCCGAATTCGTGAATTACGCTATAAGACATTAAATAACACAACATGAACAAGACGATGGAACAGACTTCCCTTCTAGTAAACTAGGCATTTATAAGGTAAACACTCCAGCATGTGATAAACAAAATACTAACGGGGTTCGGTGGTTAAGAGGAAAAAATATTTCAGAAAGACTAATTTCTCTGGATCGACATACTATTGTATCAGTTATGGTGTCAAGTTAACTCTCGATACACTTAAAAAATTAGTTTCAATTACAAAACACTTAAGTCTTCAATAGATTAAAATATCCTAGTGTCCGAAAATTACGAAAAAATCATACTGTTCTATAGAAAAAGATTAAATTTTGAGGAGCACAAAAATACTAAATTCACTGACCTTTGACTGACTTTCTTTCCATTCCGCTAAGAATTTACCTGATTCTGGAGGTCGCATCTTTACCAAAACTTCGACTGGCAAATAAGAGTTGGTTTCCCACAAGCTTAAAACACGATTAATTTTGGCTCTTTGTTCATCATCTGCAATCTCAGTCGCTAGGCAGAAAATTACCGGCACTGTTTCGTGTAAAGCCTCCTGTAGATAAATATCGAAATAAAGTGTGTATTGAATATATTTATGAGTTAAATTCATTGCCACAACATAGTGCAACTCAGAAGCTAAGAGAATGTTTATGATCTAAACTTAAGTTACAAATTTTGTATGAAAACTAGTGATACTACCCTGACATTTACACTGCATTAAGTCGAATTAAGTTGGAACTTGCAACAATGTTTGGAAATCGAGCACTTTACCTAGGAGTCACCGCTCTAGTTTATTTTTATCTACAGAAAATAAGTCTTTCATAGAACAAAGATCTCATGTAAATACGAAATTCATATGACAAATCAACCAATATCTTTTTCAGTATAGTTTGATAACTAACCAATCAGTTAAATCGAATTCAAAAGGGAGAACATTTAATCTCACGCCATATCTGCTATTTCTCAACAATGTATGTAGATATTAAGGAGTCATATTTAACCAGCTTTTCAAGACCCGACTAGTAACTAGTTATTATACCTTTGATAAGGTTATATGTATAGATGTATCTACATATATATACATATATATGTATCTACATATATCTTTTCGTATTAAAACTGTTGTTATAATCTCTTTCTTACGGTTATAACCCAGCTATTCCTATTGCTTAGTATTCTTCGACACCGATTCACTCGACAAGACCCCAAATCAGAACACGGTTGAACAGGAAAGAGGTTATATTCCAAATAACAAGGTTAGATGGAAGCAAGATGCAAGCAAGAAGCACAATAGGGAAAACGTTAGTATATTTATAGTTTTTACATGAGAAGATTCTAGAGTATTCTCCAAGTATCGACTAGTGCTGATTGGATAAGAATTAGCCAATTAGCGTACACTAAAGCAATCGTGCATTGAGCATGCTTTAATTCAGTCTATGTCCCGCTAACACCCCCCTTTTGAGCAAATTCGTAGGATCTGGTGCTAGGGTCCAACTGCAACCGAGTGACTGGCCTGTGCTTTCGATTAGTCCATCGTCTGGGCAATAGAGAAGTATCACTCTTTTCTTGCATAGAAACTGACGTGTCTATTCCCGGCGTTTTGATTTCGAAGGTGTCTAGCAGAACATCAAGAGGTAATCGATATTGAATTTTGTTGCTGGCTATCGAAGTTGCTTTCAGTTGGTTAGCATGACGTACCCAAACTTCCGAGCCAACTGACACCTCGTAAACCACACTCCCCTTCTTTTTCAAGATCCGACCAGCTGTCCATGTAGGTTGTTTCCCACGATAGTCCATAGCAAGTACTTTTTGTCCCACCATGAACAATCGTCTTTGCGCCCCATGATGTCGGTTGAACTGATTCTCCATCGATAGGTTTCTTTGGGGTTCAATAGCTGGCGTAGGACGGATGACATCGAAATGTGTTCGTATCTTTCTGCCAAGTAGAGCTTCTGCTGGAGAGACCCCGTTAAACGTCTTAGGGTTCGGTGTAAAGCGATCAATAAACAGGAACCTCTCTAAGATCTCTTCGGTGGTCCCTTCCCCTTTAGATTTTTTTAGAGCATTTTTAAATGTACTCACAAAGCGTTCCACTTGGCCATTTGACTGGGGATGGAATGGAGGTGTTCGGAGGTGCTGGATTCCGTTCTGCCGACAGAACCGTGAGAAGATTTCGGACGTAAACTGTGTTCCGTTGTCACTAACTATCGATTCTGGGATTCCGAAACGACTGAATAATTGACGTAGTTTTCTGACTGTGCAGCCTGAAGTTGGGTGTTCCATGAAAAAATGTTTTGTCACTTGCTATATGCATCAACTACCAGAGGGTAAGTTTGTCCATGAAATGGACCAGCAAAGTCCAAATGTATACGCTGAGACGGTGACTGTGGTATTGGCCATGATTGCAGCTCTGCTTTTCGCGGCGCTTTTGTTGCTAATGCACATTTGGTACACGAGCGGGATAGCTGTTCCAGTTGGGTGTCTAAATGCGGCCAGTATACATAACTTCGTACTAGTGCTTTCATGCGATTTATTCCTGGATGTCCTGAGTGCAACTGTTCAAGCACTGCTGGTTGTAGCTTCTTGGGGATTATGACATTCGGCAAACAGCAGGTATTCGTCAATAATTGAAAGAGAGAGTCTTCGCTGGTAAAACTGTTGAAGCTCTGTGGAACTGATTTTCGAGGGCCATCCTTCCAGGTGGAACTTTCTAACTTCTTGTAGGGTTGGGTCTCGAAGCGTTTCTTCCCTGACTTAATCTGACGACACTGTGGTGTTTCGAATGGCATCTGCCACTACTTCGCATTTCTGAGTCTACTGCTGTGGATGCAATGATTATATCCTCTGGTCCTGGATGTTGAACTCCAATTAATCGAGAGAGAGCGTCAGGTTGACCGATAGTATTTGTCGGCTGATACTTGGTATTAAAATCATAACTCGGGAGCATTGTTGCCCAGCACTGTAGTCTATTAGCCGTATAGACAGGGATTCCTTTCTTAGAACCAAAGATTGCAATCAAAGGTTTATGATCTGTCAGTAGAGTAAATGTACGACCATAGAGTATTTTATGAAATCTTTTGACAGCGAAAATGATTGCAAGAGCTTCCTTTTCAATTTGGCTGTAGTTTCACTCGGCTGGAGTAAGTGATCTAGCAGTATGGGCAATTGTCTTTTCTGATTTATCCGGAAACACGTGAGATATCACTGCCCCAACTCCATGACTAGAGGCATCAGATGCAACAACAACTTCCAAGCTGGGATCGAAGGGCGTCAAAAGAATCTTTGAGATGAGCATTGATTTGACTCTGTCAAAAGATGCTTGACATTCTGCTGACCACTGCTAAGGTTTATCTTTTGATAGTAATTCATTCAGGGGACCTCTCACTCGATGCATTTCAGGTAAGAATGTGCTGTATTCACTGATTAACCCCAAGAAGGATCTTAATGAAGAAACATCAGTTGGTGCAGGCATCTTCTGAATGGCTTCGGTGTTGTCAGGGTCTGGTCGGCGACCGTTCTTATCTAAGATAAAACCAAGGTATTTGATCGAATGCATGAAGAAGATGCATTTTTCCTCACGTAGTTGGAAACCATACTACAACACTCGGTTAAGGACTTGGTGTAGTCAATCAGAAAGTTCACTATCAGTTGAACCCATAACAATGATATCATCTAGACAAGCTGCTGTACCAGGTATACCTGTTAGCATCGTATCCATTATTTGCTGAAAGATGGCGGGTGCGGTCTTGATGCCAAATGGTAGACGGGTGTATTGAAATAACCCTCGATGAGTGTTAATGGTCAGAAGCTCTCCACTATCTTCATCTACTTCCACTTGGAGATAAGCATCAGAGAAGTCTATTTTCGCGAAACATGTCCCACCATTAAGCTTGGCAAACAGGTCTTCAGGAACTGGTAAGGGATATTGATATGCATCTAATGCGGCATTTAAACCGATCGAGAAATCGGCACATATGCGTATAGTTCCATTGGCCTTCTTAATCACTACGATCGGTGCGGCCTATGCAGAGTAGTTAACTGGTCGGATTACACCAGCCTGTGGCAGGCGATTAAGTTCCTGGTCGACTAGCTCAAGAGCAGCATATGGTACAGGACGTCTCGGGCGAAAAATAGGTTTAGCATCTGGTTTCACTGGTAAGTGCGCTTTCATCTTGGTACAGTGGCCAAGGCTATTCTGAAAAACAGAGGCAAACTTTCTTTTCAGTTTTTCTAGTAACGTTTCACCTATCTTCTTTGGAAGTACTGGAGTGTCCAATGATGAACACGACGCGTCGTAGACACCGTTAAATGTTATATCCATTATTCAAAGTTTTTTTTAGCATATCTAGACGAAGAAGTTCAAGGTTTGGCCGTTCAGTCAGATAGCATATTCCTCTGCAGTTAGTCCCATTGTAGGAAAATTCACACTGTAATTCGCCAACCAATTTTAGCACTCCTACTGATGAATTTTTAGCAGTTTTCTTAGATGGCTTTATTCGCGGTTTCGCAAGCAGGTTATCGGTTTCTCCACACACTAGGCTGATATCGGATGCCGTGTGAATTTGAAGACGAGCTGATATGCCGTTAATCTAGATAGAAGCATACTTTCTCCGAATACCATAGTCTGTTTGGAAGGCTGCTACCACAGAAACAGATTTACATTCAGCTGATTTCACAACATGTTCAGGAAGTTTATGTTTGTTGTTGAACTGCGACGTACGATTTGGTGCACAATCACTTTGTTTATGTCCACGTCGGTTGCACACCCGACATTTATGCTTCTTGAATGGGCAGAATCATACATAATGCCAATCATCGCATAACCAACAGCCAGTCGTTAGTTTGTTACGAGTTGTTATCGGCTTCTGAGCTTTTAACCTAGTAATAGTATTTACACTACCGCAGGTTAAATTAGGATTTACCTGTTCAATCAACTGGTTGTCGTGTCTGATGCTTTGTAGACGCTTACACTCATCTGTCAATGTTCTGAGTGTGACGTTTGGGTCTTGATCCAGCCGAGCTAAAAGTCTAGTCCTGACCTCAGCATCTTGTGGTGACTGAAGAGCTTTGATGAATATTAAGCATTTAAATTGGTCATCAGTCAACGAGCGTAACTTGAAACGTTCACATTCTCTGTTGACGATGTCTGCTAGAACACCATATTCATCAGCTTCGCGTTTCACCAAATTTAGACACCGATATCGAATACTAAACAACGAGGATGACTCGCCGAATATCTCTGACAACTGAAATACCGTCTCCTCGAAACTGAGCTCTCGAGGTAACTTTGGCAATATATGGTCAGCAAAACGTGCATGTTCATTGCTTCCCAACTTACGTACCAACAATCGGGTCTTCCACGCATCGTCTTGGTTACAGAATTCTGTTCTAAATGTATCTTCCCAACGTTTGAACCACGTGAGGAAAGTATTTCCACTTTCGGGATCATAGATGAATTCTGGGATGCTGCTAGCAACTGCATCACAAGACGTACTTGAAATAGCATGTGAACTCGAGCTGTGGATACTGAGCTGTTGAGTCAGAGTCTCCAACAACCGCATTTGTGCATCAAGTTGTGCTTGCTGTTGTTGTAGTATTCGGTTAAGCTGGTCATCTGATATGGGCATCTTGAATTTGCTTTCCTTTTTTCCCGTCGCCACTGTTATAATCTCTTTCTTACGGTTATAACCCAGCTATTCCTATTGCTTAGTATTCTTCGACACCGATTCACTCGACAAGACCCCAAATCAGAACACGGTTGAACAGGAAAGAGGTTATATTCCAAATAACAAGGTTAGATGGAAGCAAGATGCAAGCCAGAAGCACAATAGGGAAAACGTCAGTATATTTATAGTTTTTACACAAGAAGATTCCAGAGTATTCTCCAACAATCGACTAGTGCTGATTGGATAAGAATTAGCCAATCAGCGTGCACCAAAGCAATCATGCATTGAGCATGCTACAATCCGGTCTATGTCCCGCTAACAACTGTATAAAGTTTGTTCTATATGACAAGTGTGACAATTTTATTCCCTGTATTAACTCAAGTGAACTGTATTTATTGTTTTTACAGTAATCTTAAGTATTTCCTCCTCCCATGTGACATTATTGTTATAACTTGTAGCCTTGTCCTCTATTAACATATAACGTAATGATACCGCCAATTAGAGAATAGTGAATTGTCAACCAGACTTATGACGCATAAACCCGTACGAGTAGTTTAGAGTTTTTATCGGTCCTTCTCCCTACCTAGCCCTACTTGTTGAGTCCAGAACACCAATCTCAGCCTCTGCAATATGAATCATGTATTTCAAACATACTGTATGTAACATTATGTGCAAAAATTAGTACATAAATGACTAAAATTTAATCTAAGGATGGTGTGATATTTGGACTTATTTGGAGACTTATTCTGGAGGAGTCAACAAACCTTCATTTCACTAATCTTTCGTGTTCTCATTCTGGGTTGTGGGAATTGTAGTGGTCCTCGTTTCCCGGTATAAGCAATAGGATCCAGAAATTGTAGTGGTTCTCGACTATTAGGTAAAAGCAGTAAGACTGAGGACTCAATGAACTCGATACGTACATAACAGTGACGGCTCTCCAGATATAACAGTTGGCTATCCAGTTACAACTGTGGTAACGAGGTCATTTTTTCCAGTTATAACAGTGCTGACGAGCCATTTCCCAGCTATGACACTAGTGAACCCATCATATAAGCTATCATATATGAAGCTATTTCATATATCAGTAGGTTAAACATAATTAGAAACCCGGATATGTACTTTAGGCACGTGAGTAACAAGAATAACTTAAACTTTTACTATCATAATACTGTAGTCAAATAAGTAATCAGTCTCCGAAATGCATAAAAAAGAATCACAGAACCTGCGAACCAACTGTTAATAGGTGATAATCTACGGATTTGAATTGGAATCTTAGAAAATAACTTAAAGCTAATTATTCGTAGAGAGGACACTTTAGTGTTACAATAATTGCCTGGGAACAAAAGCACAGAGAAGTCGACATACGTAAATATTTCGCACATTCTATTGTGGAAAAAACCTGAAATGATATACGAATATTAAACAGCGTTCATATTGGCGCCATTCCGTAAGTAAATGAAACCTTTCAGTGTGATAAATGGGTAAAATAGCACTAATCCCTCAAGTAACTATCTACTTTAATAGTAAGCAATAATTTACACCTTTCTTATGAGGTCCGCAAAAGAATAAACTGCTGTTGGTTTGATGTTACGGTGATGTAGCTTAACATTAGTCACGACGATATTTTTTTGTTTGGTATCCTTTATTCTCAATTATTCGATGTATTCTGATATTTAGCTTTCTGTCTGTCGAGTTGTGATTTATAGTAACTAAGAAAATCCAACATTATTGTACGTTCTAAAACAACCAAGTCAATTGAATGTTACATCGCATGATACGATAAATTTATTGTAATTAGAATTACTTAGATAGTAGGCTTCTTAAATCAAAATCATAGTGTAAACCATAGTAAGCTAAACATTGTTGTTAAGCAAATTTGAGTGTGTAAATAACATTTCACAGTGACGACAGAATCTTTTAGGACTAATCAAAATGAATATAAATCTGTAAGTTGTCTCCAACTTTTAATAATAACATACTTGCAGATGAACAGGAGCACCACGACGTTTAGAATGATGAAGTAGGTCGTTTAACAAGTATACCAAGTGAAGCCTTAAGTCGAATGTAACACCAATAGCACTTGCACGTGTTATTAGATAATCAGACATGAGCTTAGTTAGCTCAGGTGACTCAGACATTTTGTCAACAACCCAAGATTTTCCTTTAGATATATTTTCTTTCGTACAGGCTTCAATCAGTGGTTGGATCATCTAAACAAAAAATATACAGATTTAATGCTAATCAAAACATCATTTATAAATAAATTTTCGTTTGAAATTAATTATCATGTTCCAAATATCCATTTATATTGATGTATTCTACTATAAAAAAAAAAATCTAAGATTTAGCAAGTTTCAGTTTAATAATACACTCAACTGACTAGTATGCATCTAAAGATTGGAGCATAGTAATATCATACTTACTCAATCGCATATTCCTTGTGAAATTTTAAAACCAAATTGAAACATGATGTGAGCCACTGTCTATTAAAATAAATTACATAGTATTGAATGTGAGCGCTCGACATACATTGTCACAATTGACATTAATGATTATCCACTTATAAAAATTTGTAATCTCATAACAGTTGTCTCAACTATTCACACTTAAATTTAAGGTCATTTGTACCAGGTTAAAACAAAGGAGAAAAATAATTAAGAAGTCATTTTTTACTGTTCCTATGATGGTGATGAGGGAATTTACTAAAGAAGCTTGGTCTAGCAGTTGATGTTACGAAATGACACCACTAACCATATAGATACATGAGTAATTAAAGTAGTTTTCTAATATCACCCACCACGAATGACGCTTACGGTTCATCACTCTAATAAACCTATAGAATTGGATACTATTAAAAAATAACAGTAAAAGAGTATCAGGAAAACAACTTAAAATACAGGTGAAGCTTTTGACGAACATGTAAAGTGACGTTTCTCGAATAAAGGACATATCAGTAGCTAATTTTTGAACTTCATTCCGTATTTGAAGTATACCACTAATTTGGTAGAAGCACTAAACATTCATCAATATACTGGAGGGAGAGGGAAATTCTGGAATCCAGATCCGTAAATGAATGTATAGAAGCTTACGACAATAGTTCCTACTGGGTCACCAAGTAAAATTACTTTTATTAGAACACGTTTACCTATTACCACCCAACGAGAATTGATCTGCTCCAAGAAACTACTTTAATGCGATTCCCACCTCGACACTACCGTAAGTCAAATAAAAACGGGAAATAGGTTACTAACTTCATTCATCTGTTCCCAAGACATGTTCAATTGATCTCCAGTTTTCCTAACATTTTCCTCTCTCTTTTTGTCTAAGAGCTCGAGAATTTCAACGTTTTGACGAGCAAGCAATGACTCATGCTGAGCAGCCAAATTTTTCTCACTTTGTTCGATATCAGCTTCTCCTAGTTCAGAACCTCCAGAAACTTGGTAATCATAGTGAGGTCTCGGTGCACGATAAGTCTCAGGTCCAAACGAAAACTGTTGAATCGGGAATGCTCCATGGTGTCCAGGGTAACCATATGGAGGTTGATTACTATAGTTTCCGTGACGATAAGAATCTACCGCTTCCGAAGGAGGATGGTATGGATATTCAGGTTGACCGCCATGCATTCGTACACCCTGTTGAAAAGGTGGCCATTGTGGCTTTGGATACCATGATGGATCCGGACCACCCCATCCGCAATGCCCTGGCGGTGCGGAACTATAACGCTGCCAATGATCTGGATTTCCACCATACTGATCCCATTGTTCATTCATATTGACCCAGTTGGATCTGGAATTGAGAATCTTAACAGAAAGATAGAATGGGCCGTTAAGCCAAGCTAACAACGACAGACATTGTAATCAATCAGAACTAAATACCAACAGGTCTTTCTGGATCTATTATTACACATGACCACTCACCCCTACCGGCGAATACATGCATTTATAACGTCAGACTATTAATAAATGTGTTACGTAATTAGTTAAAGTTCTTAAGAACACACGCTTTAAGGTCATTGGTTTTCTATTCATATACATTGAAGAAATAAGAAATTTTGATTAACCTGACAAATGAAGCGAAATCATCTAGTAACTGAAAGGTATCGGTAGTAGACCAGAAAATACAAATGTCGCTGATAAAGGAAACAAACCAAGTGTATAAAAGACATTCAGGAAGAATGAGTGAATTTAATTAATAAAGGCGAATATTCATTCATACAATAGCCAAGGGATAATCGAAATACATTTACATACAGACTTCAGAACCAAAAATACATTCGCAGGTATCATAACCAAGGTTTGACTTGATAATCCCAAATAAACTGTGAATCGAATGGGTTGTTATTAGTGAAACTGTTGACATACATGTAATATCCTGATTAATAGAAAATCAAATTTTTAACGCCTCGCAACTTAGCGTAAGCTGCCTCTTCAGAACAGTTATTTAGATCACTTAACATAAGTTTTTTCTTCATTAAACTGTAGTGACCTACTTTTATCAAGAGAACGATATTGGTTTAATGGAAACAATTATTATTATAACCAATTGTATCGGTGATCGTTTCACTGTACTTGTTTGTTTGACTGTGCTGAAGACATTCTTCCTTCCGTTGATTGAGACCTTGCACGCACGTTTGCTCAGTGATTCCGCTTGTACTCTTTTGGCACGATCTCGGTATTCTTTCGATACCACGAGATCGCCAACAAATATAACTCACTAAAACCTCCAATCGCCTTCTGATCTCTGGTACGCAACCTTGTAGTGGTGATCATAGTCAACCGCGACTCGACGCCACACTACAAAACCTTGGTTATTTAGCTTTATATTTATCAGTAACTGTAAAGACACGAAGTACAAGACTGCTGAATTTCTTATTGTAATTTATTTACCCCTCAACAAATATAATCGCCATTCATTATTACTATCTGTTGCTTTTATGTGAACTGTTGTAAGGCACTTAATGTGGAATTAAACACTGAGGCCTATCTGCCTACATATGAGTTTATATAAACCGTTAAATCTAATAGGGATATAGCTAGAAATTTAATTGACAGCTTTCCACAACCGATATTTATTACCTTAAAAACAATGCTGTTAAACACCTCAATATTGCTGTCAGAAATCTTACTATTTAGCAGTCTGAACTACGACTCGTTCAGGTGACCAGCTGGTTCGTAAGAACTACCTTCCAAGTAGCAATTAGTACCATGCCCTATTTCTTCTATGACGGCAGGAATAGGGCACAACAACCAAGCCTTAATATCGTTAGGGATGATCTATGACGATCATAGTCATTGTGTGATTCCCAAGAAAAGTGTTCGAATTACTGTTTACGAGAGAAAAGTCTTTAAATTGAAGACAGATGAGTGTACTCTACCAAATGGACAAAAATATACAGTTACTGATTGAAAGTACCGATTCATTAGATCGTTTATCTGAGCCGTAATATGGACCTACAATTTCTGTCGGTGTTTATGAAAAGTCGATGATCGAAAAATTTGGATTAGTTAAACTAAACAACACGTTAGAGCTCGAAAGACAAGCCCGGACTTAATTGTATAGTTTTTAGATGCGTTCTATCAAGATCAGATATATTACTAATGTTAAAATCAAAGTAGGCAGAGTAGGGTTGAAGTCAGTGACAGAAATCTTGAAACTCTAGTGCTTAACCTTGGGTCAGATACAAGAACTTTAAGAAATGTGGCCCACCATTAGACGCAATTATCGAGATGCACTTATTTCTCACTTTGGTAAGTAATGAGTAACTTATTAATGCGGTTAATTGTTCTATCATTTTTAATTTTTGCATATTTAATTGAAGAAGGAACCATTATCACATGGATATTTCGCCCCTGAATCTCCCTTATCATACTTTTTGTACATGGCCTTACTCAGCTTTTATTTGTTTACTTCTTAGTGAATGTAAAGTTTGGAGTTTAATAAAAGTGTAACCAGGGAGTGAACGTGGCTTTAGAGACATGAATTGGCCTTCGAATTTCAAGTACTGTAATTCTCAACAGTTATTGTGTATAGATACAACGAATTTAACCAGAAGTTTAGTTCAGTGGTCTTTGTGGATAAGATGTTATCTAACCATAACTACTTGGCTTCGGTACATAAAGTAGACCCTGAACTGTCAGTTACGTACAAATCAAAAGAACATAGTCCCGGCAAAAAAAGAAAATGCTTAAGCCTGATCCCATGACAGATACTTTCGTGAAAATGACAAATCTACCGCATACAAAACAAACCCCCTGACTACGTATATGTATGTACAAACCATATAAACCCTGGTATAAAATTATCAAAAAGTATTACTCCAACCTGATGCGATTTATTTTTCGTTGAATACTGCTGCTGCCAAATTTTACGAGCTTCGTTAACTCTAAACATATAATATTCATGGAACTGGCCACCTCGAAGAAATGCGAACTTTGGGTTGTCCCTCTGTTTTTCACTTGTTAGTGCTTCGAATTCTGGCCCATTTCTGGCCACAAATTCAGCCAATTTATCGATAATGTTCTGCTGTTCAATATCGACTGGAGGCAGAGGCGATGCCATTTAGCTGCCAAGAGAACAAATCTTAAAATATTAATAACTAGGCCTAAGTTGGTAATTTAGTCACACATATCTGTTTAAGAGGGATTTTTTTTATTTGCTGAAAGGGTAAAACTAACACATGTGCTTCGTGTGGGCAAGTACAGTCACACAAAACTAACTTTCAAAGACACGTAAACACTTTTATTTCCCGCCGCAACTTTTATAAAGGACCAATAAAATACACCAGAGCTTCAATTCGAAACATCATAAGTAAATTAATATGAGAAGTTCTTAAGTTTAATCATGTGAGGTAAAGTATACGTAGTGAATTATTGTTCGTTAGCAAATGAGTAACCAAAGAAATATCTATTTCATCGTTACCTGATAAGACTTACCTAGTGTATTTGAATAGAAGCGTATGTTATCCAAAAAGTGCTTTTTTATATATTCGAACGCATATTTATAAACGAGGGAGTACGTTTTCTTGACAATAAAGAAAAACTAAGGCGAAAAGAGATGCCTCTGATAAAGTGAATTAATACCAAAATTGAAGTGTGAAGTTATGACATTCCACCTAAAGTAATAGATAAAACGGTTCATATGGTTCTGTAGGGAATAAAAAAAGCCTCCGCTGAACAGTCTTCTGCATCTGGTAGCAGTAGATCACCGATGCCTACAGGTAGGAATCTTGATATTAACGATAAAAGAGGAAAAGTGAAGAAGTTGGTAAATCATAGTGAGCTACTGTCCTTAATCCTTAAGAACATGTCACATTTCTCTTAAAGGATTCGCGGGAAGTCACCTTCACTAGCTCAGATGGCAGCGAATTTTAACACTTGACTACTCTTAAGGAGTAGATGGTGTGTGTACAGCCAGTCCTGCTGTGTTGTCTCCACATTCCCGGTGTTACCCCTAACGTTTGTGTTGGGACTAACCTCAAGTAGGTGTTCAGAGGGATACCCAGGAGCACTTAGGATGTTGTAGGTCATCAAAAGGTCATCTCTAAGACGCCTGTACTCCGATGGGTGAAGTTTCAGTGGTTGAAGGCTCTCCTCGTAGGGCTTGACTTCGAATCCCGAACTAACTTCGTGGCTCGCTGTACGGTATGTTCCAGTGTGTCTTCATCATTTTGGAGTGAGGAAGGAAATATTGTGCTTCTGTACTCTAAATGGTGACAAATAAAAGTGCTGACGATTTTGTGGGACTTTCTTCCGTCGAAATGACCGAAATGCTCTTCAAGGTCACCAGTGCAAGGTATCCTTGAAAAACATGTTGGTCATAGTTATCGTAAAACTTCAGATCTAAGAGCACCAACACTCCGAGATTTTTTTCAGCTTGAGGTACCTCTATGGAGGAGTCACCTAAGTTGTATTCGTAGTCTGTAAAATATCTCAGATGGACTACCTTACACTTTGAAGTGTTAAAGGTAAGTTCGTTATCGTCTGCCCAACTTTGAAGTCGAGTCAGTTCTTTTTTTAATGCAAGTTTATCCTCTTGTTTGCAATATTCTCTCCAAACGTCCGCATCATCAATGAAAAGTTAAAAATCCGACGACACCTATATTCTGTGACCTAAGAAAAGAAGAGGTTCAAGTACTGAACCCTGGGAGACTTCAATAGGACATTCCATAGCCTGAAGGAAAGTGAAATTAATACTGACCTTTAAATTTCGGCTTCTTAGGTGTGAAGTGAGCCAACCAATTAAAAGTGTTTTGATGCCTGATCATTTATTATATATATATTATATTATTATTTGAGCTTCTTGATATGACATTGTGGTTGACCCCACCAGAAGCTTGCGACCAAGGATGGTTGTCCATCTGTCCACCACGGTCAGAAAGTTGGTTATACAAGAACAACTTTTTGTGAAACCTTACTGTTGTGGTGAAAAGAAGTTTGTAGATAGTAATTAGTCGTGTAGACCGCCGCATGTCAGGGACTCCATCATTTCTGAGGGTTTAGAGAGTAATGCTACCGATAGGTAGCTTGAAAGTTCGCCACATCGACCTCCTTTGAAAATTGGTGTGACGTGAGCCAGCTTCCAATTTTTCGGTAATGTGCCTAGGATTAGAGAATATGAGATCACGACGCTAAGCAGTGTAGCCAATAATAAAGAAATAATGACATGAGGATAACCGGCTTGTGTATAATGGTGTGATCGCTTTCGCATTTTTAAAGTGGTTTTCGGATGTGATTTAAACAAATCTAATAATAGAATAAATATTAAGTCTTCAAATTGACGGTAATATTCACAACGGCTAAACTACAGTTTATGGATTTGTGGGATTAAGGATACCAAGTCATTGTACCATATGATATATATATATATATATATATCTTTTGTACAGTAATATGTAAATTTACAGACGTAATATATAAATCTCATGTATCTGTTTCTTGTATATTCATCGTTATTTATTTTAAGAACTAATGTAATATATTCAAAGTTTCAATTGGTACAATTTTAGTTTTACCTTATGCAACGTTGCAAACCCCATTCATTCATGTAGCTAAATGGTATTTTGGCATCATTTCCGATATCAATTGGTGATGAAAACTTTTACTTTTATTTCTAACACCAAGTTCTAACATTAAATCGTAATCTAGATTAATCATACCTACTTACAAACCTTATTTGACCATAGCAAATGGATATGTCGTCTCAAAGTCACTTCAGTATTTCTCAAATGTCGTCCACAGATTGTTACCTCATCACAAACTCCATATGGTTAGCCATAATAAGTTACTCATTTCGGCTGATATCTTACAAGGTCCGTTTATAACAGGAACATTGAAACAAGATATAGTGTTTGAGAATATGATTTACGATGACAAGTATGTTTGGTAATATTTACCATCACAAAACAAGGAACATATCTTTCGTTTCCCTGTGACGCTCTAGATGTAATCACACTCATGTGCAATATCTATTGTTTTAATGTATTAATTGTGGACGGTTATTAATAGTTAACAAACCGAAACACACGCTACTTTTGGTTTTAAAATAAATTTTCAGATTATGTATAGGAGACACGTCTCTTAAAATAAAACTAACACTTAACAACAACACACTACTCAGACTGGCACCAGTACATTTCTCACACAGTCTTAATTACTCTGAACACATCTCAGCTAAAGCATCTAAAATGCGGAAATTGCTTGCCTTCATTCTCCGTAATTTCTATCAAAATAAATCTAAAATCCTTCTTTATGAAGTTTATGTAAGACCTATCATTGAATAATGCAAGTTCTTATTTTCCAACCTACGCCTATCTGATATACTAAAGGTGGAAGGAATACAACGAGACTTCATCCGCGAAACACTTAGGCCTGAATCGGTCGTTGACTACAGTTCCCGATGCCAAAACGTAGGAATAGAACCCCTTTGGAAAAGAAGGGTTAGGTCCAATTTGATTCATTACCTCAAACTACTCAAAAACCTTACTTATCCAACATTTATTATAGTTCGTGCCCGAATAACACATGAATACGAACTTCGAAACATAGTATCTACGGTGAAAGTTGAGAAATGCAGATAGAAAACTCGGACAAACTTCTTCCTCATAAAGTATGCAGTATTATTAAACAGTATTCCCTCCGCAATACGCATGGCAGATGAATTACATACGTTTGTAAGACTGCTGGATCAAGCCCTCACTTGCACTGATTTAGCTTGTACGAACACATCTGCGCCCCACTCAGACATCATAGGCTCTCTACATGTCTAGACCTACTTTGCAGTTATATTAGTTACTTTTTCCACCTTACTGTTGGGATATTCAGAAAAATATCCCAAAATTTATTATGTTAAGTCTAATGCTATCCTTGGACTTAGAATGGTATCATTTTCCTATTGGTCAATACTTATTTCACGTGTCATTTTCCTGTTGGCCAAATATTGTACAAATGCTATGTTCTATTTTATGGTACGCTGTGGTCTGCTTGATTGGTATATAAACAAAGTATGTTTGAATATATTTGGCGTTCATATCCACGTGCCTTGCAGCTCTTCTGTTTCTCTTTTTTCTTTCTTCAGAATCTTGCTCTGAGGGCACAGCTATGGAACTTCTGACGTCTGGAACAAACTTGACATATGCGTCTCCTCAAGGTCACAGTATACAGCTAGCGCTCTACGAGTCCACTTTGTAACAACTAGAAACTTAATAAGTTGGGAAGCATTTTGTGAGCCAACAAATGTTGTAATTTGTAGATCATGCCTGTAAAAATCGCGTGTACCTGCTCATGAAGAAATATATTATAATTATTATTAACTTTTCTGTTTTATTTCCCACAATCGATAATTAAGGAATAAAACAATGTTATATCATCCTTATATGCCGCTCTACACCATATGGGACTCTTGACCTGAATTATAGTCTATTAATGCTCTCTGGTCTGTATTTCGCTTCGCATTGTGGATGACAACTGTGTAGTGGAAAACTCGTTAATAGAATGAACATCCCAAACCACCTGTTGTAGATACTCATGTAGAGCTGGCACATTTAACCGTTTAAAATTCCAACGCAAGTTATTGATGGGGTATCTTAGCTTAGTTTTGCTGACAAAACTGAAAGCTATGACTGCATGATCGCTTTTTCCCAGGGGAGCCAGGATTGAGAGTTTGTCAACTAGAAATTCTTCGTTTGTGAATACACAGTCTAGGCGCGATGGTGTCTGACTGTTTCTCCAACGAGTTGCCGACCTCACATTTTCGTACAATCCCAAGTCATCGATGAGGTTGAAGAACCGAGCTTCAATTGTGTTGTCGCTTCCAGTATACGTGTGTTCCGCGAAGTTGACTCTAGGGAGATTAAAGTCCCCTGGAATCAGGATGTGTGTGAAACCAAGACGAGTAGAGCGGTATAGTCCTTCCAGCATACGACTATCGTACTCGATATCGGCAGTTGGCTTCCTGTAAATGGCTCCGACTAGACACTTCGAAGTACTGGAGCAACATATAGATTCCTCATGATTGTTAAAATCGAGGTTGTGAACTTGATGCACCTCCAAGCAAAAACATATGTAAACAGTTACTCCGCCCCCATATCCTGATTTTCTGTCATTGCGGATCAAAGACATGCCAAGTAATGCTAACTCATGGTCCGAGAACTGAGAAGATATCCAGGTTTCAGATATTCCTATCAGATGGGCCTTATTAGCATTGCTAAGTTCGCGTAGTTCATCCAATTTGTTTGTTAGACTCGCGGAGTTCATATATAAGCATTTTATGCTTTCAATTTGAAACGCGTGAGCTTCTTCCTGTTTGTCTGTATGAGCCTTACGTGAATGGACATGTAGCCCACCTATATGAGGTTTGCCGAGGTGGTAGGTCCTGTCCTTTATACGTTTTTTTATCGTCTAGACAGTCCTCAAGTGAAATGATCAGCTCCAACTTGCCTTTGTGTTTGGTCCTTCGTATGGTTTAGCCGGGTGCCTGTGGATTCCAGGTGGCAGTCGACGTCTGTTGGCACGAAATGCTCCCAGAGTTGCAGCCTCCATATAGGAAGATGGGAAAGCTATCTTCACTAAACGGGGTCTAGAATCACCATCCTTCTTAGCTAGTCTCGTCACATGCTGAGTCAGTATGTCTATGAGCCTCAAGAACTGTTTGATGAATTTCCATTCCCTGATGTCAGTCTTTGATTGAGTAGGGTCCGTATTTTCCGGTATACCTTGCACGATTATATTCCTCCCGCGGAAAAACTGATCGCGAGTTTCTTTGGGGATGTTCCGGATGAGATTGCGCTCAGAATACGGTATGTCAGGCAGTATTCTTACATTCCCATCTGATTTCAGTAAATGACTCGCTAGTAAGACATCCTCTACGTCGGTAGCATTCTTAAGTGTTACACGAAGTAGCCTCGGATGATTTTGATGCTTAGATTTCTTTCCCCGAATAAGCCGTGTGACTGTCAAAGGCTCTATTCTTGGAAGTCGAAGTTTCTTGTTCAATTCTTCCTAGAACATCCTGTCATTTTTGTCCTGCGAACTAAGAGGAAGGTCGGGGTTGTCTTTGAAGTTCATGACTATGAGAGAGTCATCACGAACCGTTATTGTCGTCTCAGGTTTTCCGGTGCGTTCAGGATTAGCACCTTGTTGTTTGTGGGTGGAAGCACGTTTATGAATCCTTGGCTCTTTGATGTCCGGACGAACAGTATTGGGGGTAGACTGTGCTACCAGATCACCAGTTGACTTCCGTTCAACAGCTGGGATTTTCATCTTAGACTGTGACGCCTGGCCCTTTTTAGCTCCTTTGACATGGGTCCAATCACCTAAAGAGTTTTTGGGAACCACTGTTGCGCTCAAGGACCTTGAGCTGTGAAAACCGAGTTTGCTGAGGGAGTTGAGTACCGTCGTCTTAATCATGGTGCTGAGTTTCAGCGTGTCATCATTAATGCTGTTACATGCTCCGTCGTTGGCAGACCTGTCGACATCTCTGTTCTCGTTTTCAATGCGCTTTCTTGTTTGTCTACCCAGTTTTTGACTGTCCTTTCCCAAGTTTGCCGACAACTTGCTCTGCAGATCTGTCAGTAGGAAAATGATATTACTCAGCAAGACTGCAGCATCCGTGCTGCACGTAACACATTCCCACTTATGATTCGACTTGCCAAGTCTGTTGTAAGCAGTTGCTATGAGATTTGTACACGCTTCATGGAACCAACCTTTGCAGTTGTCACACTGCATATCAGATGTTACAGCACAACAGCATTCAGGTCGTTTGCATGAATGTTTCATGACTGTATTGACGTATACTGTGTTGTAGATGCTAGCAAAAGCCTAAAACCGTAAAAAAATGCACTTAAAACACACTGAAGACGGACAAAAATGGATAAAATGGATGAGATAAACTGAACTAGTCTGTACGTGAAAAACTGAAATAAAAACCGAATAGTAAGCTGAGGCAGAACCACAGTTAACTATTAAATTGGGTGAAACTAAAAAAACAGTAATCTACCGAACGTTTAGCTCAGGATAGATTCTTTTGGTCAGAAATGGTACTTTTGTTGCGTAAGAACACAGCAAAAGTTTGATAAATGCAAATCACGTTAGGACTAAACTTCCCGTTCGAAAAGCGTTCGAAAATATCAACCACAAGGCAACCCATAGTTTATACTCTTGTATAAGCAAAATAAAATTAACTGTCGATTGTATAGTCATCTTTCTGCTTAATCACTATCAACTATCTTCCGTCAGAATCTATTCACCTAAATGCCCTAGTTGTCTAACCACTGCCTGCTTAATTTGCTGGGTTCCATGGTCAAACAGAATATACTAATATCAGAAACTTACAGTGAGTCTGAACTACAAATTCCGTGCGTCTTAGATTTCGTTTAGATTATTCGTCAATGCTACGCATTATTTTTAACATATACAAATTTAGTTTACAGCGCTATAATAAACCGAGAACTAAATAAAAATACCCTGTATATAATCAAACTTCGAATTAATGTCTACTTCAGATGTTCATAACTTGGAAGCGACAGCAACCCAAAGGAGCTTATGATTGCATTAGGTTATTTTGTTTTATGTCTATGACTCTTAATAACATTTCCTAGTTGACTTGACACAGAAAAATCATATATTTTGTCATTCCAGACAAGCTTCAGTCGAAGTCATGCATATTTATGCCTCATAAGTCAACCGATTGAGGTTAAACGCTTTGCATGTATACAAGTGATCTCAGTCTAAGTATTAGCTAGATGCTTCGTCGTGCTACTGTATGTAATGTGTTTTTAACACTATATAAGCTTTCTGCGTACGTTTTTTGCAAATTGACTGATTTTCTGCAGCTTTCAAACCTTGGTTACACAGATGGTTACCACTTTATTAATGTTTACCATATGCTATGCATTTAGTGTTGGCTCACATAGTAAACTATGACTTGAATTCTTTATTGCACACAATTCATCTTATTTCTGTTTTCGGGTTTTGAAAAGATCTGACCGATCTCTGGGATTCTCCACGAACCCCACCGAAATGTTCGTATATTTTTGTAATTACTCATTCGGCTGTTATAAAAATAATACCTAAATTGATATTCATCACAACTGTCAGTACACATAAGAAAAATGTTATTTATATAAGACTTTATAACAGATCCAAACTATTGTAACTATTATACTTTGACGTCGTGCTTTTTTTATTTTACGACATATTACTTCCTTGTGGCTGTTATCTAACAGATGATTTTGATACACCAATTAGCTGTTCAAATACTTGACGATTTAAAACCTGTCCAGTTCAGTTGGTAATCTGACACTATCATTTGTTTGATTAATCAGTTTACGCAGTCGGGTGAATCTCCTGCAAACTGAAAACGTCATCATCACCTCAATCCCAACACTGACAGCTTTGTTCACCGGTATCATTTATATGAGTCCAAGATGAAACTTGGTTTCGTATGTTATCTTCGATATTTTTCGGTTCAATTACTGAACTTATAAACAGCACCCGTCCTTTATCATCCTTTAGGGACAACTTTATCGTGTCACTTTCAACTCTCATAGATAGTCTACAGCACTTAATGATTGCAATAGTAATCATTAGATTTTCAAACCCTGACCGAAAAGTTATCAATAACTTGGTACAACGAAATCACTTATTTTCACAGTTGTACTTTTGTACGTTCAGTTAATCTGACAAATATAGAGTTTGAAACCTACAAACAGAAGCTGTCAACACTATTGTCTGACTTTATAGTTTAAGTCAGCGGCAGTAAAAACATTTTCATCGATTGATAATATAATTATCGCACTACAAAAGTAGTATCGTTACACTTGTAGCAAAATTAACGTTGGCTATCCGAGGAACTCAATCACTCGTCAGAACTATTAATCTCAGTACGACCTGATAGAACTTTGAAACCTTAAATCGTTCTTCATTATTTTTTGTTAACCGTTTTACATTCAACCAGCGTTCCAGTAATTTTTATTACTCACTATTTGACGACCAGTTGCTACCGAGTGATTTGTCCTACGTCTTAGCAATACCCGGTGTATTTTTAATGATCACTTTTTATCCTCTGACGCGCGACTACAGTATCCTTGATATAAAAGTATTGCAGGCTTTTAATCGTAAGAACTAAAAGTCGTTTTGATAAACCAGAAGTATCGGGTAAGACATAGAAAACAGTTTCATGGCCTACATAAGTGTCCGCGACGATGTATCGTGATGAAGCATGTAAATAAACGAAAAGAGAAAAGGACATGTAGCAGAGTAGAACGTACTTGTGACCGCCTGAGGTTAGCCATTTATGATGTAAAATTTAAGGTATGATCTCTTAAATTTAGTTCCTTTTGTTAAATCGACTGTTTTACAAGTGCATTCAGACAAGTCAAAGAAAAAACCAAGTAGTAGGGAGACTAATGCCTACAAGATTATGTGAATGGGGGAAACTGTAAAGAAGGAGGAAAAGCCTAAATTTTTTCTTCGAAAGTCTTAAAAAGCATACTGCTGAATGTCACGCAGGACGAGTCAGTGTAGACAATGATGTGACTTCCACATTAGACTTTCTAGATTAGGTAATCATATTACGACAACTCTAAAATTTAGGATTAGGTCTATTACGCTAGCGGAGTAGGTAGGCACTTGACTGTTGACCTAGACATTAATCTAACATTGATCAGCCCAACTAGAGAAATGCAGCTTTTTATTAATTCTCATACTAACCTCAGCTTCAGTGAGTGGTTTCTACTCATGTTAACTCATTATTCTGTTAATATGTTGATTAGTGCTCACATATATAGTTCTACTGTAATATTGATTACTATTGAGAGAAAGCTTACCAACTCGATCGATACCAAAAACTGATCCACTGTATTTAGGACAAGCTATAGAGTTTCACTGATACTCTTTAGTAGTATTCGGTTAAATAGGTTTGCTGTGACATCAACCAACATAAATACACATAGGATGGCAATCAATGTGAGCAACAGCAGAATAAATATCTGGATTACATCCTTCATCATGTTTCTTCACTAATCATTTTACCGTAATTTGAACTATAGACTATCCCTTAGTATCTTTTATTTCGGACACTACCTGTCTAATTTCCAGTGTCCGGTTGCAGTGAATTTGTAGTGCTTTTTTATAAGTCCTATGTTTCACACCTTATTTAAATACACCATCACATCTAGCACCATTTTGCAAGCCAGTTAGATAGTTATAGCTTCTGTGTCAATGGTTTAATATCTACTGTATCACACTGCTATGAAGTTATTTATTAGTGAATATTGTAGGATATTGGCCTGATTTCTTGTAGTTTAGAGATGGTAGCGATAGATGGTTAATCGAACATCATGAAGCAGAACAGTTAAGTATTGTCAGTTAGGTGGATAAGAAAATACGTACGAAAAAACAGTTGAACGATGATAAATTGGAAACGTCAAAATTGTTAAATTGATTGATCACGATCTAGAAGGGACTCATAGTAGTACGGAGTAGTTAGGTTTTTACGATTAACTGTAGTTAAGCGCCATCCATACTTTCAGTGAGCCATCTGTCTACTTAAAATATGTGGCTTCATAGTAGAAAATAAATTCTTCTTGTTAGAATATCTATGACCATTTGATTAGCTCCGACAGATGTTTGCTAAAGATTCTAATTTCGCAGTGTTTGAAGTTTGTTTGACACAGTTATGTTGGTCTTTGGTTTGACACTAATTAGAACGTTAAGAGAGCCCGTACCCGTTAAGTGTTTGGTTGAGAATAATGGTAAGAAAAATGTCGACGCAAGAAGATTATCAAGATGTCATGGAGGGGATTTTGTATGGATCTCTTTCCTCCCGGTATTGTTATTCTGTCGGATAGACTTGACTTGTTATTCAAAGATACGTTCTAGCAAGTCCTCATAGCCAACAGTATGATATCTAAATAAAATAATGAAGATCAATTAGTCACATCGTGACGAGTCAGTCGTATTGGATCAAGTCCTTCATATGAATCAAAAGCTCCTGGGATAAAATGGAAATAGGGTGACCGGATTATTGTGATTCGTAGCTAAATTAGATAGCTGGAATAACTTTGACAGTAAAATCCTCGTTGAGTCGCGGAATGATACGTGATTGCATTCGAATGAAACTGAATGAATTATCAGATTCCCATGTTTTTAAATGCAAGATTTGCTGGTATATAAAAATTGAAACTCGGCGCTTTGCACACACAAATCCCCTACAGGAAATTTGAGTACTTACGTAGTAGTGTTGTTTCTTGACCACACGATTGTTTGAGCTAAACATTTGATAACTGAGAAGATTTACATTCAACACATAACATTTAGAGAATATGAGAACTGGCAAACGCGTGGTCACTTTATTTGTATGGCACGGCTTCGCTTTGCAGGCGCGGCCATTTTAAGTAATTTTGTCTTTTCCATAATAAATATATATTGCTCTATACGCAGCCCAAAAATGTTCTTCAGAAGCTCTGAAGAGCATATTACTGAATGTCATGATTGGACGAGTCATTATAAACAATGATATGACTTTCGGTTTAGGCCTTTTAGATTGAATAATCACATTACAGCAAGTCTAAAATTTTAAATTAGGTCTACTATACTAGTAACATAGATATATGCACTTATACCAACTAAGACCATTATCCTGAACTCATATTTTATGCTGCTAATTTACTACCGTTCATCTGTTCTTATATTTGTATTAGGGCGATCATTCAGTGTACCGGACTGCTCGATTACTCTTGTGCGAAACTACATATTCAAGTTCAGCACGTTACATCATATCTTCGACTTGTAGAATGCTTCTACCAGCGTATTTGTATTTATAGACTGAAATCGAAATAATAAGCTAATTTTTTGGCTGTTATTTGTCTCAATCCATTCTGTGGTGAGTTATAATGGTGTGGTTGCTTAAATTATCCGTGACGTTTCTGAAGTCATATGATCTTAAAACTTTCGTGCATAGCACACCCAGTATGGTGACCAGACCCGTTTCTTTCTTCAGTGGAGTCTAAACTAAAGTCAAACCACCCATCTATAATTGAAGGAGAGTAGAACAACCAGGTTATTTGTTGACGGGTGACATGATATTCACCGTTTGAGCAGAATAACGGTTTTCTCATCTGGATGCTGAAATTATTTCTCACATTGAAGCTGGTCAACATTAGCCAAGTCCCCAAACATCTATTCGTCATTCGACAATAGGATTTATAGGTAACGGTGTATCTGTAGAACTATGGTCTACTATGATATTAGTACTGCTCTAATAATAAACCTAATCCTAAAATTGTAGATTTGTCATGATATAACTCCCTGATCTATAAGATCTTACGTAGAAGTCACACCATCGACTACACCAACTCGCTGTATCGTACCAATTACCAATACATGATGTACAACAAGGTTAGGCTAGAGAAAGAATAATATATTTGATATGAATAGAAGATATAAGGTAACATTCAGCAGGGACCGCGCCTGCATGACCGAGTCATGCCATTCGATCAACTCTAATTCATCCAATACCTTGATCGCGCCTTCTCCATCGTTAGGTGTTTCTCCGCTTTAAATATTGAATATTTATTTTCCGAGCAATCTCGTATTCAGTTTTGAAGATTGTGTGGTTATGGTTCAATGACGCTACAAATCTACATGAGATAAAAAAGTATACAACTCTGAACTCTTATCCCTGCATCTTTTTAATTACATTTCATCGAATGAATCTTTCTACAGTCAGCCTACTTTTGATTGATACGAATTTACGCTAAACGAAGAGACCGTCGCCAATATAAATCCCACACAACTAGTCAATTTGTTAATGTTCGACTTTGACGTAGATAAAACAGCAAGGGTCTTCCAAACTTGATTGCCCATCTCTGGTCTCAGAACAGTATTCTGCGTCACAATAAGTGAAACGTACTATTATTTTGTCGCCTACAGGTAAATTTGCATGTTAAAATACTTCTACATAACCTCAGTTGTCAACCAAGAAGGTATCGTTCATATAAAATACTCAATTATTCCCCGATTTATGTGTTGGACTCAAAATTCCGTGAATCGTGGTCAGGGCGTAGCTGATATGCAATAACAGCCTGAATCTAATAATTTATCATACCTCTGTCTTTCCCACTACAACATGTTGAGCATTGTTTAGCATTCATATCCAATTGCCTTGTTCTTTCTTCGTTTCTCTCGTTTTTCAGAATCTTGCTCTTAGGGCATAGCGATAGAGCTTCTGAAGTTTTGAAGAAATTCGACGTACGTGTATTTTCAAGGTCATAGTTCACATCAAACACTCGACAAATCTACTTTGTAATAACTATAAACTTAAAAAGTTGTATCGCATAAATAATTAGCACGGCCAGGATTCTAACACAATTGTGCCGAGTTCGAATTTGTTTTGCAAGGTGAACGCGATGCCACTTTAGAAATATATTTTTAAAGACTGTACTCAATGTCATACGAAAGCGCAGACCTAATCACTAACGTTCCAAGACATTTGAACGAATGAACTGTTATTCACTTTTGTTGGTTTTATCTATTTAACAATCCCACTTGGAAAGCATACTATGAGCCAACAAATATGGCAATTTGCAGATTATGCCTGTAACAATGGCATGTTACAATTGATTGATCACTAATTGGTGATCAATGTCTTGCTTGTCTAGTCCTTATTAGTGCAGATCCAATGCTATCGATCATGTTGCAATGTGGCCACCAGTCTAGGTGACTCGACACTGCGGGCACTATGTATTGAGATTTAGATGGTGGTTGGAGGTAGTCAACACGAAACCCGGGTCCAGGGTTTCCTGTTGACTACCTCCAACCACCATCTAAAACAATGGCATGTATCTGTCCTGGCAGAAATATACTATTGTTATTATTACTTTTCGGAAGACGATCTAAGAGAAATGAAAGGCCTATTGTCATTCAGAGTGAATTTCCGGCCTTCTATGGTGTTGAAGGTAGGGTACAGTACAATTAATGGCCAGAAGTTCTCTGCTGAATGTGCTGTTTCTAAATTCAGTGACTTGCAACTGTCTTAAGAATAATTCCAGAGGTTGCTAGTTGTTATTGACCCAGTTTTGTAAACCTCCTCTGATTTCCGAGTCGGATGCGTCTGTCGCAATACTACTGGGTGCTTTGGTGTCATGGTGTGCGAGCATAGTTGCTCTTGTGATAGCTGACTTAACTGTGGAGAATGCTTTTTCGTAATGCCATCTGAACTGAAATTTTTTGAACTTTCACGAAGTTGGTTTGTAGGACGCCACATTTTATATGAATCGCCTATGAAAACTAATCAGGCCATCGAACGTGAGTGACTGACTGGCTGTGATCGGTTCTGAGTGATACAGAATGGTCGTCACTTTGTTTTTCAGAGGGAGAATAGTGTTTCCGAGAAAGTTCAGAGGGTCAGTTCTGATCATATATTTATGAATGTTTACAGTAATGCAGTGTTTTCGCAGTCGTTCGACAACAAGGTTAGGATGATGGAGATAAGACTTTCTGTCTGGACTTTCAATAATTTAGTCATCTACATACGCTTGCACGACTTTCAGACTTTCAATACATCATCGATGAATCTCTGAAAAATTTGTGCGGCACTTCTTAAACTGAAAGGGCTGGATGGAAATTCACGGATTGCGAAAGGGGTGATGACAGGCCTTTTAGGAATGTCGTTTACGACCATGGGGATTTGATTTGATGGTCATAGCCTACAACCAGAAAGTGTAGCTCCACAAATAGATAATTTAGTATTTTCGCCTATTAACTTCAGTTTACTTGTGATGATGAGAAGGCTATAATGCTGTGTCAGGCCTATACGAATAGTTGACACTAACATGTCTGAGACCACGGCGATGTAGTGAATAGATTCGAGTAAACCTACGTTAAGTTAAACATACATGTTAATTTAAGTGACAATTGGATTCCCATTTACCGCCTGTCAGTCGAAGACCGGAGTTTCATCATCACATTGATGTATGATAGATAGCTGTTGACGCGTACCTAGGGGAAGTTTCTTGGAAGGTTTTTCGTGATGGAGGGTTTGAGGTTGGGGAAAATGCAGAAGTTCCAGCAGTTTCGAGAAGACTTACAATACTTATTTTAGTACAACCATCAGTCAGGATTATCTGCCTCGCGTAATCTAGAAAGAGATCATTTTCGTGATGGGCTTCTTCGAGTAGTTTGTGAGCCTCTGCGATTATGATGAATATTAAAATAACGAATGAGAGTTTGACAGAGGTGTGTAACATCATTTACTGTCGTTCGAGGTTATTATTTGACAAAAACCTCGGTGCTCTGGGTTCTGGTGATCTCTGGAATCCAGTTGACGGATGCAGCCAGTCCTTCTATGGAGTTAATTTGAAATGAGACAAGAACAGTCTGCACCTGTTGAGGGAGCTGAGACAAGAAGAGTTGTCTGAGCAGGTCCTCGTCAAGGGCCCGCTGGTCAATGACCTCTAGCATCCGTAATAACACTTCTGTTACTGGGCCGTGTAGCAACTTGATGTTGTGGAGAAGCTGATCTGAACTTTTTTGGTTGGTTAGGTCAAAACGATTAAGGATAGCCTTCTTCAGAGTATTGTAAGATTCAGAAACATCACACTAGGTGTGACTTACTTAGTAAAATCGCTCTGTGGTGCCTTCACTTCTTCCAGAAATTGTGCAGGTGTGTATGTCAAACCATGTTTTTGGAAGTCAGCTGCATAACAGAACCAGGCTTCGATATTATTGGGCCAGAATAGCAAGAGTTGGAAGCTGGTAGGCGAAAGAGTTCTAATCTTAAATAGTTTGGGTATCTGTTCCTTTATAATGAATATAAAATATACAAATGTGCGAGAAAACCCGAAATGAAAAAAGCGATACCACTGTATGTAAAAATAAAAGTTAAAGGAACCAAATATGACGTCACAAGCTATGTAACCGGCCACGCCGGGCTTACCACTAAAGATGACATAAGTTTGACAGTGCCTTTACACGTAAAGATGCCACATGTATCCACTACACACGTAATACTTTATAATTGAAGGATTCCAACCCAGTCCAATAAGAAGTTAGAAACGAAGGAGTTTGAAAATGTGTTTGGAAAGCTATCTATATGTCAATAAGTGTTTGGTCTAAGCTGATTAGTAGTTGCTGATGAGTAGCATAGCGTGCTCACTTGTGATCTGATGCAGCGATCAAGAACCTTTCGCTAGGGTGTGTTCAGCAAAACAAATTTGGTCGGAACCAAGATCGAGGACATATGAAAATATATAGATTGGGAATCTATTTACTACTACACTATCCTTATCACTGAAGTTTAGAAATAAGGCAGACTAGCCTAAGGAGATAGAACACAGAGTACATACTAAATTTCAGTTGTTAGGAGAGTGTATGGGTTCTTAGAGTATCTCACACAGACATCACCTCCATACCTTATCAAAATTTTTGTTTGGAACGTTTAAGATGTGAGCTTATAATGAGCAGGTCATAAGGGCGGGATTATCTGGCTGAGGGAGGCTGGGCACATTCTCGTGTTTCCTATCTCCATCTTCCAGAGTTTTGAGTTTCTTTGCAAGTAAGACTCACCTTTAAATAACTTTATAAATTAGGCACAGAAAGTTAATTGTTTCAGTTCATGCTTAGTTATCCTTGGTTTTGAAATATAATAACGCTAGTATTTCGTTTTGCACTGTCACAAAAGTTTAACGTACAAATCTTTTGCTAAAAATTCTGAGATAGTAACTTAGTACAGAAAAATCAGAACCCTGAAACAGACTCGGGTTTTTTATTTGCTCATTATTCCTGACTAAAGTCTCTAGTCTGTAACATATTACAACATTCGAATCGTCGACACGTATTTTCGGATTAAATTTTCCTGTTGCAGTGCGTAAAGACATCCAATATGTAGTCTTATGTACCAAGAGGAATCCACTCCGTCTGATATTTGAGTAACGATGGGTTTAACAACTCGTTTCCCCCCACCGGGTTCTAGTATAATGTCTGAATATGATGAATACTTAACATCTACTTGGTTAACGAGTCTGGTAATTATTCCGACCACTTATTTACTAGTTTGCTAGTATTGCTGATATTTAAATGTATCCATGGATTATTTTATAGTGTCGCAGAGGTTAGTTCACGTAGTTCATTTATACAAGTGGACATCCTGTAGCTAGTAAGGTTACGGTGATCTGGCAAAGTTGTCTCTGCAGATGTGTTTCATATATCTGTCTTAAAATGTTTCCCCAGCCATGTGAATAACTCAGTCCCTGTTAAATGAACTATTCGTTTCATGTTACAGTGAACTTAACGTTTTGCTCCACGTATTTAGTTGCTTTGGATCTTTCTGTATTGCCCAGCTAATCGGTTAATCTATGCATCAGTCTGTTGCTGATTTAAAATCCGTTATGCATAATCAATGTTAACTAAGTTATTTAGCCTGCGATAAATTCTGTATGTTCTCTGTTTGTAGTTTTGCTCAGCCCCGTTTTCGTTTTCATAACGAAAATTGTACGTTCCCTCTTGTCCCTTTTGTATAAGTAATAGTAACACTTGTTGTCGTCCTTCTACACAATTTTGGTGTCAACCAGCCTGTTTCCATGTCATGTGTTCAGTTCGCAATGCTTCTTTTTTGAACTACACTCGATTTCGTGATGAAATCCACTGTATCAATCATGTTTACAGAATGAAGTTATGAAAATAAACTAACCACTTCCAAATATTGCTGTGTTTTACTATTTTTATTTATCACGCAGAAGTGGCTTACTGGCCAAGGTGTTTGGTTGTTACGTCCCGAGTTCAAACCCTACTTCGCGTGCTTCGATTTAGGCGGTTGAGTAGTATCGTTAGCACTTACTATGGCTCATACTTAGATACTTAGTCAATGAGTTAATTTATTCTATACCCATATCAAATAAAACATTTTGTACAATTCTTGTTGAATTTGAAGCGTTTTTATCACTACTTCTTGTGGTTCGCTGTTCTTTTAATCTTCTGCTAAAACGTCCATCCTTATTGTTTTTTTTTTCACGGAATTTTCACACCACTTTAGTGTAAAACGTAGCGATGAAATACTTCTTTAAAACCGGATCATGTATTGTTTTTTGTTGGATTAACCCCAAATGCCCTGGTACGGTCGAGGGAGAGGAGAGTCAGCTCCTCCCCTCAAAATGCTTTCACATGGCCACGCATACGCATCCACTCCCACGGAAGCCCTACCCATTTCCTCTCACCGGGGTGTTAACGAAATTAGTGAGGGGCGAAAAGTGAGTGTCCGGCTGTTTAATCTGGTCGATAAACATGGAGGATCCGCCCGGGGGAGTTGAGGAACCCTGATTCCAAACCAGTGGTTCGCATGGACTCCAAGATCCTAAGCGGACAAATGGTGTGTAAACTTGTTTTTGGTCACCTGCTTCCATGAGACTGAACCTGCAAACGTTTATTATTTATCTAGACACGGTCATTGGTACAAGAAGGCACCAAATACATATGCAACACACAAATCAATCGATTTGTGTAAGGACTGGAAAACTACCCGGGCGCCCAAACCGGAGCATGATCTAACGTTGCTTCACTGCCTTGTGGATTAGACTTCAAGGTCAAAGGTTCAGGGAGTGGTTCTCTAAGGAAGCTACCTGCTTCGGTCTGGACGCCCGGGTAGTATTCCAGTCCTTACACAAACCGATTGATTTGTGTGGCGCATATGTATTTGGTGCCTCCTTGTACTAATGTTTATGTGTTTAAATAAATAAATAAATTTTTATTAAGTTGGAACTTATGTTTTAAGTGTTGAGGGTCAGTTTCTTAGAATTTCTATACGCCCGCTTGTCTAATTAAAGTTTTGCTTGGAATACTGGTGACAACTGATGACACATACATGCTAAGGTTTACCACCCCCTTGGCAGTAATGACCAAGTGTGCAGGTTGATGTGCTCGGTCCAAACTCGTGTTTTCTTTCTGGGGGGGGTGTTGAGTTACTCTGCTTTTCATACCAAAATAGGTGGATCAAATTCAAAACATCCTTTATTGGTTAAACACGCACGTTATAGTCTACTCGCTATTGCAGCAACATAGTTATAAGCACTCATCTAGAGTTCAATAGGTATATGGGTTTTGACTATAAATGCTCAAACTCACCCCCAGTGTTTTAGGAACATGGTGATAAGCGAGTTTATTTTAGTTAGACATGTATACGTACTAATCATGAGTAATTTAGGGATGGAAGCGAAATACCCTAATAAAGCAGCGACAGTGGATAACAATGTACTTGTGGTGTTATCAAAAATACGGAGTGAAAGTTCAATAGTTTGTTCTACGGTCTGATTTAAAGATGAGTTATTTGTCCGCTCTCAAACCAGGATAGTAAAAAGAGAAGTGGAACGCTTTCCAATCGAACTCATATGAATCCAAGCACTAAACATTTTTGTGGACAGTAGTCCAAAGTTATTGGTTGTTTCGACCGAGATATTGGTTCGCGTTTATCAGCCATTGTAATTTTAACTGACTAGTTTCAACCAAAGTGTTACACCACAGTGTATGTAAGATTGTCAACATCACAGGATTCTTACGACGGAATACATTGTTAGGAAACGGGTACTAGGTAAGGATGGCAAATCAATTGATGAAGTAGTGAAACTTCATCAGTTGAGATGGCTGGGACACGTGTTACGTATGCCCAACGACCGACTGCCTCGACTTGCGATGTTCAGTGGTATGGGAGTAGATTGGAAGAAAGCTAGGGGCGGCCAGACCAAAACATGGCTCAAGTCCATGAAGTCACTGACAAGTGGTTTGAGTCATGTTGATAGGTGTAGACTACCTGGTTGGGGACCGCGAGATGATAGCAACCGATGGTTAGAGACCCTGAATGACATGGCTCAAAATCGTTTGCAATGGCGCAGGTGCATCCACTCTTTGTGTTCTCCCAAATTCTAATCTTCTGAATTCTTCATGTCCCTTTTTTTCCTCTTTCCAAATTTATTTCACTGAATTATACTCTTTAAATAACATCTCCAAACCCTAATCTTCCCGATCACTGCTTACACTCTTACTACCTCTACCACTACGGGATTTGGATCGACAACTGCATCTCTGTGTTAAAGTGGTGTGGCAACTCGAACTGATGTACGTACGTACGAAGTTCTACGTTGTTACTGACTGACTGACGTTCATGAAGGACAGCTCACGTACTTAGCATTCTAGATAAACAGGTGGGATCTGATGCAAATGTAAAGGCACGGATTGTCAAAGTAAGGTTATCATTCCTACTACTGAAGAACATCTGAAACTTGAAACAACTGCCTGCAAGGTTAATATCAGAATTTTCAGTAGGAACGTCAAGACAGTTCTGTTGTACAGGGCTGGTTTTCGTTCTGGTTGAAGATATATTGATCATATATTCATCTCCAGCCTAATATCAAACACCTTACTCATCGCAGATCTATGAGCGTTGTGTTTCTTGATATCAGGACACACTTCAATTTCTGGTACAGGACTTCTCTGAAATTTTCTGTTAAAGAATGGTGTTATTGAGAAGTTTATTAACATCTTGAAGGCCCTGTGTACAAGCACCCTGAGCAGGGTGAGGGCATGGAACCACCTCTCTACATTGTTCTCTTTCGAGCAGGAAAGCTAGACAGAGTTGCCTCCTAAACTTTACCATCGTTGAAATTCTGGAAAAAAAACGGAAGTAGATAATAGTGGTATGGGTCTATCACCTGGAGGAACTTTCAAATCTTGAGCATACGAATGATATCGTCTTACTATTCGATGATACTCAAGCTGTACAATCTCCACCTTTTCAATTTTTAATCAGCATCCGTAGGTATGGTGTGTATTTTACATTAAAGTGAAAAGCACTTTTGCAAAACTGAGAGGAGCTTGTGTATGCTCCTACTCTTAGTGCGCAGCCACTAAAGATAGTTGGAAAGTTCGTGTATCTAGGTAGTTGTGTGGAAGTTCTGGTGGTTACGTGCCTAGTAGGATCAGCCTTTATACAGTTAAAGCCAGAGCAACTTATACCAATCTGAACAATCTTTGTCGTCGTTATGCTATGTATGGGTCGGGTCGACGGCGAGTCAGCGAGAGCAGTTCTCTATCTGATTATAAAATGTTCTGAGTAAACCTGATTTTGAAACACAAGCGTGCCTAATGACTTTTCATCCAAGACGTATTCCTTGATCTTTGGTTTAGTAAATTATTTCCGAGCGTTTTTGATCGCACATCAACTAAACACCTCACCATAGTAAAAGGTGCATGTTCAGACACCTATTCTAAATTCCCAGTCATGTGTCAGTCAGTCAGTCAGTAACAACGTAGAACTTCGTACGTACGTACATCAGTTCGAGTTGCCACACCACTTTAACACAGAGATGCAGTTGTCGATCCAAATCCCGTAGTGGTAGAGGTAGCAAGAGTGTAAGCAGTGATCGGGAAGATTAGGGTTTGGAGATGTTATTTAAGGAGTATAATTCAGTGAAATAAATTTGGAAAGAGGAAAAAAAGGGACATGAAGAATTCAGAAGATTAGAATTTGGGAGAACACAAAGAGTGGATGCACCTGCGCCATTGCAAACGATTTTGAGCCATGTCATTCAGGGTCTCTAACCATCGGTTGCTATCATCTCGCGGTCCCCAACCAGGTAGTCTATACCTATCAACATGACTCAGACCACTTGTCAGTGACTTCATGGACTTGAGCCATGTTTTGGTCTGGCCGCCCCTAGCTTTCTTCCAATCTACTCCCATACCACTGAACATCGCACGTCGAGGCAGTCGGTCGTTTGGCATACGTAACACGTGTCCCAGCCATCTCAACTGATGAAGTTTCACTTCATCAATTGATTTGCTATCCTTACCTAGTACCCGTTTCCTAACAACTGTGTTACTTACTCGATGGTCCCATGATATACGAGCAATGTTTCGAAGACATCTATAGTCGAATACTAGTCATGTGTAATTTCTCACTTTTCAATTTATTCGATCCTCTTTAAATAAATTTAGTATGTTTGGTTTTCCAGTGCGAATGACGTTCTTACTCAAACTCATTTACTTTTTACATTGTGATTGAGAAAGTTTCAATAACTTTAAGAGATAACTTAATACTAGGTTCTTTGTTGTCTATGAGCGCAAATATTATTAAAAGCTCATGTTCATAACTCGTTTCTGTTTCGGATACTGTCTGAGAACTTTGATATATTTATCCTCATGTATGTACCTCAACACATCATTGTGATTTCAATATTGTCAGTTGGGATTCGGAGTAAAATTAATGATTACTTGTTATCCGTGTTTGATTTTTAGTCACCAACATTTCAAAGTATGCCTCTATTTGGTAAGCCAAAAAGCCCTCGTGAATTAATCCAAACTGTTAATGAGAACATAATCGTAAGTCTGAGCGTATTATTTACTAATTTTTTAAGATTTTAAGTAACTGTGCCAAAACCGACAAAGAGCGGAAAAAAGCTGTTGAAGATATAGCAAGGGCTTTGACTGCTCTTCGGGAGCTGCTGACGGATAAGTCAGATACTCGATTGACTGGCAAAGAACGTGATTCAGAATTATCAAACTCTGAACGAGCACGAATAAATGAAATCATAACAGATGTAACTCATGAAATCATCAACCTCAATCTTTTGCCACTTCTCGTAAACAACTTGGATGCCATCGAGTTTGAGGTATATTCTTTTTTGTTAGACATGCTTCATTTATTTAGAGTTCTAAACATATCGTTGATCTTTTCGGTCATATTATGAGGCGACAGGTCGGATCTTATAATCCTGCAGCTCAATATCTTTTGGCTAACTCGCAAATCCTAATATCTATTCTCCAAGGATACTCCAAACCTGACACTGCTATACACTATGGTGCAGTAAGTCTTATAGTTAGATTCTTAAAATGTTGATTTACAAATTATATCTATTCCCAACAAAGTTTTTATGAAATCATTTTTCAATTCTGAAGCTTTCAGGTTTAATAGAATATTCTAGTGTTGTACTGGTATCAATACGCTTGTTAGGACGATTTACACAGTACTACAGATGTAGAAAAAATCTCAGAAATATCAGTTCTGCATTATTCTATTATTGTTGATTTCCTATCACGTAATAGTTCAAACATGGTATCTACAGTTTAAGAGTTTTGGGAATTTATTAGAAATCATAATGTGGATTGATATCATTAACCCTTACAAACTAAAAATATACTGGATTATTCGTGCTTGTTTGAAATGTTTGAATTCTACTAAAGCAAAATAGTTTGACTTCTCATCACTGGTGAGTTAATAGACAGATATAATTCAGCAACCTGAATTCCATTTTACATTGCTGGTACTAATGATACTACATAGCTTTTGACTTTCGGTAAATGATACAAAGTCCTTCCCTTAGATCTTGTTTAGAGCTAATCCACTGCCTCTTGAGTGGTGTAATGCATTAATCTTTACACTCCGCTTTCAACTTGTCATAAGTCCATACTCTGACGCATCTACAAAGATTGACAGTCAGGTCCTATCAAAAGTACCAATTCGTATATTAAATGGTACTTAGCTCAATACACAGATCGGCATATGTTCACGGAGCTGCATATCTTGGTACATGCATCTAACTACTTCATTGATCTGTATTAGCAGGTAACGGCTCTGTCACACGAAAGTAAACATTGCCATCCAGCAGACGGAAAAACGTTAACCGCTGATTCACTGAAGTAAACGAAAATATATATGGGTTTAAGTTTATATCGAAACACAAGCGAAAATCACCACGTGAAAGAAAGAAATAAAATTGATGATAATAATACCATCGGAGAGTTAAAAGTTCGAAAGTAGTGTCCAAAAACAAGCGGAGTTGAGCGATGGGATGTAAAGATTTAAAATCCCTAAAATATAGTGCATGATACCGAATGTATATTCCAGTCCAATAGTAATCAATTTGGAGCTGTGTTACCTAAATTGACAATTTATACTACAAAACAGGCTCACTACCGTATATATTGAAGCTATCGTAGTAATCAGATGATGTCTGACAATATATTTCTAATTAATGAAATTCGAGGTATGACTTGTGATAAATACATGTTGGTCCAATTTGCTACATCTTATGACACAGGTAGAGGTAATTAACAAAATGAGAAGCAAGGGGAGAGAAACAATACCGATTTCAGTGGAGTTCTAAACACGAAAAATGTAGTTTTGAGAAAATCAGTATCATCAAATGGAGAAAAATTGGCGTGTTACTTAAGTTAATAGTAAGTAAAGATAAATACAACTTCCGTAATCAGACCCCATAAAATAGAACATAGTTTGTGTATATTTGAGGATATTTTTTTATAGCTAAATATACTCCTGAAGACAAAGCGAATTCTATTTTCTAAAAATCATAGATTTTTTAGGTATCATTACCAAGGTTTGATTTGATAATTTCGAATAAATTGAGCATTGGGTAGATTGTTATAAATAAGTAATACATTTATAAATCGTAGATTGTTCACTTTAGTAAAATTTATCTTTTCTCAGGTGTACCTAGAAAATATTATGTGAAATTCTTTGGAGAAGAACGGAGAAATTCGTTGTTGACAGTAGTTTATCATGTGCACCTTTGTTGTAGTATGTTAAGAGTAAGCAGAAACATGAGCAATATGTATTCAACGTTTTTAGTTATGCTAAGGATAAAGGCGTCGTAGATTCCTGCAACATGGCGTAATAAATAAGCTTCCTTATTTTTCCACCCATTTCCTGCGTCTGAAAAATGATACGTGATATAGAATCATCTGGGAAGACATGTTTGAAACGCTAATAAGCCTTAGGCGCAGGTTAGCTATGCGCATCAGTTTCGTGATAAAATCTGTGAAAAAGTATTGAGGCATTATATTAGTGTTGACGTTTATCCGATTTAATAAGTACAAGTTGATGTACTTGAGGTTAAAATACATTGTTTGTAGGTTAATGATACTTATAAGTCGCTCAAAATGGGGTAGGTGATGCTGACTAGAGCCTACGACAGGGAAGTTAAAGGTGATTAAATGAAATATTCTTCATTTCTCTTAATTATATATATATATTCAGGATCCGTTGATATAATGTATTCCATTTGTCTCTTTAATCCTTTTGCAATCAGCTACTATTTATTGTTCGGTAGTTTTTGATTTTAATTAATAGACGGTATTGAAAATACTCATGTATATACAAAATAGACTTAAAAATATTTAGTATCCGTTTGATGTTTTAGTTTCATGATAAGTTGTGTGTTTATATTTCATGTATAATTCCTCTATTTTTTTGCTTTGTAACTAGATGCTTCGGGATGCATGTCGGCATGAATCTTTAGCCAAAGTTGTTCTTCGTTCACCAGAATTTTATCAGTTATTTGAACATGTACAAGGCACAGCATTTGATGTGAGCTCAGATGCTTTTGCTACATTGAAAGATTTGCTTACTCGTCATAAGGCTCTTGTAGCAGATTTTCTATCAGCTAACTATGATGTATTTTTTGACCACTATATGCATATGATTTTATCAGATAATTACGTCACAAAAAGGCAAGCATTAAAGGTTAGTTCTCTCTATTCAGTATAAATTATTACTGTATTTTCCCTTTATCCTCATTGGCCGCTTTGTTGATCTTCCCCCTTGTTTTATTAATAAATGTGGCCATTCGAGACTGAAGTCTTTTGTGCCAAATTAAACATTGTCTTAAATAAATAATATATTTGTAATACCCCGATTAATCCAAGTTTAAACTTGGATTAATTTTAATTTGGTTATTTATCCTCTGAAGAAGTGACTTACACTAAGTCACGAAACGTCAGACAATCTAATCTTCTACTCATTGGGATATTACAAATATATTATTTATTTATAACAGTTTACCCAATGCTCAGTTTTTTCGAAATTATCAAATCAAACCTTGTTAATGATACCTATAAACGTTGTCTTGTTCAGTTAATCATATTTAGGAAAAATTCATGTCCTTAGGGTACTTTTGCGATATATAGAATAGATGAAACATGGTTAGCAGTGGAATCCAGGACTCACATTCCGTCGTATTTAGGACTCGTCAATTGGATATACATGCACTCAAAGTTGATGTTCACCCGGGTCTGGAACCTTGTACCTTCTGCATTAAACGCCACTATGCTATCCACTTAGCTATTGAGTTCAAATATTCACTCACTTGTGCAATGGGTATGAGTTTTAATTCAATTTGAAATGGTTTGTATTATTCCGTTGATATTTTGACTGAAATTTGATCAGTCATGTTTGGCATATGTGCTTTCTCTGCAGACTGTCTTAATATAACCATTATGAACTAAAGCTGGTTATTCTTCCATCACTTCATTAGAATTGACCCGAGATGAAAAAAAGAATGTGTGGAAACATGATATATTTCAAAAATACTGGAATGAAAAAAAGCCTCATAATAAACTTATGACAGCTTCTCAATCTGGTCTTTATTACTAATTGGTTGGAAATAAGCTAACGAATTAGCACACCTAAATTTAATCAACAAATTATCCCATTTCTATTCTGCTGATAATAATTAAATGTTCTAAACATTGTTTTCTATATTTAAGTTCTTATAATTCCATTTTATCAGTTTGTCCAAGTCATTGGTATAGAAGAATTCCATTCTACTTTATACTTTTTTAAATGTTGTCTTGGAAACTCTGAGGTCCGATTCAGTGTGAACAAATTTTCTGAGAAGTCAACAGGTTTGAATGAAGACTTGGGGTGTTTTAACATTAGTAATGTATAACTTAAAAGTTTAAATCGACATGCCGAAAATATCCTGTCAGCTTGTTTTATTTAAAGTAATTTTAGTAATTGTATAGTGGATGCTGCTCACAAGTAGTATGTAGCGGAGCGTGAAGTCAAAGTTGCAACAGTCATCAGACGATGAGATCAGTGCAGCGAATGCACGGCGTAGTCAGAACACTTCGGGACCAGACGAGAAGACAGTTTAGAATACAGATTGCACCGAACGATGCAAATGGGTGATAGAAGGTTATGTAAATTTATTACGTTAACACTAACTTCTCACAATAAATATAGATTCCTTCTGTCTATTGCCTTCTTTTACAATTTCAGCTTAATTTTTATTGCAAAATATTGGCCATATTTTATATGTAGCTTCTCTCTCGTCACTTTTAATTGTAAATGTGTAATGCTTGGTTGAATCAGATACACTCGTTAAGTCATGAAATCATGATTTTAATATGGTGAAAAGATCTCATTTGGATTATCTGATTCACAGAACTTTTCTTTCTCATCCTGATGTATATTTACAAAGATCATCTATGCTAACGACAGTCAGTCGAAAAGAGCAATGAAATTAAATTAGTAAACGTATAATATATGAAATTCATGTTTAGAAGTCCAATCAAAAACTGACTAATAATGTTTTCGAAACCAGATAAAGAATACAATGTGAGAAAATTTGATTAATTTCCTCAAAATATGTTCCCACTTACATTTTTGATTCACACCCCCTTAACAACAATAATATCGTCTTTCAATTTCCTGAAACTAATTATTTCGAAAGTCCATATACAAGCCATAACTCACAGAAAAATAACTATTCCTTTTCTATTTGAAATTTTATGTTCATGTTCAATTGTGAAACTCTATTTCCGTTTTTTAATGATCTTATTCCCAGTTGTTAGGAGAGCTTTTACTTGATCGGCATAACATCTCAATAATGACCAAATATATTGCAGATCCGGAAAACCTCAAAGTCATTATGAATATGTTGAAAAGTAAAGAAAAGCAAATTGCTTTTGAGGCGTTTCATTGTTTTAAGGTTAGTTTAACTTGAAAAAATATATTAAGTATTTGTTTTTCATAAATTTATTGTAGGTCGACAGGTATTTTTTCGTTAATTAATTCACTTAAAATTCTATGGACTCATTAATAGATATCATATGAGTAAATGAATATTTATGCAAAGTAGCTTGAGTGATTGCTCTTTCAGCCTAACATAACTTACGAATTGTTCGTAACTCACTTTCTTGCTAAAATGGTTAGTTTGTAATAAACGAGTAATATAGCACAAGTTTGAAGATCTCATGGTATCATTGGTGGAAACAGCATTTTATGAAGGATGTTTAACTGTATGAAGTGTGACAAATATGCATTGATGAACGAAGTCAGCGTTTTATATATTTTAGTTCGTGTGCGGCGTGAAAATCATATCAGCTTATTGATCACAGCTTTGTAGGTATCTCATTCTGTTTCCAGCAAATGTTTCGATTTATCTTAATATTCTAATTTATGCCTGTATAACTCGTGTTGAAATTCGAGACAAAAGAGTCTTGTGGTTTTTTGGCAGTGTTTTCATGGGTAACTCATGAGCTCCCGTGTTTTAACAAAGTTCATTGATACTATCATCAAATGTACTAATCTTAAATATTAATTATTCTGTTGCATTGTTACATTCTTTTTAACCTATGGCAATCAACAAAACTCACAGTAGATAAGGTTTATATTCAATATGATCAGTTAGGTGGATTTTCCAATTGGCCCAATAGTCTACTGTGGAAAGTAAACGAAATATTTTAGATAGTATTTTATGACTTCTGACAATCCTTTGGTGTTGTGATTATGTCACCGATGAGTTTACATATGCACTAAATTTTGGTCCTAAATTTCCTACAGTTGGAGTCCGACGATTAAGCACTGACTACCGTAAGTCGTTTTATTGGGTTGTTTTGCCTAGTAGCCATATCGGTCAGTAAACATCAATTACTACCTATAATAAGAGAAAACTAGACGATATACTAATATCTATTTAGTAAGATGCTAGTTTATTTGAGCAAGTGAATAATTTTACATCGGATCATAATTAAGTTCATGTGTCTACTTCAAGAGCAATAATTTATCGATGATATCAGTAGATTAATCTGTTATTGATTCATTATTTAAACCGACAGTAGTTATCATCGTGAATAATTTTATGTGGATGCAAAATTTATTTCTCTGTGTAATCGCTTTTCTTGTCTAAATGTAGACTTTTTCTAAGTTGAATTCCACCTTTCAGTCTACGATGGGATAATGATGTGTATTGTTAAATTGGTTTATTATCGTGTGATATTATTTTAGAAATCATCCTTCTTGAATCTTCAATATTTATCAAGATTTCACATGTTCCATTTTTGGTTCTCCTGAAAAGTACATCTACACATGAGTGGATAGTTGAATTGCATGTCAATTGTGTTTGTAATATAAAATCTTTTATTATTCGATTGCATGTCTTCATGTGAATTAAAAAAAAACGTATGTACGTGCATGTTCAAGTTTACATATTGAATAGCTTAAAGTGTAATAATTGGTTTTGTTTTTCTGAAATCCTACTTATTACACCTAATGAAGATCAATAATAAAATAATGATATATTTGTAAGTAGAGATCATAGTTTCTTACGTTTTCCAACTTAGTTTAAATTTCCTCTTCAAGATAGGAAATAAATGAATAAATAAATGATGTTGATGATGATAATAATAATATTTATTATTAGCTTTATTCAATATTATATTTTTTGGTACATTATAGAATTCTCAACACAAAATATTTGAACATGTTTTCGTTTGTCGATCCTGACGATAAATATTTGGTGATCGCCAGTTAGAAGTTAGCAGTCCAGTCAGTGGGTATCTAAGTAATGTACATTCTTTAAGCTGCATATCGTCAGCAACCACGATATCTCTGGTTGGGCCTTTTGTAACTTGTACATCGAGAGGTTGTACAATTTTCATAAACGCTCTTGAATAGGTTATGCGATTAATAGCCATAATGATGTATTGAAACAATAATTTGTTTAAATATCTAGATGACCGGAACAAGTAGCCCAGATGTTCAAGCAGGCCGCCATTGATAATATCCGAATTACATTGAGATGAGTTTATTTAGTAAAGAAGAACAAGATAGAACATTAAGCTCAAGGAAAATCAAAATAAGTTGGATTATGTCATTCACGTCGTTTTTGGTTAAGGTAATTTTTTATGTGACATCACCGTATGTATGATGATGGGTGGGGAAAATATAAACGGTCCAAGTTGGATCGGTAGTACAGCTTTCCTTTACATCGAGAGCAAAGGGATTTAAGATTTTATGGAACACCTCAACTACTGGTCTGTCATGATAATTGGATAAACATTACTCAATTATTTTATATTTTTAATATTGATTTGGTGGTTATTGAATATAGCATGTGCTGGTATTCTTATTGGACTTGTAGATTTCTATGTTCTACGGGATTATCAGAATGTCTTTTTATATAACTTGGGTGTTCCTTGACATGAGTCAAAATTTCACGAAACGATTCCTCAATGTAGAACTCATCACGCTCGACACAAACTAATCTGTAGACATAACTGTGTAGACATCTAGAAGTGAGAAATTTTTCTAAAGATTATTTAACAGAAAACTAATTCAACAGAAATTCACAGATTCATGTTCCAATTAATGAGAAACATATTTTTGGTTTATAATTTACCACATCGTAGAATCTTTCCCCTTATTTTTTAATTACACATTTTCGCGTGCCTTTTCTGTTGATCGCAACGTTTTTTCCTTTTGCCTAATACCATTTTCATTCATTCATTGTAACAACTTGATAAAAAAGCGGTTTATAAACAGTCTAAGCACTAATATTGACAGCTATTGTCAAAAAGCTTACTGATTAACAATGTATGGTATAATTGACTTCATCAATTAGGTGAAAATAATGATACTGTCGGATTATCATAACTGAGTTTTTATTTCTATACTTCCATTGGATAATTTCTAGTTTTTATCTTTATAGGTGTTTGTTGCAAATCCAAACAAGCCACCAGCTGTTCATATGATTCTATTTCGTAATCAGGAAAAATTACTATCCTTTCTGACAGATTTTCAAACTGAACGTACAGATGATGGTCAATTCAATGATGAGAAACAGTATTTGATCAAACAGATTAGAGAATTAAAACCAGTGCCTATTTCGTCTAATCCAAATCCCACATAATTTAGCTCAATTGCACGTTCTACCTAATAGAAAATTTCGGTCTTGTTCTTGTCATTATTTAATGTGTCAGATTTGTATAAAATATGGTCCACGCCGTACATTCTTCAATTATAATATGTAGTCAGTACTCGATTTTAGATGAATATTCTGTCAGTAATTGTCTTTATGTTGCAAAGACTTAAATATTTTTGAGAAAACTGTATTATTTACCATAAGCCATTTTCATGTATTATCTCATAACTTTACTAAAAGAAGAGTAATTTTTAATGCCTCTGTTTGTTGATAATCTTCTTGTTGTATACTACATTTGTTATACTTGTTACCATTATACATTGTTAATCCGAGTTATGTAACCTTATTGGCTATAAATAATCTTACAACTCTTTCCTCATACAATTTTCTCTTTTTTGCATACAAACTTTTTCGTTATTTCACTCAATCGAATAATTTATTTTAGTTCAGTTAGATTTATGCAAAATATTTTTTATCCGTATATCTTGATGGGACAAATTAGCTGTATTTTACAACTTTTTTGTACAACACTCAAATTGTGTAGAATATAGCATTGAATGTGTATATATACTTCTTTAGACGTCCACCTGTCTTTCCATGATAATTCTGTGTAGTTACGTACTGCATATTCATTCAGCCTGTTGATTTTTCCCGTTTTGTTTTCCTTCTTTCCTGCTATATTTTTTGCATATTAAAGACTGTTAGTCGCGGAAGTGTCAGAGAAATTGGATTTCTTTTTTCGTAGTCTATGTAGAGTATTTTTGTTGAACTAATAAATTTTTTGATGTAAAAATCATTATTTGCTTACTATTTAACCTTTTTTTTGGTAGTATGTAGTAATAATAGAGTAATTGGATTCTGTTCTCTTTCTCCCAAACTGTTTCTTCCTCCAATACATATTTCTTTACATTAAAGTACATTCAATAATTCTGAATTTCTATTTTCCTACCTATGATTTTCTTTTTACTGTTAATATTTTGATTGTAGCAATTGTGGATGCGTATAATTTTTGTTGAGAATCCTCGCCTGGTCTTTTGTTATTATTACTCATAATTCTACTTTACTCTTGTTCACATATTTAGTAATGGGAACGTATAGATTGAATAATCGGTGTTCTACTATGTTAGCTTATTTCTTATTATTATACCCTACGTCCTCTTACAATTTAAACCAGGCAGATTAGTTCATCAATGTTAATTTATCTAACAGTGTGATTAACAGTGAATTTAATCTTGAAATGTCTCCATATTTTAATTGTTCAGTTTTATATAGTTTAGGTTGTGTATTGCTTTTTATAGGCCTTAACTTTATAGGAGCTTTGGTCCTTTTTAGCACATAACTGATTACTTTGCATCCTAAATAACGTATTAAATTAAATTTTGGAGATTAGGATAAAATTATGGTATTGAGAACCAGTGTGAATTGCAACTGCGTATTGGCGCAGCTGCTATATTCATTCACAACTTTTGTGAAACCAACATAAATAATTCGAAATAGTTAAGAGTATAAGCAAACAAACGTTTTTAAAGCTCAATGTTGACTAATTAGTTGTATGTAGTTAAGCTGTAAACTGCAAAAGGTAATATGACGCTAGGTCACTTGTTATCTACCTTAACTGACTATTTACAATGTATTATATCATAGAAATTCATGCAGTCAATGCTACCTTAACTACTGGTCTCACTTTTGATTAAAGCAAAACAATAATACCATGAATTTCTATTTGTCATGGTCTAATTGCAACACAATCTACCAAACTATTAAGGTGTAAATAACTGACTGAAATTCTCTATTCATAATTTTAACGTTGAAAAAACATCTTCAAGGATTCAAACTATTCGGATACATACTGTGCCATTTCAGTCATTACTTTCTCACTCTAATGACTAAAAAATGAAGTTAATAGACACCTAAAGACATCTGCTTCCGAGAGGAAAGTTTAGAAAACACTTATCTAGCTGATACAGCATCGAAGGATTTAATAATTTCATCATGTGTGATATTGCTCAACTATGTAGCACAATATAGAAACATGACCGCCGGATTCACATCCTTTCTAAAGTTTCGTCGCCTCATGAATCAGCTTTTACCGCATTCCGTTTAGTTTTACAGATTGTCTATGACCGGATCCACACACTAGCCCTAGTGACTACATTTGCCTTTGTCATTGTGAACTGATATTCATGATTCGAATAGACTCGTGATTTCGACTGTTTGATCAATATTTAAAGTGCTTTTTATGAATTAGTACGTTTGTTTGTTATTCTGTGTATTTGTCTGGTAAGTTATTCCACTGCTTTTCATGTGTTTGTATTTCTGCTGAGAGCACAAGAAATTAAGTATTCAAATTACATTAATATTTTTGCTCCATAGACTTGTAAACCCTTACAAATAACTTAGATCCTAAAAACCATACTTGACATTTTATCGTGTAAAACTTTAGTTTCGTTTATGGTTGAAAAGTTATTTAACTATTAAGACGTATGTTAGTAGTTAGCCTTTTTTATTTATATATTTTTATGTTCTGGAAATGCGGAACATTTTCATTGTTCATTCAGTAATTAATTTGCATTTAGGGGTTAATATAATCAGTAAATAGATAAATAAACGAGATTTAATTCCTAAGATCACATGAAAGCAATTCGTCATACTTCATTGAACTCATACTTCATAGGCCGTATGTTTATTCATGATATAAATAAACTCTTTTGGCTTCATAGTTCTATCTTCATTACATATTCCTCCTACAGATCTTATTCACTAGTTTTTGATTTGTTAACACCGTCGTTTATTAGTGGGCGATATATTTTATGCTAATAATCATTTCAGCCTTATTGCCAATGTATTTTAAAAAACAAACAAATGAGCTATATTTAATAGTTTGTGAACAAGTTACGTGAAATTAATTTCTATCCGTCAGGTGTTCAGAATATATCACAATACTGTAGTTGTGTACTTAAAGGTATTTCAAACCATTGATAATAGGTGATCTGATTTTATTATTCAATTATACTTGGGTTTGACCGTTGCATATATTTATAATTGCGTTGATAATTGTCGTAGGCTCATCGAGATTGCTTCTTGATGGTTAATTAACTATTGCAGCTCACTTCCTGTGTGTACATTTATATATCCAGCTTTTAGATACACCTAATGTGTGTCAGCAGGGCTAGTTGTGCTGCTCGATTGTCCAAAGACGGGATTGAGGTTCTCAACAACGAACCAATGTTTGAAGGTCGGATGCCGGACTAGGTCAGGAGTCCGCTTTATGATTTATTTCACACCTTGAGATCGCTGAGTGTAAGGTGAACATTGTTGACAGAATTTTAGAGGTGACAAATGTTAACAGTGCAAATGCTTGTTGAAAAATGAAAGGAATATAAAATGGGTCAATCATTGATATATTGTGTAATCTATAAAGAGAATAATTAATTCCTGTTTTATTCAGTATTAATAATATACCGAAGGATATAACTTTTCTAACGTGTATCTCGAAACACTCATCATGGGTTAAATTATTACTCATTCAAGATTGACAAGGTTTTGAGTTTTCCCACCACGACCACACGATCCTGTTTAAATTACTGAGTTTAATCAGCTGGTCGCAGCCATCTTATTTTAATGTTTCTGTCAACGTTTACGGGCGCTTTTTTTGAAGTCACAAGGCGTTTAAATTACCAAAAGCTTGTAATTGTATGGAAGTTTTATCAGTTGCCAATCATTCACCGTTTTCATATTCGACGAAGCTTCTATGAGGCTGAATGTAGCCATCACGAAAAGGGACGTACTAACAACAGCACATAGTAAAGGATAACAGTGTTCCGAATTCGAACTAAATAAATATTTGGTCCGCACGTCTACGATCAGTTCTAAAGGCTACCTGTTTTCTTGTGGGTTTACTGTTCATGAGGTTAAGCAAAGGGTTGTGTGATTATAGAAATCAAGATTTTATAAGCTGTTAGTCCATCTAGTTCATTACTACCATAAGTGAATGTATCTTGCTTTCATAAAGAACCGACTTGCTACCTAAATTAGCCGAATAGATTTGTATTCAGCCCCTAAACGGCAACTAGTTTTTGTTAGCGTAATTATTAATTCTAGATCATCGAAATTTATTCAGTAGTGTTCAAAGCTCATTGGCATGAGTTTTCAAGTATCTGTTGGTTTGATAAAAGTTGCTGGAATCCACTAGCATTTCTTAGATTACTTTATTATAAAAGTTATGTGACTTAATGATAGAGATCCAGATAAGTATGTCAATGAATCAGACATTTATTTGATAATGTTCTAATTTTAGTGTAATTTATTTGTTAGAACCTAAAACGAACAGATCTACAACTGATTTATTTTAGTAACTCCCCTCTTCACTATTGTTCCAAACAATTTGATAAATCAACAGTGTTATTTGACCATGAATAATGTAGTGTAGCATAAATCAGGAAACGTATATTAGTTTATGATGCCGTTGCTTTTTAAAGGGATCAGGATTGTATGAATGTATTTTATTTGCGCACGAAAGGTGACAAAACTGTGTGGTGCTTTGCACTTTAAACAATTAAGTTTGTGAAATATCCCAAATACCTCATCAAATAACGGATCATTTACTAAATCTATCTAGGGTTTATATTTTGAAATCCACTTACAACTCGAAATAACTAGAGAACAAATGCAGTTTTATTGAGATGATGAACCGATCGGTGTTAGATCAACAAGTAAAACCTGAAAAAATTGGACTGCATCCTAGTAAGGGACTCTTCAGTGATGCGTAGCTAGACATCAACACCGCTGAATGCTGATTCAGTGGTCTGGCGGTTAAACGTTCTCGCGAGGCCGATGGTACTGGGTTCGAGTCCGACGTGCGAAATAGATGGTATACACTGCTGGAGAGTCTTACATTAGGACGAAATGGCCGTACGGTTTTGTGTAGCGACGGTCATTTTTTTAAAGATTGGCTTCATAACTCTACGCTTACTGGGTAGTGAAATATATGATTTGGACATACAAATTAGTCTTTTGTCAGTCAGTCATTGCCCATAAAGTTTCCTGGTTGATAGTCTCGTCTATTGATCTTTCTCATAATAGATGTTCTTAATGTACTGATACAAGGACACGAAGTCATATTTCTGTCCACCTATTCAGGTTGTTTTCTTGAAATGCTTAACCGTGTTCGTATTATTCTTGTTTTAGTTTCTATCAAGCTGAAATGAAGTGATACCGTTATACAGTCAGCAGTTGAGTAGAGCTTAACATGATGATATTTCTTTGTGACTATCGTAGGTATTTAATCTGCATTGACTAGGCTTCGGATTTTCATAGTATCCTAGCTCCTAAATATTTTAACTTGGAATTGCTTTAACCATAGCCACTGGTTTTAAGGCGAAGAGAACCTTCACCTAAAATTCTATATTTATAGAAGATATTATTTCTAATCATTGAACCAAGAAAATTGGACAACATTGGTTTAACTTGTGTTGACTGCCTAAACAAAGCTTAATTTTGCATACTTGATTATTATGAGATTATTTCTCAAAAAGAATTAAAACAAGTTACCCTAAAAGAACAGTTTAACAATGAAACTTTCATTTGTTGTTTCATTCAATCTGTTTAAATAATAAATATATATATATATTTTGTTATATTCCTTTGTAAGTCATTTCTTCAGAAAAATGGCTTACATTAAATCACAAAACGTCAGAAATACAATTTTTCTACTCATTTGGATATAACAAAAAATATATTGATTATTAACAACTACCTACCCAATGCTCAATTTATTTGAACCTATAAAGTTCAATCGTGGCACTGATACTTACAAACTTAATTTATTGAAATTTTTATGCCACTGAGCTGTTTTATGTAATATTGATAAGATGGTCAAAAATACAACTTCATTGTCTATTTCGTAACCTCAGTATTACTCAACTTTTTATCATTATGAATATAGATTAAAATTATCAATTGTTGTCAATTATGTGTCTGTGTGTGTTTTACCAAAGAAAATTATTTTTTGAACAGTCTTTTCCCATATTAGTAATAAATTTATTATACGGAATAATAAATGATCCATTGTATTAGAAGATACATTCACCATTAGTTTCGAAAAACAAATGTTGACTTATTCTTTTATTTAACCAAGTCTATTGATAACATGTTCAATTGAACTTATGGAATAATCAACAGAATTTTTTTTAAAAAAAGAACGATTTAGAAAATATATGATAATGATGTTCAATACAGAAACATCTCTTGCTAAAACGATCCATGGAATTTATCTTGTATACTGCTGATGTAATGAGATGAAAAGGAAAAAAAATTACGTTGTTTACTTATTGTGATTTTTGTTCAGCATTACTTCTGTTTTTTTAGTTCAATATGATAATTATTCAATGTAATATTTGTTTTATTTTTCAGTGTTTTATTCTATTCGGTATAACATTAATTTAGTTCAGTGTCATGTTTATTCAAAATACGATATTCTTGTATTAAATTAACGTTAACTATACTCAGTATGATATGTATCATATTGGTTTGTTATAACTCTGGGTATTTTTCAAATATGTGATGTTATTCTAATTAACAAACAGTATGGGTGTACCGTCAATATATAACAGTGTATTTTCAATCACGGTCGTCGTGGTGTTCTTGAGGTGAATAAATTTTCACTTGTACCAGTCTTTTAAGTTTTTACTTCACTTTGTGGGAATTGTAGTGGTTCCTCGTTTTTCAAGTAAACGTAATAAGCGATGCGGGTACGTAATCCCATACAAGTAATTTCTTCATTTTTGTCTAACCTGATGTATATTTACATGTCAAGCTTCATAGTTTTCAATCACGTATACTTTTAGTTTGGTCATAAACTTCATTAACGGATGATTAGCAACCAATCTATGCAGTTTAATCAAATGCAACAAACATATTCCTTTTTTAGATTATGCCACATGGGAAAAATATTGATGTCTTGCAAGCTTTGTAAAAATGATGTTAAGCATCTAACGTACTGTCTTCATCGTTCCAAGCAAGCAGTAGTGTTAAAATGGGTTGCTATACGACAACATACACAATAAGTTGGGTTTAGTGTTCGAGTGATATGACGAGTATTTTACATAACTGAACCCTTAAGTGTTTCTCTGAAACTGTTAGTAGCTTGTGTATGCGCTCATCCTTTATGATAAGCTGCAGAAAACGTCAGAAAAATAATATGTTTGAGTAGCTGTATCAATACTAGTAATTTAGCAGATAAGATCAATCTACGTTTATACTGAATTTGGTTTTCTCAGGCACTGTCAGCACAAATCGATCCGCAAAATGCTCATGTGTACAACCCACTTGTAGAAACAGTTCCATACTCTGTTTGTAAAACCTGGCTTCTTTTAGCCAATATATTCTCTCATTCAGTGTTCAATTATTACTCTCTGAAGAATTGCCTGAATATGGTGACAAAACTGAATAATTAATGGTCGAATCTGGGGAAGTACGTTCAGGAAATATGAATTTGATTGTTCTATAAATGCTGCCATCTTGATTTATCAACTCGGGGGCGCAGTTGTCCTGATGGCTTTAGCGTCGACATACGGCATGGCCAAGTAGGATATGTGTGTTTTGTGAATCCACAGTGTTTTCGAAATTTTCTAATCGTCAGTACGTTAATCGACCAAACATTTACTTCGGAAAACAACAAAATCTGAATGGATCATTCCTATTTCACGTATGTTCAATATTAATCACCTTCAGTGTTAGCCTGCATTGTAACGTCGGTTTGCGTATGCTGAAGTGCCTAAAAGTTTCAACTTTTCTACTTAGGTGGGAATGTTTTAAATTCTTTGGAATTTATTAATCAACAAACAGTTTATGTACAATTTTGCATACTACTGAATATAGTCTGTTTACTCCTGAAGGTGATTAGTAACAGCAGAATTCTCCAAACTGATTATATCCATAAATTAATCACTATTGTAAGATGGTAACAATTTCAACTACAGTCAAAATGACACTGATCTTACTAATGCTCAGTGTATGTATGAATGGTAAGTAAAGGTTTATATTTATACCATATATATATCATAGTGATACTCAGTATTTATAGGTAATTACTTAAAACATGTATGTGAGCTGATTCTATTAACATGTTTGAGTATGATGTCCTTTAATCAATTCTTTCGAATCATTTGGGAAATTTTGAAATGTTTACAAGTTGTCAGTATAGAGTTGTGGAAGTTGTTAGATTTTATTGAAATCACGAATCATTTTAAGTTAAACTGTAGTGTCGGTTACAATGTAAAGCCCACATAACTTATTCTAGCTTCTAGGCAGGCTAATTCATCCATTCTTCTTAGGTCACGTTTTGACCTTGTTAATTATTCACTTATCAGCCCCGATTGTTTTTATCTGAGCGTATATGTGTGTACACTTATTATCCTATTTATCACACGTCTGCAACTTATTTTTATCTGGCTATAAATATTAATTCATGTTTGATTAAATGGAAACTCTGTCTAGAGCCCCTATGGAGGAGGGTTGTGCGTGGGGTTAGCGACCCAGTCCCGTAGAAAACTAACTCGTTAAAGAAGACTAACCAGAAAATATAATTTAAACCATTTAAATGGACAACACCGGATATGAAGACATCATGGAAGGATATGGACTAGGAGAAAGGAACGGAAATAGTGAGAGATTTGCAAACCTATGTGTCTTCAATAAACTGGTCATAGGCGGCACTATATTTCCACAAAAACGCATACACAAAACCATATGGACTTCACCGGATCATACTACATAGAACCAAATCGACCACATCTGCATCAACAAAACGTTCAGGAGGACAATGGGTGATGTGAGCACTAAGAGAGGAGCTGATATAGCCTCAGATAATCAATTACTGGGCGCCAAGATGAAATTGAAACTCAAGAAGCACTGGACAACGGGGTAGACAATATCACAAATGTTTAATAAGGCCCTCTCTTCAGGATACTGACAGACTCAGAGAATTCACGATAGCCCTCACCAATAGGTTACAGGTTTTTCACGATCTACTCAATGGAGAGGGAATTACTATGGAAAACAACGGGAAAGGGGACAAGGAGGCAATCACTTCAACATGGCATGAGATTCTGGGCTGACGAGAAGCACCATCACAAGAAATGGGTCACTGCTGATGCACTGGATAAGATTGAAGAAAGGAGGAACAGGAAGGCAGCAATCAATATCAGCCGAACAAGAGCAGAGAAAGCCAAGGCACAAGCTGAATGCACAGAAGTAAGCAAGCAAGTGAAAAGGGGCATCAGAACCGACAAACGTAAATACGTGAAAGATCTAGCAATGATGGTGGAAGAGGCTGCTAGAGTAGGAAACATGAGACAATTGTATGACAAAACAAAGAAACTCGTTGGAAATTATCGTAAACCAGAACGACCAGTGAAAAGCAAGGAAGATAAAGTAATCACCAACATTGAAGAACAGCAAAACAGGTGGTTAGAGCACTTTAAGGAACTCTTGAATCGACCAGCCTTACTGAACCCACCCAACCTCAGAGCAGAACCCACGGACCTTCCAATCGATGTTGGCCTACCAACAATTGAATATATCAGCATTGCCATCAGACAAATCAAGAGAGGCACAGCAGCGGGGCTAGACAACATTCCAGCAGAGGCACTAAAAGCAGATGTAGTAGTAACTGAAAAGGGCGGAAACCTGGAGAACTACGAAAGCCATCATTCAAAAGATACATGTGTTTATTAACTGTTGTCTGTGCAAAATACTTTAGATCCGTTGGCTGGACACTATCAGCAACAATCTACTGTGGGAGAGAACAAACCAGATTCCAGTGTAGGAGGAAATTATGAAGAAGCGCTGGAAGTGGATAGGACACACATTGAGGAAAGCACTCAACTGCGTCACAAGACAAGCCCTCACATGGAATCCTCAAGGCCAAAGGAAAAGAGGATGACCAAAGAACATATCACGCCGGGAAATGGAGACAGACATGAGAGAAAGGAACAAAAATAGGATAGAACTGGAAAGGAAGGCCCAGGACAGGGTGGGTTGGAGAATGCTGGTCGGCGGATTATACTCCACTGGGAGTAACAGGTGTAAGTAAGTACGTTGATTAAATGGAGTTGGCTCACTAGCCTTCTCGACCGCACGTAATTTCGGTTTGCTCTCTCCTATTCGCTTCATCCTTCTCATTTCCTGTCCATATCAGTGAGTGTACAAAATATATGTATTAAAAAATTCATTCTCGTGTTTGACTTATTTAGTTCCGTTATTCACCAACGCGATTTGAGTCGATGATTACATACGAGAATAACCGACAGGTGTATTTCGATGACTATCAGCATGCAATCCAATTGGAATCAGATTTCGGGCCACTGAGGTGGTGAGCCCGTTTTCGAACTGAACGCACCCTGCAAATCTGCGCAGACGATAAACATCTCGAACTCTACGTGTTCGGTAAACGAACTAAGTGGCCGACTTAATAGACATGCAACTCAAATGACTCAATCTTTAATGTAACTCATTCATCGAAGCCATTACAGCAGTGAAATGAACATGCCCAAATCGTATTATCTTGATGATACTTTGTCCTTATGTCAACTCTGCTCATTGCTTCATCCAGCGGATTGTTGCATTATGATTCAAATAATTATTATAGTCCCATCATCACATTAATGTCACATTATCACCTAACGTGGAATTATTTTTTTTGTTCGTGCTGACATTAAATTATGAGATTTATACAATCATATCACTCACTGAACAAATTATAATCTTATAAATACTCCACTTTGTGACATTCGAAACTCACTGGACTGTTTTTATTATTCAAAAACGTAAACTTTTCCTGCTCTAGGTTCGTTCCATTTTTTTCCATGTCATTTTCGGTCTATTATTACACTCATATACTTAGTTGAGTTCATTTTTATGTTATTATACCACACATTTTTCGTCTCGATATTACCTTCTATTATTTTTCTGGATGCCTCTAACTCTCTAGTGGCTGATTATTAACGATTAGGTTTATCTTATCTATTCGCCCACATGTATAACTGCACGTTGCATCTTTCATTACCCAAAAATATTATTCGTTTACTGCAATTAATATTCTGTTCCCATCGCACTATATACCAGAACCTAGAGTTTAGATCTAGTCTCTCAGAGATACACTCTTGATCGTCAAATCCAAGTCAATCTCACTTGTCTTCATCGATATATATACCAATATCATGACTTAGTACGGTTTCGTAACAAATGAGGTCGAGCACAAAAACCACTCTAGACTTCACGACCAAAAAGGAATACAACTCCGCTTATCTCGTCTCCCAGTCACTATCCTGTTCCGCTGGTCATTCTACCAATGCATATTTATCGACAAATCGGTGCATCTGTCATAACGCAAACAACAACGTACACTGACTTCGCATTTTATGATTACTATCAATTGCAGTACAGCAGCGAGTATCACCCGTTGATGCAGTTACCAATTCACAATTTGATTATTCTTATCCTACGAACGAGAACTCTATATATGTAAACTCGGATTCACTCATAGCTAATCGACGCTATTTACTCTACTGTGGTTCATCAAAACATTTTCATATTTCACTGTTCTTTATCACTATATTCTGTCGGCATCACAAATCGATTTTTGTCATATTCTACGCAATTTATTTCGTTGTCATATCCATAAACGATTTATTACTGTTTTCACAATATTTCGAATCGCTCATACGAACATGTTATTTTATCATCCAGAGAGTCACAACATAAATGCATGTTAAATTTTTGTAAAATTACTAATTTGCTCATAATAACATGCTGACATTTACATTTTTGTCCACATCTTTACCATATTCATATATTCTTTTACATAAGAATCACACGTTCGTATAATACACTCACTCATCACGTGACACTGTACTTTATCAGGTATAATACGATTTTTTCCCTAACCTTTAGACTATTGAGCGGGTGTCTAATGCTATACAAGTCGAAGTTCAAGTAATCCATGAAACTGATTGACTATCGGTTGTCCGGTTGGTAATGTACAGGTTGATTGTTCGATTCTGACTTGAATCAATGTTATTTATTGGTTTTGATAAGCTTGAATGACAAAATTTTCTTTTACTCCATTATTCTACTATTTTTGTTATTACACTGTCATTACTACTGTTAAGAATTTCACTCAAATATAATGTAATTAAATCACACAGGTAATACCTACGACATTGTCAATGTTATGATTTTATTTTGTGACCTCTGTGAAAATCAATACATTTTTGGTAGTGTAGGACTAAAGAAAAAACTGGATGTCAATTGTATCATGTTTCAACATAAATAATAAAGATTACATTGTTTTCCAAATAATAATTCAATATTCAATGTACAAATTAAATATACTAAAATTATTTACTTGTTCTGATTTAATAGTGTTCACAAGAACGATATGGTTGATACCTCGTCCATCTCATATAAAATGTCGAAATGGACAACATAATGTAGTTACGTTATACTGATAACTTCCGACTGGTTAGTTATAACAGATATATATATATATATATATATATATATATATATATATATATATATATATATATATATATATATTGATTACTGCCTATAATGAGAGAAAACTAGACGATATACTGGTATCTATTTATATTAATTTATATTATTGAATTTTTTTTTAATGAATTTTCACATTTTTCTAATTTTGTATTTGTGATTTTGTAAAAAAGAAAATATTCAATTTGATTTATTTTATATTCTAAATCTCTCTTTTTTTTTCTTTTCTTTTCTTTTAAATTGATTATAATACCTTTTTATAATGAAAATATATTTTTAGTAGGATACACAATTTTAGAGATTTTCATTTATAATTTAATAAAATCAATTGATTTTGTAATAAATCAATTTCACAAATTATAAATTTTTGTCTTCATGAAATTTATAATATTTTAGTTAATTTTTTTGATTAGTTACCATAATTAATTCCTTTTTTTTTTAATGTTTATAAATTTCTTTTTATAGATTTTAATAATTTATGTATAAATCTATTCATAATTGTTTGTTTAATTTGTAAAATTTCTAATTGATTCATCATAATAATTTTGGACAATTCATTAATATCAATTTGTTCTAGATTAATTAATTTATTTGATTGTTTCATAAATATATCAACATTTTGTAACTGGTATAATTTTATTCTATTTAATGTATACCCTGGTGGTGGTCTATACAATTGAATGTCTTTTAATTTTGTGTCTGTATCCATTGATAATGTTTTTTTACAAATAAGAATAATAAATATTTCGAGTGTATAACTTTATTCTATTTCTTTGTTATATATATATACACTGTTTAACTAACTAGTGTTATTGATTAGTGAAGTTTTAAATTATCAAACTGTAATCGATTAATATACAATGACCTATGATTTAATGAATACATTATTATCTATAACGATCTATAAACACATTGCGAATAATCAATACAAAGTATATATATATATATATATATATATATATATATATATATATATATATATATATATATATATATATATATATATATATATTCATTGAAGGAATTCAACTTCTGAAAAAAGCCGTATTAAGTTATGGTAATCTGTACAAAAATATGCATTCCAGCACAGTTATAACATTGTACAAAAATTGGTCGTTATAGTCTGGAAGGTATGAAGAAAAAAGAAAATGATATGTGTATAACTATTCTTAGGTGTATCAGGTTGTATATATATTCAATAACCTGTTTTAAGATTTTTTAGACTGTCCTGATGATAAGCTACCTTTTGACTTATCAATTGTTTGAATGTCTTTTACCATCCATATAATACACTGATATTGATCCTAAATCGGTAAATCTATTTTCTGTCATGTATTTACCTGTTGAGATGTATTTATGTGCTTTTATTTATAACTTACTAAATCATATGAGTTATGATTGTAAATAATAAAGTTTTACTTACAACCAATCATTGGGCTTTTCATTATGTTGATTGGAGGCTCGAGGCTGGTTCACATGAAAAATTAATGAACAGAGTTTGTGAAAAGAATGCTGGTAACATAAGACAAAACAATATACTATGATGTGAAGAATAATAACAGTGTGATCAAACATTGGATATTTGAGAGAACGTAATATTCTACTAAGAAAGGTAAAGGAAATTCAATCAAACTAACTAGAAGGATCGCATTATGTATTTTCTGACTTCATTGTCAGAAATGAACCAAACAAATGAATGAAAACGATCTAATACTTTTGAGTAGTCCCTCGTTTCTATCTGAAGAAGAAATATTGCTGATTGCAAAAAAGCTTATTTAAACAATGAGGAGTAGAAGACCAGTGAGTAGTTGCAGCAAATAAATGTGATGACAAATTTACTGTTGAATTATATCAGAACTCCTTAAGATTATGCACTAACCACAGGCTTTTAGTACAATCATTAAAAAAAAAATTCAGAGGAAATTATAATTTGTTGAATCAATCAGTTTGAAAGTAAGACAGCAACTCATCGATAACATTGATTGACAATAGTGTTATGTTGAAGGTTTACTAGTTTAGATAGTGAATTATTCAGTATCACATTTTCTATGAAACTTAAACTTATTTTCACTGGTTAAAATCATGAGTCAATTGAAGCTAGACCTTTTATGGAAAACTTGGAAGCACTGAACGACCGTTTCGTCCTAGTATGGGACTCCTCAGCAGCGCGCATCCACGATCCTTTTGAGAAATTTCACAGAACGAAGGTTTTCATTAATTCTGAAAGTTTTGTCAAACATTAATGAAAATTAGCTTCATAATATCAAATTATTTCAAGATTATTTATAAGAAACATTCATGTAAATTTTACTAAATAATTTCAAAATAATTCCACTTCAAGTTTATATTAAAAAAACACATTGAAAAGGTTATTGTAGAGAATCTTTTGAATTTTATATCATCATAAACTTAAAGGAGTTCATAGATTTTAAATCATGAGAATAAACATTCATTGGTTATTCATCTATAACTGTTCATTACTGTATAATATCATGGGTTTAGCAAATTTAAACAAAGTCGCATTAGGGAAATAAAAGACAGAATGTTATTTTCTCATCAATTATGATATCATGTTTACTTTTTTTGAAAACTAAGAAAGAACACCATTAGAAAGTTAATTACTACAATAAAAGGAAAAGACAACATATATCAACGTAAACTTAGAACATGTGGTTATAAGTATGATTGAATACATACATATACACACAGATGTTTGACAGAATATCATTCTCTCAATTAACATCTAATTATTTGATTGAAATCGATCAATCATCATAGTGATTAATTTTGTTTTATTGTAAACTATATAAATAATTAATAAATACGAATAGTTACTTAGGAAAAATGAAAGTTCACAAATTTAATCATTAAAAATCAATCTATTTAGTTTTATTGATGTTAAATGGTTTAAAATTCACACAAAATTAAATAATTTAAAGTTTAGTTAGTCAATGTTCAAACTGTAGTATAGTTGTAAAGTAGAGCATAGATAAATGATTTATGCATTATTTGTGGTCTAGAATAAGAAAGATTGAAAGATACTTCTAATATAACAGATGACCTAAAGCAAAAATAACGGATGGTAAATAGTACATAGCAACACTTCGTTGGCGACAAAATAGAAGTAAGGGTAAAAGAAGTGTTAGTTTTAAGAGATTTCTCAAGAAAAGACCGATTACTTTACATAGTGTAGTAACTAAGGGAAATAACTTTGAAACACGTAGCATTCTTACATTGTGAGGGTCACGATTATGCTAAAGTTGCTATTAAAGCAATGAGAATAGGTCACAGTAATATAAATTTCAGTCAACTCCATTCATGTAGAAGAACAACAATTTGAAATAGTGTTTATGGCACCAAAGAAGACCCTCTTTATGAACATTCAGTTTAAAAGAGATAATGAAGCGGAAATTCTGAGAAACAAACTTTCAAATTCTTTATGAAAAATTTTATATTCAGATGAACTTCGTATTACCTTCTCTAACCGATCTGTGGTTCATAATTGTGTAAAGGACGAGCTCCCACTAGCCAACTCAATATGCATCTCTCATTTTAATTACTCGTGTGGAAAAAGTTATATTGGTCGCTCAAAGTGAGTTCTTTCAAAAAACGTCTTCGTAAATTCCCTTAACTGGTTGGCTTAAGGACTCAAGAAATTATTCGAAAGCTTATTCCTGGAACACCTGGTTAATTTTGATTACTTTGATCCCTTCGAAATCATTCATTAAGTCAGGAAAGTCAGTGAGAAAGGAATACATGGATATTTCATTATTTATAAATAGAAGATTTCACTAAAACGGAGAGATTATGAGCTGAGGTTATAACTTAGTATTTTAGTTCAAGTTTAGTTAATGCGATTGCATAGAATCTAAATGTGATGATTCGAGATTGAAATATAAATAATGATGAAAGACGTCACACGTTATTTGTTTGTACAACAGGACTAGTGAATACTACTTCTGGTAAAATAGTTTTTTATTGTTATGCAATTCAGGTTTGGAGTTTTCACTTGTTTTTCTTTTTCATTCTACTTTGCGTAAATTAACTATTAACTTTCATTTGTGAAACAAATTTGAACTCAGTCATAATCAGTTCATGTCGACATGGGAAGTAATTAGAAACAGCAAATGAAAATTCGTCTTATATTATATTATATGGTTAAATCAAAAACCTTTCAATGCGTGAAATGTACTTTTTAAAAAAACCATATCATCACAATGATATAATTCTTTATTCACAGTGTGAAATATTGAAAGGAAGATTTGAAGTTGTGCTTTCTAAATGACTGAATTTTCTAAAACTTGTTCCTTTTCTACATATTACTATTTTTTGATTAACTTAATTCTTAAGCGGAAAACAATTTAGTCAGAAAATCATAGTTTTCGTTTTGAGTTTCATTTCATCTAGAAGATTTACCCCTAGGCATTTCCAACCATTTAATCGACTTGTATACTACTGTTAGAATCTGAGAATATTTTGATGTTTCAGAAATGATTTTTCGTTGCGTTCTACTAATATTTATTCAGTGGTTAAGATAAAATTCAGAAAGTATGTTCCATCCTATTTTATGCTGATTATTTAAATCTTCATGTGTATCATTGTCCAGCCGAGACTTGAAAAAAAGGACTATCTTTTAAACTACTGAGGATTATTTTTAGTATGTTTGATTCTCATCAGCATTGCCAATAATTCGTCAATCTCTTACAAATTTCTGTACTAAGCCATGAATTACGCTCGTTATGTGACTGCTACTGATTATAACATATTCGTAGTAGTAAGTAAGATATAGCTGATGATCATAGCCTTGTCAAGATAAAACTGAAGTATATAAACCATATAACTACGGTTCTGCATAATCATTCTACGATTATTTTTTTCTAATCTAATTAATCTGTAATCAATTCGATTTATTTTTCGTAACCCAAATTGAATATTATTTTATTCCAACTAATATTCTATGTCAACATATGAATTTTCTTCTTTAAAATACTGATTACCAATATTATGTCAGATTTCAGGGTTCGTTTTTTACAAGTTTAACTTTTAATAGTAACGTATTAGTGGAAACGTATATTCTCATTTCCTTAAACAAAGGTTAATAACATTTTTATGGTCTCTGTGACAATTGTTGATATATCTATGATCTGTCTATCCCCTTTTAACTAATCACTTAACTTAAATACACTTTTCTATCAGATCATCAAATAAGGTACTTTAAAGAATAACATTTGACTTAATTGAGATTTAAACGTGACAGAGAGTCATGAGTTGTGTAAACAAATAGAACAAAGCATATTTCAAATGACATGTGAATCTTAGTTAGTGATGTAAGCTTTATTTGAAAGTTTCTTAGGTGATTTAGTCATATTCTTAAAATGTTTCTATCTTCTAAACTGTTTGTATTATAGAATTTTTTTTTTCGTAGACATAGTAGGTAGAAATACAAGGAAATGAAATTAAAGAGAATACAAGTCGCGAATTTAATATGAACAAATATATTTGTATAGAATGAATATTAAGAACGATGGAGAATTGTTCCCAAGGATAAGTAAAAACAAAAGCTACAGTTGAAAAGTACGGGATTTATTAGTGTTCACTAAATTTATGAGTATGAATTAAAGAATAAGTTATGCTTTTAAACTCATAATTTTTTCAATTTGATCCCTTTAATAAATAACAGCATCAATTTAAAAAAAAACTCAAGTTCCGTAAGGTTTGTTATAAAACATAGAAAACGAAGTGATCCGTATGTAAGCTAGAAGTAATTTGAGTTGAATACGGTATTACTGAATGTATGTATCAACCATTATATGTCACTTTTTGTAAAGATTTGTCGTACATTATGTGTAATATGTGTTAGAATTTCTCAATAAAATCTTTTCAGAGAAAAACTCAAATGAGATATGACATATTTGGGATACGTTATGGTTGACGTTCAACAATTTGTTGTGTCTTTATTTTGTGTACTCCCGAAAATCTAGCTTGGTTTTCAAAGCATATACATTTTATTTGTATCCTTGTTGTTTTAATTATTACTGGCTTCCTTCTTTCGATTAAGTGTTGCTTCATCTCTTTTCCTATCCTTTTCATCTCTGCTAGTTATACGAAAGGGGTTATGTTGAAATTTTGTAATCGACTCTTGGTTGTACACAGTGTGACTACAGGTAGATCAATGATGTCTTGGTCACAAAACAAAAGGAAGTAATTTCGAACATCAGTAATTTACCGTCTGATCAAGCTTATTGATTCCTCGAAACTTTGAGAAAAAGTCGTCGTAATTCGATAAGTTCCCTAATTATCTTTGATTGGTGCTAAGTTACATCAAGTTGATTGCATGAATTTCGAATTACCGTATTAAAATATCACAATGATAATTTTCATGAAACTTATACTTAACCTATAATTTGTATAACATGGTTGACGGATAACTAAGTGTCACTTGTAAGTTGTTAGAAGTTATTTATTAGATGTTGGTTTTCCGTAATCATAGATGTTCTGTTTTTTTGCCCAAAGATTTTAAAGGTTTTTGTTGTGAAAGTTTTAGTTGAAACAGGGACTGAAGAAGCTGACGAAAGCTTGGGTTACCTCATTAGTTAACAAAGTTTTATATTCCAGTGAACAGTTTATTGAAATGCAGAAGGTCATATTACTAAGAGTTCCTTTAATTTGGATCTTCCGATTGATATCTCTTCCGTCATATGTACGTTCTGTGCAGATTGCCACTAGGTCAAAGTACTTTTACTCAGAGATGAATTGTGGGTAGTAGTGAAATCGTGGATGTACGTTTCGTTTGAAGCGAACAGTGCTGGATTTGAGTCTTGGAGTGAACATAATTTTAGAGTGTAAGTACATCCTGCTGGTGAATTTTAAATAGGACGAAACGCGCGTTGTGGATTCTACAACCAGTCGTCATTCATCTTTGCATAGAAGTTCTTTTTAATTGCTCTGTTTTCCTCAAATTACTTAGAATAGATCGGATGTATTTTAGTTTGGCTGAAGTTATTGTATGAGGAACACTATCACTTGTTATGCGTGGAAACTACTCATTTGTCACTTTTATTCTTGAATTGGACCAAATTAGGCACGTGTGAATGAAATTCCATGGAACTTCATGCTGGCTATTTTTTGTTTGCTTATTTTACGTTATTGTATCTGGTATCAGTATTCACTAGGTTAGGCAGTGGCGGGCAATCGTAAAACAACCATTAAATTGACAATTTTTTTTATCATAGAGATATGTTTCTAGTATACGCTTCTCACCCTCACCCAGCAATCCTTATACTATCATAATATAATAGGATATCATATCATTAACTATGCTTAAGTATATGGCCACGTCTGCAACTAGTTCGAAGGATTCGGCAATAGTTTAAATTTCATTCCAACAAAGAATATGGAGGCCAAACAAAGGTTGTAGAGATAACTAATTTTCTATTTGTTTGGCACTTGTGGTGTTTGAATTAACTAATGATTCTTTTATACTCGTTGAATGCTCGATTTCGAATTCCAAATACTGTACGTTCGTTTGTGCTTGTGTCTTCTTAATTCAATTGCGTTATTTCTTGGACTCTTAGTTCGTGCTATAATTCAAATAATTCGAAACATTATACTGGCGTCGCGATTGAGCCTGCAATGGAAAAGTTAGACATTCATTCAACTTCTGAAGCTTTGGAGGATTATTTCGAAAGGTTCGAAATCTGGGTCATGACCAAGGAAGATGATGAGGATGTTAATAATGTGGCATATTTCCTCACATTCATCGGTAAAGAGGCATACAGCTTATTAAGAACTCTGGCTATGCCGGAAAAACCCATTTCACTTCCTTATACAACTCTCAAGGAATTACTACTAGACTATGTCAAGTATGCAAATTTTGATTGCAGTAAAGAAGGGAAATTTCCTAAAATAATTCATCAGGACATCAAAAATTCTACTACATCACGTCATCCCAATCCAGTGCATACTCAGGGTTATGCAGATAATTCATTGAGGAGTTGCAGTGCGTTTCACGAAGATTGGCGCAAGTTTGGTCAATGTTTGTCCTGTGGCAAGTTCATGCTTTTAATCCATGTAAAATACGTAATTTTAAGTGCTTTAAATGTGATGATATTGGATATATTCAGTCAGGCTGTAATACTACTGTTCATCTTGGTGCAACTAATATTAAGTCTTGTAATTCTGATTCTACTGAGTCGAGTATTTATAATGATGATTTATCTTTATCAACGATTGCAATAGACAGTGTAGAGTCACAAAGCAGTTCAGAGTTAAATCAAGTTCAGAATCCTTGCAAAACAACAGTTTCTCACCAATCGATTTATCAGAATTCTCATGCTATTGTACCAGGTATGGTTTTTCCTAATGATTCACATATTTCTGTTGAAATTCCTTGCAAATCTGAAGAAAATATGTTGAGTGAACACAATTATGACCGAAAACCTGATGTAGTTTTGATAGATGCTAATTTTTCTAATGATCCATTACTCTGCAATGACATTATTAATGAATTTCATGAGAATATTTCAGAAAAATCAAATCCTGATGTTATATCATATATTACCTATCCTTATAATGCATTCGATCATTGTGAAAAACCTGTTCAATGCGAAGCACGAGTATTAAGTGAGCTCAATTTTGATTACAATTCTGATTTCATATCAACTGCTGTTCATCCTTATCACAAATCCACTTCCAATGTATACTCTAGTCAATGTGAGAAATATGTTTTAAATTAAGTCACATTATTCATAACTTGGGGATATAAAGATCCAACATTATTTCGTGGGGGAGGATAGTGTTGAAAAATATATGGTTCCAATTCTAGATATTAATGATTTCGATACAAAACCGACATGGTGATTGTATACAATTCCAGATACTACAAAGTTTTTATCCAATACAGTGTCGGACAGACTCAGGATGAACTTAACAAGAAGACGTACAACCGATTACAAACACTTATACTTCTATTTAAGCTATGGCGGATGTGGTGTTTGAATTAACTAATGATTCTTTTGTACTCAATGAATGCTAGATTTCGAATTCCAAATACTGTACATTCGTTTGTGCTTGTGTCTTCTTAATTCAATTGCGTTATTTCTTGGACTCTTAGTTCGTGCTGTAATTCAAATAATCCAAAACATTATAGCACTGTTTAGATATTCTAGTTAACTACACCTTTCAGAAAGAGACAAATCAATTCGTTGACCAGTTAAATTCCCATCTTCAGTGATTGGAAATGGATTGATCCTAAACAAGAAATATCAGCAAACTTTGTTCTGTTGAATAAATTGTTAGGTATTATATGTGTCAGTCATATTCAATCTAATGTTTTCATCTGTTGCGTAGCTTCGTATATTCATGAGAGGTGACCAATAGAATTCGCTGACTCATCATTAACAGAACATCCATTTGTAGATGTATTCAGAGGTCTATTTGATCATCCGCAACCATTTTGTTGTTAACGCACATTCAATATTCTCAAGTAAGACAGTTTAAATTTTGCTATTACTACAGACCGTGAACCCTAGTAACAATCGGCAGTTTCCATGTGTATTTCTGCTCTAATAGCAATCACAATGCAGAAAAACCGTCTATCATCAACAAGCCAATGTGTTGATAGGACTATTTCACTCTAAGATTCAAGCGCATCATAACGACTTGAATCTTTTCCACTTATGTGACTCAGTATTTGTAATTGAGTAAATTTGAAGTTCGGTACTATGCAATAAAGGTCGTTTGCCTCAAGACACTTACAGACACTTACAGGAGAATTAGTAGATCCTTCATCGCATTCAATGAATGTGGGTCTAAACTATGGGCTTATAAACGCTATAAGTTCAGGCAAACCTGTTTCCACGCAACCGAAATTGACTGATATTCCCATTCAACCTGCCTTACGACATAGTTTTAGTGCAAGGAACCCTCAAATGTCCTTCATAGCCCACCTAAATATTGCATCATAGACAAGAACAGAACTAACTCTGATGTCAGCCATGATCTTCTCAAAGCCACGTATTCAGAAGAAAAGCTCGTTTATGTTGGTTTTCCTCCTGTATAATCGGAAGACATTAGCCTCCATTTACGATGCCCTTCTTGATAACCAATAACTACGACGGAACAAAAAACAACGTACACTGAAGGCTAGTGGGGTTTACTGAACACTCAAAAGACCACTACATGTAGGACATTATAAGACTTTCGGTGTAGTTTTTTGCGTCCTTAAATTATTTGGCCGTATTTTGTTTTTTCTAAATTAACTATTCGAACACAAGGACATCGTTTAATCTTTCTTATGTGCTTACACCTGTGTGTATCTTACACTTCTTTTAAAAATCTAAAAATATTTTTGTATGAAACATTTTCACTTTATCACATGATATATATTCATATAAATGCAAGGGTTTTCGCATGCCTTTTATCTTCAAGAGGGTAATAATATATTTCGTCACGCAGTCACACTTTCATTTTTTTCCAGAATGACTAGGAAAAATGATGAGGAATACAATGGATAGAAATTTACATCGTACATTTTTAATTGTTATATTGTATCGTACGACTACTTATATTGGGAGAAGAGAACCAAATGCTTCTGTACTTAGCAAGCTACCAGTCGAGTCTTTGCCAACGGATCGCTCGTTAAGTCTAATCTTCTGACCGATCATATCTTAAGGCCATCACTGCTCCAATATGGTGAGAGTGACCTGTAGCGTTGAATAAATCCCCCCAAGAAGATGGTTGCATGTGTCTTCGACATTGACACTGACCTCATTAGTTCTACTAGATACATCCTAGCTGTAGTCATTCGGTCACGCATCTGCACCTGATCTCGAGTTGGTACGTCAAGTTTCGCATTCCTTGCAACAAGTAAGCAACTAAGATAAAACACATCTTATCGCATTGACAACTCCCAGATATATCATCAAACTCATCCAGCCCTGACTTCTGGTCTGACTGGTTTAGCATCTCACAGATTGAGAGCATGAGTCAATTGAAGCTAGATTACTATGGAAAACTTGAAAGCACTGAACAGCCGTTTCGTCCTAGTATGGGACTCCTCAACAATGCGCATCCACGATCCCGCACTCCGCGAGATTCAAACCCAGGACCTATCAGTCTCGCACCAAGCGCTTAACCTAATAGACCACTGAGCTGGCATCCAATGGTGTTAAATCTAACTTCAACCAATCCACGAAGTTGCGCCACCGTACACCGTTGTTTTCAGCGAGTTGATATCTCACAACAGACCTGGTTGAACTCTACTGGTAACGGCTTCTCGCTAGAACTCCAGGAGCATCTGGTATAGCATCTTCCAGTCACAAGGGTGTTGGGGACCAAAGCGTTGTAAAACATCAACCATATGTGGTATCTTTAATCCTGGATAGTCATATTTGAGAAATCTCGTCAATGCCAATTTCATAGATAGATTAAACCATGAGCCTGAAAGTGCGAAACATCTATTAAAAATTAGTGCCATTTGAGTATCTGTGAGATTTCTAACTCATATACGGGTTAGAATTAAGGAAACCAATATCCGTGAGCTCAGAAACGTCACCGCGATGTGACAACGCCCGACCTATAATCCCGAAACAGTGTATGAAAGCCTGTAACAGCATAGGTTGGTTGGTTAAGAGTTGACCCCAAACAACCAAGCATATGCCAAAACAGTATTGTTCAAGTACTCATTCACTTCTTTATTTTGTATAAGCATTATATTCCGTATTATCTTATATTGAATGTTGAGAGCCTCTTCTTTGCCTGAACAGATAATCCCACGCTCCACTGTGACTGCGCGAAGATCGAAATAAAGACCTATTCACTACTTCTCTGGTTTCTTCTATCAATAGCACGAGGGTTATCTATAGGCACGAAAAGTCTATTAATGCTATCACTAGATTCACAACCACTCCTAAGAGAATAGAAGCAGGTCATTATCTCTCCAATCACCAGTGGAGAAGATAGAAGTGACCTAGCCTTTCGCAGACCAGTTGCATCATTCCGAATCTTGTCGAAGGTAATGGGTATAAGCAAATGAAAACAATATCCCTCACAAGGCCCGACACGTGTGCAGGAAAGTCAGGTAATGTGAGTCTAATACACTCATAGCATGGGAAGACTAGACTGTCTTCTGGGACCATAAGGAACCGTTTCGTGCAATATTCCTCAATTTCTCAAAAACCTTAGACATAATACCACTTGTACTGCTCATAGCGAAGGTTGAAAAGATGGTTTAACCAGTTCACTTTTATCCTGGCTTCAAAACAACCTGGAGAATAACATGCTTGTTACCAAGATAAATAGAATGGAGGTAGAGTAGAAAGTTTCATTATTTGAATTATGAAGACAATGAAAATATTTGGAGGTCCATGAAAAACAAACAGGACTCGGGTTTCAAAAGGTCCTTACAATAATAGAGGGATGGACAGTAAACAATGAGTTAAAACCTAGTTTTTCGAAACATCATGTCATGAATATCACTCGTTATTTGACATAAAGCGCCTACATCCTAAATAGAAATCCGCTTCTCACCGTCTCGGTTTTTTAGCTACGGGGAGCTTAGACTGGAGCTCAAAGTATATGGAGGATGAAGTCAATGTTAACACAACTTTCCATCGAATTGAGAGACAACTTGTTACGATCTACCCACATTTGTTCCTTAAACAGTTTGAAAAGTATGCTAGGCTCCACCTAGAAGTCAACAATTTCATTGCACCTTCACTTCAAAGGAGATGGATAACCATACGTGTGGAAGGCCTAAAACATAAATCCTTCGAGGACAGTCTCTAACTCCTGAGACTGTTCTTGTTGAACTTCAAGAGAATAAAAGTGGACCTAGTATTGGCGCAAAACATAGTGAGCACATCGAACCACAAATACATTACCTGAACACCATCATCAAGCTCCTCGAAGCAACCCTTGAATGATTGCGAATCAAAGGAAGAACACTCTGATACGCTCTTAATTTTTCTCATTATCGGTTGTCCCAATTAGAATGTTTTTCCAACCAAAGTAACCACATCCCTATCAGTGAATAGCCTCAAGAAAGAACTTGACAAAATGCGTGCTGATTCATGCTTTACCGTCATTCTTTTAGACCGACTGTATCTGGTGGGTATTTGATAAATTACCCTAATTATGACTACCACATAACCAGTAACTACGTCCTATCTCTCTGATTGTCATCTCCGTTTTACGTCTTATTCTTTTAATTCTCTCTTCATACAGATCAACTTGGTAAATTGTAGATTTATACTTAAGATAATTATCTTCGCTTAGCACTCGAATCAACACTTTGTTACTTTTAAATAATAGTCAACCAACCTCTTACCTGATAACAGGATAACTAACAGTATCCGGAAACTATACTCCCTTGAGATAAACTCACTCACTTAACTTCAAGGCATATGAACCCACAAATAACTACCACATAATAGAATTAGTGCGGTTGAGTGCTTAAACTACTACCCAATACATGGGACCTTAAAAAACAACAATAAGCAAATACGAAGAAGTCGATCTATCAATTCAAGCTTGTGGTAAAGATATTGTAGATATCAGTTTCATAGTTTTAGTATTCCATTTTATTAGGTTTTACAATCACCGGTACTTTAGAAAATTGTGATACCGGGTGCTTAAGTTATGGAAACTGTCGGATATTGTAGATAATTATCTAGTTTATTTTTGAAATACTGCTTGGTTCATTAATGTCACTTATGCGCTGGCTTACTAAGTCTCATATTGAGTCAAACTAATGGATAATGAGGTTTTAAAAATGAATTCAGAAGAAGTCCACAAACCCGGAACCAGGTAAAATTAAATCACTTTCAGTCTATTTTTGTGAAGTAGAATATTTAAAAAGTCCACACCAAACGGAAAGGTAAATCTTCTTTTCCAATTTTTATTGATTAGTTGACAATCTACCTAGGGAAAAGAGACTTTATGGACCATTTAACTCACGTGGATCCCATAGGTAAGTCGTATAGAGTTTTCTTTTAAGCAGACAAAAAGCTGCAATTTGTCTCTTATATCTTAAGGTGTATGTGCGTAGCAACGCGTTTAAGTATACGTATGCGTTTGTCTTTGTAACGAAGTACAGTATTGTAGTTGATTTCCTTGCGCTTGTATAGTGGTTTTAGAAAGCGCTTTTGCACAAGTCAACCGTTATTGCTTGGTTAGGTCGACAGACTCTAGAAGCAGTGTTCAGTTGGTCTTTTGTGGTATAGGTTTTGAGTTTGCTTTATGTCTTTGATCTTTGTGGTAGTACATGTATGTTTTACTACTGGAACTCTTACAATTACATAACCCTGTTTGGTGTTCTGTCTCACTTAGTCGAACAATTCGCTAAACGACGAAAGTACACACCTTGTTTCAACAGTAAATCAGTTCAATTACGGCTAGTAAGTACAGCCCAAAATATCACATCTGTCGACCGTATGCAAATATTCTTCATTGTAGGCCGTTGATTTCAGTCAAACTATAATTAGTCTGTGTTTCAAAGTGTGCGAAAAATATATTTAATTTTTCGGTTCAAATCCGATTGCTCAGATTTTAACAATTTTTTCTGTAATAACGACTTAGTTTCCCTGGTAGGATGTTGCCTCACTTTATACCTTTTGAAATCTTCATATGGGTTACATAAAATGGTCACCATTTTAGCTTGCATTCGTTCTTAGAGGTAGATTTCTTAGAGATATTTATAAGATATAGTTAGTTTTCCACAATTTACTACTGTAGTCTCTGGGTATTTAAATGTTAACCAAATATGATGTGAGAACTTACATACTTGTAGTTTACTTGCACTTTAAAATTGTCATGGGATATCTTCACGACTATAAAGGACAGGGTATCCTTCATAGCTTCTTACACGTTCTTAGGGCTGATTTTGAGAATAGTCCATACATTTGTGCTGAAATTGGCTCACATTGAAGTAGTTTTTCATGGCTCACTGTCGTTAAATTCCGATAAATTGAGATATTGACTACTTAAAGCAAGGCACCAATCACCATTTGATTACTAGTCAGTTCAGCTTTTGGTAGGCAGTTTGTTAGTGTTGTTTGGTGTGTTGAGTTTGATTTCGCCAAGACTTGCCAATTGTCTTCCGGTTTGGATTTTTTTTATCTAGCTGGTTATATTTATATAGTAACAAAACATAGGTAAACATTTTTAGATCGAAATTTCTAGTTCACAGATTATGAAACCCAAGTATAGTTGCTAATCATTACATTGTGTCATTTGAACTTATTCGCCTTTAGAGATAACTGCATTCATTGAGTTCATCGATAATGAGCTTCGGTATAAGTTTCTTGTAAATATGTTTAGTATACCGAAATTCAATACTTATAATTTTTCTAATCACATATATGCATCTTTATTTGTTATTAACATTTTCCTTAACCTTTTTATCTTTCCAGGTAGATTGTTTTCTCGAGTCATTCTTTAGTTCATGCTGGTTTCTTTTGTTGCTTCATTGTTCTGTATATAGTGTTATAGTTTACTTTTGTTCAAACTATAAAACGTCGCGCATCTTAACCCGTTTGACGTAAAAAGTAAAATTAGGACACCAAATAAAGTTTTTGCAATGATTATCAGGCTTTTCAGGTATTCCACACAAAGAGTATCTTGTTTGTTTCACATGACTGTGTTTTTAGTTAACTTCTGGGTTCGCTTTTCGTTTTATTACACAAAAATGTTTTCCATTCGTGTTATTATTTCACACTTAAAATATCTGTAGTGTTCAGTTTACAGATTATTTATTGCTGTGAAAATTTTGTCTTCGGTTCTATATATTATAAAATATAAAGCTAGGTTTAGACATATTTACAACTTTTAATTTCATGTTTGTTTTGAATTTGCTCACATGTTATTTTGATTCTCATTTGTAATAGAGGGTGTTGTATTAGTGGATCCGGAATATGTCAAACATAGAAAGGTATTTGTACATCTTTTGGGTGCGTTCTGGTATGGCCGGGATGAAGTCGATTTGCTTGGACTGAACTACCATAAAGATCTTTGTCTAATGACTAAACAAGTGTATCCACCATTTGGCTCCAAGGTATTGAAGTCTCATATACCAGTCCTTTTATCTGAAAATGGAAACGCTACCGAGCTGTCATCAAATTTACTAAACAAGTTCACTGAACCTCCGGGACGCACTCGATTACAGGAACGTCTAATTCGAAAACTTGGTTCAAATGCTTTTCCTTTTTACTTCCAGGTAATTTAACCAAAACCATATTTGGGTACTTTTAGCTGATGTTAGTTGTATGTATTGAAAAACTCATAGAGTCAAGTGTTTTTGTCTTTTATGGAAAATACGTCAGTTATCTCTCTAGTATTAGTGAGTAATTGTTATCTTAATGGTCTTTTTTAGTTAGCTAAGTTTTATAAGTTCAAATTGCTTTATAATAGTTGAAATGCTTATAGACAGGGTTTATTTAGTCTCAGTTTTAAGTTTTAGCTATTGGTTTCACATTTTTGTTCCCATTTGACCGACTAGTATGTTGACTTCAATGTTATATTGTTGGCTTTCTTAAAGCCTTGAATGGTTTCTAAATCTAACGAGTCTGACAACTTCCAGACCGTGTAATGCAGAGTAACTATATGCTGATTATTTGTTAACAACTAACGGAAAGCCTCATACATGGGTTTATTACTCTTGAGTTATCGATTATCTAGTTGTGTCAGAGACCTTTTTTTAAGTCACTTGAATTTTCGTGCTGTTTTTTTTCACACAGTTTTAGATACGTTGACTGGTCACTAAAGGGCACTTAATGTCACAGTGTGGCATCCGAACCTTTCATCTCATCAAAGCATCCAAAAAGCTCTTCCGTAATAGGATGGTGAACTAAATAGCACCAGTGTACTATATCTTAAGTAGGATGTAATTATTTTGTAGACATATTCGCTTCACTACTGAACAATAATTTACTTTCTGATTGTGTCTCATTCCATGCAAATTACACAACACCGAGCAATTTCATTTGGCCAACTTTTACTTTTCTTTTATCATTGATATATGTGCTACTTGTTAATTTATCCCTTACCGAATTTTCAGATACCTGGTTTATATTTTATTCTCTTTCGCAATCGTTTCTAGTGGTTAATAAACTGGGATTCACTGGTTTGAAGTACCCAAGAATAAAGCAATTAGTAGAACTATTTACTTTCTGTAACTTAGTTTGTGTGCTCAGGTGCTTTATTAATCCTTTTAATAGATCTTATTTAACTTAATCCATCTTTTTGTACCTAAGATTTAAGAAATCTTGTGTGAATCTATAGGCTAGAAATAATTAATCATGACATTCTTGATGAAGATTCAAGGTCTTGACAATTACATTTTCGGTTTCTTAGTAAGAATAATACTATTTTGTTCCTTCGTTGATATTTTTGATAATTTGTTGTTATCAACAAAAATATTGTTAGTTATCATTGTGGTAAACTGTATATTCGTGATTTTACAGTTTTGAGAATAAATTCTGTGAAAAGCGGATTCTTCCTCCAACTTAAATGTCGTGTTTTATTAGGTATGTTACATAACATTAATTAAGTTCACCGATACCCTACTCACTTCGGTCTATGAAGAAGCATTTTCAAGTCGATAACTATGTTATTAATCTTGATGCTTTAAATTAATGTTTATATCTTTAAATGTTTTGATCCTGTAGCTTCCGGCTTATTCACCTGCCTCTGTTTCCATACTATTGAACCCGTCTGATCGTGGAAAGGTAATTTTGAGTCTTTTGATTTTCTTTAGGATTTATTTTGTTTATGATTATTTTAGAATAAGAAATTAGATCACGTATACATTCGAAAAATGTTTGATCTTTATATTTTTGGCCACGCACATAAAGTTTTGATTTTTTCTGAAAGAATAGAAACCAGAAGACTTGGTCGTTGAATGTCACTAAATGTTGTAATATGCACAGTTTCACTGACTAGGATAGTTAAGGTTACATGTGACTTGTGAATCAGACTACTTTTTGATATAAGAATAGTTAATACCACCTACTTTACAGGTTTATTCAAGACAGTTTTCTGTGACACAGTTACTCTTATGATACAGTAATAAATAGATATGCACTAGTAATACCTAATTTAGGATTACTTGCACGTTTTAATATAAATTCTGTAAATCCATGAATTTTATAAATCGAATAATCTGATCATCCTTGAAAGTGTTTGTGATGTATATTTTCTATAGATTGGCTTTAGTATTTCATACAACTAACTTAATATGATTGTGATCGGATAAACGTGTTCACTCTTAATAGATTGATCTTCTGATGATAAGATTGTGAGATACAAAGAATGTATAAAAAATCAACATAACTAAAAATGTACTCAGTTGTTTCAGGATTTATTTTCCAACCATTTGACTTCAGATTCATATCATTTGCTATGCACTTTAGTTTGAACCGACATGTACCTCTAGTCCTCACATGAAAAATGTGGCTGCCTAGTATGAAACTTTATGCTTGATTACTGAGTTACATCAATATTTTATTCCTTGTTATTCTATAACCTTTTTCAGAATTGTAGTTCCTTTTACTATTTAATTTCACTTATATATCGTTTTGTCCCATTTCGTAAGTAAATAAATGAGGCTAATGCTCCATATAAGTTTTTGAACTGTATATCTGTATCTATGTGGTTAGCCTTAAAACAACGGACCTTCAGTGGGAATGGATCAGTGGAATTTCAAGTTAATTTATATCACGAAATAACTTCAACCATCAAAACCAGCGAGTAATGGACAGTAATTTTTGAATTCCAGTAGTGATCACCTATGACCTCACTAAGAACTGAACTAAAGACCATCAGGCTACATGAAGAATTCAATGCTTTGCATTTCTGATTTCATCTAGTTCTGAATACTGCTCGATCATTCAACATTATTGGTGTTATTTTTCACTCATACTTTGGTTGAACTTCACTGACCAAAAGTATCACTTCAACTTCGGTAATTCTTCATAAATTCAGATGCTAGTGAGCTTGTGATTGTTACTATCATAGTTTTTCGAAAATTGTTCCATTCGTTGGTGTTTTGGCAAGTTATAAAGTAATTTGACGTTCTCATGAAAACAGTACGAAGTTAGAATGGTATTTACTTCTCTACACATCGCTTATATTGAAAATTTATCGAAGCCAGAGATTGGTCGGTTGTGTTATTTCTAACTGTTGTTTATTTTCTTACAGTTAATAAAAAGTTAGACAGATAGACACATAAGTCATATACAATTTATTAGTGTATCTTTTCAAAATGGTTAGCGTCATTCCTTCAGTATAAAGCTTAACTATACTATCCTAACTATCTCATTAAAAAAGTAAATATGCTTTATAAAATCTACCCATATTCTCAATATTCCTACAGCGTTGTCGAGTTGAATATGAATTAAAGGTGTATGTAGCTGATGATCAGGATGATAAACCACAAAAAAGGTAAATAAATTATTGTGTATATATGTTTTTCCAGTTGAAATAATCGTTTATTCAGTTGTCTAGTAAAAGAAACCAATATGTATATGCGTGTTAGGATCATGTTATTTTTGCAAGACTCAAGAAGGTGTATTATATTTTGATATTTTTTTCTTGGAGCAATCACTTATATGTAGATTTTCTTTTTCATAAATTCACTACGTGTAGGGAAGTTGTCATGATACTAATTGTTTCCTACTTTTTGTGTGAAAAGTAACCAAAATGTTATAAAGTAACAGTATGCTTAAATTTTATATACATCAAGTGACATGTGGTTTGTGATTGACGTATTGATCCATGGCTTAATCTTGTATAAGACTTTAGTTAGGCTAAGAGTATATTGATCAGATCATGATAATCCTATGAAATGTGTCACTTGCTGATTAGTCTGGATGTGTAAGATTCATTAGATGTTAGTAATCAGCGGTTGGACAAGCAGGGTAAAATAGTGAAAAAGCTTCACTGCATATAAGATCTTAAACATTTATTTATTGAGTTCTTTTTTTACACATTAAGTCATCACCATATAGTTCTATTTATTATTTTGTCTATTAATAACTTTTTGTTCCGATTTCCTTGAGAGATGTGGCAAACTAAAGTGATAAATCCATTGTGAGTCACAGTCTTTGTTCCGTTCTCAGATTAGGCGAACTCGTAATCTCTTCAAACACAGGAGAGTTAATATGTATAATATTTGAATATCGGTTTAAATGTTACTGTATTTTAACATACAAACTGTCAGATTGGAAGTATCCTGTCACCGTTATTGATTGAATTTTGATCAATCTTGGTTAGTATATGTACATCCTGTACATTACCTATATCCAGGCAACGCACATAGATTGCATATATGCCAAACAAGACATTAAAGTCTGGTCGATAATGTCAGCAACAGAATAATTCAAACCTATTCTAATAATGATGTAAATTTAATCTTAGTGTCATAAAGATTTTATTCTTCATGTTACATATTTATTTTTATGCTAAGAGCCACCTATTCTTACGTATTGTAGTTTGAAAAGCCTTTTGTATGTCTGTAACTTTCTTCTAATCAGACTATTCTTTTTATTTTACAAAATCAGCTGCATGTATTTTCCTTATTTAGTTTATTGATTATGATTATTTTTATTTCTTTGAGGTAGGGAAAAAAGTTATTTGATGAATTTTACCCAAATTTTAAGTTGTTTTCTCTTGTGAGTACACTTTAATCAATCACTTTAAGATGTACACATCCATGCATCTTGTTTGATTTTCAACTAAAGTCTTCTTTCTGTTGAGTCAACATGGAACCTGTCCTGATTGTGTATCAGTTCAGGTCATTACACTTCAAATCAGCACATCAAGATAAGTAAGTTGGTAAAGTAGGATACGAAGAAGAGGGAAGAAATAAGGAATAAAATGCAAACCTAAAAATAAGAAATATTGTTCAAATAGGTGAACAAAATCGAGCATTCAAAGATATATCACAATATTATGATTCGAAACTAAAAGGAGTATGGAGGATCAATAAATATATACCACTAATTGAATAGATTTTGATTTGTATCTATTAACGTTTCCAGTCATAGAATGCTACATTTTCCGGTCACCTCGGGTGATAAAGGTTTAAGGCCTTAATAAACAACTTTTTTGCTGTAAATCTAGTCAAGTGTTCAGTAAGGATGAAACAGAATAATTTCATTTTGTAAATAACTGTAGTATATTCCTTTTATTGTCATTGGTCTATAATGTTTTCCTAAAATGTGCATTACTTTACATTCGCTTAATAATGCTAGCAAACTTAAGTAGTGAAGAATCTGGAGCTATATTATATTAATTCAAGTTGATTTACTTCAAAACAATAGAATCAATGAAACCAGGGAATGGCCTTAAGTAAGCAAATGAATTTATTGGAAGACAATGCCTGATTATGAATTATTAACATGGTTTGTTTAGGTTGGATTTAATTTCATACTGCTACTGATATTATATTTTCAAGGTGGTCACAGTTAGATTTGTACTTCATGTGAGCAGTGATGAGAGGGCATTACTTAAGTTTAAACCTTGTTTATTTGCTTATGTACTATACAATTTGCTTAACTGTTGATAATTAAACACATCACTTGATGCAATATAAGTACTGTACAGGGATATTAGGTACCAATCGATAGTTTTGTATTTGGGTTGAGACTTCCCAACCTGTTCTTTCATGAAGTACGGAAATTTATGTAGCCGTTTAGATTACGTAGTAAATTAAAGCCGACTGGACCATTAATACCTAATTATTAAAAGTTGCCACAACCTAAAAGCCGAAGTCACCAGTGATCTAGTGCACTCAATCTCACTCGTTAATTGTTGCAGTCAAAAATCCTTTTGCAGTAATCGTAATTTGACCAGCGTTTTTCCTCAAATCCTGTAATGCAAAGTTGCATGATATCTAGTTTCTCGTAAGTGGTGAGCTTTGTAGAAGTCTAAATAGATAAGAGAAAGTTTATAGATGACTACTTCAATAATTTGTTTGTTAAATCACTGGTTGAGAAAGTTGTGGAAATTTGCATCGAGTAGGTAGGTCACTTTAATCCAAAGCAGTAAAACATTCATGCGGTGTATTTAAGTCTCTATCGATTAGTTTGTTCACTCTTGATTTGTAGTTTTGTTTAATTCGACCCATAACAATGCTTTGTTTGATGTTTTCACCATCAGATAATCTGTAAATAGTTTTTGTGCAGTTTCAGATTTATCTTATGTGAAACTGTTGACTCATTTCAGTCTCAACAGTATATAATAAGTAAGCTTAAATATGAAATCTATAGTCAATTCGCATTTAACAGCCACTAATTAGGTTACATTAGATTAGTTTAGCTAGTTAGGTCAGTTACTTCACGCAGTGATCTAAATAAAGGGATATTGATAAATGAGATTTTCTATGTTTTTGATTGTTCATTTCGTCTAGATTAATTGGGTACTGCAAAAATGTGTGGTAAACAGTTTAATTATGTTGTCTTTTTTATATAATCTTGGGATAGGTCATTCTTTCATTTGTTTGTCTGACTTCATCCTTATATTTTACGTTTATTCACATGATTGATTAAGAAGAACAAAGGATCTAGGTTGTCTCGACAAGAAATTTGTAGTAATTTGAATTTTTACTGATAATGATTAGCTTAGGCATAAAAGATGCTAAACTAATTGTAGAAAAGAAAATTAAGTTAGAATTGATCTAAATATACAGATGGAAACTGATTTACATGTAGAGCATTAGCTCACTGATTAAAGGACTCTGCCAGTTTATTTCTCGATCTTAAGGCGGCATTCGACTCTGTTGACCGTGAGGTTCTATGGCAGTGTTTGTCACTGAAAGGAGTACCAAAGAAGTACATTAACCTTATTCAGGCTCTCTACTCGAACACAACTGGTAGAGTGAGAGCTTATGGCGAACTGTCATCAGAATTGATTACCTCAAGTGGTGTTCGTCAGGGCTGTCCACTCTCCCCATTCTTGTTCAACTTTGTCATTGACGTACTTTTAGAGATAACACTCTCCTCATCTAAATTTCCGGGGGTTGAACTTCTACCGGGAGGTTCACTTGTTGACTTAGAATATGCCGATGACATAGTTTTATTTGGTGAAGACGCTGACAAAATGCAGAGTCTTCTGACCACTCTAAGCAACAATGCAAGCATGTTCGGGATGCGATTCTCTCCCTCGAAATGCAAAATGTTGCTTCAGGATTGGGTTACATCGACACCCGAACTAGTGATAGGGAGTGAAGTAGTTGAGTGTGTCGACCGCTTCACTTATCTTGGAAGTCTCATCAGCCCTCGTGGTCTGGTGTGTGACGAAATCTCAGCACGGATACAGAAGGCTCGACTAGCTTTTGCCAACTTGCGTCATTTATGGCGTAGGCGAGATATCCGTCTGTCAACCAAAGGACGTGTTTACTGCGCAGCAGTTCGTTCCGTCCTACTTTATGGCTGTGAAACATGGCCGGTAAGAGTAGAGGATATTCGTAGGTTACTAGTATTTGATCATAGGTGTCTTCGAAGTATTGCTCGTATATCCTGGGACCACCGAGTAAGTAACGCAGCTGTTAGGAAACGGGTACTAGGTAAGGATGGCAAATCAATTGATGAAGTAGTGAAACTTCATCAGTTGAGATGGCTGGGACACGTGTTACGTATGCCCAACCACCGACTACCTCGACGTGCTATATTCAGTGGTATAGGAGTAGGTTGGAAGAAAGCTAGGGGCGGCCAGACCAAAACATGGCACAAATCCATGAAGTCACTGACAAGTGGACTGAGTCATGTTGGTAGGTGTAGACTACCTGGTTGGGGACCGCGAGATGATAGCAACCGATGGTTAGAGACCCTGAATGACATGGCTCAAAATCGTTTGCAATGGCGCAGGTGCATCCACTCTCTATGTTCTCCCAAATTCTAGTTATCTGAATTCTTCATGCCCCTTTTTTTCCTCTTTCCAAATTTATTTCACTGGATTATACTCGTTAAATAACATCTCCAAACCCTAATCTTCCCGATTACTGCTTATACTCTTGCTACCTCTACCACTACGGGATTTGAATCGACCACTGCATCTCTATGCTAATGTGGTATGGCAACTCGAACTGATGTACGTACGTACTAAGTTCTACGTTGTTACTGACTGACTGACTTGTTCAAAACTTGTCCCACTTGTTTCCGTCTTGAACTCTAGCTATTAGTAATGCTCGTCACAGAACAATCACGTTTTAGTGTCTAATAAATAAACTGGTATTCGTGTACTGAATTTACATTAACACTTTCAAACAGTTGACTAAATAATAGAACTTAACCTTTTTTAGATATTATGTTTGCGCTTCACATAAGTAATGTCGTACAAGTAATTTGCTGTAACCAATAATCAAGTGTAGCTTATTCCACGTCACTGAATTCAATTTTTGTTCCTTCTTATCACATTTATCGAGTTATAACTCAATTTATTTCTCGCTGATACATCTTTTCTTTTGTATAGTTGATCGTTTAATTCCCATTTTGTGTTTATTGTGGTTTAGGAATTCCGTGCGTATGGCCGTTCGTAAATTGACATATGCACCTAATGAACCAGGTCAACAACCGTCAGCTGAATTATCACGAGATTTTCTTATGAGCGTAGGTAGTCTTCGAGTAGAGGCTACTTTAGATAAAAACGTAAGGGTTTTCGATTTCATTTATAATGTTATTGTTATTTTACTGATTTTATTTTTGCTGAGTTTCCTTAGTTTTACCTATTCACTTCTACAGTTGGTTTGTCAAAAATTAATCTGCCCTCTTGAGATTTCACTAGTGCCTTGAACTAGGAAGGTAAAAGTCTTCTAAATGCTTTCAGTATGATTGTAAAATATTAAGTAATTGTCTGGCTCTTTATAACTCGAAATATGTCTCAAGGATCGTCTGGGTTAATATCTAGTTTGGTTGTAGATAGTGAAGTTCTTAATTTTGTCAACCAACTTACTTATCTTGCGAGTTTTACCACATTTTTCGAGTTAGTGGTTGACGAATATTCGTAACAGACTTAAAACTTTCTCCTAGTTTTTACTAAATCCACGCGTGCTCCATGGTAATTGTGTGTTTGCTTATCAAGTAATGTACAGTACTAATTAGTTTACTCTTTAGCACAGAATGACAGTAAAGTATAACCTTTGGAAATAAAAGACATGACTATGCTAGTAGTACCTGATCATAGATGTCTTTGATAAACTGTCCACATTATGTAAATGCTACGTGGTGGTTCAATTGATGTGTCTGAGAGGCTTCATTGACCAAGGTGTTTGGGGATGCGTAACATTCGTCTCAGCCACCGCAGTGATCACTAGCATTGAAATGGATCGGATAATGACCAAGAGAGACCTGTTAAAAAAAGCTTGGGACCAGTCCATAAAATTATTTAGTGTTATTCTGAGTCTTTTTGTTTGCACGAACCGTCAGTCTACTGGTCTGCTAGATAATCGTTAATCATAGTTAGTAGTGTTGTTATGAACTCTAAGTTACTAACATAGTTGGATTAATGTTTTATCTCCCTTTAAATCTTGAACATGATATTTTTCATTCCATAATCTTATTTTTTTTAAACGCTTCATGTATTTTGACTCTTACTGCCGTCGTTGTTGTTATTCTGTCGTGCTTAATGTTCATTTTGTTACCCCTCTTAGTAATCGGCACTACACTTTGTTCTTGGTAACTTTTTAAAGTTATAGGCTGTTGATCTAGGGTCCGTAATTCAGACTTAGGTCCGTCTAGAGCTTGTGTAACTAGACGTTATTGTTAATTTACACATGAATGTTGTAGTTCATAACTTGGTGCATACGTAAACTAGATTATTTCATAACTGTACATACAAGTTGATTCTTATATACAGTAATGTTAGTTTTCAAACAGCGAACTTTCTGTTTACATTTTCTATTTTCATACATGCAACCGTGTGAATTTATATCATTGCACAAATAATTTATTTTTGATACTGAGAATCCGGATTTTCTTATCTAATGCATTGGTAACTAAATTTCTATTTCCTGATAATTTGTCATTATTCTGCTTTTAGATGTGGTCATATAACGCCTCTTATTATAGTCGTTTATATCATTTTCACACCAGATCACTTTCATCTAATCAAGTTTATGGTTCATGTTAAATATCCTGAGTGTGAATTGCTGATATTTAACAAATTTTCCCTATTATTGATCCGAATCAATTTTCTAAATTTCTATTATTTTATCAACTTGTTTCCTGTTTACGTAGTTTTCTTAATTATATTCGGTTCTTTAATTTATCAATTTGTTTAGCAATGTTAGTATAATTACTTACTCTTTTTAAAAGTTTCTTTACATAGAATCTGTTAAAATGGCAGTCATTACTACTGCCTGGGGGACGAGTAGCAAATAAACGAACAAAATTAGGATAATGATTATTATAATATGATTAAAAAAGATAAGTAGATGAGATTAGTTTGCTGTATTTAATTTGAAGTTATAGCATATGAAATCTCTGACCAATTGAAAATTTCTTATACTTAAGGAATCATTCATTTGTCATTCGATAGTCACTGGCCAATTAGTAACTGTTTTCCTCATGCATACATCATAAACTAATTTACTCTTAGATGATTATATATTGTAATTCTTTTTCCTTTGATTTCCCATTACACTTTGCTGGAACTTATTTTGCCAAACACTCTTGTTATGTAGTTTATACAGGTACATTTATTTTTTATGTGCTAAGTAATGCAATAGTTGTCAATATTGGTAAACATTTTTGATAATGAATGATAACAAGTTTGGAATCAAAGTTCAAGGCATTATGTCATCTTCTGATAATTATCTATCATAAACTGTTGTGGAATTACGTTAGTGTGGTTTAGTTGAAGTTGTTATAATTAAATCAGCGTATGTAGATATTCTCAATTCAGGTAATTCAATGTTATTTATTCTTTTCTTTCTAGTTTTTCCAACTTGTGTTAACCGATTTCATTCACAAATTAGTCTGTTTGTTCTTTTTTTCTTTATGTTAATCGGCTGATAAAGTTTACTTTTTTTCCACTTCATTTCTCCAGTTTATCAACAGAGTATATCATTCTGTCCATCTATAATTTTAATGTTATTATTTATTCATTGTATTTAGAAATATTTCCATGGAGAGAAAATTTTTGTCAATTTACTTGTGGATAATAATTCAAATAAAACGATTAAACGTGTTAAACTGTCAGGTTAGTACATTTTGATAATAGTACTATTACTACGAGTAATAATGATTAATATATTTGCAATATCCTAATGAGTAGAAAATCTAATTTTTCTAATCAATTGTGAATACATCTCAGTCCTACAGGCGATCGGTCGCGGCCCGGATAACCCAGTGGTAACGTCTCTGACTGTTAGGCTGGGTGACACGGGATCGAATCCGTCAGAGACCACCAGTTCCTTCAAGATTACAGGTAAACCTTGCAGATAAGTGCCAAAGAGCACGAAACCTGGGTCCAGGGTTTCCTGTTGACTACCTCCAACCACCATTCTATATTATTTATTTATAACAATCTACCCAGTGCTCAATTTATTCGAAATTATCAAGTCAAACCTTAGTAATGTTACTTACTAATAATAATGGTAAATATTGTCAACGTTTTACGTAATTAGTCTATAAAATTATTCGTGTAAACCTGTCACTTTTTTATTGTTTTCAAATCAACTGTGCTTTTCTTCCTTAAATCAAGGATTCTATTATTTCGTTCAGTCTATGTTTGTAATTCACAAAAATTGATTTCTTTTTGTAAAATAAGGACTTGTTTTTTCGTTAGTTTGGTGTACTTAATTAACTCAAATAGTATCTTTTATTTTCATTCTTAGTTGATTATTACTATTTCTACATAAATATATTCAATTTTTTCGTCTACATTCACTCTATTAAATATATTACTGTTTTGTCAACATGTTATCTATGATTACTTATATTATAAATTGAGTATTAACACCATAATGCATGATAATTTCTCATTATTTAAACAGTATTTAAGTTAGATAATTTACACACTAAGTTTACATGAATAGTTCGAATTTGAACTGCTTAGTAGTTCATTTTTTTTTAAAAGAATATTATCTTTCCAAGTTGTTGCCAAACTTCACTTATATAATATCACTACAATCGTTTGGTAACAACAGTGTGGTTGTATATCGACTAACTAAAGTTTCTAGAGTACATTTGGGAGTGTTATGTTGCCAGCTAATATTTTTCAAACTTTGTTTACAGATATGTTGGTTACCTTTGTAGATAGGAAGATTGGGAGATAGTAATTACGATAACAACTATGAAAGTAGATTTAGACTTCCATTTGTGTAGTAATATCTCTTCATTAGGCTGATTCTGCGGTTTGTAACACTTATCTATTAAATATCTAACTTATTTTCATTCAAATAATATGTTGATAAAATGCCATTTATTTTGTACATAATTTGACAACCTACTTACTCTAGTCAGATGATTTCTCTATATTTACGAAAAGATAACATGTGATTTCTCATTTCATATGTGGATTGCAATATATCCTATCCTAAATTTATATATTTATGTTTATTATCTTACTTTTTAAATCAAAACTTCTCACTTTAGTTTTTCTTCTAAGTTCATTTATTGAAAAGATGAGTAGTTGAAATTGAGTATGATTAAAAGTATTTTATAATCAAGTTTCTACCAACCAATCATTCTTAAAACTTACATAATGTTTCGGTATATGAATTCATTGTCTGTTAAATCGTATCGTGTTTTTATGTTCCAGGCTTGTAAGTTGGCATCTGAGAAGTATAACCGTAATTTTTAATGATTACAGACATTAAATGACATATTCGGTTTCAACTGTTTTTATTCTTCATCTACTTCTAAATTTTAATCTCAACATCATCTTGTACTTTTCATTCTTCATTCACTTTAAGCTGTATTTCTCATTTCGCTTTCTGTTACATTTGATATTATTTTCCTTCCTCTACGTATCATGTTGTGACTTTCTTCACTCATTGTCTTGGTTTTAATTATGATAACTTACACCAGTCCATTTTCTTACCAATTCAAATATTGTTTATGATAGTTTAATTTGTTGACTGCCGTATAAATTGTTCGGCATAAATAATCAAATTTTACAATGACTAGTCTACTAATTACAAAACATGACAATTGTAATAGCAGTAGAAATATTTGCGAAAGCTAATCTAAAAGGATTTTTGTTATTATTTATTAAAATCTATCCATTTAATACACTAGATCTTTAAATATAGTATGTTGCAATTTTCGAGAATGCATACACATGTTTGGAACACAAAATAAATGTTTTTCTTTTCCCTCATTTTTTCTTCACAGTTCGACAGTATACTCAAGTTTATGTGCAAAGCCCTATTCACTTCAAATGTTCGGTTGACGAGATTCAGTCGGAGTAAGTAGTTTGGCTTATTGGCTTGTTTTCTACCCATAAATTGTAACATGATTTATTTTAACTTATCGCACTATTTAAGGTTTTGTATATTTTGTAAAATATTTTGTTGTCGAATGTCTGCATACTTTAATTTGCTTTTTATATGTGTATATATTTATTCTGAACGTCAGTGATTATTTAACATTCCACGTTCAAAGACAGTTTATTTTCTGTTTTCTTGGAATTGATGTTTTCAATCCGTTCGCTATCAGTTTTTATATTTTTCTCAACATACTTGAGTTTCGATTATAGTCTTATTGTTTTACACAATTTGTTTATCGTGTTCCGTCGGTATGAATGCTATCAAAATTTGTAGTTATTCAGATGTAAGCGCTTATGTATAATTACACTTTGTTGAAGGGATTTTTTACTTTACATTCTTAGTAAAAGATAGACAGCAAATAATCTATGAAATAACTACTTCATAAGGATGGTTGCTTTATTCCACAATCTCCCTTTGAGCTTTTCAGTTTTTAATCTTTAGTTTTATTTGTAGCTAAATATGATTTTTCAGATAAATCGTCAACCTATTTGACTAATGTATTTTATTGCCAACATGCCTATTTTTTTACTAATTTAACCTTAACGGTTATTCCAATTATTGGTGAAATAATCGTAATTTAGACGAATATTTTGTTTTTAATCGTCATGTTTTACAGCCGTAGAGTAACACAGTGTCAATAAACTTGCTAATTGGCAAGTAGCTTGGCATCAGATTTCATGTTTCCTTTAGTAATTTTTATACCTCTTTGTATAAGTTCAGTTTATTATTGATCTTTGTAAGACTGTTATTCTCGACATTGGTTTTGAGGACATTAGATTTTAACAAAATGAACAAAGACGTGAATGGTATCTCATCTATCTGTCGATGCAGTTCATTACTGAACTGTACTTTTAAAGTACATCGAACAATCAATTTCTTACTCAGTAAGAATTTTGAGATCCGTTTTATTTCTTTTCGTATAATTATATGTAAACAATAGTCTCTTTTAGCTGCTAGCTTGTTAACAGCGAATATATATATAACAAGATTAACAATCTGAAAACGATCATTAATCCGTTGATTTTATGCAGACAGGTATGTCGATAATATGTTCAAATAATTAATCGACACTGAAACTACTTAAACGTTTAATCAGTCTATTCACTTTCATTTATATCATATAGGAAATCATTTTGGCCAGCTCAACATCCAATATTTCTTTGAATGGACATAGTTGTTTGCGTAATTTAATGATCACCAAAATTTAACATATACAATTATTGATAGGTTAATAGGCATAAGTCAAGCGTACATATTCATTCCAATAATAAATATTGATTAGAAATAAAGATAACAGTATATTTAGTTACAAGAAATAATTAATTCATAGAAGAAGATAGTCAAAGAAATGAATGAAACAATTACATAACCGTTCATTGCGTCATAAAACTTATAACTATTGTTTTATTATCAGAATGGGTTTTGTGGAGAGTTTAAGAAATTTCACAAGTTGAAATCATGAGTCAGTTGAAGCTAGACCACCATTGAGAACCTGGAAGCACTGGACGGCCGTTTCGTCCTGGTATGGGACTCCTCAGCAGTGCGCATCCACGATCCCGCATCACGCGGGGCTCGAACTTAGGACCTACTGGCTTCGCGCGCAATCACTTAACCACTAGACCACTGAGCCGGCATCCAACGGTGTTAATGTCTAACTTCAACCAATCCACGAAGTTGCGCCACCGTACACCATTGTCTTCAGTGAGTTTTATTAATCAAATGAAAAACAACCATTTCTTGAAGCGTTTTTATTTGAATTGAACACAAGGATTTCAAATTGTTTACTGTAATTACTTTTTAACTTTTGTGAGATTTTTTAAAATGTTATCCAATAAATTAGATGTATAGATAGTTTTATTTACTTACCTAACATTGACATTTTTCCTATAAATCCGAAAAAAATTGAAACGCTAAATTAATATTTATCTAGTTATTTTCTAGTCATTATTTGAGGTACTTATTTCAGAATGATAGCTTAGTGACCAAAAACATTTCCGTGCACAGATTTGAGTTAAACAATTTGTTATTTCTTCCGTTCTTGAATCGACGCACCTGGAACAGACTTTTTTGAACTTACAACTGAGAATGATTAGTAGCTCTTAACAGAGATGGTTTGACTCATTGTTAACTACATCAATGTATATTTTGTAAACGAGTCTAATTGTATTGTAATCTTTAGTACATATTAATTTTGTTCGTTTATTTTACTGGGGTAAATGTTTACCTAAAATTCGTTGTCAGTTATTAAGTTTTGCTTCTTCAACCTGGATCGCTGCTGTAATTAATGCAAAATAAATCTGAAACATTGTATCGTTCAATCGTTAGTTATTATTCATTGACCGTATAAATTGACTCCAGCATTTTTAAGCATCTAATTGAACAAACGAGTTTTTTGAAGGATCAGAGTATACGTGTTGCATGATCAGCTACAACGCCAATTTTGAAGTCAGATTAATTAATTAACTCTTGTACAAAGAAAACAAACGTTTCATATGCTTGTTTAACTCTCTCATACTTTTTTTCTCATTACTGCTTTTTTGTGTTTGGGAATGTTATTTAGAGAACGCTTTCCTATTCTACCTAGTCAAACTGGCTGGTGCAAAGTTTATCGACTGTGTCCAACGTTAGCCTATAATCGAGATAAAACTGGTGTTGCAATGGATGGTGATTTAAAGCAAGAAGATACTAATCTAGCATCTTCCACAATGTAAATTCAATTGACTTTTTGTTAACTCTTTAATCACTCCTTTCAATTTTATGAAGAAAATTTTATTTAATGTTAGAAAATGTATTACAGATTTGTTGTAGAAAAGTATTGAATATATCTCAGCTGATAATTTGGTTAAATAAATTGATCATCTGCAAAAATTAGTTATCCATCATATTTACTCGTATATCAAATAGTGTTCGAATATGGACAATATTGCTAAAGTGTCACCAATGACATCAATAACAGAAAGAATATTATTATGGAAAATGTAATTGTTTCGTAGGTTAGACTTCTGTAACCTTTGTTTCTAGCTTTGTTGACCCATAAGATTCTTTTCTTTAGATGTTACTTTTTTTCAAAATGATTTGCTATTTATGGACTGTATAGTTAAACTGCTTGATGTGAATTTCAACTTATGAGGATATAAAAACTTTAGACTGACATATTTTCAATGCGTAATTGATGTAAATCACATGTTTACGGCTGTATCTTTAACATCAAAGGTTGTTCAAACTGATCTCCGGTGGAGCAAATTCTTCTTTGAGGTTTCATTGATTTCATTTTTTAATTAATATAGTTCTGATTTTCAGTTATTAACTGTAGTTTAAATTCCATCTCTTGGCTAAACAGTATGTTCCTCCGAGTTCATAAACATGAGATTTCCCCTTTTCGATCACACTTTTACTTCATAGTTTTTGTAAATAAGCATGAAAGAAATTTTAGGTCACCATTGTACCAATGATTTTGTACTGTTGATATTTTGATTCAGTGATATTTCTTATTACACTAACGTATCTTAGCGGAATCACAAAATATACATTGTTAGATTCTTAAATGTTTTCAGAAAACCAGCAGTAGTAATGTAAGTTCATAAACGGAAATCATCAGTTGAATAATTTCAAAATTACAGACTCCACTGAACAAAATTCATGAAGAGTTCTTTTTTATCCGATAACCCGTGAAAAAAATGATATGATTTCAAGTATTGTGATTGCCTATCTGTGCTCAGGATGCAATTAGTATTTCCTAACCTCAGTAATAAATGTTTCTGTTGAGCTCAATTTTTTTCTAACGCTTTAATTTGGGCGTCTATGTATGAGTAATAATAACATACAGCATGTTATTTAAAAACATTTTGTATTTTAAAACATGGAACAATAAATTTCAAACTGGAATTCAATTTTCTAAACATGATTAATTTATCTTTGATAGCTTGGTATTTGTTTAAAGTATTCAGATAGCAAATACATCTTATTAATTCATTTCAGTTAATTGCAAAATCTACTCAGCATCTTAAAAGTCTCGTTGTTAGTTACTTCAATTTCTTTTACCACACTACTGTTTGTTATTTACAAATGGTACTATATTGTAGCAATTCACTTTAACCCTTTTTATATGTTGCTCACAAAGTCTCATTTTTGTCTACTACCTTTTATTATCAGTACACCTCTTAATTCAACTAATCGAGAATTAGTTGGAATTATTGTACAGTACAAAGTGAAAATACGATTGGTCCTTGGATTTGGCATCAGGTGAGTGTATTCCCGCGTAATAATCTATTTGTTTTTATTCTGCAAAATTATAACTTTTGAGTTGTGTGAACTAGCCTTGTTTAAATTAATTCAGTATGTCAACTGTTTAGGTAGTTTAAACACTTAATCAATCACCTTTATTATCCAATTTAATTACACTCTATTCTTTTTCGGACTGGAATGTTGTTGGTGCTATGAGCCCTTCATCTGACATCGATGTTTCCCTTTGCTCCTTACTTGAAGTGGTCACATTAATTTGGTGGTGGCATCATTAACACAGTTATATCGATACACTCATTCGGCTTTCTTTTAAAAAAATATTCACTAAATCGGAATACAGTATTTTGTAGTTTTCATATTATTTTAAATCAGTTTGGTGATTGATTGTTCATTTCTGAATTTTCTAACTTCGCGTGTTATAAAATGTTTTATAACTACCCTTCATAGAAAGCTTTTAAATCTTTAAGCCATTACTCTTTTTATACACAAGAGTTTCTTTCATTTTTTCTAATGTACTTTAATGATTATGAATACAAAACACTACAATCGATTTAAGGATTTTTTTCAATTACATCTTTTTTATTTTACATTTTTAAAATTCAGTTGTAAAATCTCATACTACTCATAAGAATGTACTTTTATATTAACTTTTATCTTGATAGTTCAAGTTACTACTGTTTATATGTATATATCCATGGTATTTGGACTTGTGAAAGTACATTTAAGTGTGCATTTCATGAATCACTTTCATTTTTTTAAAATTTACGTGATACGTTTCTTACAGTTTATTAACAACTTCTTGAAGAATTACAAACTGATATTTTTCTTAGCATATTTCTCAACTTATATTCCACTAGTTTATCTGTCCAGAATAATTTTAAGTTGGTTAATTCAATCATTTTAAACCTCTAGAATATGTGATCTGAATAGTACTACTTATTGGTTTGTTGATTATATCCGCTGATTTTCTCAATACTGTTTTGACAACTTCATGTCACTGTATTGCTTACGATCTAGTTAATTTATCTGCTTTAATAGTCACAATCAGGAAATAATTATTACATTGATATTTATGAACAGATTTTATTAACTCGGGAATGATTAGTGAAAGAAATACTGCCTGGAGCTTTTCTAGGGTTACTCTCAATTCCAAGTCCAGGTAAACGAACAGTTTCGGTACTGGCGTTAGCTACTCCAATTTGTAGAAGGAAACGTTGCTAACGTAAAACGTTAATCAGAATTCCTGTCAGGTTAACATCCAATAAAAGTACATTATCTAACATTTTCAACCTTTTTACCTTTTATTTCGTGAGTAAGTGGCGCACGTAAGACGATGGTTTTCACTGAGGATTTCATTCCAATCATTTAAACCTATCTAGTTATGTTTTCTGTGAACACGACACCGTAACACATCTTAATCTGTCGGATGTTGGAAGCAAGTAAAGTGAAAGTTAGAGCTTGAAAGGAAATCCTCAGTGTAAATTATGGTCTTACACACAGCACTCATACACTAAATGAACAGAGAAATGACTGAAATTACTTGACACTGCACACAATAAACATTGAAAAACGAATGCGTTACAAAGTCATGTACTCGTACCGAGTTCCCTGAATTCTAATACGTTTACTCTAAGTGTACTATAAAATTTCTATATTTAGGTTCCGGTCACTTATTTTAAACTAATGTCATGTCTGTTTTGTGTTTCTCCAGTGATGTTTGTTTGGAGCTGCCATTCATTTTAACACATCCGAATCCAGATTCCTCTAACATGAATGGCGATCGACAAGATGATGAACTTATTTCATCAATCACAAGTGAACCATCATTAATTGAAAAAACATCAAATAAAGGAAATTCATTAAATTTGGGAAATGCTAAAATCAATCCAGGTACATCGGAAATCAGACAATCAAATGCTCTTATGAATATAACTCCATTAAGTTTACAAAATACTACTGTTCCGCAAATTAATCCAATTTCCCTGAATTCTCAACATAATAATTCCAACGATCCTAAACATTGTGATGCAAATCGTCGTATGAAGTAAGTTTTTAGTAATTAATTCTTTTCATTGTTTTCATTCTAACACATGAGTTGACAGTAGTCATATTATTGCAAGGTTTTTCATATGTGTGCATTACTAGGTTAATTAGGATTCCATTACTCTATTCCTCCATTATTGTTATGATTAGAATAAAAAAAGTAGTAATTTTAGTTCATTTTCATTCTTGGAGCTCATTAGTCTTATTGATTAAGCCATTATTCACCTAAACTACAAATCTTTCCCATGATCTAAGATGGTAATCGTTAATATCATGTCTCTCGGGGCTATTACAACGTATTTATCATACCTCATTTAACTTACGACTTTAACCTTGGTTTGAAGTTGTAGTGAAAAGTATCCTAATACTAGTTGTTATTAATGTATTTTTTGAGTCTAGCTTACGCAATCATGCATTGAGTAAAGAGATATAGGTTGTTTAAGTTAGTGACCTGATAAATATATTAAAAATTTTCATTTATTTGATAGTAATATTGTTCAGTGAGTACGTGTTTCGTTTTTTTGGTTTTATCTTATCTATTGTGGTTGTAATTCAGTAAAACAAATAAAACTTTATCCGTTAATAAGTTACATACATAAACGATGCTAACATTGTAATACACTATTTGCTTCATTGGTTGAATAGTGTCCGACAGATTCTATATTGAATAGCGTTAAATTATTTCACATATATTTCTGGTATTTTATTTTTTTTTGTACCCAGTTTATGTTTACAAGTTATACATAAAAAACTACTGTACATTAGAATAAGTGGTTTGTGGGGATTTGTACATTTTTAAAAGTTTATACTACAGATTGTTTAAAAACCAGTTGGAACCATATATAACTATGTCGTTTGAGTTTGGAACTCTTTCCAGTTCTCCATAGTTCCTAATAATTTTCTCAGTTATTATATATATTTACAGTACAGTGGATCAGTGTTTAAGGTACTCAACTTCCATCCATAATTAGTCACAGTTATGAACCCTTTAACATCTGTTTCATTTTAAGCAGATGATCAGCGCAACTAATCTTCAAATAAAGTGTTACGGAAGCCCGAATACATAAAAATTAACTTGTTAAAGGAGTTTTTTATTTTATTTAAATACATAAACATTGGTACAAGAAGGTACCAAATATATATGCGCCACACTTCACTCGATTCATATGAAGGATGGAATACTACCCGGACGCCCAAACCGAAGCAGGTGGTTTTCTTAGAGGGAAACTTTCAGAGCCCTTGACTCAGAGGTCTAATCCGCAAGGCAATGGAGCAGCATTAGGAGATGCGATTTCATGGTAGCCGGTGACCAACAATGGGTTCATACGCCATTCTTTCCCTCATGTAGAAGATTGGTATTTAAATAGGGTTTTCTGACTCCCCTAGGTAAATCTTCCATGTCCAGCGACCCGATTTAGGGGCCGGAAACTTGCTTTTCGTTCTCTCAATTTCCTATACCACACTCCCACTTGCGAAAAGCGGTGGGTAGGACTTTCCTGATAGTGATCGTATACGCGTGAACATATGAGAGCATTGCGAAAGGGAGAGCTGACTCTACCTTTCCTCGACCGTACCAAGGCATTTGGGGGTCTAAGGAGTTATATTACATCGTATTATTACAGTAATAGAAAGTTACTTTAGTAATCCAGCCTACATTTATTAGTCTGGTGTTCATTCGTTATTTTTTTCTATAGTGATTCAACCAAGTCACCACAATTTGTAAACAAAGCCGTTTGTTCCTATTCACCACCTGTATGGGATCGTAATTTTCATTTGCTTTTCTCCGGTTTGCGACCATCAGCTCGACGCCCATCTACTGTTGGCACACAGTCTACCTTAAGTGAAGATGATTTATTATTTGAAGATTTTGCTCGCTTTCGTCTACAATCTTAATCTATTCAATCGATATATTATGATATTCTTCAATGAAGATATTTTAATTTCTATATTATATTACATTCACCTACCTATCTTACTGTTGGTCTAATTTGTTTCTCAATCTTTTGTCATCATTTCTACCTCCCATTGTTTACTTTTTATTGGTTTTTATTATTTAATATTCCCTTTGTAGATTTTTATTTGATTTTAAATTGACATTTGTGTTTTACTAAGTGCACATTACTTATTTGTTTATATGGATAACATCTTTTTTCCTTTCCCCTATTCGTTCTTTTGTTTCATAGTTCACAACTAGAATAACACATACAATGTAAATTAAATTGTAAATTGCTTATTAAACAGTTAGATTATAATAATTTTGTTTGTCTCTATAAAATCCTTTTTCTTTTTTCATATATAAAACAATTAAACAAAATGATAACATTGATATTCGTACTTCTGCACCAAAAGATTACCATCATTAATTATATTCATTCTTCTTATATTATTCAATATTATTAGTACTAATATTGTTATCATTATTTTTACGCTTATGTTACTTAGAGCTATTTTTTACTTATCTGCCGTAAAAGTTCCAATTACCTCAAATAATTTTTAGCATGTAGGTTTTTATTCTCTTTTTTCATGTATATATATTTGTGTAGCTTTTTATGTAGTCTACTATCCGTGTAGTAAAACATGTATCGGTTTATGTTTAGTATATACACGTGAAATAGTTTTCACTTCCTTGATTACAAAGTAATAAAGCCATTAAAACTCTGCCTTTTTCTACTGATAGGAAATGATGAGAGATTTTTGTGAAATGATATCATTGTAATTTAATATAAACCTTAAATGCCTATACTTATGTTTGGTTTCGTTTGTGTAAGAAATGATTTATCATATTAAGAGGAGATTGCATTGTTTCATTCACATGTGAAAATAATATTTCGCATTTTCGTCAATATTTATGTAACATGGAATGAAATTGTTTGTGAATGGTCGACAAGATAATAGTCAATAATTTTAAACAGGAGCATCAGCATTGTGTTACAATAAGTGGTTATTAATTTCGTTCCTTGTTTCTTTTGTCATACTTTCATGTACTTACATTCAATAATTTTTATATTTTACTCCCACTGTTTAGGTATTTATTTAACTTAATTTTATTTCATTGCCGCCATATGTGCTTGTAAAATAACTGTGTATGTTCAATGTAAATTGTTGTAATCCTTTGTATATCTTACGTATATCTCGATTGATCAACAACAAAAATACGCCCAGTTTTTTTAATGTATGTTTTTTAATTCTTTGTTTTACACTATTGGCTTTTTCTGAAAAAGAAAAAAAACTTTTATCATGATTATATATGTTATCCATATATCTTGAATTTACTCTCTATTTCGTGTTCAGATATTGAATGTAATTAATTTAGGATAATGTAAATTAAATGATCATTTTATTTTGATGGAATATTCTTTTCTTTCTTTCTCTCTCTCTCTACTATGATCATCAGCAATGCATTTAATTCTTGGAGTTTTCTTCTAATTACTTTCATTCATGTTTTATTTATAAAAGTTCTGTTGTTTACTTTTTACACGATAATAACATTTGTATATCGTGGATATAAACAAATATAAGCAAATAAAAAAAAATTAAACAACATGAAGGTGTTCTTAAATCAACCTCTTTATTGTTTGTTTATGTTGCATTTTCTTTTATTTCTCATTTTGTTTATACTTTTTTTTTCTATCTTGTTACATAATTGTCTGTTATATTGTTGATCTCTCTTTTTTTTTTTAAATTTTTATTGCAACATGCATGTATTAATTAACCTTAAATGAAATAGACGCACAATTTCAGTTAAATTTATTTCTAAGGAATATATATTTATATATAAGTTTGAAGTAAATTATTATGATTCACTAATAAATTTTTGTTTAAAATTGATTGGTTTTGTAATTTAATAAAACTGATTAGAATAACGCTAAGTATTGAAAGTGATTAGAAATAAATGGGTTATGTGACTTGATTTATTTAATTTTAATTGATGTATATAAACTTAAAAAAGATAAGTTATTTATCAGTGACCATTCTTGAATGAAGCATTTATATCGCATATAATGTTTTTATTTTAGAAATGCGTAGTCGACAGTATCACGATTGGTTTTGGTATATTAATTGTCTTCTGTCAATCAAGGTTGCGCTATGATCAACTAAGATGGTGGCTAAATGATGAAAAGCGATTTTTTCGATGCTGGATGGTGTGAGGCAATTGCCAGGATTCCGTTGACTTGATTTTTCATGAAATTCTAAACATAACTGGATCGTCTTTTCTTTGGGGGTTAAGAAACTATACAAACCCAAATCGTTTGAACATTGTTGACAGATAAGTGATGATTGAAAATCGGACTAATTTAAGCTTGTCATACTATTTGACAATAAGAAAGAAAGAAACGGATCTTTGTTATGAATAAAAAAACACTTAATGTTTTCACAATCTTTATGATATTCACCATGTTACAAATTTGACAAATTGTATTTACACCAGACTGAATTTCCTGGATTCAATACTTGATGGGATCATAGATGTATACGGTTGGGCGGTTTCATACTAAGACAAAAAGCTGTCCACTAATTCCTAGATTTAAATGATCGTTTAACTAAGATCAATCTTTTTTTGACAGATTCTTTCGTTCAGTTATTTGTGGGGGTTTTTTTCAAAACAAAGTTAACACGACTTTCTACAAATAAATGATAAAGATGACATGAGAAAAATATATCTGGGAAGGATTCGTTCATTTGGAGAGATTCCTCTCAATTATATAAAGAATGTTTCAGCACTATCGCAATTTACTTCTATTCTGAGCCACATCTGGTAACGTCTCTAGCCACTGTTGCGTCATTTATGAAACATCAACCGAGGGGTCGTGAAGGATCAACAGGAGCGAGTCATGTGTTGCTTTCTTTCATACCAAGGCACCATGTCCTGCGCTGACCATCTCTTTGCTTTTTCCAATCAGTTTCAGCATCGGCAAATAATACACGATATGGAATTCGATGGGATGAAATTTGTAGTACATGCTGAAGCCTGTGTTTCAAGATAGTGAATCGAGTTGTCGCTGTGGCAGAACACACATCGCTGAACCTCTGCATTACCAGTGGATATCAGCAATCCTTCGGAGAAGACGATGATCAAGCACAGAGAGTCGTCTAACATCCTGAACTCGGAGAGGCCAGGTTTCACAAACATAGAGCAAGACTGCTCTCACTGACGCGTTGTGAATTCGACGCTTTACAGCCAGACTAACATCACGAAAGCGCCAAAGATCAACCAGATTGGCATTAGCCACCCTAGCTTTCATTATACATGAGTCGATATCATCGCTTATGCCACCAAAAGCACTTGTGCAGATACACGAATTTCTCGACCACTTCTATCTGCTTACTATCCAGGGTGAGTGCAGATTCAAGGTCTTATCAGTCTTTGCATTTCGAAGGTGCAAATCATATTCCATACCTACGGACACTCGTTGCCTACTGACTAGGTATAGATTTCATGGTTTGGGTATTATCACACAGTAAGACAATATCATTCACATACTCAAGGTCGAAAAGGTCTTCTCCAGGTTACAGAGTAGATTGCACTGGATTTTTTTTATTCGCATCAGTTCTTTTAAATTGAATAGTTGCACAGTAGTGACCAATATCATATTTTTAAAGTCCTCTAGCACTAATTGAATCCTATCTCACAATTGATTGACCACTGGGTGGTGAACAATGTCATGCTTGTCTAGTCCTAATTAGTGCAGATCGAATGCTATCGATCATGTTGCAATGTGGCCACCAGTCAAGGTGGCTCGACACTGCGGGCACTATGTATTGAGATTTAGATGGTGGTTGCAGGTAGTCAACAGGAAACCCTGGACCCGGGTTTCATGCTACTTGGCACTTGTCAACAGGGTGTACCTGTGATCTTGAAAGAACTAGTGCTTCCTGACTGATCCGATCCCGTATCACCCAGCTTCATAGTCAAAGATGTTACCACTAGACTATCTGGGCCGCGACCGACCTCCTGTAGGACTGAGATGTAATTACAATTGATTGATCACTGGGTGGTGATCAGTGTCATGCTTGTCTAGTCACGGCTCGGATAGCTCAGTGGTAACGTCTCTGAATGTGAAGCTGGGTGACACGAAATCGAATCCACCAGGGAGCACCAGTTCCCTCAAGATTACAGTTACACCTTGCTGACGAGTGCCAAGTAGCACGAAACTCGGGTTCAGGGTCTCCTGTTGACTATCTCCAACCACCATCTAAATGAATCCTATTTATCGATCAGTTTGCAATGTGGCTACTAGCTTATATGACTCGATAGCGCTTGCAGTATTACGTGGTCGGTAGTGGTCAACATGAAACCCTAAACCTAGATTTATTGCTATTTGACATTTGCCTGTAATTTTTAGTGAAATAAAGCATCCCTTAGAATTCAAATTATTGTTATCGTTGATTACTGAATAAAAATTCACACTAAAAATGTTTATTAAACGTGTCTTACAATTTCACTCTTTATTACCTAGTTTTTTGTCGAAGTTCATCACATAATATACCCGGTTGAAATGTGTTCATTTCTTGTCCTAAAGTGATGTTATATTCTATTATAAATGTTAAATTGGATAGAGTATTTTACTTTTTCGGGTTGTTCATTCAGTATCTTGATTACTAAAGAGAGAAAAAAGTTGTTTTTCTTACTGAGAATGTTGTTGACTGACAATCATAATTCATAAAATAAATAGAAATTCTATTGACAATTACGATTATTGTTGTTAGTATGAAATAAATTATTAGAACGAAAATATTTATTTATTTACTAAATGATTCGCGTTTATGTGTTATATGTTGAATAATTCTTCATAAAGCTGTAATATTCACCTTGATCATTAACATTTTATAAAATTTCATTACTTGTCTTTTGATAAGAAAATCGATATAGAGTTGGTATACATCTACTTCTATCGATTAGTTCACATTAGACAATTTTCTTTTTCGATTAGGTTCAATGATTGAAATATACATCAGGTAAGAACTTAGGTATCATCAGTTATAATCATGTATATTTATAACAATTTACATTTATAATAAATAAACAAAAAAAAAACATTGTCTTGAGGCCATTCTTTATAGGATTATCTCCTATTTCATTTTTTATGTAAGGATTAATAGAATTTATTTAGATGGTTATCTGGGAGTTTTGTAAAATAATAATAATTTTCTGAATAATTTTCAAAAACTGACATCAGACTTCAGGTTATCAGAAAATGGAGATTGCTGAACAATTGTTCTAGTATCAGACAGCAGGTCATGTAGGTCACCATGTCGAATGTGTCACAGTTACCAACACATCAAATGTGTTTGTACTGCATTGCGAAGTAACTACATATGCATATATATATATATATATATATATATATATATATATATATATATATATATATATATATATATATATACATCATTGTATTCTGAGTGCTATGAAGGAATCTCACTATTCACAAGATCACGTCATGGGTTCATAGATGTTCACTGTTGAAGTATTTCGAATTAGAACAAAACAGGTATCTTTGTTCATAAATTACAATAATATAACGTAACATCTTTTTGATGTCTATGATACAGATTCTCAATTCTTACATTTTTTTACTAGTGTTCGTGTATAAACAATTCAAACGGATCAATTAGTCTATTTATTGTTGTTAGCTGAGCCGTTAAGTTATATTATGTTAATGCTTTAATGATTAATATTCTAATTTATTAACAAGTGAATATCATTCTTATGAGTAAACTGACAAACTATTTGCGAATTTAGTTGTAAGCACTCTGTCAGTCATCTACAGCATAAGACCAAGCACATATGTGCATCGGTTTAAGTTACTATGCCTCATTAGCACAACAAGATGAATACCAAAATCATAGGAGTAGTCACTTCAGTGGTAGATAAGAAATACATTTCATTTAAGGATATGATACAAAGAGAAAGAATTAATTTGTAGAAAGTATGAAATGATTTTAATCTCGCGATTTAAGGGATGGTAAAGAGTGTATACACCTACTCCATTGTGATCGATCCTGAGCTATTTCACACAGAGTCTCCAACCATTGGTTACGATAGTCATGCGAACCCCAAACAAGTCGTCTGCATCTACCAACATGGCTAAGACTAGATGTTAGGGACTTCAAGCACTGATGCCACGTTTTGGTTTGGCCGCCCCTACATTTCTCCCAACCATCTCCAACACTAGTCAGCATTGCGCGTCGTCGTAAACGGTGTACAGGCATACGCAAAACGTGGTCCAATCATCTCAGTCAATGAAGATTCACAACCTCATCAACTGATTTACCATCATTCCCTAATATCCTGTGTCTAACCTCACTACTACTTACCTGGTGATTCCAGCAGATGCGAGCAATATTTCGAAGGAAACTATGGTCAAATACTAGTAGCTTACGAGTATCTTCTACTTATAATGGCCACGTTTCTAAGCCTTAATGTAGAATAGAACGAACTGCTGCGCAGTATACTCATCCCATACTTAATTGATAGACGGATATCTCGCCTTCGTCATAGGTGACGTATGTTTGCAAAAGCCAAACGAGATTTTCGAATCCGTGCAGAGATGTCGTCAGACACCAGCACATTAGGTCTGATCAGACTTCCAAGATAAGTGAAGTTGTCAACGCATTCGACCACTTTGCTCTTTATCCTTAGTTCAGGTGTTGACGAAGGCCAGTCCAGGAGCAACAACTTGCATTTAGAGAGGAAGAAGCGTATACAAAACATTCTGGCATTGTTGTTCATTACTACCAGAAGACTGCATTTTATCAGCATATTCACCAATCAGGACTATGTCATCTGAGTATTCTAAATCGATAAGTGGACCTCCTGGTAGGTGATCGATGTCCAAAAATGCAATCGACGAGAACGTTGTTTCCATCAGTATGTCTATGATGAATTTAAACAAAAATGGAGAAAGTGGACAGCCTTGACAGACACCACTTGAGGTTGCAAAAGCAGATGACAGTTCGCCATAAGCTGTCACTCGATTAATAGTATTTGAGTAAAGAACCCCAGCCACTAATTTCTTATATGATTTAATAAGATGGTGTTCATGTGGTTCACTATAGAAACTAACTTGTAACAAAATGAGTTCACTGTTTTAACATATTGTTTGAAATGGTTAATCAAACACACTCTACACTAAGTGGAATTTCATCAGCAAAATTTATTTAGAATTGAAAAGACTCCTTAATTATATGAAAACGTTTAACATCATGTGAATTACAGTCATATTCCTTTAGCTTATTGTATTTTGTTTACTCGGATTGTTTTTATGAACGAAATGCTTAGTTCACTTGAGTCTTTTAGAAATAATATCTGACTGTTGGTCAGAATAACGTTCTACTGAATAGGTAATAAACAATTTGTTTGAATCTATATTTAAAGTGTAATTCATAAATTGAATGTTTATCAGATATCTCTTACAATATAACTGTAAAATCTATATTTACACTTCACACTGGGTGTTATCTAATAATTAACTCGAAATGTAAAACATCTTATTGGGTTATCTGTTTAAATGTCATCAACACTTAATTAATCTTATTGATCACACTATTTTGTTTATCTACCTTAGTACGAATGAAAATATGATCATAACATTTAGCTATCAGACAGGTCAATGCAGTTCAAATGGTTATTTTCCACATAATATGAATATGTGTTATATAAATTGGATTACAAACTGTTAGGAATTCAATAATAAATTAAAGTATTTACAAAACAAGTCAGCAAATCTTCATTCTATATTGAATGAAACTAAATACCTTAACAGTAAAGAAAAGTTTATATTAAAATATAAATAAGTCTGTACATTATTAATAATAGTGGACATCAGACAAAAGATTAAGAGAAAGGGATAAGGGAAATAAAATGCCAAATATGTTATTCAAACACTACGTTTTGTATGAAAAATAATCTGCTTGTATAATTTAGGGTTAATAGTATAAATCCTTCCTTTCATGACAACTATGAAGACAGTAATGTTATTTTAGACAATCTGAATTCGATTAAATAACATTACCTTAAAATTACTAAAGTTTCATTCAGTCATAAATAATTTTGAGATTATGAACGGATTTAAATTATGGAACTGGCTGAATAGCTGTTTCGCTCTAGTACGGTACTCTTCAGCAGTGCTCATTCACGACCCAGCAACACAACTTGAACCCATGACCTTGGATTTTGTCCGTAGACACTTAATCTCTAAACCGGACAACCTCAGTTCAATGTTATACAAGTTTGACTCTGATTACTCACGATATTGTGTTACCATCTTCCTCTGTCGTCGGTGAACACCGTCATCACACCTGAAATGGTTATTTGGTTATTCAACTCATTCACCAAGTACAAGCTTATGTATTCAGGTTTGAACCTTATTATCCACTACTGCCATCCGATTTCTCATTTTTTTGTCTACAGAGATATCGAATGTAAGTTTATTTGATATAAGATCATTTAAAACTGATGATTAAATTTACTTAGAAGTTTTCAGTGGGACCTCAGCTATATAAATAATGATAATAATCTATTCGTAGTTGATAATAATCAATATCCAATATCATTCTGATCAACTACGTTTCAATAAAACCTTTTGTTTTGTGTATTGAGTCATCGTAGTTGTTAATATTTCTATTGTTACTGTTGCCTTATGACTAATTGTATCCCGAAAAAAGTTAGATTGATGCCAATGTATTTCCTGTACTATATGGCTCGATCATATATTTCTTACTTGTATACATGCCAACATCATTTATAGGACAGAAATCATGTCTCATAGGATACTGCCCAATATTCAGTTCATATTGGTTTGTTGATATTTTTTGACTTGATTAAACTACGGACAACAGATAAAACAATATAGTCTCGTTCATTTTTTTGTTATCAATTTTTACATAATTAGTGAGTATTAATTGTTTTCATTGCTTTTTGAACTTCAAATAACTGTCTTGAAACCCGATATCAGTAATGATATGTCTTCTAACTGAACGCTAAGTTCGGTTTCCTAAGCTCTTCTAGTAAGCCCCAGGCTAAATCTACATAGCAACTTGAACACGAGAGAAAAAACGCGAAATATGAAAGAAACACTATACTCCGAAGGTTCGTTTATGTACAGGAAATCTAGCCTATTAATAGTATTTTAGATGGCCTTTGGCTTCCGGAAATTTCTGGAACGCTACTAAACATAATAGCAGTATAGGTAAACATCTAATCTGAAACGCGACATGTGACTTATCACTCTCTAGATGTTTCCCGCAAAACGTCCACTGAATGCTGATTAGATAAGATGTTTCTCAGCGTTTTCAGAGCTTCTCTCTGAGAAATTTTCAGGATCTCCCTAACAAGTAAGACTACAGAATTACTTATAAATCAACAATTAGATTTTAGATCTGAAAAATTAATAATATAAATAATTGATGCCTGTTGTAATCACAAAACTGTTTTATTAGCTCAATAAAACTACTTATATCACTGAAATATTTGCCTTACATAAACAACTGATTGCCAGTAAAAATATTATCCACTGAAATTACGACAGATAATTTTATGTATGCTTTACAAGTCAAACACAATATAACCTTATTTGAAAAGCATACTTTTGCGGTTATTCGCAATTGATTAATCCTAATGATTTTGTAATGTTTTTTTTCAATTCGAAACGATATTTGACAGCGTTACATGACTAATGAGTTAACAATCCCATCATTATAATATTCGGTTGTTTTGTTTTAATGATGTAAAGCTTTTAATGATAAGATTCACAATGTTTGACCTTTATTTGTTATCCATTTGAAGATATGACGCACATAATTAGATTTAAAATTAACTATGAAGAATTAATTTATCAATATCTAATAGTGTTAAGATGATGTATATCACATTTCGATTTATTTAGAATTAATTTCTCAGAAATAAAAACACTCAACATCCAACTCAAGTTGTAAATTTTAAACTGTACAATCCATCACAGGGGTCTTAAGGTTTAAAATACAATCCTTAGCGGGCTTTTTGATGTTCACTACTCAATAACTTCAGTTCTTAAGAGTATACGATGTATTTATAAAAAAGGAAAAAAATGTTAAGCAATAAAATTGATTAGTTTATATATATATCGTTAAGGCACGGTCAAGACGTTAAGCCATGGGTTTTCGCGCACAAATTACATATTGTCAAGGATTTCGGGATGCCGTTATTTATCAGCTATTAACAGCATTTTTTTCGTCACGTCAATTTTCGTAATGTTTGTGCTTGTTACATAGCTTTTATTTCAATTTATTAGTAGTTCGATGTATTTGTTGCTTACAAACTGGGTGAATGTTTATGTTGTAACGTGTGTGTGACTGCAGCGTTTATATCGATCGATTCAGTGTGACACGTAAACACATACGAACGTAATGGACGACCTAGTGTCCTGATCGGCCCTGCTTCCCTGTCTATCCCAGCCAGTTGAGTCCAGAACGAAAGTCACAGCCTCTGAGATATGAATCATTATATTTCAAACACACTTTGTTTATATACTAACCAAGCAGACCACATCGTACCATAAAAATAGGAAACAACATTTATACAATATTAAACAAGTGAAGCAAATATCGACCAATAGGAAATATACATTTAACGTCCAAGGACAACATTAGACTTAACATGATAACTATTGGTATATTTTTCTGCACATCCTAACAGTTTAGTCAACCTAGTGTGATTATTTGTAACAATGGGAACTCAGGCAAGTGAAATTCACCATTTAACAAGTTAAAAATAGATCGTAATCAGAGTTTTATGCAAAAATGAGCTCTAAGACCTTTTATATTTGATTCACCTCCCTAATTATGATAGTGATGAACATGGATATTAGTAGTTATTTATAAAATGTAGGTTGAAGCAATTAATCGTTAAACTGCTTATGAATGTTATATAACTTGTTAATATACAGCCATAAATAGTTCTCTCCATTATAAGTATAATCATTTTCAAATGAACTGACATATTATTATGTAACAGAATGGTGGATAGATTTGAATGGATCTGATGTTTTTCTCTTGCCTATGGTTAATGACATAATGAAAAATTTAATCCTAGAGATAATTTTGAATCAATATTATTACGTATTACTTATAACAAAATATAAAACAATAAACAATTCAATTTCAAAATAATTTATCATTATCTAAAGGAATCTGTTTTTAAATATGATCTAAAGTTTGTATCTCAATAATAGTTTAATTTTAAGGAAATTTTTTATGTAACTAAGACCATTAAAAAAAGACAGTTTTTTTATAAAATACACCTCAGTTACAGTGTTATTTTTTTCTTAGAACATTTCCATTCAATAAATTTGTTAATCAAGTAAAATAGAATAGAAATTTTTCTTTAAAAAATTGCCTGAAAAAAATTCATATTATTGTTTAAAACAATTAGTCCCTTTGATAAATTTCTATAATGCAATGAGAAGACGAAGTTTATCAGAATTATGTAGTATATTTGCGCAATACGTTTTGAACAACTGACTCATGATCTCAACTATTAAATTACTATAATATCTTCAAAACCCCTTTTGATATTATTCAACATATGCTCACTAGTGACTGGCTTCAAGTGATATATCCTGGAGTTCTAGTGAGAAACAGTGACTAGTGGAGTTTAACTGAGTCCGTTAGGAGGTAGTAACTCACTGGAAGACAATGGTGGACGTGTGGCTCAAATATGTAAATTAGTTAAAGTTAGACATTAACACCATTGGATGCCGGCTCAGTGGTCTATTGGTTAAGTGTTCGCACGTGAGGCTGACTATTGGATGCGCACTACTGAGAAGTGTCATACTAGGACGAAAAGGCTATTCAGTGCTTCCAGATTTTCCATGGTGGTCTAGATTCGATTGACTCATGAATTAGACTATTGAAATCAGTAAAATCTTCACAAACTCCCTTCTGATAAAAATTTATTGATTAGGAGAAATTTGTTTTACTTTGATCATACAAAAAATTTAAAAAAATAGTATTTTAAGAAACTCAAATTTACGCTACATTAGGTTTTTTAAAATAAAATATTTAATGTTACTAGGCAAATCATTTATATTTTTTATCTTCTAAGCTGAAAAAATAAAATAATTCGTTTATTATTGTGTCTTATATTGAAATAAAATTTCAAATTTGGCGACAGAAAACTAAAATTAACCGATTTACTTTATATTTTGAAAGTTTCATTTCCATGTTAAAAGAAATTAGAAAAAAATGTTTATTAGTTTCATGCAAATTTAATGAATCTTTACAATGAAAATTTCGAGAAGGTATAAATATTTAATTAAGGTTTATTAATTGTCAATCTTTAACTTCGCACGGAACCCCTCTGAGGCTACTGCAGGTCCCAAGCCCGAATAAAGAAGAAGGGTTGGGCATAGGGTTGGCGACCCCATCCCGTAGAAAACTAACTCGCCAAAAAACGCTAACCAGAAAAATTATTCAAACCACTTAAACTCTGCCCTGTGAGTCAGAAGGTTTTCATTTGGAAGAGTTATGACGCCGCATGATGTAAGCCGAGTTCTTTCGGAAGCCACTAGGCTGATTCCTCTTCTGACGACCAGAGCAACCATTTATTTAGGTACATGGAATACTTGTACAATGTAGGAGATCGGGAGAGTTTTGCGAATTGCTGCAGAAATGAGGAGATACAACCTAGAGGTGCTTGGGATCAGTGAAACACATTGGACGCAAGTTGGAAAACAACAACTAGCTTCAAAGGAGCTTCTGTTATACTTCGGCCATGATGAAGAAAATGCCCCACATACACAAGCAGTTGCATTGATGCTGTCCAAACAAGCACAAAGTTCACTTATAGGATGGGAATCTCATGGACCAAGGATCATCAAAGCCTCCTTCAAAACAAAGAAAGAGGGCATTTCAATGAATATCATCCAATGCTATGCGCCTACCAACGACTACAATGAAGACAAAAAGATCAATTCTACAATAGACTGTAGTCAGTCGTTGGGAAGTGCCCAACAAAGGACTTGACCATTCTGATGGGAGACCTGAATGCCAAGGTTGGAATGGACAACACCGGATATGAAGACATCAAGGATCGACTTGAACTGATTGGGAGAAAGGAACAAAAATGGTGAGAGACTTACATACCCACGTGCCTTCAATAAACTGGTCATAGGCAGCACTATATTCCAACACAAATGCATAAAAAAAACCACATGGACTTCACCGGATCACACTACACAGAACCAAATCGACCACATCTGCATCGATAAAAATGTTCAGAAGGACTATGGAGAAGGTGAGCACTAAGAGAGGAGCTGATATAGCCTCAGATCATCAATTGCTGGGCGCCAAGATGAAATTGAAGCTCAAGAAGCACTGGACAACGGGGTGGACAATATCACAAATGTATAATAAGGCCCTCTCTTCAGGATACTAACAGACGTCCAACTCCGAGACCAACAGGCAGGATTCCGTAAGGATAGATCGTGTACAGACTGAACTGCAACACTACGGATCATTGTGGAACAATTAATTGAATGGAATTCATCGCTCTACAATAGATCTCAACATGCACGAAGGGAAAAGCAAGATTCTCCGATACAACACAGCATGCAACAATCGAATCACAATTGACAGAGATTTAGAAGACGTAAAATCCTTTACATATTTGGGCAGCATCATTGATGAACTCGGTGGATCTGATGCAGATGTGAAGGCGCGGATCGACAAAGCAAGAGCAGCATATTTACAATTGAAGAACATCTGGAACTCAAAACGACTGTCACCCAACATCAAGGTCAGGATTTCCAATACATTGTCAAAACAGTCCTATCATATGGGGCGAAAACCTGGAGAACTACGAAAACAATCATCCGGAAGATACAGGTGTTTATTAACAGTTATCAATGCAAAATACTTCGGATCCGTTGGCCAGACACTATCAGCAACAATCTACTGTGGGAGAGAACAAACCAGATTCCAATGTAGGAAGAAATTATGGAGAAGCTCTGGAAGTGGATAGGATAGCAAACAACTGTGTCACAATGCAAGTCCTCAAATGGAATCCCCAGGGTCAAAGGACAAAGAACACATTACGCCGATAAATGGAGACAGACATGAGGAGAATGAACAAAAATCGAATAGAACTGGAAAAGAAAGCCTAGGACAGAGTGGGTTAGAGAATGCTGGTCGGTAGCCTATGCTCCACGGAGAGTAACAAGCATAAGTAAGTAAGTAAATAATTTTCAATCTTTAAACTTTATTCTTAATATACTATGAAAGAATGGAGAAAGGAAGTGATGATATATTATATTTACAATAAATTAAATCTATTCACATTTTAATGATAATGTCATTGGTTATCCCGTGAGCTCAAACATTTTGATAATGAGACGAAATTTTGATCATCCTATGGATTTAGTTTTACAGAGCATTGATACTCTAATGTTTTTTTTTAAATAATGAGATTTAAAACGAACCATTTGTTCGTTTATACCAAGCGGCAGAACTAATAGTTAGTAATAATCTTTAAAAAATAACATTGTTCGTTGGCTTTTACTGTTAATATAAATGTAGTTAACGGATTGGAGTGAATAATCAGGGAAGTATAAAATGCATGTATATTCTCTACCTAATACACATCTGTTAACTTATCTTCAGTAGTGAAATGAGTTCTGTGTTTAAATTAGAAATTCATATAGTGGAATGGTTATGAATGGACTACAACGCCTCAGTAAAAAATTCCATGCATTGAATTTATATTTCACTCGTAAATTGTCTTCTTGCCAAATAATAGCAGAGTTGATCACTAATAACTACTACAGGTTGTTATCTTTAGAGAAAGTAAATATTCCTGAAAGGTAATGTTGGTGCAATCCGTTTGAAAAAATTTAGTTCATTTAATATTTCTGACAGCTTCATTTCGTGTTACCCATTATGATGTTCGAAATTCTCGTTCAACTTATTAACCTTATATTGTGTATCTCACTTATATAACCAAAGTCTTTCGTTTAATGCTCAAACAGGTCTGTCCGATGGAAATATTTTACGATAAATTAATTAAGAAATTTCCGAATCATTCGCGAATGCATAACATTTTTATTAATCAAACTCTTTTTCAAAGACGGATGGTGGTTAGCAGTGGAATCCAGGACACGCGTTCTGTCCTATTTGGGACTTGTCAGATGGATGTAACTGCATGCCAGAGTTGATGTTCACTACGGAACTCGAACCCAATATCGTTCACTTCAAACGTCATCATGTTATCCACTTAGCTACTGAGTCCTGATGATCACTAACTTGTACAATGGGAGGCTAATCAATTTCATCCCTAAACATCAATAGGAAGATTCAAACAAAAATTACAAAATGAGCAAACTCTTTTCCCTTCGTGGTTTCTCAACGTTTATTCGTATATACGATAGTTTCACTTGACATTTAACATTTATTTTTGCAAAGTCATTCAAAAAGTTGTTATTATTCATGTAAATTGAAAAACAGTTAAGGTAAAAAATTGCTTCGTAACACTTGTTACAATGTCTATGATGTGAAAATTTATATTTTTGAGTAAACAAACGTAGATCTAATAAGAATCGTGAAAGTTTCGTAACATTGTGGTTCAGTGATGTAAAAGTATTGTAGAATTATGCAGTAGACAAAAAAATTGCTGGGGTTATTTTCTTTCAACAAGATGTAAACTATTCTTTAGGGACTAGTTCGAATTTCACTTTTCTACTTCTTCATATGTTTCTATTAAATGTTTAACACTTGGCAAATGAATATCTGCTCGTTGTCTTGCACTGTGTACACTATTTGTAGTCGTTCCATCTGAAACAGAAGTATCATTGTTTCGAAGACTGAGATTATCTGTTGAATTTAAACATGAACGAAAATTTTGTTCGATATGTTTACGTCGATATTCACGCGCTGATCTAATTCGATTAGGTTGCCTTTCACTTAAAAGGAAAGGTTTTGGTGGGGTATCAATGGACTGAATATTTAATAATTCTTTAATATCTTCAATCTATAAAATCGTGAACAATTACAACAATTAATCATACGTTTAAAAAATACTTAAGAGTATTTTCAACTTTTATAAACTTTCATAATAACATTAACTAACCAATTTTAATAAAGAATTAGTATCTAAGGTATTTTCAAAGAGACGAAATAATTCTTCCGATTAAGATTATGTAAAAGGAAAGTTTTTAAAGGTATATTTTATCATTCAACCGAAAATACTAGCAAGTTACTTATCAACACCGATATCTCTCATTAATGTTAAAAGCAAATAGATGAAAATGTTGTCTTTTTTTATGATAACCATAAATACATATGTCGGTAAACGTTTACCCTAGAGAAAAGGGTCTATAACAGCCTTCACTTCTTAACATCAAGCTTAATCAATAAAATTAACTATCACCCACCTTGTGGAATGCTTTATTGAAGGTAGGTTTATTTATTACCTAAAATATCTCAGGATAGATAAACTAAGTGTTATTACGCCGTCTATGTTCAAACGACATGATCGTTTTGCTACTAGGTTTAGCTTGATGTTAATTTTATCCTGAAAATGGTCCAGTAAGAACAATTGATTGATCACTGGATGGTGATTAATGTCATGCTTGTCTAGTCCTTATTAGTGCAGATCGAATGCTATCGATCATGTTGCAATGTGGCCACCAGTCTAGGTGACTCGACACTGTGGACACTATGTATTGAGATTTAGATGGTGGTTGGAGGTAGTCAACAGGAAACAGTAAGAATTCTCTCATTTACCTTTGTTCAGGAAACACTGTCAACTGCCTTATAACCAGTGCATCAAATAATTGGCACTATTTTGTTGTATAAGATAGGAATTTCATGATTATGATTTTCACGTTATGAGCGTGAAACATCACTTGATCAATCTTCCGATATTATTATGAAAACTACGATCAATAATCGGTACGAATGTTTATATTCTGATAGTGGACTCTAACACAATCTGACTCCTTCTTAAATATATGAATCTTTTTAAAGAATGCAATGTGGCTTTTAAAAAAAGCACAACAGTGAAGGTAGGGAAACTCAGAAATTACATACAACTACAGTCAACATAGATTTTATTGATTTCATAACGACGGTCCCTTGATTTTGACAATATTTTGCTGATTGGCAAATAAGTGGGAGAAATATTTCAAATTTATTGCCGGGCTCTTTGCTATATTATGAAAGTCCACCACTATACATTTGGATGATATGAGAAAAAGCTACCTTGTATGAGAGAGTTTTCGTAGTTCAAGTGTAAAGAAGAGTTTTTAGAAGACATACTTCGTATTATGAAACTACCTAGGTAATTACTTTACAGGTAAACTTTAATGTGATATCAAAAATACATTCGTTAAATGTATTTTCCATTAGTTGTAAATATCTAAATAATTTACACTTGAATAGGGTTCTATATATGTTCTATATATGTTTACCATGATAAAATGAAATTTATTATTCTCTATCAAAAAATGAATATGAGAATTAGTGAACCTTGGAATATGTATGAACTTTACGCATTTTAGGAGACATTTTAGAAGTAAACTAAATTCAATCTACTTTAACAATATTACTCTATTGTCGAACATAACAAAGAATTTTTACTTTCAGCAGACATAAATTTACTGATAGCCAGATAGGTAGTTATTAAACATGGAGATTGGTAAAGATTTTTTGTATTTAATTCTCAGCAATGAATATTATGAAATCAAAAACTTTACCTTCATATATATATGCCTTATGGGCAATTTTTTATAATGTACAAATTAATTTTATGCTTTCTGAATTGGTGAATACAATTAAGACAGGTAAAACACAAACCTTTTGTTAACATAGTATATTTTATAATTACAGAATAGATAGAGAAGAAATTCTCTTTTCTTATTTAAATAGTATGAAGAAATGATTTCGGTCGAATAATTTAGTTGTTTTGCTCATAAATATGCGACGAATTATGCCTAAGAGGAGTGGGCGAAGTTAGACTTGAATTTCCGCTTAGAGCTCTCTGGATAGTGGGGTAATCGTTTTCCCAATGAACTAACGCAAGAGGCACTAGAGTGACCAACTATTTCGTGGTCAGATGGAGATCGAATTAATCATGCACCCTATCTTTAATCTTGATTATAAGAGAGGAGAGGTTGACTTGAATTGATAGTGTGACTGAAGTATTGGACAAAATGCTTCAATTGGTGCTTTGGCAGATTAGTCTGGAAGGGCCCACAAGGACTGACTGGGGTGGGCCAGCGAGTAAACCATAAGTTGTGTCGTAACTAGTGCACAGTGTTCAAAATTAAACCGGTTTACGGTAGGAGTATGAAGTGGGCGCATCATCTATGACGACTTACATACTGATTTGAATACTCGATATTCATTCAGCAAAAATGCTGCTGGGTTTGGGGACCTTGGTTGTTCTCATCTATGCTTCTGTATATACCATTGAGTGTATGAGCCTTGCCTTGTGTATTTTGCTTGTGAATGTATCGTATACTTGCATGCCTACGCCATCATTACATGTACAGCATACTAGCAGCTGCGCCAATCTATGCTAATATGTACATCACTGGAATGTATGTGTCTTTGATAAAAGCTTTCAAAACGGATGGGGAAAGAGTATTGTAGGTCAATAAGAATATTTCTGCACTACGTAGTGTGAGTCAAGTTAATTACCCACACTGCCGATATCATAATCCTTATATACACGTATTCTTTAGTGTCTAGTCGCACTGTCTTTTCAAAGCATCTACCTGGAGAGCCATGAGGCTTCCGCACTTCATTGGGCGGGTAACTGTAAAACTGTAACTAAAAGAAGCTTGAATATGACCTCCGAATAAATATATGGATTTAATTTCAAAATACTATAAATTTGAATTGTACCGCCAGATGTTTCTATATAACTTAGACAATTCCCCGTAATATAATATTTCAGCCATTACCAATAATAAAGAAGTATGTATCATGGGCTTATACTACACAAATAAAATATTGAACTTGAAAGTACAATAAATGTCTGCGTAAAATTGTATGTGCAGTATTCGTTTCTATACTATCATCAAACTGATTAACTACAGTATTTACAGAAGCTAGGTAAGGAAAAGTAATAATGATGTGACTTATCAAGTAGGGGAGCTTTGATCTGGTTGGTGAAACATATACGTTCTATGAATTTGAAAAAAAGTGGTTAGCAGAAACGTGATGAGTTTAACCAAGTTTTGAGAAGTCTGGTAATTATTCTTCACTATAGTTAATTTGATGAAAATATTGTTCGTCATTGCAACCATGCTAACTGTAGCAGTTTTTGAAGATAAAATGACTAATACTGATTCATCTTTGGTGATAAAAGTTGATTGAATATTCAGCCTACCAGTTGAAAACTCTAGTTAGTAGCAAAAGATCGATTGTAATGGGGTGAATCGAGGAGTATTTGTTCATTTTTATTCCATTTGAAAATAAAATATCGTTTAACCTTTGTAATTTAGGCCATGAAAAAGTACATTTGCTTGATCAACTAATAAGTAATGTTTAGTGAATTGTGCCTAACTATAAAATATTCATTCTGCTTTGATTGATAGTCATAAATGGGAAATTTCGGATAATTCCACTAAGATCTACATTTACTTTATAAATAATTAGCCATATTTAAAGCAGATGAGAAGGATCCAGTAGAGAGAATATAAAAATTTATATATGGTTTGTCGCAACCATAGTAATTGAATTATATCAATCAGTTTGAATGTGAAAATTCACTAAGTTTTCTTACGTAATCTAATAAATTATGTACCTATCTACTCTCCATTGTGATTTTTATTCAATATCAGAATGAATTACTGTTGTCTAGGTTTTCTTCAAGAAAATGTTGAGACTAACGGCGCTATATTTTACTCTGTTATATTCTAAAGTCTTCTGGTGGTTATTAAAAGTCCTTATTTGTGCATAGTAAGTAAACGACTAGTAGATTCAAATTTCATCTCATGTTTTATCATATAATCCCATAAAGTGTTTATCTAAAGTCAGTCTGGCAACTAAACATAATAGTTGTAATTTATTTATGTGGAATACCTGGTTTAGCTAAAGTTGGATGTCTATTTAGTTGACATATATTTATTTTATCACTCGTATAATACTTATAAATGAATCTTATCAAACAACAGAAGATATTAGATATATTTCTCATCATAAAGAGTTAGAAATGACAGTGGTATTTTAAAACGGACCTATTCCGAAATCCTGATCATAAACTGATCTTGAAGAAGACTATGGTAAAAACGCACATTTGGGTTGAAGACGATGGTTTGTAATTGCTTATACTTGGTAATTGCAAGAACTGTCATCACAACTTAATCCAGCTAAATCAGCTCACTCTCAAGTGTAGTTTCAGTGTTCTTACACAAAGACCAATTGGTGATATAGATGTCTAAGTCTGTCAGCTTCAAAACAACACCTAGGTAATTCAAAGGATGCTTACACATATCATCATACCATTTGTATCAAGTAGCATCTAGAAACAATAGATACACATCTCTTTACTGCGTTGTAGATTACATTCAAGCGTAATGGGGCTTGTATAAAAATTTAACATAATACTTACAGAATGTATTCCAATGTGAGCATCCCCAGCACTTTTAGGTCGGGCTGATGTTTTGTGTGAAACTTTCAATTGTTTGTTATTATTACAATAAGATAGAGTATGAAGTTGATTTTCAGGAATATCATCTAACTCATGGAAATCGGATGTTCTTGGAGTTTTTCCTGTCTGATAACCGTAAACACATAATTTGTCATCCAGAATCCCCTTAATTCTTTCAGCTGATATGGAAGATATTGAGTATGCACGACCAGATGAAAGTATGTTTTCATACGACTTTTGAGTTCCTTCAAAATAAAGTGTAAGATTATTTGAAATGTTATATAAACGAAGTCTCCATCAAACCTGGGAACGTATCATAACTCAGTAGTCTCTGATACTGTCAAATTCATTCATATGGCCTAGGATGTTTCTCCTTCTATGTATAAATTACTTATAATGTGGTAGTCATGGTTTCAGTCCCCAAAATGACTTGTTACCTAATACTCTGTAATTGCTTGTTATATAAATGTTTTATCATTAACAAACTTCATTTAATAACTTGTTGAAAATTAGCTAAACGTTTATCATAGTTTATTACGTAGACTTTAATTTTGAACTAGTTTAAAAGTATACAGTTTGCATTATTTAAACCAGACTTTTACTAAAATGAGTACTATAGTAAATTACCTAAACGTATACTTTCATGAAAGGTAACATATTAAATACATCTCATGATTGTTTGAATAAAAAACATAGTAATATGATATGAATTGTTAGTTTAGAAACATTAGAAACAGTCTTATACAAATCCATCTTTTCACATCTCTTTTTACACCTCATTAAAATGAATAAATTTATATCACTATTATAAGTTTCGTTTATTTCCATATTTATTCATTTTATTTCCCCTATGTTCATTTAAACACTCGATTTTGAATAAATTCAAAAAAACATTTCTTTTTATGATATGTGTGTTATGTGCCGGAATGAGATTTATCCATTTTATATTATTAAAGAAAAGTAATACTATAAACTCCGCCTGGAACCCCTCTGGGGATACTGCTGGTCCCAAGTCTGGATAAAGGAGGAGGGTTGTGCATGGGGTTAGCGACCTCATCCCATAGAAAACTAACTCTCTAAAAAACGCCAACCAGAAAAAATATGCAGGTTGGCGGCCTACTTTCCATTGCGAGTAACAGGCGTAAGTAATTAAGTATGTAAGTAATACAATAAGCAGTAAATTTATTCTTTAGTTAAAATATGAGTAGTATTTATTAGATTAATTAAAATTTATTGATATTCTAAAATTCAATATTTAAAGTTTTATCACTCTGTATCTTATTTTCTTCAAGATTAGAAACTGACTTTCATTCCAAATTGATTTTACAGAAGATTTGATAATTTTACATACAACTTATTGAACTTACAATCAAATTTAAGCTTTTTTTTAGAATAGATTATGAGTAGAAGCTTCAAGTATAGAAATTACTATTTTTCAATTTAGTTTAGAAATTCTATTCAAGCTTTTTTCTTACTGATAATAACAATCATTAATAATAATAATAATAATAATAATACTTATAGAATAGATTAAAATAAATATATTAGTCCTGAAAGGTAAACTGACTACTTCTTTCTGTTTCAGTAGTCTGAACAATCGTTCTGTAACCTAGAAAGATATTTTTGTTGAAATGCAAAACCAAAGAAAATATATGTAAGTAGTTAAACCATAATAAAAATGAATTTAAAAGCTGTTTAAATCATCTCAATCTGTTTTATTAACGGATTTTGTTAATCTGAATATTTTATGGCATATAAAAATAAAATACTAACTTAACGAACAGTACTGAAAATAATAGGCTATAAACTATGTAATTCACAAAGATGGATAGTGGTCATGTAATACACATATTACATAATTCATATTTAAAAAAATAATGTTTAAAAGGTGTGACAAATGAAGAATATAAAAAGAAACTTTTACTGAGTGATAACTGTCCGATTTGGTTATGAATCTCATCATTTCTTTACTAAAAGTGGGAACATTTTATCAGATTAGTTTAAATTGAAATTAGTTTTCGTCACTAACTGATATCATTCTGTGAATGAATGAAAACCATAGAGTACTTGAGAATTGTTTTATTTTAATTTATGGCTTCTCAGTATGGTGTATCATGACCTTAATGAGGATCAAAGTTATAATGATAAGTCGCAATAGGTGTTTAGCTATGTTCAGCTATGGGGGGAGGGTAACCCATCAATTGAATTAGATGATATCGGGCCATAATGCGAACTATACAAAGTTGAACATATGGACTACAAGATTCCGAATCGTTGATCTGTAGTTAAATAACTTTCCTTAAGTTGATAAGGTCTTTGTTTAGATCTCTGACTAAATCTTGTTTACTCACTTCTTAGAAGTCCCAAACTAGAATGAAAACATATATCCCATGGTATACGATTTTTAATGATTCCTCAAACGATATAAAGCCATAACTGGAATCAGCTTTAACAGGAAACATTTTTACATAAAACAACGATCTTTTTTAAATAGTATTGATTAGTCGAATGAGAATAAACTTCTTTCTCATGTACCACATATATATTAAAAAACAAAATCTGTATTTAGTTGTATGTAAGTATTTTTATGGTATTGTGATTTTCGCCAGAGATAAGAAAAATTTCTTTTCCTCTCTACTTTATTCACTTCTACTGCTAAAATTTTCTAATTGTATTGTATTCCTAATCAAGTTGATCTGTCTAATGGACATGATAAAAGATTGTAGAAAAATATCAGAAATTACTCAGTCTTTCATCATTTTAACCATGATTATGGATTTTGTGAGCAAGTATGTTAAGTAGTAATATTCACGTTCAATAAAAACCTACAGATTATATTTGTATCTAGAATAAAATTTTCTACCACCTAATGATAAGTGTTCACTTTCTCAATTGGTAATGTACTATTCAGATTAATATATATTTGTGACCTGTTTTAGGCTAAATCTCTAGGTGTCCTAGCAAGAAGTTATCCCACAAAGTGAGCTCCAGACTGAGAAGGATATCCACTGATGAAAGCTATATAACTTAGGATAGAAAACATAACTGAGTGGTTGTAATATATCATAATTGTTACATAATTTAAAAAACTTCTTGATTCGACTGTAATTGATTAGTCTCTTGTTAGCATATGGGAAAATACAGCCAAACAATACCAAGTGAATTTAACTGAAACTTCGTTGTTCATTTATAATTATCAATGTGAAGTCTCATTATATTTATCAAGGTAAAAAGAATTTTGAAGAATTTAACACCTTCTCGACAAAAAAAATACATAACGAGTGTTTACTAAGATTTTTATATTTCTTTCTAAGCAAACTTAGTCCAGACTAAGTCAGATATTGTTTACAACAATAATTTTATTTGAATATAAAATCTATTGATGAGTTTTATCGTCTGATGTTTATCTCAAAACAAAATTTAGGTCTTTTTATTATCGAAATACATTTGGAAATATACAATTGATATATTACTATTAACATAAAAGTAATACATATACAAGCCATAAAAAATGCTAGTACAAAATCGATATTGTCCATTAAAATCAATAATACAGTATGTACCTGCCTAAAACTAACAACCTTTTTTTAGTTGAAATAATTGACATTATGAGATGTATCACCATAGTGATAATAATAGAATAGTGATACATTGTGTTGCTAATACATAAAAATCTATATCGGATTAATCATCATCTGTATTTGGAAGAAATCACTTTTCATAAAATTGATGAATAGCATTGTTTTCTCGAGAAAAAAAATAACTATAAGTTACTTGGGAATTTTCCTTGTCAATCAATAAAAGCACAAAAGTTTCTAATAAGTGACTATAGCACAAACATTTAACTGAAGTAAACCATCATTTTTAGAATATATTATTGTTTGATTTCTGAGGTCAACATCGAATGAGTGAGATTCCGTATATTTTCTACATCACACAATTATCACCTTGTATTGTTGATTCATTTCAGGTTTCACTTTAAATTTTGGTGATTTTATTGATTATAGTTTTCCGTATGGAAATTGAAGTAATCATCTTAAAGTATGTTACTAATGAGAAATAATTACTGATGAAAAGACTAAACTCACGATGGCTTTTAGTGGAGCCCTTTATTTTGTTGTCATTTAGATCGGACGGTATTTGTTGACGGGCTCTCCACTTTAGTGTCCCGAGATCTGACTCCAATTAGATCGTATGAATGATTGTTATTGAAATATATATGTCGCTTATTCTCGTATATAATCATCGACTTAAATCGCATTAGTCAATAACGGAATTAAATAAGTCAAATAACGAGAATGGACTTTTGAATACATATATTTTGTATATGAAGCGAATGGAATAGAGAGAAGAGAAACAACGCGCAGTGGAGATGGCGGGTAAGCCAACTCCTCTCTAACCAAGCGTTGATCGATATTTATAGTTACATAAAAGTAAGTTACAGAAGTGTGATGAGTAATGGGATAAGAAGTGTATACACACCTACACGCTCATATAAAAGCAGTCAAGATTGATAAGCGAATAATTAACAAGGTCAGAATGTGACTCAAGTAGGATAAATAGAATGGGCTGTCCGAAAGCTAGAATAAGGTATATGGGCTTAACATAAAAACCGACACTAAGGCTTTTCTAACGAATTAAAACGATTACGATGGAGTCATTAAAAGGATAAAGAACAATTTAAATGAATGTACTATGTAAGTTAAAATACGTTATATTATTTTAAATCCAACATTTCATTCTTCTAAATTTAAGAAAATAATTGTTTCAAATAAGAAATATAGGTATTCATTTATCATTCAGAAACCTACTTGGATATTTATATTGATTCGATAATCTTGGTGAAACAACCTTCACAATATCATTTTCACTTAAACTACTTTTTTGTTTTGTGTACAGTGAGGTAGTTTTCCTCGGACTACCTAAAAGTAGAAACATAACAAGTTAATTTACCCAACACAAATAATTTCATCATTTCATTATTGTATCTGCATATGATGGTAAACATGAACACTTCTGATAGGCTTTGAAGCAGAATATATTTTCAACAACAAAAAAATTAAATAAAGACATTCGGCATTTGATCATATCATCAGTCATTAAATGATTGAATGTGTATTTCGTTTTATAGTTAATTGGTGAACTGGCAATCAATTAAGTTGCTGTTTATATCAGAAATTAGGTGAACTGCTAAGTTTCCGTGAAATTATTACAATAACATTGCCTGGATTCGTTAATATTAAATATTCAGCAATTATAGTTATAAATTTATAACTACATATAAGTCGTATTTGTTTCTCTTAATGTAACTGCTTTTCATTCAATAAAAAGGATACTAATGATTTTGAGGTAGGACTATTAACAATTTTAATCTGATATTTTGAATTTAAGTTGTGGGTCCGAAATACGTTCCACAATTTTCTTTCTGACAATTCATAAAGTATAAGATGAAACATACAACTGGTGGAATAAACTGAGAGAATCCATCATGTCATCTACGTTGTCTTTTAGAAACTATAAAATATGTTTAGCTTTAGGATTTTAAGGATTGTGAATGATGATTTTCATCAAGTTTCCATATCAGTCAAAAGACTGACCTTCTAAAAACCTATTAGAGTCGATGTGTAGATACACATCATGTTTTAAATGTTTAAATGTAAGGTCACAAGAGCAAAGAATAATATAGTAAACTAGTGATGAATCATCTGATATTTAAAACTATCATTAACGAACGTAAATTTCAAGAATGAAGTGAGAAAATGAAGTTGAGCTGAAATATTCGATAAGTTTGTGCATTATACTTCAAGCAGTATAATAATAGAAACTTGTCAATCCATCTCTTTATAAGCATCATGAAAGGTCAGTTAAATGAAAGGTCAAATAATTTTCAGGTGTTAATCTAAGAGAGAAAAATGGCATAATATATAAGGAATAAGAAGCTGTCCCACCACCCCAGGGGTTAAAATAAATCAAGCATTACCAGGGCAGATTCAATTTGAAAAGAAAATTGTTTCTGTACATATAAGGGAGGTTTACATATTTTGTGCCCAAACCCTTTACAAATCTAAAAGTTCACTCCTGATAATTTCCGTGTAAAGTTTTAAAGATTGTTGTGAGGTCATTCCTACAATTTGTTTAAGTGATATATTTTGTTATTGAGGAACATGATCAGGTGTCCGAGTCTAACTACTTCTTTATCAATGTTTCACTAACCTCGATTGAATGGCTCCATTACCCACGGTTGTATTGTAAGAGATGGAACCATTAAAAGCCCAATTATTGGTTTGTTTAAGAGGTTTTCCTATAAACTGATGTCACTGTCTCCTCGACTCAGGAGAATGTTAAAAAAGGTCTGTTGCTGATTGTTTTCTTCGCCACGAATCAGCCTGATGTTCTGTAGATTATAAGTTCTATCTAAAAACTCATTTATATCTAAGAGGTTATCATATATGTTCACCTTCTTACACAAAGAAACTTCCCTGGTGAGATCACTCGCCATCCTGTCAACAAGTAACATAAAAACACTTGGTAAGAGAGGTTCCAAGGAACTATCCAAAGAAACATAGTGAATGTGTCGGAAATGTTTGGACTTATACTCTATAGGCTTGAAAATATTCATTTCTTTTAAGTAAACCCAATTTAAAAGAATGCAGAAAACATTGAAACATTGTGTTTGAGTTGTACGGTACATTATATATACTATCAAAATAAGTAGATCAAATTGAACCAAGGAATGACTTCGGTTGAGTTCGCTTGTAAAGTCCACAAATCAACCAACTGTAACCTTATGAAACTATAAACATTACATACACAAGTACAAGATAAATAAGACTCAAATATCAACTGAACAAAACATTAACAAGTAATAATGAGTTATCTAGTTCATACCCATCCAGTCAAGCAGAAATGATCTCTATAACTATTCATAAAGCATATTTTTGATTTACTTACTGTTAAAAATGTATCGATAATCATATTTGGACTAAAGCAAACATCATAATCTATGAAACAACAAAGTTCTCTATAACCTAACTTATGAATATTTACCATCAAATCAATTATATTATTAACTAATAGAGAAAATCTATGCATAAGATAAGTCTTAAGTAAATATTGACAAACCTTGAATTTTTAAGCATACAGAAATATTATTTTCTAAATTTACAAAATCAGAATTTGATTCATTTATTTCAGTTAAATTTAATCTTGTAGAAATTGAACAAGATTGATTTAAAGCATTTTTTGATTTTATTATTAAACAATCATTAGTATTAATATTGATGTTTGAACATGATTTTGGGGTTTTTATTGTTGATACTTTTCGTTTAACTTTGTTTTTGTTACAATTTGTTGGATGTAACCCTAAGAGAGAAAAAAAAAATCCGAAATATTATGCAAGTGAATTGAAATTGTATACATAATAATGAAGTTGAATATTTATTTTAAAATGATATACATTCGTGGATTGGTTGAAGTTAGACAATAACACCGTTGGATGTTGGCTCAGTGGTCTGATGGTCAAGCGCTCGCGCACGAAACCGATAGGTCCTGGGTTCGAATCTCGTGTAGGGCAGGATCATGGATGCGCACTGTTGAGGAGTCCCATACTAGGATGAAACGGCCGTTCAGTGCTTACAGGTTTTTCATGGTGGTCTAAAGTCAATTGACTCATGATTCCAACCATTGAAATTTTAAAAAAATTTGTGATTATATGAAACAACAATGGAAATATGGTTACTATGCTTACCTGTGTGCAATTTAATACTGTTAAGGTTATGAAAAAGTGTAGAAGAAAATCTATTAATTGGTTAGGTATGGCTTTTCATGGTAAAGTATAAACATTATTTCATGAAGTTATTGCAAAAAACATGTCACTATTTTAACCTGATTAGTTAAAGAATGTATTTTAATAATAGACTGCATAATAAGATAATTTTTTCAGATTAGAATAGGATGCTTAGTGTCACTGACAAGTACACATTAATCAATATTAGTATTGCTTGATATTGTTATTTTTTTGTTCCCTAGCTTAATTCAAATCAGAAAATGGATATGGATTTGTGAGAGAAAATGATACATCCGGCTGATCAAATAGAAGTATGTAATACATGATTCAAAACTTATGTTAAATGATAATAAAAAGAGTGTTGAGTGTTTTAAACAACATAGTCACAGTTAAATATGAATACAAAATAATTTCTATGTGTATTACATTTTAAAAAAATGCTCTTAGAGAAGATGACTTAAGAACAACATTTAATTCATTAGGTTTTATCTCATGTTTGAAAAAGTATCATGTGTTAGAAATTATGATTTATGGTGAGACTATAATTTATGGACGACCTTTCAGCGACGCTAAAGTGATCTAGAGAATGCCCACCTACATACTACGGCTAAATGAGGGTTATAAAACAGTGTGAGGAGTTAGGATTAATATTTACAGTTGATAGTTACGGTTAGGAATCAGATATAGGGTTTTCATAACAAACTGACATCAGCTATAATGCCAAAACTCTATTTAGTCAAATGAATGAATTAATTTAGTGCCAAAATTCAAGACCTGTTATCGTAAATTTGATTGGTTCGTCCATAAATTATAGTCTTGCCTGAATTATAATACTCCAAAGAGATTTAAATACCAAGTCGTTTGTTGAACAAAAATATCCTCCATTATATGTTTGAGTCGTTTATATGAAATCATAAAAACATTCTTGTAAATCGACTAAAACGAATAGATAATTAAGGGAAATTATAATGTATTTTCATTACTTTATGTTATTAGATGAAAAATTCATTAAAGGTAGTTGATATAGTAAATCATCATGGATTACGACTTTAAATCACCGTTGGACAGTATACTTTGAGTAGGAGGATGAGATATCTTTATTAAAGGAGTATTACTTATTTTTTTATATTGTATGTACTGATGGATAACTAACGAAGATTTACATTTTGGACTAGTTTTACAATTTGATAGGGTTTGATTGTATTAGCTTTCACTAAAATTGATGTATAATGACTTGGAATTAATCATAATGTTAAAACATGATCTTTGATAAGTTGAAGTGTATTTAAATTAGAGAAAACAGGATTCGATAGATTTATATTATGTCTGTACATGTAAATGTGGTTTCATTGTCAATAATATCATCACAGTTGTTGATCAGTATCGGATAACATGCTTATTTCTAAGATGGTGAACAATAAGTGTCTTTATAACAAAGAATGAGACTTTTTATTGTTATCGGATGATTTAGGCAAAATGTAACGTCAGTTTTTGATAACGAAATATTATTTACAATTCGTTTTTTTGGCATAAATTGGGCACATTAATAACACAGTTTTTGGGCTGGGATTAATGTCTTGTTCATATACTGACCTCTCAGAACTTTGTTATCCAAATTTGCAATTAGTTCTTAAATTATTTAGATATAAACGGGTAGTTATCTCGCGCTTATTTCGTCTTAATGTCTGTAATAAGTACAGTAGAACACGAAATTTTGAAACTTATTGGAATGCCAATACTGACATATTTATTCTTTATTTTATATTGTTTATTTAAATCATCCCATTGATGTGTAGGACTGCAAATGATCAGGTTCTTATTGGCATATGTGCATACTGTGCATATTGCCTCTATATAAGTTACGAGCATTATAAGCCACCATCACCTGTGCTTAAAAGCAAATAAAACACTTTATTTCCTTTCGTTATGGGCAAACTACTAAGATAGTCAAATTGTTCATACCTCTATTTCTATACGCCAGACTTTTATATTGGATTTACAAATTCTGTACTAGTATCAATCTCAGTTCACTACTACACGGAGTAATGAGTAGGAAATAAGTGAATATCTGAGAAAAATGGATATAAGGAGATACTTGTAGTTTACAGATACCATTCACTTCAGCTTCACATATATTACAGGGCTTAATTTCACCAAATGATATACACTGTTTAATACACTGTATCGGAAGTGATTGCAACAATTTGCATGCTTCTCTATTTTTGTGCCAGAGACTAATAAATTACGGGAGCATTTTGAAATGTCTTTAGTTATATGTTAGACTTGAAATAATGGACAATAATATGAACATGATTTATTAGATCTTCCTTAATTTATCCACAAACATTCACAAAATGTATCAGGAATCCATCTGTTTTCTTTTGAATTTCAGAAACATTTCCTACCTATTGAAAAGCCCCATAGTGTAAATTAGAACAATCAGTTGATAAGGTAGGTGTCATTACCAAGGTTTGATTTGATAATTTCGAATAAATTGAGCATTGGGTTGATTGTTATAAACAAAATAAAGGGGAAAGGAAAGCAGTTAGGAGTTCTATACTTGAACACCTAATCGACTGTAACCATTCCACTGATCCAAGAAATGAATTTAAGATTGTTTATATGATTCGTTCAAATCTACCCAGATTTCTTCGCATCCAACTTTTAAAAATAGCCGAAGCTCTTACCATCCAGGAGCTTAAACCAGAACTATGCGTACAAAAGAAGTACGTCTTATCGTTATCGTTACCTTGGTCTTAAGTATTTTGATTGCCCTATTATTATTCCTGCATTCTCCCCTTTACTTATATCTTATATTCTGATTGTTTTATTAGTGAATACTCATCATATCACCATATTTATTTATTTTTACACCTCTATAACCTTTAATTATTATTATAACAAAAACATTTTAATCATTTTAATCGTCTTATTATAATCACTAAATCTATTGTTATTATTATTATTCATATTACGTAATCTATTATTATAACCTTTTTATTAACTGTGTTCACATTTCCTCACGGAATTAGTACTTTTACAAAATCAAAAAATTTTTCATATATATACGATTGTACAGCTTGATAATAAATTCGTTGAAAAGAGATCCCTTCGCTGAAATTCGTGTTTTAATTTTAATGTTTAAATGGGAATTATCTGTCAATTGAAGAAATGCAAAGACCTTATGAAGATGAAAGAACTCAGTGGGTTCTTACGTTACACCATCAAGCTTTCGTTAGTAAAATGTGAGATCAGTTTTTTTTTCGAAAGCTGTATCGAAAGTAATGATTATCCTAAACGTTTCTAGAAGACACTATGGCGAAGCCATATTCATCTCAAACGTCATGTACTCAATTGTATCGATGCTATTAAATCTCGAATAGTTGAACTAGATTGCAACATATCTCTATGAAGTCGCGCATTGTTCGGACTGTCCTTAGATGAACGTAAACAAATTAAGGATTATGTTACTGATGTTACCGAAAAAGTCACAAGAAGCTAAACATAAACACTTGGGAACATTGCAACACGTAGACGTAATTAAGAAGTTTCCAGAATATCCCGAAAAGTATGTATTTAATCATTCTTCTATTAAACATTCGTTAAGTCAAATACAGGACTTATCATTGTGTCCGAAGTTCTGTAACAGCACCTCCAAAACTAGTAGACTTCAGACACAAATACAATTCGAAAATCTATCAAATCAAACTCATGATCTTGTGCCAACATCCCCAGAAAAAATGTTCAGCACTTTAAATCTACATTAGTGGACTGTAGTCATGGATACGTTAATGCACAATGTAGTATGAATCACCTATTAACTAAGAACCATTTGGATCAGCTAATACTTCTGAAAAGAAATAAGAATTTAATCCTAAGTAAACCTGACAAACGAGCTGGTGTAGTACTACTTGATCGCCAAGAATATTTGGATAAAATGAAATTAATTCTAGAGGATGGTACTAAATTCTCCAAATTTAAAGAAGTTGATAAAACCTTGCAAATCGAAAAACAACTAACAGATGTTGTTAAAATTCTTAAGAATAAGGGGTTAATAACCCAGGATTTATATAATCACATACGTCCCATGGGTTCAATCATCCCGCGCTTATATGGACTACCGAAAGTACATAAGCCGGGTTTACCGTTGCGACCTATTTTGGATATGTCGGATTCACCATACCACAGAATCGCCAAATGGCTAGCGGAAATATTGGAACCGGTTAGAAGGCAAGTATCTAAATTTTCTATTCATGATACTTTTCAATTTATTGATCGTATTAAGGACGTTAATACGTCCGGAAAACACATGTTATCGCTCGACGTTAATTCTTTATTCACTAGCGTACCTTTAACCGAAACGATATGTTATATATGTGAGTATATTGATTCCAACAACATAGATCTAGGTCTGCCGACTGAACACTTGAAAGAAGTATTGTTACGCTGTACCTTTAATGTTCAGTTTAGTTTCAATAATGAAATATATAGACAGAGGGATGGGATCGCAATGGGGTCTCCATTGGGTCCGATTTTAGCAGATTGCTTCATGGCAAAACTAGAAAACGACCAACTAAGCTCAATGATCAGTCAATTTCACCTGTACGTTAGATATATGGACGACACGTTCATCGTTTGTGACAATAATATTGATTTAGAGGATATTTTAAACACCTTTAACTCATGCCACCCTTCTATAGACTTCACGTTAGAAAGGGAACGGGACCAATCAATTCCTTTTCTCGATGTACGTCTGATGAGAAGTAGTAATGGTTCTTTAAAACGATCAATCTTCAGAAAACAAACATGGAATGGACAGCTAACTAACTTCTATAGCTGGGTTCCGTTAAGTAGAAAGAGAAATCTCATCCACTCTTTATGTTATCGAATACGTCAGATATGCAGTAAAGAATGCATTAACGAAGAACTGGAATTCCTCAAGAAAACCCTAACGGAAAATGGCTACCCAGAACGGTTCATAGAAAAGAATATGAATAGAGGTAGTTGTGACAAGAAACCTAGTTGCTCCGTTACGAAGAAAAACCTTTATATAAGTCTGGAATTTAAAGGTGATCGAACATCAGAAGTAATCAAAAATCGTCTAACAACAACTATTAGACGAACATTTAATGCAGCTAAATTGCGAATAAACTTCACTAGTAGGAACTTATTTTCCGTGTCCATAAAAGACAAGCTTCCGCGTCTGGTCGCCTCTATGTGCATCTACCAGTTCACCTGCTCTTGTGGAGCAAGGTACATTGGCCGTAGCCAGCGCTCGCTTTCAACTCGGATACGGGAACATATTCCGGCTTGGTTCTATAAGGGGGAAAGGAAAGCAGTTAGGAGTTCTATACTTGAACACCTAATCGACTGTAACCATTCCACTGATCCAAGAAATGAATTTAAGATTGTTTATATGATTCGTTCAAATCTACCCAGATTTCTTCGCATCCAACTTTTAAAAATAGCCGAAGCTCTTACCATCCAGGAGCTTAAACCAGAACTATGCGTACAAAAGAAGTACGTCTTATCGTTATCGTTACCTTGGTCTTAAGTATTTTGATTGCCCTATTATTATTATTATTATTATTATTATTATTATTCCTGCATTCTCCCCTTTACTTATATCTTATATTCTGATTGTTTTATTAGTGAATACTCGTCATATCACCATATTTATTTATTTTTACACCTCTATGACCTTTAATTATTATTATAACAAAAACATTTTAATCATTTTAATCATCTTATTATAATCACTAAATCTATTGTTATTATTATTATTCATATTACGTAATCTATTATTATAACCTTTTTATTAACTGTGTTCATATTTCCTCACGGAATTAGTACTTTTACAAAATCAAAAAATTTTTCATATATATACGATTGTACAGCTTGATAATAAATTCGTTGAAAAGAGATCCCTTCGCTGAAATTCGTGTTTTAATTTTAAAAATAATATATTTGTAATATCCCAATGAGTAGAAAATTGGATTTTCTGACGTTTCGTGACTTAGTGTAAGTCACTTCTTCAGAGAACAAATAACCAATTAAAATTCATCCAAGTTTAAATAGTACAACGGAACAATGCAAGAATAATATTGGATCAATCAAAAACAAGTCTGAACAAGTTGATGTCATGTCATTTCTGTCAAGGTGATTCATAACTGATATGTATGTAAATTTGTGTGTGTGTGACCTTTATGGTAAGAAACTGAAGAAGTGACTTACACTAAGTCACGAAACGTCAGAAAATCCAATTTTCTCTCATTGGGATATTACAAATATATTATTTTTATTTATAATCAGTTGATAAGGTCAAACAGTTTCAGCATTTACTCTACGGTTTATCTAGTTAATACTGATCACTAAGTTCCTTCAATATTTTGTCTTCTCTGTCTCACTAATTTATGTAAAGTTTAGTAAATTTATAAAAAATAAGATAATTAACCGTCTATTTTTTGTCAAACTTACCAACACTGGTGTAGTTCGGCTTGGTTTTCTTTCCAAAATCTAAAGATTTTGAAATTTCTTGTTTGACTTTACTATTCAATGTTTATTCTGAATAAGAATTGTCGTTAATATAAACACACATACACTGCCATTTGAGAACCAATTAGATAACTGTATAAATCTGTTGGTTTGACTGACAATTGTTTTACTAAACTGGAAAATCAAATTTATGGATAAAAATGAAGAGTATACTGAAGAACGGAAAGAATGATTGTTAATCGTCATAGAAAGGTACTGAAAGACTAACGATAATGGGAGAAAATGAAGAAGACCTATATTACACACGATGATATACATGTTGTCTATGTCTCAGTTTATAGAAATTCATCATATGGAGAAGTGATGACATCATTAAATGATTTTTCATACTTTCCTAATAAACATATTTAAACTGGAACAACATAGATTAGGTACTTTGAACGATTTAAACACTTGAATTTTGTAGTAATAAGCTTCTAATAATCACTTTTTTTTACTAATATCAAATATGCATTTTATACTACAAGTCATAAATGGTCAAACATCTTTGCTGGACATAATATTTTGTGAACACAAATGCTCAAACAAAAGTATTACCTGTTAGTTAATAACTTATGAATCGGTTCAATAAGCGTATGACAGTCAAATATATCACTGTTATCTCTTCTTAAATCTTTGCTACTTTCTCTATCCATACGTCCATAACTTAACTGACTTCTAAGATATCTTAAAAGATAAAGAAAAGCCATAAAATTCTTGGTAAGTGAATTGATTTCATTAAATAGTTATGATGAAAACATTAACAGAGCTGGATAAATCATTGTGAAGGGATACGTGTTCATTACTTTAGTACACATCAGTATGACATGGAGTTAGTTACATAATCCTCCGAATTTAAACAACACGATATCAGTCTCATTTTAAATTTCATATAACTGTTTAATAGAACGAATGTAAGTGTCCATACTAACAGCTCTGTTGAAGTAATATTAGACCAGAATTTACAAAAGTCTCAGCCTATATAACTCGATCAAATTTCTCCCTTATGAAAAAAAATGTGCTTGGAAAGTTTTAATTACCGATCACATGAAACTCTAAACTGATTATCAAAGGTGAACTGTAAATTGTTATACGTTTTGTTGATAATATCCACTATAAGTAAACCTATTAAGGGAAAAAAAATCAAAATTGATTACAAAAGAAAGTTGTATTATTCAGAGAATAAGGGTTTTGAAATAATAAACGGTTCATAATTATATCAGCATTTAATAAACAAATGAAATATTCACAATATAATTTCAGTAATTTCTCTTAATGTATAGAATTAATAATATTACTCTTGTAGTAGATCTTTTGTCTAAGTAATCTGAATGATGATTTTATAATATTATAGAACCGTTATAGGCATTTCTATTTGGTCGATTAGCCTATCTAGTGATTAGCAATATAAATTTTACACTAATATAGATTCTTTTAAGTTTAACAAATACAAAATAGTTGGTTCTTTAACATCTCCAAAAACACATCTTTGTTAATTCAGGTTTTATTCATTAATCTAATCATAGTTAAATTAATTTGAATATGATGATAGATTGAGTCTAGATTCAATGATTTTACTGAATAATCTAAAATGTTTAAACCTATTACATAATGTTTATTTAGTCATATTCCATTCGGGTTAATACAGCGACTAAGATATCTTTGACAACTTTTGAGTGTCAAGATAATGACCATTAGAAGACGAAATTTTATTAGCAAAGTAGTAAATAAAACTAAATTTTAATTGTTGATTGACTGAGGTTAGATATGTGAATCATTGGATAACACTCCTGAGGAGTCAAGTGATTATCAAAACAATTGTCTACCTATTTCTGGTTTTCAGTGTTGATCTAGCTGCAGTCAGTCCATGATGTAAATCACTAAATACACATTGATAGCTATAATGTAACTTTATTGTCTATCAGACTATGTTTGTGGATATACTTTCTGTACAAAATATGTGAAATATGGATTTTTGAAAATCATTTAGAATTACAGTTTTGTTATATTTCGAGATTTACTTATGATTTATACATGAGGTTATTCAAATTGTAATACTTACGAAGAACGTGTAGGTCTTCCAAAGGGAGATTTCAATTTCATTGAATGTAAGTATGGCTTTTTTGGCTCCGGTCGATAGTATTTTCGGAATGCAGATATACTTATACACATTTTTCATCAGTTTTGTTCTATTCAGAGTGAAAAAGTGAAAAAGAAATCTTATCGAAACGAATCATATAAGTGCGCTTATTGTTACAGGCTTGGGTTTCTTTACTTAATAAACAAGTATAACGGCATAAAATTTCCTGATAAATGTAGGTATATATCACCGGTATTTTTAAGTCCAGGACATTAAGAGTAAACATCCATGAGTTATTTTAATCCTTGAATTTTATGAGTCGATCTAAGTTGGACCCCCATTGAAAGCCTGGAAGCATTGGACCACCGTTTCGTCCTAGTACTACCCAAACCCAGGGCCTTCAGTCTCGTGAGCGAACGTTTAACCTCTAGACCACTGAACCGGAATCCAACGGTGTTAATGATTAACTACAATCTTCACACACTCCCATTCTGATAATAATCTATTAATAAGGCATTATAAGTAAAGATTGATGGTGGTTAGCAGTGGAATCAAGGAAGTACGTTTCGTCCTATGTGGGACTTGTCAGTTGGACGTACCTGCATCACAGGGTTGATACTCACTCCGAGACTTGAACTCCATACCATCCGCCTCAAACGCCATCGCATTACCCACTTAGCTACTGAGTGCTGATGACCATTTGCTTGTGCAATGAGGCAAATTTCAAACAAACAATACCAAATGAGTTTAATAATAAGGCAGTTATATCAAATTTGTCTAGTATTCTGATATTAAGTGGTTAGAGAGGATCTGCAGAAAATTATAGATTTCGGTTCCATGTTAGTTGACCCTCGTTATCATAGCTGATTTGCAATCTTGAAGGAACCAGTACTTACAATATTCGTCCTGGTAACATAAAACACAATCCAACGTGATGTTACATCATTTTGAATAGCTGCCACATTAATAGTTGATTGATAAAATCAAGATTCCAAAGTTTTTAGATCATGTAGTCAGTTTATAAACTAAAAGCAAACATGTATGGCGGTGAAATGTTATGAATCATAAGTACCAGGAAATCATTGTATAAATGAAAGAAGACTCACGTATATTTGTGTATATCTTAATTTAATCACTAAAAAAATGCATCATTGTTTAGTAATTATAAAACGACCAGGTTTTAAGGTCAAATGATGATGACCTAGTTAGCAAAGCATGAATGATATTTAAATAAGGGTTAGAGATAATCATTGTTTCAGTCTGATGTCCTATTGATTATCCTGTTTCATCACCGTTGGTGGTCTTTATTAATAATTGACATCTGTTCACAAAGCTTATGATATGTACTAATATACTTTATATTGTTGTTTTAGCAAATATTTACACTAGGTGTGATCGATAATTTTGGGGGAATGAATTGGCTATTTCAGCTTCATCAGTGGACGCCAAAGTACAATTTCTGACTTAGCATAAGACATTATTATGACTGTTTCCAATACTGAATTGATAAACTTAAATAATAATTAAATTATATTCATTACATGGTTTTGTGAATGGAACATTGAAATAGGTCTCCTGACTCTAGCTGAGGTTAAAATGGCTATAGTTGATCAAGAATGAGGAAGAGAAGCTGGTCCAGATGGATTGGCTCCAGATATCTTTAAAGATGGCGGTCCAATTTTAGCGATTAGGTTGACTGATATTTTAGCTAAAATCTGCGAGTTGGACGTAATCCCATCTGACTGGTCACAATCACTGATTGTCCAAATATATATGAGGGGGGTCAAAATCATCCTGTGATAACCATAGAGAGATTAGTTTGACTAATATAGCATCTAAAATACTAGCCTCAATAATTATCGGACGCCTAACTAAGGCTTGTGAACTGAACAAGAAAAAATCAGACTGGCTTCAGACCTGGTCGTGGCTGCACCGACCACATATTCACCATTCGTTAGATTCTAGAACACAGGCATGCCTATCGGGGTCCGACAGTGGTGGTCTTTATTGACTTAAATGCAGCATTTGACTCTGTATACCGAGAGGTTCTTTGGCAGTTTCTGTCATTGAAATGTGTACCCCAGAAGTGCATAAACCTTTTGAAGGGTCTTTACTTTAACACTACTAGTCAAGTGAGAGCTTATGGCAAACTGTCATCTGCTTTTGCAACCTCAAGTGGTGTCCGTCAAGGCTGTCCACTTTCTCCATTTTTATTTAAATTCATCATAAACATACTGATGGAAACAACGTTCTCGTCGATTGCATTTTTGGACATCGATCTCCTACCAGGAGGTCCACTTATCGACTTAGAATACACCGATGACATAGTCCTGATTGGTGAGGATGCTGGTAGCAATGAGCAACAATGCCAGAATGTTTTGTATGCGCTTCTTCTGCTCTAAATGCAAGTTGTTGCTCCTGGACTGGCCTTCGTCAACACCTGAACTAAGGATAGAGAGCAAAATAGTCGAACGTATCGACAACTCCACTTATCTTGGAAGTCTGATCAGACCTAATGTGTTGGTGTCTGACGACATTTCTGCACAGATTCGAAAATCTCGCTTGGCTTTTCCAACATACGTCACCTATGACGAAGGCGAGATATTCGTTTATCAGTTAAGTAAGAGACGAGTATACTGCGCAGCAGTTCGTTCTATCCTACTTTACGGCTGCGAAACGTGGCCACTAACAGTAGAATTTACTCGTAGGCTACTAGTATTTTACCACAAATGTCTTAGAAATATTGCTCACATCTGCTGGAATCACCAGGTAAGTAGTAGTGAGGTTAGACACAGAATACTAGGGAATGATGGTAAATCAGTTGATGAGGTTGTGAATCTTCATTGACTGAGATGATTGGACCACGTTTTGCGTATGCCTGTACACCGTTTACGACGACGCGCAATGCTGACTAGTGTTGGAGATGGTTGGAAGAAATGTAGGGGCGGCCAAACCAAAACGTGGCATCAGTGCTTGAAGTCCCTAACATCTAGTCTTAGCCATGTTGGTAGATGCAGACGACTTGTTTGGGGTTCGCATGACTATCGTAACCAATGGTTGGAGACTCTGTGTGACATGACTCAGAATCGATCACAATGGCGTAGGTGTATTCACTCTCTGTCTTCCCTCGAATCGCGTGAATAAAATCACTTCATATCTTTCTTTCTATGAACTAATTCTTTCTCCCTGTACTATGTCCTTATGTGCAATCTTTTTTTATATATCACCACCACTGAATAAACTAGTTCTATGAATTCGGTGTTTTTCTTGTTGTATCAATGAGGTATGACAACTTGAACTGATGCATATATGTGCCTGGTCCTACGTTATAACTGACTGGCTGAAATAAATAAATAACCTAAATAGATTTCACTACAAAGTAATTTATTTTTATTTGAAGATGTGACATGTTTTCACTGAACGAGAGATAGAAGCATGTTTTTAATTTTTTCGATTTCAAACTATGTTTTCTTTTCCCGTGTACCATTAATAATTTTTTATTCTATTTCATTTCAACAGCTAGTTGATAAATCAATTCACCTTGAATTTCGTTTTAGTCTTCACGATGATCAATGATAAGATGCTGGATTATTTATTTGAAATCATGAACTGACTATTGGAAGACCACCATTGAATACCTGAAAGCACTGTACGGCCTATTCGTCCTAGTATGAGACACCTCAACAGCGCATTCACGAAGCCGCACGCACGACTAGAACCGAGCACTTTGAGTCTTGATCGCAAACGTTTAAGCTCTAGACTGCTAACACCGCACCCAACTGTCGATTGCCAAACAGACATTTTTACACATTTGTCTCTCTCTCATTTTTGTCTGATGCCCATTTTCTTCACAGTAACCTGTAACCATGAAAATGAATTGGCGCAGCATTAAATTTCTGAAAAGCATATTTGCTTGAACTTATGGCTACTAGCATCGAACAAAGTGAGAAGTTAGCAAATTTCAGTTAAATAACTGATAACATTTAAATTTAAATTTTGGTAAGGTAAGCAGAACTGCGACTTTTGTTGAGTTTATTATTGTTGAACAAGAGGGCTAATGAAAACACTATTCTAACTTCGTTAAACTGTTAATAACATTCCTAATTCTGAAAGTTTGATAATGATAATTATTTCAGCATGAAACAGCTGAAATATATACTTAACTTCAACTTGTTGGTCAATAAAAGTTTAGATTACCAAATGATTATCTGGAAAAAAATCTACAAGCAATGAACTAGATATTTTGTAGCATTTCAATACGTGCGTGAATAATAGAGAGTCGTGTTCTTCCATCTTATCAACTCTCATAGTGTCTCTGAGTATATTCAGTGATATCTGTCTCACTCCGTTGGTTGATATTTCTCGAAAATCTCAAATATCTATCTCGAAGCTGTCCGTGACGTTTGGTTTGGAATAGCGAACCACCTGAGGTCAGTTTGTGAGGAAAGCTATCTTTGAAACACTTTGTTTTATTTTGTAAGGAATTGCGTTTTCGCGTACACATATAGCTTGAAGATATAATAACCGGATATACCGTTCGTAAAAATGATGAAGTTTTACTGTTTGAAAGTTTTACCTTATTGAATGGAAAGAGAACTTTAAAAGGTTTAAGAAAACTATATTATAATGCCAGATGGGTTTGAGATATATCCAACATATTCAGTGTATGATTCAGTGGGATTCTGAAGGTAATCCTATTACATTCTTGGATAAGGTTTACACAAATATTGACGGTAGGTATAATCTTATTCCAGTAAAGTGTTAGTGAAATCCCTTGATCATCAGACTTGGAATACACAAACGAATTAAGCTTCAAAATTCCTAAATAACTCCTTGTACATAACTCCGAAAATACTCCCGATATTTGTGTGTTTTGGATTGTTAGTTCTGGATACTGAAAATGTGAAAAATAATTATGGGTAAGAGTTTTACTACTTACTAGTAATATAAATCGTTGGGTAAATATAATTTGAAACTTTTTGGTGCATTTGGCATAAAGAGGAAGCATAGTTTATCAGAATTATGTGATATATTGTTTCAGTATGTTTCAAGCAATATGTGAACAAATTAACATGTTAAAATGCTTAAGTTCGAAAAAACCAACAGTTGTAATAAACGATTAAGCCAGGATAATAAGAAATGAATCATAGTTTTAGTGACCTGATGAATGAATGTTCATCACATGATCCAGTCGGATTGCTAAGTTTTTTTCGTTTTCAAACAATCAGGAAAACCCTAACCTTTATTAAAACATGATGGTTGCTTTTCTCCTCACATTGTATTTACACTCAAGTATATTGATATAAACAGTCAGAAGTGGGATCATCACTTGGATACGTGTGTTTTCCGTAAAACATAGGATTTGTCGTATTAATTACTATTGTTATGGTTGTATAATATGTCTTACTTAATGAACGTCAAACGCTTCGTCCAAGTAAAAAGACACTTAGCACACGAAAGAGTGGTAGACGGACGAAGTCCTATTTTAGGTACTAGAAAAACTAATAGATTTACAATTGATTGATCACTGAGTGATGATCAATGTTATGTATGTCAGGTCCTTCTTAGTGCAAATCGAATCCTATCGACCAAGTTGCAATATGGCCACAATTCTAGATGACTCAACATTGCGTGCACTAAGAAGGACCTGACATACATGGCATTGATCACCATCCAGTGATCAATGAATCGTAAATACATCTTAGTCCTACACGAGGTCAGTTGCGGCTGGGATAGTTCAGTGGTAAAGTCTCTGACTGTGAAGCTATGTGATACGGGATCGTATAGGTCAGGGAGCATTAGTTCCTTCCATATTACACGTACACCTTGATGACGAGTGCCAAGTAGAACGAAACCTATGTCCAGGGTTTCCTGTTGATTACCTACGATCAACATCTTTTAACTAATAGATTTCAATGTTACATGAAATTTCAGACTACCTCTAAGTTTTACTTTGTTCATCGTCCGAAATCGATTGTCCATAATATGTTTTAAAAGGTTTTTTTTTAATATTTTTAAAATTAAGATGAAAAACTCGTTAATCTAATCCTTAGTTTTCAGCTGATTTTCTCAGTAACATCAGTTAGTGATATAAAAAATATCTAAACTATGGAAGATACCCTACAAGATCACTTAATCTCATATGACCGGTTATATTATATTAGTTCTGCTTAGTGATAATAGTGAATATGTTGTTCAACACATAGGCAGTAGTTGTATAATTACTTATGAGAAAATTGTTTAGAAGTTGTTTATACGGAATAAGAAGAGACAGGAATAGTTATTTCGACAATATACAGAAAAGTCTAGTGACCGAGTTTCTGATCGTTCAGCTGCATTCTAGCTGTCCACTATGTCCCATGCTTCCCCTCAGATGTTGACGTCTCCATGATCCAGTCGATCACCAGGAGAAAGAGAAAGGATGAGAATAAGCAACCTATATAACAACTTGTTTTGTCTCTATTTAGTATGGATCTCTTAAATTGATTTCTTTGTAAACGAATTATGAATAAACTGAGATGAAAATAATATTTTTATTACCAAAAACTTGATTGTTACCTTTTTGTTTCATATGCATACCTGCTATAATTTACGTATTTCGTTACCGTTTCCCATTACTTTATTTAATTTAATTATACGTCACTGATGTGATTTAGAAATGTTATTCATTAACAATCTTTCTTTTCTGACTTACGCAAAAAAAAACGACAATAACATACATGTTATCGACCTTTTGTGTACATAGTTTTTCCTTGGCATACCTTACTTATTAATTTATATCTTTTTCCATCAAAGTGGTCTTTCATAATCATATTTAAACATTGTTTTATATATTTTGATGTATTCACTAATCATTTAAATGTTACATAATGATAGAAACAGTAGTAGAGGAAAGGAATTTATAGTTAAATATTACATATACGATTTACTTTTTCTTTCTTTTCCCTTTTTTTTTTGAATGTTTGTTACTTGTTGTTTTCTTAATTTAGGTCAAATTATTTGATAAGTTTTTTGTTTTGTTTTATTTGGTTTTGTTGAATCATTTCATTTTAATGATCATTATTTGTACAACATATTGCTTTCATTGAAAAATAAGAAAGGTGTTATAATTTATGACTATCATTTATTATTCAAATTATACAGTCATAAACAAGTCAAAAATAACATTTAATGCTACCAGAAATGTTTTGGTAAGAATTCATTATCTAAATATAAAATAAATAAATGCATGTTAATTTTGAAGAAAAAGACACAACAACAATTTTTTGTTGCATAAAGTAGACGAATAGGTGTTATACTATTGGTATTGTTACCTTTTTATGTATACAATGATTGGATAAAATGTGTAATGTAATAGTTAACATTTACCCTATTAATTGATTGATTATTTTTTATCATGAAAGAATGTTCTATTTACTGTTGGTTATTAATTAGTTGAATTAATGTATATTACTAAAATGTTAACATATTCAGATATATTTAATAAATTATTTCATTTCGTGAAATCAATGATAAACCTTACTGATTTTATTTGGATCTATAAGAAGAAATAATTTGGCGATTCGGTTGGATTATAAATTCATTAAAAAAATTATTTTTTAAAAACAACGAACGACTTTTTCCCTAAAATAGAACTTCTCAAAAATGTACATTCATAATGATTTAGGGGATCGAACCCAGAATTTTGTTGTTTCTCAACAAACTTATAAGTTTTAAACCAATAAATCGATATCCATTAGTGTATACGATTAATTTCAATCGACTTGTGGTATTGTACAACTATCTTCAATTTCTCTTCAGTTGAATAATTGCTTCACATTTAACATAGTTGAACTCAAAGATAATTGATAGAATTTATAAATTCATTGTATGTTATTCGAATGATATCACACTGTGAAAGTATTTAAATTATATTAAGAAGCAAAATGTGACTGGTTTTTAGATAGTTGTCTAAAAGATATTTTCCACGGAATATTATTAGACAATTGTGTTATGTTATGAATAGTTTGATCAATGTGTTCTTTGGCCTTCCTCTTTTTCGCTTCCCTTCAGGATTCCAAGTTAGGGCTTGCCTCGTGATGCAGTTTGACGATTTGCGTAATGTATGTCCTATCCATTTCCATCGTCTTTTCCTAATTTCTTCTTCAGCTGGAAGTTGGTTTGTTCTCTCCCACAGAAGGCTATTGCTGATGGTATCCGGCCAATGGATGTTGAGTATCTTGCGAAGACAGCTATTTATAAATACTTGTACTTTCTTGATTGTGGTTGTTGTAGTTCTCCAAGTTTCAGCTCCATACAGTAGAACTGCCTTGACATTCGTATTGAAGATTCTCACTTTGATATTGGTTGAAAGTTGTTTTGAGTTCCATATGTTCTTTAATTGTAGGAATGCTGTCCTTGCTTTGCCAATCCTTGCCTTTACGTCTGCATCTGAACCTCCTTGTTCATCGATGATGCTTCCTAGATATGTGAAGGACTCTACATTTTCCAGAGTTTCGCCATCAAGAGTGATTGGATTGTTGTTTTACGCTTTGAATTTGAGGATTTTGGTTTTCCCTTTGTGTATGCTGAGGCCTACTGATGCAGAGAAATAAAAAGGGTATCAACTTAATAATAATAATTAAAAAAACAATTTACATTTGTATATTTCAATTTGAAATCATTTGTAATCCATGAAAAACAAAACAAACAATCCCACTCGCGGGATCGTGGATACGCACTGCAATAGGACGAAACGGCCGTCCAGTGCTTCCAGGTTTTCAATTGTGATGGTCTAACATCAATTGGTCCATGATCTCAATCAAAAGCTTAATAATCTCCACAACTCCTATACTAGAAAACAAACATACATAGAAACATTAAAACTCTATTGGATTCTTACATTAAACTAATGAAATAGAATTTAAATGTGTTCTATTACATTGTCTGAGATTTTGTTATGATACATTAATAATAAACTATTCAAGATTACATTTTAAGTTTATCAATTTAAATATATTTAATGTTTGTTCTCTTTTTTTCAGTAATTTTAAGATAAAATAAGAAATCATTACAATTGTATTTAATAGTATAGAGTTATACATGAACATGGCTAACGATGTTCTTGTATACATATATATGTATATCTTATACTTTTATCTTTTATTACCTACTCCATTACTATTAGTAGTATTTATACACTAAATTACTCATTAAGGAACTGAAAAATGGCAAAAAACAAACATACAATAACATAATATAAAAAAAATTTGATTTACCATTTAAATAATCAGATAAATTTTATTGCGGAAACATTTTTATCTTGTTTATAATGAAGAATGAGAAAAAATACTAATGTATAAATATAAATTTAAGAAAAGACAGACATGAGTAGGAAACTAATGAATACTTGCTGTCTGTTTTTTTGTTGTTGTTGGAAATATTGAATTGTTTACCGTCTATTTATGTATATATAAGTGTGTATTTGAGTACTTTTGTGTATATGTTTGTAGAACAATGAGAAGCAATCACTTAATTGCTAGCTACTTATCATTTTAATTATCCACCTGGTGAGAAATATCTGTGCCAGTCTATAGTTTATTTATTTCTATTATAATAATGTTTACTTATCATGTCATTGTATAGAATTACTTTGAATGTTACTTAAAAAGAAAACATGCATTACAAACTGTAACGAGAATAACCTGAGTAAAACAAATAAATGAATGTATGAAGGATTAAGTGCATTCTTTATTTATAGGGTTAATTCTGTTTTATTTTTAATTATTATTCTTTTTCTCATTTGAATAGAAAAACTATTACTTCTTCTACAACTCATTACTTGTTTTCATGTTAATTAAAATCTAGACAGTTTTAAATGAAATTTGCAAGAAGATAATCAAACAAAAAAGGAGCTTATTTTCATTAATTTTTTCTGTGATTACCATCATTTTATTTTACTAATTAAGTAGTGGAATAGAAAAAAAAATGGAAGGATTCATTTTGCTCATATAAGTTTTATTTTACATAGAATACTTTATCTTTCATGTATATGTTAGCGACAACTAATAAACTTTCATACAAAATTACAGAATGTCTTGGTAAAATTTGAGAACCATATACTGAATACTTCATTTGTTCATTTCCATCATTTATCCTTCACACTCTGTATTATTCTTCCAGTTCACAAGTCCTTTATAGTTCCTATTCTGTTTTCTTTAACTTGATTTTTTTAGCCTTCTGCAGCCAAGTTTTCTACTTTCGATTGATGTTACATACTACTTATATCGACAGACATAAGTAGCATACACCCGATATATATTTATACAGTGATTGTCAATGAATAGAAAAATATACAGGTTGCAAACTTTATTTTATTTAAAATTCATATTTCTTAGAGTATGATAGGAATAATTTCGGAGTGATTTGGTGTTGTTTATTAATAATTTAGGTTCACATATATTCTCAGTAAAATTTTGTTTCGTTTTTTATTCTATCTTATTTAGAGTTTTGACTCGCTGAATTCCTCCTTAATTGTTCCCTAATGTCTTAAATTCTGGAGAAAGGCTTTGTTTTATTATATTTAAAATTAAAATAAATACTTAAAGCTTCCTAATGAATAAGATGCCTTGAAAATGTAACTAAATGTTATGCTTTCCAATTTTTGTATATTCTCATAATTTAACTCTTTTGACAGTTTCTGATCAATTTTAATCCAATTTAACCATTGACACATTCTGACTGACTTGGATCTACTCTCAGCAATGTTGATAGTGATTCACAGATCCTATCGGTCGAGAGTTTAAACTCTCCAGAGCCCAGAATTCCATTTCAATTGAAAATACACCAACTAGATCTAAGTTCTATATTTATTCAGTCAGCTAATTACCATAACGTGAACATTCATGAATTTATATACGGGAATTATCAAACCCGATCACACCATAAATATGAAATAGTAGTTTATGTACAACCAAGACACAAGTGTTAGACAATGGAATAAGAGGTGAATAGCTAAGTAACAATAATTAACAATAAATTCACTTGGTATTGTTTACTTGAATATTCCTATTGATGTTTACGATTGAAATTGATCAGTCCTCTTATTGGCATATATGCCTACTGTGTGTATTGCCTTGATATTGCCTTTAGTCACAAGCTTTATAAGCAAAGATGGATAGTGGCTAGCAGTGGAATCCAGGAATCCAGTTGAAGAGTCCCAAATAGAAAGAAACGCACGTCCTAGATTTCACTCCTAGCCACTATCCATCTTTATTTATAATTAACAATTGTTTATAAATCCAAAATAATATAATATTACAACTACCCAATTAACTAACAGTTATGAAATAAAAAAATAGATCATAATTCTCAGTCAAATGTTGATAAGATATTCAACTTTGTCTATTTTCGATCCATAGTAACACCAGTAAATAGAGATTGATGTAAAATGATCATAATGTTTCATTTTGAATTAATTTGAATTGCCAAAATGTCATTCAACACAGCTATCCACAATATCTGCCAATGATGAACATTTAAACTTGTATATGAATATGTGATAAATGTCATTTTAAAAAAAGAAAGATGGATATTTATGATTAGGGCTAATGCATACACTTGAAAAATATGAATAAACTTATATATTTGTACACAAAACATTATTGATGATCATAGTACCATACATAACACTATTCCTTTCATTTTTACTATAAAAGATACCTTAATACTATTTTCAAACATTTTCGGAATTTTAAAAATAACTTATCCGATTGATTGAAAGTACCTTTTTCTTTCTGTTTTCTTTCTTCATTGTTTTTTTTCTTTAGATAAACATATACGTTTCTTTTCATTTTTATTTTCCAAAAAAGCAACAATAATTCTCATTCTGACTAAACAATTGAATTGTGTCATTTATTTTAAATTAGATTGAATATACTGATGTAAAATTGACGGAAATCCGTTAACTTAACTATATATATATATACAATACAAGAAATGATTTTTTCTTTAAAACTTACAATGGATTCTATTTTGATTGTTGTATCTTTTATTTTATTCATTTTTTTTCGTGGATTGATCATGTATTTTATATATATTGGTATTGTATAGTGAATACATTTAGTATTTACCATAAGTAAAGTAATTTTCAGAAAAAAAATGTCTGACTATACAATAAAACTCCATGTAAACGGATTTTATATTATTTTATTTTTAAAGCCAGTAATCTATAATGTTTATTTGTAATAATGTTTTATTGAATAAGACGAAAAACGGAATCCTTGTCCTCTTTTTTTTTCTTTTTCTTTTTCTTCTCTTTCGTCTTCCTCTTTATCATATGATATTGTGTTTGTCAATTCAATAGTAAAATTGTTATTCTTTTCTCCCTATTAGTATTATTTATTTATTTTAAGTCTTTGAATTAAAATTTTGATTAGAAGTTTGTTATCTGATTCTTTATCTAGTTATTTAAGATTCCCTTTGAAAATGTTTGTTCATTTATCATTTGAGGAAGTTATATTTTGTGAATGAGAATTACTCCATGTTTTATTCACTAATTTACTATTATTATTAGGTTTGTTTGTCTTTATTGGAAACTAATGAAGAAAAAAAGGGTTCACAATTAAAGTCATTTCTTTTTTCAAATACATTAGTACATAATGATCAATATTGAATTTAAAATAAAAAAAATAATATCGGATTAATGTTTATTTAGGAGATTTAAAGGAGCTAATATTCAATTCAGTAGTATTTGTCATTCTGATAACAAATAATGAATATATTTTATTTAATATTAAATATTGTTATATATTTCATTGAATATGATCAATTATTTGGTATTTTAATAAATGGATTCATAAAAGTAAATTAATTTCCTAACGAGATTATAATTTTTAAATGAACCAATCAGATTTAGGATAATAAGTCTTGAATTTTGGCATGAAATAAATACACTCACCCCCATTTAACTAAATAGTTTCTTGGCATTTTTGTTGATGATGGTTGATGATGAAAAACCGTAAATCTAATTCTTAACCTTAATCATCAACTGTGAATCATAATCTTTATTCTTCAAATTGTTTTATAACCCTCATTTATCTTTTGTAAATAGGTAGACAGTTTCAAGGTCATTTTGGCGTCACTCATAGGCCATCCATAAATTATAGTCTCACTAATTTTCCTTTAAGTTTTGATAATCATACAAAGTAACCATTTTGATTTCAAGTTGGTTTTATTTTTTCATAGAATTAAAGAGAATGTCTATCAGTATATTTTTGTTTAGAAATACTACCTGATGGAAAAGATTCGAACAAAGAGTTTTGAAGTTTATTTTTTTAAAAATCGTTTTAACAAGCATGTTTCATGTGAATATCGTAATTAAAATGGATTTTTATTGGACAGGAATTATCATTTTATTTGTATGAATGGTAATTTATGAATTTTATTTTGAATAGAAAAAAGAAATTTCTGAAGTCCATTTACTATTTCTCTATATAGATTACATCTTAGATTACTAGAATCAATAAGCTTTCTAGTCTAGTGTTTCTATTCAAATAGGTTAAATGAAAAATGCAAAAGAATCTAAGTCGCGTCAGAATCGATCTATAAGTTTAACACTGGACACTGTGAACTAAATTACAAAACGTTTTCACTAGTAAACTAAAGGAAACCTAAGATTCCTTCCTTATCAGTATATATGATAAATATAACCCGTATTCATTATAAGCTTTAAAGGGTAAATACCTTTTGTCAAAAGGATTATAACAATCTTTTTGCAGTTTCAGTACTTATTATGGAAAATTCGATGAAAACTAGCAGTATTTCAGAATACTGATATATTGTATGACTTTTAAACTGACTTATCAGATGACTCAGTCAGTGGTCTTGAGTTCTATTAGAAGTATGAAGGCGGTTGTCACTTCCCGGTTGCCCACACTGTGGAAGGGTTCTTCTGGTGGTACCTGAGAAGGAAATTGGATTAGAGGTGGTTTTAGTGACCTGAGAGTGTGACCGCAATGCCCAAAGGACAACTGCTTGGGGTCGGTCACACACGACCTTTAATGGGGATAAATTCTTTTTCAAATCATTACATATATGTACGTTTTCCCGCTCAAAGTACCACATATTATTTGAGTTATGATAACCCCTATTAACAAAAAAAACGTGCATCGATTTTCAGTATTTAGCAAATACAACTTTCATTTCACCACTGAACCTGAAATGTAATATTGAAAACATGATTTTAACGATTTAAATGGATAATAGCTATAATATCCTTGTTAATTAAAAAATTTCTCAGTGATTCTATAGCTCACCATTTTCTGAACTTTTGGTTTTGTTGCTCATATAAGTTATTATTATGTAATTTAAAGTGTATAGAAAATAAAAAATTATATGGTGTGAGATAAATATCTGAACATCATTGGATAAGCTTTTAGTGTAATTCGCTTTACAAACCTTGATAATGTTGATTTTCATTATTTCCCTGAAGAAGTGTAGACCAGTTTTCCAGCAGAAACGATAAAACTATATGATGAACCGTTCTTAACACTTAAATGATAGACTTTGATTATCGGTTAGTGTTTACCAATGGGAAATGCAATAATTTTCGATATACTGTGATAAACTGAGGATCAGTGGCCTAAATCAAATAAGTTGCTCAAAAAACTGTATGTTATTAACGTTTTACCAATAGGTTGATAGACCGTCTACACTGATGACACTAAGGGTTTCATTTTTACTCTTATTTAGTCTTATTTGAATACAATCATCAAGAGGCATCATTTAAATAATTTGTTCAGGGTTACAATTATTAAAATGGTTTATCGGCTTCTTATAAAGTATCAAAAAGAAGTCAAGTTTCTTAAAGATTATTAATAAACTTAATTAATGGGTGACTGTAAACATTATGATTATAATTGAAAACTCCTAGCAAGTGGCACAATCATGTAAACTCTAATGGAGTATAAGATGGTATCATTAAACTAAATATGTAACTGAGATTTCATGCATTCGTTATGACTAATTTTATTATTTTATACAGTAGAATTTAAGTGACTTATTCAATGCAACATTGGCATTGACTAAAGGTAGATAATATGGTCTAATTAAAACATTTTTTAAATGAAATATAAGACCCACTAATTTAGTTTTAGAAAGAGGATACATAATCATTAAAAAACTACGTAACAAATTTATATTTCAATCTAACCGTTAGTACATGAAAAACTTTTCATTGAATTTGTGTACTACAAAGTTCAGGTAGTATTTTTAAACAAAAAAACATCCTTTCTTTCTAGAGATATATTACGTAGTGTATGTATATAAACGCACTATGTTGAATACAATGAATTCACTGAGAGAAGAATGAGGAACATGTTGTTATATTATGTAATTTTCAATGAAAACATCCAAGGCAACAATATATAGGCTTTAATAACTTATTGTTGAGATAGGTGTTGTTGTATTCGGACGCCATCATTCTAAAAACAATATGGTACTACATAGATAAAATGATTCTATCTGGACTATATTAAATGCCTTATATATATATAAATGTTATGTATGGTGTGGTTTTTTGGAACATATTAGTTAGTAAATTAGTTATGCTCTGGTTAACATGTATTACGTCGTATTACATCAATCATAATATAATTACTGTGTTTCTTTACGTAATGAAAGTGAATGAGACAGAAGATCATTGATTCTTTTTCTAGAACACATGTAAACTTATTTACAGTCATTTGATTTTATGCTGGTATAAAGTGAAATGACAAATTCTACGTAATTTTGAAGTAGGTACCTTTATCATGATATATATATATATATATATATATATATATATATATATATATATATATATATATATATATATATATATATATATATATAGGGGGAGTCAGTATACGACTACGCTTAAGCATAGATGAGTAGGTAAGTATTAAATTAATTATTCTCTTTCTTTCTTGTATCTCTATTCGTTTATAAGAGAAAATATAAGATAGAAAGAAGACAACATCCTATATTCTACTAGAATTAAGTGGATAGAATGTATCAAATCTACTTTCTTACTTTCTTTAACATTTAAAGTTGTATACTTTTATAACAAAAAAAATATATATTTATAGTCTTATCGATGTACATTCATCTTTGAAAATATTTTAGTCTCATTTGTAGTTTGTAATTAGAATAATGTTATTATTTTCCTGTATTCTTTTAGTTTATTTAACGTTACAAAATGATACTTGTTCAACCGATATAATGGACAGGATTATATATAAGTATTACTTTCATTCTAGAAAGAAGTTCTTTTTCATTTAGTTATGTTCCACCTGTTATACATAGTTACATATGTATATAAATGTAAATATATATTATTGACGTGTCCTCAATGTTACAGCTGCTTTTTTATCAGGGTTACTGAGAATTAATTATTCGTGGCTATTTTTTAATAATAAAAATACTTGAATTTGTTTTTATTCTTATATACAAATCTTGTCAAGTGTATTTATTAACGCCAAAGACTTGTAAAAAACTCATCAGATGGAGTTAGATAGGTTATCAGATGAGCGAATAGATTTCTGTTTTCAGCGAAATCTTTTCATTTTCAAATTGCACTCAATATTCGATGTAAATTACTGTCAAACAGTTAGGATCGTATATAAGTGATTAACCGTTTCTAACATCCTAATTCATAAACCTAATCACTGGGCATAAACTGTTGTCCTCATCTTAAATAAAAACCTAATGAAAGTATAAATCTATAATAGGGATGCTAAGATAATAGATATATAGATATGTTTATAATATCCAATGATCAGGAAATTGAATTTCTAACACTTCCCAACATAGTATGAGTTGTTTCTTCAGAGAATAAATAATGAGATCATATAAAAAGGTCTTAGCGGTGTTTGCAAAGTTTACTTTATGAGCTATATATTAACTATGGCTGATAAAAGTTTCCCTGGAAATATAATAATTAGGAGAAATAATGTGATAAACCATATAAGTTATCACGCATTATGTACATCTGAAAAACATTTCAAAAGTAACTATTAGTTTGTAAGTGTTTTGAACGGTTTATTGATTTCTTACCTAGCATTTTTGAGGATAACATCATGCGAAATTTAGGATTTCAAAGTGATAGACTAGAACGTATCTCTTATTTTTCTATGTAAACATTAACGACAGATTACTAGTCTATTACGTTTATGAATTACATTTATTTAACTATTCATTTGGTCACAGCTAGTCGATGAGTATTTCCTAAGTTAAATTAAGGAATGATCTGAACTTACGTTTACAACTTTTCATTTAACATTTTGTAATTATAATATTTGATACTTATTTACTAACTTTATGGGCCAATAGTTAGGCAAGCCCTAATTTGGAACCCTGAAGGGAAGTGGAAAAGAGGAAGGCCAAAGAACATACTACGTCGGGAAATAGAAGCAGACATGAAAAAGATGAATAACAACTGGAAAGAGCTCGAAAGGACTGCCCAGGACAAAGTTGGATGGCGAATGCTGGTGAGCGGCCTATGTTCCTTCAGGAGGAGTAATAGGCGTAAGTAATTGATTAAGTGAGTTAGTTAGGACTTATGATACATAACGTTTCTTTATCAAAAATTCTAACTTAATAAGGTAAAACGTTTATATAGTGTGGTGACTAATAAATTATTATCGGATTTCTGTCACTGCCACATCATGAATAAACTAAATAATTAAATATTAATTATAAGACTTTTCTAATTAGCTGTCAGACGGTTTGAGTTTGTAAGTTTACTCAGATTTATGACTTTAGTTTCTAGTTGTTTTACATACCTTTACTACCTAAAACATTATGAATAGAAAACTTCAGTAGTTTGGTTTCTTCTGTATTTTCAAGACATTTTAATACGAATATTTGTGATGAAATTGCACATCAGCAAAAATTCGTTGTGTACAGTTTCTACCTAACTAAAACACGAAATTCTAATAAGAAAAGGCATTACTAGTTGTATCTGTCCGCAATAATAATTATTTGATGACCTTATAAGTAAACGCTGAATCTTAAGACCACTGAACTCCTATCCGACGATGTTAGTGTTCAGATTCAGTCAATTCACAATGTTTTAGGTCATTTGTCTTCTTTGAGTTGAGTGCTTTAAATAAAACCCGAGCGACCAGATCCGAAAATGTAACATAAGTAAAAGTAACTGCCTAAACTATGTGTGAAAACATGATTCGCCAAATTATTAGTCTGTCAGTTGATATCGAAGAAGTTCTATTGATTAAGCTGTACTGAATATGAAGGAATGAATAGCAGTGAATGAATGTGTGTATATATACTCGGATATATATTTGTTGTTTGGATCTTTTCATTAATGTCTAGGACAGTAATTGATTAGTCTCTTTTGACATATGAACATCCTTTGTGGTTTGTCGCAATACTGGTGTGAAGTCACAAAATTTCGATGTATAGATGGATGGTGGTTAGCAGTGGAATCCAATATAAGCTTTTCGTCCTATTTGATCCTCATCAGCTGAGTGTACCTATATCCCGGAAACTAATCAACTCCATTTCTAAACACCAATTAGAAAGTAAAAACAACCAATTTATAAATGAATTTTAATGTACCCAATGGCACATGCCAGTGGTTAAGTGGGTAAGGCGATGGTATTTAAACCGAACAGTATTAAGTCGGAGTCTTGAAGTGAATATCAACTCTGCATTGCAGGTATATCCATCTGACAAGCCTGAAATCATGCGAATTCCATTGCCAGCCACCATCTATATCTGCTTAAAATACTTAGATGGACTTCTCAATTTTAAGCGTTTAACGATTGTTATAGTCAGTAGTTACTGATAACAATTAAAGCGATGAAACAATTTGATTAAAGAACAAGTTATTTTAGAACTCAAACATTTTAAAATATTTTTGATTCCAGTTAAGCAGGATGTAGAAAAATGTACAAAATCGAATAAAATACTTCTACTAGTCACTGATAACAGAAGGGAATTAAAAAACATGGTGGTTAGGCTGTTTAAAAAAAGATTTTGCTTCTTGTTTTATCTACATCTAATTCAACATATTATTTCATTTATAATGCCAAACAATCTCCAGGCATAAATATCTCAATGTGTATCCATTATTCTCATCATTTTCAGGAAATCAACTAGCTTAAAAGGTATGGAAAGCAATCCATGTCATTTCAAACCATTATAACATTACCGTTTATTTCTCCACCTGAGTAAATCTACCATTAACTACCAACTAATATTATATTCTTTCTTACCAACCGTTTGTAAACTGAGTAAAATGTTTGAAAACCATCAATCTTAGTATCTTCTCTACATATTACATCATATATTTTTATATTAATTCATATTCAGCTTCATCACACGAAACTAACGTACATGATTTGGTGTTTAAAATGGGGACATCTAAATATAGATCGAATGAAATCAAAGAAAGTAGCAAGATTTCCATGTACATCTGAGTAACACATTAGTAAGTGATTTTATTAAATTGAATGTTCTTTTAAATATAGTTGAAATGAAATCTTAAACGAAAAACTTTAATAGTTGAATTCATGAGTCAATTAAAGCTAGACCACAATGGAAAACCTGGAAGCACTGGATAGCTGTTTCACTCTAGTATGGGACTCCTCATCAGTGGACATCCACGATCCCGCCATCGGGATTCGTAAAACTTTAACTTATTAGTTTTATAGACTTAACACTGTAATATTTTTGCGATAATCTACTCTGTTTAGATTATATTTGTAATGCCTAAGCATAAAAACAGTCTGATTGATTTTGTTATTCTCGTCAATTATAATTGACAAAATGTATCATCACTAACTTTCATCATTATTTTATTTCAAAATATTTCGTTGGCTACTATAACATTCCAACTCATATGAGAGTTCATATTTAGTGTGTTCATAACCTATTTCCTGCTACTCACATGACATGAAGTAAAAATACATAATCAAATTACATAGCCTATTAAAAATTGTGAAAAAGCATAAGAATTAGTTGATAGAAACGTGATCTTTACATTTAGAAATTGAGTAATTAATTGACTATCTTGGAATTGTTCATAAATTTAATTCATTGAATACAACAACAGTGCAATAATGTTTTCTTAACCATATTTTTTATTATTTTGTAACCATCATATTGTGAATTTTATTATCGTTTGTAGTGTTATAGAATTATCGCTCAATTTATTCATATAAAATACCATTTAACAAGTTAACTTAAACATTATTACAAATTAAAGGCACTTAGTATTGTTTGTTTGAATATTCCCATTGATGTTTAGGACTGCAATTGATCAGTCTCTTATTGGCATGTGTGCATAGTGTGTATATTGCCTTGATTCACAAACATTTTATGTAAAGATGGATAGTGGATAGCATTGGAATTCAGGACATGAGTTTCGCCCTATTTAAAACTACCCAAATGGATGTACCTGCATCTCAGAATTGATGTCCATTCTGGGACTCGAACCCAGTATCGTTTGCTTCAAACGCCATCGCATTATTCACTTATTACGAATTTATTCGCTAAATAATTGTTATGTAATGAACAATTAATATCTTGATTTCTAAGTTAGTGTTAATGATTTGAACTAAAATTTTCTGTATTTTAGAAAGGATTAACACAATACACATTTCTTATATTTTACAAGCTATGCTGCTATTATTTCATTTAAACTTATAAAGAGAATCTACAACTATAGATGATTTGATCAAACAGAGGAGAAATAGATTTTAAATTGATTAATTGAATTGCTTTATTTTTATCTCAACAATTATTTCTCTAGGTTACAATCCGTTTAAAATTAGTGTTAATCAACTTATAACCATTTGATTAGTGTTTTTTTATAACCATTTCTAAAATCTATAATATATCGATCTAGAATCATAATGACAATTGAGTTGTAAGATGAAGATATACATTGTTCAATTTATGGTTGACAATTAATCAGATTTAAACAAAAAATTTTAATTTTAATAGTTGAGATCATGATTCAATTGAAGCTAGACCACCGTGAAAAACCTGGAAGCACTGGACGACTGTTTTGTCCTAATGTGGGACTCCTCAGCAGTGTGCATCCATGATCCCGCCTCTCGAGATTCGAACCCAGGACCTGTCAGTCTTGCACACGAGTCAGAAAATACAAAATATCCTACTATATTCTATTATATACGACAATATTCCACTATTATACTATTTGGCATATCGTGCAGCAAAGTTCTTTATTAAGGAACCTGAAAGACAAGAAAACGATTACGTCACAACCCACTGTGTCTACCAATTTAAATGTGTGTGTGATCACACATACGTAGGGAGGAGTAATCGCGATCTCAAAATTAGGGTATGTGAACATGTACCTAAATGAATTCAGAAACAAATATAACAGAATGACCCAATAAGAGTAGAGGATGAATATTCATCATCCTTTATTGATACAGGTCATATGATTGATCTTAACTCAGCTTTTGTGGTGTTGTATAAATGCGTAAAAAGGCGTTTACTAAAGTTTATGGAAGCCTTAGCCATACGGAAATTCAAACCTCTTTGTGTATTCAAAAACAGCTTGTTCTCACCTCAAACCTACCCTGGTATTACTTACTTAATTACTTGCGCCTGTTACTCCTAATGAAGCATGATCCGCCAACCAGCATTCTCCAACACACTCTGTCCTGTGCCTTCTTTTCTAATTCCATCCAATTCTTGTTCATTTTTCTCATGTCTATCTCCATTTCTCGGCGTAATGTGTTCTTTGGTCTTCCTCTTTTCCTTTGGCCTTGAGGATTTCATGTGAGGGCTTGTCTTGTGACGCAGTTGGATGCTTTCCTAAATGTGTGTCCTATCCACTTCCAGCACTTCTTCCTGATTTCTTCCTCCACTGGAATCTGGTTTGTTCTTTCCCACAGTAGGTTGTTGCTAATAGTGTTTGACCAACGGATCCGAAGTATTTTGCGTAGAGAGCTGTTAATAATCACTTGTATCTTCTGGATGATGGCTTTCGTAGTTCTCCAGGTTTCCGCCCCATACAGCAGAGCTGTTTTGACATTTGTATTGAAAATCCTGACCTTGGTGTTGGTTGACAGTTGCTTTGAATTCCAGATGTTCTTCAGTTGTAAATATGGTTCTCTTGCTTTACCGATCCACGCCTTCACATCTGCATCAGATCCACCGATTTCGCCAATGATGCTGCCAAAATATGTAAAGGTTTTTACATCTTCCAAATCTGCGTCAATTGTGATTGGATTAGTGCATGCTGTGTTGTATTGGAGAATCTTGCTTTTCCCCTTGTGTATATTGAGACCTACTGCTGTTGAGGCTGCTGCCACACTCGTCTTCTCCTGCATTTGTTGTTACGTGTGCGATAGGACGGCCAAATCATCTGCGAAATCTATATCATCCAACTGCATCCTAGCTGTCCACTGTGTCCCGTGTTTCCCTTCAGATGTTGACTTGTTCATGATCCAAGCGATCACCAGGAGAAAGAGAAAGGGTGAGAGTAAGCAACCTTGAACGAGTCTGTGACCTGTCCTATATGATCGATTTTGCAGGCTATTCTACATAGGAATTCTGTATGATGTTGACTATCTTTTGAGGCACACCGTAGTGTCGAAGAAGCTTCTATAGTGTTGTTCTGTCCACGCTATCAAATGCTTTCTCATAGTCAATGAAGTTCCATCCAGTTGACTGTTCCACAATGATCCGTGGTCTGTACACTATCTATCCTTACGGCATTCTGCCTGTTGGTCTCGAAGTTGGGCGCTTACATAGTCCTTCATTCTGTTTAACAATAACCTGTTAAAAACTTTTACTGGTATTGAGAGAAGAGTGATGCCCCTGTAGTTATCACAGTTGCTGAGATCGCCTTTCTTTGGCATCTTGATCAGGCGTCCTTCTTTCCAGTCTGTTGTTACTTGTTCCACATACCAAATCTTATTGAAGAGAATGTGGAGTGCCTTTTCAGTCACTACTACATCTGCTTTCAGTGCCTCTGCTGGAATGTTGTCTGGTCCTGCTACTTTGCCGCTCTTGATTTGTTTGATGGCCATGCTAATCTCTTCAATTGTTGTTGGGCCAACATCGACTGGAAGGTCCGCGGGTTGTGCTCCAATGTTGGGTGGGTACAGTGAGGCTGTTCTCCATGGTAGTTCCCTCCCCATTGAGTAGATCATGAAGGGTCTGTAACCTAACGGTGAGGACTATCTTGAATTCTCTGAGTCTGTCAGTATCCTGAAGAAAAGGCCGTATTAAGCATTTGTGACATTGTTCACCCCGTTGTCCAGTGCTTCCTGAGTTCAAGTTTCATCTTGGCGATCAGCAATTGATGATCTGAGGCTATATCAGCTCCTCACTTAGTGCTCACGTTCTCTATAGTCCTTCTGAACATTTTTTTATCGATACAGATGTTGTCGATTTGGTTCTGTGTTGTGTGATCCGGTGAAGTCCATGTGGTTTTGTGTGGAAATATAGTGCTGCCTATGACCAGTTTATTGAAGACATATAGGTCTGCAAATCTCTCACCATTTTCGTTCCTTTCTCCCAGTCAGTTCAAGTCGCATTATATGACTTTCATTGGAATCCCCTCGTTCTTTATTTGAAGGAAGCTTTGATGACCCTTGGCCCATGAGATCCCCATCCTATAAGTGAACTTTGTGCTTGTTTGGACAGCATCAATGCAACTGCTTGTGTATGTGGGGCATTTTCTTCATCATGGCCGAAGTATAACAGAAGCTTCCCTGAAGCTAGTCGTTGTTGTCCAACTTGCGTCCAATGTGTTTCACTGATCCCAAGCACCTCTAGGTTGTATCTCCTCATTTCTGCAGCAATTCGCAAAACTCTCCCGATCTCCTACATTGTACAAGCATTCCATGTACCTAAATAAATGGTTGCTCTGGTCGTCAGAAGGGGAATCAGCCTAGTGGCTTCCGAAAGAACTCGGCTTACATCATGCGGCGTCATAACTCTTCTGAATGAAAACCTTATGACTCACAGGGCAGAGTTTAAGTGGTTTGAATAATTTTTCTGGTTAGCGATTTTTAGCGAGTTAGTTTTCTACGGGATGGGGTCGCCGACCCCATGCCCAACCTTTCTTTTTTTATTCGGGCTTGGGACCGGCAGTACTCTCCGAGAAACTCCAGGCGGAGTTAATTCAGTAGCTAAGTGGATAACGTGATGGCGTTTGAAGCGAACGGTACTGGGTTCGAGTCGCAGAGTGAACACCAACTCCGAGATACTGTTACATCCATCTGACGCGTCGCAAATAAGACGAAACGCGTGTTCTAGGTTCTACTACTAGTCACTAACCTACCCTGGTAATATTAGCTTATTATCCAGAGTGATGAGGTCTTAAATTGTTTTCATATTATTTCTTTATTATCTTTGTCTCCTTTTACCCTCCATTTCTAGTCAGGTTGACCTTTTATTTTTATATATAAGTGCTCTTAACACGTATATGTGTGATTAAATTGTTCTAAATGTATTGCGTTAATATATCACACAGTTCTGATAATCTTCGTCTTCTTATTACACTATCGAAATTTATCAAAGTGACTAATTGCTTTAAACTTTCTACTAATAAAAAGATATGAACAAAGATTCATCTCTATGAATTAATAAATTTAGCCCACTGAGCCGGCAATCAATGGTGTTGATGTTTAAATTCAAATAACCCACGAAATTGAGCGACAGATCCACCAATGTCTTCAATGAGTTGAACTCCACTGGTCACCGCTTCTCATTAGAACTCGAGGAAATACCTCTTGAAACCAGTCACTAGTGAGCATATGCTGCTTAACATCAGAAAAACGGTTTTGTGGAGATTTTAACAATTTTACAGTTGAAGTTAAACATGAACACCGAGCAGCGTTCTCGTGCGAGACCGACAGTTTATGGGTTCGAATCTTGCAGGGCAGGATTGTGGGGTGCGCAGTGTTGGATGAAACGGCCGTCCAGTGCTTCCAGGTCTTGCACAGTGTTCTATCTTCAGGTGACTTATGAAATGAACTATAAAATCACTAAGATCTTCACCCCCCCCCTTCTGAATTAATATTTATATATATAAAGTTGCTTTTTTGTTGAAACGATAACTTGAACTGGTGTTGTCTTATGGAAAAGTTCTAATTTATAAAACGTAAAAACATTAATAATCAAAGAAGTATTATTATAAACAAGAATTTCTATTGGAAACTTATCATTAATCTTTATTAATTAATTAATTTTACTATTCAACATTGTACTTTACATTATAAAATATAAATAAACTATAGGTACAATCCCTTAGAAACACACAAAAAAAATCAATGTTTAACAGAAATCAATGATACAATTGGTTATTATATTTGATACATACATTTAAAAGAAAATCTAATCATACAATAAAATGTATAATAATATCATATATCAGCTCTTTATTTCAGTATATAGTTCTCATATGGCAAGCGTTAAGTTTAATATCGAATATATATTCACAGGTAAAATAAACATACACAGAGAATAATATTAAATCTTAGATAAACGTGGAAACATGTGAAGATATAGAAGTTACAATTGGATTAGATGATGAATATTTAGTATTTAAATTTAATAAATTTTGTTCTATATGAGATTTATTTATCAATGGTAATTGTTGATTATGTTCATCATTTTGATTTGAAAATATTTCCGATAATTGATTTGATCTATTATGAATTGAATCTGGGATAGATTTATTTACTTTTATTGTTAACTGTTCATTAATATCACTATTATGAGTAGTATCATTCATTTGAATAGTTTGTTGTTGTTTATCTAAATTACAACAATATAATGAATGATTATTGATACCATTGATATTCTTCTCAATATCAACTTCAACATTATTAGATTCTTCATTATTTCTATTATTGTCATTAGTTCTGTGTGAATTTTCATTTAATTCTGTAATACATCCTTTTAGTATACCTTTAGGTGTGAGATATAACAATGATTTATTATCTAGACAGAAATTTTTTGTCATAATTGAATTTGATAATTCCATATTATTAGGTTTCATTAGACCTAAAATGGAATGCTTAAAATGTATTCAGGATGAAAATTATAGAGAATAAAGTAAAAACTTTTTATTCTATGTATGATAACATTATCAGTATGTAGAAAAATAAAAAGGATTTTGTATTTTAGCTATAACGTTATGCCTGAATATGTCTTATTGTTTACATGTGTATCTACAAGGTGTAAATATAAGATTGATTTGACTTGAATCTATTCATTTATTGTACCACTAAGGCCGTATCGGTTATCTCTTTTGATAGAAGCAATTTAAGATGAGTTAGATAATGAAATAGTGAGATACTTGTGGTGCCATAAATCATTCCTGTTGACTGAATGCACTTTAATTTTATTGTTGTACTCTCTCTTCAATAACAATTTGTATCCCTATCTTAACAAAAGTCAATAGCATTCATTCAAAACCATGTATTGTTTGTTAAGCACTTGGTCGATTGTCTATATTAGCAAAACAGTAGCATACTTATGATTTAGGAGTTGCTAAAATTTAGAAAGGTCAAATAATTGCAGTTGAATTTCATGACTGTTTAGATCATTTAAAATAAATGATGGCCAGTCACAGGAGAAATGGAAACAATAATAAATACAAGTATAATAATAATCTTAATGAGCAGATATCTAAATTTCTGACGTTCCTCAATTTAAAGTTGGTTTGGTACTATGAAATCAAGAGCGGGAAAGCAGCAGAACCTGACAATATACCAGCTGAAGCACTGAAGTCAGACATCGAAGTAACTACAAGCATGCTCTACCTTCTATTCTAAAAGATCTGGGAAGAGGAACAAGTGTTGATGGACTAGAAAGAAGGACACCTCATCAAGATTGCAAAGAAAGGAGGTCTGAGTAAATGTAAAAACTAAAGAGGCTTCACACTATTGTCAGTACCAGGAAAAGTCTTTAACAGAGTTTTGCTGAACCGGATGAAAGATGCAGCAGACGCCCAACTTCGAGATTAACAAGCTGGATTCCGTAAGGATCGATCATGCACAGACCAAATTGCAACAGTCAGTAACAACGTAGAACTTAGTACGTACGTACATCAGTTCGAGTTGCCATACCACATTAGCACAGAGATGCAGTGGTCGATTCAAATCCCGTAGTGGTAGAGGTAGCAAGAGTATAAGCAGTAATCGGGAAGATTAGGGTTTGGAGATGTTATTTAACGAGTATAATCCAGTGAAATAAATTTGGAAAGAGGATCCAAACGATTTTGAGCCATGTCATTCAGGGTCTCTAACAACGGATCATCGTCGAACAATCAGTTGAGTGGAACTCGTCACTGTACATCAACTTCATTGATTATGAAAAGGCATTTGACAGTGCAGATAGGAGGACGCTATTGAAACTTGTTCGACACTACGGAGTTCCTGAGAAGATTGTCAATATTATCCGGAACTCATATGACGGACTACAGTGCAAGGTCGTGCATGGAGGACAGCTGACAGATGCATTTCAAGTAAGGACCGGAGTCAGACAAGGCTGTCTACTCTTTCCCTTCCTCGACATCTGAGGGAAAACACGGAATACAATGGACAGCTCACAATCAATTAAACGATTTGGCGTTTTGCTGTGTTTATTTAAACAACCATTGTTAACCAGTTTGAATTTTCTTAAATTTATTGTGTTCGGTAAATTTCCTAGCTGAATCCCACTTAGTCGATAGTCGGTGAATTAATATTGTAACCGTCTTTGTATTTTAGGTAACCACTAAAATTTACTCAAAATATAAATCGTTTTGTGATGTTTAGGCTATAAGTTGCTTTGTGGAAAACATTCCTGGCCTTCAACTAAATGACTTGTAACTTGTAGTCTTTGTTGATATGACACTTGTCTGTTAGATATAAATAAACTTATTTTACAATACATTAAAAGTTGAGGTTTTAGTTAGATATAAGTTTCTTTATTCAGTTACAAGTATTTGAATGTAAACTACTGAAAGTTTTATAGGTAGGAAACGTAAATGATTGTAAAGAAATAACTCTTTGAAATACTATTTGAAATGCAGTACCATTTTAAAAAGTACATATTATTAAATTATTAAAATGAGTTTACTTATACATTTTATTTATATGCACATCTACATCAAGCATAACATTCTACTCAAATTAGTCTTACCATTTGCAAAATTTGGACTAATAGATATTTTATTATTATACTCATCAATTGTACATTCATGTGGTTGAAGAATTTCGTACTTTTGATTTAACATATTTTTATTCATTTGATGTGGATCAATTGTTTTATATCTTTGACTGAAGTAATCATTTGGACTAGCCGGTGCTGAATGTTGAACATGCATTAATGATATCCATTTGTCTGAAGAAAGATTTTCAGTTTTATTATTATTATTATTGTGTATTGCTTGAAATTTTCTTGGAAATTGTAGTGAACTAGCAGTTATTGGAATATTGTAATTGTATATAGGTTTTGAATGCTTTAAAAAAAGACCATAAAATATTACATTTGGATAAACAATATATAAAAAAGAAACAAACGTTTCTTGAAAATGTACGGAACAATAAAGGAAGACCTTCATGATACATTCATGTAGTATTATGTAAATAATAATTATGCAAACCAATAGCATTAATGTAATCGACTCTTAGTACTTAGAAATGTGAAATTTAGTTCAAAATTGGAACAGCCTTGATTGTAAACTATCCGTCGGCTACAAATTATGGCATATTAACAATTTTCTTAAGGTAGGAAAGTTAGCAGCTAACCATTCTTTCACGAAATAGGAACAAAGACTGGAAATGAACTAAACTCTGGTTTGTGATTTCGGCAGTCCACCAGAATGAAGCAGAAACTATCGTTTCCATCATCTTTGACAGCGATGGCTGTTGACTTACCTCATTCTGTGTTTTTTCGTTAACGTTTTGATGTTGCTGCAATATTTAATCATTTAGTGTGTGAAAATTCTTCAATTTATGTGCTGATGCTAATTTTTTGAATCGATTTTGTTCTCTCGATTGTTGCTACTACTACTACTACTACTACTACTACTACTACTACTACTACTACTACTACTACTACTACTACTACTACTACTACTACTACTACTACTACTACTACTACTACTACTACTACTACTACTACTACTACTACTACTACTACTACTACTACTACTACTACTACTACTACTACTACTACTACTACTACTACTACTACTACTACTACTACTACTACTACTACTACTACTACTACTACTACTACTACTACTACTACTACTACTACTACTACTACTACTACTACTACTACTACTACTACTACTACTACTACTACTACTACTACTACTACTACTACTACTACTACTACTACTACTACTACTACTACTACTACTACTACTACTACTACTACTACTACTACTACTACTACTACTACTACTACTACTACTACTACTACTACTACTACTACTACTACTACTACTACTACTACTACTACTACTACTACTACTACTACTACTACTACTACTACTACTACTACTACTACTACTACTACTACTACTACTACTACTACTACTACTACTACCTACTACTACTACTACTACTACTACTACTACTACTACTACTACTACTACTACTACTACTACTACTACTACTACTACTACTACTACTACTACTACTACTACTACTACTACTACTACTACTACTACTACTACTACTACTACTACTACTACTACCACTACTACTACTACTACTACTACTACTACTACTACTACTACTACTACTACTACTACTACTACTACTACTACTACTACTACTACTACTACTACTACTACTACTACTACTACTACTACTACTACTACTACTACTACTACTACTACTACTACTACTACTACTACTACTACTACTACTACTACTACTACTACTACTACTACTACTACTACTACTACTACTACTACTACTACTACTACTACTACTACTACTACTACTACTACTACTACTACTACTATTACTACTACTACTACTACTACTACTACTACTACTACTACTACTACTACTACTCAGGTCAGTGTATTCCTTCTGGTGTGCTTACGTGCTTTATGTGATAAAACGTTAATTAGTTTTGCTTTGAGTACTTTTTTGTAGATATCAGACACCAGAGTAAGTGCCTCCTAGCTAAAATCAATGTTGCTGCCACTTGAGACATTTGAACCGTCAGTATATTCGTTCCTGAGTGTTATTTATTAAATTGTCAAGATCTATAAAAGATAACGATCTTCGGCTTGTTATGCTCTTGTTTATTATTGATAACCCTCTACTTTCAACGGGTCAAACTAATACTGAAGATCCAGTTGCAGTGGACACCAATGAAAGGATTATGAAACCAGGCACCTGACAATATCGGACCAATTCAGAGATGCTATCGATTTGTCGCAGAAGGCTTGATATAAAATATATACCATATAACATTATTAAATGAATTGGATGCATTACGTAGTTCGTAAATGCAAGTTAAGCAATGAAAAACCAGAAGTCTGCTATCAGTATGCTATGTACAGCACAACAACAAGAACTTAACGTAGCCTCAAGTCTTTGTTCATTAAGATTCTTCACTTACTGTCCATTTCAAAACAACCACGACTTAGGCTATTATTCCAGCATGTAATACACGTGTCTGCTGTAATGCAGTTTGACATAATGAATAAAAATTAAGGCCATGGCAAAATTCAGAGTATAATCTAGTTTTCCAATGAAAACTACATCATTATATTGCAAAATTCACTAACCACATTGAGTATGGTATATAGCTACATTCTTTTTTTTCAAATTCACTATAAACCTAAAGAAATCTTTAGGTTTATAAAAAGTTTTTTGAACGTTGTCTGATTGTTTTAAACCAGCTAATTAACCGGTCTTTACTCGTCGATATAATAACTGAATACAAAAGCTAACCTTCAAATAAAGCAAATAAGATATAAAACTGAATTTAAGAATCATTAAGCCTAAAGTGGTCATGATTTACTACCTGTATATCTGTATTTATTGAGGTCATTTCTTTTGTACAAAATCCTAGTTGATGCACAGATCCTGTGGTTGAATTAGTATACGTATCATACTTGACAAATGGTGAATAAAGATTGGGGTCATGATTACTGCAGCTGTTATTGTGAATTTTATGATCTTGTTTTTCCAATGTTTGAAATTTCGTAGGTGAATAAGTATTATCGACGTTAGTGAAGCGATGTGAATTTACAGAAAATTGACTACCACATTGTTCTGTTTGACACAAATTGAAATTTTCAGTTAAATGATTTGAACCCCGTTGCAGCTCATAGTTCGCTACCTTTTGACGAGCCAATGTAATGGCGACAAGGAAAGCAAATGCAACTAGTGTTGAAATAGCAATGAGGCATATAACAGAAATCCAAATTTTTTCTAAACTGAATGGCGTCGAGGGTTTTTGATTTGTCAGTGTAGAAACTCTCTCTTTTCGACGATATTTCTCATTTGAATAAGATGAAATAGGCAGGATAGTCTGAGCATAAGTTGGTTCATAAATATGTGAGTCCCTGATGTCATATCGTGACTGGATTCCATCGAATTCTTTGTTTGCTGAATGAATTACTTCATTATCATTTTTCAAAATTGATGAGCGGTAACTATTTCTTGAATTTAATGATTCCATATTTGTAAGTTGGTATTTGCCATTGTTGAATGCTGATAACTGAGGTGAGTTACTGTCTAATATGATATTTATGTTTGCATATCCTGAGAGACTCGGTGTACCACTATCACGTACCTTTTTTAGGAAAAAATTGAATGTACAGCATTACTAGTTAGCAAGACAAAAAAATCCGAATTATTTTGATAAAATAAATTATCTCAAAAAATGTAATTACCGATGAGTATCTACACCTAATATGTATTAATACTCAATATGGTTAATTTGACAATACTATAGGTTGAAAGAAAGTTAAATGATGGACTGATACAAGGTTAAAAATGACTAGTAACCATGAAGAACTGTTAAACTGTTTAAGTTCAGTTTAGATCTCTTGGGTGATGCACGTAAAAGTTCGTCCTGAAATTTTTAACTTAACTGTTAACTAGTGTCTTATAAAAAAGTCTTTAGAGTTTGAGTTAAATCTCAAAACTGAAGAGATACGATTTCTTTTAGGTTAAAAAGTCAAGGTATAACCGATAGAATTTTTGTTTGTTACAAGTTAATTCTAATCATTTAGTATATCATATTACATATAGGATGATTGTCATGGTAAATTGTAAATATAAATAAATAAACATGCATATTTATCATTTCAAGAAAGTTTGGTTTGCTGATAATAAAGCTTCTTCTAATTGAATAATTGTACAAGTGCGTGAAGTTTTGTTGTTATTATGTATCCCTAGCTTGATGGTTTATTCAGAACAAACTCTAATTAGGTTCAATTTTGAATCCTAGTTTAGTATCAATACCTTGAAATAGACATATAAATTCTGAGAAACAGAAACATTCAGTGATGATGTCAGTCATAGATGGTGCAACTCAACAGGTATTGTGTATGTTAACATATAGCTAAATGTCTAGCTAGATTCTTCAAAAACTATGTTTTGTAGTCGAATATATATGGTTTGCATAGAAAAGTTCAAAATCTCAGTGGGATTGTAAAGCAGTTAATGGATCTGATTCTTGAAAGCTAAGTGTAACTCCATGAAATCAACAGACAATCAAACATACAGTTTCATCCATGAAATAATGGTGGGCATTATCCAAATCGGAAACAAAAGGAAACATAAGTGAACAAAAATATATCTATCATTAATTCTCTATCCAATGTTCAATTTATTTGAAACTATCAAATTCGACCTCGATATGGGTACCTATAGGTGAACAATCTTATTTAAAGTGTCTATAAAGTTTAGCCACGTTAAGAGTAAGGTAGTTATTTCTAATGTTATCAAATAAATTTCATTATAAATGATGCTTCTAGCAACATTAGAACTGTTAACCAATGAATCTTAATTGAAAGAATGAGTATTCATACAAACTGCTTGAACTAAAATGTTTAGATTTGTTTTATAATGTTGATTGTTTTATTTGGATTATTGAAGAGCTTAAGACGAAAACTGAACACTTGTCTAGGCCTGTTTATTTTTTTAGGTCTTTCTGCTGATGTTATTCTCTGATGAATATTTATCTTCGAATTGCATATAGTCTTTAAAAAGTGTTTGTCAGTAATTAATTCTCTATAATCTTGTATGTGTTCTATGCTATTTAAGAAGGGAAGAAAATTCACTTGCTCAAATATAAATAACTCAGAAAATTATGTAAACTTGTTTCCCTTTTATTTCTACCACAAAATTTCGTATTGTCAAAAATAATGATTTTTTCCTAATATAAGATGATATTTTATCGATGGATATATAATAATTGATAATTTATAAATGTGTACCTCAAACTTCAGTTGATAGCGACCTCCAATATTGAATGGATCCACTGTTGGTAACAGACTTAGTTCTCCAGTATCTGGATCCACTGTAAAAATATTTTTTTCCTTTGATTCATCAAGAAGATGAAAGGATAACTGTGAATTTACACCTTCATCTGAATCCGTTGCTGTTAATTTAACTAGAGGAATTCCCTGAGATGTTTTATACAAAAGTATAAAAAAAATTTTCTGTAAGAAAATGTTTATAAATTGGAAATTTTCATAAAAAATCGTAAATCAAATCTGTGAAAACAGTTTTATTTACACTCTGCATGCTTGAATGTGTTACGCAATTATTTTGAGACAATTTCCGTTTTTATTATATCAAGTAACAAACTGATCAACAAAAACCTACTTAGAAACTAAATTATCTTGTAATGTACAAAAAAATTATCCATGCCAAAAATATCGCTCACAATTTATAATTATTATTTCACTGTTTTTCATGACTGCTTATCGGAACTACACTAAGCATATATTTCAAATCATATGAGATATAGTTTTGAATTGATCAATGTCTAACTCAAAGAATATGAAACATTTTTAAATTAATCATTCCAATAGCTTCATATAAGAAAGACTGAACATAAATATTTATTCCTTCAATACACGTTCTTTAATGTATTTTTAAGCAAGTAATATACTATCAATCCAACTTTATATTACTTAAGTGAATATTAGTCTAAGTATTCCATGAACATGGTGGGTCTGATGCAAATGTGAAGGCGCGGATCGGTAAAGCAAGAGAACCATATTTACAACTGAAGAACATCTGGAATTCAAAGCAACTGTCAACCAACACCAAGGTCAGGATTTTCAATACAAATGTCAAAACAGCTCTGCTGTATGGGGCGGAAACCTGGAGAACTACGAAAGCCATCATCCAGAAGATACAAGTGATTATTAACAGCTATCTACGCAAAATACTTCGGATCCGTTGGTCAAACACTATTAGCAACAACCTACTGTGGGAAAGAACAAACCAGATTCTAGTGGAGGAAGAATTTATGAAGAAGCGCTGGAAGTGGATAGGGCACACATTGAGGAAAGCATGCAACTGCGTCACAAGACAAGCCCTCACATGAAATTCTGAAGGCCAAAGGAGAAGAGGAAGACTGAAGAACACATTACGCCGGGAAATGGAGATAGACATGAGAAAAATGAACAAGAATTGGATGGAATTAGAAAAGAAGGCACAGGACAGAGTGTGTTGGAGAATGCTGGTTGGCGGATCATGCTCCATTAGGAGTAACAGGCGTAAGTAAGTAAGTAACCTATGAAAGTCAATATCAAACCAATTAACATTTAAGTCACAGTTTTCAGTCCTTAAACTATCTGTAAAAAATTATCATTTTTTTTGTTTTAGTAAAAAAAAGTGTAAATTGATTGCAAATCAATAAAATAAAACAAAAAAAATTGAACAATTTTTATCATGTCTATAATCCCTTTAGGCAATTATAAAAAAAAGAAAAAAAAATTGAAAAATCAGAAAATCACTGATCAAAGTCAAATGATTCCTTTTTTTTAGCTCAAAGATCTATTTTCTTTCTATCATTTTTTTCTTTCTTTTTCTCCACTTTTTTTCTCTAAAAAAAAGCAAGATCTGTTAACCCCTTTGAGCATAAACAACAATAAAACTGTTGATGATATTATCATAATAAATAAATAAGTGAAAAAGTATTGTTGTGATTTTGATAGGATCAATGGTTATAACTTTGCTTTGCTTTTTGTTATGTTTTATTTTTTTAAACATAATTTTTTATAATTTCTTATTTAGTTGAAATTATATTCCTTTTAAAGGGAGAGTTTTTTCTCAAATAAAGAAGTCGTTTCATGTATTTCATGTATATTCATGTGTGTTTAGTTGTTCGGTCTTTGATGTATCATCATCATTATTATTATTATTATCATTATAATTACAATAATAAAGAAATTTCTTTAAATTCGATATTTAATTTGAATTTCATCTATTTTAATTCTAATTTTATTCCTTCTTTGAAAAGGTATTAAATAAAATTGAAAATAAAGCCTTAGGCAGTTTGATGATTAAATATACAGTATTAGTAATGGTTATTATTATTATTATTATTATTATTATTATTGTCATAGAGACAATACTGATGGGTATGTGATAGATCTGTTTTTTTTTTTCAAATCTTGTTCTTAACATAATTCTTCTTTTATTCTTTTCTATCATATTAAATGATGCATTCAGTATTTTTCTTTTTTTCAATTTAATTGTTATAAACACTAATTCAAAAATGAATTTATTATTGAATGATTAAAATGAAAGTAACGTAATGAAAAGATTGTTGAAGAATTCTAATAGAAAGAAATAGTAATTTTCATTCTACATAATTATAAATAGAACATAAAAGAGACATTAATTATCTATAATTATATACATATAGATCATTGGTGTGTATATAAAGATAGTGTTTTTTTTTTAAAAGATGAAAGTATTTAATTTAAGGGTATATGAACAATGAATGTTAATTGTTCAATAAAGAAAAATGAACTAAATACAACAGGATAAATAAATGGAAATATGAAACATTGGAAGTTATTCTCTCTGAGAATTCATGACATATACACCTCAATAATATTGAATAAACATTTATTCTAAGAGATTTTCATATTTCATTTTGTTTTACCTGATTGTAAATGTTTTATTTGACTGAATAATCATTCAAATTCTGCATGTAAACTGTCTAGGGTTACAACCGATCTAAAGCCCCGATGACAGCAGAACATTGGGTATTAGATCAGTAAATTCATCTTATAGAAAAAAAAATTTGCTGAAAAAACACTAACCATAATAAACAAAAACCATTTGAAGTCAATGTTGTAAGTTGAGGGATCTTTATTTGGAAGAATCATCACGCTTCACAGTGAAAGTCGAGATTCTTCAGAGAGCACGAGGCTGTTGCTCTTTTTTTATAACCAGAGCAACAATTAATATAGAAGCATGGAACGTGTGGACGGTGTGTGAGACTGGGAGGACCAGTCAAATGGCAATGTAAATGAGAAGATACAACTTGGTGATGCATGAAATAATTGAAAGCGATTGGATCAAGCTAGAAAGAAAAGATAAGCTTCGGGAGAGATGCTGTTGTACCCCAATCAGAAAGAAGGACATGCTTCACACACACATGTTGTTACACTAATGCTGTCAAAAGAAGCATGAAATGCACTCATAGGATGGGAATTTTATGGATCTCAAGGATCATCAAAGCACCTTTCAAATTAAAGAAGGAGGGATTCACAATGAATGTTATCCAGTGCTTTGCATTTAACAATGGTCGCAACGGCGACGATAAAGTTCAGTTTGATTTAGTAGCTGCCACTGTAACAGTAGGCCCCAACATATAAATACTCAATGAACAGAACTAAAAAAAACCATATCCAAAATACAGCTGTATTGTCAGACAGACTTTGAAAACTTAAAATGTGTCAACAACTATTTAGATATTTTACTATGGTAAAATATGAGGCATCTACAAGTAATAATTCGATTAAATAAACTTACTGGGTTAGTAAATACCGAAGCATAAACTGTATGATTACTATGAGTAGGATAGACAAATTTCGGTGCATTATCATTGACGTCATGAACTTTGATGTGTACTTGACATGAAGAACTTTGTTTTGGTGTTCCATGATCATATGCCAACACCTATAGAAACAGAGAAATATTATCAGTATATAGTTGTGAAGATTGTTGAGTTTCATTGAAATCACGCAGTGATTAATATTGAACTGCTATTGGGAATCTAGAAGCACTAAATAGCCTCATTTTGATGGTATGAGACACCTCAGAAGTGCGCTTCCACGATCCAACATGCAATAATCAAACCCACCATAATTAGACTTGCTCACAAACGCCCAAACTCTAGATCACGGAACTGACATTAAATGGTGTTGATGTTTAACTTAACGATAATGGGCAACCGTGTCGAGTGTGAGACAGGTACCCACTGGAGACAATAGGAGATGTTCGCGCAATATCATGGACTGATTGAAGTTAGGCAGTAGCGTCGCTGGATGTCGTTCCAGCTGTTTGGTGGTTAAGCGTTTGCGTACAAAACCGAAGGTTCCGGGTTTGATCTTCACGTTCTTGGTTTTGCACGCTCACTGTCGAGGAGTCTTGTATCAGGACGAAATGGTGGTTTAGAACTTACAGCAAAGTGTTAATTTGAAAATGCGTAAAATAAACTTTGATATCGTGAAATGAATTGGAAAAATTTGTTTTGACCTTGATTTCAATGTTTTTTAAATATATAATCTATATTTTTGTTTGTTAACGTGTATAGAGAGTTACACGAAAATTATCGTATCGTTTAGTGTTGTTATGTTTCCTTTCCATTTTCAAAGCAACCACCTATTCGGTTTTTGAAAGAATGTCTAAGGACCAGACAGTTGACTTTGAATGCCAATAATATGGTAACAGTTATTATATTTATGATTATTGGAATGTTGCTATCGATGTTTTGAAATGATTAACAACAAACCAAAGCAGTTATGTGTTCAAAATTCTTAACGTTATTACTGAATGTTTCATATTGGTTAACTGTTTAAGGTAACATTAAATATTAACTGCACTTGATTTACTCGAACGTTTTGTATAGTATAATAAAAATAGTTGGTTTCGATTTGTTTTAGCTGAATAACTGATTTCTTTGTGGAGACTATTGACTTTAATTCATGACAAATTACTTCACATAATGTTTAAGAGTGTGTCAAGTTACCGCACCATAACACAGTTTACATATTTGACCGATTCTAACTCGAAATATCCAACTTTCTTATAATGTTCGATTATTATCAACGAGTCCATGGGTAAAAAATTAAAATGGTTTGTTAATTCGGAGTTAGTAATCATATGAATATCTTATTAACAGTAGCAAATATTTCTTAATTTTGTTCTCTAGAACATTTAAAGATAGGATTCAGAGAAATCAAACAATGGAAATTTAATTTTTATCGGATTCAGATCTGATAATTGTTAAGTTTACATTATCGGTAGATGTAGCCAAAATCATACTTCCCCTGTAATATTTAACAAAAACGGGCCATAAACAACAACTACTGTGATTAAAAATTGTTTCAATTCTGAATATCGTAATCAAAATGCCGACTGAATTCGACTTTAGAAAACTTTGACTTAACAAGTAGAATAGAGTTAGTTTCAATCTCCTAACCTACCGACCGAACGTATGGTTTAGTGTTTAATAGTAAACTTGGAAAAATGATTCTCACTTCCTAGAGCACTCGTCTAGAACAGAGAGATTTATTTTTAAATGTTTGTTAAAGACTAAGTTACACTGATGTTTGCCTTTTTTTTAAAACTGAATAAAAGTTCATCTTTAAGTCTAATTCAGTTACACTTTTTCTGACATTATGATGGTCTATAAATTGTATATGTTATTAGATGGACATATTTTTAGACTTATGACAGTGATATAAAAGATAAACAAAATCATTTTATCTGGTTACAAAGTGACAGAATTAAAAGAAATGAATAAAGTTCAATCATGCTATACTTTCATTGAAAAAAAAATGTCTTTTAGTAATTTTTATTCCCTCTAAACTGTCATGTATACTATGTAATCCAGGGTCAGAATATACTAAGGCAACAAATACTAAACAGTAATATAGTTAGTTTATCCTCAAAATCATAGACAGGGCTCGATACTTGTTCAACAAGCTTAAGTTGATTTATTTTGTCATATATGTTCTTGGTAGACTGTAATCCTAGTTAAATACTAGATACCAGGATTTCTTCACTCTGTATTATACCATGAAGTACTCGATGAGTGACATTTAAATCACACACTGATATCCAAATGTTTTAAAATAACATCGGTATATAATTTTAAATCTTACTAAGACTTCTTTTATTCACTTTAAATTTGTAAATCATAAGTTTCCTCGAATTCTAGATGTTACATCATCACCTCGTTGTCTGTGAATGCGAAACGAGTAATTTGAAATTCAAATGTATTTTCTTTAGTTGAGCCTAATCAATTAACTGTAAAATAATTAAGAATATTTTTATATTTTTCTAGTGTTCTTTCATAAAAAAATACACGTGAACTTTAATTCTCGATAATTATTATTAATTTTACAAGATCCTTGTCAAAAGATCATTGTGAAATTTAACATAAATCGATGAATTTTCATTCAGAAAGAAGATACAACTCATCAAGATTTAAGTGATCAACTCAATCCTATTACAACTAATGTGTATAAATTTCACAAGTTGAAATCATGAGTCAGTTGAAGCTAGACCACCATTGAAAACCTGGAAGCACTGGACGGCCGTTTCGTCCTAGTATGGGACTCCTCAGCAGTGCGCATCCACGACCCCGCACCCATTAATGTGTATAATATTTGATTTAAAGGTATATAAGGTGAATAGTTATTTATATGTTAATTAGATTACTTACCTTAAAAGTATAACTATCTAATTTTTCCCGATCCAATGGGGTACGTAACCATAAAGTTCCATTATTTCTATCAAGTCGAAATGTTTTTATTGCATTCCCCTAAACCAAAATTAAACAAAAATAAATCAATACAAATATATTAAATATGATACTGACATTACCATCAATAACTAGATATGTAATGCTAACAATATTGTTACTTTTAATAAGCTTTTTAAGCATTATAAACGTTTTCGTTTATCATGAATGACAGGTAATTTAGATTCATTACAGTATAATTGTTTATTGAGATAAACATGTGTTCTGTATATGTAAAAATGTTAACTACACTATTAAGTCATATTTCAAATTGAAGTATCTATTTACAATATACAGAAAAAAGGAGGGTACAAACATTTTTAAGCCAATTAAAGACAGATAATTGAACGGCATAATCAACTGTTTATTATTCAGTTAAACAATAATAATAATAATTAATGAATTATTTTATTGGCTTATAATTAACGAAATAAATTTGTTTTCGATTGTTTATTTAGGGCATGATTTGTACCAGCTTTATTACGAATGAAGAACTATTTAACATTTTCTGATATAATTGTTTATTAATGAATTTGATTGGCAAAAGTTTCATATTTTAGAATGTAGTATAATATTTCATAAGTTAACCAACTATAATAAGATGTTGTGCAGATACATTCAGTTGATGAATCCTAAATAGAACGAAACATGCGTCCTGGATACCACTTCTAGTAATCATCCATCTCTGCTTATAATAAAATAGTAGACAACTGAAAACTACCTTAAGTTAGTAAAAAAAATACATTAGAAATGTGTTTTTTATGATTGAATTCAAAGTGAATTAATTGATATAGTTATTTGTTATAAACAGTTGTTTCTAATTAGATTTGTTAACTTTCTGCTACCACATACTTTGTCGATATATATTCATACAAAGATGTTACTGTTTGTGGTCATTACTTTACAAACTCATTATATCATTTCAATTAGAAATAATGTTTTCAACGAACATTATTGTGACTAGTTAAGTTTTATTCAAGCATCAGTAGGTATGTAGTTGAAATATTGTTCCATTCACTTGTTATATTCATTTATTTTACGAACATAATACGCTTCATATATATAATAATATATATAATAATCATATTTAAGAACTGTAAGTAGAGTAACCATGAGAATAATAGTTTGTTGACACATCATTAACTGATAATAAGAATACAAAAACAGGCCATTAATTCGATGATAATAATAATAATCATTATACTTAAGACTTTTGATGACACGTAACATAAGTTTATAACAAGCATAAATTAGTTTTTCTTTTTGTGTGTGTTTGAATGTGTTTTCTAATATGCTTGACTAAAAGAATAACTGATGAATTATTTATCAAATACTGAAATCATTTTGACATTGATATTTTCTCTTTTTCGAATGATTTATTCTTTTATATGATAATAGATTCTGACATAGGTGATCAAGGAGGATTTTTACAGTTTAATATGTAAGAAGGTTTCTTCCTGATTATAGATAAAATCATATACATATGTAAAATATATTTATCAACATTATTTTCCTTTGTCTGTCTGGATTACAAGAAAAATCTATTTTTTATAACTTGTGGCTTTGTGCCCCTACCAATATATGACGTAATGATACCGTCAATTAGAGAAGAATGAATTATCGACTGGACCAATGACGCATTAAACCCGTATGAGCAGTCTACAGTTTTTATCGGTCATTCTTCCCGCCAAGCCTGCCTGTTGCGTCCAGAACACAAAACTCAACCTCCACTATATGATTCATGTATTTCAATCGTACTAGGATTTTATACAAACCATATATACCATATCACACCATAAGACAAATAATAACATGTGCACAAGATCTAACCGAAAGTGGCTTTGAATGTGGAAGACTATCATTAATCGACTGGGCATAACTCATGAATCGTTTAATGATAGTCTATGAGTCAAAATAAAGCATATAATCAAAGGGAGATGAATATGTATAGTTTAATGACATAACAACTATACAATAAAAAAATATAAATATCGTACTGGTCCACACATAGTTCTCAAAAGTTACCATTCATAATTTTCATCGGGATATAACACTATTATATTAAATGTGAAGTTTATCCTTATATTTATATATGAGTAAATTAATTATCACTTGTAGAGTATTGAATTATCAATTTAATTTAATTTAGAATGATTCTTTTAGGGAATTAAATCTATATTTCAGTAAATGACAGGAAATGTCAATAAGAAGTTTAATCATTTATGCATATAATCGATCTTAGCTCTAAAAAGATGGTCCTTTAGATATTAACAATTAATTTTTGATTTAAAATGTTTTCACATTTCAACGATTTTTTGTTATCACCATAGCAATAGATCTTTTCTTTTCAAATAGTTTGGTTCATTACTCTAACGGTATAGTTTAAAAGAAATCAACAGATAACAAATAATAAATTAGATCATGACTAATATAAATTTGATCACTTAATCGTACGTATACAACGTGAGGTACCTGATTATGATTACAATCCTTGAACTCATCAAAATATTGATTATTAAACAATTCGTAAATATAATTAGTACTAAAAATATAATGGATTTTTAACTTTTTATAATTCATTGTAAAGAAGTGGGGGTTTTTTTTCAATAGAATAAATCATGTATTTCTATGTTTAATTGTAAGTATAACTTGAGAATTGTTTACCAGACCGTATAATAAATTAGTCAACCGTTATACCACAGAAAGAATTTTCTACATAGCGTAACAAATGAATTTAGTTGATTTGGTTCTAGCATAACCATTTTAACAGAATGACACAAAGAAAACCTGTTATATATATATAATATTATTTCCATACCATGATAATACTATTATATTTCCATAAATATGAAGTGTAACTATATTTTAGTTAAAGTGAAATAGCTGAATGGAAAATGAAAGTTTAGTTTCAGTTGTTAGGTATACTTTGCTTATGTCGCTTTGACTGATTTGTCTTCTATCACTATGAGTTACATTTTCATTTAATTAGATTATTTCTATTTGGATGCTGATTTCATCATTCAACAACAACAACAACAACAACAACAACAAAAACAACAACGTTTTTCAGATGTTTTCCCAGTATACTCTTATAAATTTCACTCTCTATTCATATTCATATCAATCTATGTATGTTTAAATAAAATCGAACAGTATTAACTTTATTTAATAATAATTTTTTCTTCTTCTAATGAAACCGTTTCACTGTCGATTATTTACTTCCTGTCACGATCTTTAGTTATATAAACAAGCTCATGTATAATATTCTTATCGAATATGAAAGGATAGAATATTTATTATTATTATTAGAATATATTTATACGCATAAATTATTCTATTCTCTTATTTGAACCAGTAAGTTGAACCATTTAACTGATCAAGTGTAAACGCCTAATTTAACCATTTAAAAAAAAAGGAAAAGAAAAGAGATCTGTTATTAACAGGTCACTGATTCATTTAGATAAAAAAAAGACGAAATTTTTTTTCAAGGAGTATAGTAGATTTCATTACTCCATAAACTCCAGCCATGTTTTAATTAAAAAGAAGATAACAAAAACAATTGAAGAGAATAGTCCAGTATACAATAGTAAATTATATTGTGTTACACTAGCAAAACGTATTGGTATGCCTATTTTCAATATTATTTGCGATTTTTTTCGTTGTTGAGTATCTATTAAGGTAAAAAAGTATTTTATCATATTACCCTTTAAAGGTTCTGCTTTTTGTGTAATTATCATTAGAATAGTGAAAAAAATCTACTTTATATTCATTATTTCTATTGTTTTTACTCACGAAATTAGGTCATCACCACGTGAAAAAACTCCGTTAATATGATATTTATCCTTCTATAGTTTCTATTTCATTTAATTTAACTTTATGTTTCATTGTATAATGAAACTAAAACTTGTTTTATATCGCATAGCTTTAAATACTTTAATACATGGTAATCACAGTAAATGTAATAATAAAGGAGATGAATAAATAATCAATCTATCGTTTAATACAATTTATTATTGAATACATATTATGCTTTACTATGTAAACCACCTGTCCATGTGTTTACATTAACTAATTAAAAACTATTTAGCTTTTATTTTGTTATTAAGTTGAGAGAGAAATAAAATTAAATTATTGTAGATTAAAATAGTTTGTTATGTATTAGGCTTCAATGTTACTACCATAATTCTTGTTTATCGTTTCTTTGACTGATGAAAAAAATGGTATTAAATTACAAATACTTATTCTATACATGAAATAATCTTACTAATCATACAATATTTTATCAGTTATGAAGCCAAAAAAAACAATATTAGATTATTTATTGTAGTAGACGGAATACACCCATTATGACATTAAATAAGAAAGAAAGATTAGTTCAGAGAAGAATTCTCTTTTTGGTGAATTCATTTTCAAAGCTGTACAATCGCAACTATACATATACTTATTTTTACAGGGTGATAATAATACTGATAATAAACTTCTGTTATACACTATGGGAGTGAGGTTAGATAGACAAAGGTACTATAAAAAATTTTTTATAAAAGAAGGTAAGTTTAATAAAATGTTGAAACAGAGATGAAATGTAATCGGAATGATCATACATTTTGAAAAACCAGAATTATATGTACAAAAGAAACTGGTACAACTCTTCTTCCACCATGGTCTTAATGCATTAAAAAGTTTTTCTTTTTCTTCATACTCTTGTTCCTTTACAGCCACATGCTTCACTTTCCATCTTCCCTTCAAATCTTTTACCCCCAACCGGTTTGTTTTTATTTCCACGATCATTCCGATTATATTTCATCTCTGTTTCCACATTTTATTAAAATTACCTTGTTTTATAAAAAAATTTCTAATACCTTTGTTTATCTAACCTCACTCTGATCATGTATAACAGAAGTTTATTATCAGTATTATTATCACCCTGTAAAAATAAGTATATGTATATTTGCGATTGTACAGCTTTGAAAATGAATTCGCCGAAAAGAGAACTCTTCTCTGAATTATTCTTTCTTTCTTATTTATCGTAATGCACGACTTGTTGTACTTACTTATTTACCTACGCCTATTACTCCCAATAGAGCATTATCCGCCGACCAGCATTATCCAACCCACTCTTTCCTGGGCCATTTTTTCTAGTTCCATCCAATTCTTGTTCATTTTTCTCAAATCTATTTCCATTTCTCGGCGTAACGTGTTCGTCGGTCTTCCTCTCCTCCTTTGGCCTTGAGAACTCCATGTGAGAGCTTGTCTTGTGACGCAGTTAGATGCTTTCTCCAATGTATGTCCTATCCACTTCCAGCGCTTATTCCTGATTTTTTCCTCCGCTGGTTTGCTCTTTCCCACAGTAGGTTGTTGCTAATAAGGTCTGGCCAAGGGATCCGAAGTATTTTGCACAGACAGCTGTTACTAAACATTTGTATCTTCTGGATGATGGCTTTCGTATTTCTCCTGGTCTCTGCCCCATACAGTAGGACTGTCTTTACATTTGTATTGAAAATCCTGACCTTGGTGTTGGTTGACAGTTGTTTTGAGTTCCAGATGTCCTTCAGTTGTAAATACACTGCTCTTGATTTACCGATCCGCACCTTCACATTTGAATTAGATCCACCATGTTCATCAATGATTCCGCTCAAATATGTAAAGGCGTTTACATCTTCTAAATCTTCTCCATCAATTGTGATTGGATTGGTGCATGCTCCGCCTGGAGACCCTCCGGGGGCTTATGCTAGTCTCAAGCCCGGATAAAGGAGGAGTGTTGGGCATGGGGTTAGCGACCCCATCCTGTAGAAATATAACTCAAAAAAAAAAAACGCTAACCAGAAAAAAATATTCGAACAACTTGTTGTGGAGATTGAATAGTGGACAGACTTTATTTGACACAATTAGAAGAACCGAGAATGAATTCAAACAAAAAGTGAGATGTCAGTTGGAAATTGCCATAGTACGGTGATACATAATTCCACTAAACTATGTGTATACGTATATCATCACATTTATCACATTTTATGTTTTTTGTTAGAAAAAGTATTTAGCTATTTTGATTTCGGTAAACATTACAAAAAGTTTATGCCTTAGTATAATGTTACTTTGATCGATTGATAAAGAATCATTCCTACTTAAATAATACGGAGTAAAAATGTCAGCAACGTAAGCTACTTTACAAAGTAAGCAAACATAAATTTATTTCACCCTGGTTACTAGTTAAATCACCAAAAATTACAGTATTTCTTAGATTATAAACGCAAACGATTACTATGGTAGTGAACTAGAATACAAGTGCGGTCAGTCGAATGTATTTGAATACAGAATTACAGAATCAGTTCCCAAAATCGGAGAATTATACCGTAAGTACTTCATTTGCAAGATATCAGTCAATTGTCTCAGACTTCATTGTTCTTTCATCTCAACACCAATCATTCTCTGTTCACGTTCTCATTTTCTTCAATCTTGTTAACCTTCTGTCGCAAGATATTTCACTTTCGATGGATGACACATACTACTTATATCTTTCGACATCAGTAGTACATACCATGCTATTTAGAATGTATTTCTTCATAAATTTGTAATTATTTTTTACAAACCACAATTTATGCCAACATTTCAAAATGTTATCAAGAAAAGGTAAGCAAAAATATAATTTGACAAATTTTATTTACGATTATTTTGTTTCTATTCATTTCCTTATTAAAAGTCGTTACAAATTTTATAGTCTATTAACATACCATAATACATAGGTGACATAATTCAAAAACCATTCACCATCTGAAAGTTAATATATCCGACAGCCAGAAAACGTCTTAAATTGATTGAATATTTTTTCATGATTTAAATAGGTGTTTTTTGGTTTATGATTCCAAGGTGATCAGTTCAAAATAAGATTTCACCAAATCGGTATCTACTGAATGTTCCAAAGTTGTATTTAATTTATTTTTTTCACGTAACAAATATTATTCATAAAACCAATCATCTGGAATTTAAAGTGTTTGTCGTTAATAATATGCGTTATCTAAGGAGTGATTATAAAATCACTGAATACTCGATAGTTGTTTTGTACTAGTTTGCATTTCATCATCACCTTGCCAGTGTTTACGAAGAAATACTGGCAATTAATAACATCTTTGTATATTACGTGGATGATAAGAATGTGTTATATTTTATTTATAACTTATGATTATTTTAAGTAGCACTGTATTAGCTGTGATCGGTACATCTTTTACTAGTGAAATGAACAAAGTTTTAGATAATAGAGCAATTGTTGCAATATGAAGGATTACAAACCACATGTGCGATATATAAAATCCATACATTCAATGCAGTATTTGCCCATATTCCCTGGACTGTTCAATATAAATTTATTCATTCTTTCATTTTTGTTGTTGTTTTGATTGTTTAATGGTTTAGTTTTTCTCTTTTGCTCGCAAGAATTCTACTTTTATTTCCCGAAACATATTACTTATATCTGTCCATACTAGTAGTTTACAACATACGTGTGATTTTATTCTTTTCGTCATTTTTTCAGAAAAATAACTATCGAAGAGTAATAAATATCGTCTCATGTATTCAATCATTAACATTCTTCAGAGATGAGAGTACATGAAGAACACTCATTGAAAAAAACTATTTTCTTTTTGTATTGATCAGATTAATTATTCATTGGAAGCAACATTTAAATTTATACAGTAGTTAGTCTGCCATAACAGAGAATGTGGAATAAAAAAACAAATATTATCATGATAACATTTGATGAACAAATAAAGTGTTGATTCAGTTGCTTTTGTGGCTCAAATTTCAGCTATTCAGTTTCACCATCAACCCCAGTTCATTTTACTTAAAGTTTGGAAATCGACTAGTATCATTACACCTCATAGTTTGAATGTGACTCAAAGACAAGTATACGAAACTGAACTTAGTAAATTGATAATAATATTTGTTAAATTGAGTAATAAAAGAAATAATAAATGTTGATTTCTAAAGCTCCTCCATTTTACTACAATTCAGTATTAATAATAAGTTACTAACAAACGTTTTACAATAAGCAAAGATGTATAATACCTAACATTGGAATCGAGAACATCACGTTTCATCCTAAAGTGGATAACGTGATAACGTTTGAAGCGAACGGTAGTAAGTTTGAGTCCCATAGTGAACATTAACTCTAAGATGTAGATACATCGAGCTGACAAGTCCCAAATAGAATCAAATGTTCGTCCTAAATGAAGACAATATCGATGCAATACGCACAGTATGAACATATTCCAATAAGAGATTGATCAATTGCAGTTTTAAACATCAATAAAAATATTCAAGTTAAACAATTTAAACCATTAAGTGTTTTGTTTTTTGGGTAACAAATAGTTTAATACATAATGCTAATTAATGAAATACAAAGTTTGTATTACCACTGTATTATACCATTTTCATTCATAAATAAATACATTACATCAAATTACAAAGTAAAATAAAAGAAATTTCAAATCTATTTTTGTCTATTAAACTTTTTTCTATCAAAAAAAAGTGATTTAATAGAGACTGTCTTGTTCTTTATGTTTTTAATTATTAGACAGGTTGTGTTTTTTTTTTGTTTTGTTTCTTTACCAAATAATAATAAAGTTAAATTAGTTTTATTAAAGATAAACAATGAGAATAGGATGTCTAAGTAATTGTTAAACTGAATGTAAGCCGATCACATAGTGGGATTTAAATTCTGTCTTCATTTTTTCTTGTGGTTACTTTTTATAAATACCCTATTAAAGCTTCTTTGCTTTTCTTATTTGACAGAAAAAAAGACAAAACTTTATTCAGATCGTTAGTTATTTCTTTCTTGTTTGTTTCCTTACTCTATTGTTGCTGCCTTTTTATTTGTCTAATTTAATTTTAACGAAGAAACTAAGAAAAAGAGTAATTATTTGAGATGTCTGTCAAAGAAAATTGAATAAGCACACTATTTAATTTAATAATAATGATAATATTATTATTATTATTAATGACAATAATCGTTATTGTTACATAAAGGATTGTAAAAAAAATGGGTTCGATGAAATATTACTACATGGAAACATTTACGCATAAACACACACACAGGTTCGATTTCTATTTTCATTCATGATGTTTATTTTAACTTTATTGATTTAATTTCATTTATCAATAGATCCTGTATTACACATTGTTTTTAAATAAACATCAGTGTGCTAATTAAGTTACTAGTTAGGTGTTTAGAAGCTGTTTACACATTCTTAGAAGACTTAAATGAAACTATCTGGAATGGGGCTCAATATTTTTAGTTATGTTACTTTTAATTCATTAGGAAAGAACTGAGTAGTTCACAATCGGTTAGTTGATAAGCATACAGATCGTCTCATACCTTTGGATTCTACCTCAGTTTAAAGGTAACCCCCTCATCATTAGATACCGAAGGTTCTAGGTTAGATCTTTGAGAAGTGGTGAGTGCTTAATGCTCAGTAGTTCCCTAGTAGAACAACATAGCTATCCATAGATAATATAAATATTTATTGGTGTCATAATTAGACCAGATAAGACTAGAATTTTAGAACTCTAAATCAAATTTATTGATGAAGTAGAACCCAAAATAATTGATTATGCAAGCTACTTAGGATCAATATCAGGAAAATGTGCACACTGACATTCGATTTATGCAAATGAGTCATTTTTAAGTGGTTCTGTTGTCGAGCTTGAATGAACAGTAACTATATTTAACCTCTAATTCATAAGAAAAGTACGTTTACTCGTGTTTTTATGGAAACTTTAAAATAGTTACATGAATTTGTAACAACATATCTGTATAAACACATTTATGATACAATTTCCTGGATGGAGAACTTTTTTGAACTTGAGAGTGTATACACATTTGAATAGACTATACCAAAATTGTATGACATATTCATCTAATAATGATCCAAATTAGAGACTTAATTAAATACAATATTTTAGTCACTTCAGTAGAAATAAAATAGGCTTCATATGATGTGTATTTATTTGTTTAACAAGTTAATCAACACAACCGTTAGTTTTGTTAGTAAAATATAGAAAAATGGTAGTTTTTATTCAACATTTTCTTGAAAACAGTAATCATAAAATATCTTTTGGCTTCTTTCAGATAGTTTTTCTAGTCCAACTACAAGATGAAATATAGACAATACAGTGATTAAAGTCCATTTACTTCTTGATAAATCCTAAAATCTTGAAATTGATTTAGTATAAACTTATAAGTGGTCGATTTTGAAAAGCTTAAAATAGAAATCTATTCATTACTTTCTATATTTTAACCAATAATTTAACTGGTTTAATTTTGAGAGGAAAAGTACCTTCAAAAAATCTGGAATATTGAATTAGAAAAAATGGATAGTGGCTAGCAGTTGAATCCTGAGCGCACGTTTCATCCTATTTGGGACACGTCAGCTCCATGTACCTGAATCTCAAAGTTGATGTTCACTCTAGGACTCCAACCCAGTACTGTTTACTTCAAAAACTTAAATGGGAAGATACAAGCAAAACAATACCAAGTGAATTTAAATTCACTCTATTGCACAAGCTACAGCGAACATCAACTCAGATGCAGGTACATCCAGCTGACGAGTCCCAAATAAAACAAATCGGGCGTCCTGGATTCAACTGCTATCTACTATCCATCTCTACTTAAAATATTTGTGAATTAAGGCAATATCGAGGCAATATACACACTATGCACACTATGCCAATAAGAGATTGATCAATTGCAGTCCTAAACATCAATGGGAAGATACAAGCCAAATAATACCACGTGAATTTATGATACTGAATGTTCTAATAAGAAAAAGAAACATCAATTAGTGATTAGTTGACTACTAAGTAAAAGTTATTTCATATGTGATCACATCAATTTAAGATTTGTCTGTTTTTCTTTAAAAAAACGTTTAGTGGATTTAAATAACAGTTCATAATAACATTTATAATCATTCCAATAAGACATTAATGAATTACATTAACATTTTATGACTAGTAAAAAAGGGGAAAAAATGAAGTCATTACATTTACACTCAATTAGACTATTAGATAAATAATTTATTTCTATATTATTTCCTGATGAATATAAAACCATAAATTTATTTGGAATGTAAAAGTATCTAATGTTATGAAATAATATGAAGTTAGTTCATGTTTATACATGTTTCTATGCTGATTGAATTGTTAGTGGTAATGGTTCATTCATATTTTAAATGGTTATTTCAAAAAACAAAAAAACACAATTGTAATCAAATTTGTTTGGGTAAAAATTTGATTGTTTAATATACTTGGTGTTTACAAGAAATGATAAATAGAGCAGTAAATGTTAGATGGCGGTTGGAGGTAGTCGACAGGAAACCCTGGACCCGGGTTTCGTGCTGCTTGGCACTCGTCAGCAAGGTGTACCTGTAATCTTGAGGGAACTGGTGCTCCCTGGCAAATTCGATCTCGTGTCACCCAGCCTAACAGTCAGAGACGTTACCGCTGAGCTATCCGAGCCGCGACTGACCTCCTATAGGACTGAGATGTAATCACAATTGATTGATCACTGGGTGGTGATCAATATCACGCGTTTTAAGTCCATATTAGTGCAGATCGAATGCTATCGACCATGTTGTAATGTGGCCACCAGTCTAGGTGACTCGACACTACATTAAATGTTTAGTAAAATAATCATAAGAGTACTGATTGGAACAACTTTACTATTCATATAGTATGGTAATATATATTGAGAAATATTTTACGTATATTACTATCTTTCGATAGTCTAAAATATAAACGTAGTGATCATTTATGCACAGATGTCGATTTTGGACACAGAAAGCTTACAATAAACTGACATGAAAAGACGAAATCATTTTAACATAAAATATATTTCGATAATACTCAGATCGAATGTTATTGATTGATAGATATGGACTTTGTGGATAATTTGCAAACCTTTGAAATTAGACCTGATTACCAAGATTATTCATTTTCTACCTCACTTCGCTCAACAAAATTATTGAATTGTTGACAATTCATCTTTAAGTATCCTTGTATGCTTACAGTTAAATTCTTTACTACTTATATGATCATCAGATAGCAAAAGTGCTGAGAAGGATGACGTTCTCTCCGACCGTTTAATACTGTCTATTATATTTATATAATATGCTTGGCACACTTTTCGCATTTTTCCCTCCGCTAAATATAATCAAAATAAACGTACTATTTTTGATAGAATATTTTACTATAACCAGACATATAAACAAAAGTTACATTAAAACAACATTTCTAGTAATTTTATTTAAATGGAATTTATTTATTGGAATAGTGGTTATTGAACACTGTTAATTTAAGGTTTACATGACCTGAAATTCCAGAGATATCAGACAGCATTTTCTGTAATCGTTTTGATTTTTGTTTTTTTCTCTTCTTCCATATTCATTAGGAAATTTCTGTTCGTTTACATGTTCTTTACTTTTTAGACTAACTGAATATTCGACAGTATTTCATTTGGTTGTCGATTTTTATTATAAAAAATTAAGTAGTTCAGTAAAGTCACTGTAAAGATGTTTACATTATAGTAGTAATAAAAAATAAACTCAAGATGAAGGGTTATTATTGTTTATTGAAAGAAATAAACTTATTTTCATATTCAATGAATGTTACAAGCAAAGATGGATAGTGGCTAGCAGTGGAATCCTGGATGCGCATTTCATTCTATTTGGCACACGTCAGCTGGATGTACCTGCATCTCAGAGTTGATGTTTACTCTAGGACTCGAACCCAATATTGAGGCAATTTGCACAGTGTGCACATATATCAATAAGAGACTGATCAATTGCAGTCCCAAGCATCGATGGGAAGATTCAAGTAAAACAATACCAAGTGAATGAATATTACAGTTTAGTTTTGCGAAGAAAAGAAAAACTCTATTTAAAACGATTGAATAATAGATGTATTCAAAGTAATGAATTATAGTTATGCTACATGAATTGATCGTTACATATGTGTTTAACTTTCAACTTGAATAGATTTTAAGTCATATAAACTGTTAAAGCAACATAGTTGTTTATAAGTATTCGTATATAATTCAGATATATTTGAAGAATCATTGTTTTTTCATTACATATACTTTGTTTATATTCTCGTTTTTTTCATCCAATACTGTCACTAATTCATCTCATTTCATGTTATAAGTTATAATTTCTTCTTCAGTTAAAAATGCAGTCTTTTTCAGGTTAATGGTGAATATATACATATCGGTATCCAAATAAGAATTGTTTGTATATATACAGGTATTTGGATAGGTAGATTGATAAAAGAAAGTGTCTATTCCTTGTTTCACTGTTTATTTATTTCTAAACAATTATTTATATGCTTAAGGCAATATTATATTATTATCATGTGAGTACTTATAATGAAAAAAGTCGACCTCCGTTAACTCTTTAAAGTAGAAAAACAAAATGAGTAGTGTTTTGTATGTTTTTTTTATGTCTTTAACAATTGATAAATGGCATCTATATAAATTTTGTGTTAACTGATTTACCGGGTTAGATACAAAAAAAAAAGAAAACAAACATTATCTGTATATAGTTTATTTTAATACAGGAAATAATAAAGAAATAGTATGTAAAATATGGGCGGAAATTTTGTTTTTGAACATTAATTAAAGATCATATACGTTGTTATGTCTTATTTTATGAAGTGATACCATGTCAATAATCATAATACAAGAGTAATATATAAATATGTTTATATATTTATATGTGTCTAAAGGAAATATACAAAAGTTGATTTATTTCCCTTTTTATCTCTATCTGTTTATCACTATTTTTTTTTTAGCTAAGTTCATTAATATCTAATGGTAGAAATGTAATGAAGTTATTAATATAACACGAAAAATCCAATTCAAGTTTAATATTGTACATTTAAAATAATGGAAATGAAATTGGAGATTAGATTGACCTTAATGATTTGAAAGGATTAAAGTGGGTTTTTTTCTTTGTTCTTACATTTTTAACCAAGTTTGTAAAAGTACATTATTTTTAAATGAACAATTCATGAAAATTTTAGCTCCTTTTTTTGTAATGCAGGTTGACAATAAACTGGTACGAATAACGAAGATTTTATTGAACATAATAACAATGATTTAGAATAACGATTAAGGGAACTAAATATGATTATTTTAATCTTTATTGTTTTAAGTTGGTTTTACTCTCAATACAACTGTGTTTGTGTAATCACTGAACTCATAGAAATATTAATTAGGTGCTCAGTTATACCTTGAGATATCTTAACGATGCGGATTGATAGTTTTATGTATAATAAAAATAGACATTTTAGTTTTTGCTCCTATGACAACATTAGTGACCTCTGATCTTTCATGTTTTTCTAGTTATAAATGGCAGTCATTTTTGTTGTATAAAAACAGCAGACGAATGTTTTATATTTATAAGAGTTTATTGAGCAAAAATCTTTACTATTTATTTTCAGTATGGTGTTGTGTAGATCGATGAATTTTACTGAATTCATGAACCGATAAGTGTTATATCATTAGTCAAAAACCTGGAAGCACTAGACATTCATTTCTTTTTCTTCGTATGAGACTATTCAAAAATGTGAACCCACAGCCTCGCACATGTGACTCAGATCAAAGATCTTTTATATTGCCTGGATGCTTAACATCTAGATCACTGAGATAGCATCAAACAGTGTTAATGTCTCCCTTTAGTCTAACTCTCTTCCATCGTTTTCAGTAAGTAACTGCTTCACACCCGACACAGAGTGTTCTTGGTAAACGATTGGTGAATTATTCAGATTTCATCCGCAAACTTATAAAACTACATTTAGTAAGATAATAGAGCTTTAATCAATCTGAGACAAGATTAAGTTTGTTGATGTTTAACATAAAAAGTAAAAGTCTCTACAAACCTTACATAATTATCATTCATTAGAATTAGTTAATGTATTTTTCATCATAAGCAATCAATCTCATTAAATATAAAAAGAAATATATCATGTATGTTGATTTTAGTTAGTTAAACATCAAATCGTATATATACATAATTAAGGATCATATAAATCTAAAGTGACCATTCAATCAAAAATTATTCATTTAGTAAAGTTAATTAATTAATTAAATATCAGTGTCATGTTAATTATGTGTGGACAAGTTGTGTTATACTACTAAATTAACTAAATATAACTTTAAATAGATTTATATAAACGTTTATACAATTTGATTGAAATCATGTTAGTAAATCATTGTGTATAGTTAATGGAATGAATATATATTGATAAATGAAAATGTGAGCTGTAATGTGTAGGTATACAATATGGAGAGTTGTTTAAATTTCTTATTAACTTTATCACTATTAAATGTTTTGCATAAGTATGATGGGAGACTACTGAAATAATGGATTCTGACTAAATTATGATGTATACAATTTTATTTTAACTTCTATCAATGATATCAGAAAAAGTGTCATTTATAGAAAATGTTACTACTTTAAATGAAGTGGCAAGACTATTATAAAGTTATAAATGATAAATATTGTATAAGTAACGTTTGAATATAAACAAATGTAAAATAAATTCCTGTTAATAAATGCATCATATACACTATATACTGAAATATTCGTGATAAAAAATGGATTTTTTATGATTTTTGGAATGTACTTTTAAGTCCTGCATGCAAGATCGTGGATGCGCGCTGTTGAAAAGTCCCATACTAGAACAAAACGGCCGTCCAGTTCTTCTAGGTTTTTAAAAGTGATCTAGCTTAGATCGACTAATGAGTTCAACTATAATATTCATCAAACATCCTATATAAATACCTTCTTCATTTATCAGAGAAATAATAACATGATCATGATGTGTATAGTGTCATTTTATGATTAAAATTTGATTTGGATAAATGATTATTCAGTTGATTTTATTACAACTATTTTAACTGATCATTTAACTTTTAGATAATAAAAAACCATATAACCTTGTTTATCCGACACAGTACGTGTTTTAATACATCGTTTAGTTAGAGTCGAACCAAAACTCTGGTGTAACCAGAACGAAAACAGTACATTTTTGTATAGTTCTTCATGTAATGCAATTAGTACATCAGGAGACGGGTTAAAAGGTCAACAGTATTTTTTTAAATCTTTCATTTTTCCGAATATTTAGACAAAAAGATATTGGAAGAAAAGTTTAGTGATGAGCTAATTTTTACTTAAAATGTTAAAATGATGTTAGGAAAACTAATCTTATTTCATGATCCATTACACAATAGTATTTCAAGTCATTATGAAAATAAGACACAAAGGGATCACTATAATACTACAGTTTATCCTAGAGTGAACACATAATATCTTTATGTGTTTTGATTGTAAATTCATTCAACTTCCTTAATAAATTTTATCTTATCAGTTTGGTTGAATTTACTTTAAAACAGTATTGATCTATAAGAACTTAAATCAATAACCGGACTAGGCGTATAAAACCAACATTGTCATGACCATAACTACAAGGTACTTAGTAAGCTATTTCAATCATTTTCAAATGTTTTTCACTTCTTTTCATGATCTCTTATTGTTTCTTTTATATTCCAACTTAGGTTAATAAGACTATTTTTCCTTGAGTTATGACGTTAAATTTGTTTTTGTCTATTTTACTTGATTATCTACACTTACTTCTAGTGATTTTTGCTTGTGCGTCTGAAAGATTTTAAAAGAGATTGTTCTAAATTCAACTATGAAGGATGAACTAAATTAAAAATTTTGATTTTGTTATAGATATAAAGTATTACGCAGGGTACAGTTTATTTGAATGCGATGTTGATTTACAATGTACTACTCACTTAAAAAATATCTCAACTAAGTTAGCATACATGAAAGGATAGCTATATAGTTTTTGCCGATAAAAGTCACCAATGAATTCACTTCTTATATATTCCACCTGGTAATATATCTCATATATATTGTACAAATTGATTCTTAAGTAACACTTATGTTGTGCTTTTTAATTCTTTATATTCATTGAATTCTAACGGTCAAATAAATCATTCAAATACTTGAAACTACCTTTCATTTTATGTGATATCCTATTTTGGTGATTGATAAATAGGTAATTCAACATTTAAGTTTTATGATACTTGGAACTCGTCATTAAGGTATGATTAGAGCCTGTGGTCGAATAACTCAGCAACATCAGCTATAACTCAAAATATTCTATATCAATGTATTTTGAACAAAGAATATACCAAGTTTCTTTAACATTAATTTTTTAACTATTATTGTTAAGTTAGTTATAGATACTTCAGAACAGGTATTTATTAGTCTATAAATTGCTCAAACTAATATATTACTATTGTGTACGAATCATATCGGTCATTGGAATTGCAGCCATTTTACTGACAATATTAAGTATATGAAAGTTATGTATTTCGTCATCAAAATGTTAAACAAATTCTTATGACGTTAAAGCCGGTTTGTTTTGATGATATTTTAGTGTTTTATGTTATTGGCAAAATAACTACTGTATCCATCTACGTAAATAATATCAAATATCCTTTTTCTTATTTTTTTGGACCAAAAAAATCTGTGCACAATGAAAGACATAGGAATAATCAAATTAAAACCAGTACATTGAAAAGGAAATTCCTTAAGTTGAATTTAACTTTGAAAAAATTAAGCAGTAATAAATTACATAATGTTTACTAATGATTAATATAAGAAGGAAACCATTCAGAGAACACTAGACAGTCAGTTAAATAAGAATCAAACAAGAATTCACATTTGAATAGTTTTTTCTAGCCAGGATTTTCAATACAAATGTCAAAACAGTTCTACCATATGGGGCAGAAACTTGGAGAACCACGAAAGTCATCATCCAGAAGATACAGATGTTTATTAACAGTTGTCTACGCTAAATACTTCACATCCGTCGACCAGACACTATCAGCAACAACCTACTGTGGAAAAGAACAAACCGGATTCCAGTGGAGGAAGAAATCAAGAAGAGGCGCTGGAAGTGGATAGGACGCACATCGAGTAAGGCACCCAACTGCGTTACAAGACAAGCTCTCACATGGAATCCTCAAGGCCAAAGGAGAAGAGGGAGACCGAAGAGTACATTACGTCGAGAAATGGAAATAGACATGAGAAAGATGAACAAGGATTGGATGGAATGAGAAAAGGAGGCTCACTACAGAGTGGGTTGGATAATGCTGGTCGGCGGTCTATGCTCCAGTAGAAGTAACAGGCGCAGGTAAGTAATTGACAATTTGGATTCTATTTACATTCCAATAAATCTATGAGCTTTCAGAGTAGCTTTGTTTTAAATAAATTTATCCTTGTAGTTGTTTATCTTACCAAGTTGAAATGGTATCATATAATTGGACTGTAGATAACTGATAATAAATTGTAAAATAACTTTGATTTTAGCAACTTTGTACATTTAATTACATATTTGTAATATCCCACGCATTTCATTGGATGCGAAAACTTTCTGTTCTCCCAAAGAAGAAGGCCTGAATATTTATTCAACTTTGATCGTCTCTCTAAACAATCCCATTTAATTCTGTTCATTTCTCACACAAGATATACAATAAAGTTTCAACACTGCTAATTTATAGTACAAATTTCACATTTTTCAAACCCACTTTCATGCAAGCAAATACACACAGTGATGTCTCATATGGAATCACTTTGAATGGAATAAAATAAAATCAGCTCTGTTCGACTTATTTAGTTTCTAATCTCTGTTTAATTAAATATTCCGCCTCGTACCTGTACACTTCCTAACATTGTATTAATTCACTTAATTATTTATTATAAAGGAATGGCTTACATTTTGTCACGAAACGTCAGATATGTTAACTTTTATGTATTAGAATATCACAAATATGTCATTATTTTACTATAAAGATTTTACCCAACGCTAAAATTTATTGGAAATTATCAAGTCAAACCTTCATATTGATATTTATTTATACATATTTTCTCTGTTTGTTGCTAATGATTTTCATTTAAATTAATGTAAGAAACTTTTAGTGAATTTTGATAGAGTTTTGTTCCCTGAACTTTCATCGTTTTTTTGAACGATATTATCAGCACAAGCTTCAGGTCGAAGTGAAGTGTTCGAAGTTTGTGCTGCTGATGTTTTTGAGAAGAATGATGAAAGCTTCATGACCAAACCATCCAGTTCAGAGAACAAAACTCCATCAAAATTATGCACCTGAGCTACAAATCTTTTCCACTTTTAGTGAATCTTAAAACATGGATATGAAAATTCCCTGTACCCAGAAAGAGGACTTTATTGAACGCCAAAGTTATTTTTTGCAACAATATCTTCTGTTAGAATACTCATGTTAATGAACAGAACATTCAGCAGTAAAAGTTATAATCTTTCTAATAAGAACTTAATTAGTGTTTGATAACTTACTTACTCAAGCATGCTGAACGTTCGGCGTTTATGGCAAATCGTATAACTTTAGAATACAGTGTGTTGATCTTGATTTTCATTGACTCCTTTTTCGTGTCGATCCGTAACGAAAACCAAAGTTCGCACCTGATGCAAAGTTTATCAATGTATTTGAAGAGTCGTTTTGATGAAGTGTGAAAATCATCAAATTTAACACAACAGAAAATTATACTGAGTTACCAATGTCAACAAACAAGCAATCAGGTTTAGTTCATTATCAAAGAAACTCTCGTGCAAGAATTGTGCTTTCGGCTAAATGTTTAGTTCTGTATATACAAGAATCAACTAAACAATGAATTACTTTCATCTTATAGAATATTACACTTGTGATTATCTAGGTAAATTATAGTGAATTTATGAATGTAGCTATAAGGTAGATTGTAGATTCTTATGCAGTTTTAAAATGCGAAGAAATTATGAATGCAACAACAAGGATTAAAATCCCAGTTTACTTGCTTAGCCTTGCGTCCATCATTAGAGTTATCGGGAAATGTATCGTATTACAACTATATGTTTTCGTCAATGAATGAAAGCTTGTTAGTTTTAAGGAGCTTGAACCCTATTAAGACATGTATGTAACAATTTTCATACAATTGTGTAAAGTGTAGTAGCTTAATCATGTAATTAAGTTTATTAGTAAGAGCTTTATAACTACTCAAGGAATTAATTCTATGGATATAACATTTCATTCCAAATACGTTTGGACTGTTTCTGTGTCATTACAAATCTATAATAATGAAAGCTAAAAAAACACGATGGGACTCATTTAGAAACACTTTCATATTATATGAACGATTTTTATAATGACATAATATGCAAGGGGTTAATTCAGACCTCAACATTTTAACTTTTTACCTTTTCAGAAATTTACTTATTTCGTTGTTTAGTTTCGCAATAAAATACTGCTTTTACGATTCATGACTGATTTTAAAATGAATACCTAGCAGATCATCTATGAACTCTTACCATTAAAATAGCTTATTAGTAATTGACTTGATCTTTATAAATCAAGGTAACAGTTGTTCAGATTGATAATACTGATGTTTATAGACCTCTATAAACTGATGTTTGCCTCTCTTGTTCAGTATAATGAACTTACGAAGAATAAAAAAGTAAGTTTTCTGACTACCTTAAAAAGATTAAATGAGTGTTCCAACCAGCATTGAACAACCAAACTTTATTTTTGTCGTAATAATCTGTTACTGATAGGATACTATAATTAAACGAAATTTTATACTCACTAATCTACAATAAATAAGTGTTCATATATAATTAATTCTTATGTAATCTAAACCATTGATTGACGTACACACTTGGTGAATCGGTTTTCATATCAAAGATTTAATGGCAACGTAAGTATCTACATAATCAAGCGGAGCTGTTGATTACTACTGATGAGCATATGTTGTCAGGATCTTTTAGTTCAAAATATGGTTACAACGTTTTTGTGAAGTAAGAACTTGAAGCTATCCGGTGATTGAACAGAACATGTTGCAAGCAAAGCAACGTAATAATGTGTAAAACGTCTAATAAATTTTATTGTTGTCAGCCATAAATTTCTGTTTGTTCACACAAATGAATAATAATAGAGAAGCAAAAATCTTTGTTGTTGCATAATTTGAATTGGTAAGCTTTTGCGGTAGACCTGCTGCTTAAGTGTTTAAGCATCGACATTCAACAATTAACCACAGACAAGTTTAACTTCTGTCAGTCAATGTTTTTATTGTAAACAGCATAACATTTACATAAACCATAACTTTCACTTAGATTATGCATTTAAATTATTGTCTCTATATTATACTTCTTAATTTGATACAAACTAGAAAACTATCTTGTATAATCATTTGAGTTTCTTTCAACCACATTATTATTAAGGTGATAATTCTGACACCAATTTAGTGGTATATCATTTTGAGTAACACTGACAATCACCCAAAATTAAAATGAATGGGGCATGATATGGAGTCTTTTAGTCCTGATAAAAATCTATCAAATAAAATCCATTTTAGGAACTATCCTTTACGACCCAATATTACGTATACTATGTTGCTATTTAAGGTCCAGGATCTACCATCAACTAAATCTGAACACTTGTCTACACTATAAATTTTTATTAGGAAAGCTAGAATTCATTCACAGTTCGCTTAAGTGTATTGTTATTCAGAACGTTATACAACTGACCCTTTACTTTCATAAAGTTCAGTACATTTTATTTCGATTATGGAATGTATCAGTTGTTAATTCTTAGCTATTTATTCAAATGCAAGGAGAAATGTCTGACTGTAAAATGTGGTTTTCCCCAAAAACAGTATAATACAAAGAAGCTTATGACACAGTAATTTGAATGAAAAAAATGTGTTTTGTTTTTCATAATTTATCGATAGATTTATGTATGGCTATAATGCGGGTACAAAAAAATCACATCTTTTACAATCAACATATTCTGGGGTGACAAGACAATTTTGTAAATTCCATCTTAAGAAACTACTTTCCTTAATCTTTTCGTATAATAAAACGTCGTATGAAAACGTTTGGTAGTCCAAGCTTAGATTGTATTTAATGGAAGTAAAATATGGATGTATCAGTCAAACATTATTGTAGAACCAGATAAAATATTTTCAGCATACAAATAATAGAAAGAAATATTTCGATAGCGAACATCAACCACGTTCGTTTAAAGAATATTTTAAAGTCTGATCACTGTACAGAGGTTTATTATTCGGTAATCTGTACATGAGATAAACGTTTATTAACGGGAAGATTAAAACGTATACGATACAGCGATCAGTATTTCATTTGTAATCAATGTAACTTAAAACGTTTTATTAAAATAAAATTGTTATTATTGGACTATATATATCATATATATATCATATTTACAAATACAAGGTTACTTCATTTTTCTTACTATTACACCTTCCAAATGTATATGTATATGTAACAAGGATTGTTCGTCCTTGTAGAACGCTAGAGATTCATAATGATTGTACTCTTTTCACTCATATTCACTATAAGTTTAATGATTTAAAACAGTAGGGAAACTAAATAAAAGCAATCGGTTATTAAATCAAATGATAACAAGATACTTACATTGTCAGACATAAGAGTCGTTTTTCAATACGAAGACAGTAAAATTGTTTGATTTCTCATTATTTATTTCATTAAGATGGTTTACACTAATTTATTATAATTTTATTAGCATTCTTTATAAGTTGTTTATTAGGGTTGTTTCCATGTATTTCATAATTACGTTACAGTAATGTGCTTTTTCATGTAAATTATGTTAGTTGCTCAAGAAAAACGTTTTTCAATAATTCAGGACCACCTATTTTTTTCCAGTAATACAAATAATACAACAACAAATTTTCCATCCTTTTTATTTTGATTCAAATTGATTAATTGTGTTAATTTTTATAATGAACTCATTTGCTTTTATTAAAATACTTACAACCTACCACAATGTTAACTACTGCAAAAACTAAAGCGAAGATACCGCAATAGTTGCTATATTATCCATTTTTTTTCGAAGTAAAAAGACAATAACACTGGAATTCATGCATGTCAAATCATGATACAAATGCTCTACAGCAATTTATCTACTATACATACATAATGACATAGAAAAATTAACCGAAACCGATGTGAACGGAATCATATTTATTTTAAAATAAATAGTAGTTAATCACTAATGTAGAGAAATTTATCATAATTTATGTATGTTTATAACTAAAAATGTAATTTGTTGCAGTGTTTTGTATACTGTATTAAAGAACATTTATACAGTCAATGAATAGACGGTTATAAATTATATGAGTATTATGTTAGTCTTCATGAAGAACTTTATAAACTCTTAGCTTAATCATTCTGTCAGTTTCGATATGGTCAATAATTCAAAAATGATATTTAAAATTCTATAAAAATAAAAGGGAATATTTTAGTAATTTAGAAGAATTAAAAATGACAGTAAATTAGTTAAGTTTATGATATTTTATCAATATACATTGTAATCATTATGAACTAGTATCCATGTCCACACACACACGCATACATACATACATACATACGTACAACGTTGGCTGACATAAAAATTAATACACTCACATGAATGTAAGGAAATCAACTATTAGAAATATAAATTTCATAGTTTTATGTCTAATTTTAAGTTATTAAATAAACATAGTTTTAATTCAACATATTGTATGAATAAATGTAAATCTAGAATACAATTACTGTGACACCAATTGTCACTGATTATGCCATTATATAATTTCATTATAAATAAGCTTTATTATTTATATTATTACATAATGGAATAATGGAATTCTATCTTTGTGGAAAATGTATTTAGATCTGATTGACTTTGGAAGTAAGTGGAGAAAGAATTAAAGAAATAATAAATTACGTAATCATATGATGTAATTAAAAACAATAGGTTTCCATTATTGTTTAGAATATTTACATAATTCACTTTATCTTTTTATAAATTTAACGAAAGAAACAAACAACTCAATGTTTTGTTTTATATTATGTTAATCTATAGTCAGGTCCTAAATGTATGATATGAAAATGTTATTTACTTTAAATAAGGTAGATCTTTTATAAAGTTATGCAACTAACTATTTCATATTACGAATCTTTGGTTATTTTTGTTAGCTATGAAGGATATTGTTGGTTTTATTAATAGGTGCAAAAGTCAGTTAATGCCAAGACCTCTTGTTTATTTAGCTCCAAAGAAAAATGTTTATATCAATTTGCTATAAAGAGGCGAATCCAACAGCATAGTTTTAAGACAGAGATTGAAGGCAGACATCGAGAATACCTATTATGCTGCTCCGTTGGTTGTGATTGAAAAGTCTAAGCACATGATTCCTAATAGACCCAAACAATGCACTAATGATTACGTCACATCCCATTGTATTTACCAATTTACATGTTTGTGTGTACACACATACATAGGGAGGAGTAATCGAATAATGCAATCAAGGATCAATGAACATGTGCTCAGACGGCTTCAAAATAAATGTGTGTCAAATGATCCGATCAATGTGGGAGTTCGAAAACCGGGTTCACCGATAGCGAAAAATATGATTGAAATGGGGCACAAAATTAACATTAATACAACTTTTAGAACGTCAGGGACGAATCCTTAAGTTTATTGAAGTCTTGGCTCTTCGTACAAAAACAATTTTTCGTAACCTTGAATTTATCTTGGTAATCCTTAAGTCATTCTATGGCTTAGGATAACGCAAAAATTTCTTATTCTTTCTCTTCCCTTTGTTATTTTACTTGAACTTTCATTTAATTGACCTTTATTAATTTTCACATAAAAATGCCTTGACAAGTATATAAGTGACCAGATTGTTCGAAATGTATAGCGCAAATATATCACATTTTTCACATAAACTCCGTCTTCTCATTGTTCTGTCGAAATTTATAAACGGAACTAATTGCTTTAAATCTTTTATGTGTTTTGGCATACGATAAAACATAGTTCAAAGCTCAAGTAAATTATTCATGTTTAAATTGATAACTGGTAATATGAACACTATCATTACTATTAGTATTATTAATATTATTATAGATTCTCAATAATGTTAGCATTGCAGTCATGATAATAAAACAGTGATCCTGTATTTTTAATTTTACAGATACAATAGCCTTTTGCGTGTAAATTTACTGAAATCCTGATGAATTATTCAATGTTTTGTTGTTTTATTCTGTATAATTTCGTTCTTAATTGTCATACTGTTTTTGGTAACACCTAAAAACTAATAGATCGTAAAACCTTATACTGACTTCTAAATCTTGACTTTAAAAAAAATGCAGCGAGACTATAATTTATGGATGAACCAATCAGGTATAAGATAACAGGTCTCGGATTTTGGCGCGAAATTCTAATTCCTAACTTAAACCATCAACTGAAAACCATGATTCTAATCCTCCACATTGTTTCGTAATCCTCATTTGATCTTAGTTACTAGGTGGACACTCTCAAAGTCACTTCAATGTCATTCAAAGGTCACCCATAAATTATAGTCTCACTAAAAATACTTTCTCACAGATAAGTTTTGATTATATGATTATAATTTTGTTATTCAAAATGTGATCATACAATTTGAGCAATTATTTCCCAAAGTGACCTGAATATTTGTTGTATGTGAGCTTTATTAATAAGAAGATGTAACCAATTATTTAGCTGTTAAAAAATCGTTAGGTTCAATCGTTTAAAAAATTCCTATCCTAAAGATATATATTTAGCCCCATTTTTAAATTGGTTATACTTAAAGCTAAAGAACCCGTTTATAACTGTTATATAATTTATTTTGTTGGTCACTGTGGATATTTATAACTTGATTCAGTCATTTATTTTGATTGTTAGCAACGGCTTCGTTGCATACTGTTAGATAATTTCATCAGCAAACATCATTATATTTACAGTTATTTCATTTCATATTATGTAATTAGTAATCACCAACCAATATTTGATCTTATTATTCAATTCATAATGCGTTCTAGCACATTAATTTCATTTTACACACAATTCTAACTTAACCCATTAAAAATGTTTATTCTTTTAGATCATTGAAATAAAGTTACGAGGGATAATGATAAGAATGAAATGAAGATAATATTCATTATTCGTGCAAATACCACATTTCTTCTACCCTTCTATAACGTATTTGCTATTCTTTATTCAAAATATGTTTATTGACATTCAATGGATATTTTATAGTTTAGTACTTGTGCTGCAGTGAATTCAATATCATAAAAATAATTGCACCATGTTTACAATTATACTTGACAAAGTACTTCTACAACATTGTAACGTGTTAATAAAACACAGTATATTTGGATTATGATCACTAACAGAATGCATGATTCAGGTTTCATTCCATTTTGAACTCATCAACAAGATATTTCTGTATTATACAATAATTATCATAGCTTTAAACGTCAATCTATTGTGCACCAAACTGATGAGTTCAGATAACTATTAATAAGCTTAGTGTGAAGGAAGGTGTCAACTAAGGTATGTATCATTTTACTGTTGATACTAAGGATTCCAACTGATAGATAGAGATCATTATATGAACAGCATAAATACACAAATCTTGATGAACATCTATAAAATATTTACAATTTATCCATTTAATGAATAACCTTTAGACTAAAAATTAGTTCTTCGGTTGTTTCATTATATTTGTATTAAATTTTACACTATATATGTTACATATAATTGTTAGATCTATTCAAATTACAAAATATCCGCTTTTAAGACATTACTAAGTTTTCTTTCAAAATAATAAACGTGAAGTAACCCAGGAATCGATAGACCTTTGTATGGATTGTTTACATAGTTCATAAGAACTGTTTTTTTCATTTGATATATTATATTGACGGCAGTTTATGAAAATCAGATTATCACTAAAGCTACATAAGTTGCCACTTTATTCTTGTCTTATACACAAAAGCAAAAATATATAAATCTATTCATCGGCTTATAGGCGTATGGTATAAAGTAGTTCATATTATATATATATGATATTCTAGGTACTTGAATTAAATCCCTTTCAACAGATCGTTATTGGGATGAAATCGTTGCTAAAGCAAACTGACTAGATTCTACTTTCCTTACATGTTTATTTCATAAAGTTTTCTAAAGTCTTTGGAGAAAATTAATGTCATACATCGTTATTATCTAATTATTCAATGCCCCAAAAGAGTGGGGAGAGTCAGCTCAACCTATCGAAATGCTCTCACATGGCCACGTTCATACAACCACTGCTAAAGAAGTCCTACTAATTGCCTTCTCGCGGCATTTATGTTGTTTACGAAATTGAGAGGAGGAAACGTGAATGTTAGGCGCTTTAATCAAGTTGGTGGACATGGAGAGTTCACCTAGGAGAGTTGGAAAACCTAGATTCCAAAACAATGGTGCACATGGATTTCAGTATCCTGAGGGAACAAATGTAGTATGAACCAATCGTTGGTCACCGACTACCATAGGGCTGCATCATCTTACGATGCTCCACTGCCTTGTGGATCGGACCTTCAGGTCGAAGGCTCCAGGTGTGGCTCCCTAAGAAAACCACCTGCTTCGGTTTGGGCACCCGGGCAGCATCACAGCCCTCACACAGATCAAATGAAATCTGTGTGGTGTATATGTATTTGGTGCCTCCTTGTATCAATATCTATGTGTTAAAATAAATAAATAATAATATATATACATAAACGTTTGAAACTTGAATTTTCGGTGAACGATTTAATATGTGTGTTAATAAAATAAACTACTCTTAACTATTATTTAAGAAATACTGATTTAAAAAGCTCAGCAAATAACACATCGTTTATAACAATAAGAACTATCAATTGAATTCATGTGAATATTTTCAATGTTTGAATACAAATACAAATTTTTTTCAATGGTATAATGACTGACCTATTATCTTTCTAAAGCACAACATACCATAAGGTAATTTCAAATGAGCTTTTCGTTCAAATTAAATACACAGAAATGTCTTTATTTCATGTATTTGTGAACTTTCAGTTAAAAACTGGGGCCTTTAAGTAATAAACATTAAATGATATACATCAAACATGTAAATATTTAAATAAATGGTCTATCATTCAACATACTCAATGCCTTATTACATTTCACTGGTAAATCTTTGGCGAAAATAAACAGCTTTTATGAGAGTAAAAATACCGTATTATTTAGTGACCTGAATGTTTAACGGTCATATTCGTTAATTTAATTATATTTTCAATGTAAACTCAGAAATTTCAAATGATTTAAATACGAAATTAAATATGTCAGTTCCATCAAACTAACGAGTTGTTACAAAGCGGATTTGTACTGCGATTACTGTTAATTATCAGAAAGAGTTTTTGTAGCTTTGTGCTCACTAGGTACTGGCTTCAAGAGGTATTTCTAGTGTAAAGCAGTGACCAGTGTTCAAGCGGGTCTGTTGTGAGATAGTAACCCACTGAAGTCAAAGTTGGACAATAGCACAATTTCGTGCATTAGTTGAAATTAGACATTAACATCGTCGGATACCAGCTCAGTGGCCTGAACGTTAAGTGTTCGCGCGCGAGACCAAAGGCTTTGCTCTCGAATCTCGTATGCGGGGTCGCGGGCGTGCACTGCTTAGAAGTCACGTACTATGACGAAACGGCCGTCTAGTGCCTCTAGGTTTTTCATGGTGGTCTAGCTTTTATTGACTCATGAATTCAATCATTAAATTATCAAATTAACGTATCACACTGGCGAGAAACGTTTGTGCAGTAATGGATAGAATTTAAGAAATGCTCATTTCTACTCGATAGGTATTTTTTCAATAATGCACGCAACAGTTTAGGCTGCAATCCATTTTGTATTATAAACTCTTTTCCTAATGATTTCAATGCTAGCTGACAAAAATATGTGCTGGTTGTAATTCTTAGGAATTTTATAAATCTCATAAATCTCATTAAATGTTTGATTTAAACGGAGGATTAAGCAGTTAATTTCTAAGTAAATTGACTCATTTTGTATTATGTCAATCAGTAGTGAAAATTGTTTTTAGACGTTTAAGAAATTGATGATATGTGTAAAACTAACATCCCTAACTTAGTTGCTATTAGTTGACTTTCATATGAGTAAATTCATTTTGTCAGTTTAATTCTTGCTAAACTAAAATCAATATTTATTTTCTAATGAAGTAACCAACATAACAGAGAGGAAACATTACAAATCGACTTCACTGTTTTATAAGTTATTGCAAAAATATTATTCCCATTATAATAAAATACGTAAAAATCAAGTTCAACGATAACTGAAACTTAGTAGTAACTAAAAGAATAGAAGAATAAGAAACTAAGATTTTCATATTAGATAATGCTGTTCAAAATCTATCACATTTACATATTCCTAATACAAAACATCCGTTCTTTGTGTGGTATATACAAACAAGAGCATTAAATTTACATCCTTTCTTGTCAGTTGTTTACTAAGTGATTTATTAACAATAATGTACTGTCAATCAGTTAGTGAATCTTCAAAGAAAGTCATTTCGAAAATTAACTTTTATGTTTACAGCGCTTATTAGTGAGGATAGGATATAAATTGAGTTATAATTTAGCGTAATATTTATGGACTATTTATATATTTATGTTTTCAATATATTTTTTGTTATATCCCGATAAGTAGAAAAAATGTATTTCAGACATTTGATGATTTAACTCATCTTTATGTTCATTTTTGGTTATCAAGAATATTTACTAATTAATCATCAAACTTCAGTAAAGTAAGTTCATAAATGAATGTATTTAGTTAAAGAATCTATCATGTTTCGGAGGGTGAGTCAAATCATTATCTACTATCAGATTTTCCATTTTTCTACCTTCGTATATGACCTTAGTTCCCCCGTGTTCCAAGTTCAGTTCTACAGTAGTAACATTGGTTTTAATAACTTATGGGTATTGTGACAATGAATGTTTCAAACAAATAGCATACCACTTATTAATTCAGATAGATAGAAATGTCTTGTTTAAATCGCAATTTATTGAAATAATAAGTTTTATATAGTTCACCAACTTGTATTTTGATGTGTTATAATAAACGAATGAAGAGTGATTTGCAAAATCATGGAAGATAGGAGCAACATTTATTTATAACACTACACTAAGTATTCATTGGCATGTTGATTGAGCCATCTTTGAAGTTGTATTCATTCTTCATCTTCCTTTTACTTTTTGATCACAGTGTTTAGTTTACTGTTGTTATTGATTAATTTGATTTATTTACTTTTCATCACAGTAATTCCCTCAAATTTTACCACTGAATGGAACAGCAACATTTTCTATGTTGTGTAAGATTAACTAGCAGAGATATTAATTTACATATTATTCAAAGAAATGAGAATAAATAGTTTTACAAACAAGCAAATCAGACTTACTTGTAAGTCATCTAATTTATATGTGATTTCAGCATTTTGTCCAAAGTCATCGTCGTGTGCAATTAGTATAGCTGCGATTGAATTCACTGGCAAATCTTCCGATAAATTAAAATAGAATATTTGCTTTTCAAATTTTGGTGCATGATCATTTTGATCTATAATATTGATAAATACTTCAGCCGTAACATTTCTAGGTGGATGACCGTTATCCATTGCAGTCACATTGAATTTGATTTCATCAACCATTTTCTTGTCAATTTTTACTTTACTATACAAAATACCAGTGTCTGGATCAATACGTAAATATTGCTGTCCATTTGAATCAATCTCATATTTAATTCTGTTCGTTGACTGAATGCTTAACAAATTTTGACGTTGTTGTTGCTGATGAATGTAATGATAATTAGGTTCGTTTATTCGATATGTATTTCCTCCAGATAAATGATTCTGATAATCTGGATCTGTTGCATTGAAAATAAATATAATTTCATCTGGTGGTGTATTTTCTAAAATATCCAACTGAAATTTATGTGTATTAAATGTAGGGGGGTTATCGTTTTCGTCTAATACTCTTACATAAAATTGTATTCGTCCTGTACGTACTGTTGCACTATTCAACGGTTGGTCTGTACATGCAATTTCTATTATTTCTATCGTACTCAGCTCACGATCAAGTTCGGTGGAAGTGACTACTTTAAAATCTAATGTATTTAGAGGTTCTTTTAAGGATTGACTGCTCAAAGGTTCAAGGCTATAAAAATTGAAGTTATTATTTGAGTTAATGTCTGGAATAGAGTTTGACAGAGTTATTTGCTCAAGTTTAAACTTTGGATTATTTATACGACATGACAATGCACCATTAGGACCGGAATCTGCATCGGTAGCAGTAGCGAATGCTACTAGTTGACCTGGCTGTCTATTTTCCATTACTGTAGGATACGGTGGGTTACTACGGCTCTCTAAATCTATAACTTTAATCTGTGGTGTTTCATCATTGACATCATTTATACGGACATCAACCACTGTATAAGAGGAATGTGAAGTCGGTTTACCGGAATCACTAGTTAGTACTTTAAATCGTAAGTGCTTATTCGATTGAGGTAGTCTATCAGCATCTAGCGGTCTGTTAACTGTTATACTCCCTGTTTGTGAATCGATGACGAATGGAAAGTTTGATATCCCTGTCTGATCCATCATAAGGTGATAGTGTAATTTACCATTGTCACCAAGATCTGGATCAGTACCATTAATTGTTCCTAATAATGTGCCTACCTTAGCATCCTCTGAAATGTCAAGATTCAGTGCTCTCGGTACTATAGGAATGTTATCATTGATATCTGTAATGTGAATACGAATCAAAATGGTACCAGTATGTTTAGTATTTTGAAAAGAATGTTCATTTGATGGTTTTTTATTGTTTACATCCTGATAACTGGAAGCGTCAGTCTCCAAATATTTAATTCCATCGATTGCCAACAGCTTTATCCAATAATACTCGGTTGTTTCTCGATCAAGATGACCAATTACTTTTAATGAGGGTATGAACAGTTCATTGTTTGCAATTAGTTCAAACCCTTCATTTGTTTGTTGCACGGGAGTATTCATGTCTACTTCAATGTAATTCTGGACTAATGGATCAGTGCACGACTTGTGTTCTAATGTAAACGGGAGTTCATTTTTATCTATCCCAATAAGATTTGAATGGGAAAGTTTGTTTTTTAATTGAAAGATATCTGATTGAGTTAAAGATTCTATTCGATACTCAGTTACATCATAAATACTCGAATCTAAATCTAATGCTTTAGGCAAATGTATACAAGTATGTAATTCTATTGATTCTTCGACGGATATTTCAATTACAGGTATTGGACTATACAAAAGTGTAGTTGTTTTTGGCATAGGAACAGGGAGAATAAACTGTGGTGAGTTGTCATTAATATCCAATAATTCAATTTCTACCGTAATGTATGCCATTTTCTCAGTTGATCCATCTATCTGATTATTTCCGACAAAATCATGATGATAATGCATAGAAAAAATTACACGAAACTGTATTAAACAAACATCTGCCGTTTTACTGTCATATGATTTATATGTTTGACCACCACCTGAAATAGGCATTCGAACAGAATTATCTATATATCCATTTATACTGTTTTTAATTGTTGGGTTTGAACAACATAACTGATTTTTACTACATAATGTATCTCTATCAATAGCCATCACTGTATGTATACTTTCAGTTTCTTTATTTAATCTAAATAAACGAGTCACTGATGAAATTTCAGATACTAATGTTAAACTAGATGGTACAATTAACATTTTATTTTTTAAATTATGTTCAACATTATTTGAAATGTTATAATTAGTTAATGGAACAGAATTTAAAAATTCACCAATATTTATTACAACTGTTCCTGAAGGTGATTCTTCTTTGAGTTTAATTCGTACATATTTTGGAACATGAATATCATTGATTGATGTATTCATACCCCAACAACATATCATATCAAATTTTATGATGAAAATATTAATGATTAATAAAATTGATCCATAATAAAATATAAATCCAATATAATGTAAAATGAAAATATACAAGTTTAATATATGTTTATTATAATTTATAATAAACATGAAATAAATAATTGACTTTGTTTATTATAATTTAAAATAGAATAATTTCTTAAGTGAAACTGCATGATAAATGAAAATTTAATAAATTGAAAATTGAATTTATTTATCTGATTGGGATTTTATCCAATCAGATGACTGCTTTATTATGATTGGTGAAATAGAATTTAGTTGAATTCATGTATATGACAACTTGATACGTGTAAAATTGTTTCTGTGTTACATTATTCAATTTTTTTAAAAAATATAAATTTTCCTTTATTTAGAATATGTAGAGACTTTGATCAACTACATATTTCTATATCAGTTTGTTACAGAATAAATTGACGAAATTCATCTTTTTATGTCTGTATAATAGCAAAGTGGTTAGAGGTATTGAGGAGTAAATTCTAAGTCCATTTCAAGTTGTTTTTACTGACCAGCATTTATAATCTTAAGGCAAATGATATTCTAGCGGGGATTAAGCTTGAACTTATAGTTCCAGAAATAAACGTGACCTATATAGTTCAATGATAATATTTCAGAATGAGATGGAGTATCTTTCGTTTTAAGGTTCCCACCATTGATAATGAAAAGTGTCATGAAGTCTAGATGCAGGTTGATGTAAGGAAACTAATCTAAGAAGCGCCAGAAGTTTATTAGAATAAAATCATGTGTCGAAGGATTAATATCATCTGTTTTATAAATAGTAAGCTTATAAAAATCTGAATATCACATTGTCCTTGAGATCTCCTCTAAAGTCATATGATCTATCATCGTTTATAAAAACTATAACATAATGATTACAGAAGCCCAAAAATAACAAATCTAGAGGTATGAATAATTATCTACCAGTTCCAGTGAACATTAGTTTACATTTATAATGCAAGAAGAGTCAACTCCAATTGATTACATTATTGTTCAATCACTTGATCTCTTTGCATGTGTAATTATAAGGGCCATTAAATTCGAAATTTCCTAAAGCATTGTACAGAAAATGGTATATATTTAGCTAAGCTGAATGCAATCTAAACTCAGTACCTTCGTTATAACTTGTTAAAATTTGAAGTGAAGAGTACTAGTTTAGAATTCTAGAGTTAACATCAGCACTGGGGTGTAAGCACAACTAGCAAGTCCTCAGTTTTCCATCTGACCAAATAACAGATTTACTAAAACGTTATTTTGCATTTTTAATGCATTGAAGATATGTAATTAGTGGGAATATTGTTATACTTCAGTGGTTAATGAAGTTGAATTACGCTTTTTACCAAAAAATACAATCGGTGGTAAAACTATCGAGAATCAAGAAACACAAAAACGGTAGTTACTCACTATGTTGAACTTCTCATTAACATACGGGCTCTATGCAAATACCTACAAAATTAGATTTCAGTGAAATACATTCCCAATTTCATATGAACGATAATATAGCGTCACTGTCACTACTGGTACCAGTTTCATTCTAATCATCACTGAACTAGAATTTAATACCAATTTATAATAGCTGTCTTTATTCTAAATGTATGTTGTGACTGATGGAATTCAAAGAACTAATAAACTAGTTAATGATCACCTGCAGTTATATCATATAGTTGAGAATAATGTCTAGATTGATTCAGAAGTAAGAGCAGGCCTTGCAGTAAGATGATAAATTGTATGTATTAGTTTACTCATTCGTGAGTGGAATTATCAACAGGGATTGTGGTGTGTGATATTGATGTCGACAGATATAAATAGCATGTATCATCAATTGAAAGTGAAATGCCTGGAGGCAGAAGGTTAAGGAGATCAAAGAAAAGAGAATGAAGACAGTGAATAACTGGTGTGGAAACGAAAGAACAATGAAGTCTGAGACGATTGATTGTCATTTTGCAGATGAATCATTTACTATATGATTCTCAGATTTTACTAACTAATTCTGTAATTTGTATTCAAATACAATCGATTGTCCCCATTTATGTTCTCGTTCACTACAGTATATCCTTGAAACAATTCATTCATTCAGATTTTCATTCAGTTCTCTAAAAACCGTCACTGAGATGTTTTAGTTTGAATTCACCAAGATTTTTATAATCTAAACGTTTCACTGTATTTTTCACCATCCTCATAGGAATCAACAAATAAATATATAACATTATTTTTTCAAGACAAGTCTATGACAATATCATGAGAAATAAATCTATGAACAATTATTTATAATCGAATCGATCATCATTTATCGAAATAGATAAGATCAAATAAACTGACAAGAGAAGAAGCTGATTTCGAATCTGTACAATATACTTAACTACTAATCTAAAATTGAAATGAGATCAGAATTGCCAAAATAAATTTATCAAGTTTTATCTACCTTCTCAATGTTCTCTTTTTCTTAAAATGAATTTTTCTTAAAAATGGTTCAACTAGATTTACAAAGGTTTCTCATTAAAATAGAATTTCTTCCAATACAATGTCTTTTATTGCCATTAATCTTGTAACTACACTCATAATTCTGGATATTACTAACTTACTTAGGCCTATTACTCTCAATAGAGCATAATCCGCCGACCAGCATTATCAAACCCACTCTGTACTGGGCTTTCTTTTCTAGTTCCATCTAATTCTTGTTCATTTTTCTCATGTCTATCTCCGTTTCCCGGCGTAATGTGTTCTTTGGTCTTCTTCTTCTCCTTTGGCCTTGAGGATTTCATGTGAGGGCTTGCCTTGTGATGCAGTTGAGCGCTTTCCTCAATTTGTATCCTATCCACTTCCAGCACTTCTTCCTGATTTCTTTCTCCACTGGAATCTGCTTTGTTCTCTCCCACAATTCTGGACATTATCAAATTGTGAACAAAAATTACGTAATCTATCTGACTACTGTGAAATACAAATGAACTTGTTTGATAGAAATTCATGGAAAATAGAAAATATAATTAACTTTTTTAAAACAGTTGCTTAACATAAATTAGTTTAAATAATTCTTCATTTATGCTAATGGTCAATGTATGAACGATGTGTAACATTGTGGAATAAAGTAAGTGTAATTACAGTTTATAACTTGATAGAAAACCATGAAATAAAAAGTAGTTAACATTTGTTATGTATAAAAGATGTGAAGAAAAAAAAAAGGAAATATAATAGAAGAGTTTAACAAGTTATGTTTCGTTGATTATCAAAAAATGCTAATGAATTTATTCAACATATTCTGATGAATAGTTATGTCAACATACAATTAATTGCTATAGTCAATCAAACCCTCAAAATGAAAAATAAACTTTTGGGTAGTAAACTTAAATTGTTGTTATCATTGAAGTGTAAATCTTTTAGTTAGATTTTCAAATCTGTCACCTTTTAATTTAGTTCGAAAAATACTGTTTTAAAAAGAAACTAAGAGTGGGCTTATTGTTAATTCTGATGTCTTTTTTTTCTAATTTAGTCACACTAACCAGTTCAGTTTACTTAGATCGTTTTTAAAATTTAAAATATTTAATGTTTACAGTATATTTCAGCTTTTTCTGAAAAAAAATATTATTTCAAAATTTTCACTGTTCATTTTAACACAAATGGAAACTGAGTCAGTAATCTCGAGGTTAAAAGCTCGCGCGCAAGACGAATAAGTCTTGGGTTCCAATCTTGTGAGACGGGATCGTGGATGTAGGTTGCTAAAATGTCTCACAATAGGACGAAACGGTTGTCTAGTATTTTCAGGTTTAGCTTCAATTGACTCATAATGTCAACATCTAAAATTACTGTTCATTTTTTGCTACAGTTAAGGAAAAAATAATTTCTAATAGAATGAACACGTCAAATATGTTATCATTAAGAGCACAGATGATGAAACACATAAATATTGTTTAATTATACCTAGCTAATATGCAGCTAACCTGTGATCAATCACAAGTAAATGGACTAAATTACAACTCTGTTACTTTCAATCTGAGAATGTTTAATTGTAATGCCGTTGATGATATTTAATAAATTGATTATTATTGCATTATCAGTACACTAAACTAGTTTCAGTATTTAAAAAAACATTCTGAAGTTTTAGGACAAAAAACAAGATATGAATTGTTTGATAAAATCTACTACATGTTGAATATCAAATAATTAAATAAATTTAATCAACCATTTAGGATGATATACATCAAAATGCTTTTAGAAAGTAAATCAAAAACATGCTAGATGAATATAGTGAACATACAATCACATAGAACAACAAAAGCTTTATACAATGAATGTACATATATATTCATACTACAAGGAAAAGCAATCTCTTGTTATTAGTTTAGTAAAAGGATTAAAACTCACAACATATATCATGATAATGAATATTGCATACCTTATGATATAATGTATATAGTTTATAGGTTCATTAATTCACTTCTTGAATATTACTGGTTTAATGTATCTAGAATTTGAGGAGTAATTTTCAAACTTTTGTTTCCCTCCAAAATAATATATTTATGTGATTGAATTTCAGTGTTTGTCGAAGGCTATTTTTATACAGTTTTGTAATAGTTGGAACCGTTGTAGTACCCAGAAGTAGTTCAAAAGTTTATACTTCCTAGTTAATAACAGATAAAAATATGTGCTTTACTTTGTTCTCTTTGAAACATTCACTAGCTATAGTTTGAACTACTGTGGTTGTATGTTACATCTATGGTAGAGAAACTACTGTAAGTCAGAAGGGGCTCCTCAGTTGTCTTAACCTAGCCTAGGAGCCTCAAGAATTGAGGTCAGTGACTGAAAATAAAATAAAACCAAGAAAGTCGTTGATATAAAACGAGTTTCTTTATAATTAGTTTATTTCGTTATGGTTTGCTAATTAATATATCCAGTCTTACTCAGTTCGTGACAGTAAAATTATAGTTTGAAGCCAATAGTAATAACTATCTATTTCAAGAAAAGGTTGAAAGTAATCATTTCGTGCTTTTAGATGGAAATTCGAAGTTCATCTCAAAATGTGATATTTATTGCATTTTACACGTTGTTGTTATAGCTACGGTAATAAATGAGTCAACGTTGGGAATAAGAGCAGCTAGACATCCACCGCTGTTAACTGTACTTTCAAGGATATGAGTGACAAATTTCAAGAGTTTATTTTATCCCTTTAATTTAGACACCAAAGCCACTAAAATTTTTCATTTCTAATTATTTACTGTTTCTCTCTATCCATATATATATACCTTTATAATTGATACTTGATACTTGAAATCATGGAAAATTCTTAATATGTTACAATTTGATAATTATCAGTGCTATGACAAAATAAAGGTTCACCGAGGTATTTCAGTCAACTCAACACTTTCATGAGATCATATAAATTATTTTGAATGGAGACAAGCATAATTTAATGAATAGTGTAGTGGATTAGTTTCGTTAATCAATCACCTTGTTAACCATTATTGTCTAAATCCCAACGGTGTTTAAGTCAGAAGTCTATAAGAAGCGGCGACTACAGTTTATTAGCGGACAGCACAGATTACAAAGTTACAAGCACATCTAGCGATTTTGATGCAAATGGGCAAACATATGTATGCGAACAAATTCAAAGGCGAATTTAGTCAAATTGAATAAAGGCACAGCAAGGCAAACGCTATTAATAGGATTCGAGTACATATATACATGGGGTAGAGAATGATTCATCGAGAGATATTTCAGCTAGAGAGATATGTGCATAGGCTGTCATGTGACCAAGCGTACACCTCTATACAAACAAGATCGTGATCATCATAGTACAAAGAATCATTTTAATTTTACTATTCAAATAAAATTGTCTATTAAGTAAGTCAATAAAAAAGGCTTAACAAAGATGAACCATAATCGAAATTCATTACAAAAGAGTTGCTATAATGAAACGAAACTAGTGAGTTGACATTTTCTGTACCTTAAACTATATTTTTTCACTCTTACACATTTCTGTCACAATCATTAAATTGTGTTTAATCGAATGATTTTATATCCTCTACAAATTATTACTGATTATTTAGTTAATACCCGCTCTTATATTATCAATCAATATATTGTCAGCTATCTAACTAAACTATATAATTATTTTATTTCTTAATCTACAAGTGAAACAATTCAGTAAAAATAACAAAATATTATTCAGCAATTAATAATCATTTTATTACTGCGTGTTAACATGTACAACAAGGGTCAAGTATGAAGTGATGAAGTATAGAAATAAAATGAAATTCTATTTTTATAACTATATTATTATTCATTTATGCATCTCATAATAGAAAGGTGAGTCACGAATAGTTAAGAAAGTAGGTGTTTACTTTCTATTTACTTGTGATAAACAATTATATTCTTCACCTATTTCTCGTTTGTTTTGTTTTTCTCTTCTTTCTCTTCTTTCTCCACTCTTTTATTTCGTGTTTAATTAATGATTGCCTTTAATTTTTATTCGTTACTTATCGTTTCTAAATAAGAAAAGAAGAAGAAAACAAAACAACGAAAAAAAAAACTTTATCACTTTCAACTGGTAAAAAGATTTATTTTTGAATTTAAGAAGAAGAAAAAAATAATGAAAACAGTAAATTGATAGTAAAAGTTTAGTTAATTAGAAACAAAAGTTGATATAGAAGAATAAGTGAAAGATTGAACTGAATAAATCAAAAAAAGAGAATGCTTGTTATATAGGTATAATTAAATAGTGTAAGTAAAATAAAATTCATTCAAAAAGAATAAAAAAGTACTAAACTTATTGTTATCTCTATGGTTTTATTAGAACAGAACATGATTTGAAAAGGAATATCACAACAAAATTAGGTAATAGTGGAAGAGAAATCTTGGATACGCACTGCTGAGGAGTCCGATACTAGGACGAGACGGCAGTCCAATGCTTCTAGGTTTTCCATGGTGGTCTAACTTCAATTGACTCATGATTTCAATCAGTGAAATCTTAAATGGATAGTGTTTTTGAGTGGTTAGAAAAATTGTCACATCGTTCCCGTAATTTGTATATGATGTATTAGATGCATAATTAGTGATTATCATTCAACTCAATTTGTATATCAAGGTACTTATGGTGTATGTTTACTTCAATTCGTCTGAAGCTATACCATGTATATTGTATTAAGGTGATTAGACTTCTTGAGTTGCATAACTCATGAATAAGTTATGAGTCAAGTTATATTTTTTAAATTGAGTAGAATATTTTATCAGATTAAGTATCCATGCCTAAAGGCTGTGGATTAAAATAAAATTTTCCTTTCTAATGAGACTTAATTAATTTCGTCGACATAGTCATTATCTTGTGAAACTATTATGTAAATAGATAATCATCCAAATGTTAATCGAATAAAGTGAAAATAGACGGTTAAATTTAATGATCATTAAAATGTTTTTGTGTTCTAAATTCTTGCTCTTTGCTTTAGGTAAAAGCTGGAATTTTACTTTCAATGATCAACCAAACTGTTATTCGCATTTACAAAAAACACAGATTCCTTTTAATATAACTTGCTATAAATAATCACATTTGATAAACTCAATTGACTATTAGAATAACAGATCTTTTTTAGTATCATAGTGAACCATTTTGAAATGAATAAGACTTTGGACTACTGTTTAATAATATTTACAATTTCAACATCGTGATGTAAATGTTTGTCTGAATAAATGTCCATACCACAATCTTAAAATTGTATATCGTGTTAGTTTCTCATATAAATAAGCAAACATCAAAATGAAGCAATAAATCAAAATTTGACTTTCACCACTGGAATATTCCATCTGATATTAAACGGTTTTATGATTATATATGTTTTACAGTCTGTAATACAATCCATTATTCTTGTAATCATTACATAATATAGTAAGTTGTTTCGTTAAAAAATAACTATGAATTGATTCATTCAGTTATCTTTATTTTTGTAGTGCATTCATTCATGAGTAACTAGATCAATAAGACTAAATTTAGAACTAAATTCTATCGTAGCTTCGATAAACCAACTTACAAATTCAATAGAAATACATGTGAATTAGTCTGTTAAATTAAAGTTGTTTTTAGGCTTTCTTTTGATTACAAACAATAAATGATTATTTAATAATTGGATTCATGAGTCAATTGGAGCTAGACCATCATGGAAAACCTTGAAGCACTGAACGACCGTTTCATCCTAGTATGGGACTCTTCAGCTAATTCAGTGGTCTAAAAGTTAAGCACTTGAGCACGAGACTGATGTCTTCTGGGTTTGAATCTCATGAGGCGGGATCGTGGATGCGATCTTCCAATATTTACTATAATATTCACAAAACCCTTTTCAAATGATAATTTATATCTTCTATAATAGTTATAAGTAGTTTCTTAGTATTTTCTTATTTTTAGTAAATCTTTAAATGTTTTTCACATTGTATTTAATATCATTTTTTATTATAAACAATTTACTTAAATTTGTCTAATTAATTTTTTGTCTATTATTATTCAGTCACAGATGTTTGAAATGTTTGGCTAAACATAGATTTTTATAAGTCATTTCTAAAACATTAAAAGCGATCTCGTAACTTCAGATGGTAGAGTAATATGTGCGCACAAATTGTTATAACTTGTGAACCTGTGTGCCCTGTTAATGTATAACGTAATGATACCTCCAATTAGAGAGCAGTGAATTATCGATCAAACCAGTGACGCACAAAACACGTGCGAGCAGTCTACAGTCCATATTAGTCCTGCTTCCTGGTTAGCCCAGTCAGTTAAGTTCAGAACACCAACCTCAGTCTCTGCAAGATGAGTCATTTATTTCAAACATACTGGGTTTATATACTAACCAGACAGACCATAACGTACCATAGGATATGAAACAACATTTGTACAAGAATTAGCCAAATGTTGCTGTGAATGTGAGAGGTAGTAATTAATAGACAGGCCATAACTCAGGAATGGTAAGTCGTATAGTAAAAGTCTATGGGTCAAATTAAAGCTTATAATAAGAACGACATGAATATGAACAGTTTAGTTACATAACAATTATACGATAAAAATATACTCATAGTATTGGTCCATAAATGGATCCCAGAATTTATTATTCATTATTCTTGTCGGTATATAACAGATTTCGAAAACAAGAAATGAAGATTTCGGCTAATCTTTTTACTTTGACTTCATATGATCATAAATTTTGGGATTCTATGCAAGACAATATGATTAGTTTGGATAATGCCATTCCTTTAATAAACAACTAATACTTCTAACAGTCTACAATGTGAAAATCATTTAGTATAGTCTATTATATTTGATATATCCCGACGAGAATAATAAATGATAAGTGTTGGGATCGATTTACGGACTAATTCGTGTGTAATTGTTAAGTAATTAAACTACATATATATTCCTCAGATTATAAGCTTTATTATGACCCATTGACTATCATTAAACGATTCGCCATTCTTGAGAGATGCCCAGTCAATTAATTACAGTCTCCCACATTCACATCCCCTTTTGTACAAATGCTATTTTCTATTTTATGGTGTGATGTAGTCTGTTTGGTTTGTATATAAACCCAGTATATTTTAAATACATGATTCATATCGCGGAGGCTGAGATTTGTGTTCTGGACGCAACAGACAGGACTAGGCAGGAAGAATGATCAATAAAGACTTTTGACTAAATGTATGGATTTATACGTAATTGTTCCTGTCGATTAGGTAATGTTCCCTAATTGGCAGTATCATTACGTTATATATTTGTAGGTGCGTAAGGCCACAAGTTATAACAGTATTCAGTTTGATTAATTTAATTTTAGATAATCAATATGTTATTACCCTTATTGATTTTGATTGATTAAGCACAAATTCCATATAATTTCTAATAATTTTCATTAATATTCACTAATGACGTAATAATTTACTGGCAAGCAATATTTAATACTATCGATTTACAATAAAACAATCCAAATAATGATAATAATAATAGTAATAATACTAAAAGAATGTGTGTAACTTCTATTTGTTTGTACACTATATAATTTGTTAATGTCAGTTCATTGAATTTCATTTTGTTGTATATTTTTGACAGTTTATTTTAGTTGTATTTGTGTAATTTTGATTAGAAGACATTAATAAATGAATTATCTGATTTTATATTTTGTCTATAAATTTGCTTAGTATTAAAAATAAATGTACTTTACATTGGAAACAACTCAATAGTAATTAATGTTATGTATACAGAATTAATGATCATAAAGAGACAACTTACTAACTTACTTACGCCTGTTACTCCCGATGGAGCATAGGCCGCCGACCAGCATTATCCAACCCACTCTGTACTGGGCCTTCTTTTCTAGTTCCATCCAATTCTTGATCATTTTTCTCATGTCTATCTCCGTTTCCCGGAGTAATGTGTTCTTTGGTCTTCCTCCTCTCCTTTGGTCTTGAGGATTTCATGTGAGCGCTTGTCTTGTGATGAAGTTGGGCGCTTTCCTTAATGTGTGTCCTATCCACTTCCAGCGCTTCTTCCTGACTTCGTCCTCCGCTGGAATCTGGTTTTTACTCTCGCATAGTAGGTTGTTGCTGATAGTGTCTGGCCAACGGATCCGATGTATTTTGCGTAGACAACGTTTAATAATCACTTGTATCTTCTGGATGATGGCTTTCGTAGTTCTCCAAGTTTCCGCCCCATACAGCAGAACTGTTTTGACATTTGTATTGAAAATCCTGACCTTGATGTTGGTTGACAGTTGTTTTGAATTCCAGATGTCCTTCAGTTGTAAATATGCTGCTTTAGCTTTGCCGATCCACGCCTTCATATCTGCATCAGTTCCACCATGTTCATCAATGATGCAGCACAGATATGTAAATGTTTTTACATATTCCAAATCTTCTCGGTCAAGTGTGATTCGATTGTTGCAGTCTATATTGTATCGCAGAATCTTGCTTTTTCCTTTATGTATATTGAGACCTACTGCTGTTGAGGCTGCTGCTACACTGATCGTCTTCTTCTGCATTTGTTGTTGCGTTCGGGATAGAAGAGCCAGATCATCTGCGAAGTCTAGATCGTCCAACTGCATCCTAGCTGTTCACTGTATCTCGTGTTTCCCTTCAGATGTTGACTTCTTCATGATCCAGTCGATCACAAGGAGAAAGAGAAAGGGTGAGAGTAAGCAACTTTGTCTGACACCGGTCTTTACTTCGAACGACTTTGTCAACTGTCCTCCATGCTCGATTTTGCAGTTTAATCCATCATAGGAATTCTGTATGATAGTGTTTATCTTCTGAGGCTTTCTAATGACAAACAACTAATATAAAACAAAATAGTAGCTCAGTTGTTACAAAGGCACAAATACTGTTAAAGTTAAGGATTGTGGAACTATTTTTTTTACTATTATTTATATTTTTTGTATAATTAGTAGATCATTGTTATGTTGAGCTTCTTATTTTAAGCTTTTAGTGAACCTGTTAACTGTTGCTATAAGTTTTACTATCACCTGGTTAATGTCAATTATTTATGTACTGTTTGGTTTGCTCTCTGCGATTTATGATATGATCATACTCAAAGTATTATTTCTTATTTGATGTTTTGCGTAGTCATTCATTTCAAGTATGACGTTATATGCGATTTGAGTCAGCACAAACGATAATTAATTTGCTTTCTACCATCGTTTGCTAATTACTTCCTGGATTAGCATGAGCTTAATGACTAATAAGCATTAAACTCTTGTGTTTTCGTTCGTTGGTTTATGTGTCAACTGGTACTTGGGAGTCGTCTATCCTACTACTAATATTAGTGAATTGATCGATAATATGAATCTTGGTTTAGTATCGATCAGTGGTCTCATCCCACAAAAATCCCCTCGTCCGAAACCAACCAATAATAAGTAGTGTTACATTGAACAATCTAAGGAACTCTTAATGCTGGTAAAGTACAATTAATGTTTTCTACACTTCCGTTGGTCTCTCCGAGATTAAATGATAAATTACCTGGACTAACCACTTTTTCTGCATCTATCAATTAAACTGCTATTGCGAAGTAAGCTGTATTGGCGAGTGTTCTAGAAATTTCTACTCTCGTGATCAAAAGTACCTCCCAGTGTGTTTGAGCACTGTTACCAACCCAACTCTAGCTTATTTAATATAAACGGGCCATACCGACAACATAGAGCAATCATTTACTATCTCACATCGTGTTAACAACAATTCGCCAAAATTCGTCAAACGAAGAATTTTTTAGATGGCTGAAGCAATAGATAAAATTGTAAGGGATAGTGTAACGTCATGTGCTATGTTAAACCCATATAGTTTATTCTAGCTTCCGGACAAGCCAGTCTATTAAATATTCTTCAACCACATTTTGACCTTGTCACTTATTCTGACTGTTTTTAAATGAGAGTATGTGTGCACATTTAATCCTACTCATCACATGTCTGTAGCTTATTTTTATCTGGCTATAAATATTAATTAACGCTTGATTAAATCGAGTTTGCCTACTTGCTTCCTCCTTTGCGCAAAATTTTTCTTCGCTTTGTCCGCTTCGTTTCGCCGATCGGCTGTCTGTTCAGATCAATGATTGTATGAAATATACTCATTCGAACATCATTCTAGATAATCATAATTCGTCCGATCTAACTGGAGTCAGATTCTGGGCCACTAAAAAATGATAAAGACGCCGGAGCCTTACATTGAAGAGAAACATAGTCAGCCACTAGTTGGCCAACCTCATACCAAATTAGTTAACAGTCATTTTGATGATACTGCGACATAATTTTATTATTGTTCATGCAACCTTCTTACCTTTTCATAGCTTGAACATCTCATTATTTTTATAATACTTGCAAACTTTCCGAGAAATTTGCTCTGCATTCACCCCTGTTTACTAATCCGTACCTAATTCTTAATATTCCTGATTTGCAAATTACAATAATTATTATCTCTCTAACCCCATGTCAACCATATTTATTCTAGTCGTTTATCTCCGCCTGTAGCTCTTCTATAGTTATTGCTGGTCTCAGGACCTCACACAGGAAGAAGGTCGAGCATCGTGTTGTCAACTCCATCTCGGATAAAAGAGCATTGCTAAAATTGTCAACTAGATTAAGCAAATTAGAGCACTTAAATTCTGCATACTGAGTTGATGGAAGAGCTATGATACTTCATGATGAAAGCCGAGATTCTTCAGATGTCGTAAGGCCGATGCCCTTTATAACAACCTGAGTAACAATTTTTAGAGGTAAATGGAACATCCGGACAAAGTATGAGACCGTAAGGACGAGTCAAATAGCAACAGAAATGAGAAGATACAACTTGGCACTACTTGGAATCACCGAAACCCATTGGACACAAGCTGGACAGCATAGGTTAGATATGGGAGGATGCTGCTGTACTCTGATTACGAAGAGAAAATGCTCCACACACTCCCGGGGTCGCTCCAATGCTGTCCAAACAAGCATGAAAAGCACTTATAGGATGGGAATCTCACGGATCCAGGATCATCAAAGCATTATTCAAAACATACATGTGAATTACGATGAATGTTATCCAATGTTATGCACCCAGCAATCATGGCAACAACGACAGTAAAGTTCAGTTCTATGAGAGGATGCAATCACTCATAGTGAAGCCCTCACGAAATAACCTGAACATCCTAATGGGAGACCTAAACGCCAAAGTCGGAATGAACAACACCCGACATGACGATGTCGTAGGATGATATGAAGTGATTGGGAGAAAGGGACGAAAATGAAGAGAGACTTGTAAACCTATGTGCATTCAACAAACCGGTTATCGACGACGCACTCACACACAAACGCATACACATAGCTACATGGTCTCACCAGATCACACCACGGAGAACCAGATAGATCGTATTTGCATCATTAAAAAATTCACAAGATTAATAGAAGAGGTGTGGTGGAACTGATAGAGAGGAGCTGACCTATCTTCATATCAGCACTAATTGGTGGTTGCCAAGATGAGACTGAAGCTCAAGGAGCACTGGACGACTGAGGAAACAGCATTACAAAAGGTTCAGTACAGCCTCCCTACGAGATACTAACAAACTCAACGAATTCAAGATAACTGACAACAACATGTTCGGAGCCTTACAGAATCTACTGAAAGACGATGAAACTAGTATGTAGGACAACTGAAAGAAACCAAAGAAACACCAACTCCGATATGTCAGGAGGTTTTGGACCACAGGAAGCATCATCATAAGGAATTGATTTTAGTCGAAACCATTAACAAAATTTAAGAAAAAAAGAACAAGAAAACAGCAATTAACAACAGCCAATCAGGAATAGTGAGTGTCAAGTCACAATCTGAATACACAATGAAGTGAAGAGGAGCATTAGGGCAGATAGGCAGAATTATGTGGAACACCAAACAGCGATAGTGAGGAAAGCTTCAAGAGAAGCAAATATGAGACAGCTACATGACACGACTAAGAAACCAGCAGCTAAATGTAGTAAGGCCAAAAGACCGATTAGGGACAAAGAACGCAAGCTAATCACTGAAATTCCATGATAGAGGAGGAGGTGTGTGAAACGCCTTGATGAACTCTTGAATTAGCCAGCTTCATTGAATTCACTGAACATCAAAGTAGCACCTACAGACATTCCTATAGATGTCACTCCACAAACAATGGAATAAGTCAGGTTGACCGGTCATCAAACAAATGAAGAGTGAGGAAGCAGCAGGACCAGACAACATTCCAACTGAAGCACTAAAGTCAGACATAGAAGTAACTGCAAACATGCTCCACGTTCTCTTCAGGAAGATTTGGTAGGAGGAACAAGTGCTGCAGACAGATTAAAAAGAAGGATATCTCGACCAAATGCAAAAGAAGGGAGATCAGAGCAAGTGTGAGAACTACAGATGCACCACGTCACTATCAGTACGAACAGAAGTTTTCAACAGAGTGTTGTTGAACCGGATGAAAGATTCAGCAGACGTCCAGCGTCGAGATTGACAGGTCGGACTGCGTACAGATTGGTCGTGCACAAATCAAACAGCGACACCACTGTTCGTTGTTTTGCAATCAGCTGAATGGAACTCGTTACAATATATCAACTTCATTGACTACGAGAAAGCATTTGACAGTGTGGATAGGAGAACGTTATGGGAACTTCTTCGACACTATGGTGTACCTTCCTCTTCCACTAACGTCAACACAGTTCTACTGTATGGATCTTAAACGTCGAGAATTACCACAACCATAATTAAAAATGTACAAGTATTTTTAAACAATTTTCTATGTAAGATATTCATTATCCTTATGTTTGATATTATGAGCAACAGCCTACTTTTGAAGCGAACAAACCAGATTCTAGCTGAAGAGGAGATTATTAGACGTTGGAAGTGGGTACGATACACATTACGGAATTCTCCAAACTAGATTACTAGGCAAGCGCTAACTTGATATCCTGGAGGAAAACGGAAAGGAGGAAGACCAAATAACACACTGTGTCGAATATTGGAAGTAGTTATAAAAAGGATTTATAGCAACTAGACAGAACTGGATTGTACTGTCCAGGACAGGGTTGAATGGATAGTGTTGGTAGGCAGCCTATGCTCCTCCATGAGGGGCAAAATGCACAAGTAAATAAGTAAGTGTAACATTATTCAAGTCAGCACTTCATATTAATCATTCCAACAGTAATGATGTTATTTTATTTCAGGAAACAAACATTCCTAATTACACATGCTATTATTTTAAACGATACATTTTGCTGTAGATCTGACCACTTTTTGAATTATCAATTTGGATAGATGATTGTAGAGTTTGATATTAATAATCATTTCAATGTATTTCATAAATTTTTAAATCTCATATAACTACAGTTTATTAACATATAAACTTTTATATTATCGTTCTCTGTTCAGCATAATCAACTAAGCTCATAGTTTTCATATACATTTGTTAACAGATATTTCGTACGACGTTGAATAATCAATGAGCTATTTTTATTCACTAAATGGACATTTTAATGATTGTTCATTTAGTTGAATACTTTAAGATTTCAATCCAAAACTTAATAATCTCCACAACCCTTATACGGATACTTTAAGAAATCTATATAAAACTAAAGTTATATTAAATTGAGAAATTTGTCTTGTTTAATCACCTTGTGAAAATCACCTACATATGCTAACAAATTTATTTATTTTTATTTTAAATATATAAAATAGATAAAATCAAACTTGATTATGATGTGTTAACAGTTTTAGTGTTGTATTAGAGTTATATAAGTTAAATATCCTTTAGTAGTCATGTATCTGACTCCAGTTAAATCATATGCTGATTGTTATCGAAATATACATGCCACCGACCCTCGCATATAATTTGCGTTAAAGAATAACGGTTTAAAATTAAGCTAAATACGAGAACGAATTTCGAATACATAAATTTCGTACACTCATTGATTCGAACAGACAATCAGAGTAAGGAAATGAAGCAAGCGGAATGAAATGAAGTGACGTGCAGAGGAGAAAGCGAGTGAAAATATTTTTATTTAGACAATATAGATTATAGACACGTAATGAATAATGCAAACAATTAACACACATACCATTATATAAAAAGCGGTCAGAATTAGTAATCGAATAATTGACAAGGCCGAAATTTGGCTTCAGAAGAATAAATAAATTGGTCTGTCCAGAAGCTACAGTAACCTATGTGTATTTGACATACTACCAACCCTAACGGTCATTACCAAACATTTTAATTTTTATATATTGCGTTCATTTGACGATGTAATAATGGTTATTAAATTTTTACATGAATGTTTCAATAATAACAATTAAACAAAAGAGAAATGTACAGAGAATGATGTAAATCTTTCTTACCTGTTTTCTCTATAATCCAAACCAGTTACCATGGTAAATCACATAAGAGGTTTTCGACTGAATTCTATATTCTTTACGTGAATAAAACTAAATTTAATGATAACTGACAAATGAATATCAAAACAAATGATAAATGAATAGTAAATAATTTGCCATGTACACTTTTCTATGAAATTTATAACACAATATCATGCAAATGATTAACAATGAAATTATCAACTTGATTTTATAAATGCGTCTCTTTTTTTTTGAAAAAAACGAATAACGAGGAATTCTAACTTACATAGAAATTTATGGGTTTTTTACAATCAACACTTAATGACATAGAATAACTTTATCTTAATTACAAGTGAAATATAACATGATTTTTACACGCAGTTAAATGTTATCGAAAAACATTGGATGGTCAGTTTATGAATGACTACTATGGCTAGTGGCAGAGATATAAAAAGATGAATCCTCTTCATTGTATATTATTGCTTATAATATTAGTTAAAGGAAATAGTCACAAATCTTAGTTGAAGTATATTATCAATGATGTGTCAGTTTTTCGTTTTTTTTTAATAAAAATGAAATATATATTTTTTGATTGAAATCATGAATCGATGAATGTTAGACCACCATTGAAAACCTGGAAGCACTAGACGGCCCTTTTGCCCTAGTATGGAACTCCTCATAAGTGCGCAACCACGGTCCTGCATGAGGAAATCAAATGCAATATCTTCTGTTCCACGCTCGAACGCTTAACTTCTAGACCACTGAGTTGGCATCCAACAGTTTTAACATCTAACTTCAACCAATCCACGGAGTTGCGCGACCCTCTTCCATTGTCTAAGGTAGATACTTGTGTGAATCACACGTTCTGGATAGTGTATGCCCGTTGTTGAGGAGTGCCATCATAGAAGGAAACGGCTGTCCAGTGATTCTAGGTTTTCAATGGTGGGGTTACATTCATTAATTCACAACCTCAATTTAAAAATTACCAATCTCCACAACGTAAACCGAAATACGAATTGTTTTTTCTTCAGAAATTTCATACATCCTTATGCATTGGTAAGTTTAAAGATAACGAGAATGAACAATACTGCCTACATCTAATCATATGAAAATTCATTTACTATTTATGACTTGGTTCACTTTCATCACTGATTTTCTTTAATGTATAATGACTGTATTCTATGACTAGAATATACCTATTTTAGACAATACAAATAATGTGTTAAGTTTGAAATAATATGAGCAGTTTCAACATAATTTGGTCAGAGAAGATATCTGCGAATTTATATCCATATATTGGAGAATTAAAATGACCTGACTGCATTTCTTCTTCATACAAAACCGTAAATCTATTTTTTTAATGTTGTCACGATAAATCCTGCAATAAATGAATCGGTTTAAGGCCAAAGTGTAAATCCTTATTTGTAATTAACATCAGATGGATGAACACAATAAAATACATTTTGAAGCTGTTTGACTGTACAACGGTTAAGACCCAAAAGTGATATTCATGAATTCAAATAGTATTTCGTGCACATGGTAAATTGCCTACAAATAACAGTTAAAACAAACTAAAATGTGAAACTAAGACAAATGATTCTATATGCTGGTAAATTACCTGCTTAGTTAGTATGTTTTAAAAAGTATCATCAACCTGAAAATAACTTTGATTTAATCACTGAATGCAAGAAATTTGCTGTTGTTTGAAGATTTGAACAAGTAAGAACTATTTCGTTTATGTTATCAATCAACACTTGTCAACTAGAATGTTTCCGGTATGTATATGTATAATCCTTCATATTAGACACACAAATAAACAGTTAGCATGTATTCCACAATAAGACTTAACGAAATCTTAGGTATATTTCCTCTTTCACTTATTCAGTAAATAAGAGGGTGGAATAGAGCCACATAAGTATGTAGCGTAGATGAATTATGTATGATTATTCTTGTTTACTCTAATCATAACACAGAATCACACTAATAAATAAAATACCATACATTAAAACGGAAGTTCATGGAATACGTTATGATATGTAAATTCCTATTACATGACGCCATTTATAAAACTGTCTATTCTAATAAATCTTATGTTTTTATACGAAAACTACATGTAGTTACACAGTAATTTTTCAGGTATTTCGTTTTTATCTGTTATGTAATAAAACATCACTGATGCTCAATTATTATGAACTATGATATATTGTTATACAACAATTTTTACCTATATTTTCACTAATAGAGTACTCACTACTACATTAGGGACGAAAATTATGTTTATAAAATCTTCGGCTATTGAACTTTAAGTAAATCTAACTTTTCGTTCGGCAGTCTGATCCAAGCTTTTTAGGTATCAAAATTATCAAATTTAAATACATGGTTCACTGATTAATTGTATGCTAAACAAATCGTCTAGTCATGCTTACAGTGCTAAAAGTAAGGTCTATTAAAGTGTATACGAGACATTTGTTTTGAGAATGGGAGAAAATTATGTTGAGATAACAATTGTTTGTGAATGTTAGTGGGTCTGATTCGAGAAAAATTCATTAACTATATATCGTTTCTTACTAAGGATTTATGATAAAATCAGATAATCTGATAGATGATTTAACTCAAACATGTAACAACATGCATAAGATGAGGATAAGTAAAAAAATAAATTTTGTGTCATTGTGTTGGCCAAGGTGATTGTTCATCATAGGAGGAAGAATGGGTTAACACGGTAGTCATCTCATGTCCCAAAGGAATTTCAGAAGAAATTGGGAGAATCTTAAATCATCAGTTAATAAGAGTATTCTTTTGAACAAATAATACTCTAAGCTCTAGGTTGTTAAGAGTAAAAAAGTCAATACCAAAGAAAGAACAAAATTGTGTTTATGAGATCAAATGTAATGAATGTAATGATATTTGTGTAGGTGAAGTCGGTGATAATATTGGATTTATTTGGTTAAACATCGTTTCTGCATTATATCTGTCAATTTGCGGTAAAATTAAATCTAATTCCTAACTTTACCGTTCAGTTGTAAATCTTAATCTTAATTCCTCCTACTAACCTATAACCCACATTCAACCTTAGTAAGTAGTTGGACATTCCAATGTCATTTTAGCGTTACCCAAAGGTCGTCCTTAAATTATAGTCTCATCTACAACTGTGACCACTGAATGAAGAATTACGTTAATATATTGAAACTATATAGAATTTTAACGCTTTGATATCGATACTATCATAAAGTATGTTGACAGCTACGACACTTCTGAAATGATTTATTAAATCAATAGTACGCTAGTTTCCTTATATTAATTAATGCCTGACGTATATGCCATACAAAATTATTTTAATTCAAGTGAAATACTAACAAGTATAACTGGAGCTTTGCAGCAAACACACTCGAAAAGGTTGGTATCTTAATTTTATGACTAATAAACATTTCATTTCGAAATTCGTTAACATTATCACAGCAACTTAGTAACTAAATAATGTCATATCGATTAGTTGATCTAACTAAAGATTCTAACCCCATTCATGGCAAGTATTATTCTAATGCATATTAAACATTGAAGAATATGGAGATACATGATCAGATTAATAAATTTGTTTATACTTTTTTTATAAATAATATGATGGGAAGCAACTTAATTGTCCCATTTTTGGCGCAAAATTATTGATTCCTTTTATCACTTTATTTTTTATAAAGGTTATTTAAGACTCTATTTACTACCTGAAAGATTTATGCAACATTTTAGCCGTATGGGTAAGATTGTTAAAATCACATGTTTTGTGGTAAACTTATTCAGATTGACTGTATTCACTTCAATCTCATAAATAATGTTATACAGCTTCTGAACAAATAATTGTGTTTATACTTCTTGTAGAGAATTAACTTTGAAAGCAGTGGTACTACTATTTGATAAGCTTTTGATGTGAAATTCATTTAATGTATCTAATTTATGAACAATATGATTTAGATACAACACACATCATTTATTGTGTTTGAAAATCTATCTTTATATTAAAGGTTTTTTTAATTTTATAAACAAAGAAATGCTTAGATATCCATCAGTTTTTTTTTGGAAATATAATTGAAGTCCCATTTTCAACGAAGTCATCAAAAGAAAAAAGATTATCCCTGACAACAACAGCAACAAATTTCCTTTCTACGAACTCTCACATGTATTTGAAACAACCATGTTAATCCGCTGAAATTGTACTTAGATTTCTTGCAAACTTAATAGTTTATTTCATTTTTTACTGAACTTATAAAAATAATAATATTCTCTACTTTATACTTCGTTTTCAGAAACTCATATATAGCCAGTTCAATTAGTCTGATAATAATCCCTTAATATTGTTATTTTTATCATTAAGCCTAATGATGATTATGATGACGCTGATTCCCATTAATCATCAATTGAAAATAAAAAAAATATAGTTTCCATGACAAATGAGATCTGTGCGTGAGACATGTTGTTACCAGTCAAAAAAAGAAAAAAAGAAATTAGAAAAAGAGAAATGGGTTAAAAAGTGAAACATTAATTTCTTCTTTATTTTCATTTATTTTCTTTAACTAATTTAATTTATCAAAAAGTTCGATTAAAACTTTTGGAAATTTTTCTATGTCAATAGATTTTAAAAAAATCGTTTGTTTTTATTCCAGATAATTTTATATTCATTATGAGAAATTTCTTAGTTGAACAAATGAATTTCAAGTATCCGATAACAGTAATCGGAATATACACTATATATTGATTTCGTTACCAAAGCAACTATTTGTTTATTAAATACATTTATAATATATATTAGATTCTATTTACTGAAAGTTGTTCATTAAAAATGATCCCCAATATAATCATAAGTTGTGTCAGAATTTCATCATTGAAACTAACTATCAAGCTAGCAGTTATGTTGTAATGGTCACATGTTGAATTATTAGATAAAAGTTCTTACATTAGTAACACAGATTTTACAAGGATTTCCTTTTGAACATTTTCATAAGTATTTCAACAATTTGGTTGTGAAGTTTGATTACTTTCTGTATGTCATTTTTTAAGTGTTGTGTATAATAATCTGTTATTATATCCGCAGTGATATAAGTAATTTATTTTAATGTACAAAACATAGTTTTTGTATCACTCAGCAAGATGAATGACTTCTAGTGCTTATTTACCAGTGATTATGAGTTTTCTTCATTTAACTCACTGTGTTTTTACTTAATGATTTAACTCTAAATAATGGTTTCTTTATGCTCCCACTCCTTCGTTCATCTCGTAGGACTAAGCTGATTACGCCATTTTTGCAGTCTATAATAATGACTAGTTTATGTATATCCTTCCTTTTAGTACATTCATGTTGGACATCCTAACAAGTGTAATAATTATGTCTTGAGGTCCTCACTATTACCTTCAATCATCTAAAAACATGAAATTGTCATTTGCGAATGTGTTTAGTTGAATCAAAGTCAGTATTATTTCGTATAAAATATTCAATCACTCTTATTCGCAGATTGCGATTGATTCCACATACATGTGAACTGATAGACGTGACGGGATATAACACAATAGTTTACATGCAGTTTGGGTTTTTGATAAAATTTGGACCTTGACTTCCCGATAATGATGAGTTGGATTGAGTAAAATGTCATACCAATATCTAAGTCATTTCTTCATTTCAACATAAGACTATTTGGATTAAATCTAAATATTAGGGTAATAAACACACATTTTTTGGTTTTTAAAACAAATATACCTTATATTTCGGATAATCTTTGTTTCATCATTGCATTGGCATACCTTGTTGGAAATCACTAACTTAAAGAGAAAACTCAATAAGATTTTTATTTCTTTTTTCGAATGAAATCTTCAATTTCTGTTTAATTATTCTGTCAAAATTATGAAACTAATACGACTTGCAGTATCTCTCATTGTTTAGACTCAGAGAAAAAAAAACGGGAACTTTTTAGAGTCGTTAGCAAAAAGTAAAATCTAATGTCGTAGAACTAAGCACAGATTTTGATAGTCAACATAAGACTGTTGAAAAATCTAGTAACAATCTCAAAATTGTGAACATAAATTTTATCAATATTAGAAAAAAGCTAATACGACCATTAATTTAAAGAAAACGTTTAGCAATAGAATGTAACATTTAAAACATTTTCTAAATAGAACTGTGAATAAAATACGATGGTTTAGGGTTAACTGTTCATAAAATGACTTTTTAAATGTTTATTATAAATGTAAATCACACATTTCATAAAACTTATTTGATCATTTACTAAGACAGATTGGATTGCTCATCTGGTGTTCTGTAAAGTTGTTTAGTTTGAAAATAGTTTCCCTTTAACGATTATTCTAAATCAATAATCTGTGTTTGAATAAAAGTTACTTCATAAAGACACAGCTTTTCCTTAAAATGTTGTCTAATAGTAGCTTAATTATTACAAAAACCCAATTATTTGTAAATAGTGTACTATATTATTTAACGTATGTTGAATGAGTATCCATGACTTACAATATGATCATCTGTTAAATGATTTTCTTTTGAAAAAACTAAATATTAACACTTAGAACAACTCAATGAATCCGATGATATTGCTCTAAATTAGATCTTCATCATTTTTTACTACAATAAACAATGATATGTCTATACATAAATGAATACTAATAAACCAACAAAAGCAATTTGTGATCCAATGATAATAATAATAATAAATTCGCATAATTAATCATAATTTTCAAAAGTAGATAGACAGATATAATGATAGATGTAGAGGTAAACATCAAGAGAGTATGAGCAAATGCAACGACATAAAAATTGGGGTAAAGCTTGAAAAAGTTAACATATTAAATTATTACTAACTAAAATTGTATAATTTTGAATCAATTTTTCTCTGGTTAGCGTTTTATTGGCGGGTTAATTTTCTAAGAGAAGGGCCGCTAACCCCATGCCCAACCTTCCTTCTTTATCTGGGCTTAGGACCGGCAGTATCCCCAGGGGGCCTCAGATGGAGTTGCATAATAAGTATGTGAAATGTTAGTTTAAAAATGCGAATAGCAAAACATGTGTAAAACAAGCTAAAAGTATCATTTATTAAGTTTTTTGTGGCTAAGAGCAAGATATTGATAATGCAAACCTTTTTGAACACAAGTCAGCATAGTTACAACAATATGTAGTATATGTGATAGAACCCTAACAAGAAAATCTAAGATACTGTGTTGAATTCTTTGATTTTATCTATCACATGACCACAATCGACCAAGTAAGAAAAAATGGGGTCGTTTATATGTTCATTTCAACTCTTCCCAAAGGGCGACGAGGGATCCTAATATATATATATATATATATATATATATATATATATATATATATATATATATATATATATATATATATATATATATATATATATATATATATATATATATATATATATATATATATATCGTAGTATGCCCGATATTGTTTTACTACTGGAATGGATAAATTTGTGAATACACATGGATACGCGAAACCTTTTAACTTATCCTCTAATTGAGTAACAGTAACTAATGAGCTAGAAACAGATAAACAATGATCAGCTGCATAGAAAGTTTTTTTCAAACTTCTAGTCAGATTTTCATGTACGACAGTGTTAGCTAGATTTACGTCAAAATGTAGCTGCATGTAGGAAGAATTTTTCCGTTTATTTCATACTTCTTATTTTCTCTTCACTATGAACATGTACTTTTTGCACAAATATTTGTGGGTAAATCTTTTAATTGTCAAGTTTTGTATGAAATTTTGTTTCTATTCATAGCACCATCTGAACATTTCTTCCTAGTTCTACATCTTGGGGCTCGAAATTGACACGTTATTAATGTATTGTTCGTATTTACATATAAATTAACCTTTTCTGTACACATTTCTACGAGTAAACCTATATCTCCTTCAGATCGAAAAAATCTTGAGGGGATATAACTCACTTCCATCCTTTTCTTCTAAGTATATATACAAGAGTATATACAATTAAATTGCTTCAAGAGTTTTTTTACTAGTATTATGATCAACGATAATGAATTTATCATTCATATGCGGGCTTCATAAGTCAATCTTATTGAAGAGATTTTTGATAGATTCCTTTTTTAATTTTGCCGGAAAGCATGACATGTATTCATTTGGACCAGACTTCTACCACCCAAATCAGCATTCAAGTAACCTCTTTATCTATCTAAATGATCAATGTGATAATGAACATTTTTTCACTGAATGCAGTCATACTTCATAATACCTCAACATGCCTTATTCCATTGCGTTAACTCACCACCAAACTATCAAGTAACTTAATCATTTTTAAAATTTCGATCTTTTACTCTACAGTCAAAGTGGATGACACTTTCACAGAAGTTATTTTTGTTCAGTATACACCAGTCTTAAACAATAGCACACTAAACAGCATGAATTATCTAACAATTTCAACTAAACAGATAGTAGACATCTCTTTTTAATTATTTCAATGACTAAAAATTAGAAGTATGTTTCGTGAGCATCATAGCAATCATAAACCACTACGTTAGATAGCACTACATTGGAATCTATAATGTAAATGATTTTAGTCTCATGAAATCTTATTTCTTGCTTTAGTTATAAACATTCGTTATCATTTAGTACGTATTCCTCATCACTGTAAATTTTCATTAATTTATAAATTAAAATACTTACTTACGCCTTATACTCCTAATGGAGCATAGGCCACCGACCAGCATTCTCCAACCCACTCTGTACTGGGCCTTCTTTTTTAGTTCCATCCAATTCTTGTTCAGTTTTCTCATGTTTATCTCCGTTTCCCGGCGTAATGTGTTCTTCGGTCTTCCTCTTTTTCTTTGACATTGAAAATTTCATGTGAGGGCTTGTCTTGTAATGAAGTTGGGCGCTTTCCTTAATGTGTGTCTTATCCACTTCCTGAACTTCTTCCTGATTTCTTCCTCCACTGGAATCTAGTTTGTTCTTTCCCACAGTTGGTTGTTGCTAATAATGTTTAGCTGACGGATCCGAAGTATTTTGCGTAGACAACTGTTAATAAACACCTGTATCTTCAAGATGATGGCTTTCGTATTTCTCCAGGTTTCTGCCCCATAAAGTAGAACTGTTTTGACATTTGTATTAAATTAAAATACTACAGTATTATTACTTAATATTATTTATATAACTTCTTATTGTAAATTAATGTCATTCTAATATTCCGAACTAATTGTCGGTATAAGTTTAGATAATATCAAATATATATCTATATATAATTGAAATTTCATAATCTTCAATTCTATTTAATATAATCACATAGAGAGTATTAGTTGAATTCATTAATTGTTTCATTCATTTTAATACATTTTTCGTAGTGGTCTATCTAGTTTGAGTGTAGGTATAAATAAATTGTATTTACATTATTAGCATATACTTTTTATTTCATGTGTAATTTACCGGGTTACTTTGTTTTCTTTTCTTTTTTCTTCATAAATCTGTTGAGTATCGCCTTTACTTTTAGAGAACTAAACAGTTCATATATATATATACTAAATTATATCGCTCATTTTATATTTCTCCTTGTCATTTCGCCGACTATTTTATTTGAATAACTTGAAAGTGTTGAACATTTTCAACAACAACAACAACAACAAAATTCCATTTGCTTATACATTTATTCTCAGAAATATTCAAAATGTAGGTTGTAACGTATATGGCATTGAATAGAAAAGTAAAATGAAATAACTAAAAGCCTTTCTTTCTTTCATGATACTAGAGAGTGAAATATTTCTCAGATAATAATGAAGAAGAGTTTCTCATATAAACATAATTTTACTTTATATTGTGTCTAGATAGAAAAATCTATTTTCACTTAACATTTAAGTTTTTATTATTTTTCATATTTATCCTACTTTTTATTTCTCTTATCCATTTAAATTAAGGTAACATCTATCGGATAATAAAAATGTTATGAAAAAGAATGAACTATTGGTATAATGTTTGTGTATATATGTAAATAAACTCAATGCATAATCACTTAATGTTATTGTATATCCTATAGATTTATTATGAGTAAGAAACATGCAGCAAATCACTTTTTCCTTAATTTAAACAAAATAGAAAAGTTATGTTTTTAGATCAAACGGTTGTAGATCGAGATTAAATCACTTTTGATTAAGTTTTTTGGTCACAGATTTACAACAGACAAGCTAGTAGCGTAATAAAGGTAAATTTATAAAATGTTTTCATTCATTGATTAATCATTGAAATTCGAATCACTATAGAATCTTGAATGATCACTAGAATCAAATAGATATAAAAAAAACTTTTTTCTCTGTTCCATTGGATTCTCCGACAAAACTAGGCTTTGACAACAGCTGTCTTGAAAATAATTCTATTCGTTTGTTTTCATTATGAAATCTGCGCGAAATGAGTAATTCACGAACAATTATTTAATAATAGTAAGTATATACTTTTAACCTCAGATTTTATCTATCCGCAATTGGTTTATTTACAAAAGTAAAATATTAACTCTTATTCATAACTCTGTGACATTCAGAGCATTCCAAACAAACTATTTGTTAGCAAAATACGAAGTAGAATGGTTGCATAACTAATCAGGTTATCTGAAACAACATCATTATTGATAAGTTAAATAAACATGAAATGACATTGTAAATATTCCTTAAAACTACTGCGAAACATTCTTAAACAACGTTTTATATTTGGAAGTAGTCTCAGGTATTTTTGATATTTTCATTAATATACCAATGTCTCATGATCAATAATAAAATGAGCTTAAAATGGATATAACAGAAACAATCTTTTCCAATTTATTTATACTTTTTCTCAAAATCAATCAATATTTCAGTTAAATATGTTTAGATAAACTTGATAATGTTTACCTTTCTGTATATGAAATAATACTGAAATAAATTTAAACAAAGAGTTAACTTGGTTAGCAAGTAAATGTAATCAAATATTTCCGAATTCTATTGAATGACAACTTGTGTATATTGAATGCAAAATTACGGTAAATTATGGTACATATTAGTGTAATCAATACAGGGTAAAAATACGCTGGATCGACGATCGTAAGCAATCTTAAGAATGATATTTATATTAGCCAATCAGAAATGACCATTCAGAAAACAGCTTTCCTGTTAGAACCCTAAAATAAAGAAATACAATAAAACTACAGAAGATTAGGAGTTTTGATAATATTAATAATCTTATGATAAATATTATTTGGTTAAACTGGTGATTATGGTTCTGTAACTAAGTTCGATACTAATTTCTAACTGTACATCTTTTAAAATTAAACGCATAACCCTTAATCCTTGTGACTATAACTCCTAACCTTAAAACTCCTAAACCCTATTTCTTAACCTTGATACTTCTTAACCTTACTTAACGCTGACTCTTGGAACTAAACCTACTAAAGTCTAACTCTTAATCCTAGCATACTGAACTTAATAGTTGATTTCACATAAAATTAGCATCCAACACTTTTTTAATGAGCAAAGATGGATGGTGGCTAGCAATAGAATCCAGGATGCGCGTCTCGTTATATTTAGGACTCGTCAGCTGGGTGTACTCGCACCTAAGATTTGATGTTCACTCCGGAACTTGAACCCAGTATCGTTCGATTGAAACGCCATCACTTTATCCACTTAGCTAATGAGTCCTGATAACCTTTAGGTTGTGCAATGGAGTGAAGTGTAGATACATTTTGTAGTGTTGATTCGAATCAATGGGAAGATACAAATAATCAATAAGTAATGAATTTACTCTCAGAATACAAAATATAAAGAAAGCCATGAGTTTCAGAAACAAGATGCCCTCAGCAGCGTTTTATATTCCCTTATCGTCTACCTCACTTTTGATTCGTCATTTAAAGTCGTCCGTATAGTAAAGTTGTACTCAATAAACCATCAAATTTAGCCAACGTATTTTCATTAAGATACTTTAATAAAATATTTCTAAAGAAGCCACTTTTTATTGAGTATGGTAAACTTTTGAATTAACGTAAGCACTGGCAAAAATCTAAACTAGTTTATACTGAGGAAAATTTGTAGCTCAGGTGGATGATTTTGATGGGGTTTTGTTCTCTGAGCTGGATGGTTTGGTCGTGGAGATTTCATCGTTCTTCTGAACGACATCATCAGCACGACATCATCCACGACCAAACCATCCAGCTCAGAGGAGAAAACTCCATCATAAACTAGTTTATCAAGGATTCATATTAGTTATATAATATTTGAAACATAATAAGTATAGATGTCAGTTTTTTCTTCTGACTTACAAATCTTCTTATTAATGCGTCTATAGTTAAATATGAAGTCAAATGCATATCATTTGTGCAATTCTATAAATATGCTAACAATTTATTGAACATTAATAAACATAATGAAAATAACAGTAATGAAATATATTACTTATATTATTCAAATTAGTAAACATCACACTATTGAATAATGAAATTTATCATTTATTTCGGTCAACAAGTTTTTTTTCTTTTCTTTCCTCTCTCTATTTTTCAGATATTCATAATGACAAAAAATGTTTCATTTTCAACACCATGTTCTTTTTTTCTTTTTCTTTTTATTCAATAGACTATTATTTATTAAAATATATATACATATATATATAATCCCTTTTTGTAAAGTATCTATGCTGAAGAAAATACAAAAGCAAAATGACCCTAAACAAAATGAAACTTTTATGTTCTTCATGGAAAGAAATTAAAGTAATCAATGAACCAGTTTCTCTGCTAATTAAATGATGAAAGAAGTTATTAATGGGGTATGAAATCCATATATATATATATATGAAAGGATAGGAATAAGTTTCTACATCATTTCATATTTTCTTTTATGATTCAAACAAGAAATAATCATTCACTGATGGTGGTATTTTATTCTATAGATATGTAGTTTTTCAATATAGAAATGTCATATCAGATAAAAGTTGCATATACATGTGGTAGTTCTCTTTTTACTATTTGTTACACAACAGTAAATTTGTACATTGTAATATTAATATGCACAAATATAAAATTTAATTACCAATCAAATTTAGAATGAAATACATTTAGTCGGTTGTAGTATTTTTTTTCATTAAGAGTGTTCAATCACATCATTGGATTAGAATGTTGAATTTGACGGATCATTAGATAATGATTACTAGATTATATTATCAACTATCATACAATAGAACTTAAAAGTTTCATTCTATACATTATTATTTGATCTTTGGAGAACAACAACTAGATTAAATGGGTTTATTTTATAATAACAACCAATTTGAACAAAATAAGTCTATTCTATTTATTATTTGTGAAAACATTCAATTTGATATCTAACTTCATATACTCGTTAAAGCTCAATATCTTTTTTTCTACACAAATATTAGAAGTTTAGCTATCTTTTATCAATGAATTGCACTGTATAGTGTCACTTACAGGTCTTTCTAATAAAATAAGTTGAAAACCTTATATTTAGTTGTTATCCTTACTAAAGCTACAGAATGACTGTTCTTAAACACATATACCCGGAGTATTTCTATTGACTATACTTTCAATTGATTCCTAAGACTGAACCTTCTTAACTCTGTAAACTTAAGGTATTTTTGTTTTCCTATCTGGATTATTTTCAAAATATCACTATTACATTCCAATTTAGATGGATCATGATGAAAATTAGGCTAGAATTAATCAATACTATAAATATAACATTTTCGTTGTCTTACCGACTATCAGATGACAGAAGATCATTTCGTTTATTGAACAATAAAACTTTGAAAAATAAACATATATTATTCATTGAATGTTATATGTACCTTATTGGTGTAAATAGTTCATAAAATATATTATGAACTAGGTCTTATTGTTTATGATAATCATTTTGTGAGTAGCAAACAATTCAATAAAAAGGTTAATTTAAACTGATCAAAATGAGATATTTGTCTGAAAGTATGAAATTCATTCGAGAAAACATTAGTAATTACTTCGTTTCTTATTCTGATTAACTTATTGCCTAAGGATAATGATTTTAAGAATAAATCTTAGAATAGTACATAGTTAAAGAAGGTATGGAAAAAAAGTATATACCTAAATTACGAATCAATTTTACCTATAAAATAATTGAATCTATTTCATGTTAGAAAAATTAAGAGACACTTTGAGATACATTTTTTTTATTATCAAACATGATTAATTTAAATGTTCTGAGATATCCCTTGAGTGAAGAAACTTCAAACACATCTATTAATATTAAACTTGTATAATCATTACAAAACAGTCAAGAGAGCCACTTACATTATATGAATGAAATTAGCAATAAATAATTGTTGAATGCAAATATCTTAATAGTGAATTTGTTTATCAGTTTGTGTATTTCTAATATTCACATTGGATAGGTGTGTGTTCTATACGGATTTATAAAACTTGTAACGTATGGGTTCAACTAATATCGTTATCAATGCTAAATTGTTACTTTAAATCAAGTTGATATTATCATTAGGGTTAAGATTATCTTTTTATATTATGGAATTTTTTTTTAAATTTCAACTTAGTACTGGCAATCCAAACATTTGTTCTGACAAAACTTCAAACACCATTCAGAATCATCTGTTAATCTATGTTATATTGACTTTAACATTTTTGCCTATCGTTAAATGTAATATTTCGCTGACATATATTCTATAGTTTTCTTATGTGCTTTCTTGAAGCAGACTTGAAAAGCTTTTTCAATACAAGCTGTTACAAATATCTTGTTGTTTTTGTAAAAGTATCTGGAAATAATCTATATGGAGGCAAATAAATTATTTAAACATTAAATTTGAAGATAGTAAGATTGTCACTAACATAACTCTTAAAAAATCACTATCAATAATATAGAGTTTAGCCGAATCAATATTTAAAAAAAACTTTGGTAATTACCAGCATCAACATGGAAATCCTAAACCAGCATATGACATTTGTTAATACTTGACATCAAGACATATCTAAAACTTTCAAGAACCTAATACTCATTAGGAATTCACTACAGAGGCATATACTGCTATAGCCGGAAGGCGTACCCGTGAGTTATTCGGGATAAAAATGGTTTCTTGATAGAGTACGTTACTTACACTAATAGTTAACAAGGCATTAATCACAATACTACTAATTAGTACCTAATTCTTATCGAATCTGTTTTGTTTATACTTATAATATGGTTGTTATTCTGATTGAATGTGTATTAAATTTGTCCATGACGCCTTTCCGGCAAATCCAGAAACACTACCTGACATTTAGACAAACGAAATCCTAACAGACAAAATCCGGTTACTTCAGAAAATAATAAAATTCAAAGTTATCACTGAATTACCTTCAAATTTTTTTTGGAAATAACTGCTATTAAAGGTATGATAAACACAATTACAATTTAAATAGGGTGAAACGAATGTAACACAAATTTTTAAAATTATTTGACTAATAGCCTATCAACATATTTTAAAACATTGTACACAATTCCATACTTTTAGAACGCGAAAAACAAGAAAACTTATCATCTGTGCTAAGGGAGTAAACAACTTCCAATTCAATATTGTATGTTCTTACCAGTATATCAGACCTACATTTATAGTTATACATTCAGTCTTTTCTATATTATGGATGAGTACAATTTTTAAAGTATGACAGAAATATAGTGAGAACTGAATAGTAGCTAAACGTCAGTACATTTCACAGATTGTAATCTCATTGTGAATTTAATCCAAGACCATACCCAATAAAACTTAACCAACAATTCGCTTCCTGATTATATCCCCTAAGTAGATTGTAAATCTTTATAACTAAAGCATATTACTCTCTGATATGCTTGATTTCATCAAAAGCAATCAGTTGTTGTTATGTTCACACTTTCATGAAAAATACTGAATAAAATGAGTTCAGTTAGATTGTTTATAAGCCCAATATGATTTTTTAAAATAGTAAGTTATAAAATGATATACCATTGAAAATTTTTTTTTGTTTAAATGATTCTACTTCTTGTACATTTCCTATAGAGTATTTGCTTTTCATAATAAACTGCTAAATTCTATTTAAGGTTAATTGATTAATAATGTTATTTTTTTTGTTTTATTTCATCACGTTTCCGTTATACGTAACTGACCTTGAGATATGATTTAACCTTTTTTATGAATTTTATTTTTCTATACAAAAATTATAATTTATTATCGTTTTTATTGCTTCATTACTTCCAAACTAATCCTGAAATCTCCAAATAAATTTCAGTATATATATATATATATATAAAGGAAAATTATTTATTTATTTAGCTGATTGTTTTAACCATACATCATAAAACAAGTTACGCTGCTTTATTGTTCATTTATTCAATTGCCTTCTTATTTGACCTAAATATGACCTAAATTAAGATAATAGGGAATGATTGTTTCATATATATATATATATATATATATACGTTCTCTCTTTTAACCGCTGCTTTTTTGATTACATTAACAAAAATGTTGAGATCATCAGATTTAATCAACTAGAAATCTGTGTAGATTGCATAACTACCACTAAAATCAATTCACTGTTATTTTACCAAGAGTTGATCAAAAGATTCATAATTCTATAGAAATCTTATTCGTTATAATTAGTAAAACATGAAAGAGTTGAATGAACAGATGAGCTGCTTAAAAATTTGTTAAAGTGATACAATGAAAATAATTCACTCTTGAAATACCATGACCGATATATTCTGCTGAAGAAAGGTAATGCTAGAATTCTCTGTTCATAAGTCAACGAGATTTAAATATGGGATATTATTTATTTTATACTTCCTTGAGAAAGATAAATGTTGTACGAATTCGACGACAAATGAGTAGAACACTTTCTTACATGAATTCATATTGAATTTTTGATTCAAACTTATTTTCATAACCAGAAAGGCGGTCTTGTGAAGAGTGTAGTAATTTATTAGTTGAATTCATGATTCATTTGAAGCTAGATCACCATAAAAAACCTGGAAATGCTGAACGGTCATTCGAGTATGGGACTCCTCAGCAATACGCATTCGAGATCCCGCCCGGCGGAATTCGAACCCAGAACCTATCGGTCTCGCGCGCGAACACTTAACCTGTAAACTACTAAGCCGGTATCCAACGGTGTCGATGTATAACTTCAAGCAATCCATGAAATTGAGCCACACATCCACCATTGTCTTAAGTAAGTCACTGCCTCACAACAGACATGGTTAAACTCCACTGGTCATTGCTTCTTACTAGAACTCCAGGAAATACAGTTTGAAGTCAGTCAAACTTATTTAATTATCAATTATGGCAAACCATATTTCTAGGTAACGATAGAAACATCAAAATGATAATTTTAATGTAAACTCTATTGAATAATTAAGCAATTTCATTTTCATATTCACATACCACTTGATAATAATATTCAAAATAGAACTTGAATTTCATTTAATATTAGATTTTTGATTTCGTTTTGTTTTTCAAAATAAGACCAAACTTCAATACAAGTTTATTATTGTCCCTAAACATACATAAGCACATTTGTCTTAATAGACTCGGTCTAAAACTTTATAAAACTAACTTTGATAAGACATTAAAGAGAAAGAATGTATTTGTAAAATCTCAGCGAATCAATTTGCAAAAGCTTGGACCAGATTGCCAGGCAAAACGTTGGATTTAATTCAAATTCTTTCTCTGAGATTTTACAAATACATTCTTCCTCTTTAATGTCTCACATTAACTCGGCGCACAAATATTGTGAAACTATTCGTTCAAATTTAGACTAAAGTTCTTGTTTATTATTCTGCAATCGCTTTAACTTTGATAAGTATGATTAATCTTAAATAATTCAACATTATTTTCAGACACTAGTTGCAAAAATGATAAAATTATTCAACACTTCTGAAGTAATCAGTGTAATTGAGTCTTTAGGTAAACATTTTCAAAAACTGTTAACTATCATTTCTGGGTTTAAACGGGATTAAGCAAAACATACGGATTGTATGTGTAAGGTGAAATCAATTAATGCGACACTTTCATTGAGAGTTTACTCAAACAGAAACGTATTGTATTTTTTTAATAAATTATAGAATTTTATCAAATACTGATATTTTTTCTGATTGGTATACTCTAAAAATCAACAAAAATCACCTGTAACTCTTCTGTAGGTTACTCCTAGTCCCAAGCCTGGATTAAGAAGGAAGTTTCGTTATGGGGTCAGCAGCCCGATCCCGTTGAATAAAACATCGCTAAAAAATATTGATCAGAAAAACAATTTCAACCACTTAAATTCTTCCTTCGGAGTTAAAGGGTCTTCATTTAGAAGAATCATTATGCTTCATGATAAAGCATGAAGTCACGAGGCCAGATCAACAATTATTATAGCTACATAGAGTGTTCAGATGTTTACGAGTCGAAGAACAGAGATGCAATTTAGTGGTTCATGTAATGAGTGAGAACTACTGGGCAAAAGCTGGATAGAAAATATAGTCTTCGGCAAAAACGCTGCTGTAATACGATCATGAAGAAGAAAATGCTTGGCACTCTCATGGAGTTGCTCTAATGATGTCCAAACAAGTACGAAAAACAGTTATAGGATAGGAGTCTTACGGATCCAGGATCATCAAAGCATCATTTAAAACATAGATGGAAATTACGATGAATGTTATCCAATGTTATGCACCCAGCAATCATGGCAACAACGGCAATAAAGTTCAGTTCTATGAGAGGATGCAATCATTCATAGTGAAGCCTTCACGAAATAACCTGAACATCCAAATGGGGGACCTAAACGCCAAAGTCGGAATGAACAACACCCGACATGAAGATGTCGTAGGATGATATGGAGTGATTGGGAGAAAGGGATGAAAATGGAGAGAGACTTGTAAACCTATGTGCATTGAACAAACCGGTTATCGACGACACATTCACACACAAACGCATACACATGGCTACATGGATTTCACCAGATCACACCACGAAGAACCAGATAGATCATATTTGCATTATTAAAACATTCACAAGATTAATAGAAGAGGTGTGGTGGAACTGATAGAGAGGAGCTGACCTATCTTCATATCAGCACTAATTGGTGGTTGCCAAGATGGAACTGAAGCTCAAGGTTTTTCATGATGTTTTAGCTACAATTGACTGATGATCCCAACTATTAAATATATTTTTTTAATTTAGTTTGATATCACTGTCAATTTGTTGACCAGATGAATTTTCAAATGACACATTTGATCATGATACAATTGAGATGTTGACAGAAAAAGAAAGCTGTAAAGTCTATTTGATTTTAACTATTTGGTTCAAATTTTCATTTAAAATATTGTTTTGCATATCTATAGTTTCAATGTGACATAAAATTAAATTGAAAACTATTTTAACTATCAGATACCAATTAATTTCATCAATTAATCAGTTGATTTTACAAATATTTTCATGTTTATAATTCAAGTTAATTTTGACACTTATGTTCTAGGGATATAGATTCATTGATTTTGATTTTGGAATCAAATAAAGTACAATGTTTTGATGAGATGGCAGTGTTGTGAACGAGAACACAAGTGGGGAATAATCGAATGTAATCGAACACAAAATTACAGAACATTTTAGTAAAATTTGTGAAGTATATAGTAAATGTTTCATTTCCAAAATGTCAATCAATTGTCTCACACTTCACTATTTCTTCATTTCCACAGTAATCATTCTCTGTTACCATTCTTTTTTCTTTGATCTTCATGACCTTCTAGCTGACATTTCACGTTTTTTGATTGATGATATATACTACTCATATCTATCGACATCAGTAGCACACACCACAACACTATCAACTTTCAAGGAGTTGTCAAACTCAATATTGATTATCTTATTTTCAATCAGATTGATTTAACGTATTAGAAAACAAATACCTTTGAAATAGTCATTATAAATATAATATATAGAACGTTTTAATAGATTAATCTGATAAAAATTCTTTCTAACCTAAGCACAATGTAACTATAACACACAATACTGACAAGTTATTACGTGTTCTATAAAAACGTTAAAGATATTCGCTTCATAATATACATTATTATTCTACAAGTTAATAATCATTACCTTTCCGGTCATTCATTTTCATTTACTTTTAAGGCATATTCTTATATTTACACATGAACTAGTTTTGTCATATAGTTTCTAACTAATTTACAATGAATCTTATTACTTATAATATAAAATGTGAAACAAATTCTTGAAATATTTTACAAAACATTAAACATTACTATTATTTCCAGTCTATTATACTCAATTACCCTAATGAATATTTTATAAGAAAAATTTTTAATATGTTAATTTATCCATTTATATTGTTTTTTATTAGATATAATGAATGATAATACAATATCTGAATTATTATTATTATTATCACTGTTTATAATTAGTTGGGAAAATCATCTGAAAATGTCTTCAGATCATTATTTCATTTTATCATGCGTGAGATAAGTTCAAATATTCAAATTAGTTACTATTTATTTTATGATCATGTTTAATTCTCTTTAGATCAACTAATTTCTTTCATCAAAATTATATAATTTTGATAATGACAATAACAGATTAGTTACAGGTAGGCATAATGTTCTTTATTGAACAGAAATAAAATAGAATTTTATTTCATACATATAGTTCCCTTTATTATTTTAAAGAGTTCAAGAACAAAGGTTGGTGCAGAAGAATATGATGAGCTTACGTCCGATTCCAAGAACATATTCCGAAGGGTTTGAGATCAAACGGACTAAAAGCATTCAGCAGCGCTATCGCAAGACATCTCTTTGACACAGGGCACGAAGTCGAGATATTGAAGTCCTTCAAGGTGATCAACAAACAATCAAATTCAAACCTTTTGAAATTTGCCGAAGCGATAGCAATCAAACGTTTAAAACCAGATCTTTGTATACAAAAAGAAACAGAAATAAGTTTTTCTTTGCCCTGGTAACATTAACCCCCCCTTTTTATTTATTACGCCATTCCAACTCTTTTTGATTTTTATAATTACATCATTCATAACTGACCGATTTCAATTCATGTCTCTCTTTATTACCATTATTCTATTTTCAGTTATTTCATTGCATAATAATCTAATGTGTTTCAGTTCCATGATTTCTAATTACTATTTCAATGATCTGGAACCTTCCCTCCCAAACTCTATATATTCGAAACAAAAAATGCTATGACCTCATTAACTCTAACGAAATCTTTGCTACATCATCTTACATATATTCATCCTTCATCACCCTCTGATGTATAAGTATGTCAATATCTATAATAATGTTGAATTTGAAATATTTTATGTTATAAGCAGCTGATGAGAACCTAACGAAATAAAATGAATTCATATTATTCTGCACCAGCCTTTGTACTTGCTCTCTTTAAAATAATTTTATTTTTTAGAAATTGATTGGTAATAAGCTTAACTTTGGTTCAAATGAAATCAATATTACATACTGTTATTGAGAGTATTGGTTTCATATCTTTATTGTTGTTTAATACTTTATACACTGTTCCAGTTATCATTCTACAAAACTCCATATATGTGCAGTATTTTTATTCATCTTTCATGTATGATGGATTAACTTATTTGTTCTCTAGAGCATAGTATTGCAGTCCTTAATTGTAAAGTATATGTATTTTGTTGTTGTGACGTAACTACTGTTGTATTCTTAAATGAGTTATCTTTCTGGTGCATTGTAAATTTGACTGCATAAAATTTCTAGAACAATCCACTGGTTGTATAGTCCAGTGAAGCTGATGGTTTGGATATTCTATATAGTTCGTATATGTATAATCATGATAAACTGCATCATAAATATTACTATACAATTGTAAATTTATTATACATTGTGAGAACTATTGAGTTATCCATTTGTCATAGTGTTCTTGTAATAAACGACTATTACATTTACTGTAGAACTTAAAAAAATTTGCTGTGTATGAATATCATAACGCAATACCGTTTCACTTTGCGTACTTCAAATTCGAGTCCTGTTGAATTTCCTGCCTTATTGGAATTAATAGTACTTCATTAGACTATTTCAAATTCGCAGTGTTATACAGAAATTCAAACTGTTGTATTTTGGATGTTACTAAAATTAATCTAATTTACATTACTTAGACTTTATAATATAATCATGTGCTCCATATATGAATTACAGTTTTTATCTAGTCAACTTTCAGCTACACTGTTTACATAATTGATTATAGTGCTAACCGGCTTTTCATAAATGAAATGGAGATGTGGTTGAAGAGATGGCTTAATGGTTATAGAATATTGGAGATTCTAGATTATAAACAAGGGACACGTTACAACCATACTTTCTAATACTATTTGCTTTAGCTGAAATTAAATTATTTTATATTTGAAATAAAGAACAATAAGCTTCCAAAAGCTAAATGGAAGTCTTTCTTTAATAATTGAATTCATAAATTGATTTAACGCTAGACTACCATAGAAAACCTGGAAATACTGTACGGCCGTTCCGTTTGAGTATGAGATTCCTCAGCAGTGCGCATCTACGATCTCGCACGTGAGATTCGAACCCAAGATCTTCAGTTTCATGAGCAAACGCTTAACCGGTAAACCACTAATCCGGCATCCAACGGTGTTGATGTCTAGCTTCAACCAATCCATAATATTGCGCGACCGTCAACCATTATCTTCAATGAGTCACTACCTCACAACAGACCCGGTTGAACTCCACTGGTCACAGTTTCTCTTTATTTCCTGAAACAAATAGATTGGTCGACCTTCTTACCAATACCATCTAATATTTTGAACATTTTTCCTAGTGGTTTTAGGTCGAGGTATAACATACGAAATAAAACTAATTATAAGTGATAAAACTGAGTGAGATCAAATTTCAAGTGTTTACAGTAAGGTTTTACAAAAGAATTTTTAGTATATAATTTATATAATCGTATGAAAAATATAACTTATCTATTTATAAATTATCAACATCATAGAGAAAATCGAAAAAAGACACACATTTTGAGATCACATTATTTTTATCCAAGAAAAGTCTGTAAATTCACAATAGTATTTTGTTTTAAGTTTTTTAAGTGACTAAGCAAATGACGAATACAATTTGCAGCTGCGGTAACTATTCCTCTTGTTATGGTATTCTTTGTCTCGTCCAGTCAATTAACTGTAATTTTATATTAAGAGGACATTCTAGGAATCTTTACAGTAGGGTCATATCATTTCGTTCCGATAAGATTATCTCCGTATATTTATCATCAATCCTGCCGTTCATGTATGTTTGTCCTCATAACATCTAAATACTTTTAAAAATTTTGATTTAATACTTGCAAGAAACTTATAAAATGATTACCTCTATATTAAGTTAATATGGAATGAATAAAGAAGAATAAAAAGCCCAGTTCATTCTATTACATAGAAATGGTAAAAAAATATCAATATAATGGATAAAGTCATTGTATGTACTGTCTTGTCATATTGAATTATAACTCATATCTTTATCAGAAAAAAAAGATTGGTACCAACATTAGACTGTTTAACATACATTAATTACATTTTACAATGTTTATTTTTTAATCCCTGGAAATATTGTTTGATTAATTATCTATGAAAAGTTTAATAAAACTGTATTATTTAGATTATGGACAGTTTTAAGTTTCATGTTTAATTGAACTTATGGAAATGATTACCAATATTTATCATTTCTAAGTAAACTATGTTAGTGACCATAAAAATATTTTTTTAAATGATGTTGAATCTCCAACAACAATTAATAAACCCTCATTACATAATAAACGTATAGATGAATAAGTTTGTTAAGACAAGAATAGACAACAAGTAATGATTCAACCAATAAAAGAATTGTTTCCTTCTACTTCAAATTGTCAATAATAAATATCTGATATTTTATTACATACACTACTTAACATCAGATACACTTCAGTTTCTTTGGATAACAAATAAATAATTCTTGAAGCCAATGATTTTCAGTTGTATAACACAATATAACATCACGTAAAAGAACAGGAGACTCTTCTGTGGATATATGTATATGTTTGTGTAAAGTTATCTTCAGTTGTTTAGTTGTATTCTATTTAGCAAATAAACATGAAAAGAGACATATTTCTTATAACAAATGATAAGCCAATTCAGTGAAAAAAAGATACCTTTTTCAATTATTATTTGAATGTTTCTTAAATAAATGAATAAAATAAACGCATAGAAAAAAAATGGTTAGATTCAATTTACAAGGTGAAATTGTATTTAATTACTTTACTTGGCTAACTTTGTGGCTGATGTTTTTTCTTTGCCATGTTGTTTTGCTAACAGGAAATTAACAAAATATCAGATAAAAATTAACCACTGTCAATTGTTTCCTGTTATATGACATAAAGCGGTATTCAGCGAATAAACAAGACAGTTAAGATTATTAATAATAATCACAACAATTGTTATAGTAATGGCAGCAATAGTAATAAATTGGCAGAAATAAAAAAAAACGGAAAAAACAGTAGAAGTAAACGCAAGCAAATGTAGAATCAAAATCCAATGCCAGTTGACTGTCATTCATAATGAAGCAAACGCAGTGATATATATATATATATATATATATATATATATTATATATTATATTATATATATATTATATTATTATATATATATATATATATAATTACTATTATTATGCAAGATATAAATATTTTATAGGAGGGACAAATAAATAAACAGCCATAAAGACGCATCCGTATACATACAATCATAATAAAAACACATGCTTATAAACCATTCTACACAAGATTGTTCTATGTACTACCAAATACCTCATTTAGGCAAATAAATAAATAAACACAACATCATTTGTAGTTTATAAGAGTAAACAAATATGTCAGGAACTTTTGATAGATACATAAAACATCTTAAGTATTACTTTACACAAATATATATATATATATGGATTGTACTGACAGTGAACGGAAATCTTTTATTTTCATCAGGTGAGTCAAGACATTTTGACACACTTTGAAAATTTGACTAATCCACACATATGCAGAGGACTTGTGCTCACTAGGTGTATTGTATTCGCTAAGTGATGAAAGCAGTCAATCTTGTTTCTTAATCGTAAGAGTGTTAAACGGAAAGTTTATACTTCAAAATGAAGAAGAAGTAATTAACCTGAGTTACAGTGAGTACAGACGATTTACTCTACGAATTGGAATTGCTCACAACCTGGGACTAAACATAGAAGTTAATAGAAAGAGTAGTTGTTATCAAGTTATATTTACCCCTTGAGAAAAAAACACTATACGTGTAGATTCATGTACTGTGATTTCTATCCGATAAACTGTATGCTAGTATAGAGAAGTAACAAATTATTCCAATTATCTTTCCGTTTGAATTTACAACTGTGGTCTACTGAAAAATCCCTTAAATTTCAATTAATTCATCTTCGATCCTAATGTTATAAGTCATATTGCAGTAATACTGCCGGCAGTATTCATTAACATTTGATATTTTGCATAAGAATTGATTCACCCCGCAGGTTACTTTAACGATAGTTCATTCGAAAGCTTACTGTTAGTTCCAAAAAGTAACCAATGTTTCTTGACAATAGTGAACATATATAGGTTATTCCAAAGCAAACAAGCTCGAGAAAACTTATTTAGTGAGCGAACTTCAAGCACTATTAATTAGTAATTTAAAAATTCTGAAATTGGTTTTATACATACTATTTATTTCGATAAGTCTATCAGGGTGAGTCTAGCACACCAACTACTTTTGATGCTTTAATGTTATATGGATTCCACATTTAAACCACTCATCTCGGAGAATAGAGCAAGTGGTGATTCATTAAATTAAACCTCTTAACATGGCTTATGAAAGACTCTACAAGTTTTTGAGACATTGATCGAAGTACTCTTCCATCTTAAAAACTGGAACCAATGAAAATTTCAACACTTATATCCTAAAGGCTGCATTTTTGAAGTCCTTTCTCTGTGGACTATCAAAATATGGACGCGTATAGTGGAATTCATTAAAGGACTTCAATGTTTTCCTAAAGCTAAAAAAAATAAACACAGTCCTGGCATAACTGTTCCAAGCCCAGAATACCTAAAAGATTACTGTAACCGAAAGAATACGCTGAAAATCCCCCCAAAGTGTCATATGAGACAGTATTGTTGTTTGTTTGCCCATTTCACCGTCCTATATTTTAACTTCGGTCTCTAGTAATTACATTTCATCTCATTTATTTTTCTATGTCTTGGATTTTAATATTTTAATTTGTTCGAAGATTTACTTTAATCACTTAATTGCATGTTTTAAGGCCATTGACGATAAGGTCGTGTTTGACTAAACTCAAGGTTATGGCGTGGTTCAGTTGATCATTGTTCACAAATGACAGTCTGCTGAAAACAATGACTCGAATCCTTGGAAACAGATATTTGATCTCACCTTGTTGAGAATACTTTTTAAAGGTTTACAGCACGTTATTTTGTGCTAGGTAAACCTTTGATTACATAGCACAAGCTGAACTGTTTGAAGTATTCTTTACTTTTGATATAGTTTGTTTTGTTCCTTAAATCAAAACTGTTTAAATTAAGCACAGACTCTGCGTCTTGGTACGATTTAACTCCAGTCACTCAAAAAAGGTTTCAAATGTTATACAAAAGAAGGTGGTTTGGTCTAATCAAATAAACTTCGATTCGTTGGCTCTGGATTCAGAAAAATACTGGAATTTCTGTCATTACAGTTACTGTACTCAAGTTTGGTTGCTCACTTCTTCCATACATTTTCTCTCGTTCTTCGTGTTCTCCAATGTGTTTGTCGCATTTTTAGTTTTGTAGGGCCAGTGAAATGTCACTGAGCCCTAGCCAAATTATCCCCCAGTTGGATCACTGAATGTCGAACAGATCATCGCTCCCTGTCAAGGTCAGGGACAACCAACGCGCATCCGTTAATCATATTCCATGGACTGGCCCATGCGGCAGTGGTCTTACTTTCGTTTGTATCTACCTTAACTAATATATTTCTGTAATAACGTCCTCCGTGTTGTACAGTCTTCAAAGTATCTACGGTACCTTGATACGTCAATGGGGTAGTCGACGTAAGATGCTGACCATGAGGTGTGACTTCAACGTCAGCTGGTTCGTCACACCATTCCCGTCTAACTCAAGTAGGTCTCCAATCATTTTCGACATAGATCATCTACGTTGGTGAACTACAGTTTTATTGTACCTCGAAGAAAGGTAGAAAACCAATCTTTCAATTTTAGTTGTTTCTTAATTTAAATATAATACATAAGGACTTTGTATGAAACATAATTGTTATCAGTAATTTGTATCGCTGTCGCATGGAATATGTGTACCCTTCTTTTTACATTTCCATGCCTGAGCACAATTAACCGTAACATAGCTCACAAGTTACCAAGAATTTGTGCATCCGAGTGGATAGATTACAATTCTTTAAATACCAGCAAAAACCTGGAGTCATACATAAAAAACATAATGTAAGCTGACTGAAATCATTTTGTTTAAGTCAGTTAGTCTTAAGGATTGTGAACTGGGTTATGGATGTTTACTAACCTTAATAACCCCTTACTAGTTCATTAGTTCACTATGTTTAAACCCCATGAAGCGCATAACAGTAAAGAAATATCACCGCCCATCGGCTCGGATTTGTCTATACTGTAGGATAGTGCAGAACACTACGTGATTTTGACTAAGAATTTTTTGTTACTAAAAGCATTTTAGTTCTATAACCGAAATTCTCTGTTAATCTCATGAAGATAATACTAATCTCGATGTAGTGTTACTGCTAGTAAATACTGGTCATACAGTTTAACCACTTACGTCCACAATTTGTGGAAACAGTCTATGTTCAAGTTCAACTTCCATAACACTTGCTAGATATCAGCATATTTAAAACAGCTATTTTATAGAAGCATAGTGTAGGTTCTAAGGGAACTATTAACTCAATAATATAGTTTTCTATATCACGGATAATCTCACTAAGTTCTGTCAGCAGTTCCAAAAGAAGGGAATAAACTTAAATACGCCACAGATATTGAGGGTTTAACAACGCTCTTTTCTGTTTTACCTCTATAACCGAAAGGTACCATTAGTCAAATAGGAAGTAAGAGATGAATTATTTATATTTTATGTCTGAAAGTTGTCGATATGTTGAGAAGCGTTTGACCGAAGCTAAGTTTTACGATGAACCCACTCATGATCTGATGTGGCAACTGTGTCGAGCGCCTTCAGCCTCCAGCAAAACTAATGAAGTCAGCATCAATGTTGAAGACCTACAAACCTACTTATTTAGCAGTTCTACATACCACTACGGAATTCTAAGACGTCGGAAAAGGCCTTCGGAGTTTGTTCTTTCAATGGTCTCTAAACAGCTTATGTGCAGTTACTGTAAGACTAAGAAAGCCGTTCTATAATACGTTACTGCTCAATGAAAGATAATTATTTTCGTTGAAGGGAGCAGAGTTTCGAGTAGATTACACCAATGCTGCATTAGGAAGATTTTTGGTGGCATTGGGCACTAACTACACAATCCTCAGAGCTGAACACAGGACAATTGGGAAAAGAGATTTTTAACATGAACGCGGATAAAAACCTAACGATGGAGAACGCGGGAACAATGAAAAGAGTGAAATCGTATTGATGAGATGGCCTTGCAGGCGTGGCTATCATTGAATGTTGTTATATACCTCTTATCCATAATAAATATATTGTTCTGCCTCTAGCCTAAATGTGTTCTCCATCATATATTGATGATTGTTACAACGCGATGGGTTGCTGTAGATAATAATGTGACTTCCACGTAATATCTTATAGATTAGGAAGTTAAATCATGAAAAATGTACAATTTTAAGATTAGGTCTATTATTAGAGCAGTATTAATATCATAATAGACCATAATTCAACAGATTCACCAATAATGACAAGGGAAATTTTTAGGAAAACTGAACTGTTTTCGAGACTTTTCAATCGTTTTTCCAGTTGATCATGAAGAAACTGTAGCGATATGTCCCGAGGGAAGCATGCTGATAATAGGTGTTGTGTTTTTTGAAGAACCAGTTGTCATATATCTACATAATAAATACAAGACCAAAGGTCATGTCGACGTTTTTATATAAATTTTAGGAGCCATGTATGACTTTCAAACACTTGACAGTCTTTACTGACGTTTATCTTAATCATTAAAAGCTTTTGAAAGACTATAAAGAAATTGTTTATAGTGTAGTGGTAAATAAATCCCCAAACTAAATAACTCAATAGGTTTTCGACATTGGATGCTGACCATATGTTTTAGTGGACTCATCTAGCTGAAGGCGCTCGGTCATGCATCCGCACCAGATCACGTGCTGTCACGCTGTGCTCAACAACAATCGCAATCACTAGCCAGATTAGATCAGAGATTCCCGATATATTGGTTATTGCCAAATACACTCTTCCGATCTCCTCGACTCTGTCTTTTGATTTCTCTCGGTGGGAACAAAGCATATTAGAAGGTGTTATTGGTAGAAGCGTTGTCAAACACTGAATACCTGTATCATCCTCATTGGTGAGACCGTCGTGATCTGGTACACCTAACTGCAACTGTGAGTCTGTTCCTTTTTGGGATTTTTATATATTATTACCTTTTTTTTAAGCATTGTGATTTTTTTTTCGTGTTTTTCCTGGGATATATATATATATTTTTCCCTCGTTCGTTATCGTACTTCATATTTCATCATGGCTGAACAGACACCCAAAGTACTCAACCTTAAGACTTTGTCCCCGCCTTCGTTTCAACTCATGCCTTTCTGGCCCGACAATATTGAAGCCTGGTTCTGCTACGCATAAGCTGATTTCTCCGAGCACGGCGTGATCGACACACGTGCACAATTCCTCGCAGTAGTCAAGGCACTACCGCGCGAATTCAACAGGTACGTAACACCTAGTATGTTTACTAGTGATGTTTCCGAACCTTACGAAATCCTTAAACGTTCGATTCTTAAACGAGGAGACCTAACCGATCGACAAAGGTTAGATCAACTCTTCAATAACATCGACCTGCAACACGGTTCTGCGACTGACATGTTGCAAAGAATGAGAGAAGTGATAGGCCTAAGGACTTTCGACGAAGGTCTATTTAAACAACTTTTCTTATCTAAACTTCCTCAACAGGTGCAAGCGGTTCTGGTCTCATTTCAGAACAACGCCTTAGACGAGCTAGCTGCATCTGCCGATCGTATTTTAGAAATAACGAAATCGTCTACTTCAGAGGTATTTTCCGTCAAAGAAAAGCCTCACGCGACTCAGAATGACATAACCGAGTTATGTCATACACTCACGCGTTATCTTAATCTTCGTAACGACCGTAGTCGCTCACGCAGTCCACGTAGAAGCATTTCGCGTAAACGATCTGTCTCTAGACCACGAGAGACAGATAACCCTGACTGGTGCTGGTATCATAACCAGTATGGGAAATCTTCCAGAAATTGCAGAAAACCCTGCAATTTTCCCAACACGAAAACGACTGACTCGAAAAACAATTCGGGAAACTTCCAAGCCGGCACGCGTTAACGGCAACCGTAGCCGGCGAACATAGCCGTCTGTTGTACGTCACAGATGTGACAACGAGAGTTCGCTACCTCGTCGACACTGGCGCAGAAGTTAGCGTTCTCCCAGCAAATCATAACGACCGGCTCCACGAATCAACTCTAAACTTACAGGCGGCAAATGGAAAACCAATCGCCACGTATGGCAAAAGGTACGTCTACCTTAACGTGGGTTTACGCAAACCCATCCATTGGATTTTCGTTGTTGCAGATGTTTCTATGCCAATCATTGGTATGGATCTTCTACAACATCATAATCTAATCATCGACACGCGCAAACGGAGGCTAGTAGATGGAAACACTAAATTATCCGTTTGCGTAACTTCTTTTTCTGGTTGTAGATTATCCCCAGTCACAGTTAAGCATTCGATAGACCCACTCTATCAACCACTACTCGACAAGTACCCTGGGATACAACAAGCTCAAACGAAACTACCGTGTGTAACCAGCAATGTTACACATCACATCACGACTACAGGACCACCTGTATTCTCTAAAGCACGACGACTAGCTCCGGAAAAGCTGAGGTTAGCGAAAAACGAATTCGATCATATGATAGACTTAGGAATCATACGACCGTCAAACAGCCCTTATGCATCTCCGTTGCACATGGTCCCTAAAAAGGACAGCAACGATTGGCGTCCGACTGGTGACTATCGGCGATTGAATGCAAAAACCATTCCCGATCGTTACCCGTTGCCACACATTCACGATTTGACAGCTACCTTGAAAGGTACAACTGTCTTTTCGAAAATCGACTTGGTTAAAGCGTATAACCAAATCCCTATGGCTACAAACGACATACCAAAAACAGCTATCATAACTCCTTTCGGACTCTATGAATTTTTGCGAATGCCGTTCGGTCTAAGAAACGCTGCGCAAACTTTCCAAAGATTCATAGACGACGTCTTTCGAGGCCTCAACTTCGTACATGCGTATGTTGATGACTGCTTAATCGCAAGTCCGGACAGAGAATCACATCTCAAGCATCTGGATCTTGTTTTCGAACGATTACAAAAACATGGCATTACTGTAAACGTTCAGAAATGCCAATTCGGAACCGACTCGTTAGATTTCCTAGGACACACTATCGATGCTCAAGGCATTCGACCCCTTAGGACCAAAGTGGCGGCCATTCTGGATTACCCAGAACCGACCAACGTCAAGCAACTACGCACGTTTAACGGCCTGGTAAGTTTCTATAGACGCTTCATACCGAAATGCGCATTACTTATGAAACCTCTTACTGACCAACTTCGTGGAAATGCGAAATCCATTAATTTGGACGACACCGCACGAAAAGCATTCTCCACAGTTAAGGAACTGATCGCTAAAGCAACAATGCTCGCACATCAGGACACTGAAGCACCCATTAGTATCGCAGTAGACGCATCCGACTCGGCAATCGGAGGAGTCTTACAACAATGGATTAACAACTCCTGGCAACCCTTGGCATTTTTTCTAGACGGTTGCTAGACACCGAATCGAGATACAGCACATTCGGTAGGGAACTCCTAGCTATGTATTGTGCTGTACGGCATTTTCAACACTATATCGAAGGCCGCGAATTCACTCTATTCACTGACCATAAACCGCTCACTTTCTCGTTAAGCTCTCCTTCTGACAAGTACTCTCCCCGTGAGTCTCGACAACTGGACTACATTTCGCAGTTTACTTCAGATATTCAACATATTTCTGGATCAAACAATGTAGTTGCAGACGCCTTGTCTCGAATAAACTCCTTGAACAGTTTCCAAGGAATCGACCTTCTTAAACTCGCCCAGCTTCAAAAAGAAGACACTGATCTTCAGCAAGAGTTATCGTCCACAACCCTTAAACTACGCATCAAACAGATGGGAACAGGTAAGGAAACCTTACTTTGTGACACATCTACAGGTAGAGATCGCCCAATCGTTCCGAAACATTATCGACGCAATGTCTTCAACACATTGCACAAACTTTCTCATCCAGGTGTTCGTGCAACCATCAAGCTCATAGCAGAACGCTTTTGCTGGCCTGGTATGAATAAAGACGTGAGGGAGTGGGCACGCTCCTGTGTAAGCTGCCAAAAATCTAAGGTCATCAGACACAATAAATGTCCCTTAGGCTCATTTAAAACTCCCGATGCTCGTTTCGACCATGTTCATCTGGATTTGGTAGGACCTTTACCAGATTCAAATGGATACTCTTACCTCTTAACCTGTGTAGACCGTTTCACTCGATGGCCAGAAGCAGTACCTATCAAGGACATCACTGCTGAAACAGTGGCCCGAACCTTCGTCGAACGATGGGTAGCAAACTTCGGTTGCCCGTCAACCATCACCACAGACCGCGGACGTCAGTTTGAGTCTGAACTTTTCCGTCGTCTGACCACACTATTAGGAAGCACTCGCTTCCGAACGACCGCCTACCACCCACAAGCAAACGGGTTGGTAGAACGCTTTCACCGACAACTAAAAGCTTCACTATCAGCTGCAAACGTTTCACAGTGGACCGACGCTCTTCCACTCGTCTTACTAGGTATCCGCAATGCAGTGAAAGCTGACATTGGATACACTGCGGCTCAACTCGTTTATGGAACGACACTTCGACTTCCAGGAGAATTCGTGGATCCTTCATCCTCTTCAATGAGCATGGATCTAACCTCCTACACGAACAGGCTTACAAACGCAATGCGTTCAGTTAAACCTGCTTCCACTCGACCTCAATCAACTGATGTTTTCATTCAACCTGAGTTACGATATAGTACACACGTTTTCGTTCGTCGAGACTCGCATCGACGACCTTTCGAATCAGCATACGAAGGACCTTTCAAAGTTCTTCAACGCGAACCGAAGTACTATATAATCGATAAGAACGGAACCAACGATAGCATCAGCATCGATCGCCTCAAAGCAGCGTATTTAGAAGGAAATCCTATCTACGTGGATTTTCCTTCGGTACAATTGAACGACACGACTCCGATACTTATAATACCTCATCCGACAACCAACACACACGATGATACTTCGACAGTATCCGAAAATAAACTTAAAACGACACGTTCTGGAAGAAGAGTAAGATTTCCAGAACATTTAAATGACTATTGCACGTAAGGCACTTCTCGACATTTTCTATATTATTAAAAAAATTTTTTTTAAAATAGGCTTATATATTTTCATTTCTATTTTAAAAAAAAAAAACAAAAAAAAAACGATTTTTTTAACGCTGTTACGTTTCATGAGTTTATTTTCCCTTTTTTTACGCACATACGAGTGTATTTTCGACATGCACTTACATTTTCTTTCTTCTTTTCCAGGACGGCTGGAAAAGAACGATGACGTTTATGAGGATACGAAACTTTCATTGTACATTTCTTTTTTTACTATGTTGTACTCCGGTCCCATATAGTAAGGAAAGACGACCAGACGCTGCTAAATTTAGTAAGCTATCAGAAGAGTGTTTACCAACGACAAACTCGTTGGGTTTAAACTTCTGGCTGGCCACGTCTTAGGGTCATCACTGCCCCACTAGGGGGGGAGTGATCTGTAGCGGTAAATAAATCCCCAAACTAAATAGCTCAATAGGTTTTCGACATTGGATGCTGACCATATGTTTTAGTGGACTCATCTAGCTGAAGGCGCTCGGTCATGCATCCGCACCAGATCACGTGCTGTCACGCTGTGCTCAACAACAATCGCAATCACTAGCCAGATTAGATCAGAGATTCCCGATATATTGGTTATTGCCAAATACACTCTTCCGATCTCCTCGACTCTGTCTTTTGATTTCTCTCGGTGGGAACAAAGCATATTAGAAGGTGTTATTGGTAGAAGCGTTGTCAAACACTGAATACCTGTATCATCCTCAATAGCCCTGCTTATATGATTAGTAATTGATGTTTGGTAGACAACTAAAAATTTGGTCAATATTACCAGTGTAAACCATACATAAAAAGGATTATTTGACGTCAATTGTAGGGAAACTATTTCGAACCAGGGGACATTAATGTTTCTATGTTTGTCAACAATATTTGACAAACTTCATTAAAAGTGCATAAAGCATATGTGTTAATGTAGGCGTAACCTCTAAAGATCTCAGTCAGTTCTCTTACCCGGGTCTCAGAGTGAAAATATAGAGATTATTAATCAATTACAAAGCAGGGAATCAGATCAAATACTTCCCTACTTTCGAAAGGGGTTCGGAAATGCCAGGACGCGTTCAGATAGTGGAGCTTTAAAATGTTGAACTGTCTGTCTCATCTCACGATAATGGAATGAGTCAAACTAACATACGCAAAGAATCTTACCTCGTCCTAAGAAGTAATTTAACATAGCCTCATCATATTTCGAACAACGATGTGGTGGGTAACTCATTTTATTTATTTCTAATGCTTAGGAGATATGATGAAGAAGTATATTCACATGAAGTTGAAGAAAGTATCTTGTCGTTACCTTACGAGTCTCATTACCTCTACAAAGTTATGAACTACTGGAATCCTTCACAAGAATATACAATGACAATACACGTTGACGCGCAGAAACATTAATTAGGTCTTCGTAGTACCCTAAATCGTTGAGATCAACATAGGTATTCTTGCCTTCTACCCACAACACAGGAGACTGTAACTAGCATTTAATCATGTATCCTTATGTAAACATCTGCGATATAAGTCATTCTTCCATTTATTTAGGGGGTAAGTAACGTACGTCGATGAAATGTTAATGAACCTTCAAATTAATATATCTTATTACAAGTTTGTTTATTTCGCATTCGATCATGTGTACACTAAGCATAATGTATATCACGGTCGGTAAAGATGCGTTTTGTACCTAAAAAACACAGTGACGAAGGGCTCGAAGATTTTTAGTCACTTCTATCCAACATTTGACTGAGCATAGACAAATATAATCGAATTCGGGAAATAATTTGAAGAACTATGGGGATAGTACGAGAGAAAAAGATAATCAAATACCTAATTGTGTGCTAAACATCTTAAGAGGTAGAAAATAATGGGAGTGAAGATGATGAAAATCGTTCAATGAAAATTGATGATTGAATTAAATTTATATGTTTATCAATGAAAAATAAATGCGTGAATTTATGTGATAATTCATTTTCCATTTTCTGCATCACTCCTCACCGTCACTATCTCTTGCATCATATCTGGCCGAGGACAATATCCAAATTTTATACGAAATGATAACCCCTTCTGATATCATTCAACATATGCTCACTAATGACTGGCTTCAAGAGATATTTCCTGGAGTTCTAGTAAAATGCAGCGATCATTGTAGTTCAACCGGGTCTGTTGTCAGATAAAAACGCACTGAAGACAATGGTGGATGTGTAACTCGATTTCATGCATTGATTGAAGTTAAACAGTGACACCGTTAGATACCGGCTCAGTGTTTTAGAAGTTGTGCGTTCGTGTGCAAGACCTATAGGTACTGGGCTCGAATGTCGCGATGTGGGATCGTGCATGCGCGCTGCTGAGGAGCCCCACAATAGGACGAAACAACCGTTCCGTATTTCCAGGTTTTTCAACGCGGCCTAGATTCACTTGACTGGTGATCACAACTATTAAAGCCAAAACCGTGAAAGGCTTATAGCTGAAAACTGGTAAAACCAAATATCATTGATTAAGCCCCAAAAACGAAAATTTAAGGTAAAAGTAAAACAGAAACCGTAGTTATTTGCAAAAACGAAACATCTGATAACTGCCAACCACCTTGTTAACATGTTCAATGTTTGTTTGTCTACATAATCAACAACGAAGTAAAGTCCTATGCAGCAGGGGCTTTTTTGACTTATTTTTCAAGGTAGGGTTTTTTGTTTCTCTTTGCTATATTTAAACTCAGCTTGGAACATCATCGTATTTCATTTGGGTCCTCAACTCAAACTATTTTTTATCTTGTTCATAAAACCAACTTACTTTAGACTTGCATAAAGTGAATAGATAAGCATGTCTTTACATGGTTAGTTAATTTGAAAGTATCGAGATATTTATGTAGTTTTCTACAACAAATACTTACAAATCTGGTTGCATGGTTTTTCAGGAGACCGATTCTTCAAGATTTAAGCAATGTAGAATTTATCTCTTATAGGATGCATGTATGATAGGCAGAAAATGAACAACCCCAACAAACAACACTTGAGACTTAAAACTTTAGTGACTGTTTTCCCATAAGTTTTGACTCGATCAGGCGGGACTTTACGCGAAGCTTTTAGAGTCTTTGCTCTTCATTTTCATGGCGTCATGCTATTGTAAGTAATGCTCATCTATATCTTTCAGTGCAATGATAGTTACCCCTGAACCTAGTTATATTTGATATTTAGTTGCAAAAGAAGCTGCAACCAACTCACTGATCCTTTTAGGCTGATGGATTTGCTGGCCACTGAAGCGTAAGGAATATTAGCGTAAACAAGGGAATAATCAAAGTTGAGATAGATAGCTTAAAAGGAACAGCAGTCTTGTATACAACCACACCAGTGGCAGCTGATCGCGATGTGATCATTCTGAGTCCAGTCTTGAAATGTAGAGCGAGAACGCCAGATGGCACATTGGCGATGACTGCCGGTAGTTAGTGCTAGCCAAAAACAGGTTGTGGTCTGCGCACAGTTGCAGTAGACGTTAACCGTTATCTGACCTGCAACCAATAAGTCCCTATCGACTACTCAAATGACTCTCCTGTGTCTAGACGCCCGACCTGAGCATTCAAGTCTCCGACTAGTACTACAATATCTGCCGAATGCACTTTCTGGAGAAGGACAGTTAACTGGTGGTAGAATTCATACTTGATTGCATCCGGGCTGCAATCTGTCGGGACATAGGCGGAGATGACGAAAAGACATCGTTTCTCACGCCGATTTCTCACTTCGGTTGGTTTTTCTAATCTAATAGCACATAGCCGCCTGTTAATGGGGATCCAGTCGATCAGTACTGCCTCTGCTCTAGCGCCAGCAAAACCAGAGGGAGTTGCCATGGGGTACCCGGATAAACGCATGTAAAACAATCTTTTCGAAGCGACAGACAAAGTGAATTTATAGTATTTCACTAGTTCTGAATACGGGTCTCGGACAGACAACAGACATCGATATTAGGACTTTCTAAAGACATAGCCAACCCTATCTGTTGTCCGATATGCATTATTGTGTGAACGGTGAAGGCAGCCAGTTTGGATGGTGCACGTGGTTTCAGAAAAACTGTTTCAGTATACGTTTTTGGTGGTGGCATTCAACTTCCGACTAGTCAGTAACTTGCGACCGTTTCTTAGGGGGCTACACTCGAAGCCTTCGACCTAAAGGTCTGATCCACAAGGCAGCGGATAAATGTTAGGAGATGCAGCCCCATGGTAGCCGGTAACCAGCAATTGGTTCATATGCCATTTGTTCCTTCAGGATACTGGAGCCCATGTGCACTATTGGTTTGGAATCAGAGTTTTCCAACTATTCTAGGTGGACCCTCCGTATCCACCAGCCCGATTAAAGCGCCGTACATTCGCTTTTTGTCCTCTCGATCTCTTAAAGAACACCCCAGTAAAAGAGGGCAGTGAGTAGGACTTTCGTGGGAGCGGCTATATACATGTGGCTATATGAGAGCATTTCGAGAGAGAGAGCGAACTCTACTTTCGACCGTACCAGGGTATTTGGGGGCATTAGAATATAAGCTCACCTATTAACGATGAATCGGATAGATTACTTGGGTAAAAATGGTCTATTTTACGGAAACTAAATGAGTTACTCACATCTGTCATAACTTGTACTGTTCAATAACCTTGAGTCATCACTCTTGAGTATCTTTCCTTCTGGCTTAGTCTGTCCGCTAGTTTCGAGTAACTGTAAGCTCCATCTTAAAAATTAGGTTCAATACTGACTCCATATATGGGAAGCTAAGATGAAATCTTTAATAACAAATAGAAAATTGGTAGGAAGCAGAAAGAAAAAGTGCTTATATTGAATAGGCTCCACCTGAATACTCTTAAAATTATGGCAGTGATTAATGCTTCCTGACTTCTCCAGATAAAAGAATCCATTTTCTTTGAGAGTTATCTAATGAATCGACGGTCTGGTTCATCTGAGACAGTGTCTACCAAACATAGGTGGTAAATCTATAGAATCTACTTCTTGATTTATTTACTGCCTTCACCCCGTTGTGTAAGTGTACTTGACTTTGATTATGACTAAGAATCATTTTACAGAAGTACCCGATGGGTGTATATTTAGCTCCATAATCTTCTAAAGAATCATTTTAACTCATTGGTGGTAATTAAGGTAAGACTCAATCATTTTTGTGAGTCCAATAATTACAACACAGTGATAACTTCTTGGAATGTTTTTAATAAAGCGTCAACACTCTTGATAAAGGATAAAACCCATTTTAACCTGACTCGAGTTGTTACTTAGCAACATCATCAATGTGTACAATGCTTTTTAACAAAGGGAATCAGTCAGTCATCTACAACTTAGGACCAGGCACATATAGGCATCTGTCCAAGTTGCTACAACTCATTGGCACAATATGAACACCAAATTCATAAAAGCAGTTACTTCAATTATAGTAGTATGTATGAAATAAGATTGCATATAAGAATATGATACAGAGGGAAAGTTAGTTATTTTAATTTCACAGTTTAAAGGAAGACAAAGTGTATTCACGTACGCCATTGTGGTTGATTGTGAGCCATGTCAAGGAAATAGTGACAATGTATCACTTGAATCCGGCGTTATTTTCAGTATAGCTTTGTTTTGTCACATGCTTAAATATAAAGTTTTACCGTTTTATTTTGTATTATATTTCTGTTTGGATTTTAAAAGCTTAGTTTCAATATCTACTCAGTTTAAAATATATTGACAAGTTGTGTTTATTATCCCAAGTTTATTGAGTTCGTTAAAAGGTTTTCAACTAAGTCAGCTTAATGTTTTTTTATTTCCTTAGTGCACTTCAATGAGTTGGCATCAGCCTGGTCTTGATGTCAGTGCGGCTCCTTTACATCAACTTACACCTCATGGTCTATTATCAAATGAATATCTTTCTGGGTTTGATCAGAGTTCTGGTGGTATGGATTCGGAAAATGCACTCTTGACGGAGCAGCGTGCACAGTTGACAGGAAGAGAACTTCAACAACTTCTTAGTGTTGCTCATCAAAGTTTAGATGAAGCTCAGGAAAGGTATCTAAGCTCATTTCAAGAATCATTTTTTAACTCTTAATTATAATGTTGCAACAGCTTCAGTTATAGGATCACTCACTTTGAGTTACTACGAAAAAATTCCTCACGTTCAGTAGTACTTTATATCTACCGTAGTTTAATATTTTTGATGCTACTATAATATTATGTAAAACATAACGAGATGTTTGGTGCTTTAATTTGACGTCACCGCCTTATTTATGTTCATCACTACCTACATATAGCTCTCCGGACTGTAGAATAACTTACATTGTTTTTACTCCAATCAGTTAGTCTATACTTATTAACATTGTAAAGTTCAGTTGTTAGCGACTTCATGAACTGATGGTATGTTTTGGTTTGGTTGCCCCTAGCTTTCTTCCAGCCCACTCTTACACTAGCAAACATCTCCCATCAAGGTAGGTGGTGGTTGGGCATACATAACACATATCCCAACCACCTCAGTTGATGAAGGTTTACTACCTCACCAATCTGTATCCCATCATTACCTAGTACTCTATTCCTAACCCAGGGATCACTTGCTCCGTTTCCTCAAAACTTTAGCAATTCTTCGTAAACACATGTGATCAAATACCAGTAACCTACGAAAATCCTCTATTCTTAATGGTCATTTTTCGCACCCATAAAGTGGGACAGAGGGACTTACCGCGCAGTAAACTCGTCCTTTGATTGGCAGACGGATATCTCATTTACACCACAAGTGGCGCAATTTGGCAAAAGCCAGTAGGGGCCTTTGAATCTGTACCAGGATTTCGTCAGACACCAGCCCGTCGGGACTGATAAGACTCCCAAAACAAGTGAAGTAATCGACGCACTCAACTACTCCATTCCCTACCATTAATTCAGGTGGTAAAGCAAGTCAGTTCCGAAGTAATATTTTACATTCGAAGTGAGAGAACCACATTCCAAACATGCTTGCATTGTTGCTTGAGTTAGTCAGAATGCTTTGTATTTTGTGAGCTTCATAATAAAAAGGAGTAATATATTCACGAAGTAGTTATGTTTAAACCAAACTAAGTGGCGTTGCAACTTTTGCCCGGCAATTATTACGTGATATGATTGCTAATCAGAACATGACTTATACAATCTTAGCACTGTGCCAAACCAATGACGCGTTGATCGGTACGAGGGGCCTAGAGTCCTTATTGGTCCTTCTCATCTAGCCCTGCCTGTTCAGTCCAGAGCACCAATTTCAGCCTCAATTTTTAGAATCATATATTTCAAAAATACTTGGTATATATACAAGCAAACCAGACCACATCATACCATAAAATAAAAAATAACAGTCGTACAAGAAGACCAAGCCCAAAAGTGGCCGTGATTGTGAAAGACTAACTGATAAATTGGAGATAACTTAAGAATAGTAGATCATATAATAGTATTCAATAGGTTAAATGGAAGCTTATAATAAAAGGAATATGAATAGACATCTAATATTAGTCCATAAATAATTCCTAGACGTTGCCATTCATTTATTCTTCTTTGGGATATAACAAGTGGATTAAATGATTCTTTAACAGCTTAAATCATTGAAATACTGTTTCATATTTTAATTAAACGTTATTTCCGAAGAAAATGCTCTCTACATTTATCTAAAGTTATTAGTGAAACTCCTTGATAAGTACAGTTTTGTGCAATGCCCGTAAGGCTACTAAATCAATGTGATAACTATGTTTACTCTCTATTTAGCAGAATTCTTTGTATCCGTTAGCAATATAATGTACATTATATTGTTGTATAAGTAGTAGGTGAAATCATTTCTCAACATCGGTTATGCTTCTTTGGATATGTTTCTTTGACTTTAAGTGTGTCTATGCTAATTAGTACTAGATGACATTACAACTGTCTGGAACTAGCATTAGAATAATAGGGTTATTGTGTTGAGTCACAATAAAGGTAACTTTGGCGCAATAAAGCATATGTTTCTTAAATGAAGTTGTTGAAATTAGAGTGTTGTTTTGTTCTGTCTTCTACACGAATAGCAAAATAATATAAAACCTAATAGTGACCAATTTAAGCCTCTATGTAATTATTTAGTTCATTTGTAACTCAAGATTTTACTCACTTGCAAGTATATTTTTCCTTAATGTTATTCTTTGTTTTTGACACAGTTCTCTCGTCATCCCATTCACAATATTCATTGGTTGTTTGTATTTTTCATCTTTGTTTTGTTGATTTATAGAAAACAGTCATTAAATAGTCATAGATTAAAGCCTGCTCTATACAGTGTGTTCTGTGAAATCAAGGAAAAAACAGGTAGGTTTGCACATAGTTATTATTATGTAGTTGCAGAATATTTTTTCACGAAATTTCGTATATTTAAAACTGTTAGTCCTTATGAGAAAATTCGATAATACACTGCGAGGACGTTTATCAAAACTGTATATACGGCTCTAGTATAGCAAATAGTACTTGTAGCTTTGTGCCCTAATAATACCGCCAATTAGAGAACAGTGACTTATCGACCGGACTAATGACGCATAAACCCGTACGAGCAGTCTAGAGTCCTTGTCGGTCCTTCTGCCTGTTGCATCCAGAACAGCAATCTCAGCCTCTGCAATATGAACTATATACTTCAAACATACTAGGTTTGTATCCAAGCCAAACAGAGCATATCGTACCATAAAATAGAAAATAACCTTTGTACAAGATCTAGCCAAAAGTGGCTGTGAATGTGGGAGACTGTAATTAATAGACTAGACATAACTCAAGAATCGTATAATGATAGTCTATGGGTCAAAATAAGGCTTTTAATAAGAGGAATATGAATATGCATAGTTTAGTTGCTTGATAATCATACAACAAAAATTTATGTATCGTATTGGTCCATAAATAGTTCTCAAGAGTTACCGTTCATTATTCTCGACGGGATATAACAGTATTGATAAAATCCGGAAGTGGATTTTCGGGTAAACACACGCAAGTTCAGTATCGAGTTGCTACGCAGCAATAATCATTAGTTGAATATCAAGCACTTTTAAAATAAAGAATATTATGCATATTCAGTCATCTGACCACTGGTCATCGAGTATTGATAAACTATACAAATCAAACAGGAAGTCATGTTATACGATATACCAGCATTGTATTTTAAATGGCCAACTAATTAAACATCATTTCTTAAATTTGCACTATTTTGTCACTTTAGGAAAATACTATCCTCATCAGATATAGAATTAAAACGAACTAAGTTAAATCTCTTTTGAACAGAATCTTTTACTATGTCGTTTTACATAAGAGACAAAAGTAGCAGCTTATAGTTTTAATGTCACAACCTTTTTGTATTGTTTACTTCTCGCAATGATGTTTAGCTCTAAGTTTGAGAAACTCAGCTGTTTCTGCTGTAGAAGATGAAGCTAATTCACCAGATCCTCAGCTTTTACGCTTGGATAAAATGTTAGTTGCTGAAGGTGTAACAGGACCTGGCGGTAGTCTGAATAATGATCTAAGTGACGGTCCTGGAGACTTGGGTGGGGGACCCGGCGATTGCAATCAAATTGAACATGCTGATTATCGCGCCAAATTGTCTCAGATTCGCCAGATATATCATGCAGAATTGGAGAAATATAAAAATGTAAGTTCTTTCAGTACCGCTATCTTTATAAGATTATCAATTGCATTATCCTGCTTAAACTAATGACCAACCAAAAATAATTATGTTTATTATATAAGGTTTCCCTCATATTTGTTCTATTTTCTGATAAATAGTCGTATTAAACGTAAGTGAAGCTTTTTCTGATGTTTCACTAAGTACTAACTGTAGGCACTATCGATTTTCCCCCAAACTATCCCCAACGTGGTTCTTCATACACATAAGTAAGGACTAGGAAAATACAATAATTAAAGAGCTCATCTTAGACCTAGACATAAGATTCTACCTTAACACTCCACTCCGTTTAATTAGATAAGTGTAAATATATCTTACTTTCTGTACAAACCTGATAAGCTGTTGCCGTACTTCGCAACAATTAAGCGTAAACATTTAAAATCAACTTGGTAGTGATCGATCCTTGTAAAAGATCGTAGTTGTCTGCTTATGTTGTGACACCAAGTACATGTTAAATCTCATTAAACACCCTACAATTATTATTCTCACTCTAAGTTTTAAATCTCCGAAAAATTCCCATCATATCAAATCTCTGTTATCTGACATTGAAATCTGTTAGTTTTGAACGTAAAATAATACCTAAAGGTCAGATAGTAATGTTGATATCATATTAAAGTTATCCAGTTTTAAGATTTAAAAAACCTTATTTTGGATCACACTCTGTACTGGAACCAAACTATTATACATTATGTCCGTATTCAATAACTACTCTAATCGTCCTTCCAGTGTTTTATTGATTGTGTTCATTCTAACCAGTGTTCATGTTGACTAAAGGCGATGGTAAATGACTTAAAGTAGCTCATATTTCTCCAGGTTAAATGTTGATTCTATAAAAAATAATTACGCCTTATATACTTTTTTTCATGCCGTTCTCTAACCTACACGAGTATTTATCCTAATTAGCAAATGATTCGTCAAATAGTTGCACTTCAATTTCAACTAGGATTTCAAAGATACAATTAGAGAAGAAATATGATTTTCGATATTTGTTCATAATTTGTATAGACAAGGCCATGCCAATTTATCTAGGTGTTTGTGTAATCTGAACTTATTAGGTATTTCCTGGTAATACTAAATCCACTCTGTAGTTTAAGTCGTTCTCTGTAGGTTAGTAAAGATTGATGATTTTTTTCCTAAAATTAGATCTGATCTCTTTAGAAGGCTTATGGGCTCTAAAACGTTTGAAGGTCTTGTGTACTAACAACTCTAATGTCACTGGTATGGAATAAAACGGCTGCCTAGTGTACTTCATTTTTGTTCCTTGTGCAACTAGCGTAGAATTTTAATGAAAAGCATTTTTCAAATAATCTAGGTATTTCAATCTATGAATGAATTTTAATCTTGTCTAGCGAAATAACAATAACTTGGTGAATTGTTTCCATATTTTTACTTTGAAATGAAATGACCTATACTTAGTATGAACTCAATTTTTCCACTTTGAGTCATGCTCCTTTATTCATTTATAACTTTGGATTGAATATGATTTACAATGAAATCAGTTATTCAAAAGCTTTGCAACACTAAGGGTACATTAATAAATCATTAGACAATAGAGACACAACTCATTCTCTCTAACAATTTTATAATGTATTCTGCTTTGCATAAAACTTTTGTTTAGTCTTTTCCATTTTGTTGTTATCTTTGCTGTTAGGCGTGTGACGAATTCACAGGACATGTTATAAATTTATTGCGTGAACAGAGTCGTAGTCGACCTATAAGCCCAGCAGAAATTGAACTTATGGTTGGTATAATTCGAAGGAAGTTTCGAGCAATTGAAACACAGCTGAAACAAAGTACTTGTGAAGCAGTTATGATATTGCGATCGCGATTTTTGGACGCTAGGTAAGTTCATGGATGAATAATAGGATCTGATATGTTTCTAATGAATGTTTAAAAAAATAATTAAGAGCGTTCATAACTCCTATTATTTCGATTGAAAATCCTGGTAGGTGGCTTATGCTTCACGAAGGAGTAACAGTCGTACGTAAGTGTTCTTAGGTGCGGTTCATTGTTCCTTTTAAATAAGCGCTTATTGTACTAGAAACTTAAAATACTGAGCATCAGTAAACTTTTGGGCTAGTGCAATGAAAAGATGGGACTTTTTAGATTGTATGAATTAAAATAGTGAGTGGTTTGTTTAGAAATCCATGATTTTTTGGTATCTTTATTTATTGGTTAAGTTAGTCTTAGTATCTGGTTTCGTCATAAAGTAATTTTGATTGATTTCCCGCTCTTCAGAGAAATTAGTTTCCAATAGTTGGTTTTCAAATTAGACCGCTTCTTTCCGTTTCCTTGTGTCAGGAGTTACTTAATGATGGATTTAATTAGATGTTTCTGTGCCTAGTTGTGTTCTCTTAAAGGCTTCTAGATTGCCGAGCGATAGTATAGTGACTAAAATACTTGACTTTCAATTATTAGGTTACTCATTCGAATCCTTCTTCGTCTACTTCGGCTTCTACAACCGGTTAGCGTCAATAAAAGTTCATACAAATATTTTAACTCAAAGCCAGGTACATTATCGAAATTTATCAAAGGGACTAATTGTTTTAAACATAAACACGTGTTTGGTAAGTTATAAGAAAATATATAAACAACTTGGGTGGCTTACCGTTGTTAGGGTATTTCAATTATTATCCCAATCAAAACTACTCAACAATTTTGTGTGATTTACCTTGTTCACTCTCTCTATTGTAAAGAAAGGATGAACAGTTCATATTACTTTGATATGATTAGTAAATTGTAGGAACTTAGATAATGTATATGCGCCTGTCAAATCCTGGAGTAACTAAAACATTTTGAATATCAAATATAAAACTGTTTTGTAGACTTGTTTATTATGAAAGATAGTTTAAAGGTATCAAAGCAGTATCAATAAATCACTGGTGTTTCCAAATATACCAAATTTCGCTTGAGAATCTATCGTATCGAGGACCTTCATCGCTCTGTGGTTCACTGAAGCTTTAAGATCAAAACATTTTAAACACGTACCGTAATATTAATTGGCATTCAATCATGCTCCAGAAACAACATAGAAATCTTCCATTTCAACTAAACAACTGCTTGTTTCAGCCGTATACTTTCTTTGTTGTTTGATCAATGACTATATTACGATGATGTGACTACAAAACTGATTATTCTGTTGAATATCCTTCCTTTTTAGACGCAAACGTCGAAATTTCAGTAAAGAAGCTACTGAAGTACTGAATGAATATTTCTACTCTCATTTGGCTAATCCATATCCTTCAGAAGAAGCGAAAGAAGAATTAGCCAAAAAATGTGGGATAACTGTTTCACAAGTCAGTTTTCTGAAAATAATTCGCACATTTAACTCTTACAGTTTTCATTATAATATAATATTTTGGTAACATAAAATATCCTAATGGGGACCTGTTTCACAATTACCTTCTTAATGCCATAAGTTATCCATCATTATTTGAGAAATGAATTGCTACGTGATGTTTATGTGTAAATGACCCAGGATTCAAAATCTGAAGATAATATTTTCCCGAAACTTGATGAATTTATAGCGTTTTTACTAATCAGTGTTGATGACCTTTATATTTGTCATAATTATAACGTTTCAATCTACATGATTATCACAAAATAATAAAAACCAACTGCTTACATTATTCATGACTTGAGTTTTCGTATTGCTATATCTATTCATTTAGTCTTAATTCTTATCGGTAATGCTTAAAATGTCAGTGGACATGATAGCTTTTATAAAGTTATTCCTACATATCCCAAATCTGTTCTGAAATAACATTATTACGAAAAACTTGTAGTTCATACTTTTGAATTATGATTTGGTGGTTGAAAAAGCAAGTGACTTTCACTCAATAGGTATCAGATTCGGACTCAGTTCAACCCATTTCGGTTTAGACAGCTATGTAGTATCATTAATTTTCACACAAACAGTTTATTTCAAAGCCAAGTACATTATCCTGTACATCTTAAATAATTTACTTTACAATACTTTTACACTTCAAACATTATTCACAATTTTCGTTAGACTTCATCTTTCAAGGTAGAAAGTGAAGTCAGTTGTCATTGTATTTAACTAACGTGTATTGTCTGGGTTTTTGTTATCAGCACAAACCCTTGACTTTAATCTCTAAAACAAGTGTACATTTTGCTTGGGACATGCACATTTCAGATGTTTAGATGTTGTTCCAGAGATTAATTAACCGTTTAGTTACTAGGGTTTTTTTTAATGACTGTAACGAGTGTAAATCGATAGACTAGGAAAGTGAACATTGACTGACTGTTTTACTCTCGTTAAATAGTTAGACGTGTTATTTTCATTGATTGAGTTTAAGTTGTATATGTGTAGGAACTACGGTTTGTTATCCTCTTCCTCCTCTTTTATGGGACGGTTATAGTCAAAATTGTTCGTAATCATGTTCTTAATACTTCTAAATTCACTTTTCTAAATAGTCATAACTGTAAATTCGATTCCGTTATTGGCTCATATTTTCATTGTTACCACCTTTTCGCTTAATCTGACTAGTCGATAAATAATAGTTATGTTAAAGTATGATAATTTTTGCATTTTTAAAAATAACACAATTTATGAATTATATCCTTCGTTAATTACATCATGCTACTTAATTACTGTCAATTCTAAGAAATGAATTTGAACAAGTTATTTAAAATTCTGATCTATCTGTTAAAGTTGTATTCGCACAAAGTTACACTGGTGTAGGTTAACCTATAACTCCTTCTTATATTTATATTATTAGTAACATCATTAGAACTCTAAAATTCTCAATTGTTAGTTCAATTTGCTTTTGCTGTTCCGAGTTGATTAATATGATATGTCATACTTGAATTTTTCCATTTCAATTGCTATTTTGGTGATAATTATAACAAAAACTGATCTAGTATAAAAATCCATTTGTTAAAATAACAGTTATGAATTCAATTGGACCGTTTTTCATTCCATAGGTCTCTAATTGGTTTGGAAACAAACGTATTCGGTACAAGAAGAACATTGTAAAGGCTCAAGAGGAAGCAAATATGTATGCTGCGGCAACAGCCGCGGCAGCAGCAGCTGCTGGATCTGTGGCATCTGGAACTGGTGGTCCAACATCATCTGATGAAGTTAGCACTTGTTTTTAGTATTTTTGTAATAATTCATTATATCCAACTGTTACTTTCCTATTTAGAAATTTCGAATAAATCTTCATGGGATTTCCACTTCAAAGCTACGTACTACCATATAATACTTCCAAAGTTAAGGGACTTTCAAAGTAGCTATAATACCTTTATCCCACTGTTTTAGTCAGTGAGTAAACTGATGGTTCAAGTTAGGAAGTCATTGTTTCGAAAATTATGGAACTGAAATGATAACAAGGTTTTCGGGTTATTTATAAATTCTTCAAGGCCGGTGTCATTTTTTAACTGGAAAATATTACTTAGAGGAACTCGTCCATATGGGGGCACATTAGTTTTCTTGTGAATCATCTATATCACCATCAATAGTTTTTACATGAAACCTTAGAGTTTTATCTGTATGTACATTAATTGATGAGCGCAGTGGTACAAGTGAACCGTGATTTCGACGATCGCATTCACGTCTGTGCAAACGAATGTATGCCAAAAGGTGGCCATCATTACATTAATCATTAAATTTTCCTGGTTATTAATTACAAAGGGACCCCAGGAGATATAGTCCTTATTTCCTCAAATGACCAACAAAATGTTCATAAGAACTAGTGTACGTCTCGCTTATTTTTCATTGATACGGTATGATTCCTCTTTCATAGTCACACAAAGGACTCTTTCTCATACAATACCTCTCTAAATTACTCATTAGGCATTTGGATGTTTCATGGATTTTTACACTAAAACCTAGATATGACTGTTTCGAACCTAGAATAATTTGTTAGTATAACATATTGTTGATTTCAAAGCATTTTGCAGGAAGATATGAGTGTGTGTTTAGTTGTTAATAATCCGTCTTCTAATATCTTAAGTGTAGGTCAGATTTTTTAATCATAAGCAGCCTGAATGCTGTAGTTTCTCAACTTTAAAATTAATGTTTATATATTGCGGTAAATAAATGAGTTGGACGTTTTAAACCCGATTATTCACTTAGAATTAGTTAGATCTTAATTTCTTTTTTACACGGTGATTTATATCTTATCCATGTCTCATTACTTTTGTTTATGTCTTTATTAGCATTCTGTTGGATATGGTCATCCCGGTTATGAATACGATGATTCTATGAGCCTTCAAAGACCTGTCCCTCAAATGTCCTGTCCACCTGATCATGACACTTGGATGGGTGGGGGAGGAGCTGGAGTTCTCGGACCGGGTAGTTTAGATGAACCTGACTGCAAACGCAGTAAACTTTGAGTACCTCTATCCATATGAGACGAGCTGTTCAAATAACTTCATTCACTACATTTTACAGCTGACGAATTCGCCTTGAAGTAGCTTATTTGATAAGTATATATATATATATATATATATATATATATATATATATATATATATATATATATATATATATATATATATGCATTCTCTTCATCTGTTGGTTTATGTTCCATATTTCGTTAGTTCTATATTCCTTTAAAACATGTATTTTGTAGAGGAAATAATACCGGGGTTTACGCAGTAATCCCATGCAATATATACAAGTGACTATGTGTATTGTTATAGGCTGAATTGTCTCGGCTTTTTCTTACCTTTTGTTCTATTCTTTTTTCCCCGTATTTTATTCTTTAGTATATTTATTTATTAATGTTCGTAAGTTCTCAATGGTTAAGGCCTGTATCGTTTTCGTGGTCCTGTCTTTATAATACAAATATCATGTTAATTGTATTCCCTTTTTCTCTATGATGATCAAAATGAGTTCGATTTTTTTGGACATTTCACTTGAAACATTAAAGCCCTAATAATACTATCTTAATTGATGTTGTCTCTGTTGTCGTTTTTTCGTCACTTATCTTTTACCCTCTGGAGGGGATGTGAAAGTGCATCGACTTCCCATTTATACTTTCGTATTACTTATCTTTTATGTCTTGTGTTTTTATTCTCTTATGGTTTAAACGGTTAATTTCTTGTCTTGAGAATTTCGCTTCATTTATTTGCTAACTATTCTCTCCTATACACTTACATTCTTTTATACTACTTTTTTTTTCATTCTGTAAGATGTGGGTGTGTATCTTTTAGGACTGTGTCGTAAGACGATTTTTTCTCTTTCAATTTATTTCATTTCAATAAAACAAATCGTATTACTTTCTCAGTATTGTTAATATTTTAAATAATGGTGATTCACTAACTAACTAGTCAGCTCTAACTTTGAACTCCACTCATCTACTACGGTTTATATGTCCAATTAGTTTTAATCGCCTTCACAAACAGTTTATCATAAAAGGCAAGTATTGAAACTCAATCAAATCACATCATAATCTTAATTAACAGTTAAGATGTATAAAATAATTAAAATTTCATCGACAATTGATATAAATTGGCCAGCATCTACATACTTCATTTTATTATAAAAACTAAGTCGTTTTAAGCAATGTGAACACTATTTTCAGGTCGTTGAGTTTCTGTGGTATTTAATGTCTTGATATGTGGTTCTGTGCGACTTTTATTCCAGTTTGATGAGTATAATCCCGTTATTGATGTGTCTTTTCCCAGCCCGAAAAGCGATTACCACTAGGGACTTTACTCAAGCCAATTATTTGTTAATTTCTTCCATATTCTTACCTCATAACAGTGATGTTAATGTTATCATACGAGAAATACTTTACAATAAGTAAATATATCCACTTAGTGCAAGAACAGATATGAAAAATCATTACTTTTATTATTTATTTAATTTTATCTATACTAATGATGGGGGTTTGCACAAGCGTAGACTTTCAGTTTAGCCTTGTGTGTAATTGTCGCATACATATTAACTTTTGGTAAACTTGTCAATATACGAGCTGTAGCAACAACGAAGAAAGAAACAACTTAATTGTGGAAACAGTCTAACAATTAATGTAGAGTTAACTGTTAAAATATCAGCAAAGGTTATTAAACCAGTAGCTAGATTTAAGTTAGTTTTGCTAAACAATTAGTATCTGACTGAGTTGGGAATATTAAGAAAACAAAGTAGCTTGCTGAGTGGTAGACCACTAAGATCTTATTATCAATGATATTCAGAAATCTTATGTGTCAGGAAAATGATGCAGGCTTTAACAAACTCAAGAGTTGTTAAACTAATGTGGATTGTGTCCCTTTGTCAAGGAGCTCCGACAGAGCATCTATAATGCGTAATCAGTTGGTCAGAAAGATCGTTTTGAATGTCTTGCTTTCCAAACACAGAAGTATTTAGTGGAATGAAATGAATCGGAGAAATAGGATGTTTTATTTCCATAAACAGAGTACTGTGACGAAATGTATTTAAAACATTTTTGCAAATTAAAGCTAATTCTATTTTATGTATTCTCGTTATTCAAAACAGTAAACACTGAAATTGTCCATCAACAGGATCGTGTTATCTACAGGTTGCATGGATAATATATAATAACGGTAGTTAGCCATTTATTTCAGCTCAGCTATATAACTGGGACAATCTTAATTAATTGGGTTGGATACCAATATGTAGTGAAATTCACGTTAATTTTGTATCTATCCTGGCTTAATGATATTTCTCATTCATCATTACACTAGCTTCTCGTGTCTTTCCACCATTTTTCAAATTCATTATATTATGACTTAATGTCCGGCTTTTATCTCGTGATTTATCCACCAATCAAAATACGACTTATATAATCTTCGCACTGTGCCAAACTAATGACGTTCGACCGGTATGGGCAGTCTACCGTCCTTATTGGTCCCATGTCGGCCTAGCGCGTCCACTTGAGTCCAGAACACCAAATATCAGTTTCCAATACGCGAATTGAATCATTTATTTCAGGCATACTGGGTTTATATATCAATCAAACAGATCGCAATGCGCCATAAAATAGGAAATAACATTTGTACACAATAAAGCCAAAATGTGACTGTGAACGTGGGAGGTAGTAGTCGATAAACCAAACATAGCTTAAGAACCGTAAATCGTACAATAATAAATTATAGGTCAAATAAAGCTTATAATAAGAGGAATATAAATATGCATAATCTAAATATTGAATAGTTATACCATAAGAATGTATAGATAATATTAGTCAATTAAGATGTCTCAGAAGTTACTCGGGATTTAATCTTCGCTCAGATATAACACTTTACCTAACAATTACGTTTTATTTCTACTACTCAATCATTCTTGGTATTCTGTTTGTCATGTGATGACAGTTATTGAATTTATTCAGCATTCTCTTACAACTTGATCGGTCGATGTCCACAAAATTGTTTTTATACCATACCAATTTATTCATACAATTGCATTATATTTTCTGGTGGTATGTGGTTAGCTAATTCTTTATTTTAGTTTGTGAGCAGATTTCTATTACTTAGTGGTTTATGGTGAAGGAATATTTTCTTTTCAATACTGTTAGCATTTCCCTGTCATTTCAATGAAAGGACCTTTTGATCACTGAAAAATTCGAATCGTATTAAAACAATTATATGGATGAAGAATAATTTTTCAGCAGATTCTAAAATTAGAAATTCAAGTTAATAATCCATAAAACTTATCCACACATCTTACCACTATTATCATTACACTTGCTAACCGTTTTGAGAAATTTATTCAGCATCCACCCCTATCTACTATATCTAACCTAATTCATATTATTCAATATATTACGTAATTTCTGACTTTTAATTACATTATTCTCTCTCTCACTCCATGTTAACCATATTTATTCTGATCATTTATCTCACCATTTCATTTCACTTATCAACCGATTCAAGTCAACATTTCATATTATTCATCCAAACAATAACGATTCGATTTTATATTACAAATATCAATCCTTGATTCACTGGTTACAGTTCTAAATGGTGTACTCTGTCTTAAATTTGGCCAATTTTATGGATTATTAGTTTGGATTGTAGAAGCTGATGAGAAATTATTGAAAAGAATATACTTCGTTCATATAATTATGTTGTGAAATGACCTTTTGTTTTATCTTCAACATCACACGTGTCTAAAAAATATTTTAGTAATTTCTCTTGGTAGTAAGTGTCACCAATACCTGTGTGATTTGTTTTCTTAATTCTATCTGTATTATATGCATATGTTTGTTGATTATTTCACATTATGTTAATTAAAATCAATTTTCTAAGTGATTGAGTGAATAAAATACGACTTTCTTTGTTGTTTAGCAAGATATAAAAAACGTACTTATGAGCAGTTGCAATTGGTTAGTGCCTTTCCTATTCCTCAGTTAATATATTCTTTCTCAATATTACATTTATTACGAGTACTATTTATGAGTTTCACTTTCATCTAGTTACATTATTCTTTTTTTTAAAGCAAACGTATTGCTTTTATATATCATCTAACAGTATGTGAATCTTACTTTTGATTAGTTATATAGATTTGTCGGAAATATTTTACTTGGGTAACGTTGAGTAAAGTTACTAGTCACATGGCTGACAAATTTATCTATTTTCTGTTCTGTATTTATACCGATGGGCAGTATATTTCATGGATACCATTTTACTTTAAATGTACTGTTTGTTTCTGACCACAGCTTATAAAAGACTACAAAGGTTAGAAAGAACTATGTATTCAACCGGTGTAGTGGAAGTGTATGACATTGGATGCACTGGAACATGGAAAAGATACTTTACTGAGGGCCTTGGATAGGTAGTGTTTACTAAAACTATAAATCAATATCAGTTAGGTACATATGTATATATTTTCGGAGTTTTTCGTTTGCAATGCGTGTTTATATATATATCACTAATAAATCTCTATTAATCACAGAGCCCCGAATGTCGTATTGCCTAATACGGACATACGTTGTCTCTATAAAACATCAAATTAGCCAATACAGTCTGACGCACTGTCATATGCATTTTCTCTGACTGATGATTTTTAAGTGTCAACCAAATCTACAAAATAACTGTATAATCTTTATCACTGTCCATCAGTCTTTAATTTCATTAAGTGACTGATAGAAATCTTTGAAACGTTAATACTCCTTCAAATTAATAACCCTGCCTGTAATTTTTCTATGATTAATACGGGTTCCAAGTCCAGACAAAGAAGGAGGGCTGAGCATGTGGTTAGTAAACCCATCTCGTAGAACGGAAGCTTCCCGAAGAAGTGGCAATAATAAAGGATCATTTCAATTATTTAACTTTGACCTAGAGGTTAAAGGGTCAAGATGAAAGCCGAGATTCTCCGACAGCTACGATACCGGTCCCTCCTTGTATGATCAAGGCAATAATTATCACGAATGTATAGAATGTTGTGAAACCTGTAAAACATAGCTGAGGAAACTCGGAGAAGCGACCTAGCGGTGCTTGGGGAAAGTAAAACCTATTGGGCACATGATGAATAGAAAAGATCAGCTTTGTTAGAAGGATTGTTGTTTTGTGTTCGTAATGAAGGACAAACCTCGCATATACGAAGAGTTGCGCTGAAACTCCAAACAGATGCACGAAAAGTACTTATAGGATAGGAATGTAGGGCCAGTGAAATTTCTGGGCACTGGCGACATCACTAAGCATTCGGGTCATTGAAATTAGGATGAATTACGATCCCCACCAAGGTCATGCACAATCAGTGCGTAATGGTTGATCGTAAGCCGTGGACGTGCCCATGCAGCAGTGGACGTGTTCATTCTCATATACCCTCTCCTACTAACATCTGTTATAACTTCGTTTATGTTGTACAGTCATCAGGGTAGCCGTAGTACCTGGGTTTGGTGAAAGGATAATCCACATTAGATACCTACCAATAATTTTGACTTCGACATAAACAGGTTGGTCATGCCATTTCTGTCCAAAACGAGTAGGCCGCAATCGCCGACACAGACCATCCATGTTGGTGATCTACAGGAATCTACTAGATCCAGGATCATCAAATCCTACTTCAAAATAAAGGAGGAGGGTGCCAGAATGCATGTTAAGTTGCAATGTGTAGCCACCAATGGTGGTGGCGGAAAGGATCAACATAAGTTTTATGAGAAATACCTTGAGAAATGTCCTATGATCCTGATAAGGGATTTACGCGGCAAGGTTAGGAAAGACAACAACGTATGTAAAAACATCATGGAGGAGAAAAGAAAGCTTAAAGTTCTAGTTATTTTCAACTTTATATGGTTTCTGTGAATTCGTTATACGTGGCGCAATATTTCCGCAAAAACGCACTTATGAGGTTTTCTCCGGACCTCACTAAAAAAACATTTGGATCAAAAATAAGTTCATAAGGTTCATAGACGTGAGAATAAAAAGTGGAACTGATATCACTTCACATAAACACTTGATAATGGTCAGGGTGAAATATATTTTTTAAAACACTGGACAAACAACATAACAGGATTTCAACAAAGCCATTCTTTGAAATACTCACAACCTGAAGAATTTCAAGATAGCTTGCAAGATCTATGAAACGATGAGGAAACTAAGTCAGAGCATAACCAGAAAGGTACCAAAGAAGCAACAACTTCAACATGTCATTGGACCGCAAGAAGCACCAGCTTGACAAATCAGTTTATGTTACTACGTTGGTCAAGATTCGAGAAAGGAAGGACAGGAAGACAGTAATCGCTAGCTATCAAACAAAACTAAATGAAGTAAAGGGCTAGACTGAATTCACAGAGGAAAACAATCCATTGACGAGGAGCATTCAAACTGACAATCTGAAATACGTGGAGGATCTAGCTATGATAGCTGAAATGGATTCGAGGGCAAGAAATATGACACTGGTGTGCGCTACGTATGTGGCCAGACTTAAGATGTATGTGGCAGGAGTTGTAGGTGGAATGAAGACCAGTGGAATACTGAAATTATCAGAGGATTAACAGATACAGAGAAATATTTGATAACAATATGATTAGAAAAATGTTGGAGTATGTGAAGAACATCTCATTGACGATGTGCGAAAGATGTAGTAAATGTATGACTTTCATAATTTACAAAGGCACTGTGTGATATTGCGTATCATATATTGTTGGTTTGCTGCAGGAACAACTGCCATATTAAGTGGGTCTCTCTCTAAAGTAGCTTCATGCCGAAGCCCTTCATGCAAAAAGTAGATATCAGAATGGTGATGAATGGTAACTTCAAAGCGTTATTAACTTATTTACATCTACGGTGAAGATTGTCTGAGCTGGGTTAGGTCTTTCAGGTTCATTGAAAAAACCATACTGACAGCAAGGTTTTACGGTGCCAGGAAACCTGAATGATGCTGTGGTTTGTAAAATCAGTGACAGATCTTCCAAAAATTACTTATCTAGCCTTTACACGTGTATAGAAACAATCAGAAAGCGTCCTAATATGCCCAAGGATTTCTTTTTGCGGAGCACTCCACAAACAACCTGATATTGAATACTCATAATGGCAACAGACGTCTTGTGGCGTGTGCTACTTATGTCGGCGTAAGTAGTATATGACGTTAGTCAGGAACACAATGTATGGCAGCAGAGAGACAAGAGGATAGAACAGTAAAGAATGGAAACAGGATGCAAGTTGTATGAAAATGCAAGAACAATGAAGTCTGAGTCATTTTAAGACAATTGATGGACATTTTGCAAATTAAGCATTACTTATATGGTTCTCAGATTTTATTGGGATGCTCTGTAATTTTGAAGTCAAATAAATTCGCTTTTTCTCAGAGGTTTCCTTGTTCACTACAGTCTATTCTACATTCATAGCTTTTGAAGGCTTGTGCTTGCTGTTGTGAATCGTCGCATGAGTCTAAAGCTAATAATAACCTTCGGGGTTGAAATAGCCGAGTGCATCAATCATCATCAAGACGGTTGGAAGTTTCATTGTTCGTATTTGAGTATTCGAGTGATAAAATCCGTATGAGTTTTACATAAGCAAAATCATATACCTAAAAATTCCACAGGTATTCGGAGTTTGACTACACTCTTGTTTGTAAAACCTTTATAGTCGAATGATACCGACCAAGTCCAATCATTAGTTAAGAACTAAGGAGTTTAAGTTTACATATGGTGTAGTGCCGGTTATTATGTTAAACCCATATACCTTATTCTAGCTTTCGGACAGCCCATTCTATTCATTTTACTTGAGTCACATTCTGACCTTGTTATTTACTCGCATATCAATCCTGACTGTTTTTGTATGAGCGCGTAGGTGTGTGTAAATTTCTTATCCCATTACTTATCACATGTCTGTAATTTAATTTTGTGTAACCATAAATATTGAATAACGCCTGGTTAAATGGAAGTTGACTTACCAGCTATCTCCATTTTGCGTCGTTTCTCTTCTTTCTACTCCATTCGCTTTATATACAAAATATATGTATTCACAAGTCCATTTTCGTTATTCGACTTATTTGATTCCGTTATTGACTAATGCGATTTAAGTCGATGATAATATACGAAAATAGGCGATATATATTTTTCAATGAAAATCATTCATATGATCTAATTAAAGTTAGATCCACGGGCTACTAATGTGGAGAGCCCTTTCGACAACATCGTTCGATCTAAATGACGATTAAATAACGGGCCTCCACAATAGTAGGTTATCTGTGTAATGGTGTCTGATCTAAGCTGGCTGATCGTAGCATGGGATGAGTAGCATGGCTTACCCACTCTTAATCTGCTAAGGATGAGTGGTTGATCACCATCAGCTAGGGTGTGTCCACCAGAGAGGATGAGGTGGATTTATTTACCACCACATACCGAATTATAACGTCAATAAGACTAGAATGATCCTGGTAATTGATGATGTCAAGAATCAAGCTTGTAATACTTTCCAAAACATAGTACTTATAATTTGATTTCAGTTAAATGATTGTCTTAACTTTACATTTAATTTGTATAGGGTAAACCTCGGAATTTCGGAATTGCACAGGTAGGTGAATTATAAAATTCCTCTTTGTCTAAAGTAGCCAAGTAAACTTATGATGATTTCTGGATGAGCGAACTTGATATACTATAAAGACTGAGAATGACAACTGAATTTACGATATTGTTCAATTTCATTGATCTACTTGACGTAGATGCTTGAATCCCTCTTTGGAAACATCGAAGACTCGTTTCTACTTGACAAAAGTTTTTTTAGGTATAAGAGTTTTACATTTTGTCCATAAATACCTGAGCTTTGTGAATGGATACAGGTTTCAATAACTAATGTTTACCACTTTCTGATTTTGCGCCACATACACGGTTACAAGGTCATCTCTATTCCTTGTAATTAGGATTAAAGTTGGGTTTATCATTTTCGAAGTGAACTTTGCAATGAACATTAAATTAATATCAGCCCAAGGTATATGTAGCCGCAATATCTACCGACTTTTGAGGAGGAATTCAGCGTCGCAAGCAATAAAACCGTTCTTTTATCAAGATATATTGCAGTTGGAGAAACCACCATATGCAGACACACCTTTTCGAAAGCTAACGGGTTCGTAGGAGTATTTTTAAATACTCAGCAAATTTATAGGAGATCTGGTTTCTTTTAAGGAGTTTGACAATACACGGCTTCTGAAAGTCGATTCGACGGCACTAACGTTGTTGTCCGAGCAAGCCATGATAGACGTTGCTCATCTGCTAAGACCTGCTCACCTGCAAGTTTGTTTATCTTTAGAAGTAATTACAATATATTTTAGTCTCTTTCAAATATCCTAAAGGATCCTGAGGCATCTAGCAACGATAAGTTTGTCGCACTTGAACTCCTGAAGAATGCCAATGTCGCATGCGGTATGATCCTACCTGGTTGTCAGGATACTGGGACGGCTATATGTATGGGTAAAAAGGGTCAGTTCGTCTGGACAGATGGGGATGACGCAGAATCTATTTCACGTGGTATATATAATACATACACGTCTAAGTATCTTCGTTACTCTCAAGTATGTAAGTTCTCGCATGCTTGTGTTTACAAACCATCGTGAAGTACTTTTTTATCCGGGGTCTGGAACTATCCGGATGAATGTACACAAAAGTTTGGGAACCATAATTCGCAACAGTGAAATATACCTTTACTCATCACAACGGTTGCTGCCACCTTGACGTGTTGGTCGGTAACTTAGATATATTTCTTAGGCTTAGAAAACCATTCATTGACTGTCAACCTCCTTAAGGCAAAGCTTCAAAGGAGGAGTGACAATATGACCCTCCATCGAAGGCACTTTTGTCATAAGTCTTACTATTTGTATGGTGACGAGCTACGTCCTCAATACTTGTAGACACTTTTGGTTGTAGATAGGTAGGGGTTAAGAATTAAGATTAGTTCTGCATGTCATCTCTTACAATCTGAACCTCGCTGACTTAAACGTTATTCATAATTTAACCAGAAATTACCAGTTCTTATTGTGTCCACTTTTGCGATTGTTAAGGGTTTCAGTGCAGGTAGCTCACTTGTGGTTGAAACCTAAAAATGCAGTGAACGTTTAACTTTCTTGAGTTTAGTCTTATGTCACTTGTCTTTCAATCCCGCGTTATTCTTGGGAGCAGAGTATATCTACTGTCGTGATTCATCGATAGACAAACATAAAAATCTATACTAGTCAATCGAGTTCGTTATTTTGGGTGACTTTATTTTAAGGGAGGTTGCGTTCTACATGTTTCATCACTGAATATGTATTGTTAGTTTTGTGTTTTATTATCTTACACAATTCGTTTTTCTAAGACCTCTTTGTCTCTCTATTAGGTTGCTCCGCTAGATCTGTTTACGGAAAAAAACACTTGCACTAATCTACCGGCACAAATTGAAATATATTCAACGAGTGGCAGCGAATACAATTTTTTATTTGTTGCGAAGGGTGGAGGGTCTGCCAATAAAACTTTCTTGTATCAACAGACAAAGGCTCTTCTCAATCCTAATAGTTTGTACTCATTTGTCAATGAGAAAATTAAAGTAAGTTAACAGTTTTCTCATATCATTTTGTAGACGTTGGGAACTGCCGCTTGTCCTCCGTATCATTTGGCCGTTGTTATTGGTGGGACTTCAGCTGAATTTACTCTAAAAACTGTGAAGCTTGCATCATGCAAGTACTTGGACCATCTTCCGTCAACAGGTTTGTTTGTGTTTTTTTTGCCAGTCACATCACAGTTTCCCAACTTCTCATGTTTGAAAGTGGTACCTTGATTATATTAGAAAACAGGACTTTAACTAAATACACTAACTTGCCATTTTATCAGACTAGTACTTTGGTTAAATCAAAAGAACAAAGGTGACATTTTTGGCTGGCTGGAATGACCCTGCTGTTACTGATGTACAAAACACTCATAATTCCTATGTAATATTTTGATATCCATAAAAAAAACCTAGTCCAGTTTCCAAGTGAACCGCGCTAGCCTCTAGGCTAGCTACCATTCCACTGAAAAGTATAGATGAGCATTGGTTGCAATTGCATGACGCCATGAAAATGGCAGGTACAGTCAGTTGTGGGTTCGCGAAACGTCCTGCTTATAAGCACTGGGTTTCTTCTGGTTCCTTACAACTCATTGAAGCCCGTCGGTCTACTCCGAGTGACCGTGAGTTTGACCAGAAACGAAGGATGTTACGTAAGGAAATTGGGCAAAGCTTGCGTAAGGACCGAGAAGCCTGGTGGTCGGAGCGTGCTAATGAGCTGGAAGCAGCAGCTGCATCTGATAATTACCGGAAGCTCTTCCAGCTCATCCGAGCCACTGGCATCAAGAAGTCTGGTGTGAGTGAAACAATCTGCGAGGATGACGGGATGCCAATCACTAGCATCCATCGACGTCTTGGACGATGGGCGGAATTCTTCTAAGCGCAGTTCAACTGGCCTGCTGCTCCGGCAGCATCGGTCAGACTGTCCTGCCCTCCATGGCCGGTGACGATTGATCCACCAAATGAGACGGAAGTCCGCAAGGAACTTGAAGCGCTACAAATCACCTGGCTCAGATGACTTACCTCCGGCTCTTTTTAAAGATGGTGGTGACTTTCTGACCAAGGAACTGACGACGTTGTTTACAAAGGTTTGGGTGTTAGAGAGTGTACCAACGTCATGGTATGAGTCGATAGTTGTCCCTATCTTTAAAAAGGGTTCACGTCTTTCCTGTAACAGCTATTGGGGTATAAGTCTACTTTCGATTGCGTCCAAGCTATTGACTTCCGTCATACTTCGTAGGTTGTTCAGAACCCGAGAAAGATTGACTCGCGAGGAGCAGGCTGGGTTTCGTTCTGGTCGAGGATGTATTGATCATATCTTCACCCTCGGCCAAACGTTAGAACATCGCCATACTTATCAAAGGCCAACAATCGTAGTGTTTCTTGACAGTAGGGCTGCCTTCGATTCGTTGGATAGGACTGTTCTCTGGGATTGTCTATTGAAGAAGGGTGTGCCTGAGAAGTTTATTAACATTCTAAAAGCCCTATATAAAAACACCTCAGGCAGAGTGAGGGCATACAACCACCTCTCTCCATTTTTCCATTCGAGCAGTGGGGCTAGGCAGGGTTGCCCAATCTCACCATTCCTCTTCAACTTTGCCATCGATGACATTCTGGAAACAGCTCTGATGGATGTAGGTAATTGCGCTGTAGATCTGTTGCCTTGAGAAAGACTTCTAGACCTTGAGTATGCGGATGATATTGTCTTACTGTGCGACAATGCCCAAGGCATGCGATCCGCACTTAATCAGTTGGCAATCAGTGTCCGTAGGCATGGTATGTGCTTTGCACCTTCGAAGTGCAAAGTACTTCTACAAGACTAGCAGGATTCCGATCCTGTACTCACCCTGGATGGTGAGCAGATAGACGTAGTCGAGAAGTCCGTGTATCTGGGTAGCTGCATAAGTGCTGGTGGGGGTGTGAGTGATGAGAGCAATGCACGTATAGTGAAAGCCAGAGCGGCTTATGCCAATCTGAGCCACCTTTGGCGCCTTCGTGATGTTAGTCTGGCTGTAAAAGGTTGGATCTACAACGCGTCGGTGAGAGCAGTTTTGCTCTATGCTTGTGAAACCTGGCCTCTCCGAGTTGAAAACGTTAGACGACTCTCTGTGTTCGATCATTGCCGTCTCCGAAGGATTGCTGACATCCAGTGGCAGAGGTTCGGCATCGTGTGTTCGAGCACAGAGAAGATAATGCAATTGGTGTCACCATCTTTAAGCACCGACTTCGGTGGCTTGGACATGTTCTACGAATGTCGTCCCAGAGAATTCCACGTCGTGCATTATTTGCCGACTCTGGGACTGGTTGGAAGAAGCGGAAAGGTGGTCAGTGCATGACATGGTGTCGTGGTATGAAAGAAAGCTGCAAAGGACTGGCTTCTGTTAGTCCTTCGCGACTCCCTGGTTGGGGTCCGAGAGATGGTGCTATACAGTGGCTAGAGACGTTATCAGATATGGCTCAGAATAGAAGCCAGTGGCAATCCTGCTGTAACCTTTTACTTCATAAAAAGTGGTTGTGTCTCCCTTAACTGAAAAATTTCTTCTGATTATACCTTTTTGTTCCGCCATTTTTACCATTATTATTATTACACCACCTTACATCAAGCTTTTTTTTCTCCTTCGGCTTAAATTCTCATTGTTTTGTGTTGCGCATTCTTGTACCAATATTTATGTGTTCAAATAAATAAATAATTTTGTCGTGATATACAAGAAGCACCTCAGTGTTATAGTCTGTGAATTACAACAACGGTTTTTTAAAACCAACTAAACATGTTATTCCTCAAGTAACCATTGCTTAAGTAGATTCTTGTACTGACATAAACTTCTGGTTCATTTTTGCGGTTAGTATCTGATTTTTTTCCATTTTACCAAGTGTGTTTTTACAGGAGGGCACTAAAAACGTGACTCACACAAACAGAATTGATGATACATCCACGATATATATATATATATATATATATATATATATATATATATATATATATATATTGTGGGCAACTGAAGTGTGAATTATCAGTTGCTTTGACTTCATGGTCCGATGTTATGTTTTGGTTTGGTTGCCCGTAGTTTTCTTACAGCCTACTCCCGCACCGGGAAACAGCACCCGTCGCTTAAAAATGTAGCGAAGAAATAAATAAACCTTTTTAAGGTCCTGTACGATTAGTCACATCAGAACTTATGTGGTGACCTACCCTCAGCATTTTCAATCTGAAGTGTTATTTAGACATGCCCACTACGTCTATTTGTATTTAATTTCGCCATAGATGTCCTAAAAACCATAATTTTTCCGTCTAGCTTTTCAGTTGTTGATTCCTCTGGAGAGTCACTAGTTTGCTTAGCGTGCTCAGAGGACGCAATCTTATTCTATGAAGACGCTGACACATTGTGATCTCTTGAATTTCTTGAGTAACGATCTAAGCACATTTGAGATGCATTTCTTTCTTTAAATATGAAATGTTACTTCAAGATTGGTATTCATCTTTGCCTAGACTGATCATATTGAGTAAATCAGTTGAACTCAGTGACCATCACCTATCTTGGAATTGTTATCAGCCCTGTTGTGTCGGTGGGTGACGATATTTTGGTCTGGGTTCAAAAGTCTGTCTTTTGACTATTTCCATTGCTTGTGTAATAAGCGAGGCGCCCGTATGTCTGTTGAAAGACATCTATTTATTTGAGCACAGATATTGGTACAAAAGGGCACCAGATACATATGCGCCACACAAGTCACTTGATTTGTGTGTGGGCTGTGATACTACCTGGGTGCCCAGAGCGAACTGGGTGGTTTTTTTAGAGGCCTTTGAGCTAAGGGTCTGATACACAAGGCAGTGGAGCAACGTTTGGAGATGTAGTCCTATGGTATCCGGTAACCAACGATTGGTTAATAAGCGATTTCTTACTTCAGGATACTAGAGTTCATGTGCATCATTGGTTTGGAGTCAGGGTTTTCCAACTCCCTTAGGTGAACCCTCCATATCCACCAACCCGGGTTAAAGTGCCGGACATTCGCTTTCTGTCCTTTCGATTTCGTAAATAACACCCTGGTGAGAGAATATACTGAGTAGGACTTCCGTGGAACTGGCTGTATATATGTGGCCATGTAAGAGCATTTCGAGAGGGAGAGCTAGTTCTCGTCACCCTCGGCCATACTAGAGCATGTTGAGGCGTTAAAAAGAGAAATGTAGTGTGTATAAATCCTCTTTATGTTATTTTGTGAACCAATTGTTGGTCACCGGCAACCATGGGACTGCATCTCCTTACGATGCTCCACTGCCTTGTGGATCAGACCTTCAGGTCAAAGGCTCGGGGTGTGACCCCCTAAGAAAACCACCTGCTTCGGTCTGGGCACCCGGGCAGTATCACAGCCCTGACACATATCGAATGAGATTTGTGTGGCGCATATGTATTTGGTGCCTCTTTGTACCAATATCTGTGTGTTGAAATAAATAAATAAATAGTATAAATCCTCTTTATGTTATTTTGTGGATGTGAAACATATTTTGTGGAAATAAAGGACGTAGAAAGACTTCAGGTTTTTGATTATAAGTGTATTTAAAGTGTTAATCATGTATCGTGGTGTGATCGGTTGAGTAGTGACGACGTTAGGTGCAAGGTATTGAGCGATGATTTCAGATCAGTTGGTACGACTGAATTTTCACTGTCGTAGTTTGTACGTGTGTTACACGTGCAAAATCACTGTCTGCGGTGTTAGAGATAGTTGGAAGAAAATTAGGGGCGGCCAAATCAAAACGTGGCATCAGTGCTTGAAGACACTAACCTCTAGTCTGAGCCATGTTGGTAGATGCAGACTACTTGGTTGGGGTCCGCGTGACTTTCGTAAACAATTGTTGGAGACTCTTGGTGACATGGCTCAGAATCGATCACAATGGCGTCGGTGTATACACTCCCTGTTTTCCCTTAAACTAAGAGATTAAAAGCGCTTCATATCTTTCTTTCTACTAACTAATTCTTTCTTCCTATACTATATCCTTATATGCAGTCTTTCTCCTGTATATTACCATGTTTGACCTCACCACTCCTATGAATCCGGTTTTCATCTTGCTGTGCTAATGCGGTATGGCAACCTGGACCGACGCATATATGTATCTGGTCCTACGTTGTAGCTGACTGACTGACTGAAGGTTTATCCTACTTTTACTATGATCTTAGTGGGAAGCTTTAGTAGGATCACCATCAACTTTTATTTCGAATCATATTTTTGATTCGTAGGACTCCCGTCATTAAGTTTTGATAATCCGTATCATATCATCAAGCCATATAATGCACGGTTGAAAATCATCTGGATAACATTAATGAAATACGTCTCAGCCACAAGGGCCACTGTTTGTAGTGTTTATTTGTGCAGATCTACAGCTTTTGTTGAGTAACATGACACATAATTTTTATATTTTTGTAGCGTTATTAGAAATGGGTCTTTTTAAATCCTGAGAAGTATGGAAGTACGTTCACTAATTATCTACCTTCAAGCGTAAATTTTCGTGTGAAATAGGTGTCCTTATGCATACCCGAAAATTTCTTTTCAAGACATCTTTTCCACTCTGTTTACTGATCCTGTGTTTTGTTCAGTATTTAACAGATAATTGCATGTTAAATCTAGGTAATGAACATGGAAGAGCTTTTCGTGATCGAGAGGCTGAAGAAAAAATATTGGAGTTAACTCGGAAAGTTGGGATAGGAGCACAGTTTGGCGGCAAATACTTCTGTCATGATGTACGGGTAATCCGCTTGCCCAGACATGGAGCATCATGTCCCGTTGGTATTGGCGTCTCCTGTTCCGCAGATAGGCAGGTATTTTATGTCAAAACCACCGTTTTTGTAGACTTTCTTAGGATGCTTTTACTATTTAGTTGAGCAGTAAGAAAGCTCAATGAAAACTGACTGGACTTTAAAGTTTTATTCATAATTCCCGTAACCTTTTGAAGTGCGAGTACACAAAATCTAATCGTATTTTCATTTATATAACTGTACAAAACATATCTTGTCTGTTAGCTGATATTCTGTTCCAGAGTTCTGCCTGATTTCTGTTTATTATGCTGAATTTAATTCTGCCGGGTTTCTCAACTAAGAAAGGAGAGTAATACCTATTAAGCAAGTAGAAACATTTAAGTAAATGAATTCATATCGCAGGATATATCTACTAAGCGTAAGTAACTTCAATACTAAAAGTACCTCGTAACAATATCTACAACTGTTTCCAAGTGTTCCAGTAGTTTAACTTTACTTCTGTTAATATATTGTGAAGCTGGTTAATCTGTATCTATATTGACTCCTGTTTTATTTATTTCTTCATTCATATCTAATATCTTCCATTGATAGTAGATTGTCAGTTATATGAAAAACTTGTGTAAACGCCTTTCTTAAGTGAGCTCCCTTTGGAAACACCTCATACTAACGCAGCTTAAGGTTCGTGGGCACATGTTTACTTTGCCAAACTCATTATTTTGTAAAACTGATAATCAGTTTTCGTGCTACTTTTTCGTGTATTGTTGTGCAATTACAAATAACGTAATGTCGGCTCTTCGTTGTGTATTTGGAAACGACCGTTATCAGAGAGTTACATCAGTTGCGATTAATCAACAGATAATCTTTTATTTGAGAGCTGTACGTTTTCGTTCATGATATTTCGGACTGCATTTAATCAGTATCTCTTGGGATATGTGCATCCTGAATGACTCGCTTTACTCATTAACCTAGTGGATAATGCGTTTGCATTTAAAGCGATTGATACTGGTTTTAATTGTTAATGTAAGCATCATCACTACGTTCCAGGTATATCCAGCCATTGGGTTTTAACTCGGACGAAACTTGTGCCTTGTACTCCACTGCTAACCAAAATCTGAAAATATGCCAGGGAATCTTCCATTCAGTGGTTAGCTGGCTTTTAGAAAAATATTTATTCACTGGATCCACTCTAGTTTTTTTTTTCGAACGACGGTTATTTTTAAAAAAGGAATGCTGTTCGAATCATTACAAATCTGTGTGCTGTAATCAGGTATTCAATCCCTTTTAGATTCTGGGAAGAATAACTCAAGACGGAGTTTTTCTTGAGCAGTTAGAAAGTGATCCATCTAAATATTTACCTGATCCATCTTTAAATCAACTTCCAGCTGATGTTGTAAAAGTGAATCTGAATCTTCCAATGAAAGAAATTTTAGCTGAACTTTCTAAGTACCCAATCAAAACTCGTTTATCACTAACTGGGACTTTAGTTGTTGCTCGTGATATCGCCCATGCAAAGATCAAGGTTAGTTTTCGAAATAAATCGCTGTGTTAAGTTTTTCGTCTGTGAAATTGTTTCAGTATTTTATGCCTGTCCACATAGTGTTTTCGGCAAAACTAACTACAGTCCAAGATCTGTCTTACGTTTTGATTAGCATTGTTCCAGTGCTGCAGAAATTGTCGAAACTGGTAAATTTTATCCTGTAAATGTAAGTTTTATGGATGCTTGTTGAATAATCCATCATTTCTTAAAATTCCAACCAGAATCAGTCAGAAGAGGGTCTTAATTTATGGGCAAATCAGTCAGATTTGAGATTGTGACTCATGGATTTTGGCTCGAAATTTATCCATATGGCTACATAACATTTCGGGATTACAGGTGATGCCAGTTCATGATTGAAATTCTAATTCTCGACTCCTAGTTCTAATTCCTCACACTAATTTATAACCCTATTTCGACCCTGATTTCTACGCTGTCCGATTGTCTTCGACTCTAATAAGTGGTTGAAGTTTTTCAAGGCCAATTTAGTATAGCTCAAAGGTCGTCCATAAATTATAGTGTAGCCCCGCCTTCTTATATCCTCTCGGTTGTCGGGTCTGGGTCGGAGGCTCATTATGAGTGTACTCCGAATTTGGTTATATGCCAAGGTAATACGTAAGATGATGACTTTTGATAAAGAGTAATCCTTAGGACATCATTTTTTGAGTTAGTATACAAAATTTGCATTCCGTAGAACTTGGCGGAGTGTGAAGTGTTGACCAACCAGTTTTCTCTTTAGTTTTTGAGTTCATGGTAGGTAATCTTGTAAAAATTTCGTCTACCTATCTCCCTATCGTTAGTATGACGAAGTAGGCTTGATTTCACTTCATTTTCTGACTGCTACTACCTTTAAAAATTATCAACTCAATCATTATACCCACAGTTGTTCTTGGGTTTAATGTTTGAATATTTCTGATTTTCTTGCACATAGACAACTTTTGAAGTTTAATGGATTCATAATTTAATGGTTTCTCCAGTATTTAGCTATGGTCAAAGGTTAAACATTGATCTGAATAAGACAGTATGATCATGAGACTAACTCGGTTAGTATTTTAGCACATATTATTTCGAAACGATTAGATAAAGCACGTTAATAAACCCCTTATATAATCCCATGTACACTAAATTCCACACGATTAATCTTTTGTTAACTGTAAAGGAACGTCTTGATTCTGGCCAACCAATGCCTGACTATTTACGTAATCACCCAGTATATTACGCTGGTCCAGCTAAAACACCTATGAATTATCCTAGTGGGTCTTTTGGACCAACCACAGCTGGTCGCATGGATTCTTATGTTGATCAGTTTCAACAAGCCGGAGGAAGTATGATTATGTTGGCCAAAGGTAACAGATCAAAAGCTGTAAGTCAGTGTTTGTTAACATATGAACTTGTCTTGTTAACTTACTGCAGAATACACTCGCTTTTTTTAAATATTCTGAACTGTTCTACGTAGTCACTTATTTCGCTCAGTAAATAATATTGTCTTTTGTGATTTGATTATTTTTGGCAGCTCATGTGTTTACAGATCATTTAATCAACAATCAAAAACAGTGTTTAATAAACAGTTTCAATTGTAGATTGTTGTTGAACTGATAGAGCGGCTGAAAATATTTTCTCATTGTACAGATGTAGTTGACCATACACAATTCTGGATAAAGGTGCTCGTGTCGTATTGTTTAGTATACTATGTTTTACGATCAGGCGAACATTGAGTTAACGTCGAAGTGCTCCTTATTATCATAACACATTCCAGTTTTTGTAGTGTAAAAACTGTCTGTCTCACTATCAGCGTTCATACAACTATCTAGATACATAAACTTTACTCTTTTCATTGGTTAATTATCTACACCCACTTCAAGTACAATACTTTTCTAACTGATAATCACATACTATTTCTGCAAACACTGATCGTCTACTATACAACTAGGTTTTGATTAACACCCATATAGCCTCACTTATAATATAGTGAAAAAGTCGGTAGACGCGGACTACTTAATTTGGGTCCATGTGGCTATCGTAACCAGTGGTTGGAGAGTGGGTGACATGACTCAGAACAGATCATAATGACGTAGGTGTATACACTCTCTGTCTTCTCTTAAGCTATGAGATTAAAATTGCTTTATATATTTCTTTCTGCCAACCATTTCTTTCTTCCTGTTCTACATTTTTATATGCAATCTTTCTTTCCATATATTTCCACCAATGAATTTAGTACTTCTATGAATTCGGTGTTCACTTTGTTGTGCTAATTTGAACCTATGCATATATATGCCTGCTCCTACGTTGTAGCTGACTGACCGACTGAGTGGGAAAGTCTATCTTGTTAGTTGATAATAGTTCTGAGTTTATGTTAACTAGTGGGATCGGGAGCATGATCCTCTTAAATGCGTCAATCTTGGACGAAATAGGCCCCTATACCCTCGCTTGTTTTAGCTGCTCTTCGTTTACCGACTGTAGTTGGGGATCGATCGTAACATACTTTTTCTTCTTTGATTAATGTCACTGTGATATGTATAATACGTTTGTTATATATCAAAGGAAACACTGGTTACTGAATATTTTGTTATAAAACAGTCACTGTGAAGTGTGTTTTATGTTACTTTTAACTGGATATTTGGATCTTTGTTTTGATATTACAGGTGACAAATGCATGTAAAAAACATGGAGGCTTTTATCTAGGTTCAATTGGTGGTCCAGCTGCAATTCTTGCTCAGAATTGTATAAAAAAAGTTGAAGTTCTTGAATATCCTGAACTAGGTGTGTTAAATATCTTATTAAATTAAACTATTGTTTTATTTTGAGAATTTTCATCACTAAAACTAAATCTTTGTAACTGATAATTTAGGAAAGAGAATTTTTATTTTTAATCTGTTTAATCTTGACAGTTAGGCTTATCTATATAGCTTAAATTGTCGATTATTTAACAGTCAACTTTATTCATGATTCTCTTCATATATGTATTAAGTTATTGTTGTTCCTTTAATTGAAAAGATTTTATCACGTAGGTGTTTTTAAATATTAAACTGTAGAAACAGTATAGAAAATTTGACTATTTTAATTTTTGTAAGTTGAGACAAGTCATACCCTTGCTACTTGTTTTAAGTTCAAGAAAGCTGCTTTAGTTAGGTTCATCATTAGCAATTAAGTCAGAATTTCAGAGGTCGCCATAAATCGTCGCGCTTTCTCAAAAAACAGATGCAGTTTAGACTACTGTGTTCCTTGTGACTATTGCATCAAGATGTCCATTTCTTTAGTCATGGTAACTACTTTTCTAAGTATTAATCTTCATTACTATTCTTGTTGATTCCTATTAAGAGAAAAAAGAATGAATAATTCTAGTGTCGTAGTTGAAATTGTAAGAATCCTCATTACTACACAGGTATCTGCTCAAATATCATCTGTAACACAGTAACTAAATTTCATGTTTACTTTTTTAAATTATATGCTTCATTCAGCTGTTATGCCTTGGTAATACATTTAAAAAACACCTCATGTTGTTTCTCCGTACCTGGAACTTGTTAAGTATTTATATATTTCAAAGGCGTCATAAATAATCTAGTCTGGCTAATATCGCACTGTCTTTCGGTGTTCGAACTAAAATTTGTCATGTGCTAACCCACCAGAACTGACCCAACTCTAGCCATTCGCCACCATGTTTCCTGTTGTTAATTAGGCCTGTTAGCAGTCATATACTGATTTTAGATAGGTTTTAAGTTATATTTTTAAAAGATCCACATATCTGATATCAGAATGATATAATTTTCAAGAAAATAATTATTGTACATGGTTCTATTTCATGAGTCATTATCGAAGCTGTGTATTAATGATCTAAGGTATCACACAAATTGTTACCAGCGGCTTAATTTTAAATATTTTTTGTATGCAGTCAATATTATCACTGTATCCTTTTGTTTCGAATTAACAATAACATTCATACTCATGGGTAATAAAATACTAGGCTCAATAGTTTTATTGATTGTAGATTAATTCATTCATCTTTCCATTTTCTATAAGAATTTATAACATATGGCAACACTTTTTCATATTTTCTGTTTAATCATGATTATTATTATTATCGTGTAACGTTTGAAAAGGTACGTTCACTCCTTGTTTTGTTTTTATTCTGACCGTTCATTCAATTGATTATATATATACTTATTGTTTCAGGAATGGAGGCCATTTGGCGTGTTGAAGTTGTGGATTTTCCTGCTTTCATAGTTGTCGATGATAAAGGCAATGATTTCTTTAAAGAATGGCAAGTAGAATGAAAAAGAAACTAATTGGCGAAATACTTTGAAAAAATATCTGAAAGTTTTTCTTTCTAATCTCATTTATTGGCTTATCAATTTATCTGGTCGTATCTATTTTCATTGTTTAATTTATTTTGTTGGAACTTGTTCTTTAATTGTGAATACAAGTCATTCACAATATACAGCTACTCAGGTGTGTTATCTTAGTTTCAGACGTTAAGCAATTAATTGGTTTGATGACTGTAATCTTTTGTGCTATTTTTTTAAAACTTCACTTGATTATTTCATTAAAATAAAACCATCTTAATTGAATCAATATTTCAGTTGTCTTACAACGGGGTTGGTTTCTTACAGTCTGCAAACATTGGTTGACTAAATTTAATATTTTTATGTACAAATTATTTTAAGGCATCTTTACGAGGAAGCAGTATAGTTAGTTAATTTACGTAAATAAAAATGATCGAGACCATTTTTTACAATCGTTTATTATTTAATTTAACTTACAACATTGATTCGAATATTAAAGTGGAAGTAGGCTCAATGTTACTGGACGAAATTCGGTCCCATCATAAAGTATTTTTTTCCAAACAGCTTAACTCGGCTGTTGTTTTAATTTCAGGTACATTTAGTGAATATTGAGTTTTATATCCTAATGGTATACTTTTCTAGTAAAATAACCGAACATTCACATCTTGAGTCATCATGACAGGTTTTCTAAGTCTGAGTTCTTGACAAAATCCACTGGTATTTACGTGTGAGCAGCGTTAAAATATTTGTATTTTCTAAAGTATAAATATATGTGGATAAATATAAGCAGACGTGGATAGTTGCTAGAAGTGGAATTCAGGAGTCGCGTTTCGTCGTACTTGGGACAAATCAGCTGGACGTACCTGTGTGGTACGTAGTTTTGTCGTCGCTTAAATCGGACGATGTTCGTTGAAGTGCTCACCAATGTGGGGGCCCGAGATCTGACTCCAATTCAGATTGGTATGATATGAATGCTATCACTTATTCTCGTATATAATCGTCGACTTAAATCACGTTAGTTAATAACGGAATTAAATAAGTCAATTAACGAGAATGGCCTTTGAATACATATATTTTGTAAGTAAAGTGAATGTAATAGAACAGAGCAAAACGACGCGCGTGGAAGATGGCTGGGAAGCCAACTCCATTTCAGTCAAGAGTTACTCCATATTTATAGGCAGACAGAATAAAGCTACAGACATGTGATTAATGCGATAAGAAGGGCACACACATATACGCTCATATAAAAACAATCAGGACTGATAAGCGAATAATTAACAAGGTCAAAATGTGACTCAAGTAGAATGAATAAAATGGGATATCCGCAAGCTAGAATAAGGTAGATGGGCTTGGCATAATAACTGACACTACACCTGCATCTCAGAGTTGATGTTCACTCTGACACTCGAACTCAGTACCGTTCGCTTCAAACACCATCATGTTATCCACTTAGCTACTGAGTCCTGGTAACCACTTGCTTGTACAATGGGGTGAAGTTTAAATTCACTTCATATTGTTTATTTGAATCTTTTTATTACTGCAATTGGTCAGTCTCTTATTGACAAATGTGCTATCTTTTGATGATTACCTCGATATTGTCTTATAATGTGAATTAAGACAATGCGCACAGTATGCACATATGTCAATAAGAGACTTATCGATTGCATTCCTAAACATCAATGGGAAGATTCAAGTAAACAATACGAAGTGAATTTATGTAGACAACTGTTGGTGTGAATTTCATCATGTAGCGCTCTTATAAATACTGGGAGTTTTGAGTACTAGAGTAGGCACACATGAACTTCTCATATAAGCACAATGCGAAGTTGCGGTTAGCACTTTCTATTTTGAAGAAGCTGTGCGTAATTGGGATTCGTAGCCATTTCTAGATTCACTTGTACTCAAGTGAGGGTGTATTTCGTATTATTAAAGCTGTAATAGTAGGTAGACTAGGATTAGTCTTTTTTATAGGTGGCAATCCTGTGAGCTTCTCATGTACATGTGAAATGTAGTTGAGTTTGCTTGCGTCAGTAATTATTTATATATAGTAGTTGGTGATCAGTGTAGGTGTATATCGGCTTTTTACATGCCAGTGGATAATTCTAATAAAGGAATTTTGAAAGATTTTAAGTAGTTTTTCATATCTGTCAATTTATTGTCATTATTGGACATTTGTATTTCCCAATTCACATGTATGATGAAAATTAAAATTGTTGGAATATAATATTATGTATAGATTATAGAGTTGAGGATTAGGTTAAGTGTATAGCTTACATATACTAATGTTTTTTGAGTATTGGGGGAAATTAGCCTCTTGTGGTTCACTTTTGTTGTTGTCAGTTTCTTGAGCATTTTATGTCATTCCTTGAAGAAGATTTATGCTGTCCTAATCTAACTGGCTTTGATAGTTAACATGAGGATACTAGTATTTGATGAATATTTTAATTCAATAAATAACTATCTCATGGATTAGTTTGATTACATAAATAATGGTTTAATTATTTTGTTGGATAAATCCCAAAGTTATTAGGTAGATAACGTTAACACACGAACAATTTGTGAGGAAAACCAATGGCTTGATCGAAAATTATCAGTCATTTGAAGGAGAACTATAATTCAAGATAAATATGATAGACCAAGTTTATCTTTAACAATATTATGTATTGGTCATCGGCAATCTAATTAAGGAAAGCAAAGAAAGAGTAATTAATCTATCCAATCTATAGGTCATTTACAACTGATCGATTATTGATTGTTAATTTCACATTCTAATGAGCAGCTTTAGTTGTTCTATTATTCGTGATGCGGGATTAATTTTCTTCACATCTATAACGTAAAATGATTAATTACATGTTTTGTTTTCCTTAATGTCATATAGATTACTCGAGATATTGCTCAGTCTTAACACAACCACAAATATTCTGTTATTAAGCTAAGAAAGGAGATTTATGCCGTCAAGAATATCTCATGACAATTAAGGGCAGTTTTCAGAATCATATTCACTTTCATCAGGGAAAAAAAACTTCGAGATGTATCGATTAATCAATGTAAAGGTCAACTATGTAAAATATATCATACAAAAACTGCTGTTACTAAACTAATATTCGTTTTGTACTCTATTCAGTAAATAGCATATTTCTGCAAAATTATTTCATTTTTGAAGGAAAAAACTTGATTGTATGTCAATCATAAGTGACCTCTTATCAGTTAAAGTAAGTTAGTTTTATTTAGGTTGGAGTTTACAAATGACGTCACAGCAACTGTGTTTTGAAAGGTAAACAATAATAATATCTAAAAGTAACTGTGAAAAGATTGGTAATTCACAATGTTGGAAGATTATGTATGCGTATATTTGAGAATTTAAATTCGATAATACAAGTGGAGTTGTCAATCACAGATATTTTGTTTCACAGTGCTCTTATTTCTATTAAATTACTTAAATAGATAAAACAGTTCTCAGATAAATGTAAGTTTATAAACCTAAACAATTATCGGTCATAATTTATAATACCAAGGGAGAAGCTATCAACTAATATTTTTGATTAAAATATATTAATGAAATTAAGTGATGGTCTCAATTGATTGTTCACTGGGTGGCGATCAATTTCATGTGTGTCAAGTTCTTCTTAGTGCAGATCGAATGCTATCGACAAAGTTGTAATATGGCCACTAGTCTAGGTGAATCAACATTGCGTGCACTATGTTGAGATTAGATGGTGGTTGGAGGTAATCAACAGGAAACCCGGGTTTCGTGCTACTTGGCACTCGTCAGCAAGGTGTAACTGCTATCTTGCAACTTGGTCGATAGCATTCCATCTGCACTAAGGAGGACTTGACACACATGACATTGATCACCACCCAGTGATCAGTTTATTGTGAGAACATCCCAGGCCTACAGGAGATCGGTCGCGGTCTGGATAGCTCAGCGGTAACTTCTCTGACTGTGAAGCTGGGTGATACGTGGTCGGATCCGTCAGGGAGCACCAGTTCCCTCAAGATTACAGGTACATCTTGCTGATGGGTATTTATAGATGTTAACGTTTGTTAAATCAACACCATATTTCGGCCAATCCGTTAATGACGTATTATACTACTGACCAACAGTAGCACGCCATGTTGAAATTCTAGAATGCTCCATCATGCTCTGATTGGCTAGGACTCCGGCTCTTGTTGGGCCTCTGCAGGCTCCGTTGAAGTTCTCCGAAAGCCAACTCAACAATAGATATAAATTACTGACTTAAATTCGTAAGATAAATATTTTTATCTTTTTTTTAGCTATAGAGAAAAGATATTTCTAAAACTTTAATTTTGAACTATAAAGGTTGTTCATGTTGCTATGCAGAGAAATATTGAGATGGTGGAGAAGATTTGTAGCTCAGGTGGGCGGTTTTGATTTTTTGTTCTCTCAGCTGGATGGTTTGGCTGTGGAGCTTTTATCGTTCTTCTGAACGATAGAAGTCTATTTATCTGAAGTTTGTGCTGATGATGTCGTTCAGAAGAACAATGAAAGATCCACGACCAAACCATCCAGGTGAGAGAACAAAACTCCAGCAGAGAAATATGCTTATCATAATTTTATATAGTAGCTAATAATGAACGTTATTAGTAACTACTTTCTAATAAAAGAATAAATTTATCTATATTGACATATAAATTTTTGAAGAGATAGACATAATTTATTATGACAATAATTCATAGTTTGATATTTTCTCTAAAATTTTAGATAAACATTTTGATTCTTTTATTTTGTATTTAAATATCATTATACTAGTATCCGTTTTTTAGTATACGACGAATACAAGAGAAGTTGTGTTCTGATCTTTTATTATGATAAATTCTTTGGTAACAGTATAACGTAGGGGTGATCTTGAATAGAAAATAAAAAGAAAACGCCACAAACTTTTAACTAGTTAATCAATCAGGAAATAATTTTGATCAGTGAATAGATTATGAAAAATAATCAAAAATATTTCAAAGGGTAAATAGATTTTATATAATTAATGAATGTACTCGAGTGTTCTAAAAGTTATTCTGTCAATAAAATAGAAAAAAAAAGCAACATAAATTCGCCCACAAATATAAAAAATATCTTATCCTGATCACAAAACGATCTAGGTAGACAACTGTTGAAAAAGTGGAAGCAGTGGATGACAGTATCGGAAATTGATTAAAATCAGACTTGAATACCATCGAATGCTACCTCAGTGGTTTGAAGGGTAAGAGTTCGTGCGTGAGATCGAAGGACTTAGGTCCAAGTCCCAACTGTGTGGTTGTGGATGCACACTGTTTGGTAGCTCCATAATGAAACGAAACAGCTGTTCAGTGCTTCCAAGTTTCTAATACTGTTCTAATTGAGATCAGTTTGTCTCCCAACGAAATTCAATACTAAAAATCCTTACTGATAAAGAAGGTATGTCTGCTCAAACCCTCATAAAAACCTAGTTAGATTTTCTCAACTCCCCACATTGTAGAAGAATGACGGCAATTCAGTCGATAAAATTTTCTTCCCTATGGTTTCAGTTACTTTAACTATACAATTGTATCTATGGTTAATTCTATTTGTTATAGTATATAGCAAGACAGAATATTATTGAAAGATAAAAAAATAAGAATTTGAAGTCGTGTCCTGTGATTCATTGTTTACAAGACTCACATATTGAAAGGAAATTACGTAATAATGGGCTAGTGAATAGTTCCAAAATAATTCACACAATCTGTTTTGTTATTTCCTGATGTCCGCCCATTAATTTAATTTCTTATTAACAATATCGTATACCTGAATAGTTTCATATTTTCGTTAGAAGTAATACCATTCGTGACGCCTCTGTTACTTTACAAGAGTAGATATTTCATAATTCAATTACTTTCAACTACAACATGTAATTTTAATTTTGGATATTCTGGTTCTAACGTATTATTGAGCTTTAAAATTCATCACCTAAATTACATTAAATATTCATTTTAATCTCATTATTTGTGGCGCAATTAAATCATTGAAGCTAATTAGAAAACTCGAACTCTACGAATAACTTATTAGATTTCAATCCGTTTAATTAAATATTGTTATGTTTTCATCCTTCTATATTATCAAGGGAATCAAACATTAGAGTCTTCAAATGATTAAAACTAAGTTTTTTTTCAACAATATCCTTCAATTGTTTGTTAAGCTTCTATTTGTCTTTAATTTATGAATTCTACATTTGACATCTGATGTGATTTAAGAAGTATAACTTCTCTATTTCCTGTGACATGCTTCGCAGTTATAAAGATAGGTGTGAATATACTGTTTTATCGAAAGTTAATCGATAAATAAGTATTCGTCAATGAAATGTCAGATGAGAAGCAATGTCGGACACTACCTGCTTATGTAATGTATGGTATTTATATTTACATAAGTAGATCGAATCGAAGAGAACGGAAACAGAGAATAATTGTTATAGCAATAAAAGAACGATGAAGTTGTGGACAATTGATCGAGGATTTGCAAATGAAGTATTGAACGTATGGTTTTCGTATTTGGTCCAAAAAAACTCTGTAATTCCTCATTGAAATAAAATTAGTTGTCCTCATCTGTATTCTCCTTCATTACACATATTCACCATAACATCTACACAAAAACAGTTGAATTATTTCGACTATAAATAATATTTTTCAGAAAACTTACTGTTCATAACTGTTAGTACTTTTAAAGTTTCTTTCTAATATTCACATTTAATTTAATAATTAACGTCATTTTAACTTTTAAAGTTTATGACGTTGATTCTATTACATTGATTGCATAATGTCAGTATATATTTATAAAGAAAACTATGATGAACAATAATGATTTCATTTTATGGCTACAATCAATTATTCTATATAAATCATTTGTAATTGATCAGTCTAGATCATCCATATTCAATTGAATAGTTTGACAGAAAATATACTATAACAATAAAATTCTACTCATAGATAGCCTACTAAGTTTGAATTTAAAGTAGTATTTTTTTATTGTAATAATTATTAATCTTAATGATTAATGATTGTCGACAAAATTAACTTTATTTCATGAAAAGAGACGATGTATTAAAAAAAGAATACAAAACGTTTTTTTTTCTTCTGTTGTTACTGGTTACATATAAATCTTTTTCTAATGTAAACCTCTTTACTATTTGTTAAGTTGAAGGAGAATTTAAATTGAAAATTTTTGGCGCCTTAAATTCACAAAAAAATTGATGGAAAAATATAAATAATTAATTGATCATATAAATAAACAAAAACAAATGAATTGCTAAAAGCTTTTGGGAATTGATGTAAGTTTTCTTATATACATAAGCTATAATAATTGTAAGACCAAAAACTAGTTTCAGTCAGTTGATAATTGTTATATATTTCATATACATTATAGATATATGTTAGTAAAAATGGCTATTGATGCAAGTTTAGTTGTAGGTAGCTTCTATGTAGGTAGTTGTTATCATCAATCAACTGTCAAAGGGTAATCAGTAAATATATATAAATAATCTTCCCAACTGGTTAGTTGTAACACACGTTTCAACATACATACATAATTTCTTTAATCATTAACAAGCAAATTATTGTAATAACTAGGTTGGCATTGACTATAGAGTTCGGTTTATTTTAATAAGAGTATAAGCTAACTGTGTTTGTAAAACCCTTGGTCATCTATCTTATTTAGTACCACTTCATAGGATCGTCCGTATATAAAATTGATGATGACACTAGCTTAATAGGTAGAATATTTATGATTAAGTTCATTAGAACTGGTCCTACGAGTTTCGATAAAACAATGAGAAGACGGAGTTGATCTGAAAAATGTGATGTATTTGCGCTATACATTTCGAACAATCTGGTCACACATATACCTGTCAAGGCATTTTTATTTGTTGTAAAGTAATGTACTGTAAAATGTTAAATTGATTGTTATGACTTTCTGTTTTGTCCGCGTCAATTCGAATGTTTTATTTTTGCCTGTGGGTTTCAGCCACAATTTGATTCTGAAATCCGTATTCGTTATTTCAAAGCGCATGGAACAAGATGCATCTATAACTCCCCAAGATGTGACGGTGGCGTGTCAACACATTCTGAATTTAAGACAGGACAACCCTAGTTGAAAATACATTCATTTATGTATTGATCGTACATCTATTTTGATTATTAATTAGAATAACATCACATAAATTGAAAAATACCCAGAGTTGTAACAAATTACATACTAAATGTTATGCTGAGCATAGTTCATGTTAATTCAATACAAGAATACCGTATCTTGAATAAGTCGACCGCTGAAATAAATTAATGTTATAACGAATAAAATATCACAATGGAAAAACAAAACCAAATACTACACTCAGTAATTATTATACTGAACTAAAAAAAACGGATGTAATGCAGAACAAAAATCACAATGAGAGAACAAAATGTAGTTCTGCATTTTGTCCTGTCATATCACTACCCATCAAAGTAAACTGTTTCTGATCCCTATGTTGCCTAGCCTAGATAGTATTTTACACAAATAATGAATACGATATTCAGGAAAATAAACTAAGTAACTATTTATCTGTCAGCTGGAGACATCATGATGTCTGGCAATGTTCATAGGAAAGAATATACATCATTCAGATGTCAGTTCCTGAACTGCTAACATCTCATTGGCGATCACTCAGTATTTATCGTCAGGATCGATCAAGCAATAAGGAAAGGAAACCTGTTGAAACACTTTGTACTGAGAATTCTATATTCCACCAAAAATATCATGGTGAATTAATCCATTAATAATAATTATTATTATTTGAGCTAATTTTTTGTATAAAAAGAATCAGATTAATCTTAATTTGTTTGATGACTTATCAAAACACAAGTATGGGAAGTTGTTATAATTGTAAAGAGAAGTAGTTACTTGCTATTATATATAACTGATCAAAGGCTGGTATTTTTTATGTTTAGAATTTTGTTGCAATATCCTAATGAACTAAGATATTCTAAGCTCCTAGGTTTGAGTCCCTTTGATGCAGGATAGTGGATATGCACTGATGAGACGTTCCATACTAAGAAGAAACTGCCGTCCAATGCTTTCAGCTTTTCCATGGTGATCTAGATTTAATCGACTCATGAATTCAGCTAATAAATTACTACAATCTTCACAAAATCCCTTTTCTCGGATCATAATTCTTTTTCTCATCAATTTTTCACTTTTTTTATTTTCACATTTATCGAAGTGATTGTGTGGTGTGTGCTACTTATATCGACTTGAGTAGTATATGATGTTAGTCGTTAACAGAATGTCTGACAGCAGAGGGATAAAAGGATCGAACAGTAAAGAATGGAAACAGGATGCAGTTTGTAAGAAAATGCAAGAACAATGAAGTCTGGGTCATTTCCAGACAATTGATGGACATTTTGCAAATTAAGCATTTACATAATGATTGTTAAATTTTATTAACAAGTCCTGTAATTTTACGTTAGATACATTCGGTTGTCCCTACCTATGTTCTGTTCATTACAATTGTAAAAATATGTATACAATTTATACAAAAACAAATTAAAGAATTACTCATATCAGTTCATAGGTTTCATAAAATATAACTTGTCAGAATTTTTTATCTAAATAATGGACATTACCATTAATATTAAACATTAATAATCAAAATAAGATACATCGATATATATATATATATATATATATATATATATATATATATATATATATATATATATATATATATATATATATATATATATATATATATATATATATAAACAATTGTTTATTTTCCTTTCAGTATACTTTCCGTCATATTGCAGGAACTCGTTGAACACCTTCAACACATTGGATTATTCATAATAGCTTAATCATTTAAAACTCTTTAAACAATTATGTACTTATGAATAAATTATAATAATTAACTATTTAATAAATAACTTATTTAGTATCAGAAGGGGTTTTGTAGAGATTGTAGTAATTTCAACAATTAAGATCATGAGTCAATTGAATGGATGTTTAGTGGTCTCACTTCAATTGACTCATGATTTCAACTGTTGAAATAATTTATTTGTTTGTTTTCAGTTAAAGTTTCTCATTTATTATTTATTAATGTCATATAGACCGGAAATTATTGACTACATAGTATAGATTTAATAGAATAGTCCATTTAATCAAATATAACTGTAACAGGAAATACATTTAAACAATTCTCATTTATTTCATACAAGATAAATGATTATGCTAATAAGTTTGTATGAATTTGTAATAAACATTTGTCATAAACGCTTGTTTTAAAAGAAAATAATTCTTAACATTTAAAATAGTTCAATTGTCAAGAAATGCTATTTATTCATAGTAAATCATGACAGATAGTTAAACAATTTTGATTTTGTTTTCTTTTTTAAAACCATAAACATTAATCAAACTTAACTTTTAGTTTATGGTAATTTTGAAAGAAAACTATTATGTCCCGATAAGCATAATGATTGGTAACTTTTGGGATCCATTTATGAACCAATACTATACGTATATTTTAATCGTATAATTGTTATGCAACTAAACTATTCATATCTGTTTATACGAATATTCGTCAAGATTAGAACGAATAATTTGACAGTAATTGAGCGCCGAGTATAGAGAAGTCATTATATGTGAAAATTATATTTGAAATATTCTCAGTGATTGAAATAGAACTAATTCCAACGTTTCGTCCAGCTAACTTGTCTGGACTTCTTCAGGGTAATAATCAAAATCAAAATTATCAAAGACATATATAGCTTTTAACAATCGGGATTATACTGTATTAAACCAATCATATTTGGATGTTGATTTTTTGTAAAATAGGATCAAATGAGTCAGTTAACTACAAATCATGTGAAGAGTTCAACTACATAGAAATAATTAACTGAGTAATAAATCGTATGTGTGTGAGTGTTCAGGTATGTATGTATGTGTAAGAGATTGATATGAAGGAATAAATAATAACGTTCAAGTTCAAGGATGAAAACTTGATAATGAAAGATCGATGTGCATGTCAAAACATAAATTGTATTGTTTAAAAAGCTCATTGAATTCTTTCAAAATAATAACGATGCATGTGATATTAGAAACAGGTTTAAACAAGAAATAGGTTCCAAATTTACTTGTCAAACGAAATTTGCCATGTAGTTGCCAGTTGAATGCCATCTTTTCGGTTCAGGCTGTTCTTGTTCGCCCATATATGCAGTGCTTCTGCTGTCAATCTTTCTTTATGGGTGTTAAAACCTTTCTGAAGTATTTTGGTCCCTTCGAAATTAATCTTGTGCCCTGTTTCTAACGCATGTAACGCTATCGCTGACTTGTTTTCAAGTTTCTTTAGATCGACCGAGGATTTTGGAACATTTTTCAAGCATTGTTTGTGTTCCTTCAATCTTACATTCAGTTGCCTGGATGTTTCTCCAACATAGGTAGCATTACAGTCATGACAGCGAATCTCATACACAATGTTCTGTTGTTCTTCCTTTGCTAATTTGTCCTTAACTTTCACTAATGTCGATCTTAATGTGTTATTCGCTCTAAAATACACTCTTATATCATGTTTGTTTAGAATCCGTTTGATTTCTTCTGATGTTTCACTACGGTAAGGTATGACTACGGTGTACTTCCATTCTTTTCGTATACTTTCTAGTTTAGGTTTTCTTTCATTTTTAATAATCTTCTTTAAAAAGCTTTTTGGGTATTTGTTATCCCTAAGAGTAGAAAATACTTTATTTAATTCGGTTCTTTGGTCTTCCTTGTCTGTAACAATCTTAGTACTTCTGTTCATTAGATTTTTCACTACATTAATTTTCGTGCTCTGTGAATGGGCTGAATTAAAATCCAAGTATCTCTCGGAATGTGTTGATTTTCTGTAAACATTTATTTTTAACTTCTTATTATTGTGTCGACGTTCAACCAAACAATCTAGAAATGCTAGTTTGTGGTCAACTGATTCTAATTCCTTAGTTAGTTTAATGTTTTCAGAAATGCTGTTTGCATTGTTAAATAGTTCTTCCATACTATCCCGTTTATTGATAATAAAAATATCGTCTACATACCTTAACCATAACAATCATTGATAATATCCATTGCTCGACTGATAGGTACATTAGTGAATAAGGAAGATACATCAAAACTTGCCATTATTTCGTCTTCTTCTATATCGATGATATCAATTAACTTCTTGAATTCCATAGAGTTTTTAATTCCATGATTATTCTGCTTTTCATATGGTTTGAGAATCGTAGCTAAATATTTAGCTAGATTGTAAGTCGGTGAGTTTGTATAGTCTACCACTGGTCTTAGTGGAGTATTATTCTTGTGGATCTTTGGTAGTCCATAAAATCTGCATGGGTTACAACTCTTTGGATATAACATAAACCATAAGGACGATCCTAGCTTAACTTTTAATGATTGTAAGAGTTTGCTAGTTTCTGCCTTGAGTTTGTTAAGAGTTGTTCTACTTTTTGCTTCTTTGATTTTTTCATATGGACCCTCTTGTAGATGTTCATTGGCTTTCTTCTCATACTCTGTTTTATTCATAATAACTGTAGTATTACCTTTATCTGCTCTCGTTATTATGATCGTTTTGTCCTCTCTCAGCTGTTTTAGTGCGTAATATTCATTTTTATTTATGTTAGGGTTGTGAGGTTTCTGATGTAATAATGTGTTCATTATTTTATTCCTCAGTTCATTCGCTGTATCATTCGGGAGTATTTATGTTAGGGTTGTGAGGTTTCTGATGTAATAATGTGTTCATTATTTTATTCCTCAGTTCATTCGCTGTATCATTCGGGAGTATTTATGTTAGGGTTGTGTCACTCTTATTAAAAGTTTTATTTTGACCTATGCACTATTACTATACGATTTACTATTCTTGAATTATGCTGTCTATTAATTACTACCTCTCACATTCACAGCGACATTTGACTAATCCTTGTACAAATGTTGTTTCATATTTTATAGTATGGTGTGGTTTGTCTGGTTGATATATAAACTGAGTATGTTTGAAATAAATGATTCATATTGCAAGGGCTAAGATTGGTGTTCTGAACTTAACTGGGTGGGCTAAGCAGGAAGCAGGACTAATATGGACTCTAGACTACTCGTACATGTTTTATGCGTCACTGGTCCGATCGATAATTCACTGCTCTCTAATTGGCAGTATCATTACGTTATACATTAACAGGGCACACAGGTTCACAAGTTATAACAATAACAAACAAACAACAACGACATAATAAATAGTAAAATTGAATTATTTATTTATAAAAGCAATTTTAAAGATTGAAATGTTTACATAGAAAGTTGTAGAGAGTGAACTTATTATTATTATTATTATCATTATTATTTTCAATAGTTTATTTATCCTAATAAGATTTATTTTCAAGAGTTTTTAGCAGATGATAAATAAATAAATGAAACTTCTCTTGGATACTTTTTATTCAGTGAGGTATTCATTATGTACCATAATTATAATTCACTTCTATCAACAATCATTTATGATAAATATGAATATGGAAACGATAAAAAGTGATTTTTGTCAATCTAATCGGTTATTTAATTTGACTTATTTGATAGAGAACAGATAAATGTTTACTGATTAGAAAGTTATTTACATTATTTAATATTATTATTCAATTAGTGGCATATTATCAATCAAAGTTTTTAAATATTTGAAGATGTTTTACAAAAATGTGAAAGGGGTATTTATGAACCTAAAAGTAAAAGTTGATAAAATGGTAGCCAGGTGAGAAAAAAATCTTTAAACATGCAAATAAGATAAACAAGGATGAGAGAAACGAAAAAAATGCTAAATGAGGTTTTCAAAAGAATAAGAAGGTTAATTAAGTTCTGGGGATCTAGATAAACATATTGAAGTAGTGTTGTGGTGGGGGTTACTTATATTCACATAAGTAGTATATAAGAGTGGTCAGGCATAGGATATATTTCAGTAGAAGGTCGATTAGAAAAGAAAAAGAAACGGAACGCAATCGGTATGAAAACGCATGAACCATGAAATGTGATACAATGGATTGAGGTTTGCAACAGAAACAGTCAAGTTTGAGATGATGGATTGATATTTTGCAAATTAACAATTTACTATATAGTTATCAGATTTTAGTGAGATGCTCTGTAATTTCGTACTCAGATACATTCAACGTCCCCACCCACGTTCTGTTCACTACAGTACGATTCGTAATGTTACAACAACACGTTTTCCCCAAAGTATAAAGCCTCAATTCGCTGTTCAATGGATTCTTGATGTGTTGATTGCTATAGAGCCATATAGGTAAGCAGTTAGCTAACATTCTGAAACTTGCAAGTAAATGAATTATATGGATTCTTTACTTGGCGTTTACGACATTTTATTAACCATATAAGCGACGTGAATTTATATAACAGAATTATGGTTTAATTTGGTAGGATCACTTTTCACCAATCCCTCTTGTGTAAATTATTTTTGTGTAAACGCATAAATTATATTATGATGAAGATTGGAGTACCGTTGTCCTACATTCAGGAATTACTTTATATTTATCCCTAAACATATAATTTACAGTTACATAAACAGTTTATAGGATAAACTATGGAATACTTATGGAACTCATACAATATCTCTTACTAGTGGATTCCTTCATGGTTAGTCTTGGAAGTAACCAAAAAAGGGTTAATGTCGAAAACTTTTATTCGTATAAAAGTTATTTAAATGAAATGTTTATCATCTAGGACAAAAAAATGCTATTTAAATAATATTTTACATATCTCCAGAAGTCATCGTACATCGATGAAATTTACTTGAAGAAAGAAATGAAAACTAAACTTATATTTTCTTAATGTTATGATAGGAAGAAAACCTAATACTATGGCATAAATTCCACTTATAAAGTCCCTTAAAGGAAGTGTCCGTTGATGAGCTTATATATCTGGGATACCGTCAACAAAAAAGGAATCCGATTTTATCTCTCCTTTTGTATTTTCAGTAAATCTGCGTGGCTGACATTACAGTAGAACAGTTTGTGGGTTCCGTTCAAGATTTATCGATATAAACAAAAATTTTAAACCTTCCGGAGGATAGAAAATTCCTTTGCCAAAGAAGATACTCTGTATAAGTGATGATATCAGAGGCTACACATATATCGGTATCTTCAAGTGGAGGATCACAAACGTCCTCAGATTAATATTGTTCGAGGTAACACTCATGAAGGCCTATATATGTCAACAGTTCAGAGAGCGAACGGTTACATTTAATCTCTTCAGTCTGTATTGATTAATTCACCTGTTTATATGAAGCAACGTATATTGGCCACTTGTTGTGCATTTTGTACAAGACGGTTCAGAACACTACACCCCACTGTCAAAAAATCGAGGCAGGGGTTGTACCAGAACCGTAACTATAGAACCTTGAATCAAAATAGGTTAATGGTTTCACGTCCTCTACACTGATGAAGGGTCAGGATTTCTTCTTCTATACAAAAAGGATTTTTCTGACAAAATAAGTAACACCTTGAATGACTAATTTAAATCGCAGAAACCAGCTAATCATAAAAATTTCAGTAATAGGATAGAGGATGAATTTACGAAATCTTTGAAGAAGCTCAGAAGTTAACAAATAATTCCATCAAATTTATATGAAGCGAGTAAACCGATGGGAAGCTATTTACAAGGTTCATATGGATTACCGAAGGTTCATAACTCACATGTTCACTGAGACATATATAACTCCCTTTAACATACCATAGCAAAATGTTTAGAAACTGTTTTGAAGTCACTCTACGAACAGTTCTAAGAATGTTTAATTAAGCGAAACGACGACCAGTGTCCACCACGCATACAATTTAGGCTGGTCATAGTTCAGGCATAATAAATCATTTTCAACAATTTGTTAGGTTAGTAATTATCTATAAATGTCCACTAGACTAGAATTCCTCCAAACAGCCATTTGATATAATATACCAGAGTTATGTGTACAAAAAGATATGTTCAATCCCCTCTTTAATATTAGTTAATCTCAGATCCAATAAGTCAACAGTCATTATAATTGAAAAATGAAATTTTTTATTTCTGTATTTTCATAACTTAAATCAATATTATTATTAATATTATCATTAGTGTTATTCATATATCTCGATATTCATTCATTTATTGTTATAAAACTTTCGAAGACATGCAGGATTTAGCTAATATTCACCCCACTTCATCATATCCTAATTAACAAACATTACGTAATCTTCGAAAAACATTTCATTTTAGAGAAGAAATTTTATTTAGCATATGAGAGATTGCGGAGATTATAGTGTTCATAGTTTAAACTTGGCAAGCCCAAACACGATAGACAGGACAAATGGATTTTTATTAGCCATCTCATGTCAAAGAGCAATTAATAAGTAAACTTGAATTTCGTTTTACGTCCTACGTTTATTAATTCGTCTCTTATTATGTGAACAACAACGAATACATTTGTTTATTCTAATCATTCAGCTTGTTTACCACAACAATACAAACATTTATTTGTTTACTTATCATCATTCTTTGCATTTTTGTGACCTATTTGATTAGCATCTATAATTCGCATTAAAAGCAATGATGGATGGTGGTTAATAGTAGAATCCAGGACGCGTTCCATTCTACTTGGAACTCGTCAGCCTGATGTACAAGTTATCTGGAACCAGTCTATTAATTCCTGATTATCCCGATTATCAATTCAGATTGGTGTAAAAAAGATACATGAATAAATAAATAACTAACATGACCACAACGCACAAACAATCATAAAAATACAATTATGTTTAAACTGGTCATTAGGGTAGAAAAATAGAGTACCAAAGGTTACGTTTGAACCCCAATAGCTTTGGAACAAAAAACGGTATGCCAATGAATCGTACATCAAACGAAAGCTTATGGTTTATAGAACAAACTAAGGACAAAACCAAATGTTAGTTTTTCTTTAAAAACATTGAATTTTGCTTCTCCTTTGAATTTCTAATTTGGTCGTTTTTTGTGATAAGAAAACAAAATTTAATAGTTGTATGGTTTTCTTGAATTGATCCAACCGGTAATCACTTAATGGTTAATATGTATCAAGATTAAAGCTCTATAAATAAAAAAAATCAATTGTGAACACCGATAACATGTAAGCATGATGATATAAAAGATAATCAATGTGTGTCCATATGTGATTTAGCACTGTATACTCTAGCGAGACTGAATAAATACATAAATAAACATTATTGTATCTAATTAAGGAATTATAACATATATTTATACATAATTATGTTCAGGAAACAATCAGATGAATTCCAGTGTATGTATTTGAAAAGATTTTTAAACATGTCTAATTTAATGAATTTTGTAATTGTATTGTATATATATATATATATATATATATATATATATATATATATATATATATATATATATATAATTTAGTTATATTTCAGGCATTTGGAAGATGCATAATTGTTATAGATAGTTATGTACATTTATTTTCGAATAAGTATTTACACGATATTTCAATGCATTTGTTAACGTTGCATTTGTTGTCATTTATCATGATGGCATTTGGATATCTCTTGTTTTCCGTTGGATGTATTGAGATATTTTCTGTTTTAACTGGATGTCAAACAACTAATACAACTGTAAAGTTCAAAAGATTATAAAATTACGTCGACTTTTTAAAGATATGATTATACTATATGGTACTATTTATAGTATCTGGAATGACAGGTATCATTATTATTATTATAACTAACTTGGTCTTACGTGAAAAGATAATTATTTTAATCAAGTGAATGCCTCGTACAATTATATAAATATTAGTTTAATACATTATCTTTTATATTTAAGCCTATCAAATGTTTAGAAATGTGATCAAAGTTGCTTTCGATTAGTATAAGAACAAAAACAACCATAAAGCATTTGTAAGTACAATTTAGTTAATGTACATTATTCAAAGAACCATGATTTAATTTAATGTAATTTAAGCATAAATGTTGTGGCGTTGACTCAGCTATAGATTATCACACGAAGAAACTACCAATACCGGTTTATGTTTCTCATATAACATATACCGAAGTAAATAATGATTTTTGTTTTGTAATTTATCTGAGAATTTGTTCGTATATATTATTGCATGTTCTAGTGATGTCGACAAATATAAGTGGTATGTATCCTCAATCGAGAGTGAAATACCTGGAGGCAGAAAGTTAAGAAGATTAGAGAAAAGAGAACAAGAACAGAGAATAATTGTTGTGGAAGTGAAGAAACAATGAAGTCTGAGACGATTGATTGACACTTTACAAATGAAGTATTTACTGTAAGGTTCTCAAATTTTACACAACTAATACATTCTGTAATTTGTGTGTTAAAAATACATTAGATTGTCTCCACTTGTGTTCTTGTTCACTAAAATATGTCGGAAGTACTTTATTGTATAGCACTATCTAAATATCACTTATTTTCCTTAATTGATAGAGCGGGTCCGTGCATGTGAACGTTTGCAAACAATCATAACATATTATTGATAACAAGTACCTATCTAAAACGAAATTCTCTCAAAGTGACAACGTAACTTTGAGATGCTTAGCGCTTAATTTAAACAACTAACTATAGTAGTATAGAGCTGTCATTGAAAACTTATGGTAAAGAAATATTTCCGTCTTTCATCGTTTCTGAATGTCTAATTCTAAATTATTTATCAACTTAATTAAGTTTCACTATTAAATTCTATGAGTCATTTGCTAATTTAGGTCGAAAAGACTACTCAATACCTAATTCTTGCTAACATTCAGAAATGTTAGCTTTTTCGAAATTATGAAAACTGAATATAACATATCTCTAATCTGTGAAGACTGCGACTAGCCTGTCATTTTTTCACATCTATACGAAGACTGTTCGGTACTTATGAAACACGTATAAAGACAGAAATTTGATATGTATATATAGTTTAAGTCTCACTTGTTAAGAGAGATGGGTTTATATTTTGTGGTAGTGTAACACTTTTTAGTATTTTACACTAAGTTTTGCAAATTATCTTATCAAGTACACAGTTCAATATTTGTGGGTAGGCGTGGGGAACTAAATGTGAAATGTTGAATGTTTTTATGTCACTAAGATACTCTGACATGCTCAAACATTTAAAAGGTTGATAAATTATGCCTAATTTTGGAAAAGATACCTTAACAGACACCATGTTATTCATTGATGTGAATCTCTACATTTTTTGCTGATTGGATGTCATGTTGAATAAACAATTATTGTATCAAAGTTACGTCATCATCACAGACGACTATTGTCAGTGTCAACACTTTCATGCAAACTGAGTATGGCAGCTCAAATAACGAAGCGAAAGTGCTGCGAAATCATTTATAATATGTAGTTATTCAAAATGATATAATATCCTTAACAAGATGGCTGGTACTACTGATAATCTCACAACAGCAATCATCAGTTGTTGAATATTTTATTATCGTTTGTAAAGTTTAAATAGTATTGTATAGCTATGACGTGAAGATATTCATCTACGGTTGGTTATTTCACTCACTTTGTCTGCTTTCACATTAGTTGTATTAGTAACTAAATATAAAGAAGATTTGTTATACCATAAAAAAACTACTATAACTTTAACTAGTGACATAAAATCTATGATAAAACAAACTGAAAATTTAAACGGTTTAATTCTGAGAAGATATATACCAGTGACAAATAAAGATTTATTTGTCGATCCAAAGTCACGAGATTTCTGCATAACAAGTACCTTCACTGTTATACAAATTCACAGGTATTTTTATTTGTTAACGAGATTCATACTGAAGTAAAACGAATAAAACGGCTTCTGAATTATTACACAATGAAATAGTAAACAAAACGAGTGCTTTATATATATATATATATATATATATATATATATATATATATATATATATATATATATATATATATATATATATATATATATATATATATATATATATAAAATTTTGCATTTCTTTCATTTCCGGAGGGTTGTGCCGAGACACGTTATTCCGTTGTTCAACGATATTTGACGTACATTATTTACCTGCAAATTGTCGTATTAGCTATAGAAACGATTTGTTCTACACTTATGTTGCACAAACTGATATCTCTCACTTAGAGGACAAGTACTGCCTACTGTGAACAATAGTAACAATAACATATATTGGATAACTCAACATTTGTACTATTTTAATAAATCCTTTTTCCAAAATAATATTGTTACTAATAGAAATACAATGTCGTTTAAGTAATTTCAGTGTATATTTTAAACAGCGTTAGTTGAATTTGTCATTATTGTCTGGGTTCTACATAAGCTGATAAATATTCAAGTTGTTTTTGCTTCGTGTCATTTAATCTATCACCTAGACAAATATTGAGGTGATAAATGGATAAATTAAAGCGAATTTCATTTCTTTTACTAAGTATTCTTCTGAATACCGAGTAACAGTATTAGTAGTTTAAATACGAAAAGCTTAATCTAGGTAATCTCAAGGTTAATTAAAATATCTTTTACAGAGAATAATGAATAGAAAGGTGAAAAAAAGTCGGTTTGATATGAATTGTAAATTTGTTTCACTATTTCATGAATTACATTACGCTAAACGTTCTTTTCATTAAATTTATCCTATGTGTTAATTGAAGATCGTTCTTTTGCCGAAACTGTCCTGAATGATAATAGAGTCCATCAACAATATAAAGTATTTCTATTATAAAATGAAATTTTGAAATGAATGAATACACTATTTATCTTAAATACAATTTCATCAACATTGTTATCACGGCGATTACGAAATAAATAGTTACATCCATTCCGCCATACATCATCCTGATGCAACCCTAATGCCTATCATGGACTAACAATAATGGTATCAGAAATGACGTTATCAGTTATTATCGTTCTAAGATGGATATCAAATCCAACTAGTTTGTGGAGTGATTACATTTCTTTCTCATAATGAAGAATTTGCAAGGTCAATCCGTTCCCATTTCGCGACTCGTGGTTCTTATTTCCTTATCAATAAGAAATCGTCCGTAAAGTTGGTATGTTGAATAAGTGACCACAGAACAGTAAGGATAAACTAAAATCATTTTCAAAGAAAAGATAAAGTTGATCGGTTTTATAAATTTATTTCAAAATGTGGAAGCCCAGCGTCTATTTGTGCCCAAGTGGTCAATCGATGTTTGACTGACCTCCGTGGAAACATGTATCACAACCTTGAATATAATTTTCTGACGTAAGGCAATATGCCATGGATGTGAAAGCTTACTCAGTCAGAATTCAATATTAACAGACCTCTACCAATAGAAAGCATGACTGTTCCCAATATAGTAAACTTAGTATAGTTTTCATTTTCAAAGTGGGTGCGAATGCACGGCGTTTTCAATATGAGACAGAAATTTTCTTGGCAGTTAAACCGTTCAATTAATTAACACATTTCTTTAAGTAAACGGAAAGCAGCAGATGTTTTACAAAAATCAATATAACCAACCAATATCATATTTGGAGCGCTACTATTATTGATTTGTATTGGTTATTATAATTTTTCCATTAATGTTTGCGACTGCATTTGATCAGTCTCTCATTGGCATGCATGCATCCTGTGCGGATTGCCTCAATATTTCCATTATGTTACAAGGATTGTCAGTAGAGCTGTATTTCGTATAGCAGTGGATTCCAGGACAGGCGTTTCGTTTTGTTTGTGACTGACCAACTGGATGTACCTGCGTTTCAGAGTTGATACACACTCTGGGATTCGAACTAAAATCTGGATTTTATTAAACCAGATTATAATAATAAATAACTTGCATCCAGTTATGTAGTTCATACAGCCGACAAAGGTGTACACCTAGACATATTGAACACTCATTTTGGAAAAAAGGCCAATCAACCTTTATTTTCAATATTTATGTTCATCTTAAAATTTGTCCACAGTAGTCACAAAATAATTTCACCTTGTTCTCATTGTAGTGAACAAGAACACAAGTGGAGACAATCTAATGTATTTTTAACACACAAATTACAGAATGTATTAGTTGTGTGAAATTTGAGAACCTTATAGTAAATACTTCATTTGTAAAGTGTCAATCAATCGTCTCAAACTTCATTGTTTCTTCACTTCCATAACAATTATTCTGTTCTTGCTCTCTTTTCTCCAATCTTCTTAACTTTCTGCCTCCAGGTATTTCACTCTCGATTGAGGATACATACCACTTATATTTGTCGACATCACTTGCACACACCATATTATTATTAGCCAGATTAGGATTGTTTGTAAAATAAAATCAAACTATTAATGCTGTCATTTCTGAAAACCAACAAGTTGTTCAGTTATAAAATGACATGCGAAGAAATAATTTCTTTGTATCTTCAAATAATGATAAAGTTTTCATCATCGGAGTCATTTACTTCATCACTATTGACGTCATTATTTAATGACTTTATTTAATTTACTTAGTTAAGACGGTAGTATTTATGGAGATTACGTGTTAGCGGTTAACACTGTTGATCATGTAGTGCTGGTGGAGATCCGATCTTTCGTATTTTGCATCTCCCATGAATGCAGTGGGACAAACGAAAAAATAATTGTAAAACGTTTTCATATTAGCAAAGAAACGGTTCCACAAACCTGGATAAAATAAATATTCTGTAAAATGTACAGATTCAAATCATTCTAGGTTGATTAAGATGAAAGATCCTGTTTGATAAATCTAAAAGTTTAATATAATTTATCTACAGAATTATAATGGTAACCTAAAAAACTGAGTTTTATGATTGAAATCACTTTGAAAATTAATAAGTCAACATGAAAAAAACAACATTCAACTTTTAATAAAATACCAATGACAATGTATGATTTACAAAAAAACATATCAATAATTTAATATTATTATATACAGGCACAACACTGAGTTCTTGAATATATTATATTTCATTTGTATGGATATGACTATATATGTAACTATATATTGAGACTGAGATCAACTGAACATAAATCACTTACAAAATGTGGCGGCCTGCTTGAATATCTGGGCTACCTGTTCCTCTGATCTACATATTTCATCAAGTTATCTGTTTTGTTGTTTGTTTTAGTTCATCATTATGTTCATTAAGCACACAACCTATTCAGGCGCGTTTATGAAAAGTTTACAACCTTTCGCTATACGTGATACAAAAAGGTGCAATCATCGACATCATGATGGCTGGCAATATGCATTGAAACGAACGAACATTAATCAAATGTGGATTACCGAACTCCTAACATCTAACCGGTCATCATTCAAAATTTATCGTCACAATAGATCAAGGTATAAGAAAAGGAAACTTGTTGAAATACTTTATGCTGAGAATTCTATGTTGTACCAAAAATATAATGTTGAATAAAGCTTCTAATAATATAATATAATATAATAATAATATAATCACTTCCCACTGTCATATCATTATCAGTAAAGATTTGGATTATCCCATTTTTTTGCTATTCAGGACTGACTATAGATTATTCTTTGTCGGCATGTACACATACTGTATTTGCTGTCTCAATATAGTCATTTTTTAAGGTTCCAAATGGTTATCTGATCATCTACAGTAATTAAAATTATATATTAAAGGTAGCAAGACCATTTCATGGACAGAATCTACTTTGACTATGCCATTTGCATCGAAAACTATCATGTTCGCATTGCCGTACGAATGAAACACACTTCTTAGATTCTACTACTAGCTACAAGTCATCTTTTTATATTACGTATATGTTTGAGAATATGTACTTGAAAATTGAATTTCCTTATTAGTTTTAATCAATTTTCTTTGTTAAATTATTCTTTTTTTTAGTTTCTTTTTATTTCTTACAAAATTCTAATTTGTGAAAATATTTTTTATTCAATCACGTATATCTTTCAAATGATTAAAATACAATGGATGAACTTAAAAAAGAATTTTATTAATCAAACCCGGAATCGTATTAAATCAGACGAATTCAAAAGCGAAATAGTAATTTTATTTGTTTAAATTAATTATATATTGTTTAGTTAATCAAATTATATAAAGAGGGATTTTCAAACAAACAAAAAATCATCAATAGATTAGTAAATGAAATCTAACATTTTACAGATAAATATGAAATAGTATTTATTTAATTTGTAATAGTTTGATTATTGTCGTGACTGATTAGAAGAACAATGATTGATCAGTCTCTTATAAAAACAATATTTATGAATTGTTATTCAAACGGATGTATTTCCTGGATTAATACTACTAGATAGAAATATTTTGATGGTTCCTTTATCATTTGTAATAAAAGTTGTGATCTTAATGATATATGACATGAATTCAATAAATGTTATCATTCGATGACGATTGAAGTTGAATATAGGATTTTGTTACCTTAATGTTTTATTGAAACGAAAACCGAATGATTAACTATGACAATGAATATACTGAAATCCAACTACAAACAAGCAGTACATAAACTTTTAAAGTTGAGTACTGTTGTGACTTTAAGACTGGCTGATTATCATATGATTTATTCGCCAATCGAAATATGAGTTATTCAACCTTAGTACTGTGCTAAACCAATGACGTTCGACCGGTATGAGTAGCCTAGTGTTCTTATTGGTCCTTTGTTCGTCTAACCCGTCTAGTTAAGAACACTACTATAAGGTTCAACTGTGCAAATCATTTATTTCAAACATACTTGATTTATATGACAAACAAACAGACCGCATCACAGCATAAAGTAGGAAATAACATTTATACAAGATGAAGCCAAAAAGTGGCTGTGAACGTGGGAGACAGTAGTTAATAAACTGAACATAATTTGGGAACAGTATGTCTTATAATAATAATTTATAGATCAAAATAAAGCTTATAATAAGAGGAATATAGAAATATATAATCTAGTTACTGAACAGTTATTCAATATGAACATATATGTAATATTAGTCCATTAATAGATCTCAGAAGTTACCCGTAATTTAATCCTCACTAGAACATAACATGTACCGCTGAGTAGGAAGAGAAAATCAATATATTCGTTTTCTGTAAAACCTTGATAAATATACAAGTAAGATGCAACCGATAATGAGCTGAATAAAATATAAAGAAAGATTTCGGAAAATTGTCTTCCGCCTATGTTTATCGTTAGTAAACTTTTTTAAAGGTTTTATTTATGAACACTGAATTCGAATAGCATACAACTATGAAGATTCTACAGAAAAGACTACCCATATCTAGTGAACTGAATTTATCTAAAATCGTTTTCCTTCACGAGAAAGAGAATGAAGTCGTTTATTACCTTTAAATCATTGTATTGTACATGGAATGTACGATTTGCTAACTTCTGTATATAAATTATAAAACATTATGCTATGTCCATTAGGACTTATGATTTTATTGTTTAATCTATTAAGGACGTAAGACACTTTTAATTTCTTAACAAAAATTTTTCTCAAAATCATGAACCGATCTAAAAAAGCCATTGAAAACGTGGAAGCACTGAACGACCGTTTCATACTAATATGGGGCTCCCTAGCAGTGCGCGTCTATAACCCCACACATGGAAATTAGATTCAATGAGAACTTATGACCAGCGGCGCCAAACTGTATCAGGTGTATGGCAGTTACTCACTGATGACACTGAGAGATGGCCGTGCAACATCTTTTGACACGGGCTAGGTAGCCTAGAGGTTTAGTGTCCGTGCACAAGATCGAAAAACCTGGGTCCGAGTTCCGCGTGCAGGGTTGTAGATATGTAGTCTTAAGCAACCACACTATAGGAGGAGACAGCTATTCAGTGCCTACACATTTTCAGTGGTTACCTAACTTAAATTGCTTCATGTTTTAAATGAAGTTCAACAACTTTCACAACCCCATACTAATAAGCATTTTTATGCAAACTATTATCATTAGCTTCAATTAAAGATTTTTTCCCTATTATTATGTTTCATTTTGACACAATGCAAATAAATGTCCAAAATATTTTATTAACAACTTTAATAATACCCAGAAAATCAGTAGAAAAACTAGTTCAGGTGTATTCTAATGAATGATAGATCAAAACATTGGATTGATGAAGCATCAATCGGTGATTAACTAACAAATAATACATTGAATAATTAAAGTTAACTCGGTACAAAATAAAATTCATTCATCAACTAAATAATTAGTTTAAGTAGATTGGCCTAATTTATTACTTCTTATTTTCACTCTTGACTATATATGAATAAATAGGGAAGAAGTTTTAAAATATTGATGAGATTTTATGATGCACCTTGTTATGACAAAAACACTAAAAGGAACGAAATAATGACTACAACTAAAACGCTAAAACGTATGATAAACCAGAGTTATAGTAGGATCCTGGTAAACTTTAGTTTTTCGACTCTTATACCTTAAAAATTCATTTTACATAAGAGAAATCTATAGAAAACATGTCAAATTCAAATGAAAACTTTCTTTAAAAATCACTTCAAATTTAAGACTGGAAAATGTTATTGTAGTCACTTAAAATTATGTACTTCAACGTTTTCCAGTAAAATAGTTAATACATGTTAAACCGTAATTATAATTTGCTCATGGTAACAAAATGAATCGCTTGCATTAAATTACAAACAGAATTAAGTCAACTAAAATATTATGGATGGTGTGTTAACGTCTAAGAACTGGCAAGCTTAGAATATACCGTTTATGTAACAAACTTGTAAGAAATTAGTCCCTTCGAAATTGCTGATACACCATGCTTACTAATCCCACTTAATGCAAAATCCGTTGAACGTATAAATAAACTGTAGTTGAATATGCAAGCTAACTATTTTCTGAGTGAAAACTAGATTCTGAATTAGTGAGAGGCTTTTCGATTTATTTTAGACTGAACAAATTATTATACCCCTCCACTCCCTCATGTATTTGTTTCCTTATCAAAGAAAACTCACCCATTTTTAGAATATTAGCTGCTCGTGTATTTTCTATTTAACATGGCTATCAGCTGAACATGTTAAATGAACCGGAAATATGATTCGTGGCTTTAGAATTTAACAGACACTTAAAATCACCTCTATTGGCCTGTTGTTGATATTGAGTAAGAATTCTTTTAAATCAGTGGTTTAGAAAAAGTGACTGAATAATTAATTTATTGTTAAAATATCAGCCCTAAATATAAAGTCAATATGGGCGGACCAAACAAATGGATTAAAACTGATACAAATAAACTAGACGCAACAATTCTGCATTTTATAAAAACTTAGATATCTTAACATGAAGGAATAAATAAACGATGTTTCATAAATTATACAAAATAAAACATTCTTACACTAATGAACTAAGTATTTTACAACGGTTGTTTTGAAAAGTATGGATTTGTTCCAGATAGTTACCATGTAATTGGCGGGAAAAACAAAAGAAATCATATTAAATGTTTTGATTAAATGTCTTGATTTCAGATATGGAGAACTGCATAAAATACAACAATTCTAACTGTTAAATGACGACGATTAGGGCGGGAAAACAGATATTTTCAACTATTTTTGATTTAAGCATAAAAATAAATATGCGATATTGAACATTTACGTGGATTACTTCATTTTCAAACCTGTTTCGAAACAAATGAAAGAATGATTTTTAGTTTTCATTATTTAAAGTCTATTAAACAGATTTAGAGTAATATAAGCAAAGATGGATAGCGACTATCAATGGAATTCAGGATGCGCGTTTCGTCCTATTTGTAACCCGTCATCTGGATGTACCTGCATCCAGAGAACGGTACTGGGTTCGAGTCCCAGAGTGAACAACAACTCTGATATGCAGTTACATTCAGCTGATGAATCCCAAATACGACGAAACGCGCTTCCTGAATTCCATCTCTAGCCACTATCCGTCTTTGCTTATAATGCTTGTGAATTAAGGCAGTATTGAGACAATCTTCATAAGATGTACATATGCCTATAAGAGACTGATGAATCGCAGTCCTAAACATTAATGGGAATATTCATTTAAACAATGCTAAGTGATTCAGTGTACGTTTTAAAAATTCATTATTTAGATAATTGAAAAATCTGCCAATATCATTGATTTAATTATTCATGGAATTAAATGTTCTCAAGCAACTAAAAGAATTGTATTCTAGTCGATAGATATTATGTGGATTATTTAGCTCCGATGACTTATAGACTTAAAAGTCGAAACAAATGAATAATTAAAACTTTGGCAAGTAGTAAATAAATAATGCTGCTTTATGAATAAAAATGATATCGTGTACAAACTGAATATTTAATACAGACTATCATAAATACAGTTAATTTAATATGTATCTAATAATAATATGTGTTCATTATAGGGTTGTGGAGATTGTTAAGTTTAGGTTGATATCATGAATGAATCAATATTAGACCACTATTGAAAACCTGGAACCATGGGACTGCCGTCTCGTCCTAGTATGTGACTCCTCAGCGATGCGCATCGAAGATCCCGCACACGGGCTGGACTCAAACCCAGAATCATCCATCTAGCGCTCGCACGCCTAACTTCTAGACCGTAATGTGAATTTTATTGGCAGTTTATCAATGCAAAAAGCTAATATATATCAAGCAAAATCTTATACAAAATATCAGTAGATGTTGAGTGGAGTAGATAATTTTATGAATATAGTGAATTAAAATCGCTCTAACTAGAACGTAAGATACATTTTGTGATGAACAGTTTCTTATCGCCACAAACTGGCCTTCATCTTCACTCAAATTGATTATACAGAACAAAATAGTTAAGTTCATCTATGACTTCTTTTATCTTATAAGTCAAATCAATTCAATTTCAGATCTCCTTGGTCATATATACATATGATTATAAATATATTTAAAAGCCATGAGATTTATATAACATTACTCTTATGAACTGCAATAATACACTGACTAAAGTTTCAAGTAAATTATTATAAACTGAGAAATTTTTCGAAATGTAGATAATAAATACTTAACATAATGAGTAAAATACATATGAATATAATCAACAATAAAGTCAAAAGAATAAGCGGAGGCAGGCATATAAAGTAAAATCAAACAAAGATAATTCTAAATACCTTTTATAATAATAATAATAACCAATTAATGTTCTACTAGATATTACTACAAAATATAATGAAACTATGATCATTGTCTAAGAGATATTTAACACGTTTTTCTTTTAAAAAAGTATATGTAACTATGTTTTCAACTTGTTCATAACTGAATCAACCACATATTCAATACTGTACAACTGTAATTAAATCCATATATATATATATATATATATATAGAGAGAGAGAGAGAGAGGGAGGAGAGAGGGAGAAATTTTAAAAATTGAAAAAAAATATTCTTTTACTTTCAACTGAAAAATTTCAAACAAAAAGTATAAGCTTTATCAAGATAAATATTATTCAACCTACTATATTGTAAAAATACATTTGAATTTTATTCAACAGCTTAGAGACAAATACAAATTATATATTCGTCTATACATATATATAGAGATATATAGGCTAATGCATATATATATATATATATATATATATATATATATATATATATATATATATATACATTTATAAAGAACGTATATTGTTTTATTGAACTAAGAAGATAATGTTAGAATCGTTTAATGAGTTTATGTTTTCTTTGAAATAAAAGTTTTGTGAAAATTATCCATTGACTACATTTTAATTCTGAACGTGTAGGCGGGTTCTTTTTTTTTAAAAAAGGAAAATAAACTGCAGTTAAACTTGGTGGAAAAAGTATATTATGCGTGGTTTAAAAGTCGAATTTTAAATTAGCAATATTTGATGATTGTGTATATCTAGCTATGTGTTAGAGGAACGTTAACATTAATAATTTAAGAATATTAGCAGAAGGGGTTTTGGTAATTTTGTAGTTGAATCCATGAGTCATTTGATAATAATCATTGTATGGTCACTAGTGACCAAAGTTTAGCAAATGTTAGATATATTTGTTATGTAAAATAATCATGAGCTCACTAGTGACTAGCTTGAAGAGGTATTTCCCGGAGTCTTAGTGAAAAGCAGTGACCATTGGAGTTCAGCCGGATCTGTTGTGAGATAGTAATTCACTGAAGACAATAGTGGATAGTTGTGTAATTTCGTGGATTGGTTGAAGTTAAACATTCACACTATTGGATGCTGGCTCAGTGATCTATTGGTTAAGCGTTCACGCACGAGACTGATGGGTCCTTGGTACGAATCTCGTAAGGCGGGATCGTGGATACACACTACTGAGGAGTGCCATAATAGTGCTTCCAGGTTTTCCATAGTGGTACAGACTCAGTTAATTCATGAATTCAACTAAAAAATTAATTTAGTACTAAACATTATCTGATCAAATATTCAATATTCGAAAGACATAGAATATTTACTACTTTTATTATTATTATTATTATCAACTTATTTATAATATAAAAGAATAATGAAATAAAAGTTTTAAAATTCACCTATCACTATCAAATATGTTACTATGTATATCTCCAGGAAGTATATGGATTTATTGATCTATAATAAACTTACTATCTAAATGTAACAAAACTTCACTAAATATAAACTTAAATCAATACTGACCTAACATTTTAACAGTAACATATATAATAGCTTTTAAGGGAAATAAGAAAAGTAATGGATAATACGATATATTACAATAACAAAAAATAACTGACCCATGAAAAAAAATGTGATAAAGTTCACATGTACATTTATTTATGATTTATCCATTAGATAAAAACCTATAATATCTTTAAATGGATTCAAGAGTTTGTATGAATTTTTATAAGGAATAGATTATAACAGTGTGTAAATTATTCAAACATATGTTATTGTTACAAGGCACATTTATTCCACATATATATATTATCACTAGTTAAAAGCATATGTTCTTTCAATAGAATCAACTGCGATGTAGATCTATTCGAAACGTAATGTTTAATAAAGATTTATTGAATTGTAAGTTAAACTATCATTCATAATATAGTTGTAAGTATCCTGTTAACAAAACTCCCAAATGTTTTATAATAAAAGAATGTAAAATTATTCTAAAATTTATAGATGATCATTTCATATTTCATTAAGTTATGTAATAAGAATATTTTGGTTTCTTCAAAAATTTCATATCAAAAAACAAACAAACAAAGAAACAGAATTTAATAAAAAAATTATTTATCTATATAAGAAAGTTTTATTGTTTTAAGGATTTATGTGAGGACACAGTTTCTACTGAATCATTTGTTTATTTAGTTGTTTATTTGTCATTATTATACGTTTGTAATCTTACTTTATAGTAAGTAATATGCTAAATTCCCTTCAGTATTGTTATATATATAACTATATACATGATCTCTATTACTAAATGACCCAATAAACTTTGAATGGATCATCATCATCACATCATCTTTATATCAATCAACATTGATTTCATCAAATAATGCTTAGAAAAAAGAATGTGATTAAGTATATATCGAATAGTTTTAAATTAAATTATTTTATTAAATATCGTAAACAGTTTTTAATCTAAATAATTAGTAACATAAATGTAATTGATTTGTATTGATTTTTGTGCGAAATTGTTGTTTTTGGCGGATTATTATTAAATTTATATTTATAAGTACTTAATTAATTACGCCTATTACTCCTAATGGAGCATAGGCCACCGGTCAGCATTCTTCGACCCACTCTGTCCACCGCCTTCCTTTCTAGTTCGATTCAATTCGTGTTCATTATTGTTATGTCTGTCTCCATTTCTCAACGTAATGTGTTCTTTTGTCTTCCGTGTTTCCTTTGATTCTGAGGATTCCAAGTGAGGGCTTGCCTTGTGACGCAGTTGGATGCTTTCCTCAATGTGTGTCCTATCCACTTCCAGCGCTTCTTCTTGAGTTCTTCCTCCGCTGAGATCTGATTTGTTCTTTTCTACAATAAATTGTTGCTGATAGTGTTTGTCCAACGGATCCGAAGTATTTTGCATAGACAACTGTTAATAAACACTTCTATCTTCAGGATGATGGCTTTCGTAATATTTATAAGTGGTCAATAGATAATTATTCTGAACACTTTATATATTCTTTAAAATATTCTTTTTTATTTATTTATCCAGATTTGACGAGTTTGTTTAGAGTTCTTGAGATTTGGTTGTCTAGCCTTTTGACTAGATTTGTATGCATTTTATCCTCAAATAGTTTTTCGGCTTTCATGATATATTCCTCCTTGTCCATAAGCACTGTAGTGAATCGTTTGCCTGCTGGAATTATGGCAATAACTTTTCTACTTCTGAGTTTCGTTAAAGCTGTTTTTTTCTAGTGAAGTTAGTTGAGTGTTGTTTTTCTTCCATCAGGTTAGCGGTAATACACTTTACTTTATATCCTGTTGAGTTACTTTACTTATTTTGGCAGTTTTGAGGAGTCATTTGTATCATAGTTTAATTCTTTTCCGAGTAGGTATTCTTCTTTGTTTGTTGGGGGTGGCTTTGACAGGTTGATCATACAGTTGTTTGTGTTTCCTTCCCTTGCTGGTTTTGAAATCTTGATTAGTTAGAAAGTGTACAATTAATTAATCATGGTTTATGGATGTTATTTGAAAATCGATCGTGGATATGTATTTTAATTTGAATTATACTGTTATTTCTCTAAAGTGGATTGGCATTGAACATTATTTTTTTCAGATAGTGGAGATTTAAAGCTGAAGGGTATGATTTTGGTGGAGTTTTGTTCTCTGAACTGGATTGTTTAATCTCAGAGCTTCCATAGTTTTTCTAAACTACTTCATCAGCACAAACTTCTAGTAGAAGTGAAGTGTTCGAATTTTTCCAGATATGAGTCACAGCTTGTCCTGTAGACCTCGATCATCATTGGTTAGTGTTGACTTTTGTTATTTTATAAAATTCAGTTTTAGGAGACTTATTTTCTGAAAATTTCAGCTGACTTGTTTATTAAGGAATAAGTGTTAAATAATGTTTGTTCTAACGCAAATATCTTATTTTTTTATCATCAGTCGTTGTTAGGAATTTCCCAGTTCACCGTTCTTTCAATTTTTAACAAAACTTTCCCAATAAATTATATATATTAAATTGATTCACTGGAAATTATAAAGAAAACAGCGCCTAAACCCCATTAAACGAATTAGAATACTTCGCTTCAACTATGGAGATATTTAAAGCTTCATTAACATGTTCACTTGGTACTGTTTAGCTTGCATCTTCCCATCGAGGTTTTTGAAGTGCTGGGTTCAAGTCTCAGAGTGAACATCAACTCTGGGATAAAGGTACATCCAGCTGACGAGTCCCAAATAGCATGAAGCGAGCGTCCGGGATTCCACTGCTAGCCACTATCCATCATTCATTAACATGCTACTGAACTAACTCAATCAATGATTGATTTACTTTATTAAACGACTTCGACAAAAATTGTCCTTCAACTGTAATATTCTTTTGAAAACTATTACTATATTTCATTATGTTTCTGAATAATCGAAAATAGATTAGATTGCCAGTTAACAAGTGAACCATTTACTTCAATAGCATGTTTCTTTTGATCATTTTATACCGTAAAATTTACATGATAAGTACAGGTATCTTTTTCAGTAAAGACTTGAAATCACATGATGTTAATCTTGTTTTTAATGAGTACTTATTATGAGATCTTGTATTATTTTCTCTTAATTTACTATTTTTTTATATTTCAAACGTGGGTATGAAAGGAAACTGTAATTGGTGTTGATGTAAATTTGACACAAATGAAAAATAGTTTCCCATGTGTTGAATTTGTAAGACGTTTTAAATCATTAAAAAAATCATGTAAATACTAAATATACCATATTTCTCTTGAGATATCTAAATACTTTTAATTAGGTCTTTACTACTGATCAAAATACAATAATCCAAACATTTATGAAATTATACTTACGCAACATGTCTGTGAAGTAAAAACTTTAAGAAAAACCCTATAGATTTGTGTTGGATAAATTGGTGTTTTAACATAAGTTTATTAAGGAATGGATGGAGAATGTTGGTGAGCGGCCTATGCTACTTCACGAGGAGTAACAGGCGTAAGTAAGTTATTAAGGAATAACGTTTATCATAAAGGTTAGTAGTTTTGAAAAAAATACACCATATGATATTTTGTTCTATTAGTGAGCTCTAAACAAAACCTTTGAGAATTTGTCACATAATAGCATAATGTTGTAAAGCTGAACCACATAAGAACGTAATCATTATGTTATAAGATTAGTTTACTCAAGTATGTAGGTGATAAATAGTACTTTGATAACATTAAAGATCAGAGTTAAAATATCGTATAAAGAGAAATAATTTAGTTACGTCAACTAGTTTTATTTACTGTAGTCTCATTTAGCCATTTCTTCTATATAACCTTGAATACTGATTTTATATTCAAGTTTTATCACTGATGGTAGATAAATTACTCATTTAAGTTATTTAAATACATTGTTTTCTCATTACAAATTTAGTCTGAACTAAAATTCACAGTGACGTACCTAATACAACCAAGATAGTTAAATATGTAGTGTCGGTTACTATATTAAGCTCATACAACTTATTCTAACTTCTGGACAGACCAATTTATCCATTCCTCTCAAGCTACATTTTGACCTTATTAATAATTTGCTTAGTAACCATGACTTTCTATATGAGCGTATGTGTGTGCACTTCTTATCTCATTCACTACGTCTGTAACTTATTGTCGTGTGATTATAAATATTGATTAACGCTTGATCAAATGGAGTCGGCTCACATGCCTTCTTCCCCGCTCATCATTTTGTTTCACTTCGTTCTTTCTACTTCAATTCATTTGAGTAAGTGTTCACAACTGAACATTCACAAGTATAGAATTTCATGTAAGATGTATACTATATGGTTAGTAAATAACTTTTGTTACCATGTTGTCACAAACTATTCTCTTTATTTCTTAACTTAATTTAGCTTCATTTTAACAATTCATAGTTTTAGAATTGGACAACATGATTCACTTGTATTTTATTGAAAATAAAAATGGTTTCGAATATTATTGATTATCTTATTGTTATCATGATTGTTTTGTAAAAGAAAATTTATCCTAATCATTTAGTTAAAATAAATATGACCCAGTTTTGAAAACATCTGGTATTTACTTTACGCTTGAAATCTCATTAGATAAATAAATAAATAAAAGATGAGTAAAATCTACAATGGTTTCTCGATTTTAACTTAATAGAATCTATTCATGTTTGAAAATAATAAGTGCCCAAAAGTCTAATTACTTATTAGATAGTTTGCCTTTTGAATTTGTAGACTTTAACCTTAGTTGATTTGTATTTGTCTACTTTTAGTGACCATTCTTCATGTTTAATCAGATCAATTCTACCATTATCTTCAATAAAAGGTTTTGGGGATTGTCTAGTCTTGATTGAAATCAAGAATAGATCAGTGTTAGACCAGCATTAAAAACCTACTTTTATTTTGTTAGCTATTGTTCATCGAAACGAGTAAATGTCTCTAGTAGGTCTCTTCTAATTAAAGTCGGGTTACTAATAACTTTAAATCTACACAACACATTTCTGCCCCTAACCAAAAAAAGTACTTTCCTTCACATTCAACTATTGTGAGCCCAGATATTTTATAAATGTTTGTCCATTTAAGCAACATTGCTACAAATATTCAGTTATTCATGAGGACAGACATGGTCAGATTCGGAGAAATAGAAGATTAATAAGCAGAAGTAGGTTTAATTCAGGAATCTATTGATTGAGGTTACCTCCAGATTAGATACCTCTCATATTACCATCACATTACAAGGATCATAGGGAATGAAGAGGGAGTTTTAATGGAAGTAACAGTGAAAAATATGAATAGTGCTTTTAGAGGTAATGTGCCATTGCCAACTCATTTTCAATTCACTTTATCTTTCTGGGGTAAGAATTTCACTGTGAAATTCTACCTGATACACGTTGACTTGAATTCTTTTGATCTAGACTGGTTCAAAAATTTATATATATCAGGTTTACAATAGTCTACATACAATCTTGCTTTGTTTGATCAGCAGTGGGCTGGTTTTTCAAACAAGTTGAGATACTCTGTAATAGTATGTAAATAATCCTGTAGCCAAAGCTAACAGTTAAAACAGTGTTTTGAGACGTAACCGATGTTGTATGTAATTTTTGAGACGGGTTTCTAACTCCGTCCGCTCCTCAGAATTCAACAATTCGATAATTTATCAATGCTGACCGAATATCTAACTTCAAAACCTTAAGTTTTCATCTTTAGTAGTGACTTCCTTTTATGCAACTTAGTTATTTTCAGTATCATCCAAATAGTTTATCATCTCTGTCAGTTTATTAGAGCACAGCACATATATATTCTGAGTGCGATTCTTCAAAAGCTAACCACTAAATACAAACTATGTTAGTTACTCAAATGATAAAGTTTGTCACACAAATTATACAACTATTGTATTAATTTGCTCATTAATTTGTTGTTATGTATTTATCTTACTATTGAATAAGTTGATGTAAAACATCTAGCATCACAATGCGACGAGTCTATTGTTGAGATTCAAATGAAAAACTGATTTTCGTTGTCTACACTATAGGAAAAGAATTCTGAATAATATATACAATTAGTCAGTTTTTATACATCGAAATTAATTGTTACGAAACTTTTTTATACATTAATTATAGGTTACATTATGTCTTCGGTTAAAAGAACTAGACATAAAATAAATTTCTATCAAGTAAATACCCTGAGTTTGATTGTTGAAGTATCCGTATATCGTTCCAGTTTATTTCAGTAGGTTTTGTCCAGTTAAAGATACTAAGAAGAAATTAATGAAGAATAATATACTTTCAGTTTTCTTCAAGATGAAACAGCATGTTTAGGATGATCGATAATCACTAATTATTTTTTCTAAATGATGTAATCAACACAAGCTACAATTACACGAAATCAATTCAGTTATTTTGTTGATGAATATAGTCCGTCAAGTAGAGAACAATGAAAGAAATTTTAAACGGTATGTATTGTAGTGATTTATTCACACAATTAGAAACCTTGATATAATCCCGAAAATGGCATTTGTTGGGAGTTTATAGTCTTCGAGGTTGGCATTGTAGATTTGAAGCTTTTAATGGATATAGATAATTTCAAGATATACTAGTACCATTATATTTCCTTACCAAATAAATTGGTGTCTAAAATATAATTCGAAACTGCTACCCATACATGTGGTAAACATTTTCTCTCAACCTAAGTTATCTTCAACATAATTGGTTGGTCGCAAAAACCACTGAAACCTGTACAAATGATTGATAGTTTTCATTAAGTTTCAATAGACAAAAGATATTACTTATAGGTAAAGATAAAGGTGACAACAAAGCCACAAATTCAACATTTCTATTCATCCGAATTTGAATATTTAGTTTTTTCCCGTGAAAAATAATCGTCACTATTATACTTACTTACTTACCTACTCCAGTCACTCCTAATGGAGCATAGGCCACCAGCCAGCATTCTCCTACCCACTCTGTCCACCGCCTTCCTTTCTAGTTCGATTCAATTCATGTTCATTATTGTCATGTCTGTCACCATTTCTCAACGTAACGAGTTCTTTGGTCTTCCTCTTTTTCGTTGTCCTTAAGGATTCCGATGTGGGCCTGTCTTGTGACGCAGTTGGGTGCTTTCCTCAATGTGTGTCCTATCCACTTCCAGCGCTTCTTCCTAAATTCTTTCTCTGCTGAGATCTGATTTGTTCTTTCTTACAATAACTTGTCGCTGATAGTGTTTGTCCAACGGATCCGAAGTATTTTGCGTAGACAGCTGTTAATAATCACTCGTATCTTCTGGATGATGGCTTTCTTAGTTCTCCAGGTTTCCGCCCCATACAATAGAACTGTCTTGACATTTGTATTGAAAATCCTGACATTGATGTGGGTTGACAGTTGTTTTGGGTTCCAGACGTTCTTCAGTTGTAGGTATGCTGCTGCTGCTTTTTGAATTCGCGCCTTCACATCTGCATCAGATCCACCGTGTTCATCAATGATACTGCCCAAATATGTAAAGGTTTTTACATCTTCCAAATCTTCTCCGTCAATTGTGATTCGATTGGTGCATGCCGTGTTGTATCGGTGAATCTCGCTTTTCCGTTTGTGTATATTGAGACCTACTTCTGCTGAGGCTGCTGCTACACTGGTCGTCTCCTGCATTTGTTTTCGCGTTTGAGATAAAAGAGCCAGATCCTCTGCGAAGTCTAGATCTACCAGTTGCGTCCAAATTCATACTAAGGAATGTTAAGGTAAAGTAAAAAGAGTAATCATAATCTTCAAAATATCTCAGCTTTTGATTCCTTCAATATGCAGAAATTCACATCAGGTAAAGAAAATGTTTGGTCTTACCTTATTGCAAAAGATATTTTCGAACCTTTACCATTATACAAATTTTTAGTCAGAAATCAGCAATTTCACACAATGGACACAAGTGACATTCAATTAGTATATTTCTGATTTTAGTAAACAATAGTTTCATTTTGTTGTTTTATTCTGATTATGGTTAATCATAAAATGTAGACATTATTTTGATAAACTAAAAAAATCAAAAAAATCAAATTAATAACAAAACTGTCAAATGGATCAATGTGGTTTATTTAATTGAACCAATAGAAACGTTACTGTTCTGTGATTGGTTACAAATGTGAGAAATAATCAACAGAGTTCACTAATTATACTGTAGATTATAATGTATTTGTAATATTTTGGGATGTAAACAAATCTCTTAAAATCTATTTCTTTGTTTATACAATAAATTGTTATTATTACTGGTAGAACAAAGCAAATGAATTACCTGTAGTAGTAGTAGTAGTTGTACTACTATTTATATACACTAATGAATTGATTAAATTATGTTATTATCGACTGTCTGAAATCATTGAAAGTTAAATGTTTATATATTTCTAATAAAAATGAAATCAGCATTATTAGAAGCACAGATTGTAGAAGAAACTAACACACATCATTATAATCATACATTACAAGGATATGATGATTTTTGTTCTAATGTTCCTCCATTAACATCAAGTGGATATTTAGAAGCAATGATTCAATATGTTAAGTATTGTGTTGATGGTAATCATAATGAAGAAATGTTACAAATTTTAACTATAGAACTAACAGAATTAAATCTTCATAATTTATTAAAACTGAATGAATTAATTATACTGATTTGTATATATACAACAATGATTCTTTTTGGATCATGTGGTTCATTACTTGTTGTATACACAGTTATCAGAAAGCCTAAAATGCGTACACCACGTAATTTATTTATTGTAAATTTAGCAATAAGTGATTTAATTTTATGTTTATTTACACAACCATTTAATTTATTACGTATATTGTATTGGCACTATGATTGGAAATTAGGTCAGATTATGTGTAAATCTGTTGCCGTGGGACAGGCAGCAAACATATTTGTCTCTACAATCAGTATTATTGCAATTGCATTAGATCGTCTACAAGTAAGTTTTTTCTGGAAAAAATATAACATGTTATTTAAAAAAAATAAAATTGTCATGTTTATTGTGCATTGCAGTTTTCTTTCAGGAAGTAATGAATAAATGTGAGGACAAGAAAATATTGAAGTCTAGTCATTACGAAACAAGTAGTTATCATAACCCATGATGATCGTTTGATCTAGGAATTTATGAAGAAATTATGAAATATATAACCAGTATATTAATCTACTCTAAACTATAGTGTTTAGTTGAGTTCTCGTAGATAAATTGACTACGCATTTGACTTTATTCAATAGGATAAAATTAATCGCAAAGCCCATAAAAACCACTTTCTAATTATTAGTCATTTAGCGTTAAATAATTGTTACAGACATCGTTCTAAAATATGGTTACGAAGTCAATCAGCTTTTTTAGCAAACAAATATCATTAAACTTTTTAAATGCATTGTACGTTCATAATATACCATAAATTATACCTTTAAAATAGTTCATTATTCATTATTTAAAATAAGGTTTTATGCCAAAGTTTCAGATTTCACGGAGACGTTTTCCACAAATATGTTTGATAAATTTTACATAACATCTTTACTAATGTATAAATTAATCAGAGCCGACGAGTAACGTTTGAATTTTTAAGATTTACGAAAGTATGATTGGGCGCACGCGTGCGAGAACGATAGATCCTGGATTCGAATTTCGCACGAGGCGAGATAGTGGGTCCGCACTGCTAAGCAGTCCCACAGTAGGACGAAACAGCCGTCCATTACTTCCAAGTTTTCCATGGTGTGTTAGCGTCGATTAATTCATGATCTTGACTAGTAAACTTATTATAATATCCATAAAACCCCTTCTGATATTAAAGTATGGATTGTTTGTTATAAATTGGTCATATGAAACAATAGAGTAACATAGATACAAGTTTGATTTTCAGTAGTGTATTCATTATTAATCTTTAGTTATAATCTATTTACATTTTAATAAAAAGTATAAAGTACATAATCCAAACAAGTTTATCAGTGTACTGTATGAGTACGAAAAGATCATTATTATTACCGTTTCAATTAATAGTTAATTCTTCTCATCATTACTAATCATCATTTGGTTCATTATAACTCTTATCTATTATTAATTGTATACTTTTCTTTGGATTAGTCGGTTTTTATATTTCATAAGCTTAATTTGGTAAAAGTTGATTTTTGAAAATTATTCTTCTCTGATATATTCCTTACGAACCAATAGATTTTAAAGATAATTGTTTATAGTACATTTCAATTTTATGAATAAATGTTCACTGTATATTGACTAATTTGTTTTAAATAGATTGGAAATTGTTAATTAGTAGGTCAAGATGAAATCAATGCTTTGGTTAAAAATTTATTTGTATAATTGTTGAAATATATGAATAGTAATGCAATCAATAATAATAAGAGTCATAATCTATGGAAAATATAAGACAGAGTATATCCACTGCAGGTTTTCAATGGTGATCTAGCTTCAATGGACTTATGATATCAACCATTGAAATTACTAAAATCTCCACAAAAACCCTTCTGATATTATCATTAGAAGTGAAAGACTTTGATTTTTATTATTTAAGTAACAGATTTTCAGTCAGTCAGCTACAACGTAGGACCAGGCACAAACGTGCATCAATCAAAGTTGCCACACCCCATTAGCACAGAAAGATGAACATCGGATTCATAGAACCAGTTAACTCAATGGTGTAATGTATAAGGAAAAGATTTTTATGTAAGGATATAATACAGAAAGTAAGAATTAGTTCGTAGAAAGAAAGATATGAAATAATTTTAATCTCATAGTTTAAAGGAAGATAAAGTGTGTAAACACCTACACCATTGTGATCGATTCTGAGTCATGTTACACAGTCTCCAACAATTGGTTACAATAGTCACACGGACCCCAACCAAGTAGTCTGCATCTACCAGCGTGGCTAATACTAGAAGTTAGTGACTTCAAGGACTGATGCCACGTTTTGGTTTGGCCGCCCCTAACTTTCTTCCAATCATCTTCAACACCGGTCAGCATTGCACGTCGTGGTAATCGGTGTTCATGCATACATATCACATGGCTCAACCATCTCAGTCGATGAATATTCCCAACTTCATCAACTGATTTACCATCATTCCTTAATACCCTACGTTTAACGTCACTATTACTTACCCGGTGATCCCAGCAGATGCGAGCAATATTTCTAAAACAGTTTTGATCAAATATTAGTAGCCTACAAATATTTTCTACTCTTGATAGCCACGTTTCGTAGCCGAGTACAAACTTTTACATACGAAAAAAATTAATATTAAATAAGTTTGAATGTTTTCACTTGTTTTGGTCAACTGGAATATTTTCTGAAAAAAACATGGAACATTTAATAACAACGGAAATTTTATTAGTTTTAATTATGTTAAAATGTCACACAAAAAGGTCGAGTAAATGATGATTATTATTATTTTTACAAAAAATAAAGACAATCACATTAACTTGATGATTGTAAATAGAAAAACATGAACTAGTCTATTTCGCAATTTATTTCCCCAGTTTTTTTTTCTAAAAAATGTTTATTGTTGAAGTGTTCAGGTTGACTCTATTTCCTTTAACTATTTTGTTTGTTTAGATTTTACTGTCATTTTTCTTTTTTTTTTAAAAAACAATAAATGTCATGAACTTTGTATTTCCGGTTGTGATTGTTTAAACTATTTCACTAGTGATTATTTGGTTTAAAAAAATCATGGAATAAACTATATTGAATCTCAATTATAAATATTTATTATTATTTTAAATAATGACGAGTTAAGTTTAATCTCTTGAAGCTTATACTTTAAGAAAGATACTCGTTTTTGATGTAGTTTTGTTCTTTGAGCTGGATGCTTTAGTCTACACCATCTCAAAATCATATGAGCGTATTACGCTTCTCGTTTTTCGAAAATGGGAAAATTTCGCCAATAGGCAGGCTTCTATTCATGAACAACTCTATTTTTCTCCATGATACACCATCCAGCTCAGAGAACAAAACTCCATCAAAATCATCCACCTGAGCTAAAAATCATCTCCACCATCTCAAGATACTCATTATATTTAATAGTTTGACATCATTTTTCTTCTTTTTGAATATATTAAAATATAGTTTTAAGAGCATCAATAAGTAGTAGGTTACTACATTGAGCAATGACTAGAAATGACCAAAATGAATAAATGAAAAAATTTACTATAGATACAATTATTACTATACATTTTGAAAGAAATTTATTTTCAATGTCACAGACTTTCAATTTAAACATTGTTTAGTTATAGAATGGTTACAAGTTTATTAACGATTATTGATTAGCTATTTCTTAATGTTTGGTGTCACTAAGAAAAGGTTATGTCACCATCAATTGAATTTTTGTCCTTATAAATAACACATACAGAATATGATAAGTTAAATGTAAAACAGAAAGTACAATATATACAGTTTGAGAATTTTGTTTTATACTATTATTATTGTCTCTTGGTTTATAACTATATTATGGCCTGTAACATTTCATATATTCACGTACAATCGCCTTGTATTAATCGGGTGTTAGTTTTTCATAAGATGTTATGAATTACATAATTATACATTTACTCTTTACTGTTATACCCATCATACATTTATATTAAAAGTATATAGTCTATTATGATTGTCAACATAGCATACAATATACAACTGATTTCAAAATTAAATCAATTATTACCTAAGTTGCCAAAAGGTACAACTATCTTTCATGAATTCAAGAGAATTATTCTATTATCATTACTACAGTTTTGATGTGAACCTAATTGACGACAGAATTTGGCATTTAAATTTCTTTAGAAAGTTTGGGGTTTTCAATCAACTTTAGGTCTTAAATATTAATTTTCGAATTTTAAATTTTACATCTAACACTTATATGTTTACACATTTTTTTGTTTCTTTAAAGACAGTTAAAACCGGATATTGTAGGAAAATAGAAATTTTCGGTTATGAATTGAACATAGAAGTTTTAAATATTATTATATTATTATCACAAGGGGGTTTTGTAGAGATTTTAGTAATTTAATAGTTGAATTCATGAATCGATTAAAGCTAGTCCACCATGGAAAACTTGATAGTGGAATCCCACTAACAGGTTCATGGATGCGCACTGATGAGGACTTCCATACTAGGATGAAACGGTCGTCCAGTACTTTCAAGTTTTTTTATAGTAGTCTAGCTTCAACTGACTCAATAATTCAACTATTAAATTTATATTAATCTCTTATCTTATGCTCAGTAAATGATATTTGTTTTGTAATTTGTAGCTATTTAATACAAAATAATAAATTTTGATACAAAGAGTTTGAACTGTAAATTTGTTGATATTTTCTTCGAAATCAGTTAAACTTTACTGTATTCCTCATTCTGGTTTAGAAATTACAAAAACTGATTCTAAGGATTTGATGATATATTTGTATGTCATCTTGTTTGGCGTGCGAACGCCTAACCACTAGTCCACTGAGCCAGCACCCAGTGGTGTTAATGTTTAACTTCAACCAATCCACGAAATTACACTACCGTCCACCATTGTCTTCAGTGAGTTACTATCTCACAACAGACCCAGTGAACTCCACTGGTCACTGTTTTTTACTAGAACTCCAGGAAATATCTCTTAACGCCAGCCATTAGTGAGAAAATGTTCGAATCTCGTGTAGCGTGATCGTGGATGCACACTGATAAGGAGTCCCATATTGAAACAAAACGGCCATTCAGTGTTTCTAGGTTTTCTATGGTGGTGTAACATCAGTTGATTCATGATCTAAACCATTAAAATTACCATAATATCTACGTAACCCCTTCTGATTATTTATATGTTAGATACTGTTTTTTATAGTATGTCAGAAATATTTTTTTGAAGTAGTGAAAGATAAATTAATAAGAATTAATTAATAATAATAATAATTTCATAGTGATAGCTTCATTAAAGATAGTAATATATCATTGTGTTGAATAAAAATAAGTCATAAAACACCATTATTTTTCTGTCAACCAGTAGGAAGAATGCTAATTTAACACTTGAAAAGATACAAGTTCATTATGAACACCTATTCCTACTTACTTATTAGATGATAATTACAATTTTTTCAAGTAGTAATAAATAATAAGTAAATGGTAAAGAAAACTTTAATCAATAAACCAATCATGATTTATTTATTTAAATCTTTACTGTTACTAACAAAATTATCAAAAGAAATAATTCAATGAAAAATTTCTTAAAATGAACTAATATTTTCTTAGATTTAAATTAAAACACACCTCTCTAACAAAAACTAACATGCTTTAAACATTTACCCAGATACAAATCTTTAAATTTCTCATAGAGATTAAACATAAATTTTATTTAATAGAAGATGAAAGAAATTCCTTATAACTGTTGTTGTTGAAAAAAAAGATGTAATAAACAATTATATCAGATGTAATAAATAAAACAAAAGGTATCTATTAATCTATTGATTGTTAATTGTTAGCAACTAAAATTTTATGTAGATATTTAAAAATATATCTATATATCACTATGCAGTGATTATATGTAAACAGCTGATTTTTTATTTTTTATTTTTTTGTTTTTTTGTTTCGTGGATAAAAAAGAAAAAAATGCATTATACTCAAGATAAATCTACTTAATTAATGATTTTCAATAAAGTTTATCCATAAAATGTCACTGAATTATTAGTATTATTTTTTTTCTAGTAAATTATTATATTTTATTTAGTGAATCTATTAATTGCCAATTAGTTAGTAAAAGTGGTTACTGTGAAATATTCGAAAATTATTTGCATTGAAGAAATGATGCTGAAAAAGAAAACTTTTTAAATCATACTAATGTTAGAATTTATTAGTATTGCGGTTATAGAACAATAATATATTGTGTTATATTTTATGTTAAGCAAGTTAGTTCTGGATTTAACATATATATGCTGAATCAAAATAGCATAGAATTAATTACTTACAACTGTTACTAGCTCATTGTGGAGGAGCATTGACTGTCTAGCAGCACTGTTCATCCGATTCTGTCCTGGGAAATCCTTTCCAATTATTTCCAGTTGTTATTTATCCTTTTCATGTCTGCTTCTAATTCTCGACGTATTTTATTATTCAGCCTTCGTCCTTATTGTTTCCCTTCAGGGTTTCAAGTTAGGGCTTGTCTCGTGATGGAATTTGGAGATTTTTATAATGTGTGATTTATACACTCCCTAATTTTTTCCTCACATGGAAGCTGTTTTGTCCTTTCCCACAACAGGCTGTTACCGATAGTATCAAGCAAAGGACATTGAATATCTTGCGTAGATAACTGATCAAAAATACTTATACTTTTTTGATGATTGTTGCAGTAGCTTTTCAAGTATCAGCCCCGTACAATAGAAATGTTTTGACGTTCTTATTGAAGATTTTGACTTAGACATTGGTTGACAGTTGCTTTCAGTTCAATATGTCCTTCGACTGTAGGAACCCTGTTCTTGTTTTGCCAATCCTCGACTTTACGTATGCATCGAGTCCTCTTTGTTCATCGATGATGCTCCCCAGGTACGTGAAAGATTCCACATCTTATAGTGTTTCTCTATCAAGTATGATTTGGTTGATGTTCTTCACGTTGTCTTTGAGAATTGTGCTCTTTCCTTTATGTATGCTGAAGCTTACTTCTTTAGAGGCTGTTGTTAAACTAATTGTCTTCATCTGCATTTCCTTGTATGTATTGAATAGAAGGGCTAAATCGCCTGCATAGTTCAAATCGTCTAGTTCTATCCAACCTGTACATTGTATTGGGTGCTTTCTGTTAGACATGAACATTTCACAGAACATACCTATGGTAAAAAATGCACTTCTTATGCTTTAATTTGATGAAAGTTCGGTATATTTGCAAAACAATTGGTAGATGTTTTAATCAGTTCATTTATTCGACATAAAGAACTATGTTATTCAACACGTCTTTATTCAAAACCGTAAAAATAATTAAATATTTTATATATAACAATTACTTAATTATGAATTCAGGGATTTTCACAGATACTTGAGGAACTACCTAAATGAAGAGCTAACTTTGATAACTTTGAATTTGCTGCGTATTCGCTTAATTCCTTTGAAAAAAGGTAAAATTTACAACTTAATTTCAGTATGATGAAGTACACATGAAATCATAATTAAGTAAACAAAAATCAAAGTAAATCATTCAGCTTCTTGAAGAGATAACAAAATCAATCATGAACTTTTCTGTTCATAGTTTTACAATAGAGGAACGATGTGCCATCTCTTTAATGATGCTTTAAAAATTTGTTTTAAATGACGTCAGTCAAGTGAAAGTAATGATCACCTTATATGCTTGCAAATAAAGTTTCTCATCTACTTTAAAACAAATTATTAATGTCAGATGGAAAACAACTCATCATCTCATCTCTCACTCCAAAGATACGCAAGACACTGAGACGGTTAGCCCCTAAGTGAATCCTATAGCGATAACTACTTCTCCGAATACAAAAAACCATGACATTGTATATGACAAAGTTTTGATGGAAGTAATTTCAAATCTAAAAACTTTCCTACCAGTTTTACATTCAAACATAGTGCGCACATGAACTAAACTACATTTAATAACAGGATAGAAAAAGTATATAAGTATACAAGTACAAGTGCCAAAATATGTAACACGACATAACTTCAACACATTTCAATTAATGATTACTTTTATCCCCAGGTAGAAAAAGTATCCATGTTATTTGGAATACTTTTACACTTTCATTAATTACATTAGTGTGATAAAAGTAATTAATTCTATATGTTGTGTGTACACGTTCTTCTTCATAGCTGCTATTATTATTATTATTTTCATTTATGCATTCTTAACCATAGTTGATAGTGTTTGTGAATTTGACTAAATTATTTATTTTGACCAATATTTTATTTTAATGCAAAACATGCGGAAATATCTTTGCTTAATCTATTATCAGTTGGAAAATTCACTTTACTGATTATTCATATTATTTCATATAAATATTTGTTAACCAAAACTATTCAACTATAATTTAATTTAATTGACATCGTATTTAACAAAAATACTGAACAGGCTTATTATTTGATGCAACAACTTACCATTATACCCACTTATGTTATCTTAGTTACTAATATTTTTTTTCATGGTGATAAATTAAACTTTAAAACAGATGACTTTACCGTTAGACTTATGGTTATTTATGTAATTTGAGTGTATTTTCTGAATATGGAAAGGTACTTTCCTTTAATGAGGAACCTATTTAAAAAAATTTGCCTATTTTTGTACAAACAATAATTGATTTTATTTTAATATAACTTTATGAATTTGTGTAATAAAATGAGAAATATTTACTTAATAAATTTCAAACGTATACCCAGCTATGAAACATATCTAAGTTTTGTTCAACTATGATTAATTTAATTTTGTAACAAGTACATAATTACTGATTGAAATCATGAGTCAATTGAAGCTAGACCACCATGGAAAACCTGGAAGCACTGCATAGCCGTTTCATCCTACTATGGGACTCCTCAGCAGTGCTCGATCTCGAACCCTGCGAAAGTCGAACCCACGACCTATCAGTCTAGCGCCAGACACACTGCTGAGGAATCCCATACTACGATGAAACGGCTGTTCAGTGCTAACAGGTTTTCCATGCTATTTTAATCTGAAAATATTCTAAACTATAAAAACGGGTACATATTGAAATATAAGAAAATGTATATCATAAGGAAATAATCAAGGGAGATTGTTTTCCATCCACCGTATACAACGACACCAATTTTTCTTATTAAATAACAGTTTAGGGGATGATAAAATCAATAATAATATTTAAGTACAACATTGTTAAGTTATATATATATATATATATATATATATATATATATATATATATATATATATATATATATATATATATATATATAGTTGTTAAACGATCATCCACTTGACCGTAACAAACTCTGTACTTATAAGTATAGGGTTGTAGAGATTAATAAATTTCTGATTAAGATCATGAACTGATTGATGTTAGACAACCATTAAAAACCTGGAATCACTGCACGGCTGTTTCGTCTTATTGTCAGACTCCTCCCTAGTGTGTATCCACGATCCCGCTCGTAGGATTCAAACCCAGCGCCTTCAGTCTCGCACTCGAACACTTAACCACTAGACCACTGAGTCGGAATCCAACGATGTTAATGTCTAACCTCCATCAATTCATGAAATTGCGCGATCATCTCTACTTATATTCATGATTCTTTTTTGGTTAATTTACATTACCTGTTATTTTGTTTTATTTAGTCTACTTTCAGGACGACATTTTTAATTAAAATACTTTTATTTAAAAATTTTGAAAATTATGTTTTACCGTTGTTATTAAATATTATTGGCTAAATTTTGTATAAGAAAAACAAAAATAAAATAAATGAAATGATTGAAACAATGAAATATTTACGAGAGAAAATGTTGTTTTTTAGTAGAATATATTTAATCTGTTGTGTGTGTACTACTTATATCGATAAACACAAGTGTTATGTAATATTAATCAAATATTGAATGACTGTCAATAGAAG